>OX421865.1:13001785-14362500 GCA_949127965.1 Pandemis corylana | reverse complement strand
ATACAAGATGAAAAATGTAAACACACTTTCAGGTGTTCCAAACATTTTTATTTTAAAAATATACACACATTTTAATAATTCTCTGTTCTAATCTTTGTCGTCTGTATAAGTGATTCGTCGGAAGAATCCGAATCAGCAATATTTGTGACAAAACTGTAATTTGTATTATCAATCCAAACACGAATTGACTTATTCACAAAATGGCGGAACAAACGTTGTTAACAACTGCGATACTGACTGCTTTCCTGTACCACGAATTACGCAACGGCAGCTGTCATTGACCAACTGACGCCATTATTGCGTTTGAGAGCTAAGGATACATACACAAATCACGTCTTTTTCCCTTACGGGGTAGACAGAGTCTAAGGTACCTAACAAGGCCTAAAGGCCACGTTTAGCATGATTGTGGGCGCATATAGGTGGAAAGTGGAATCAAACTAGTGATGGGTTGCTAGTCGCATCACTTATAACATGACTAGCTTCTGCCCGCGACTTCGTCTGCGTACAATTATACATATAAACCTTCCTCTTGAATCACGCTATCTATTAAAAAAACCGCTTCAAAATCCGTTGCGTAGCTTTAAAGATTTAAGCATACATAGGGACGGACAGACAGCGACAGCGACTTTGTTTTATATTATGTAGTGATTCTTAAGATTGCCGCCCATTCCTTCGATGGGCATAGCTATGAATATATAGATAATAATCGCTCACCATGTCAATGCATCTCAGTAACGGTCCGATTGCTTACTTATTTTTCTCGTCTCGTTGGTCTTACTTTAGCAATGTTAAATATGTCAAAGTACGACATGGACAAACGCATAACGTTTAGAAAAAGGGGGCTCGCGACAAAAGAAGTCGGCACGTCAAACGACGAGCGTTAAATCGAAGTCTTTATCATTCAAACCTCAATAAGCCTACCTGTTTCCTTCTTTTCTACAATTTACCTGATCATATTGATCGGGGGCCCGATATGTAAATTCTTCAGAAGCCCGATTGGCGTTGCGGGCCCCGATCCTGGCCCCAGGCCCCCGGGCCCCAGAGGCCCCTAAAGAGGGGGACAAAGAGGATAGTAACTCGATAAATCAATCCATTTTTGTTTGGTTTTGTTCGCGACAGTGCCAACACTTTTATTGTCGAGGTGACGATTTGTTTCCGTACTTATTTTGTTTGTTTTGACTTATGTGTTTTGGTTTGACGTTATTTTGTGGATAAAGCACGGAAAGAGAATTGAAGTATCTTTATATAAACGAACGAGAAACTGGCTAAAACAAGATAAATCCTGTTATACATTTACTTATAGATACATAGGTACATAAATCACGTCTTTATCCCGGGGTAGACAGAGCCTAAGGTAACAAGACCTACAGACCACGTTTAGCATGATGATGGGCGTATAGGTGGAAAGGGGAATCAAAATAGTGATGGGTTGCATCGCCTATAACATGATTCTTAAGATTTTCTTCCCTATCTGTGGTTGTATTATAACGTTTACTTTAGAGTATCAATCTCGATACTCTAATGTGTGGTAGTATCATAATGTAATTTACAGTGTCAATATCGGTACTCTAATTACATTCAAACTTCGAACATCTTAAATAACAAAATCTATATTCTGTGTCTATTGTCTTACCCCCTTATTTATAAACGCTCCGTACATACATACATACACATACACAAATCACGTCTATATCCTTTACGGGGTAGACAGAGCCTGAGGTACGAAAGGTGGAAAAAGTAATCAAAACAGTGTTAGGTTGCTAACCCCATCGCCTATAACATGATTCCTAAGAATTTCGCCCATTCCAGTGATGGGCTTTTACCATCTGCGCGGGACGAGAAGCAACTGGTATGCACAGTATAGAAGTAGCGCGTACGCTTCTGGTAACTTAGCAATCGTCTGTCACTTTGAGATTTACCTTTCACAGATGATAAGAACAAGCGATTGCTAAGTTAGCAGAAGCCTATAGAACGTTTCCGAATAAGGGGGTAATTATTTTAACACTTTAAAAACGTTAAATAAGTTTTAGGCACTCTCCGAAAGCGATACATAATATAAAAACAAAACTTTCATAAAAAGAACTTTCTTTTCATTTCTCTCCGTTGAATTCGTTTCCGCAGAGGGCATTGACCACTATCATTAATTTTCTCGAACAATAGATCGCACTTTACGCGATGTGGGGCTACAGAGTAGATACAGCTATAAATGCACGACTGTATTCTCCGTTCCAGTCCATTTTGAAGTATTTGTAAACAAACCAGTTTCATCTTCATTCCTACACAATCACTCGTATGCAATGGGGGCTATCGCGTGTGACTTTGCCACTAGAGGCGCTAGTGTCGCGTGAGGTTCAATAACTTTTCACTGGTTTTGGCGGGCTTTGTGACATAAATTATAATTTCTTTCTTTTACCTGTTGAAAAGTGATCTCTTTTGTGAAATTATCGCAAATGTGGATTATTTTGCTTTGAAAGCGGATTTTTTTTCGAACAAAACAGAACAGAACAACATTGCGGCATAGCTCGATGTGATGATAGTTATTTATAATTAATAAACTTTATGAGATTCAAGATTTAAAACTTTGTTTCAGCGCCGATCTTATAAAGTCGCCTTTGCAGTTATACCTCTGGACCTTAGTCAACAGTGGCGCCAACTGGTGAGCAAAGAAAAGGATCATACTTGATATCTCGCGAAATTTTATAACAATTATACTATGACTAGTTTCTGCCCGCGACTTCATCAGCTTGGAATAAGACTAAGAACTGATGTTGATAGTAGTACCTATTTTTCTCCAATAATCATTTACAAGCCTCATCATGCATAAAAAAATTGGCATGTGAATATAAAATCCAGTGTTACTAGAGCTCTACCGCCAAGAAAAAATTTACGCAGTGTGAGATCATTTTATATTTTATTGGTTACTTGCATACACAGACGGAATAAAAATATTCTATTTTTGGGTATTATAGCAGCAACAGAAATATATTATCTGTGAAAATGTCCACTGTCTAGCTATCGCAGTTCATGAGATAAGTTTTAGTAATAGAATCCCGTTTTTACCCTTCGGTTACGGTTCCCTAAAAATTCATTCATTCAATCATAAATCACGTTTTCATCCCTTACGGGTTAGACAGACCCTAAGCTAACAAGACCTAAAGGCCACGTTTAGCTAGATTGTGGGCCTATAGGTGGAAAGGAAAATCAAAATAGTGATGGGTTGCTAGCCGCATCGCCTATAACATGATTCCTATGCCCATTCCCTCGATGGGCTTTTACCATCTGCACGGGAGGAGAAGCAACTAGTACATTCTATGTTTTTTCTTTACTCCCAGACTAGCATGGAAGCACACTAAAAATATTCGCCTAAGCCAAACGCAGCGATTACGAGATCTTAAATGGCATATTTATTATCGTTAAATAATTCAGATATAACGCGGACCCCCAAACATAATACTCACGGACCCCCGCGTCTGGACCACAGGTTAAGAAACACTGAGCTAGATCTATAGATCCGCGTGCGCGGGTGATTAATGATCTATAGCCGACGATTTTTTCTCGAGCACTTAAGCCACGTTATTTACCACAGCAATGACAGATTTAGATACCTACAGCCTTACTATGACGTCTTAATTCCGATCTAATTTTACGTTACTTTTGACACTTTTGGTATGGATCTGACAGCGATTCGGTCGACTGTGGTTCGGAATTGAATCGCATTAAGACGTTATAGTAAGGTCTCTGAGCCTCTGGTGTAACTATTTGACACGAAACGTCCCAAACGTTTACGCTTAAATCTCTGAATTAATGTGGGAAGGAGGGTAGCTTGCATTGAAAAAGCAAGCCTACCCGCATTTAAAAAATAATAATATATTTCGCACAGGCTTGCTTGTCATCCATGCTGGTCTGGGAGTAAAGAAAAAACATAGAATTTACCAGTTGCTTCTCTTCCCGTGCAGATTGTAAAAGCCCATCGAGGCAATGGGCGAGAGTCTAAGGAATCATGTTATTGGCGATGCGGCTATTTTCATCACTATTTTGATTTCCCTTTCCACCTATACGCCCTTAATTAAGCTAAACGTGGCCTTAAGGTTTTGTTACCCTAGGCTCCGTCTGCCCCGTAATGTGTGTAGTAGCGGAGTAGCAAGGTAAACACTTTTGTTCATTAAAAAATCTGACTTAACATTCTTTGAGCGCCTTTTGTGCGCTCAACTAGAAAAAGTGTAACAGAATGATTCAAGCATCTTATTCGAAGGGCGAAGGTCAATGAAAACCTTTTAATTATCCCGTAATTTCATTATAATATTAAAAGGCCTGTGTTTCTTTAGTTATAGGGTAGTGCGTTAATTAAAGACTAACAGACGGTGTTTAATTTTAAGGAACGGAGAACGGAACAAACGCCCACTACGTTCAAATTTGCCAAGAAAATGTTGCCCTGTTATTCTTTCCAGGCTATACTGAAGTTACAAATTCGAACTTCGAAATAGTGCTGTTCCGCTCACACTAATAATGTTGGTAATTAGAGTGAGAGAGACGGTATGATTCGAATTTTGAATTTCAAAGCCCAGTTCATACTTGCCTACTTTCAGCTATGGCTGGAATTAACCGCTTCAGAGAGAAAAAAAAAGCAATTGTGTTGCCAGGAACTTAATTATTTATATGGATTTTCAACGTCCAATTTCAGACTAATGATTTATACTTACACACATAAATCACGTCTTTATCCCTCAAGGCGTAAACAGAGCCCAATACAAGGAAACAAGACCTAAAAGCTCTACGTTTAGCATGATTGTGGGTGTAAAGATGGAAGTGGAAAGGGGAATCAAAATAGTGATGGGTTGAAAGAAAGAAAGAAAACGTTTATTGACACAAAACGACACATAAAGAAAATAATAAAAAAAAGTAATAATAATAATAAAACTAGGTACTTATGTGCCGAAAGTGCCAAAAGGGCCACACTCAGCATGTTGCTGCAGCAGGCCGCAGCGCTGATTTTCAGTGTGACCCTTTTGCCTAAAACTAAGCCTAAAAACTAAAATTACATGAACGACACGAACGTCAGAGACAGTGGGTATATGGAATAAAAAAAAGAAAAAAACAAAACAAATCTTAAATCTGACAAATTTCAACGCAGCTCAAGTTCGCACGCATAGAGCGTTTCCGAACGAAACTGTCAACACTAAAAAAATAAAATAAAAAAAATTATAAAAAAATAAAAAAAACAAACACCGTGTCAACATCATGGACACATTATGTTACCTTGACAAAGCCAGTTTGTTTAAGTATAAATGGTTGCTAGCCGCGTCGCCTATAACATGATTCCTAAGATTTTCGTGTAACCCTAGGCTCTGTCTACCCCGTGAGGGATAAAGACGTGATGTATGTATGTATGTAGGATCTCTTGGACGTGAAAAAAATGGGTTCGAAATTAAGGTTAAGCCTTCCAAATTAAAACCAAAGTCCTCCCCATCCATCCAATTTGCTCTGCACATGCTAATATTATGCCGGAATATCTTTCCGCCCACAATACCCAATTTGTCCTTAACCAACGAAATTTCAAACAAAAATGCGTCCCTACATCCCTCAGGAATTACCCCGTAATGTGACATTTGCCAAAAATGAATTTTAATGCCCGCCACCACATAGGGACCTAATGCCCGGAGGCATTTACAAAATACAACCCCGTTACTCCACGTGTCAATTCTCTTCACTAACCATTGCGTATTATCCACTGAAACGTTCGAGTTAGTTTCATTACAACGCGTCATTGGATGGCGTGTTGTTTGTTTCCGTCGCGAAATTTTCTATATTGACGTTCTTCTGGTAGGAGTAATAGGGGAAGGTAGCCAATGTCCGAGCCAGTCGCTTTGAATTGCTGATTGCCTTCAAATATGCCGTTACTTGTTGCGTAGTAAAATCGACTTTTTAATAGAAATTGTTGACTTTAGCAAGCTTTGAATGAATAATGGCTTTTTTATTTACTTCACAGCTTTGGATAGGTTATTGCAGTCCGGAAAAGGGTAGATACTTTTTCTTTTTTAACCTCGACGCAAGATGAGGGGTGTTATATAAGTTTGTTGTCGATGTGTGTGTGTGTCTGTGGTATCGATTTGGATGCGGTTTTTTTCATTCGAAAGCCAGTTCCCTTGCGATTCTTAGCCATTCTTGGTAAAACTTGTTTCTGCAGTTTGAAAATTATCAGCTCTTTTGCAAAATGATTTTTGATTTTAGCCTGTTGCCTACCTTGTTCTGTTTCTGTAATGTTTTGTACTGATTTGTGGTGTTCAATAAAGAGTATTTGTATTGTATGAAGTAACGCATGTTTGCCATAAAATTGATTAAAATGTTCTTGATCATCAATAAAGTTTAACATTATTTATTTATTTATTTTTATTAATTAAACAATATATATTGTGTTTGAAAAAACAGGAATAGGAATTAACTTAAATATTTACATTGATAATACAAATTTTACAGACAAGATAATGATTATACATTTACACAATATGTCAATTAAATTTATTCATTCTTTGTGAGGTTAGAAAAAAATCAATGTTGCTTTTATAATTTAATTGTTACTTAGTGACTGGAGTGAACCATCATCATCATCGACGACCGGATAGCCTAGTGGTTAGTGACCCTGACTATGAAGCTAGAGGTCCTGGGTTCGAATCCCGGTAGGCGCAGACAGTTGTTATAATGAATACGAATGCTTGTGCCCGAGTCATGGGTGTTGTATGTATTTAAGTATGTATTTATCTACATTATATAAGTATGTTTATCCGTTGCCTGATACCCATAGTACAAGTTTTGCTTAGTTTGGGGCTGGGTCAGCGAATGTGGCTGATTTATTACGCTTTTTTAAAGATTTTTTTAGTGTAAAAGTGAAAGGACCCGGCAAAGTACTTAGATTCTTTAAATAAACAACAAACTGCAGATTTGTAACACAAAACATTTATTAAGAAATTAGTGATTGAAATATATTACAATGTTGTGGTATTTATAACTCAAGAAGGCGGTACAGATTTTTATGTTCTTTGATTATTGAAATTATACGAAAAAAAAATTGTGAAGAATATTCTGTTTCTCTTTCATTTTTAGTATACTGCAGCGCCATCTTTGATAATAAACCGTGACGAATTAAAAATGCTTAGTACCTAATTAAACTATTTAACTCTATTATGTACACAAACTTATTTTATACTTAACTATAATTTAGCATAAAGTGAGTTCTTATAATATAAAAAAATAACATAAAATACCGTTATTACCATAAAAACTGAATAAAACAAAAGAACTAAATAAAAAAACTTGCGAATTAGGTTGTTACGTAACCTCTTTTTACAAATTCTGTATCTTAAAAAAACTATATTATCTATCTAAAAAATATAATACACTTAAAAATTATTCTTAAAGTCTAGAAACACATTTTTTTCCCTTGAAAAACACTACAGCTGACTATAGCTGACCTCTCACTTAAGACTCTTTTTTTTGAGTGTGTCTTTGCTTTTTAGCCTTTTTCTGAGGGCCTCACTACCCCCTGCAAACCCTAAGCCCCTTGACGGCAGGGGCCATGGAAACGTTATTCGGAGCACATCTCGCCATACTGAAGGATGCTGTTGCGTACGCGCAGTCTTTGCGGCGCGTTCTCCAGTTCGGATAGGTTGAACTCGACGTTGCTGAAAAAAAAATTCGGTCAGATTTTTTGAAAACAAAAAAAACAAATAGGTGCAGACACAACTATAAAAACTATTGAGAACGAAATGCAGTAAAGACAACGTGCACCCTAAATTTGCACCAAGAGTTTGTGATTTGTGGCAATGGATCAGACAACAGGCAAAACCCAAACCAAGAAAAGCAACAAAAAAACAATCACATTCAACAGTAACATGTGAATTTTACAAAAACTAATTTAAATAAAACGTAACTTTATGGAACAATAAATATAAAAAAATATTTTTCAGACAACTATAAAATTAACCAAATAAGAAGCAGTTATGGGCATATAGTTTTATGACGTCACTTGTCATGTCGGATCTCTCTTTCAAATCGCTGTCTAATTAGTAGTTTAAAATTGTTACGTTTTCCAAATTTGTTGACCGATATTACTTTGATTTTACTTTTTTGTCGTCTCTTTTACGATATTTTCATATCAGTAATATAATTTAAAAAATGCATATTCCTATTACGCTTCGTACAGTCATGTGCATGCAAACGTTTAGCTGAATATGGCGTAACTTGGCTGAGGTCCATTTCATCTATTAAAAAGATAAGTAAAAATAGTAAATTGTAACTTTGAGATTGGCCAGTGTTGGAGTCGTACTTACTCAATTAGCGGACGGGCATGCTTGCAAGCCAAGCGAGCGTAATACGCTGGCAAGGGATACGTCAGCCGCGCCGTGCAGTGCTTGCAGAGGTAGCTCAGGGACCTTGATAATCGCTTCAGCTGGGAGTGAGGCAAGCACGCCCCGTTTCCGTCCCGGCAAATCATTTTGTACGGGTTGCCTATTTGCTGATGAGCCATCTGAGGAATGAATTATATTTGTAGATCATGCCCAACCAATCTCTAGAACTGTTATTAAAAATGTCAAATTACATTCCACCATATTAGGTCACTATGTATTATATCACGTCTGTATCCCTTACGGGGTAGACAGAGCCTAAGGTAAAAAAACCTTAAGGCATAGGATAGCATGAGTAAGGGCGTATAGGTGGAAAGGGGAATCAAATTAGTGATGGGTTGCTATGTTTTTTCTTTACTTCCAGACCAGCGTGAAAGAACAAGTAAGTTTAGGCTGATTATTTATGACTATTTGACAAATTATTATACTTTATTGAATCAGGCGTTATACTATTCGGAGATCGATTTCGATAAACAAAAAACATTAACTTTGCTACTTCGCTACTGAACCTGCCACCTTTAAGTAAGTAATGTTAATTGTTCATTGAAATAATCCTGATATTGAATGTGAGATGCGTGTTCGAGCAAAAGTTTCATCGACGAAACGGTAGACATCTCAAACTCAAACTTAAACTATTTATTACATTCAAGATGCTTGTTAAATGACTGACCTCTCTTTGAGGGTTGACTCTACGAACAGGTATGTCAGTTCTGGTTTTGAAATAGCATCTTTCAGCCGTTGCGGCATGCGTCCATAAGCCCGGTGCAGCGCCTTTATCTCACTGACTACCATCTGTAATAAGGATAAGAATAAGAATAAGAACCAGAACGAGAATAAGCAAGTACGAAAATAAGAACAAGAATAAGAAGAAGATTAAGAACAAGGATAAAAACGAAAACAAGAATAAGATAAAACATAATTACATTCATACATACATAAATCTTGTCTCTTTCCATTCGGGGTAGACTGAGCTTAAAATAAAAAGACCTAAAGGCTCTAGCATGATTTTGGGCGTATACGAGCAGGTTGAATGGGGAGTCTAATTAGTGATGGGTTGCTTTGCTAGCCGCATTGGCTATAACATGATTCCTAAAATTTTTGCCCATTCCCTTGCTTGGCTTTTGCCATCTGCGCGGGAAGTTTTTTCTTTACTCTCAGATCAGTATGGAAGATTAAGATTAAAATATGAGCGTTCAAAGACTTTTACTAAAGAAATGTCAGTAAGAAAAAGGAATCCACGCATTCGTCAGGCAACTAGGTATAAGTTGCGTGAATAGACAAAACGTTTAACGGGTTGCAAAATCAGTTACCTCAGCATAGTTCTCTTCGTCTATTGAATGCCGGTAAACGAGGATTCTGGTAGGAAGAGTGCCATTGTGCTTGACGAAAACGTTAAGTTGCTCCACCATCATATCCTCAAACTCAAGAATCTCTTCCACCTGTAAAAGAAGAAGAAATAATGCAATTCAGGTTCACAGGTAATCTAGACTGTAACTGCTGCTAAGTTTTCGTAACCGACTTTCATTCCACACTCACTACATCAAGATTTTTGAATACTGTATTTATGACTTTGACATGGCAAAATCATCGCATCGATGGATGGGGCCATATTAAAAAATGAAGAAGAAAAAGTATTTCTTAGTTATCTATCCGTAATCCCAATTTTTGTTTATTACTTACCCAAGGTTTCTGCATACTCTGAGTCACGTTGTACATTGTGAAAGTTTTGTCAACAGATGCCGTTATTGTTGCAATACTAGGTGATAATGCCTGGAACAAAACAATAAATACAGTTAACACTATGATCTTGATTAATGATTGGGCGAAAATCTTAGGAATACATCAGGAAAACATTAGGAAACGTACTAAACGTGGCCTTTAGGTCTTGATACCTTAAGCTCTGTCTACTCCGTAAGGGATAAAGAAGTGATTTATGTATGTATTTTACTAGTTTTTGCTTGCTTTCTGGTGTCTGTAATCCAATTTAGAAAGTGAATTTTTACTAACTTTTAGTAGTCTGATTGATGTGAAATTTGCCGTTCAGCTTTGCTTATGTAAAATGAGTCAAATCTAATGATATTGTAACAACTTTTAAATTTAAATTCTGCCTGGATTGTCTCTGCTCCATGGAACTCTTCAACGGGTGGTTTATTGGCTTAAAATATGGTACACCAGTGTGGATGGTTGGAACCAGTGACGGTGAAAGAAAAATAATTATTTAATTACCGTTTCCGGAAACGAAGAGTGGTTGACGTCCGCTCCTACAATCATCACTCTATGTTCTGGGGGGTTAACCTCCAAAATCCGGTTTGCCCAAATAGGATCGTCACCCAACAGCTGCAAACTAGCCTGCAAATAGAGGTAGTTATGTCAAATTTTCCAGTCTAACTGACACAGACTCTTACTTTGAAACATCTACTGAGACTTAACAGTCCTTGAGCTCTGAGAAACCTATTCGGGTTTCGGGTACCATCGGTCGATAGAAGGTGATATCCATAAGAGTTAGAAAATGAAAAATGCGACATTTTTACGACAGTACGTTACCTTTATCAGGACAAATTCCATAACTCGCTGCTTCATGTAACTTAGGATAGTCCGTTCGTTGATGCATTTTGTCAGCACACCCACTTCACACTCGGCTAGGTGTTTGGTCTAAAAAGAAATGTTAGCATCGTCAATAAAATTGACTATAAATAAACTCAGCAGAATGAAAGAAAGGGACTAAATGTTCATTCTCAAAAAATCAAATAAGAACAAATTAATTGATGAAGCACAAACTAAAAATTGGACCTTGTTTAAGTGGGTGACAGGCGGGCGAGCAAGTTCGCGTACTAACGGCTCGACGACTTTACTCGCCTGTACATTACTCTAAAAGTACGCGTACTTAGACTGACACACAGGCGAGTAAAATCGTCGAGCCGTAAGTACGCAAATTTACTCGCCCGTCTGTTACCCACTTTAGCCACGTTTCCGAACAGTGGCGAGAAAATACTCGAGCTATTTATTTAGATAGATGGATAAAACGTTAATTGGTACTGCCAACCAAACCAAAACTTAAAACTAGAACATTATCTTTGTTTGTGCGCGCTACAGTAGCACAAAAGGGCCATGGCTCAGTGGTCAACATTGCTCGTAGGAGCAAAACACTGGTATTCTGCCACAACCCACGGAACAAACAAATGAACACTTATTTAACAGTTACTTAAAATATGAATTTAAAATGAACGGCGCAAAAACTAATTAAAACATGCATAGTGAGCATCATGAAGCCAAATTGTACTTAAGTATTTAAGTGTTATATTAAAATAAAATAAGATATAAAGAAACGAACGCGATTGCAGAAGCCTCTCCATCTCTTGAGCACCTGACACAAATATGGGTTCACCCCACACCCTATCTTAAACTTTAAAGTCACATTTCAAATCGATTACCGAGCAACGACCTTGCTTCTGCAAGAGTAGCAACTTAAGATGTCTCTTAAATGAATTTTTAGAAGGCAAATTTACTACTTACCTTGTGTAAGTAACACGAGCGGTCCGGTACCACTGTAACAGCAAAACGAACTCCGTCGGCCCGGCATTTCATCAGAACGGTCTTCAGGTCTCGCATCTTAACGTTGTACCGGACAACAAGGGGTTCTAACACGAGGAAACCCATTTCACGGCCGGTGTGCTTGATCTGAAAAATCATACAAAATAATAAATTACGTCACACATTAGGCCTGTGGTGTGTTAAGCTTAATATTCTTATTCTGCCTCGCCTTATCCCGTTCCGCGGGATCGGCTTTCCCAATCATGCGACGCCATTTGCTTCTCTCCTGAACATCTTGTTCGTGGAGTCGTAAAACCTTCATGTGCCTTTGGCCATTTGTAATCCAAGTTGCTGGGGCCTTCCCCTGCCTTTCATTTTGGTGCGATGGAAAGGCACTTTCTAACCACGTCTCCTCATAATGTGACCAAAACATCGTAGTCTAGCTTCAGAAATTTTGTGGGTAATGGGAGCCACTTTGAAACTCTCCCTTACATGTTCATTTGTCTTTAAGTGTAACTCGTGTGTTAAGCGTATTTATAAAAAACCAAACAGCAAAGTCATTTTAACTGACTGTGGCTAAATTTTCAATCTACCTCATCAGGTCTCTAGTACAAAAAAAGGACTGTATGTTATACAATATGTAAGTTAATCCGGTTTTGCCACTAAGTCTTGTTTTTAAGATTAAGCGATAAGCCAGTGCAGTTGGACTTAGCGATAAACAGTGAAGACGGTTTACAAAATAAATTCTAATTTGTTTTGTCCATAAGAATGTTATCACTGACCGACCGGTGCCGTGATTCAACAATATTCGTATTTCAGAATATTTAATTGGGTAACTTTCCACCTATACGCCCACAATCATGCTAAACGTGGCCTTTAGGTCTTATTTTAGGCTCTGTCTACCCCGTAAGAGATCAATACGTGAATTCTGTTTGATGTTAAATTTAGTCCCGCCTTAGACACGGTTCATTTTGAACATATATCAACAACCCGTCAAGATGTTCCGGAACTACATAAGTATTAAGTATCAGGAAAAGAATGAAAAAAAAACATAAAGAAATGATGATTTGAAAACAGAGGACAATGTAGCGGTTGGAAATAAAGTAAGAATAGTATTAAATAAAAATGCAACTCACCATAGCCATGGTCCTCTCGTAATTGATATGTCTATAAGTTTTGGGTTCGATGACTAGAAAGGCCCAACGTTCCAGGGTTCTAGCTGTGAGGTGGTAAGTATAACTGGAAAAACAAATGAAAACGAATTAGAAACGAACCATACAAACGTTACAAAGATAACGAAACATTTTGATGAACAACTAGCTTTTTCCCGACCGCCGCTGGCGTGAACAATGCGCGTACACTCGATCATGCATGACATAATACTGGCTGCGTTTCCTCGTTGTATGGCAAAACCTATACGTTGCCCGATGAAAGAGCCAGCCCTATGGCTTTTTTTTCAATGGTTAAAAAGGTTTTCTGCTTCGTAAATTTTAGCAAATTTGATATAGTTCTGGACTTAACGTTAAAGACTTTATAGTTTTTTTTCGGATTTTTCACAAGTAAGCCCCGGTTCCGCGAGAATTTGGGGATAAAAAGTAGCCTGTGTGTTAAAGATTTATATTTATCGAGGTTACTAGCAGTTAAAGTGTTAAAATGTACGGTTTATGAATATCACCAAGTATCTATTCTATTACTGGAGAAGTAAATTTTGAGCACGGAATCAACTCGAACACAATTGTTTTGAGCACGGAATCAACACGAACACAATTATTTGAAGCACGGAATCAACTCGAACACTATTATTTTGAGCACGGAATCAACACGAACACAATTATTTTGAGCACGGAATCAACACGAACACAATTATTTCGCAATAGCAGTGCAGGTTTAAAACACATTGAGTACTGCAGCATAATTCTGCTGCATGATAGCGTATCTTGTTTTGGTAAAAAGTTTTGATTGTTAAAAACCTATTTATTAAAATTGCATACTGGCCGTTTTGTTGATTTTCTTACAGTGAAGATTTTATTTGAATTTTAAATTTTAATATAGAACGCTCTACATGGCTGTCATTGAAAAAGGGGCTGTCAGATAGAATTTTCCTGTTGTAGCGGCACCAGCATTTTCGGTGAACATTTTTAATAGTGTAATTTTGGCTGAGTTTTGTGTTTATGCAATCTTGTGGAGCAGTAAAAGTGCCAGCGATTCGTTCAATTACACAAACGGACCACCATCCATCCGCCAGACTTTCCACTATCCGCTGCGAGCTTGTGGTTAAAGATCTCTTCTGTTTCCAAAAAGCCGGATACTATTTAGTAGTTTCGGGTATGTATCTTATTTCTGTTGTGTTGTGCGTTCAGGATATAGTTTGCTGTTTCTTGGTTCCGTTGTTCATGATCAGTTTTCTTTTCAGCTTTCACCCTACGGCGTTGTATTTTCTAACATCATGCTGCGCTCGGCCCACGGTCGCAGGCGAGCGGCGAGCGTAGTATCTGGCCATACTTGCTGACTTATTTACCGGATCCTGTGACGGGGAATCTACTTCTCGCCTAGTACCAGCACGTGAAATGATCTTTACCTATTGACTAATTATCTTACTTACTTTGACCGTTATTCCTATTTTTACCTTTAAACTCTACCGTCTAGTATTCTAAATTACACAGATTCGTGTTTTCAAACGGCAATATGTTTCGCAGTGTAGTTAGTATAATGTCATTTTTTTTGTATGGTTTTAACTGTAATGATTTCCCATTAGTTGCTGCAATTTTCATATCTGTGGAATTCTAATTATAACGCTAGCGTAAGTTTTATATCTTTAGTTGGTGAGTTTTATGCGCATAACAACTTATTTAACTATAAGTACCACTTACGTCACGATTTTGTATAGCGTGATACTGTGAAATGTTGCACTGCGTTTCCAATTTGCAGTTTAGTTGAAGTACCATATTTTTGCTGATTTGGTAAATTGTAGGAACTGTACTTTTGTTAAAGCGTTACAACATGCGTTTACTTTTTAAGTTTAATTTTCTAAATTTTAAAAGTCCACAGTAGACCTCCTATATGTTTGTGTATTTTTTTCGGCTTAACTTTGTTTTTCGTCAACCCTTTTGAAAGCTGTGTTTTATGAAATAATTTAACTACGTTACGTATTACGTGCAATTTCTGTGCGTTGTGTTTTAAAATAAATAGAGTTTATAAGTCAAATTAACGTTTTATTTACTGTGCATCGCACGTAGATGTTGTGTGTGGGGCTTGCCCGAAGTTTTTCTAGTTTCGGGTACGCTTCGCTACGAAAGTGGCGCCCGAACTAAAAAAGGTAAGTTATTATCGATATATTTACGAATTGGTTGTAATTTTTTTTTTTTTTGCCGTAGTGGATGGTAGTCGTGTTCGACTACGCTTTCGCTTATTAATTCTGCTTATTTTACAGTATACTAAGTAGCAGTATACAAGTCAGTTATACTGCAAGTCCTGTCTCGATGTTGGAACAATTTCTCGCTCAACTACGTTCGAAGATCGAAGCTATGCGCACATTTTAATGAAATATGATTTGTGTTTGTATCTAATGAAAACAATATTTTATAACTGTTCTCATTTATGTTTTTTATTCTGTCCTCAATTTTTAAACCCGTGTCGTTTATTTAGTAGTTTAAAATTCCTTACTTAAAACCTGTAGCTGCATGGTATTCTCTATCATAGTTTTTTACGTTTGTCGGTCTGTTACTGGATTTCGTCTGATTATTAATTATGGAAGGAGATAGTGCAGCGGGTCACATATACGATACACCTAACCAGGCCTCTCAAATTCTTCAGCCTAATAGGCGCATTTTTAATCCTGAAGCTGGTGATCTATTTCACGATTCCATTATGGGAGAACCTACTCCTCCACGGGTGGTCACACATACTGTGGTGAAAGAAGAGTCCCTGACTAAATGGGGTATAAAGTTTTCAGGTAATACTTGTGTCCGCGATTTTTTCTTTCGTATTGAAGAAGAATCTGAGGCTCGCTGTGTACCTTCCTCGTACATAGTGCGTCGTTTTCACGAATTATTGAGTGATACCGCTCTAAAATATTTCCGCTCTATCAAGCATCCAGAATTGAATTATGAAAGCCTTAAGGCGGCTTTTTTGAAGACGTTCGACGTTGTTGATTTTGACTTCAAGGTGGAACGTGATCTACGTAGTTTGAAGCAGAGGGGAAATCAGTCAATGCGTGATTTTGTCATTCAGGCGAGAGATCTGAATTCGAAGCTATTTTCACCAATTAGTGAAGACGGACTTTTTCTTATCGTAAAGTACGGGTTGCATCCTCGCTATTTTCCTTGTCTAGCAACAAATTTGATAAACGATCTAGATTCTTTGTTACTGATCGCCGGGAACTTTGAAACGTTTCAGTCTCAAGCTTGTTCGTCAAAACACATTGCACCTGTGCAGTTCCAAGAATCAGCTCCTTTGTGCTTGAAATGCAATAATGCCGGACATCAGTACCGTGCTTGTCCAAAGTATCCTGGACCCATTTGTTTCCGTTGTAAGCGTGAGGGTGTAATCACACGCGACTGTGCTGCTTGTAATCCGACTCCCCAAAAAAACTAATAACTGGTGTGCGGTCTAGCCCAACCGTATCACCCGTTGTTGTTACTGATTCTGTTGATAATCGTTTATTTGTCGAGATTTATATAGCAGGCGTACGTGTGAAAGCATTGTTAGATTCAGGTGCTCAAACTTCTTTGGTTGATGTTTCGCTTTTGACTGATTTAGGTATCACTTTTTGTACCAAGATTCGGCCGTCTGTGGTTTCGGCGGATAACTCTCCGATTGAGATACTGGGGGGTGCTGACCTTCCCATACATTTTAATGGTTCGATTGTGTTCCATTCATGCTTGGTTGGTAGGAATTTACCTACTCAATTTATTTTAGGTATCGAATTTTGGAATAAATTCGGTTTTACGTCAGTATTAAGTAGAGCTTTTGATCAGGAATTTTCTGGTGTCCTTTTTATTCCGCGTTCTGTAACTATCAGTCCATCCCAGGCCGTTGATGAGGTACGTTTTGTTCAACCACGTTGGGCTTTGTCATCTGTACAAGAATCCCAGTTGCAAACCGTGATCGATGAGTTCAAAGAGATATCTACTGATGTGAAGGGATTAGGGTGTACAACTTGGCTTTCTCATAAAATAGAAACCGTTGGATTACCGATACGTCAACGTCCATACCCTACGTCACCCGTTAAACTCAAGTTACTTAATGTTGAGATTGACAAAATGTTGAAGATGGGCGTTATTCGACCTTCCCATTCGCCGTGGGCTAGTCCCGTGGTGATGGTAACCAAAAAGGATGGTTCCGTGAGATTCTGTGTTGACAGTAGGAAGTTGAACGCTGTTACTGTACGTGACTCGTATCCTTTACCCCGCATTCAGGATATTCTTGATAATTTACGCGGCGCGAAATACTTGACTTCTTTGGATTTCAGTAGCGCGTTTTGGCAGATTCCCCTGGCCGACCGTTCCAGTTGCGAAAAGACGGCTTTTATAGTGCCGCAACGCGGTTTATTCGAGTTCGTGCGTATGCCTTTTGGGTTGACCAACGCCGCATCTGAAATGCAAAGGCTGACAGATAAAATCGTTAATTTTGAATTTACCCCAGACTCCGAGGATTTTGTTTTCGGCTATGTTGACGATTTGATTTTGGTTTCTCGTGACTTCCAAAGTCATCTTCGCTTGTTACGAAAAGTTTGTGATAGACTGTCTCAGGCTGGTCTCACAGTTAACTTGAAAAAATGTGAATTTTGTAAACCCGAACTCAGATATCTTGGTTATGTGGTGAATGAAAGTGGTTTACAAACTGACCCCAAGAAGCTGGAGTCTATCAGTGATTATCCGACCCCTACTTCTGCTAAATCTCTGCGTGCTTTTATAGGAATGTGCTCCTATTATAGGCGTTTCGTCAATAATTTTTCATCGATCATTGCACCTATGACTGCTCTTTTAGGGAAGAAAAAAGGTCGTGATATAATTGACTGGAATGTGGCTGCTTCTGCTGCGTTCAACGACCTCAAAAAGGCTTTGATGAATTCGCCCGTTATGGCATGTCCCGATTTCACTAAGCCATTTATTCTTCAATGCGACGCTTCGTCAGTGGGTCTTGGTTCTGTACTGGCACAGACTATTGATGGCGTTGAACATCCAATTGCGTATTATTCGCGTCTATTTACAAAGGCTGAGCGCAATTATAGCACTACTGAGCGCGAACTTCTCGCAGTATTAGAATCTATTAAACATTTCCGCGGATATCTTGACGGTATGAAATTCACCATTGTCACTGATCATATAGCGTTGAAGTGGTTACTTACACTTGATAACCCTACTGGGCGCTTAGCACGGTGGGCTACCATTATATCTCAATATAACTTCGAAGTTCAACATAAACCGGGTTGTTTGAATGTCGTTCCGGACGCTCTGTCTCGTCTGCACATTAATCTTATTACATTTGATCAAGGGCCGAATTCTACTTCAGATCAATGGTACAGGAAAATTTACCGCGGTGTTTTAGAAACTCCTCAAATGTTCCAAGCGTATAGTATAAATGATGGAGTTCTTTTACGCAAGATGCCTGTCGTTAATCCTTTGACTCCTAATCAGTGGCGTATTGTTTTGCCTTCTGAGAAGTCAGCAATGGCAATCAACGAGTTACACGATTCGTTTCCTAACATCCATCCGGGAGTGATGAAAACCTATCTCAAGGCTAGGGAGATATATTACTGGCCTAATATGTTTCGTGATATCTCTTCGGTGCTTTCCGGTTGTGCTATTTGTAAAGCTTACAAGATCGCGAACACCCAGCCGCGTGGTCAGATGTTATATCCAAGACAAGTTTCCGCTCCTATGGATTTACTGTCGATCGACCTTATTGGCCCGCTTCCTGCTGCATTCTATGGCTATCGCTATATCCTTTCTATGGTCGATGTATTTACCAAGTTTGTTTGGCTAGTTCCTTTAAAAAGATTCGACGCTAATTCAATTTCTACGGCTTTAGAATCAGAGGTTTTCCTGCGTTACGGCAGGCCGGCACACGTTTTATGTGATAACGCTAGTGTTTTTCGGAGTGTTGCGTTCAGTAGATTTTTGGCATCATACGGTATACCCGAGCCTTGCTTCACGCCTTATTATAGTCCAAATGCCAGCGTTGTTGAGCGCTATAATCAGTCCGTCGTTGTAGCGTTAAGCATTTTAGTCGATAACGATCGCCGTTCTTGGGCAAGATGTCTTCCTAAGGTTGCGTTATATCTCAACTCGTGTATCAATTTAGCAACAGGTTACACGCCTAATTTTCTGATATACGGGCGTGAAGTCGATATGGTTAATCCACGTTCTAATGTTCAGACTCGAGACGCGAGTTTAGTCGACAGTCGGGACGAACGTGCGACTAATCTACTGACTCTACGTGAGATTTACGCCAAGGTTGAAGACGCTCTCGTTCTCGGGTTTCAGCGCAATGCCAGACGTTACAATTCTCGTAGAAATTCTATTAGATTAAATGTTGGTGATATTGTATGGCGCAGAAATTTTGCACGTGCTAATCCTGATACCCATGGTGGCGGTAAATTTGCTCCCCGATTTATATGTTGTCGTGTCTCTAGTGTTGTTTCGCCACAGGTATACGAATTAACAGATATGGATTCACCCTGTACTGGGAGGTACCACATCAAAGATATTTTGAAATAGTCTTAATGCTGCTGTTTAGTTCTTTAGGTTGTGCAATAGTCAATGTTGGTCTATCATCGTTCTTTGGTTAGCTTAGTTATATAAGTGGTTTTTTCTAAATTCTAATTTGGCATTCTAACTGCTCTGTTGTTTTTGGTTGGTTCAATTTGGTTATTTTCACGCTCATGTACATTTTTTTGTGATTATTTAAACTACATTTTATCACTCTTAAAATTTGGTTGGTGTATTTTGTTACTATTTCTCAGGTATTTTGTTCATCCCTTAGTTTTGTGTACAGCCTTTATACGTTCTAGTGTTTCATTATATCAATTATATCTACTTCACATTTTTTATATGTATGTGTGTTCATTTGTTGTGTCTAATATAGGTAACTGACGTTTCCGTAAAAATACAAACCCAATTACGGCCCTGCTTAGTTCTACGCCGTTGGGCTGGCGTAGTTCTTTTGTTTGTGGGTCGAAGCGAATTGTATTGGTTTTTTAAATTTCGTACGCAGCTTCCGTGATTCCTTATCATTTTAACTAGGTGTCTGGATCTTAGGTGTGTATAGTAATAGCGTTCTTATTCTATCGCTGTTTGACTTTTCAGCGAGTATCAGTGATTCTAGTGTTTATCGTTTTTTGGCTTGTTACTTAATTGATTCTATTTGATAATTATTGTTAGTGTTATGTTTGTTCTCTTGTAAGTTAGGTTTTAGTGTTGTAAAAAGGTTTTTTTGCTTGGGGTGTATAGTTGTGTGAACAATCAACGGTTAGGCAGTGTCGTAAAGCTGTCCTAATCAGTGGTTAGTTTTACACTGGCGTATAGGTATTTAGTTAGGTTTCTGTTAGTTTTTGTCTTGGTTTCTAGTAGTCTCCAAATAGGGTTAGGTTAGTTTAATGGATTGTCTTGTTTTTTTTTTTCATTTTTAGGGTTGTCACTTAGTCATTTTTTGGTATAGTCGTACTTGGCTTAGGTTTTTTCATTGGGTCACTGATTATACAGGCTGATTCTTTGGGTTGGACAAAAGTTTTTTTGATTTTAGTAGGGGGATAACTGCAGCATAATTCTGCTGCATGATAGCGTATCTTGTTTTGGTAAAAAGTTTTGATTGTTAAAAACCTATTTATTAAAATTGCATACTGGCCGTTTTGTTGATTTTCTTACAGTGAAGATTTTATTTGAATTTTAAATTTTAATATAGAACGCTCTACATGGCTGTCATTGAAAAAGGGGCTGTCAGATAGAATTTTCCTGTTGTAGCGGCACCAGCATTTTCGGTGAACATTTTTAATAGTGTAATTTTGGCTGAGTTTTGTGTTTATGCAATCTTGTGGAGCAGTAAAAGTGCCAGCGATTCGTTCAATTACACAAACGGACCACCATCCATCCGCCAGACTTTCCACTATCCGCTGCGAGCTTGTGGTTAAAGATCTCTTCTGTTTCCAAAAAGCCGGATACTATTTAGTAGTTTCGGGTATGTATCTTATTTCTGTTGTGTTGTGCGTTCAGGATATAGTTTGCTGTTTCTTGGTTCCGTTGTTCATGATCAGTTTTCTTTTCAGCTTTCACCCTACGGCGTTGTATTTTCTAACATCATGCTGCGCTCGGCCCACGGTCGCAGGCGAGCGGCGAGCGTAGTATCTGGCCATACTTGCTGACTTATTTACCGGATCCTGTGACGGGGAATCTACTTCTCGCCTAGTACCAGCACGTGAAATGATCTTTACCTATTGACTAATTATCTTACTTACTTTGACCGTTATTCCTATTTTTACCTTTAAACTCTACCGTCTAGTATTCTAAATTACACAGATTCGTGTTTTCAAACGGCAATATGTTTCGCAGTGTAGTTAGTATAATGTCATTTTTTTTGTATGGTTTTAACTGTAATGATTTCCCATTAGTTGCTGCAATTTTCATATCTGTGGAATTCTAATTATAACGCTAGCGTAAGTTTTATATCTTTAGTTGGTGAGTTTTATGCGCATAACAACTTATTTAACTATAAGTACCACTTACGTCACGATTTTGTATAGCGTGATACTGTGAAATGTTGCACTGCGTTTCCAATTTGCAGTTTAGTTGAAGTACCATATTTTTGCTGATTTGGTAAATTGTAGGAACTGTACTTTTGTTAAAGCGTTACAACATGCGTTTACTTTTTAAGTTTAATTTTCTAAATTTTAAAAGTCCACAGTAGACCTCCTATATGTTTGTGTATTTTTTTCGGCTTAACTTTGTTTTTCGTCAACCCTTTTGAAAGCTGTGTTTTATGAAATAATTTAACTACGTTACGTATTACGTGCAATTTCTGTGCGTTGTGTTTTAAAATAAATAGAGTTTATAAGTCAAATTAACGTTTTATTTACTGTGCATCGCACGTAGATGTTGTGTGTGGGGCTTGCCCGAAGTTTTTCTAGTTTCGGGTACGCTTCGCTACGGTACCTAATAAAGTTTTACTTACTCAGGTTGGGTTGATTGGTGCATAGTTGATAATGTTGGCTGAGATTGTGATCTAACAAGACCATTGAAGCTCGTAGATGCTGAGCCATGAGAGTCAGAATATTCATCGTCGGAGTAACTCATCTGAAACAAATAGCATGATAAAGTGACGATACTTCGTAAAAAAAGTACTTTTTTCTATAATTCTTTGGAAACGATAGATAAATCTATGTAAATATAACGTAAAATAGTCAAGCAAAAAATACAATTTCAATTTTATAAAATTATTTTATGATAGCTTTCTGATTTTCATATTCTTATAAAATTCTTATATTCCTTCAATACGAAAATAAAAGTCAATCACAATTAATTGATTGCATTAAAAATGAAGAATTTGTACAGACGACAATTCAAACTTTAATTCAATTTCTGTGCAATAATCGTAAAAAAACCAGCCAGCAAAAAAACATGTTTGCTGTTATAACGGCAACAGAAATACCTATATCTGTGAAAATGTTAACGCTCTCTCGGCTCATGAGATCCCGCCTGGTGACAGCCGGACGGACGGACGGACGGACGGACAGCGAAGTTTTAGCAATAGGGTCCCATTTTTACCCTTAGGGTACGGAACCTCAAAAGAACACCACAAATGCAACGTTACAACAACAAAAGCTCTTATATATGTTTAGAAACTTACTTCGAAAATGGATTCTTGAATGTCTTGGTAACGATAGTCCAGAAGCTCCGTGGCTCAACTTTTCAAGTGACTTGGAACAAAGCAGGATCGATAATACTGACGCCCCACTGAAACATCGGCTTTTATACTGAATTGGATTCGTCACTCAGACTACAAAAAACACCAAACACAAAAATAATCGTTAAATATATATTAAGCTAATGAGAGTTAAATGCCTAATTTCGTAATCCCTATTGTTATTACTGCGAAAATATGGTTGTTTGTTTGGTGCGCTCTCAATGCTTTATTAACATTCGCATTAGGATTATTTTGAATAGTATTCCAGAAACACCACGATTTGTATTGAAAACAAGCGTGTCGAGTTTTTTACATTTGACAATGACGATGACAATACTTTAGTGACGGGAACATGAAATACATACCTACATACATACATATATCACATCTTTATCCCTTACGATCTAGACAGAGCCTAAGGTAACAAAACCTTAACACCACGTTTTGTATGCTTAAAGGTGTATAGGTGGGAAGGGAAATCAAAACAATGATGGGTTGCTAGCCGCATCGCCTATAACATGATTCCTAAGACTTTCGCCCATTCCTTCGATGGGCTTTTACCATCTGCGCAGGAAGAGAAACAACTGGTAAATTCTATCTATACAAAAATGATGCTTGGCGGTGAGCTTCGCCGCAAAAAGAATGGAGATCTAAATGAGTGCCAAGTTCTATGCAAAATCCAAATAATTATTTATAGAAACATAATAACATTATGAACAAGTATTAAACTCTATTTCTTTGCTTTATTGGATACCTATAACAATTGCTGTAATTTAAAAATGTGAGATCTTAAAGTAAGTTACATTTGACTTGGCCAGTTTTCATTACATCAGTCATTTTATAAAGTTATTCAACATAAATATATATTTTTTTTAATTCTGATAAAATATGGTTTTTCTTTACTCTCAGTCCAGACCAGCATGGAAGAATAAACATGTAACTGTTTCAGAAACCGCCAAAATGTCTGCATATTTTGAGAGCCGGGAACTGTCCAAGGACCCGGGTCCTTGTAGCTTAATAGCATTGGTAAATGTGATTTGTCCAGGATCCAGGGTGAAAGAATGTACCTGTTGCTTCTCATCCCGCGCAGATGGTAAAAGCCTATCAAGGAGTTCGGCGAAAATCTAAGGAATCCTGATAATATAAGCAACGCGGCTCGCAACCCATCACTTTTTTTAATCCCCTGTTAACCCATACGCCTACAATCATACTAAACGTGGCCTATAGGTATTGTAAAAGGCTCTGTCTATCCCGTAAGGGATATAGACTAGTATAACAAAAGCGTGTCAAAAGTAAGTTGCATTAGCAATATGTCACTGCATAAAATAATGACTCAGCGTAGTGACCTTAAATTTTCCGTAATCGTAGATTATGTTGCAAAACCAGGGAATAACGTCACAAAAATTTGTTGTTGCTTGTTTGTAGAAAATGACGTGTCTCGATCACGCCTCGTTAAATAGATAATTGATAAAGCCGCTGGTCAAAAGTAGGGCTTAATAAAATAAAAATAAATGTTGTTATTTGTTGATGGCCATTGAATTTGCTAATGGTTGAGATAAATGAACCACATCAAAGAGGTTGTTAATAAGTTGTTTATCGTAAGTTGGGAAAAACAAATTAAGGATACAATAAAAAAAACCACTTTCATGCTGGCATAGAATAAATAACATCAGAGTAGAACGAAATCTCTTTTGACCGCGTCCAAAACGCCGCCATTTATATATCTACTTCCCCCTTCACATCGTTACACCCATCTGTCGTCCAGGCGTGTTGCTTACTGTTAAATATTACTTACCTACGTCTAAAGATAATATCGCTAAAATGTAAGTTTTTATTTACTTTGAAATCATTATTTTATTCTAATTTTACAAAATATGAGATTTATAAATCATTAGGTACGTACCTACATATTATAGATAGGTAGGTACTTGTAAGTTAGAATTTATTATAAGTGCCATACCAAATGAAGCGATTAAAGGTGATTTAAGTAATAGACTACATGCCCATGAAAAAAATTATGTGAAATGAACCAGCGTGAATAACGCTTAAAAGGCTGTTACTATATCATAAAATAACTCTGAGCCTATGCCGTTATTCCTGAGCGGTACAGGTTTTTACTCATACAATACATGGAAAAAAAATTGCACTAACTTCCGGCACCACCACTTTAAAGCGGCACTAGGTTTTTCGACATTTATTTTTAATCATCTATAAGCTATAAAAAAGCCGTACATTAATAATTTGTCGTAATTCCTCACTTGTACCTGAGAAATTCCATACCTGTACCGCTCAGAAATGACGGCATAGTGCTCAGAGTTATTTTATGATATAGTAATAGCCTTCTAAGCGTTATTCACGCTGGTTCATTTCACACGGGCTTGTTGTCTATAAAAGTATTACTTACCTACAAATATAAAATAAAATACATACAGGCTCACGTAAAACTAGTAGTAGTTCATTTAGTTGCACACAGCCAAACGCGCGTGCGGCGACGCCGGCCGTGACAGCCCGACTGAAATACCCGCTTAACGGGTACTCTAATTATCGTGACCTTGAGTCCGGCTGGAGTGGGAGTTTCCGTTCTACTGTGATCTTATTTATTCTATGATTCTAGTTTGGAAGCAAAAAGAAAACAAAGAATTATGGTGTCCATAGAGGAAAAGGGTGACATTCTTAGGAATCATGATCAGCCGCGGGTCGAAACTAGGGCTTATAAACAATAATATTAATGATGTTATTTGTTGACGGCCATTGAATTTGCTAATGGTTTAGATAAATGAACCACATCAAAGAGGTTGTTAATTAGTTGTTTATCGTATGTTGGGAAAAAAAATTAAGTATACAATAAAAAATACACTTCTATGCTGGTCTGGTTCTGGTAGCAAAAAGAAAACAGAATGTATGGTGTCTATAGAGGAAAAGGGCGAAATTCTTAGAAATCATGATATAGGCGATGCGGCTGGCAACCCATCACTATTTTGATTCCCCTGTCAACCCATACGCCTAAAATCATGCTAAACGTGGCCTTCAGGTCTTGTTATCTTAGGCTCTGTCTACCTCGTAACCTCGTAAGGGATATAGACGTGATTTTTGTATGTGTAGGTACTTATGTAAATAAATGCAGGCCAAATAAGAAATGCTGAAAAATTCAAACCAATTGACCCAGTCCTAAACTCATTTTACGCGTATTCTATGAGTACTAGGAAAGTAATAATCTTACATAATTGTTTTTTAGAGTTCCGCACCCATAGGCTAAAAAGGGACCCTTTTACTAAGACTCTTCCATGCTGATCTGGGAGTAAAGAAAAAACATAGAATGTACCAGTTGCTTCTCTTCCCACGCAGATGGTAAAAGTCCATCGAAGGAAAATCGAGTGAGGGTAAATCTTACACTCGTCACAAAATAAAAGACCCGTTTTGACACTTGTCTTCGCGACTTAACTAGTGATGTAACCATACGACTCGGTACTCGATGAGAATTTGATCGATTTGATTATGTATTGTTATAAAGCATATTGGATTAAAGTTCTGATTAGAAAATTTACCTGACATTGTAGGTATTTTGAAATTATAAAATGTTACTAAAGGTCAATTTTCTTTCATTTAACATTCTTGGTATGGTGCAATTCAGTAATTAATTGGTTTAAACACTAGTATTTATATAAATAAAACCGGCAAGTGCGAGTCGGCCTTAAAAAATATCTTGATCGATTTAACTTTTTCCTTGACCGATTATTAATAGTCTGTGGACAATATGAAAAAATCGTAATGCACAGCTCTTAGCCGAGTGGGCGGTACCCATCAATGAAAAACGTAAATACCTTCAAAACGTTCGATCGGTAAAAAATAGAGAATTTCATGGGCGTGATCTTTCAAGTAGGGCCTTTTATTTTGTGACGAGTTTATAACTGTACTATGCTACGGCTGATTAAAAACAAATGGTGCCTCCTTCAACCTCGACATTGGCGGAATCATCGATAGTATCGATGGAGCTATATTACCAAAAATTAAATTGTGACCAGTCAAGGAATCAGGTTACAGGCGATACGGCTCGCAACCCATCACTTTTTTGATTCCCCTATCAACCCATACGCCTACAATCATGCCAAACATGGCCTTAAGTCTTGTTATAGGCCCTGTCTATCCTGTATATAATTTATGTATGCATGTATAATAAAACCGTGTCAAAAGTAAGTCGCGTTAGCAATATGTCACTGCATAAATGATGACTCAGTGTAGTGACCCAAAATTTTCCGTAATCGTAGATTTTGTAGTAAAACAAGGGAATGATGTCAAAAAATTGTCGTTGCTTGGCTGCTGAAAATGTTGTGTCTCAATCACGCATTGAATTTGCTGATAGTTTAAATAAATGAACCACACCAAAGAGCTAGCTAATTAATAATTGCTTAGTTGTTTATCGTATGTTGGTAAAAACAAATTAAGTATTCAATAAAAAATACACGTCTATGCTGGTCTGGAAGCAAAAAGAAAACATAGAATGTATGGTGTCCATAGAGGAAAAGGGCGAAATTCTTAGAAATCATGATAAAGGCGATGCGGCTCGCAACCCATCACTATTTTGATTCCCCTGTCAACCCATACGCCTACAATCATCCTAAACGTGGCCTTGTTATTATTGTCTTGTTATCTTAGGCTCTGTCTACCTTGTAAGGGATATAGACGTGATTTTTGTATGTTTAAGTGATCATGTACTAAATTTTAGGCCAAATAATAAATGCAGAAAGATTCAGACCAATTGACGCAGTCCCAAAACTATGTTACGCCTATTCTTTGAGTACTAGGAAAATAATAAACTTACATAATTGTTTTTTAGGGTTTCGTACCCATAGGCTTAAAAAAAGATTCCTATTCTTATTCTTATTCTTAAAGGACCTGGCAAAGTACTTAGATTTATTAAATAAACAACAAACTACAGATTTATAACACAAATCATTTATTAAAAAATTTGTGATTTAAATATTATTACAAAGTTGTAGTATTTATAACTCAAGAAGGCGGTACAGATTTTTATGTTCTTTGATTATTGAAATGATACGAAAAATTTACGAAAACAAAATTATGAAGAGTATTTCTCTTTCATTTTTAGTATTATGCAGCGCCATCTTTGATTATAAACTGTGACGAATTAAAATGCTTATAGTACCTAATAAAACTATTTAATTCTATTATGTACACAAACTTATTTTATACTTAACTATAATTTAGCATAAAGTTAGTTCTTATTAATTTAAAAAAATAACATAAAATACCATTACCATTAAAACTAAATAAAACTAAAGAACTAAATAAAAAAACTTGCGAATTAATTTGTTATATGTACCTACGTACACTCTTTTTACAAATTCTGTATCTAAAATAAATCTACATCTATCAAAAAAATATAATACACTTAAAAATTATTTTTAAAGTCTAGAAACACTTTATTTTTCTTTTGAAAAACATTACCTACTTATAATATAAAATAAATAAATAAATAAATAACGTTTTTTTAAACTACCTATGTCTTTGCTTTAAGTACCCTTCTTCTGATGGCCTTACTACCCCCTGCGTAACCTAAGCCCCTTGACGGCAGGGGCCATGGAAACGTTATTCGGAGCACATCTCGCCATACTGAAGGATGCTGTTGCGTACGCGCAGTCTTTGCGGCGCGTTCTCCAGTTCGGATAGGTTGAACTCGTCGTTGCTGAAAAAAAAAAGTCTGTTAGATTTTTTGAAAAAAAAAAACAAATAGGTGCAGACACAATTATAAAAACTATTCGGAACGAAATGCATTAAAGATAGCCTGCACCCTAAATTTGCACCAAGAGTGTGATTTGTGGCAATGGATCAGAGACAACGGGCAAAACCCAAACCAAGAAAAGCAACATAAAAACAATCATATTCAACAGTAGCATGCGAATTTTACAAAAACTAATTTAAATAAATCGTAACTTTATGGAACAATAAATATAAAAAAATATTTTTCAGACAACTATAAAATTAACCAAATAAGAAGCAGTTATGGGCATATAGTTTTATGATGACCTCACTTGTCATGTCGGATCTCTCTTTCAAATCGCTGTCTAATTAGTAGTTTAAAATTGTTACGTTTTCCAAATTTGTTGACCGATATTACTTTGATTTTACTTTTTGTCGTCTCTTTTACGATATTTTCATATCAGTAATATAATTTAAAAAAAATGCATATTACGCTTCGTACGGTCACGTGCATGCAAACGTTTAGCTGAATATGGCGTTACTTGGCTGAGGTCCATTTCATCTATTAAAAAGATAAGTAAAAATAGTAAACTGTAACTTTGAGATTGGCCAGTGTTGGAGTCGTACTTACTCAACTAGCGGACGGGCGTGCTTGCAAGCCAAGCGAGCGTAATACGCTGGCAAGGGATACGTCAGCCGCGCCGTGCAGTGCTTGCAGAGGTAGCTCAGGGACCTTGATAATCGCTTCAACTGGGAGTGAGGCAAGCACGCCCCGTTTCCGTCCCGGCAAATCATTTTGTACGGGTTGCCTATTTGCTGATGAGCCATCTGAGGAATTAATTATATATTTGTTACTCATGCCCAACCAATCTGTAGAACGATACGGGCTTATGTCCTACTGTTATTAAAAAAATCCGAATTACATTCCACCATATTAGGTCACTATGTATTATATCACGTCTTTATCCCTTACGGGGTAGAAAGAGCCTAAGGTAAAAAAAAAACCTTAAGGCATAGGATAGCATGAGTGAGGGCGTATAGGTGGAAAGGGGAATCAAATTAGTGATGGGTTGCTATGTTTTTTCTTTACTTCCAGACCAGCATGGAAGAACTATAACTAAGAATATAAACTGATGTTTAAAATAAATTATTATTATTATTTCAAACTTGACAAGAATCTACGCCGGTATTCGTATTGACTACACGTTGCATCTTGAATTGTCACTTGTCACCGACAGTTGTCGCGTTGGTGAACTACGGGCTAGCATGGGATATTGGCGTGACCACGGACTGGTTGCTAAATCATGACATGGTCTGTTTCACCGCTCCCTCTTAAGTTCCAGGCGTCTCTGTCCGTTTCATAGTAATAAATAGAGACGGAATCATGATAACTGACCCTTAAGATAACTGGAACTTAACAGAGAGAGGAGAAACTGGCCCTAAATTAAGAGGTTCTTTTGTCGCTCCTGGTGTATCGAATGTGCGTAGAGAGAGCCGAAGAAATACCATCAAAATTAAGTATACTTACCACTCGATAGCCTAGCAGTTTTTCAGCTTCGATCATTGAAGTGTCTTCGTTGTTAGCCACCATTCTGCGAACAAATAAATATGTTATTTATCGCCTAATTCAACGTGAAACTATAAAGCAATAAAGCGGTGACATTTTGTTACATACATACACAAATCACGTCTTTATCGCTTACGGGATGTACATAGCCTAAGGTAACAAAACCTTAAGGACGCGTTTAGCAAGATTGGGGGGCGTATAGGCGGAAACGGGATTCAAAATAGTGATAAGTTGCTAGCCGCATCGCCTTTAACATGATTCCTAAGACCCCATGATTCGCCCATTCCCTCGATGGGCTTTTACCATCTGCGCGGGAAGAGAAGCAACTACTGGTGTATGCTATGTCTTTTCTTTACTCCCAGACCAGCGAGGAAGAACAAGTAAGTTTAGGCTTGTTTATGACTATTTGACAAATTATTATACTTTATTGAATCAGGCGTTACTATTCGGAGATCGATTTCGATAAACAAAAAACAATAACTTTGCTACTCCGCTACTTAACCCCTTCACCTTTAAATAAGTAATGCTATTTGTTCATTGAAATAATCCTGATATGGAATGTGAGATGCGTGTTCGAGGAAAAGTTTCATCAAGGAAACGGTAGACATCTCAAACTCAAACTTAAACTATTTATTACATTCAAGATGCTTGTTAAATGACTGACCTCTCTTTGAGGGTTGACTCTACGAACAGGTATGTCAGTTCTGGTTTTGAAATAGCATCTTTCAGCCGTGTCGGCATGCGTCCATAAGCCCGGTGCAGCGCCTTTATCTCACTGACTACCATCTGTAATAAGAATAAGAATAAGAACCAGAACGAGAATAGGCAAGTACGAAAATAAGAACAAGAATAAGAAGAAGATTAAGAACAAGGATAAGAACGAAAACAAGAATAAGATAAAACATAACTACATTCATACATATATAAATCTTGTCTCTTCCCATTCGGGGTAGACTGAGCTTAAAATAAAAAGACCTAAAGGCTCTAACATGATTTTGGACGTATACGAGTAGGTTGAATGGGGAGTCTAAATAGTGATGGGTTGCTAGGAGCATCGGCTATAACATGATTCCTAAAATTTTTGCCTATTCCCTTGCTTGGCTTTTGCCATCTGCGCGGGTAGCTTTTTCTTTACTCTCAGATCAGTATGGAAGATTAAGATTAAAATATGAGTGTTCGAAGACTTTTACTAAAGAAATGTCAGTAAGAAAAAGGAATCCACGCATTCGTCAGGCAACTAGGAATAAGTTGCGTGAATAGACAAAACGTTTAACGGGTTGCAAAATCAGTTACCTCAGCATAGTTCTCTTCGTCTATTGAGTGCCGGTAAACGAGGATTCTGGTAGGAAGAGTGCCATTGTGCTTGACGAAAACGTTAAGTTGTTCCACCATCATATCCTCAAACTCAAGAATCTCTTCCACCTGTAAAAGAAGAAGAAATAATGCAATTCAGGTTCACAGGTAATCTAGACTGTATTCAATTCCAAGGAATTGTTCGGTTCATTGCCTGCTGCTAAGTTTTCGTAACCGACTTTCATTCCACACTCACTACATCAAGATTTTTGAATACTGTATTTATGACTTTGACATGACAAAATCATCGCATCGATGGATAGGGCCATATTAAAAAATGAAGAAGAAAAAGTATTTCTTAGTTATCTATCCGTGATCCCAATTTTTATTTATTACTTACCCAAGGTTTCTGCATACTCTGAGTCACGTTGTACATTGTGAAAGTTTTGTCAACAGATGCCGTTATTGTTGCAATACTAGGTGCTAATGCCTGGAACAAAACAATAAATACAGTTAACACTATGATCTTGATTAATGATTGGGCGAAAATCTTAGGAATACATCAGGAAATACATTAGGAATCATACTAAACGTGGCCTTTAGGTCTTGATACCTTAAGCTATGTCTACTCCGTAAGGGATAAAGAAGTGATTTATGTATGTATTTTACTAGTTTTTGCTTGCTTTCTGGTGTCTGTAATCCAATTTCGAAAGTGAATTTTTACTAACTTTTAGTAGTCTGATTGATGTGAAATTTGGCGTTCAGCTTTGCTTATGTAAAATGAGTAAAATCTGATGATATTGTAACAACTTTTAAATTTAAATTCTGCCTGGATTGTCTCTGCTCCATGGAACTCTTCAACGGGTGGTTTATTGGCTTAAAATATGGTACACCAGTGTGGATGGTTGGAACCAATGACGGTGAAGGAAAAATAATTATTCAATTACCGTTTCCGGAAACGAAGAGTGGTTGACGTCCGCTCCTACAATCATCACTCTATGTTCTGGGGGGTTAACCTCCAAAATCCGGTTTGCCCAAATAGGATCGTCACCCAATAGCTGCAAACTAGCCTGCAAATAGAGGTAGTTATGTCAAATTTTCCAGTCTAACTGACACAGACTCTTACTTTGAAACATCTACTGAGACTTAACAGTCCTTGAGCTCTGAGAAACCTATTCGGGTTTCGGGTACCATCGGTCGATAGAAGGTGATATCCATAAGAGTTAGAAAATGAAAAATGCGACATTTTTACGACAGTACGTTACCTTTATCAGGACAAATTCCATGACTCGCTGCTTCATGTAACTTAGGATAGTCCGTTCGTTGATGCATTTTGTCAGCACACCCACTTCACACTCGGCTAGGTGTTTGGTCTAAAAAGAAATGTTAGCATCGTCAATAAAATTGACTGTAAATAAACTCAGCAGAATGAAAGAAAGGGACTAAATGTTCATTCTCAAAAAATCAAATAAGAACAAATTAATTGATGAAGCACAAACTAAAAATTGGACCTTGTTTAAGTGGGTGACAGGCGGGCGAGCAAGTTCGCGTACTAACGGCTCGACGACTTTACTCGCCTGTACATTACTCTAAAAGTACGCGTACTTAGACTGACACACAGGCGAGTAAAATCGTCGAGCCGTAAGTACGCAAACTTACTCGCCCGTCTGTTACCCACTTTAGCCACGTTTCCGAACAGTGGCGAGAAAATACTCGAGCTATTTATTTAGATAGATGGATAAAACGTTAATTGGTACTGCCAACACGCACAAAACCAAAATTTAAAACTAGAACATTATCTTTGTTTGTGCGCGCTACAGTAGCACAAAAGGGCCATGGCTCAGTGGTCAACATTGCTCGTAGGAGCAAAACACTGGTATTCTGCCACAACCCACGGAACAAACAAATGAACACTTATTTAACAGTAACTTAAAATATGAATTTAAAATAAACGGCGCAAAAACTAATTAAAACATGCACAGTGAGCTTCATGAAGCCAAATTTTACTTAAGTATGTAAGTGTTATATTAAAATAAAATAAGAAATAAAGAAACGAACGCGATTGCAGAAGCCTCTCCATCTCTTGAGCACCTGACACAAATATGGGTTCACCCCACACCCTATCTTAAACTTTAAAGTGACATTTCAAATCGATTACCGAGCAACGACCTTGCTTCTGCAAGAGTAGCAATTTAAGATGTCTCTTAAGTGAATTTTTAGAAGGCAAATTTACTACTTACCTTGTGGAAGTAACACGAGCGGTCCGGTACCACTGTAACAGCAAAACGAACTCCGTTGGCCCGGCATTTCATCAGAACGGTCTTCAGGTCTCGCAACTTAACATTGTACCGGACAACAAGGGGTTCTAACACGAGGAAACCCATTTCACGGCCGGTGTGCTTGATCTGAAAAATTATACAAAATAATGAATAATGTCACACATTAGGCCTGTGGTGTGTTAAGCTTAATATTCTTATTCTGCCTCGCCTTATCCCGTTCCGCGGGATGGGCTTTCCCAATCATGCGACGCCATTTGCTTCTCTCCTGAACATCTTGTTCGTGGAGTCGTAAAACCTTCATGTGCCTTTGGCCATTTGTAATCCAAGTTGCCGGGGTCTTACCCTGCCTCTCATTTTGGTGCGATGGAAAGGCACTTTCTAACCACGTCTCCTCATAATGTGACCAAATCATCGTAGTCTAGCTTCAGAAATTTTGTGGGTAATGGGAGCCACTTTGAAACTCTCCCTTACATGTTCATTTGTCTTTAAGTGTAACTCGTGTGTTAAGCGTATTTATAAAAAAACCCAACAGCAAAGTCATTTTAACTGACTGTGGCTAAATTTTCAATCTACCTCATCAGGTCTCTAGTACAAAAAAAGGACTGTATCTTATACAATATGTATGTTAATCCGGTTTTGCCACTAAGTCTTGTTTTTAAGATTTAGCGATAAGCCAGTGCAGGTGGACACCATAAAACAGTGAAGATGGTTTACAAAATAAATTCTAATTTGTTTTGTCCATAAGAATGTTATCACTGACCGACTGGTGCCGTGATTCTACAAAGTCTGTTATTACTCGTATTTCAGAATATTTAATTGGGTAACTTTCCACCTATACGCCCACAGTCATGCTAAACGTGGCCTTCAGGTCTTATCTTAAGATCTGTCTACCCCGTAAGAGATAAATACGTGAATTATGTTTGATGTAAATTATAGTCCCGCCTTAGACACGGTTCATTTTGAACATATATCAACAACCCGTTAAGATGTTCCGGAACTACATAAGTATTAAGTATCAGGAAAAAAATGAAAAAAAAACAGAAAGAAACGATGATTTGAAAACAAAGGATAATGTAGCGGTTGGAAATAAAGTAAGAATAGTATTAAATAAAAATGCAACTCACCATAGCCATGATCCTCTCGTAATTGATATGTTTGTAAGTTTTGGGTTCGATGACTAGAAAGGCCCAACGTTCCAGGGTTCTTGCGGTGAGGTGGTAAGTATAACTGGAAAAACAAATGAAAACGAATTAGAAACGAACCATACAAACGTTACAAAGATAACGAAACATTTTGATGAACAACTAGCTTTTTCCCGACCGCCGCTGGCGTGAACAATGCGCGTACACTCGATCATGCACTCGACAGTTTGCAAACTAATCTAAGCTTGCAAGCGAGCATGTAAGCGAGCAAGATATTTACGTTAACTACTTGGTTCTAGAATTCAATACACACGGATACATTTTAGGATCCTACTAGGTAAGCAATTTTATTTATGTAGGTACTTATATTATTTTGTCTCTACAAGCTTTTATTTATCTGTAGAAATACGCACCCCCCCATTCAACTGAATATTGGTCAAAATTTATTTAAACAAACATATTTACAAGATCTAAATAGAAAAAAAAATAATAATAATTTACAAATATGGACCAGGGGCCTGATTTTTGAAAGCACGTGTGTGAAATACCACTCGAAACTGGTGAAAAATTGTGCTGAATTTGAAATACGAATAGCTGAGAAGATACTTACCGCTCTCATTAATCTTGTGAACTACTCAAAACTTTGATTAGAGCTGTAGTTTTTTTTAAGATATTAACAGATTTATACCTCTTTCGAGTGGTATTTTCACACATGTGCTTTCAAAAATCGGGCCTCAGATCGTTGCCAGTGAGCAAGGTGCCCATAATGCTGGCTGCGTTTCCTGCTTCGCAAATTTTAGCAAATTTGATATGGTTCTGGACTTAACGTCAAAGACTTTATGGTTTACGTTTACGGATTTTTCACGAGTAAGTCCCGATTCCGCGGGAATATTGGGATAAAAAGTAGCCTGTGTGTTAAAGATTTATATTTTTCGAGGTTACTAGCAGTTAAAGTGTTAAAATGTACGATTTATGAATATCACCAAGTATCTATTCTATTACTGGAGAAGTAAATTTTGAGCACGGAATCAACACGGTCACAATTATTTTGAGCACGGAATCAACACGGTCACAATTATTTTGAGCACGGAATCAACACGAACACAATTATTTTGAGCACGGAATCAACACGAACACAATTATTTCGCAATAACAGTGCAGGTTTAAAACACATTGAGTACCTAATAAAGTTTTACTTACTCAGGTTGGGTTGATTGGTGCATAGTTGATAATGTTGGCTGAGATTGTGATCTAACAAGACCATTGAAGCTCGTAGATGCTGAGCCATGAGCGTCAGAATATTCATCGTCAGAGTAACTCATCTGAAACAAATAGAATGATAAAGTGACGATTCTTCGTAAAAAAAGTACTTTTTACTATAATTCTTTGGAAACGATAGATAAATCTATGTAAATATAACGTATAATAGTCAAGCAAAAAATACAATTTCAATTTTATAAAATTATTTTATGATAGCTTTCTGATTTTTATATTCTTATAAAATTCTTATATTCCTTCAATACGAAAATAAAAGTCAATCACAATTAATTGATTGCATTAAAAATGAAGAATTTGTACAGACGATAATTCAAACTCATTCAATTTCCGTGCAATAATCGTAAAAAAACCAGCCAGCAAAAAAACATGTTTGCTGTTATAACGGCAACAGAAATACCTATATCTGTGAAAATGTTAACGCTCTCTCGGCTCATGAGATACCGCCTGGTGACAGCCGGACGGACGGACGGACGGACAGCGAAGTTTTAGCAATAGGGTCCCATTTTTACCCTTAGGGTACGGAACCTCAAAAGAACACCACAAATGCAACGTTACAACAACAAAAGCTCTTAAATATGTTTAGAAACTTACTTCGAAAATGGATTCTTGAATTTCGTGCTAACGATAGTCCAGAAGCTCCGTGGCTCAATTTTTCAAGTGACTTGGAACAAAGCAGGATCGATAATACTGACGCCCCACTGAAACATCGGCTTTTATACTGAATTGGATGAGTCGCTCGGACTACAAAAAACACCAAACACAAAAATAATCGTTAAATATATATTAAGCTAATGAGAGTTAAATGCCTAATTTCGTAATCCCTATTGTTATTACTGCGAAAATATGGTTGTTTGTTTGGTGCGCTCTTAATGCTTTATTAACATTCGCATTAGGATTATTTTGAATAGTATTCCAGAAACACCACGATTTGTATTGAAAACAAGCGTGTCGAGTTTTTTACATTTGACAATGACGATGACAATACTTTAGTGACGGGAACATGAAATACATACCTACATACATACATATATCACATCTTTATCCCTTACGATGGAGAAATAGCCTAAGATAACAAAACCTGAAGGCTACGTTTTGTATGCTTAAGGGCGTATAGGTGGAAAGGGAAATCAAAATCTTCTTATATATAAAATTCTCGTGTCACAATAATGTTCGTTCCCGTACTCCTCCGAAACGGCTTTACCGATTTTTACCAAATTTTATATGCGTATTCAGTAGGTCTGAGAAGCGGCTACTATCTATTTTTCATATTGAAATTTAGAAGAAAAAAAAACGGGAGCGAAGCCGCGGGCAACAGCTAGTAATATATAACATGATTCCTAAGACTTTCGCCTATATCCTCTATGGGCATTTACTATCTGCGCAGGAAGAGAAGCAACTGGTAAATTCTATTAATACAAAAATGATGTTTGGTTTTGGGCTTCGCCGCAAAAAGAATGGAGACCTAAATGAGGGCCAAGTTCTATGCAAAATCTAAATATGTATTTATAGGAACAAAATAACGTTATGAACAATAGACTACATGCCCATGGAAAAAAAATGTGAAATGAACCAGCGTGAATAACGCTTGGAAGGCTATTAATATATCGTAAAATAACTCTGAGCGCTATGCCGTCATTTCTGAGCTGTACAGGTTTTTACTCATATACGGAAATAAAATGCACTAACTTCCGGCACCACCACTTTAAAGCGGCACTAGGTTTTTCTACTTTTATTTTTAATCATCTATAATAATTAGTCGTAATTCCTCACTTCTACCTGAGAAATTCCGTACCTGTACCGCTCAGAAATGACGGCATAGCGCTCAGAGTTATTTTATGATATAGTAACAGCCTTCTAAATGTTATTCACGCTGGTTCATTTCACATGTTTTTTTTTCCATGGGCTTGTAGTTTACAAGACAAGTATTAAGCTTTATTTCTTTGCTATATTGGATACCTATAACAATTGCTGTTATTTAAAAATGTGAGATCTTAAAGTAGGTTAGATTTGACTTGGCCAGTTTTCATTACATCAGTCATTTTATAAAGTTATTCAATATATACAGATATATATATTTAATTCTGCTAAAATATGTTTTTTCTTTACTCTCAGTCCAGACCAGCATGGAAGAATAAACATGTAACTGTTTCAGAAACCGTCAAAATGTCTGCATATTTTGAGAGCCGGGAACTGTCCAAGGACCCGGGCAATAGCATTGGTAAATGTGATTTGTCCAGGATCCAGGGTGAAAGAATGTACCTGTTGCTTCTCTTCCCGCGCAGATGGTAAAAGCCTATTAAGGAGTTCGACGAAAATCTAAGGAATCATAATATAAGCAATGCGGCTCGCAACCCGTCACTTTTTTGATTCCCCTGTCAACCCATACGCCTACAATCACGCTAAACGTGGCCTTTGGGTCTTGTCATAGGCTCTGTCTATCCCTTAAGGGATGTAGACTAGTATAATAAAAGCGTGTCAAAAGTAAGTTGCATTAGCAATATGTCACTGCATAAATGATGACTCAGCGTAGTGACCTCGAATTTTCCGTAATCGTAGATTTTGTTGCAAAACCAGGGAATAACGTCACAAAAATTTGTCGTTGCTTGTTTGTTGAAAATGACTCATTAAATAGATAATAGATGAAGCCGCGGGTCAAAAATAGGGCTTAATAAAATAAGCAATAATATTAATGATGTTATTTGTTGTCGGCCATTGAATTTGCTAATGGTCGAGATAAATGAACCACATCAAAGAGGTTGCTAATAAGTTGTTTATCGTAAGTTGGGAAAAACAAATAAAGTATACAGTAAAAAATACACTTCTATGCTGGTCTGGAAGCAAAAAGAAAACATAGAATGTATGGTGTCCATATAGGAAAAGGGCGAAATTCTTAGAAATCATGATATAGGCGATGCGGCTCGCAACCCGATCACTATTTTGATTCCCCTGTCAACCCATAAGCCTACAATCATCCTAAACGTGGCGTTTAGGTCTTGTTATTTTAAGCTGTGTCTGCCTCGTAAGGGATATAGACGTGATTCTTGTATGCGTAGGTACGTATTAAAAAAAATACAGGTCAAATAATAAATGCAGAAAGATCCAGAGCAATCGACCCAGTCCCAAAACTATGTTACGCCTATTCTATTAGTACTAGGAATATAATAATAATAAACTTACATAATTGTTTTCTAGGGTTCCGTACCCATAGGCTAAAATGGGACCCTTTTACTAAGACTCTTAAAGAAAAAACATAGAATGTACCAGTTGCTTCTCTTCCCACGCAGATGATAAAAGTCCATCGAAGGAAAATCGAGTGAGCGTAAATTTTAAACTCGTCACAAAATAAAAGGCCCGTTTTGACTGTTTGCATGAGAATTAGATCGATTTGAATACGTATTGTAATAAAGTTCACTGCATTAAAGTTCTGATTAGAACATTTTACGTAAACTGACATTGTAGATATTTTGAAATTATAATATAATGTTACGAAAGGTCAATTTTCTTTCATTTAATATTATTGTTAAAATTTCAGTACACAGCTGGTGCAATTGGGATTGTCTAAAAAAAATACCTATCCTTTTTTTATTTTTTTTGTGCAGAATAGTCAATTATAAGAAACCAATTTCAATATTTTCTCATATAACTCTGTATTTTTTTCACTATTAATTATTGAAAGTATTTTGGTTGATGACGTCAGAGTTTCCACTGCCGGTGTCACACATCTGCTTTTTGGATAAATTGATCATAAAACGTATGTGAAGCGCCGCCATTAACGTCTTTTATATCTGTGGTGAAGTTGGCAAACTGTCAATACTGTCATTAGTATCAATGTCAACATGATTCAACAATAACACAGGAAGATTCACGCGATCTTCTCCTATGAATTTTATATTTTCACAGCCGTTACACATACCATAACATTCTGCGCGAAGCAGAAAGGTCCATAAACACATACCAGGTATGATCAAGACAAAACAGGACCCGGAAATAAGACAGTAAACTCAGTAGGTGAAAGTAAACCGAAAAACGTAATATTTCGCTATCCATTAAAATATTTAGCGGAAAATCTTTCATGTGAGCGAAGCACATCGCTGTGCGGATACACTCTTGCCTAATTATCTACCGAAAGTGCTTCTAAATCTAAACTATAATACAACAATATGAAAGTAATCAGTGGAAAAAACAAGAATGACAGTAACAAGATTGTCATTTTGCTTGTCAGCTGTCATAAGATGAATGAAATGTCAGATTGCGGGTCCAAATTGAACTCCGTAGTATAATCCACGCGTAAATAGCATAGAATTTGTAACATTTGCAAATAAAGTACATTTTGGACCGTCTACGTCATGTCTGGGAATGTCAAATGAAGGTCATTGCTTATTTTTCATGTAATAAATTCATTATAGTAAAATAAAATAAAGTAAATACAGAAAACGATTTAAAAAGCATTTATCTCGAAATGGTTTTCGATTGACTATACATTGTAAAAAAATAAACAATCCCAATTCAGTAATTTATTGGTTTGAACACTTGTAATTAAATAAATAAAAACGGCAAGTGCGGGTCGGCCTTAAAAAATATCTTGATCGATTTATTTTTTTCCTTGACCGATTATTAATAGTCTGTGGACAATATGAAAAAATCGCAATGCACAGCACTAAGCCGAGTGGGCGGTACCCATCAATGAAAAATGTAAATAACTTCAGAACATTTCGATCAGTAAAATATAGAGAACTTTATGGGCATGAACTGTCAAAACGGGCCTTTTATTTTGTGACGAGTTAAGGAATCATGATATAGGCGATGCGGCTCGCAACCCATCACTTTTTTGATTCCCCTGTCAACCCATACGCCTACAATCATGCTAAATGTGGCCTTTAGGTCTTGTTATAGGCCCTGTCTATCCCGTAAGGGATAAAGGAGTAATTTATGTATGTATGTACAATAAAAGCGTGTCAAAAGGAAGTTGCATTAGCAATATGTCACTGCATAAATGATGACTCAGCGTAGTGACCCATAATTTTCCGTAATCGTAGATTTTGTTGCAAAACCAGGGAATAACGTCACAAAAATTTGTCGTTGCTTGTCTGTTGAAAATGACTCATTAAATAGATAATAAATGAAGCCGCGGGTCAAAAATAGGGCTTATTAAAGTAAACAATAATATTAATGATGCTATTTGTTAATGGCCATTGAATTTGCTAATGATTTAGATAAATGAACCACATCAAAGTACTAGCTAATTAGTAATTGCTTAGTTGTGTATCGTAAGTTGGGAAAAACAAATTAAGTACCTAGTCAATAAAAAAAAACACTTCCATGCTGGTCTGGAAGCAAAAAGAAAACATAGAATGTATGGTGTCCATCGAGGAAAAGGGCTTAATTCTTCGGAATCATGATAAAACGATGCAGCTCGCAACCCATCACTAATTTGATTCCCCTGTCAACCCATACGCCTACAATCATCCTAAACGTGGCGTTTAGGTCTTGTTATCTTAGGCTCTGCCTATATCATAAGGGATATAGACGTGATTTTTGTATATGTAGGTGCTTATGTAAGTAAATGCAGGCCAAATAATAAATGCAGAAAGATTCAGACCAATTGACCCAGTCCCAAAACTATTTTAGGCCTATTCTATAAAAAATAGGAAAATAATAAACTTACATAATTGTTTTTTAGAGTGCTGTAGGTACCCATAGGCTTAAAAAGGATTCCTATTACTAAGAATCTTTCATGCTGGTCTGGGAGTAAAGAAACCACAGAATGTATCAGTTGCTTCTCTTCCCGTGCAGATGGTAAAAGTCCATCGAGAGAAAATCGAGTGAGCAAAAATCTTAGAAATCATGTTAAAGGAGATGCTGCTGGCAACCCATCACTATTTTGATTCCCCTGTCTACCCATACGCCTACAATCATGCTAAACGTGACCTTTTAGTCTTGTTATCTTAGGCTCTGTCCACCTCGTAAGGGATAAAGACATGATTTATGTATGTACTAATAACTGTTGCCCGCAACTTCATCTGCATGGAATTCGTTTATCGCTATCCCACAGTAATTTCGCAATTTTCAGGGATAAAAATTAGCTTAAGTGTTATTCCAGAATATAGTCTAACTATATTCTAAATTTCATTCAGATCTGTCTAGCCGTTCTGGCGTGAAAGAGTTACAAACATCCATTCATCCATACTTACAAACTTTCGCGTTTATAATATTAGTAGGATGTATTTTATCTATGTATTACTAAGGCTCCACTGTCAGGTTTTTTCAAATTGTTATTAAACTAGCTGTTGCCCGCAACTTTGTCTGCATAGAATTCGTTTATCGCTATCCCGCAAAAATGCCTACGTCATAGTAGCTTTATGCATGCAGTCTCAGCCCGATCGGTTTAAAATTGACAAAGTTTCATACAAACTTTCATCCCCTATTCTATCCTCTTGGGGGCAGAAGTTATCAAAATCCTTTCTTAGCGGATGCCTACGTCATAACATCTACCTGCATGTCAAATTTCAGCCCGATCTGTCCAGTGGCTTGGACTGTGCGTTGATAGATCACTATGTCAGTCACCTTTGAGTTATATAATATATTTAGATATTAGGTACTTAAACCTACCCGCACGAAGCCGGGTCGAGCCGCTTGGTATAAAAAGACGGTGCCTCAGTATGGCAGCATTCAGTTGTTAATTGTGGTCGGTCGCATCAACTAAGCCCCGTAACCTCTCTACGAAAGCAACTGGTAAATAGAAGAAACTATTGTACATACAAGGTAAATAACTTATTACTTAACTTAACCTTTAGCCATCAGATCCGGGCTCGAATCCGGCCATAGCTTTTTTTCGGATTTTTCTGTGTTCAAATTCTTAGTGTCGTTTAGAAATTTGGCTAAGAACTGCCTATTAGGCAGAGAATGGCCTTTGTTACTCACAGATAACCTAGTTAGATAACCAGTAGCCAAGAAAGAAAAAAGTCTTCCCAGATTACTGGTTTTTTAACAGGAAGGATTTCTTCCTGATAGTAAACCATCAGAGATGCGGTAGCTAAGAAAGAAAAAAAAACTTCCCATATTACTGGTTTTTTAACAGGAAGGATTTCTTCCTGTTATTAAACCATGAGAGATGCGGTAGCCAAGAAAGAAAAAAAAATCTTCCCAGATAACTGGTTTTTTAACAGGAAGGATTTCTTCCTGATAGCAAACCATCAGATATTCGGTAGTCTACTAGGAATAAATATTTTTTCCCAGATTACTGGTGTCTTATAACAGGAAGGATTTCTTCCTATTAGCAAACCAGCTCAGATCTGGTACTGAAAATTGATGTTCAGGGGTCGGACAAAAAGTGCGGATGACGTCTAACCACTTATTGGATGATTTCAAAAAGTATTTTCGATTTTCATTTCACTTTATTTTTGACAGAGAATATGGAGTGCTAATAATCAAAATAAGTTAATCTTCTCAAGTACCTCTTTATTAAACGATATTGCTACTTGAAATGAGTAAGTACGTTTTTGACTGACACATTTTCAATCAGATGAACAATAAATTGACTTCGTTATTGTTTAGCTATTGTATCTTCGCGATTATATTTAGTTTTATTTTTCATAGCGTATGAAGTTCGCAATCTTTATTTACTCTATTCCACTTTTACAGTTTTTGGGCCTTTGTCGCTACGTGATTGGTACATCACGAAAATACTATTTTAACGAAGAAAGGAAGAATAAAGATCCTATTCCAGATCTTATTTCCATTACAATGACATCTAAAAGTACGTATGACTGTTATTTGCGTTTGTAAGTTATAGTTTGCGCATTTAAATTCTAAACAAACAATTAAATTTTATGTTGCAGGAAAATGTGTAGAGATGGAAAGCCAATCGATTTTACGTGCGTGTAAATTTACATACACGTCCGACGATGAAATCGACATGCCCTGTACTCAGGAGTATTTTGTAAAGCTACCGGAGGGTCAAAGTGAACTCAGGAGTAGCGATAGTACACCAGATATTTTAATGTCCGTAGGAACGCAGACTACAGGGTACGGCAAAGATGTCTCTACACAAACTGAGCAATCAAGTACTGCGATTGTTATGGATACTGCGAAATTGTTGGCTAAACATTTTTTCCCCGGTCAATCAACTGAGGAAAAAAAATTCATTGCAGCATATTTTAAGTCTGTAACAACAATAATAGACTTGTTAGAAAAATAGTCAATAATTAATCTTGGTAAATAATAAGTATAATAAAATCAAATTATCTTTTTTTATTTTTACTAATCTTACTTTTAGCTTATTTGTCCTAATTAATTTCAAATAATCGTAACCTTATGGTAAGAAGTTTCGTGAAATTTATTTAATTCACCGAATTCCATTGAATTATTTACGATTATTTTGTTACTTCATTAATACTACTTCGTTACTACATGTCACACGGAAGTTTAAATACTCATTCGTTTTTACGTCATCCGCAATTTTTGTCCGACCCCTGTTGATGTTACTGTTACAATTAGGTCTTTGTATACCGATTTTCAAACTTTTAAATCGCTATTTTGCTTATTGTACGGACCAGTCTTAACATTCTGAAATTTAGGAATTACCTAAACAAAGTCAATGTCATTTAGGTGGCATATCGCCTCAAATTTTCGCTCACATTTTTTCGTAATACGTCCATTTCCTTCCGTATTATATTTTTGTTCTGGTTTGGAAGACATTGCTCATCGTAGCGAGCTGCTTTCCCGCTTGTTTTTTCTGGAGATAACGTAATATTTCCGTAACACTTCTTATTCGTGCATTTCCAAAATTGAGAACCATTCACATATGATTGCCTTTTATGGTACTGATGACCGCCGAGCAGCAGCATCTCTCCTCCCTTCCTAGACGCGAGGAACGTGACTCCTGTCTCACGTGAAGAACCGTCTGCGGGTGCTTCACTCATAATTGTATCCTTATTAACGTATTATCAGTTACCTATTATAATACCTAACTGATAAACACAAGTGGCAAAACACTCTAAGAAAACAGCAGTAGTTAATATACCTGTTAGTTTTGAAAATAACAGAAAATGTGAAAGAAGCGTCGCCCCAAAATCGTTGTCAAAGATGACGTCAATTTACACATAATATGTAAATCGGTGACCCCAAAGGATTTATTCCTAGTAGACTACCGAATATCTGATGGTATGCTATCAGGAAGAAATCCTTCCTGTTAAAAACCAGTAATCTGTGAAGCTTTTTTTCTTTCTTGGCTACCGCATCTCTGATGGTTTACTATCAGGAAGAAATCCTTCCTGTTAAATGTGGGAAGATTTGTTTTTCTTTCTTGGCTACCGCAGCTCTGATGGTTTACTAACAGGAAGGTATCCTTCCTGTTAAAAAAACCAGTAATCGGGGAAGATTTTTTTTTCTTTCTTGGCTACCGCATCTCTGATGGTTTACTAACAGGAAGGTATCATTCCTGTTAAAAACCAGTAATCGGGGAAGTTTTTTTTTTCTTTCTTGGCTACTGGTTATCTAACTTTGTTATGGCTACGTGTAAGGAACAAAGGGAAAATGGAGGGTGCGAACCACGCTCGAAACCAGCTGAGTGTTTAGAAACTTTTATACAATCATACATACTTAAATCACGTTTTTATCAGGAGCGTAGCCAAGGGGGGGGGGGAGGGTTCACACCCCCCGCAAAGTTCAGATATTAACATTCATAGAATTTAAATAAATTTCTTAAATAAATAAGGGTTGTTTAATGTACTTTTAGTCGTTTTGGTACCTGGTACTAAAACTTGGCTACGCCCGTGGTCTTTATCCCTTACGGGATAGGCAGAACCTAACGTTACAAGATCTAAAGATCGGGTTTTGCAGAAAGGTGAATCAAAATAGGAATGGGTTGCTGACATTTTCGCCCATTCCCACGACGTTCATTCCTTTATAGTGTCAATTTACTTAATAAGTTCTGTATTTTGTTTTAGATGTCTCGTTGGTTCAACATTTTTGGGATGCCTACACCCAAAATAGAGACTGGTAGCAGGGTATTCCAGCCAAAGTACGTATTTCATTATCTTTTCCTGTATTTCTTATATTTCATTGACGTTTATTTTATCCTCTCGTACGCTTTGATGTTTACACTGAAATATTTATACATACATACATACATACACAGATCACGTCTTTATCCCTTAAATATTTATACAGTTGTATTAACTTCGTTTTCATCAATTGTTTTTACTAGCTCCTCGTTTATTTGTTTAGCAATGGTTCTTGGGAAGCGGAAAAGATGCTGGAACCGAAGACCCTGGAAAGATGGGGCTTTATTGCCCTGGAACCCGACATGGACCATCAACCCGACTACGCAAGAATTATTTCATTGGTAAGTTTTTTAAATTATTTGGGCTAACTAACACTTTTCTTCACATAGCGACAGCAACATTTTTCAAATATCTGTACCTACATTAAAAATTAAAAAAATAGCTTAAAATTAACCTAAACCTAGCCTTACTTTAACTTTTAATAAAACACCCCTTCCCAGTCACTGTCACTGCTGAATGTGCCCAGAAGGCTGGCAGCATTGCCGCGTTGAATTACGAGGCTAATTCTTTGCCCAACATAGCTCCCAGCCCGCTGGTCACCAGAAGCATCTATCAGGCGCGTAGATATTTCCCTGGAGAGATCTCGCGCGCTTGGGCCCCACGGTGTCAAGGTCTCAACGCCAAACGGCGCAAAAATATATATTTATTGATGGCTTTAGTGGCAACACTCTTTAGCTTTTTAGAGGGTAAATCGAGAAAATGTTTAGTTTGGTGACACACAAAATTATTGAATAAAATATGATTGACGCAGTCGGTTTTTCTTTATTAATCGCGTCAAATGTACATTCAAACTTAGTGTTTTGGACTTTTTTGCTGTATCCCTTTAAGTATTATATTATAACTATTGTTTTAGATCAAAAGCAGTGGGAATGAAATGGGCATGGCCGTGGCGGAGCCGATGGAGCAGCACTTCAATGTGAAGATGCAGGATCTGAAGGACTTGCTGCTTAAAAGCTTGGACAAAGAAGTCAAGTTCCTCTTCATAATACTACCTGCCAGCGGTCGCGACTGTTACCAAAAGGTCAGAACAAAATTCACACTAATATTACAAATCCGAAAATTACTCCATTTGCCGGTTTTCTACCTGTTTATGGTACGGTCAGCGTTATTATAGTATGAAACATCCAGAGTGACCAAAAATACCATACTATATCCATGGTGCACCGAACTATTTGGATTGCATAACGGCCGTATAACTCTTGATGATGGCACCAAGATTGTGAATAATAACAATGAATACATGCTTTTTTGCTGACTGTACTTGCATTGTCATCCGTCTTACATTGTGTACCAAATTTCAAGTCAATCGGACCAACCGTTGAAGGGTTCCTTTCTGCGGAGACGATCCTGGCGTGGTCACCAGTCCACTAGCGATAGCTCAATCGGTTGAGGATATCTGCTACAAAATTCAGTCGTCAAATTCCACCTGGACATACAATACTTACACACTTACATTGCAAGTTAAATGAAAGCTTGTAAGTATAATAAAAAAATAGAATACTATTGATCCCGAGAAATTGCTCACTTCTTGTGGTACATTGAATCAAATTCTTCGCAGATGAAGTCAAAGACGTCTTGATATATCAGTTACTTCAATTCAAGACCTAGGCTTTACAAGATTAAGTTATTTGTTCTTTGGTTTTGAAACGGTGATGATGCTTATCAAATTTTTCAGGTCAAAAAAATGGCGGAGTGTGAAGTGGGAATACTAACCCAGTGCATCAAAAATCGGACTGCTCGGCGCATAAACTTGCGAACTGTGAAAAACGTAATGCTGAAGGTAACAATAATCTTGGAATAAAGTAATTCATGTTCTTTGTTACTCATCATACCATTCATAGGACGTCCACTGTTAGACATAGGCCTCCCCCATAGACCACCAGTTGCCTAGGTTGAAGCGGCTTGCATCCACCGTGATCCCTACTTTAACCAGGTCATCCGTCCACCCCGCTGGTGAAGGAGAAGCTTTCGGCGCCAATGACTATTCTGTTCTCAGTGCTATTATGGCCTACCTATTGACAGTTCAACGAACTACGTGATGAATTTAAGTGGAACTAAAAAACGTGTGTATAGGGAAAATAGAAAGAGTTGTGTTCGGTACGAAGGCTTTTAACGTAAGAAGATTGACAGTGACAATGGTGTCATTTATAAACATATTATAAAACAGTTCGCTTAGGTCTAAAGAGGTTGCGTTCACACTCCAACATCCTCCCTTGAACGCAAACCCTTAACTTCGAGGAATCACAGGGTCACTTCTTAAAGCCCTTCTTTAGCTGCTGAACTTCGACTTCGCTTCTACGCGTTCATCGCAACGCTTGGTAGCCATCCATCTTCATCACTGTTCTGCAGATATCAGAATACATTTTTTCAAATATCAAATCCAGTGATATCTGTTCAGCACAATGTATAATTTCTATAAACATGTAAACTTCGATAAAACTGTCATCAGTATTTTATCGGATTCTTTTCAGAATTTTCGTTCTCATAACAGTAGGCACTAGTTTTGTAGTAATTCCCATAAAAACATGTTCATCCTGTCCTGTCCTGGTCTGTCCTGTCCTGGCACCACGGAGCGACTTTTTTCCTTAGCATCGGATACGTTTGGCGGAACGTATTGCATCAAGAAGATCGGAAGTCACTGTGCTTTTTTTCTCTGAGGCCGGATACATTTAGACGGAACATATTTACCTCAAGTCTTAAATAACAGAAACACTGGTACCAAAAACATTCTAAACAGTATTCGTAATCTCTAAGCAGCTTTACTGGTCTTCTGTACGTGGATATTTTTTTTTTCGGATCCATAAATATCAGACTTACGTTACGGTTCTTTTATTAATTTGCCTTCCGTATTCTTACTCTGGCTGACAGTTATCAGTTTCTTCAATCTTCAAAATATCGGCAATTCTCATACTCTTTCTGAGTCCGTGATTAAATCTGATCATGTTGTTGAAGATTAAATTCGCGATGTCGGTGACGGATTGTCCGAGGTTATGTCGTAATGGCGACCGGTAACCTAATCCACATTCATCCGCGATTTAAAACTGTTAAAATACATTTCCCTATTTCGGCACGTATCTTGGTGTCTGGGCGCACAACCTGATGAATTTAAGTGGAACTAAAAAACGTGTGTATAGGGAAAATAGAAAGAGTTGTGTTCGGTACGAAGGCTTTTAACGTAAGAAGATTGACAGTGACAATGGTGTCATTTATAAACATATTATAAAACAGTTCGCTTAGGTCTAAAGAGGTTGCGTTCACACTCCAACACTACGAGTACTTGACTATGTCAGTAACCCTTGTGTTTCTATGTATCTCCTCATATCTGATTCGATGCCTTAGAGAAACTCCAAGCACAGCTCCCTCCATAGCTCGCTGAAGCACCACGTCTCGGATTCATATGTCATCACTGGCAACATGCATATTACACACTGTTGCATGTGAAACCAAAACCAACCAAAGGAAGCGTATGTGGTAAAATAGAGGAAGAATACTTACACATTCGTTCATTTGCAGGTCAATACTAAGTTGATGGGCGTAAACCATGCTCTTTACAGCGAGTCTGTCCCGTCCACCTTCGGGATAGGAAACGTTATGGTCGTAGGCATGGAAATTATCCATCCCTCTTCCAATCAGGTAATAAATACTTTTCATGTTACACTGAATAAGATACTTGAAATGTTTGGAGAAGCTGAAGATGCTATTTAACCGTTTTGTTTTAGAAGGACATGCCTACCGTCGTGGCGGTCGCAGCGACACTCGACCCTAAATACGTCGAGTATAACGTAGTAATGAGTATTCAGGCGCCAAAGGTAATTAAAATCACACACACATGCATACATAAATCACGTCTTTATCCCTTACTGGGTAGACAGAGCTAAAGGTAAAAAGCCAGGCCACGCTTAACATTATTGTGGGCGTATACGTGGAAAGGGGAATCAAAATAGTGATGGGTCGCCCCGCATCGCCTATAGTACGAGTCCTAAGATTCCCCCCATTTCCTCGATGAGCTTTTACCATCTGTGTAGGTAAATAGTTGATTATTTGATGTTCAGGTATCTTTTATGTTTCTCTATTTCTCACAAGAATCATAGTTTATCTATACTAATATTATATAGAGGAAAGATTTGTACCTATTTTTGTATGTTTGTAATGAATAGGCTCAAAAAGTACTGGGCCGATCTGGATGAAATTTGGAACATAGATAGATTATAGTCTGGAATAACACATAGGCTACTTTTTATCCCGGAAAATTGCGTGATTCCCGCGGGATAGCGATAAACGAATTCTACGCAGACGAAGTTGCGGACAACTGCTAGTTTGTTAATAATTAATGACTGTTTTGGCTGATGCGTTGAATGAATTTTGTCTATATCTTAAGATTTAATTTAAGGCTGTTTGTTTGTTTGGAAGAGAAGTCACTGGTACATTCTTTGTTTTTTGTTTAATCTCAGACTATCATGGAAGAAAACACCAAATATTTGAACTAGCTTACACACATCATAGCATCTCAGCATGTTATACAATTACTTGCGTTCAATTTCTTGTCAGCATATTTCATGGTTACTTCTTCTTTTACAGAAACAAGTGATTGCGGACTTTGAAGATATAATGCTAGAGCATCTGACGCTCTATGTCCAACGTAATAAAGCTTTGCCTACGAAGATTCTTTATCTCCGAACTCTCATGCCCCTGAGCCAAAGACACGAAGTATGTTTACGATAAAAACAATTTAACTTTGAATTCGACTGACTTCTTCAAGTACACATCACCTTCCATCTAGGACCAGGGGGGTTACCGTGACGTCTCAATGCGATACAATTCCGATTCAGTTTAGGTTCGCTCGCTGTCGGATCCATACTAAAACTGACAGCTAAAACCTGAACTGAGACGTTATGGTAAGCCCCAGAAGGTTTTACAAATAGCGACAATGAAACTGTATTCTATTGGAAGCTTTGATTTTGTTTTATTTAAATTTACTCTTAAAACGCTCATTGAAAGCCCGACAAAAGGCTTTGTACACTTGCGTTACTAATATTAAAGTAATTTTTAGCAACTTGAGTACACCAAATTAAAGTCGCACAAAGAGCCATGGAGCGATCTATGTTGGGCATCTCACTTCTTGGCCACATCCCAATTCCGAAATTCGGAAACGGACAAGAGTTGTGGATGTCGGAACTAGAATAACACAGCTGGGCGGTCACAGAGTGGTTGCCAAGACTGGGTCGAAGGTCAGTGGGCAGACCATCAACCCGTTGGTCAGATGACATCTGCCATTCGGCTGGAAAACTGTGAATGACACTGGCACGGGACCGGGCAAAGTGGCGTGAACATTAAGAGGCCTTTACTCAGCAGTGGGTGGATGTGGGCTGATTAGATAGATAGAGTGCAGTAATGATAGTTTTTTTGACTATGTAAGCTGTCAATGATTATGTCAATGCAGTGTTGTAAAGTATATTTTGCTTTGCAGGTCTTAAGTAGCGAGCTATCAGCAATACGTCGAGCGTACGAGCGCGTATCGGGTGTTCCAAAGACCTACAGCTACCAAGTGTCGGTCTTGCTCTTGCAGAACCCCGCTCCGGTCACGTGAGTCATTGATTTAATGGGGTTGCCTTTTATCTCCAGCTTTTAGTCCCTCTGTGTCTACGTAGACATTGTTTCATATTACGTTTAATTTGTAGTTCCTATTTGTACAGTGCTTACGTTTGCTGATGAATGTCATGATTTTGAATAACTCAAAATACAGCTTATGGCAAACTTCTTTGAGCTAAGGCGACGTGCAAGGGGTAATTTCGCGCATGTATTTTTGTACCAAAGAAACGTTACATGGGTGGTTCTACTCAGGAGGGACGAAAATGAAGTGATTTATGGCACAACATTTTTTTAGCATCTAAGGTCAGAAAAGTAGCTTGACGTCTAGCTTAGGTCGTTATTTTACTGATCTCAAACGGGCCAGTCAAAAAAATTAAATATACCAAATTTATGACCATTTAAAAAAAATATGGGCCCAGGAGACTGAGGCTATGAACAGGATACTGAGTATTGATACAAAAAAAACTCAAAACCGTTGTAAATATTGAAATAAAATTATGTTTTATTAATAAAAATAGTTTATTATAATACTGGCATAACAATAGTGTCTTCCATGGAACACTTTTATTGTAAGACCTTGACTCACAAGTAATCACAAAATGACACAAATTAGTATCCTTATTACAAAATTAGAGAATTTTAAAAATGAATCAAATAGTTTTTTTTTGTATTTTTTACACAACAAACATTGTCAAAGTTTGTAAAATAATTATTGAAAATTAAATCAACTTACATTTATTACAAAACCTTTAAGGTTACATCAGTCTTCAATAGTTTCATTATTTGTAACTTAACAGTAATCTCACTATTCATTAACATCAACTACAGAGTTAAAAACTCAAAAATCTAAAACTTAAAAGTACTACTTAATCAGTCTCATCATTATAAGATTAGGAACTTTGCATAAAATTATGAAAAATAACAAGTTTTCTAAACTACTACAAAATGGCAACATTCAAATCAAATTTTTAGTATTTAAGTAAACAAAAATCAATCCTTTTAAAAAGAAAAACATCTCAATCTTCAGTCTAAAGACAGTATTCTTTGTAGTCAGAGTCCGACGAGCAATCTGGACATGTAAATGAGATAGAGTCACTTTTGATGCAACCAATTTGTGCCCACTGACGACATAAAATACACTGGACCCAATCGTTTCCCGTGGTATCTTCACTATATAAAGTACCACAGATAAGGCAACAACAATCATCCGATTCTTTGTCATTTGCCCTCTTCGCTTTTCCAGCTTTCGATTTTTTTTTCTTGTCTTTTTCGGCTGTTTTGTTTGGTTTGTTTTTGAGTTTTTTCTTAGTTGTAATTTTCTTTATCTTATTTGTTTTATCAGCTTGTGAAGAGTCTTTGTCTGTATTTATTTTGCTTTTTTGTGTGCCCTTTTTTGATTCATCTAGGGAATCAACGAACTTTTTAGAATTTTCGGCTTTTGTTGGACTAGCAATGGTCTCATTTGGGAAGAGATCAGTAGGGTCAATTTCTAAGTCTGGCATATCGGCTAATATTTCCGGATTCTCCAAATTGAGAGAGAGATTACTCATAGTGCTTAGGTTATCTAATTCTGATATGCCAGACTGCACCCGACCTGATTCGGTAAAAGGTCTACGTCCCATAATGCTGGTAGTGGGACTATCAGCTTCAGTTCGTTCCGAGTCTAAATTTCCATAGACAGCATCGACCCTATTCCTTGATTCTGAGCTGTATTTTAGTAAACCCAGTCGGTAATGTTCACATCCGTTATTATCGCAGAAACAACTAAGAGACTTCATTATGAGCCTTTTAGGTAAATAAGCATTTCCTTGCACTTGGTGGACTTTTAATGTGCCAGTAAAAGGAATCAAACTTCGTTGATCTTCTGAAATCAATCGCGACATGTCATCTATATCACTATCATTAACAACAAACAGTGTTATATTGGGGCATCTGGTTTGAATAGCTCCACAAAACTCGTTGAGGTTAGTTATATTACCTCCATAGGCCACTATATTGTCTGCTGTTCTTTTACAAACCGCTCCAACACCGTCAGGTGCTCCTTTTCCATGACCTGCTTCGGTGTAATTCCAGGTCCAGTTTATGATTCCAGGGCACAAATCTGGAATTTTGCAGGCCAAAACGTAAAACATATATTTATTTCTGTATTGGGTGACAGGCCCATCACTTAAAAAGTGTATATTTTCAACTTTTTCTGGCAACTCTTCTAAAACCGGCTTAAGGTGGGCCCAGATGGCGTTCACGTTATGAGACAAGTTTGTAGACACTGTGCAGTATGATCTAGTCGACTCTTTTAAATATACAACAACTGTATGAAGCGAGAGTTGTGTCCGGGAGCCCCCAAAATGGAAAGACTGAATTTCTTCATTATATTTTGTGCAGTAATTTTCCGAAAAGTCCATGTGGACTACAACGTCCTTTTCAGTTAGAGATTGCTTTATCATTTTTAGTGATTGATACTGGTGAACAATATTCAATTCATGTTTGAAAAGTTTAACCAAATCGTTCTCCAGTTTAACTTTAAGGTCTCGAGCTGATGTTTCAATATTTTCTTTCTTTTGTTTGGTTACAGGTCGTTCTCTTTTTGTCTTAGGGTCCACAATCATTTCTTTTGAAGAAACCCACTGTTGGTAGGTAACCAGTTTTGTGTCGTCAAAGTCTTCGCTAAATGAAATGGCTTTATCAGAGCATAATTCACAAATTCTCTCTAAACACCTTTCATTATATCTGTCGCAGCATAAAGAAGTTAATAAACTTTGGTAGCTTGTGTCTTTCAGAAGTTTTGCAGTGTTTAGAGCACTGACAACTAATTGTATGTTGCTGTGTAGAGTACACATGCAAGTATCTCGGTCAATTACTTTTGGAGCCACTATCCAGAAAGGCCTCAACCTAGCAAACATTGAGTAACTGATGAGAACGTTGCCAGACTTTAAAAACTCTTTATGCAAGTTTCTGAGAGTATCGAGTTGATAGCGTTTCTGTTTTCTCACTTTATTTTTAGTGATGAATTCTTTTTTGCCGGCACACAATCTGCTGTATTGATCATCTTCTAGAAATTTTTGTACCTCATTCTTGAAGGTTTTTCTTGTTTTTTCGTTTAATTTGTTTTGTTTTTGTGAGTGCCACACCTTTTTGTACGTGATGAGTTTGTTTTTTAATTTCCAAATTTTACTTTTTTTAACTACACGTCCCATAAGCAATTTGTTTGCAACTCGTTTCTCACTCTTTGTGCTCAAGTTGGTAATGTTTTCTGATAATTGCTTTTCTAAAGTGTCACCAAACAAAGCTTTTTTAACAACTTCGACTCGTGTGTCTGGGTTTTCAGCTAATTTTTTCATCTTGGTACAAGGCGTTAGTTCCTGTGGGAGCTGTTCTTTTCGTTCTCTCTTCAGCCTGTGGTATCTTTTTCTATACTTCTGTAACTTGGTTTTTAGTGAACGTATAAAATCATTCTTTTTTTGAAGTTCTTGGTTACGCTTCTTACGCTGCCTCAACGCTCTTTTTCGTGCCTGTGCTAATCTAGGTGTCACATTTTGTGCATTTACGACTTGCTGCTGCTGATTTGAGTTTACATTTTCATCGCAACTAGATGGCGTGTTTTCTCTTACAAACTTTCTTGCCGCCTTTTCCAGAGCAGTTTTTTTATCATAATGAGTTTTGGAATAGTTTCTCCATTTTTTGCGGGCTTGACGTTTTTCACGATCCGACATATTTGATACTAATTTTCTTTGGCCCTTTTCTTTTCTAGTTAAATATTTTTGCCGACTTTTTTCTTTTTGAGCCGCTAATTTAGTAGGATCATTTTTAATTTTTTGATATCTAAGCCTTTCAGCTATCCTTTTTTTCTCTAATCTTTCTTCCTTAGTAATATTTTTTGGTTTTGCCATTTTGCCATTTTTCTGTAAAAGAATATAATGAAATGTATATACGGTTTTTTACATTGCCTACACATATTTTACATTTTCTATCTAAAAATGTACTTATTTAATTTCAGATGAAAATGTAGAAAAAAATATTGTTTTTAATCAATAAATAATGAAGTTTTATTATATATATAAATCGGAGTTTTTGCTTCAGGTAATTCCCAGCTTATTAATTTATGATAACTATGATCAATAATATGTAACTAATCAAATAATACGTAAATGTACTAATAATTAATATATCAATCATGATGAACTGGATTACTATTCGTGCGGATCCTTAATGACTCTCAGTCTCCTGATTCATCCTCAGTCTCCTGGCTATTATGTTTCCAGGAGACTGAGGACAGGATACTGAGATTATTTTATGTTTTTAGCCAATAACTACGTTAATGCAACATTAATATTGAAATTATGCAATTCTGTACTCTAATGTAACGAATTTACGACCTATGAATGCAAAAAAAGTATGCAGAAAACAATGGATTTTAAATAAATACGTACCAGGTTACTGTTAAGTTGACTGGCCGTAGCACAACCTCACTCACACAACTTGCCGTAGCGACTAAGCCAACTGCGAGCCAAGACGGACGCGAGTGGTTGTTAGCTAACTTCACTTCGATCTTTCATTCAGACCGGACAGCAACGCGCTAGACGCGGTAATTCAAACAGATTTTAACGTGTTTTGATGTAGCAGGAGACTGAGGTAAAAACCGAGAGACAAAATATAATGCACTTTTTTTTTAATAAGTTTCGCATTTACGGTGAAATTCGACAAACAGATTGAAATTACATATATTATAGATTTCTATTTTAGTGCAGATATACCGTACATACTCAAAATAAAGTTATGATGCAGCCTTTAAGCTTTCATTTCGTCCGAGAGACATGCCTGGAGACTGAGAATTTGGCACTTTAAAGTACGATTTTTGGAAGATATTATATTAAGGGATGAGCTAATTTTTAGTGTCATACTAGAAACCATTTAGTTCTACGGTTTCGATCGTTAATCAATATAATTTTCCTACAAAAACTATACAAAATAAGGTGAGCCGCGGAAAATTCCCTTGCGAGTAGAACCACCCACATGCGCTCCTGCGCATTCCAGGTCTGGCTCAAGATGTTTGCCGGGAGATGTACACAGTATGTTAAAACTACACGTAATACTTAAAAATGCTTTCTTTTGCAGATTGATAAAACCCGACGGGTTCTTGCCCGGAACCCACATAGACTGCAATGCGAAGCAGTTTCTTTTGGTAAGGAAAATAGTGTTTACTCGTATCACATTTCTTTAATACAAGCTTTTTTTAACTTGCTGTGCAAGCATGGTGGTCCGAGTGGAATCTTAAAACTCAATTTTGAATAGAGCTAAAACTTTGTGAATGAATTTGAATTTGGGCAGCCCGGCCAGGACCGTCTCCATGAGGTGGAACTCTTCAACGGTTGGTCTGATTGACTTGAAATTTGGTACACATAATGTAGGATTGCTCTGCTAACTTGGTGCGCGAGATGCATTTGGCTTATTATTTTTGAAATAAATAAAGGTTTAAGTTACAAATCACTTTAATTCGGGTCAAGCGGGTTAAGCCGTTATATTAATTGACAAGGTCGTGTCTACAAAGGTACGGATATAGCGCGCGCGCATAAAAAAAAAACAAAAGACACAAACAAGGGTAACATCGACCCGCATCGGCGAACAACTCAACGCCCGTGTGCGGCAAGCTCCACCACCGCCGCCAGAGCGTGACAGACATATCTCGCTTACTCTCTCTCTCTCTGCTCTGTATCGGGCTGGCAATCGCCCGCGGGACGATCGTACTTTTGTACCTGGTTTGCTATAAAGTATAATTTTCAGGTGTCGCATCTAGCAACAGGCTTAGTGAAGCCAACGAACTGCTACGCTCGGTACAACAGAAGTATACCCCCGGTTGAACTGAAGTTGATGACGTACTATCTCTGCTACTTGTGCGGGCGCTGTCCGCGCTCCGTGCCGTACCCCGCGCCTGCGCTCTATGCTCGCCTCGCCTGCAAGCGCGCGCGCACTCTGATACAGTAAGACACATTTATTTTCTACATCATTTTTAATAGTGTCCGACCGAAACTGATTTTTCCGCCGAAACCGAAACCGAAACCGAACTTTCGGTCTTGCTCTCTGTTTCGGCCGAAATCGAAACCGAAACGTATTAAAACATTTTAAATTACGGTTATTTACTGAAATATACTGTTTTTTTAACATTTATTAACACAATAATTATACTTACCAAATCACTCAATTGCAAAATATAACCTCAACTCACGATTAAATGAGCGGTGGCGAACTGAGCCGGCGCCCCGCCGGCGAGCGAGCACGAGTTAGCTGCGAAGTTTACCGAACGACGCACGAAAATTCACGAACACTCGAGTTTCGGCGGGGTCGAAAGTTTCGGCTATATTTTGGCCAAAACTGAAACCGAAACCGAAATTTCGGTCGGTCACTAATTTTTAACCCCCGATGCAAAAAGTGGGGTGTAAGGACCACACCGGTCCGGTGCGTAAAAGATGTTGACGGTGCGTTTACGCAACAAAATCTATGAAAAAACGGTTAGAAAACGTGACGCCTACGACACGTCACTGCGTATACGCGGCAGTGTGGTCGCTCCTTTATAACAACTGTTACAAGTTTGACGTGAAACTCTCTCTCTCTCTCCTATCGTTACTTCTTCCACCTCTACTTCAATCAGGATATTTTTTAAATGAGCTAATTTTTTTTCAGTGGCGAGAAGTTTGACCTTCAAAGTTTGGAGCAATCGCCGCAGAGGCTGCGCGTGAGCGACAACTTGCTTCAACATGGCCGAATGTTTTTCGTTTAAAGTTTCTATTTAAGTATTTTAGTTTGATTTCTAGTGTTAGGTATAACTTAATTTCATAGTAGTGTTTAAATTATTAACTTATTATTTTTAATAAAAAACTTGGTCTAACTTTTTTTTTTAATTTTTGGCCTAAGACCGCTTGTGAACCACCTCCGTCAATCTAATAAACAAACAAAGTTAAATTAAAAAAAAATAGCAGAATATTTTTATGTCTGTCTACGTAGCGTACCTATTCAATATAAAATGACTTCACATTGCCTACATTTTGCTTATAGACTACAAGCCCACAGAAAAAAATAACCTGTGAAATGAACCAGCGTGAATAACGCTTAGAAGGCTGTTATTATATCATAAAATCTGAGCGCTATGCCGTCATTTCTGAGCGGTACATGTATGGAATTTCTCAGGTACAAGTGAGGAATTACGACTAATTATTAATGTACGGCTTTTTTATAGCTTAGTTATATTAGCTCGCAGAGTTATTTTATGATATAGTAACAGGTTCATTTCACAGGTTATTGGGAGCAGTCTACTAACACTAGATGTATGTAACTTGGCGAATTTGTGCGGGACCCTCGGTGCGTGAGTCGACTCGCGCTTGGCTGGTTTTTACGTTTGAATTACTGGACTTAGAGCGTACTGGAGACTTATTTCCTGGCAAGGAATTATTCAAAGCCTTAGAAGTTTAAGTCGAGTGCCTGGTGCATTATTAAATGCGTTTCGCTGCAGCTTTTAAAGCACTTACAAGTAGGTCTCGTGAGCTCTTAGAATGCCATTGGGGATTGTCTGGATGTCTCTTTCACCCGGCCGATTCAAGTACCAAACCGATTAATACATACACAAATCACGTCTTTATCCCTTACGGGGTAGACAGAGCCTAAGGTAACATACCTACAGGCCACATTTAGCAAGATTGTGGGCGTATAGGTAAAAATGAAATCAAAATAGTGATAGGTTGCTAGCCGCATCGTCTATGACATGATTCCTATGATTTTCTCGATGGGCTTTTACCATCTGCGCGGGTAGAGAAGCAACTGGTATATTCTATGTTTTTTCTTTGCTCCCAGACCAGCATGGACCCATTAATTATAGTATCAAATGTGAGTAAATAAATATTTTTGTGAATAAATGTTTCTCTCTCTCTTTCTTATAAGAGTGAGAAAAACAACAACACAAACCCTAATGCTATTCTTTGAGCTCACAGACTGTACAAGGTTTTCTAACCGACTTTAGAAAAAGAGGTTTATTTGACTTTTTTGAGTCGATATTTTTGCAGTAAAAAGTAACCGTAAGTTAATCTATATTTTCATACATAAATCACGTCTTTATTCCTTACGGGGTAGACAGAGCCTACAGTAGCAAGTTGGTGGCGTAAAGGTGGAAAGAGGAATCAAAATAGTGATGGGTTGCTAGCCTCATCGCCTATAACATGATTCCTAAGATTTTCACTTATTCCCTCGATGGGCTTACTTTACATCTGCGCGGGTAGAGAATTCTATGTTTTTTTGTTTACTCCCAATCCAGCATGGAAGTTAAAGGTAAATTTTAGTGAATTTGTAGTTAATCTATGGATCTACTGAACCAATTTTCAAAATGTTCTTACCAACGTAAAGCCACATAGTATAAAACAAAGTCACTTTCTGCTGTCTGCCTATCCTTATGTATGCTTAGATCTTTAGAACTACGCAACGGACTTTGATGCGGTTTTTTTTAATAGAGTGATTCAAGAGGTAGTTATTCGTAATATAGTAGAAAAACACTGATTGCACCTGTGGAAAGCCGGGGCGGGTCGCTAGTATTACATAAACTTCAACGAACAAAGTGAAATTTTAGCTTCAACAGAAAATAAAACAAGCTCGGACGGGGAACGTCACTTGATCCCAATAAAAAGCGCCGAAAAATATTTCCTAACAAAAATTACCAAGTTGCCATGAAAAGGTAACAAGTTAACATAATATTCAGATAAACGCGAGGTTAGAATTAACCGGGCAGTTCTACATAACTTGAAACAAAAGGTTAATTTATACCCATGACGGATGGAACGGACCAGCCGTGGTAGCCCATCGAGGGAATGGGCGAAATTCTTAGGAATTATGCTAGGAACTCATCACTTTTTTGATTCACCTTTCCACCTACACGCCCACGATCATGCTTTAGCATGGCCTTGAGGTTTTATTAACTTAGGCTTTGTCTTTTTTCAACGTATGAGAAAAAATCTGTACCGCTCAGAAATGACGGCATAGCGCTCAGAGTTATTTTATGATAATAGTAACTGTCTTCTAAGCTTCATTCACGCTGGCTCATTTCACATGTTTTTTCCATGGGCTTGTAGTCTATTAGAACATACCAGTCTATCATAATTATGGCTTCTGCCATATTGTATTTAGATCAGTGGATGTAAGGCATCTCAAAGCCGGTAGTTTCACCCGGTCAGAGAGACCGGGAGAAGCGGATACCCCGCTTTTATGACTCGCCAAGTCTCGTAAATACAGCGAGTTTTATATTTCAGCTGTTTAAAATTTAAATTTGCATCATAATTTCGCGTATTTTAATACTTGTCCGTTTGCGTTTCAAAGGTCGTTATAAAATTTATCGACGTCAGATAATTTTGCCATAATACGTTTAGCGTTCAAGTTCAACCCATTCAGTTTACACGAAGAAAAATTGATATCAATAACATACATACACAAATCACGTCTATCTAATATTAAGTTTGACGTCAACCTTTGTGTGTGTGTGTGTGTGTGTGTGTGAGAGATTTACGAGTAGATGCAGTTTTTTTCATTCGACAGCCGTTTCCTTGCGATGGTCTCAGCCATGATTGGCAAAAATCAGAGCAGCTTGAGGAGCATCAGCTCTTTTTACAATAACGTAAGGCAATTTCGAAATAAAATTGAATTGATTTTTATTCACGCATGTTCGCTCGAGTAATGCGTGGAGGGTTTTTACAGTTTTTAATTTAATGTTATCTTAATGGTTGTCATTATCATTATCATTCCAGTATTTATGCCTTAATTTGCAAAACGGTTGAAATTTCGCAACACCTATTAACTAATCGTTTATGATGAAACTGTTATAATACGCGCTTATTCGACAGGTAATTATTAATTAGTTGGAATATCATTAAACTAATACTACTAATGCACTTTCTACGCCTTTGCTGTATGACGCTATGCCTTGCATAATTGGAATTCGTTACGCGTTTAGAATAAAACTGCTTCATGACAATATGAGTTACATTAGATTACATTAGGGATTTCTTCCATGCTGGTCTAGGAGCAGAGAAAAAGCATAGAATGTACCAGTTGCTTCTCTACCCGCGCAGATGGTAAAAGGCCATCGAGGGAATGGGCGAAAATCATAGGAATCATGTTATAGGCGATGAGGCTAGCAACCCATCACTATTTTGATTTCATTTTTCACCTATACGCCCACAATCTTGCTAAATGTGGCCTGTAGGTATCTGTTACCTAAGGCTCTGTCTACCCCGTAAGGGATAAAGACGTGATTTGTGTATGTATGTATGTATGTACATTAGGGACATTACCGACCATCCCGGGCCTGCTCTCAACGGTGCCGTTGCCATGTGGCCCATCCCGGGGCGGCCAGTGGGCGTCGTGGTGACACCTAGTGCTCCCGGAACGCTCACAGTCCATGGAGCGTGCGAACGTGTCGGTTTTTAGACGGTAGGCGTCTCCCTCGGTGTGGAAAATGCGCCTTATGCATCCGCCGGTACGGGTTTACCGGGTATGTGGGGCTCTCCTGCGACGGCAGGCATGCCCACTAAAAACCACACGGATTCCCTATTCGGTCGTATGTGAGGCGTTACGGCACTCGGTGTCACCGCGCCCCACGACCACCCCGGGATGGGGTTCCCTCTTCGCGGCACTGTGCAATGCAGGTTTGGGAAATCCTGGGAAGTACGCGTACTTAGACTGACACACAGGCGAGTAAGCTGTAAGTACGCGTACTTACTCGCCCGTCTGTCACCCACTTCACTACATAGTATAAAACAAAGTCGCTTTCTCTGTCCCCATGTCCCTATGTCCCTTTGTATGCTTATATCTTCAAAACTACACAACGGATTTTGATGCGGTTTTTTTTAATAGATAGAGTGATTCAAGAGGAAGGTTTTTATGTGATTCTATGCAGACGAAGTTGCGGGCAGAAGCTAGTTATGTTATTTAATGTAACTCATCTTCTAAATATATGTGGGAATGCAGGTGAATCTGTGGACGAATGATTGATGCGAGAGAGCTGATTGAATGACTGGAAGAGATTTCTGTTGGAGTGAATGGTGAGAGCGAGTGAGTTAGAGAGTGGGAGATACGATCGGGTGCCCTATGCGAACACAAGTCTTTTCTGTTGCCTAAAATCATATTTTAATTGCTTTACGTTCAGTTTTTTTTTACAATAAACTTTTTAAATTCTTTCGAAGTTTGTTTTCCTTCACACGATCCCACATTTTGGGGGCTCGTCCGGGATCGGAAGGAAAAATAAAAAAAAATACTGAAGTCGACGGACTGGTGTGCTACGTGTGTGGTGTAACGAGGCGGTTACATTTGGTTAAAACGGTTGCTATTTACGACGGGCGGCCGAAATAACGACGAAGACGAGTTTTCTGCTGGTTCTGGAGCAAGACGGTATCTTTTGAGCGGAAAAAAACAGCACATCGGCGAGATGCAGACCGATAACTTCCACGAGGCATCGAGCGAAAGTGAAGGTGTAGACGGGGCACAGAAACTCAAGATAATAATGCCGACAAATACGACGACGACGACGACGACAACTGCGAGAAAGGCATCGAGATCACCATTAGCGTCACCGATACCTCCGGTGATGACGACCAACGACGTTAGAGAAGGTGGCAGCCTGCAGTATATTGACGATCTCATAAGAAAGTACAGCGCTCAAGATAAGACTTACAGTGTAACCAAATTTATCGACGACATCGACGAAAATGCGGTAATATTTGGGTGGACGCCCTTACAGCGGCTGATTGTTGCTAGGCGCAGCATGATCGGTACCGCAGCGCTTTGGTTAAGAGCGGAACGACCGTTTAAGTCGTGGGACGAGTTAAAATACGCGCTCAGTAAAGAATTCCCCGACACGGTAGATATCAAGGCGATACACGAATTAATGGCGGCGCGTAAGAAGAAAAAAGACGAAAGTTGCCTGGATTATTTGCTCACAATGCGCGAGTTGGGTAAACGCGGTAAAATGCCTGACTATGTGGCAATCCAGTATATTGTCGACGGGATAGAAGATCTCGAGACCAATAAGATTATGCTTTATGGTGTGACATCATACAATGACTTGAAGGAAAAGATTAAGATTTATGAAGTGATCAAAAGTAAGATGCAACCATATTCGCAAAACAATGATGTGAGAAGAAACAAGCCCAAACCGGTTCACCATAGCTATAAGAAGAAGTGCTACAGCTGTGGGGAAGAAAGTCATGTGTCCAGTATGTGCCCGCATAAAGAAAAAGGTACAAAGTGTTTCCGATGTAACCAATTCGGGCACATATCTGCGCAATGTAAATCTCCAGCATCGGCGGCAGCATCGGGCAAATCAGTTGGCGAAAAACACAATGGCGGCGCAGGCGCTAGCGGAAGCGGTGCGGCGAAATCATTCACAGCGAACATGACGAGCGTGCAAACTGACATTCGTGCGAACGGAAAGAACGAGTTGCTGAACGGGAACGACGTGAACATGGCGGCGATGGCGGCGATAGACGTCAGATGTGACACTGACAGCACTGACACTGACAGTTCGTGTTTTCATCGCGACCGACGTGATAACATTGATAATGACAACAATATTATCGATCGGAAGCCGACGAAGAAGATTTTTCTGTTCGATCGATGTGTTATTGCGTTAGTAGATTCGGGTAGTGATGTCAATCTTGTGTCGGAAGATTGTTATGCGTTGTTAGGCGCGCCGAACTTCACAAAGTGCGAACTTTCTTTGACTGGACTCGGTGCATCGAAAGTGGTTTCTTCGGGGTATGTTACGACGAACATTTCTATCGACGGGCAGTGTTTTGAAAACGTAGTGCTACACATAGTGCCTAGAGACATTATGCCTTATTCTGTTATTTTAGGACAGGAATTGTTACAGACGGTGACTGTAATTTTGAATGGCAACCGTGTACAATTGTTGAAGCGTGATGGAAGCTGGCTTCGTAATTTCTCGTGCGATGTGTTTGTTTCTGATGTTTTAGGGTACGGGGTGGATCAAGTTGTGCAGCGGGAAGTGACACAGTTGGTGGAGAGCTATCAACCGAACAAGACGCGGGAGGCCCCAATTCAGTTGAAAATTGTGCTAAAAGATGACATCCCAGTTGCTCAGCGACCTCGACGGCTGGCTTTGGTGGAGCAGAAGGAAGTGGAACGGCAGGTGACTCAGTGGTTAAATGACGGGGTTATCAGGGTAAGTTATTCTGAATATGCTAGTCCGCTGGTCCTTGTGAAGAAAAAAGATGGCAGCACCAGAATATGTGTGGATTATCGCCGGATAAATGAAAAAATGGTAAAAAACGAGTACCCATTGCCAATAATAGATGACCACATTGATAAGTTGTCAAAGGCTAAAGTATTCAGCACCTTGGACTTGAAGAATGGTTACTTTCATTTAAGAGTACATGAAGATTCCATAAAATACACTGCTTTTGTAACCCATAATGGTCAATATGAGTTTTTGAAAGCACCATTTGGTCTCTCTGTCTGTCCAAAAGTGTTCACACGATTTATTAGTATAATATTCAGAGATTTAGTGGCAAAAGGGTATTTACTAATTTTTATTGACGATTTAATAATAATTTCAGACGACGAAGTACAAGGCGTGCAACGACTTAAAGAGGTACTAATGAGAGCTTCGGAGTATGGACTTGAAGTCAACTGGAGTAAGACGCAGCTCATTCAACGAAAAGTGGAATACCTTGGCTATATGGTAGAAGATGGAACAGTGAGGCCATCACCGGACAAGACCGATGCCGTGGTAAGGTTTCCCCAACCAGTAACTTTAAAGCAGCTCCATGGGTTCATTGGATTGACGTCATACTTCAGAAAGTTTGTACCTAACTATGCATTGATTGCTCGACCATTGACAGATTTGTTAAAGAAAAATGTATGCTTTGTGTTCGATGATTCTCATAAAGCAGCCTTCAATGAATTAAAGTCAAAACTAGGTTGTAGTCCTGTATTAAAGATTTACGACCCAGCCCTGCAAACAGAGTTGCACACTGATGCGTCAGTGTATGGGTATTCAGCTGTATTGTTGCAAAAGTGTGCTGAGGATGAACATCTGCATCCGGTTCATTATATGAGCCGCAAGACGAACGACGCGGAGAAAAAATACACTAGCTATGAGTTGGAGGCTCTGGCTATCATAGAAGGTGTAAAGAAATTTCGAACTTATTTATATGGAATAAAGTTTAAAATCGTTACAGATTGCAAGGCGTTCCAGATGACGTTGAAGAAAAAAGATTTATCTACTCGTGTCGCGAGATGGGTGTTACTTCTTCAAGAGTATGACTATGTAATAACGCATAGGTCAGGATCACAAATGAGACATGTCGACGCATTAAGCCGAGCACCTTTCACTGGAATTGTGACAAGGGAGCTGCATGAGAGGCTGCGAGAAGCTCAAAAGTCTGACGAGGGACTGATGGCGATCCTGGAGATGCTTAAAGAACGCGAGTACCATGATTATACCATTGAAGATGGACTACTGTACAAAGGTACATTACTTGTCATCCCGAAGGATATGGAAAACGATATACTGAAACGAGTACATGCGGTAGGTCATTTTGGAAAGAAGAAAATGACAGAAATGATAAACAAAGAATATTTTATCAAGGATTTATCAAGAAAGATAGATGAGTTTATTGTGACTTGTGTGCCATGCCTACTGGCCACGAAGAAGGCAGGAAAGCCAGAAGGATTTCTTCATAGCATAGAGAAGAGCAATATTCCATTGTTTACTCTACACTTGGATCATATCGGACCGATGATGGAAACAAAGAAGCTTTATAATTACATACTGACTATAGTTGATGCATTTACTAAATTTGTGTGGCTTTTTCCAGTAAAGGGGACAACGGCTAGAGAGACAATTGATAAGTTGAGAATACATCAACAATGTTTTGGTAACCCATCCAGATTTATCACGGATAGGGGAGCGGCCTTCACAAGTAATGACTTCAAAGCGTATTGTGAAGAGGAAAATATAAATCATGTTTCTATAACGACTGGGGTACCAAGGGGTAATGGGCAAGTAGAAATTATTCATAGAACAATGATTTCGATATTAACAAAGATTTGTATTTCAGATCAAAGTCTGTGGTACAGGCATGTGGCGAGGCTCCAATTAGCGTTAAATAGCACGTATCAGCGCAGCATCGATACAACACCGTTCGAGCTCATGGTTGGTACAAAGATGCGTACCAAGGATGATCTGAAAATATACGAGTTGTTACTGCAAGAGGATCGAGATTATTATGTGCAAACAAGAGAGAAACTGAGAGAGTCGGCTAAGCAGCAAATATTGAAGGTTCAGGAAGAAAACCGACACACATACAATAAGGGGCGCAAGGAGAGTCAGCGCTACCAAGTCGGCGATCGCGTGGCAATCAAGAGGACGCAGTTTGGACCGTGCTTGAAACTGAAGCCTAGGTTTTTAGGGCCATATAAGGTAGTTGCAGTGAAGGGCAATGACCGATACGACGTTGAGAAGATACAGAGCTCATCGGAGGGCCCTGGTAAAACTGCTTCTTCAGCTGACAACATGAAGCCCTGGCCCAACAGTTAGTACAAGCACATTCATGAGGTTCGTATCAAGCGAGTATTTGCGGTTGCCATGATAATTTATTGTCACTGTGTTATTTGTTTTTTTCATGTGTTGAGTTTCTAAGCTTAAGGTTTTTCTAACTTTATGGTTTGTTTATTTTTTTTTGTGGAAAAAAAAAACTTGGTTTAGAATAAGAGCGTCACGAATGTTTATGTTAAATTCAAACATAATTATGTTGTTTTGTTAGTAGTTTATATAAACAAGTTGCTCTGATAGATGGGTATGTGCATTAACGCAATTGTTGAGTTGTATTGTTGCTTTAATTTTAGTTTAAAGACTTTGGTAATTTATTGAGCCATAATGCCTGTGTGCCCTGCACATAACTGTATAGTGTATAGTGTTAAGCGTACCAAACTTAAGATGTTGTTATGATGTTAAGATGTTTATGTTTAGAGTTAGGTATGCCTGAGGACAGTCATGTATGTAGGATGGCCGAATGTGGGAATGCAGGTGAATCTGTGGACGAATGATTGATGCGAGAGAGCTGATTGAATGACTGGAAGAGATTTCTGTTGGAGTGAATGGTGAGAGCGAGTGAGTTAGAGAGTGGGAGATACGATCGGGTGCCCTATGCGAACACAAGTCTTTTCTGTTGCCTAAAATCATATTTTAATTGCTTTACGTTCAGTTTTTTTTTACAATAAACTTTTTAAATTCTTTCGAAGTTTGTTTTCCTTCACACGATCCCACATATATATAACTTAAAAGGGGACTGACTGACTGACATAGTGATCTATCAACGCACAGCCCAAACCACTGGACGGATCGGGCTGAAATTTGGCATGCAGGTAGATGTTATGACGTAGGCATCCGCTAAGAAGGATTTTGATCAATTCTACCCCCAAGGGGATAAAATAGGGGATGAAAGTTTGTATGAAACTTTGTCAATTTTAAACCGATCGGGCTGAGACTTTGCATGCATAAAGCTACTATAACGTAGGCATCCTCTAAGAACAGATTTTGATAAATTGCACCCCTAAGGGGATAAAATAGGTGATGAAAAGTTAATAATTACTGCTGAATATTATATACTACCAACATCAGTTCTTAAGTCTCATTCTACGCGGACGAAGTCGCGAGCAGAAGCTAGTAATATCATAAAGCAGTTTTATGCGGAACTCGTAACGAATTCCGATTGTGGAAGGAACAGCACCATGAATCAGAGAATGTAAATTGCGATCACAACAAACGGAGCCGCGAACAAAAGCTAGTCGGAAGCGAGTTTGCATAGCATTAACATTACAATTCTTCGCCGGGTTTGTACAAAACGATAATATATTACAACTGGTTCAGTTTTTTTGCTTTTGTAGCCCACAGAGAATAATAAGGATGGATCGTTTACTTTCCACGTTTTTCTCAATGTTTACTTGTTTTGCTGTCTTCTAGTAAAAGAATCTGTTAAGCAGAGAAGTTTATCCTACTAATATTATAAACGCGAAAGTTTGTAAGTATGGATGGATGTTTGTCACTCTTTCATGTGAAAACTACTGAATGGATTTGGTAAAAATTTGAAACGGAGATAGCTGATACCCTAGATTAACACATAGGCTATTTTTTATCCCGGAAAATTGCATAGTTCCCGCGGGATAGCGAAAAACATTTTTTTTGCAGACGAAGTCGCGGTCAGCAGCTAGTCATAAATAAGTTTCGCTCTCTGCAAATGCGGTACGGAATCCTAAAAAAAAATAATTAATGATAAAAAATCTATTCACAAAAACGCCAAGGATCAAACTTAGCGTATCGACTTCAACAGTTGCATTCATTCAATGTCTGTAACTAAGCACCAATTAGGTTCAATAGCCCTCTACTTAATGTTCCGTCGGTTCTCGAACGTTCTCGAACATTCGCGAAGGTTCGAGAATCGTCGATAGTTCCGTGGCCCTCAATTACGGTTATTAGCAGACGTTTGATTATCGAATTCGTCGGGTTAATGCAGAGTTATCTGATGATGAAGTTTATCAATTGAGCTGAATGAGGATTCGGGTAGGATTTATCGGAATCCGAGATTTGCTTGAGGAGATAATGTTGTAATTACAGCTAGCTATCTATATGAAGCTTAATATAATAGCTTATCTAAAAAAGCCGTCGTAGCCTCGCAAGAGGGTCGTGGGTTCGAATCCCGGGCACCTCAGAGTTTTTCACTTTAGTGCGAAATTATATTTGAAAGTTATCATGAGCTTTAGGGGGCGTCCATTAATTACATGAGGTTTTAAGGTTGGGTCGAGCCGAATCTTACTAAATCTCACTTGTGGGAGAGGGGGGGGGGGGGGGGGTCTTGGCAAATATCACGTAGGTACCTAATTTTTTTTAGCAGAAAATGGTGTAAAACTGCGTGAAAATTAATTTAAATTAAAGTTGAATTAATAATTAAAATTACAGCAATATTTGCAAATACTAGTCCTTGCTAGTCTTAAAAAAGTAATTAAACAAATTGTGTTTTGTTTTTTAATAAATCCAACTTTTATACCCAAAGTACAAGTTTTGAAAAATCTCACGTGAGATCGGGGTAGGGGGTCGAGAAAAATCTTACGACATCTCACCAAGAGGGGAGGGGGGGTCAAAAAAGCCTTAAAATGCCTCACGTAATTAATGGACGCCCCCTTCCGGTGAAACCTCCACCTGCTATGGGTGGTGTAGGGGTATAGCACGCATCGCGGAATGACGAGGATCCGGATTCGATTCCCGGCCATAGCTTTACTTTTCGGATTTTTCTGTGTTCTAATTTTCAGTGTCGTTTAGAAATTTAACTATTTTGTCAACCAGACAATTTTTTTTCACGTTATTGATGAAGTTTTTTGTAAAGTTTATAGTTGTATGTCAATTTCTTTGTGAAGTTGTCAATAGTTTGCTCACCAACTTTTACGCCAAGTTTGTAATGTGATCTTTGTCAAGTTGTGTGCACAAATGTTTACGAAGTTGTTTGACACGTTTTTTTTTTTTTTTTTTTTTTTTATATGAATAGGAAGGCAAACGAGCAAGTGGGTCACCTGATGGTAAGTGATCACCACTGCCCATAGACACCCGCAACCCCGGAGGGATTGCAGATGCGTTGCCAACCTAGAGGATTAAGATGAAATGCCTCTTGTGCCCGTAATTTCCCCGGCTGTCTTACTCTCCACACCGGAACACAGCAGTGCAAGCACTGCTACTTGTTGTTAATCAACTTGTAGGCCAACTTGTTTATCAACAGCGTGATTGTTAATTAACCAACTAACTCTTATTCCAATACTTTGTCATGTTTGTGGAGCTAATTGTTTATTGCCTTGGCTTGCTAATATCCAATTAGTCGAGGCTAGACTTGTACGTGCAGGGACTGCTGACGAGCCCTATACAGGTCACAGGGGACAACTTAGTAAGCAATCCGAGGGATAGATTGGATTACCAGATCGGCCATAGATATGGCATAGACTAGCGATTGCCTGCGACTCCGCCTGCGCAGAATTCAATTTTTCAATTTTTTGATAACATTGGATTTTGATTCCATGCTGGTCTGGGAGCAAAGGAAAAACATAGAATGTGCCAGTTGCTTTTCGTCCCGCGCAGATGGTAAAAGCCCATCGCGGGAATGAGCGAAAATCTTAGGAATCGTCTAATAGGCGATGCGGCTAGCAACCCATCACTATTTTGATTCCTTTTTCCACCTATAGCCCACAATCATGCTAAACGTGGCCTTAAGGTTTTGTTACCTTAGGCTCTATCTACCCCGTAAGGGATAAAGACGTGATATATGTAAAAAAAAATGTATGTATTATGTGAAATTTAATGCAACGAAAATCTGCAGTTTCCAAGATTAGCGTGAGCAAACACAGACTGATGAACAAAACAATGTAAGTCAATAAAGTTGCTTTCTAGTAAAGTATCACCATAATTGCTTGCCTGATTCGGACGTGAGGTAATATTTGAAATGAAATGCCAGTTTACAAATCACTATAAGTATTTATTATGTATAAGTAGGTAGGTATACATAGAGGATACATTACTGGTTTGGTATAAACGGGCTAGCGAGTGTCTACAAAAGTAATTAGAATTACAAAATTCATTTACTATTGCTATGTATCAATATTGCACAAATAATTCCCATGCCTTTTATAACAAGTCAATTATAGTTAATGAAATCAATTAATCATAGAGCACCTACAACAGGAGATTCCAACGCATAGTTTCGTTCCTGCCAACAATAAAGAATATGCTAGATTTTATAAAATGCTTTAATACCACTAATATTAGGGATCTTTAAGAAGCGCGCCGGCCTGTTCCTGAAAGGGCCGGCAACGCACCTGTGATTCCCCACGTTTTGAAGGTGTCGCTGGGCGATGGTGATCACTTTCCATCAGGTGACCCGTCTGCTCGTTTTCCCCCTCTTATATAAAAATAATAATATAAAAAGTTTTTTTTAGATTATTAATTTTTAATTTTTTTCTCTTTATACAAAAACAAAATTTAATATATGGAGTTTATATGGGCGTAGTGTTTTTTGACATCACGTTCTCCATTTAATAGTTTATAATCGTCTACTTAGTAATTTACAATTCTTATATTTGCCGTATTTCTTCACCGACATTACTTTTGTCATCTCTTTTACGATATTTTATATTTTGTTAAGAAATACGACAAAACAGTCATGCGTATTCCCTATTATAACAAACAATGACCAAATTGGTCAGGGAAAATGTACTCGTGTCGTATCGAACTCATAGAGTGAAAATGCCGTGAAGTTTTGATAACAGTTTGCAGGGACGCAATAAATTCTGACTAGAATTTTGATAGACTAGAGTATGTGCTTTGTGTATTCCTTGTTTCTCACGCAATGCCGGAAAAAGATAAATGCTGTTAGATTCTTGGATCCGTGAGGGTATCGAAGGTCCCTTTTACAAGACGCCATTTTAGAAGCAGTCCCAAAATAACGCCATCTATTGGCGCTTGGCCAAAGTACTTACAACCTATCGACCCTCCAAGCGAGGTACGCAGTGGTGCCACAGATGGCGTTATTTGCGACAAATGCAAGGTCAACTCCTGTCGAAAGTGCTCAGTGTAACCAACTGAAATAACAATGGGGCTGTCATAACGGCTTAAATTAAACTCTGTCTAGTTTATAATATGGTCGAACATTGGTGTTTTAGTGTTTAGTTGTAAATATGAGATCGCTACAACGTCGATCCTAATTTCTTCAAGATTGGATTATATTTTTTTATGAAATGAAATTATTTTTATCCACGATCAATTTCATAGGTTCTCGCAAATAATTAGTATTAAATTAAAATCTGCATTCGATTTGTTACGAATCGAATGTCCTTAAAAAAATATTACCTAAGTTTTCAATTAACTGACATATATTTTTGTAGCTAATAGAAGAACATAACAAACATAATTTTTTGTGTAAGTAACTAGACTTTTGCTATAAGATTTTCCTGATTTACACTGACCGTGGGAAAAGAGCCACCTTTAATTTCGTGTTAGAACGTTTTCCATAAAAAAGTGTACATAATATTTTTTTCCATAAATTAACTCGGTATTTTGTTTTTTTTTACTCAGATACGTTTTCCCTATCGATTATGATTGATTTACTGATTTTACTACGGATTTTTTTCCTGTTGATAAAAAAACGACGAGCAAAAAAGTGTCAAACTGGAATGAAAGTTTTGGGACACATTTTTTCTAGTATAAGGATGAATAGGGTAAACGATTCTGAGTATAATATAAATAAATTGTAGAAAAAAAAGATCTTGTAGACGTTTTTTTTTGGAAAACACTCGTTTTTTTCTGTTTGACATTTTATCCAAATATTTGTTTCCTTATTATTAATTATACTTTTTCGTAATTAAGGATACAATTATATCGTCAGATTTCTATGTGTAATGTTAACTAGTTATATTGAAAGGGATATATTTTACAAGGATATCATCATACTGTAAGAAAAATGTATAAAATGTATTTTTACAACTACTGATAGTTAATCGTTGTTTATTTTAATACCCCATTTTTACAGCTATACAACCGTCTATGTAATACTTAAGAGTACACAATTATAATTTATCATACAATCTTTGACTAGTTACGCTTCATAATAACTAAAACAAAGAACGATAAGAAAATGTTTAATAAAAATCAGTCTTGTCCGTTCAACAAATGAAACTCGATTCTTTGAAAAATCAAATTACTGATCAAACAACTAAAAACTACAGAATTTTCACATGTTTCAAAAATACTACATTTACAAAAAACAAAACAACCTAGATAAATACTCGTAACTATCTTTTTATCCTTTCATCGTCACAATATAATAATCTATTTATGCTATATTCATAACATTGTAATCAGTTAGAACAAACGCCAAATAAAATAATACAATTTTCCTGCTACTGTAATAAAGATCATAAAAATGTGGATCCTTTATAAGAAGAATATTATTTGTCATAATGTAATATTTGGTTAAATAAAGCCAGTATATATAATCATAAGCCCTAAAGGCCACGTTTTGCATGATTAGTATTAGGAGTCGCTGGTTGCTTACACAACAGTTTCAAATTGAGAATATATCAGAACCTCTTTTACGTGGGCTACCTCCTAAAAGAATAATTTCGAAAAAAAAAAGAAAAAAGAGAAATTTTGAAGTAATTTCGTTTTTAACTTCTCTGATAAGTTTCAAATTGAAAATATATCGGAACCTCTTTTACGTGGGCTCCTAAAAGAGTATTAGATACTTCAGAGGTTAGGTGTAATTTCGTTTTTAACTTTTCTGATAAGCTATTAGTTAAGTATAGTTTAAATTACTATCAAATGAAACAAGAATTTTTATTTTTTGATTTTTATGTTTACTTTTACGGTTTTACCGTTAGAAATTAAATTTCTAAATGTCAGTGAAAATTAGAACACACAGAAAAATCCGAAAAGTAAAGCTATGGCTAACAAAAACAAAACAAAACCAACAAAAGCCAACAAAGCCCACAAAACCCAACAAAAGGTCACGTGATAGCTAGTAAGAGGTAGAAAAAATCGAAGACACACACAACGCTGTGCATCTATTTTTAATGTCTGTGTTTTTTCTTGTTTTTTTTTGCTATAAAATTGTGTATAATATTCTCTTACATTTGTGAGTCTTGCAAAAAGGAATAAATGTCTTCTTTCTTTCTTTCTTTAAGACTACCCCACAACTGCTATGGGTGGTGAGGGGTATAGCACGCGTCACGGAATGACGAGGATCCGGGATTGATTCCCGGCCATAGCTTTACTTTTCGGATTTTTCTGTGTTCTAATTTTCACTGACATTTAGAAATTTTATAATTTAAATTATAAATATGAAACGTTTATTCTACCAAACATTACATTAGAACAATACAATATTTGACCACGACCTGACGCAAAGTTACAAATTAAACGGGAGCGGATCAGAATACACAAAGTTTAAAATGTATAATGGGTTAAAATACATAATGGTTCAAAATATATAACGCAATTTTCTGTAAAACTATTAGCTAAATGAACTTTTTTGATATCGTAATCTATAGATTGGTTTAGGTTAGGTTAGGTTTGTTTTATAACAATCCTGTTAATTATATATTATAAACCATTATGTATTTTAACCCATTATACATTTTAAACTTTATGTATTTTAATACGTACCCAAATTAAACAAATCGTTTAAGAGAGCGATCAGCAGAATGCCGTTGCGCTCTTGGTCAGATTAAGATAAAAATTAACAAAATACTAATCAATACTTTTTTTTTCTCGTCCCTTGAACAATGATCATTTTTAGGTAAACAACATAATACTGTAACTAAAACTCGTTCTGTCTTAACCTATTTATAGTATCTTCTCGTATAGTAACAAATTCACGTCAACTATTTCTAAGGTAGATTGGTGTAGTTCGAGAGTTCCTTCCCGTTCTTGTACATGGAGGTGATGATGGGGTCCAGGTTGTGGTACTCCTTGCCGGACCTCGGTCGCAGGGTCATTGTGGGCTGCCTTGCCATCCTGGGAACAATGAAGTCATCATTCTATTGTTATAATTCCCATTTTGTAGTGGACTCTAGAAGCTGGTCGACAAGATATCAATTTAGACCGGGGTAAAAATCCCATTTGTCCACTTGTAAGTCCGGGGAGCAGTTTTGTTTGAAAGTTAAATACGGAGTATGTATGTATGTATGTATGGAAACGATTTACTGTGTGTCCTTGTCCCTATAAGGGATCTCTTCCAGTCAACCTTTGAGTGGATGAAAGGAGGTCGTCAGGTAGTCATTTAAATGATAGCTGTTTGTTTTTTTACATACACATACACAAATCACGTCTTTATCCCTTCCAGGGTAACAAGACCCAAAGACCACGCTTAGCATGATTGTGGGCGCATAGGTGGAAGTGGAAAGGGGAATCAAAATAGTGATGGGTTGGTAGCCACATCGCCTAAAACATGATTCCTAAGATTCTCGCCCATTTCCTCGATGGGCTTTTACCATCTGCGCGGGAAGAGACGCAGATGGTACATTCTATGTTTTAAACGAACTGCCACGCTGTGACTATTAACACAATCCACGGCTACAATACTCAGCCATATTTGAAAGTAGACAATACTATCCAATATATTAATATGACAGGTGAGAAATGCATCAAGGAAATCCATAAATAAATAAATAAATAGGTAAATAAATACCTGATATTGGGATTGTCCGAAGAGGAGTGTGATGAAGTCAAAGAAAGTGTTTCAATGTAGTCTGACATATCCGAAGTTCCGCTTGACGTGCTATGCGTGTCCATAACACCTACAAAGTACAAATATTTGAGACTCCCAAAGCTTGAAAAGTAAATTAGGTAAGGCTAAGATAAATTCAATGTAACAACAGTTATTTGAGAAAGCAAACAATCTTGAAATCAATGGATCTCATACAAAGCTAAAAAAGAGTAACACTATGATAAACGCTTTAACCTGCAACAGGGTATAAAAATAGCTAAAGCGTACCTTTGAATTGCTTTGGCGGAAGCACAGGCACTTCGGCCTCTGCTGACGAAGACTTCGCCGGTACATTCGTTTTATGTATCTGCATGGTCATGTCCTTAAGCAGATCAGAGGACTTCGACTTCCTGGGCAGCGAAGAATGAATGCATCCAGTAGCGTTCCCCCTCATCCTTCTATGTGCCATGTACTGATACCGAGAATGGCCTGATGTGAGAGGCATTTCAAATTCATTGAACTCAGGGCCCTGTTTCATTGAGCAACTAGACACGCCTGAATCGTTTGAGCTCGAAGAGTCCCTATTGCCCCCTGATTTACAAGGAACACTGGATGACCTTTTGATTTGAGCATTATCCATGTGCTTGTTCCGCAAATGCGGCATGTCTTTCGAGCAGCTACCTTCTGACGTCTTGTTTTCTGAATCAGATGATTTACAGCAATCGTGGTCGCAACAGCCTCTCTCATTGTTGCAAGGTGAAGATGTTCTTCTATTTTCGATTGCCAAGTTTCTTAAAGTCTCTAATGAGGATGAAGTGGCATGGCTTCCGATGCTACTATCGAATTCCTTCAAGTCTTCTAGTAATCTAGCAGAGTCTACTGAACTAGATCGTTTTTGAATTGCCTCTTTATTGTTATTACTTGATGTCGAGACGTCAAAACTCTGCGCTCGGCTTGCGGTACCGTTTAGTGTTGGTATGCTGTGTGATTTTTCAATATCTACTCTGTGAAGTTTTTGTAATGGATGCCTTAAACTTTGAGACCAGTTAGGATTAGGCGACATGGGAGTGTAGCCTGGATTAGGACCAGTCGTTCGACATAAATCTCGTTTAATCTCTCTTGCAGGTTCCATTAACAAATACTCATCACTTTTGTTCTTCTTCATCAACTGGTGTTTAGCTGAATGACCGCATTTAGCACAATTTTTCGGTTTTGTGGGAAGCGCAATTTCAGCAAAATCAACATTAGCACTCAGCGCGTCTAATTCTTTTTGTGTAACACCAGCCTTCTTTAACAAGTCTTTGGCATTTTCATAGTATTCCAGAGACAAAGCGAACTCAAGATTTTCGTAGTTTGCGTACGGATCTTCGAATTCATTGTCACCCTTCGGTCCAAGGTTTTCATAGTTCATAAATGGTTCATTGCAATCATGCGACATCTCTTTTTCATTTATAGAACTTTGCCTGTTCGTTTTACGAGTTACATCAACAGTAGCATACAAAGCCATATCTTCGGATTTCTGACTGGTCAGAACTTCTGTATTCACTTTATCATAGTTAACATTTCTTTTGCAGTACGGAAGACTAATGAGATTATTGGCCCAGTTAGTAACCTTTTGACACGGACACTCGACGGGCTGTATATTTTCATCGCATTCAACAATGACTGGTTTCTTTTTGGATCCAAATTTCAAAATGCATCCGCAATTTTTCTTCAAAACTAAATTACCGGGGGCGGAAGTTTTTGTCACTTGAAATAGATCTTCTGTTAGCGCTTGCTTTATTCTTTTAGGTGTATCGTAGTACATATTAGTGCTCTCTACCTGTAACAAAATCCAATTTATAACTTCAATAAATTCGACCCTTAATTTGACAATGTACACTATAGTGGACAGTCATGTTCTAAGAATATCTTGTATTTTTTTTAATATGTAATTTTTAGGACTTTCAAATTGCGATGAACTTTGAACCATTTTTTTTAGTTATATCAAATTTAGGGTTAAAAAATATATGAAAATCGATAAGTATACTTACCTCTACATGAGTCGCTTTAGGAACATCGTAGTTTTCGTATGGTCCAACTTTAGGATTATTGGCATTACCAGAATAGTTCCTGTCATTAGAACATGCACACACCGAAGCTGGCAAAGTGGCTGGTGGTTTCTTTTCGTCCAATCTAGCTGGTTTCGGTGGTCTCTGTGGTGCCCAATCACATTGACTTGCTTCAAGGCTCTTCTTTATCGCTCTAGGAGTCAAATATTCGGTGCTATTTGAAGAATTATCAGAGCTGCTTTCAGGAACAGCTTCCATTGTCCAAGCTGGGTTGAATTGAGTTGCAGGAGTCAGGGCAACAGTTGAAGATCGTGTCATAGTGCCTAGTTTGGTGACGCAGTTGCTGCATCGTTCTAAGGTTACATGATCAGCCCCGCTCCATGGTGGCCTCGTTCCTGGTTCTTCGCATTCTTTGCAATCATGTTCGTCAAAGCCTCTTCTCTCATCAGAAGGCCAGAAAGGCGAGACACCGCCGCAATCTTCTCCGAAGAAATTTTCCTCGTATAAACCGGTATCTGGTATTGATTGATCACCCGGGTTGAAGTCAGACAGCCTCGTATCAGGACGGTTCCTGTCTGCCCCTGGGAGTATAAAAACGAAGTCGTTAATATTTTACTGACCGTATAAGAATTTGAGCTCTCATATTTTATTGCTTTCTATGAATTTATTTGTTCGACTGGAAGCTTTGTTTTGCCTCCAGCTAGTTCCGTGTTTTTATTATTCTGTTCAGTTAAACCCCAAACGAAATGGTATCGAAAAGTAGGTTATGTTTGTTCCAATATTACATTTGACTGACGAAAGAACGTGAAACTGAGGTAATTGTTATGAAAAAGCTTGTACCTATTAACCTTATCTTATACCCCGTGAGTTGCCTCAAGTTACTTCAACAATAACTTAAACCATAACCGACGATTTTTGACAGAAAACCTTTGAAATATTACGTCGAAATGTCTGATCTAGTTAAAGTTATCGTTAAAGTGGCTTGGTGCAACTTATACTGAGTCAAACTTATACTATGCCAGGCAACGGATATACAATAAAACATATTTATACATACAGATAAATATAATGATATCCTTCAGGTATTGAATACAGATATTTGTATTTCATATAAACCTCTGTCTCTACAGGTATTTGAACTAGGGAACAAAATGTCCTACGACACGTCAGCCCAGCAGGCCAGGTCAACTTGATCAGCGACGTCAGGTGAAGTGGTGCGATGTTGCCAGACTTCGCTCGACTTGACTGGCAACATCACGCGACATGTTTCGCCAGCGCCGCACAGGTCACGCGTCACCAGATATGTCAGGCGCAGTTTCGCGAAGTCGCACGATTTCGCCTGACGTTACTATTTGCACATCACGCGTGATGTCGCCAGATATATCAGGCAAAATCGGCCAGCTTCACTTCATATGTCACCGACACACATTGAGGGATATTTGTCCCTTAGTGTATGTGTGGCTCAGGGTAACTCAGGGTCACCAACCACAAAGCTCCCATCGTCAAAATTACAAAATTTAATATTACCTCCACTTTTCCTTGAAGCTGGTGCTCTAGGGTTGCCGTGGGCAGCGGCATCAAACCCATCAGCAATATCTTGAGCCTGGTCAGTAATCAGTACGTGAAGACCCTCGCCTTTACCGCAGTGGGACCCTCCCTCGAAGCAGAAACGGCCCTCCACCACACCATAGCGCCTGGGAAGACAGAAACTATTATTAATAAAGATAATTTGATACGCAGTGATCATGATAGATGGTCTTTGGGGCCGAAAGGTTCTCTAATAGAGATCGCGGATGGGAAAGCGCAGCGTAGGACGTCCACCAACGAGGTGGACGGATGACCTGGTTAAAAACGCGGGAGGTAATTGGAGGTCTATGATGGGGGAAGCCTATGTCCAACAGTGGACTGTCTTAGATTAATCAGAACGATGACTTAAATACTATTCAACCCTATCAAATAATTTAGTATAAAATCAATGTTCTTCTGCAATGCAACTTCCATCCAGTAGGCTTATTGTCTAACTCGCTCGCAATCGCCATTTGACAGTTCACGTATGGGCTGACAATTGGCATCGGAACCAGCTAGCTGTCACATTCATACAAGAACTGTCAGAGCTACTGGTCTGGGAGCAAAGAAAAAATTTAGAACGTACCAGCTGTAGCTTTTCGTCCCCCGCAGATGGCAAAAGCCCATCGAGGGAATGAACGATAATCTTAGGAATCATGTTATAGGCCCACAATCTTGCTAAACATGGCCTGTAGCTTTATCTACCTCGTGAGGGATATAGACGTGATTTGTATGTATGTAAATCAATGTTTCCTCACCCCCCAACATCACATCACACAAATCAAAAATCTTGATAATTCAAACAGTCAATCTTACTTTAATACCCCCGTTGTTAATTAAAGGGATAACAGTAGCATTTCTTTGTACCCTATATATGTTGCCAGCCGGTGGCCTTCGTAATTGGCACGTCTCAATGGGCATGGTGTGACCAGGATTTGGGTCAACCCGTAAATAAGGTGTTGGGGGTACTTTTGATACTCGTAACACGGAGTAAGGGAAAATACAAGAAGGAACCGGTCCTATGCGAAACGAAGTCACGGCAAAAATGCGGCTCTCTTAATATACTTAGCGGAACGAAGTTAGGCCGAGTCTCAAAATAAAATTATTTTTAAACTTGGAACATCTTATATAATAAAATCTTTATGTCTAATAGTCTAACCCCCTTAATCATAAACGCTCTATAGGCTTCTGCTAACTAAGCAATCGTTTGTCCTTATCTGTCACTTTGACATTTACCTTTCACAGATAAGGACAAACGATTGCTAAGTTAGCAGAAGCCTATAGAGCGTCTATGAATAAGGAGGTTAGAATTTAAGATAAAAATATAAATGTCAGTCCATTGTCAGTTGTTTTATCTGTCTCGAACTTTCGAAGAACAGAAAATAATGTTGGAGATAGCCTTATTGTTTCTCTCTTTCTCCCACTTGATCCCTTTAACCTCATCTCTAACACGTTTAACTGCCCATACTCCAGTTAATTTTAAAGTCACCCAGCCAGCCACAACGAGACCACGATGTCATAAACGCAAAACTAAAAGCAAACGTATCCCATCTGCCCGTATACGGCAATAAAACCGGACCCGGCAGCCGTAAAGGCCGGAGCGTCTCGAGGAAAATGCGGGGTGTAAAAATAACAGATGGTATTGCCTGGTTTTGCGAGGCTAGATCATTTACCCCCGATGCAGAAAGAGGGAAGTTTAGTTTGACTTTGATGTCTGTGTGAGTGCGTCGATGGATTGATTTGGATGTAGTTTTTGCATTCGAAAGCCAGTTTCCTTGCGGTGATCCTTAGCCATGTTTGGTGAAAATTGGTTTAGCACACACACACACACAAATCACGTCTTTATCCCTTGCGGGGTTGACAGAGTCCAAGGTAACAAGACCCAAAGGCCACGTTTAGCATGATTGCGGGCGTATAGGTGGAAAATGAAAATGAAAATGAAAATTTATTTTTGCAAATTGGCCGCCAAGGACTCTATTACATATGTCTTTTTGAAACTACCAGCACATTCGGAAAGACCATCATTGCCAAGAAGAATGCGCCGCAAGAAACTTGGCAGAAAGTAATTTTTTCAAAATAAAATACAGTAAGAATACTTAAATTCTACTTAAATTAAATACATTTATAAAAGGGATGTAGAAGGTCCCCGAACCTTAAATTATATTGGTGGAAAGGGGAATCGAAATAGTGATGGGTTGCTAGCCGCATCGCCTATAAAAGTCATGATTCCTATGCCCATTCCCCCGATAGGCTTTTAAGCAACTGGTACATTCTATGTTTTTTCTTTAATCCCAGACCAGCATTGGTTTAGAATTTGAAAAATATCAGCTCTTTTCCAAAGCGATGCATTTTTGGCAAATATTTTTTTTATTTACAGTTTGATTAATCGTAAGGGATAAAGACGCGATTTATGTATTAATATGTATTAATCGATTAATGCGTGGGGGCTGTTAAAATTTTTAATAAAGCGTTTTCAGATAATGGAGTAAAGTTAACGTAGGACTTCTTATAGCAGATGCTTCATCGGATTTATGTTATTAATCACGATTTAAATGTGATAGCTCCATACACTCTGTGAGCTCTTAGAATGACATTGAGGTTTCGTATACCATTGGCCGGTTCAAGTATCAATCCCAAAGTGTGACAGCAAGACAAAGCGGAATGTCGTTCTAGTGCTCACAAACTGTACATTTTGTGACTATTAAACTGAGATGAAAACTAAAGCTAAGGTGCAAGGTGGAGAAGGCTCCTCGTTGTGGGGTAGAGTAGAGTTTAGTCGGTACCGTTAACCGGGTTGACTTTGATAATTTTGAGGCTACTTTGATCAAAGTAAGTCGATATTGTCCATATTATGTGGTGAATGTTTGGCATGTAGACGCATAACTTAATTATTTAAATTAAAAAAATCTAAACGACACCGAAAATTAAAACGCAGAAATACCCGTAAAGTAAAGCTATGTTCGGGAATCGAACCCGGATCCTCGTCATTCCATGACGCGTGCTATACCACCCATAGCAGGTGGAATTTTTCTATCTGTTACGTGACCTTGTTAGTGTGCGAATTTTTGTCGCTAAGCGTCATCTGTTTGAATGATGTGTCTGTACGACACAATTACAAATTCCCGTGGAACATCTACTGCTCACCAGGGACGAGAGAAGGCACTGTTTTTCAATTCATTTCAATTATTTCGTCATTATAACTACTTTTTAAAGTACCCGGGTTAACGGTACACCCTAGGCAACAACGGTTAACGAATATCCGGTTAGGAGTTAGGTAGGTAAGGATAGAGTATTTTAACAATATGTTTCAAAGCTGTCTTACTCGATATTGGGCCAAAAACCTTTTTCGTGTATCAAATAGCAATTACAACAAGTTAACATAAGCCTTGCAAGAAATACGAAAAACCAGGCCACGTCTATTTTACGAGTCGTGTCGCCAGCGCATCGCTAATGGCCGTTGCTTCCTTCGCCGCCATTTTGTCTCGGCAGCCATCTTGTGCGCGTCTTGGCAAGCGAGCAGCGAGCTAATGTTGTAACCACTCTTTTATTGATTTGGGGATAATAAAAAAGGTTTCATCTTTTGACGTCATTGGGGAATTCGCATGGAAACTGTTCAATGAAATGTGCTGACTTATTGGATTATAAATTATTTGTTTATGAATAGCTGTCAGATTGAGCTGTAGTACCTAAATATGGTTTAACTAGCTGTTGCCCGCAACTTCGTCTGCATAGAATTCGTTTATCGCTATCCCGCAGGAATTACGCAATTTTCCGGGATAAAAAGTAACCTATGCGTTATTCCAGACTATAATCTATCTATGCTTCAAATTTCATCCAGGTCTGTCCAGCCGTTCTGGCGTGAAAGAGTAACAAACATCCATCAGCAAAATAAATTATTTCATTTCATTTCATTTCATCCATTCATACTTACAATCTTTCGCGTTTATAATTTTAGTAAGATTTTTATAGGTACCTATGCTATGGGAAGAAACTTCTTGCTACGTTTCCCTAACCTGCCTTTTTAAGCTACTTTTGCAGCTAAATGTATATTTTATCCAAAATAATTGTCACATTGTGCGTTACATACCTTTAACCGCAACTTTTTTAGTAAACCCCGTATTATGAAACCTTCATAAACCTTTATCTCATTTGAAAACCAAATTAAGCCCACAAGTCGTAAGCTATTGTTATAACAATATACATATGCTTGTATCACATGTCATAGAAAATAAAATTTCCATTCCAAAATGTTTATCTCGGAACATTTGCATAAAACAATTTATAATCCAAATGACCAAATGCTTTTACAGTGCGAGCTGACTGCATATGAGTTTGAAACCGCAAGCGCGAGCAAGATAACATAATAATTTAAGCTAGAGTGCGAAAGAGATAGTAGCAAAGTTGTAGCCACATAATAAAGTACGCAACGCGGGCAGGAACTGCAAGTTTTATTGGCGTGAATGTTTCTTTGTGACAAATTCTACGTTAAGCTAACTCGTATGGTTTTAGTTTAGTTTATTGCGTTTGGTTTCGGATCTCGCCCGCATCAGAAGTTTAGTCCTCGTAATGAGATTAAGCGAACGGCAGTCCGTTTAAATATGAATTTCGTAATGTTTTGTGCAGATTTTCTATTTATAATAACATTTTGTGCAAAATAATAAACTCAGAATAAACAATTAGAACCTACACCGCGTCTTCTGGTCCGCGGACGCCACTCGAGAACATTTCGGCCCCATCGGCCGTCAGTTCTACGGGCGATGTGCCCTGCCCACTGCCACTTAAGTCTAGCGATTCTTCGAGCTATGTCCGTGACTTTAGTTCTTGCGCGGTGCAGGTAGGCCTCCAACAAGATGGAGCGACGACCTGGGGTAGCGGGAACGCATTGGATGCATGGCGCAGGGCCGATCTGTTTGGCGAGCCTTGGGGGAGGCCTATGTTCAGCAGTGGACGTCTTTCGGCTGACATGATGATGATGAAACAATAGAATTGCAGTACCAGTATAAAGATTGCGCGTAGGTCTTCTCGGGTAATTTCGGCTCATAAGAGCGTTGTCTTGCTCTAACTCACTTGACGCCAATTGTCTCTTTCCAAACATCGAAGAGCTATCTTCATGGCCGGATACCGCAATACAGGTTTAACAAAAAAAAATTACAACACCTATACATTTGAATATACTATTTGTGGCGACCAGTATGGGGTCATCAGGGAAGGCAGTGGTAGGCCAGCCAGACCCCCACTGTACGTCTGATCGTCAGAACTTACCTCAAGTGCGCCAGCTCCCAGAGTCCCAGCAGGCGTGGCGGCACCCCGCTGGCCAGCGCGAACCTCCGGCCTTGGAGATGCAACCGAGCTGGCCCCGCCGGCAGCTTCCGTGAGCCTCCCCCGATCATCACCAGCCATTCCTTGGAGGAGCCCAGCTGGCCGCCGACTTTTACCTAAACATGTACACGTGTCAAGTTATCAAGATAAAACGATAATTTACTGCCACAAACAAAGAAAAAGTTACCAAAGATGTAATATAACTTTGTTGTAAGTATTTTTTGCGTTGAAGAGGTCAAGGTCTTGTAGAGGACAAGCGAAAGACTTATTTGCTTACCTAAATGGAAAAGTCAGATAATAATTGGTATGATTTGTCTAGTTTAACGTTCTTAAGGATCGACCACGACTTCGCATAGATATTGATGAATAAGCATTTTCTCTGTTCATTGCGTGGTTGCCAGGTAACCACTGAGCGGTACACGTCCTGAATGCGCAATGAACGGAAGAAACGCTCGTTATGTATGTTGTCCTTACCTGCCAGGCGATCAGCCTCTCTCTAGTCTCAAATGCGAGCACGACGATAACATCTTGGCAGATGATGGCGATGGTGTTCGACTCCTTGTCCAGGGTGAAACCTGACTCGAATCCAAGGAACTGCTGCAGGGACAGAGACGCCTTTGTCTGCCCCTTCTTGAAACGGTCTTTGGGGTCGCGGTAGAGTTGGAGGTGGAGGCAATCTGGGGAAGAAGAAAAACTGATTGAAGAGGGCGTAAAGTAAAGTTGCCTACATTATTTCAGAAACCATCACCAATTTGAGAGTTAGCAAATTAATTTGGTGAGTACTGAAAAGCAATGTCGAAGCTTTATTATCATCATCACCAGCCTATAGTAGTCCACTTCTGGACATAGGCTTCCCCTAAAATGCAGACTCTGCATGCTACCTTCCGCAAATTATGACTACATCTAGCTAGGGTCTCCACTCAAAAAATCAAAGAACATGTCAAAGATTAAGACAACTGTATAGTTTATGTTTAGAGAATCTGAATACTGAAGCTCGTTGCCCAGTTTCGACAGGATATATAAAAGATGCGTACAAATATTCTGTTCTTTATTTTTGGATGTGCATTTAATAGAACAAGCTTTTCTTCGTTTGACATTTGGTCTACTTGAGGTTAAATTGTCCCATGAATTTTATTAATAAAATAAAACTATGTGTAACAACTAGAGAGAGACCGCGAAACGCCGACAAGTAAACAAGTCTTATTTTACCTCGCTTAATTTTATTGTAAAAAACAGTACTAAAATCAGCTTATAAATTATAAAAGTTGTACCAAAGTGAAGCTGTTGCTAGTGCCCTTTAAACTGTGTGATTGGTCTAGTGCAAATGTGCTCCTGGTGAACATAAACTTGATGTAAACTTAGAATTTATTATTTGCATCGATCCATTGAGTCGGTAGTTTGTGTTAATTAGCTGCAGGCTTTCGTGAACCGTAGCTTGAACCATTCGGTTATCGCCTTTACCGCGCTTACGGTTTTTTGCGAACTGGACCTTATTTCGAGCGCATCTGGGCGTGCTTTCGAATTAATGGAGTCGAACAAGCCGGTGTGTTCGGGCTGTAAACATGAGATTGCGGATGGGCGATTTTTAAGTTGCTGTGTTTGTAAACTGCCTTATGATTTAATATGTGCAAATATCGCAGATAATTTGTTCAATAACTCAACACCAGAACAGAGATGTACCTGGAAATGCGTTGAATGCATAAGTGGCGAGCCCAAGACTGACAACACAAATACTCCGGTGCGCGGTTGTCACGGCAATATCACTATACAACGCGGGGCCGGCGTAAAACCTCTAAAACTTCTGAAGCCTGATGATAGTGTCTCCGAGCCCGTTCTTGATGTTGACATGTCTCTCATTAGTTTGAATGACACAGCACAGGACGTAACTCTTGGTGCGGCCTACATGCAGACGATGATTGCTGAAATTCGCCAGGTTCGTGAGGAGGTGGGCCAGGTCCGCGAGGAGGTTCGCCAGGTCCGTGAGGACGTGCGGCTCCAGCTACAGACTCTGAGCGAGGCGGTGTCAAGTGTTGCGTCGAGGATTGACAATTGCGATACACGTATTAACGACTTAACGTCTCGGATGGAAGCGATGGAGCGCTGGGCAGAGACTTCACCTGAAAGCCAGTCGCACGGAGCCCTTTTGGACACAGTGATGGAGTTAAAGGCCGAAATCAATGATCGGGAGCAGGAACTGCTTCTTAATGACGTGGAAATTTCCTGCATTCCAGAACAAAAAGGTGAAAGCATTTTGCACATCGTTTTGGCCGTGGGTCAGAAACTCGGGGTGGGGCTCACAGAACAGGATATCGTCAGCGCGTATCGAGTGGGGCGGGTGTCGGAGAGCAGTGTGCGCTTGCCGCCGGTAGCTGATGAGGATGTGCCGGCAGACTGCGCCGGGGATGAGTCGGCGACACCGGCGACATCAACACGTCCCCGTCTGATTGTGGTGCGGCTGGCGCGCCGCGTTCTGCGTGATCGGCTGCTGAAGGAGGCACGTGTACGGCGCGGGGTTACCACTGAAGGTATCGGCTTGCCAGGCTCGCCAAGACGGTTCTATATAAACGAGCGACTGACCCGGGTGAACCGCATGTTGTTTCAGAGAGCACGCAAATGCAAGGAAAGCTACGGCTGGCGTTATGCATGGACCCGTGATGGCAGAATCTATGTACGGCAACGGTCAGGTGTAGATGAGCCTAAACATCGCATACGTAATGAGGCCGATTTAATGCGTGTTTTTGGTGCGACTGCCATTTGTTTTTAATGTTAAGCGCAGTTTTATTATTTTGCAATGCAATGTTTTTATGTGTTACGTAACACTTCTTCTGTTTAAAAATGTCTGCATGCTTGTTTTTATACTGCATACTTGCTGTACGTATTTTTGTGCTAGTCTTGTTTTGTCTATTTTATACATATCGAGTAATCTCAGCAAAATTAAAAACTTGTACTATGTACTGTGCAATGTAATGTTAATGTTATTAAGTATTGTAAAGGTTCCGTTGAGATGGTTTCACTTGTTGTTTACTGTTGTCGTCATATGTTTTGTTAAATGGTGCCTTGCAGTGGTCGAAAGAATTAAGTACACGAACCTCCCAATAAATTTCCGACGATGTGCATTGGCTGCATCAAGCATTGAGTTTCACGTTTATGCACATTATTGCACTAAACACACACACTATAATAACATGAATTCGCATCGCTGTATCGATTTGTATAGTGCAATGGTGGTAAACACAAGCATGGTATCACATGTTATTGTCTTTTCACTGTTTGTTTTGATTTCAAGCGGCCATGGCTAAGACCAGTTTTGTAAAGTTAGCGTTGTACAATGCCGGATCGCTTTGTACTGGGCACGATGATTTTCTTGTAGCCATGAACCGCTTCGATGCCGATGTGGTTGCGATAAACGAATCATGGTTACGTGAGGGACAGGAGCAGCTCGCGCCCGACGTTCCCGGCTACCGGCTACGGAATACGCCGCGGCCGGCCAGCATGCGCCGGGGCAGGGGAGGAGGGGTAGCTTTTTATGTTAAGCGAAATATTCGCGTGCGTCTTGTTGCACACCCAGTCGCACAGATAGAACAAATGTGGTTGTCTATGATGATTAATGGCCGTAGTTTAATGATAGGCACTGCATATCGTCCGAATTGGATTAATGCTGACATCTTTTTTGACGCTCTGACGGAGTCTATCTCACATTTCTCGAATTGCGATTACATGGTTTTGCTTGGTGATTTTAACATTAACGTTATGGATACTCGTAACGAAAGAACGGGCAAGCTGTTTAATTTCTTGAGCTGCATGGGTTTGGACCAAGTGGTGACTGAACCCACTCACTACTCAGCTGATAGCGAAACCCTTATTGATGTAGTGTGTACCAATACCCCCGTCCGTGATGTATTAGTTACTAACATTACTGGTTCTCTTGGCCATGCCATGATAAACTTCACTTTGCCCATAAAGCGTCTCAAGGTTCCTACCAAGACTATCGTGTATAGACCGATAAAGGACATTGACATGGATAGTTTCAACAAACATCTGGAATCCATTGATTGGGAATCCGTATTGAAACATGGTTCCGTTGATTGCATGTTGAATGCTTTTAATGACCTTGTGCTGAAGCTTTTTGATAGTCACGCTCCTCTGAAAACTGTTAGGATTAAGCCCAATAAGTCTTTGCCTTGGATTACTTCAACAATAAAGCTCATGATTGACGCGAGAAATAAGGCTCATCGTCAATACCGCAAGTCTAGGACAGAGTGTAAGAAGAAATATTATTTGGAGCTCAAGAGGCTCGTTAGTTTTAGTATATTTCAGGAAAAGCAAGCATACTATAATTACTATATTAACTCAAATTTTAAAGATTCAAGTACTCTATGGAAAAATATTAAGAAAACTATTGATTTTAAAAAGCGCGACACCCTTCCTGACCAATTTGATGATGCCAATGTAATCAATGACAATTTCCTTAGTGTTCCCGGAAGTGGGACGGTTCCGTTGTCGGAATTGACCTTCTTTGAATTTCACAGTTTTTGTAATGCTCGTCTTACTTTAAAGCCGGTTAGTGAAAATGAGATTGCCAAGATAATTGCATCAATTACGACAAATTCTGTTGGAGTCGATGGTATTGGGAGAGATATGGTGCTTCTCACGCTGCCACGTACTTTATCTGTTATTACGGAGTTGGTGAACAAGTCCATTCTGACGGGCGAGGTGCCTGATCAATGGAAATCGGCGCTAGTTACTCCTTTACCTAAGGTTGACAATCCCGCTGAGCTGAAAGATTTAAGACCCATAAGCATTCTGCCCTTTTTATCAAAGGTGCTGGAAAAGGTAGTTTACAGACAACTGTCTGCATTTGTCGAGGCTAACAGTATCTTGCCACTTTTCCAGTCTGGTTTTCGTAAGGGTATGGGCACTGTGACTGCTTTGCTGGATGTAGTGGATAATGTACTGTCGGCACAGGATTCGGGAAATGGCACTGGACTCGCGCTTTTGGATTTCTCTCGTGCCTTTGATAGTATTAATATCCCATTGCTGCTTTCCAAATTGTCATTTTACGGCGTTGATTGTAAATCATTGACATGGTTCGACAGTTACCTTAAAAACCGCTATCAAGCCGTTAGGATTGTCAGGGAGGATGGCTCGATTCTGTTGTCTGATCCTAAACCCTTGACACGTGGAGTCCCACAAGGATCTATACTGGGGCCATTACTTTTTATCATTTATAGCGCCGATATAACCAAGGCTATCAAACATTGCAGTTATCACCTATATGCGGATGATGTCCAATTATATTTATCTTCCCATCCTCAAAGTTTTGATGATGTAGTGCGTAAGATGAATGAGGACCTTAGTAGTGTATCAGCATGGGCGAACCGAAACGGGCTCATCTTAAACCCTCATAAATCCAAGTTTATGATTCTCGGCTCAAAGCATCAGATCCGTAAGATTTCGAATATTAATCCAGTGGTTACTATTGATGGTCAAATTATTGAACGCGTAGACGAGGCCAGAAATTTAGGGATTGTATTTGACAGCGAACTGCGCTTTGAGAATCACATAATCGGTTTAGTAAAATCGTGCTTTTACCGTCTAAAAATTTTATATCAAATCCGTAACCTCCTTTGTGAACGAATGCGAATTACACTTTGTGAATCATTGGTCCTTTCTAGATTAAACTATGGAGATTTGGTATACGGGCCGAGGTTGCAGTCAAAGACTCGTCGTTTGGTTCAGCGTGTCCAGAATGCTTGCTGTCGTTTTTGCTTCGTTATTCCACCGAGAAGTCACATAACACCTTATCTTAACAGAGCTTCTATGTTGAACATGTCCTCGCGGAGGCATCTGCACCTAGCATGTCTTCTATTTGATGTATTTAATTTCAATAGGCCTAATTATCTTTTTACTAAGACAAATATTTCCACCTTTCATAGCAGATACGGGACCAGATCTACCCGACATTGTCTGTTGGAGTGTCATCCCCACAAAACTGTAGCATTTACCGGTAGTTTCCGTTACCTTGCGACCAGGTGCTGGAATAACATTCCCCCACCGATAAGACGCCTAACATCTAAGAGCTCTTTTAAAAAACACCTTAGATTAATACTTTTGCAGAAGCAAGATGGTTGCTCGGTACTCAACTTTGAGTGTAATTTTAAAGTGTAAATTAGGGAATGGGGTAGTTACATGCTTTTGTTTCGAACTCAAATAGTAGGGTTGTTGTGAGTTGTTGCTTTGAAGTGTCATGAACCACCGTACCTATACAATTTTGCACACACACACACACACACACACACACACAGCTACAGTTTCATTACACTAAACTCTAATGATTTTTGCACTGTTTGCTTTATTTTGGAACTTATAATATTTGCAGATTAATTTAATTCGTTTTCGGTCCTTGGGTTGTGGCAGAATATCAGTGTTTTGCTCCCACGAGCAATGTTGACCACTGAGCCATAGCCCTTTTGCACTGCTGCAACGCACACAACAAAATACTTGTAAGTTAAGTCTAATGTGTAATTTCTTGTTTTTCTTTTTTTATTGTTATTTTTATCTTGATTGTGTGTATTGCAGTATCAAATAAACGATTTATCTATCTATCTATCTATCTAGAGGAGTACCATTGTAAGTAGTTACTCTAAAAATATCTGACACAACACATTTCTCTTCCTCCGTTAATAACATTCAACTCTTCAGCCAATTAATCGACAGTAACATCGTATTCAGTTCCTTTCCTCGCCATTTCCCCGGCTTGATCCCGGTGAAATATCGGTTAGCGGCTCATATAATGGAGGGCAGACACCCAATTACCGCTGGCTCCATTTGATTCGATTAGTCTTACAGGAAAACGACGGCGTGGCAATCAAGGGCAAGGGAGAAATTTGGAAGAAATAAAAATTATTCATAATAAAATCCAACATTATTATGATGCATTCGCAACAATAATAAATAAGTCACAGGATTTAGAAATACATTTTATCAGTCACCATTGTAATGGACCTCCGCAAAGTTAAAACTTTATTAAATAAAACATTTCTCTTCATAACTTAAATGCAGGAACGTTCCCATTTGCAATTTCTGACGTACCTACCTAGTTAAAGAGAGATAAAGTTTTAACTGAATATTTGTTTTTATGACAGCACCCAGTTACTTAAATATGATAAATATGGGTACGCATTAAAATACATAAAGTTTAAAACGTATAATGGGTTAAAATACATAATGGTTTATAATATATAATGAGATTTTCTCAGAAAGTTACAAATTAACAGGATTGTTATAAAACAAACCTAAACCAACCTAAACCAATCTATAGATTACGATATCAAAAAAGTTCATTTAGCTAATAGTTTTACAGAAAATTGCGTTATATATTTTGAACCATTATGTATTTTAACCCATTATACATTTTAAACTTTATGTATTCTGATCCGCTCCCAATAAATCGCACCTCTATTGCAACAACGACGTAAATGCAAGTTTTGTGTTTTTTGAGAAAATGCATTTGAAAATTTTATTTCACTGTAATCACTGTAATTTTTTTTCGTTAGGTGTTTAGTAATAGTTTGAATCATAAAATAGTACATTATTATATAAGCCTTTTTTATAGTTTTATTTTATTTTTTTAAATCTTTTATTTTTTTGGTTATTGCCGTTTTATTTTGAAGGTACCTACATTTAAGCCGTTGTTCATCGAACATATTTAAAAATATTCAACTTTTGGCAAGCAATAACGACATAAATGCTTAACATTTTTTATTAACTAAAATCAAAAATTAAACCAGCATTGTAATAAAATTGTTTAAATAAATATGCAGTTAAAATATAACGTAAGTAACATATTTTTATTACAAGCAGCAGTTTTACCAACTAATTATAAGCAAAACAACCCAACGATAAATTCATAGAGAAATAAAACTTCAGTTCTGCATTAATATTCTTTATTTATTTTAAAACGAACAATCACCATAACGAACACTTTTAATCGGCATATCAAAGTAACTATCTAAATAGTAGATTTCAAAAAATAAAGTGTAACAAAATAACAAAACAGACACAATATTATTTGGGAACAACGTCGATATTACACTAAATATTTGATCTCAATTTTATGTCAGTAAAATGTAAAAGTGACGTTTAACACAGATAAGTCAATATCGTATTGATAAACATACATTACTTGGGAACAACAATGACTTATTGCTACAAACGTCGATATTACGCTAAATATTTGATCTAATTTTTTATGTTAGTAAAATGAAAAAATTACGTATAACACAATTAAGTCAATGTCGTATTAATAAAGATACATTTTACTTGGGAACAACAATGACTTAATTGCGACAAACGTCAATATTGCAAAGAATATTTTATCTAAATATACATCAGTGACACGCTAAAAATGACGTATAAGATCTTTATGTCAATGTTGTTCTTTAAATCGCAAAAAAGTGAGGCGTAATTACCTTTGCGTCGATGTACAGCTGCGGAACAACTGACTTTCTCCACTCCCCGCGAACAACTGACCAATCAGTCATTGTTGGTTTCAATAGCCGCTCAAAAGAATAATGACGCAACGCCCTCTGGTGGTATTTTGCGGGAAAAACTTGAAAGTCAATGTAGTACCAAAAAGTTCGATCGATTTCGAACAGTTTCCTATCATTAAGTCGTTTATTGAAAATTTTGCATTTACGTCGTTGTTGCAATAGAGGTGCGAAATACGTTTCATATGATTAGTAACTTTCCTCTCGTTTTGTTTCTTTTGTGTACGTAGTTCATTTTTAAGCTTCTCCGAGCGCTTTAAAACCTCATTCAATTAAACTTGAGCTCGAGTCACACACGTACAAATAGAGCGTTTAAAATCATTACCCAACTAGCGTTCCAACATAAGATTAAACCCAGAAGCTCTCAGCACAAACTTCATCAAACTAAACTAATCCGAAAGCTTTGACTAACCAGACGATAATGGAACTATTTTCAGCTCAAATCAAAAATCTGTGGCCTCACTCATTCGAACTTTGGATTTGATTGGGGTACAAAGTTGGACCTGCGGTTCGAGCTAACTGCACCGCTAAACGCTGATTTAATTGAGGTTAATAAGTTTAGTTTTAAACTGGTTACTAAAATACTACTTTTTAGGGTTCCACGCATATACGGGGTCCCTTAAAATTGTTCTGGATTATTTCAGCAGGCAATAGAAACCTGGAGTCCGATTTTTGAAAGCACATCACTCGAAAGTGGTATAAATCTGTTATCGTTATCTTCATATTGGATCTAAGTTTGGCTTTGATAGTCTATGAACTTATCCAACTAATGTACTTTTTGGCTCGGAACCCTCGTTGCATAAACTCGACTTGTACTTGGATGATTTTTCATTTATCCTTCGCTTTGAGCAAAGACTCGGCATTGCACTTAAGTTTAACAGCCTCGGGTCCCATTTTCTTTATTAACTTTGAGCAAATCTTTGAAAAATTGCAAATTCAGTATTAGACAAAAACGACAGACGGTATTTTACATTTTAAATAAAGCGAACCCTTGTAAAGTTCTGTCTGTCTGTTTGTTCATCTGTCACCGTCCAATTATCATCACCAAACCAATCGAACTAAAGGTTTTTTATGATGAAATATTTTAGGCGGACTTTTTTAGATGAGGATATTGGTAAATTTTCAAATAAAACAAAAGTATCTACTGGCTCGCGTCTTTCTTCTCCATTACAGAATTCGCAAAATCCATCCTAATTCCCAATTCCAAAAAGTAAAAAAAAATCTACGAGTACAACCAAATATTTTGGCAGGGCTTTATTTATTTATCAGTATTCTCAAAAAAGGTTTACATTTTTTCATATTTTTGCCAAAATACTTAAAGCGTTTATTGGCAAATACTGCACACATTTTAAAATCCTACTAATATTATAAACGCGGAAGCTTGCAAGTATTGATGGATGGATGGGTGGATGTTTGTTACTCTTTCACGCCAGAACGGCTGGTCAGGATTATAGTCTGCAATAACACAGGCTACTTTTTATCCCGGAAAATTGCGTAATTCCTGCGGGATAGCGATGAACGAATTCTATGCAGACGAAGCTGCCGGCAACAGCTAGTAGTCAATAAACTCATTTGGTACCTAATCTACTCAACTCCATAATTATTTTCATTGAACATGTCTGCTATTTCTATCGTCTTTTCACCCTCAATCCAATTTCTTCCATGCTGGTATGGGAGCAAAGAAAAAACATAGAATATACCAGTTGCTTCTCTACCCGCGCAGATGGTAAAAGCCCATCGAGGGAATGGGCGAAAATCATAGGAATCATGTTATAGGCGATGCGGCTAGCAACCCATCACTATTTTGATTCCACTTTCCACCTTTACGCCCTCAGTGTATTGCTAAACGTGGCCTGTAGGTCTTGTTACCTTAGGCTCTGTCTACCCCGTAAGGGATAACGACGTGATTTGTGTGTATTCACCCTCAATATCCACATTATTCTGCCTACGCGCTTTTCGGTCACGTATAAAATCGTCGCGTCATCGAACGTGTGCCGAACGATCCGTCATGACGCGAGATTAATGCGCGATCACATTTGCCGGAGAAACGCTGTTTAAAGTCGACTAGATTGTAAATAATGTTCTTTCGATCACGTCACGAATTTTAAGCTTCGTTGGCTCGCTAACAATACAGGATTTTTGGGAACGCGTCAGTGTCGGGTTCCGTTTCGGGTTCATGTATTTTATTTTGAAAAAATGACTTTCTGCCAAGTTTCTTGCTGGCAATGATGGTCTTTCCGAATGCGCTGGTAGTTTCAAAGAGACACGTAAAAGAGCCCTTGGCGGTCAATTTGCAAAAATAAATTTTCATTTTCATTTTCGTATGTCTTTTGGCAAAAAAAGAGAAAACTTTGTTGTCCCACCGCGTTTGTCTGTCCGTCTGTCAAGACTCTTTTTCTCAGAAACGCATGGATCGACTCAATCGAAAGACAACAATAATTAGAACAGGTACTCCCATACAAATTGCTGTAATATCAAAACATACAGGGTACTTATACTTAGCAGCAGTGGCGTGGCGTCCATAGAACTCGATTCCCACCGGCTTGCCTATTTTAAGGCAGTTTGCCACTTTAATTGTGCAGAATTAGAGGAAAAGGCTAGTTACATTCCCTTCGGCTTGCCTTCTGATATACTTGACGCTTCACTTAGCAGTGAAGTGTCTGTAAACTAATGTAAAATACCTAATTCATCATCATCATCATCATCATCATCATGTCAGCCGAAAGACGTCCACTGCTGAACATAGGCCTCCCCCGCGGCGCCAAACAGATCGGCCCTCCGCCATCCGCATCCAATGCGTTCCCGCTACCCTCACCAGGTCGTCGCTCCATCTTGCCTACCTAAGACCTAATTATGATGTTAAACTACATCAAAACATAGCATCCAATTCTCGCAAGAGCTTTCACACGAGAACATTTTCCAATGTCGCAATAGATTTTTAGATTCTAAAACATCGATTTCAAAGCGAATACCTCCCGTACTTTAAAAAGGAATCAGGTAATGCACGAGCGAACGTACGAAATGCGACGTCACATAAATGCGTCAAATTGCTGCTTGGCGACAGTTTGTGGACTGCAGTGCTGCGGAAAATTGCCAGGGTTATGGATAAATCCGTAAACATTAGGATTTTGCGGCAATCTTAGAGAACTCGAAGTAAATTTCGTTTGGGACAAAGATCCAATGATTTGGTTCAATTCAGGGGAAACTATATTAGGAGTATTAATGAGACTAAAATAAAAAGTAAATAAGAGTTGTGCGAATGACAATGTGAGGATGGTTTTAACTACGCCTCACATAGTGGCACGCACACAGGTAAAAGCAAAATAGTTGAGCTCTTGTACAATGCGAAAATAATTAGAAAGTCACTTAGGTATCGATTGTTTTAAAAAAAGGTTGCGGGTTCTTGTTAATTAAATAGATTAAAACTATTAAGTTACTTTTGTAATTAATGGAGTGGCAAGGCAAACAAGCATTTGATGGTAAGAAAACTCCACCAATGGACATACACCAAAGGATTATTGAATACCTAAAATGCTTGTAATTTCACCAACTCTCTTACTCTCCACGCACACAGCAACGTAAGCGATGCTGCTTGACAGCAGAATTAGCGACTAAATTATACCAATATGATCCGGACCTTATTTAAACACAAAAAAATAAAACATTTTACAAAATTCTCTTTGCACTGCGGATTTTTATTATTTTCATCTGGCAATTCCAGTCCCATGAAAGGACTTTTATCAATGCCTTGAATCACTGGAATTACATTTCCGTGAATGAGTCGCATTAGACCAGAAATAGGTTGTGGTTTTATTGAAGACAGTAAATAAAATTAGTAGTAAAATTTATATTTATGAAGCTCCGTGATACAACTTCAACTTCCGGAGTTCTTCTTCTTATTGTGCCGTCTCCTGCCAGAGATAATTATGGTATATTCTAAAAACTACTACGGATGAATTCATAATCTAGTCGTAGAGAAAATTCAGGGCAGTGTTTCAAGCCATGACCACCAGGGGCTTTACCGTGACGTTCGCTCGCTGTCAGGTCCGTAATATAACCTAACCTTTCATTTTAGATACAAGCTTTTTTGCTGATTGCACTTTTTGTTGACTGTACCCGCATTGTGGTCTGTCCTACATATGTGAACCAAGTTTCAAGTCAATCGGACCAACCGTTGAAGAGTTCCCTCCTGCGGAGTCCTGGCTGGACGTCCAGAACTCTACAACCAGATTATAACATTGTCATCTGACCTGCACACGTATGCAAAATTTCAGCTCAATCGGACGAAGATATCTGCTTCAAAATTGAGTCGCAAGATTCCACCCGGAGTTAATGAGCTTGTAAAAAATGACAGTCAAAACCTGAATTGAGTCGGAATTGAATAGCATTCAGAAGTCATGGTAAGGCCCCAGTGCTGTCACGACAATAGCCACAAAAGAATTCTTCTAATTCCAGAAAACTTGTAACATCAAACGCTACAAAGCCAAAGATACTACAAATCAGCCTTTGTTGGCAAAAAATCAATGAACATTCCTCGGTGCCGTTTAATTCGCAGCAAGCCACAATTACAAAACCTCTCTAGGAGTTTCGTGTCAAAGCAGTGGAACTTAACCACTACATCAAAGACTTACGACGCAAACTTGGCGCGAGACGTTCATTGAAGCTCGTGGAAGAGGAGCTGTTAGTCTATCTCTTTGTGGCGGGTTAATGGAAGGCGTAAACGCGGTTTGTACGTGTTCGAGATAAGCGAAACATGTCTGCTCGAATTTGTCACTCTGCTTGGGTAGCTAATGTATTCGCAAACTTGGAACTCATCGGTTGAGTCTCAGAGGAAAAAGGGTCTAATAGAAACAAGTTTTGTCTACGGATTAGGGAGTTGAAGGTGGGATCCGGGATAATTATTCGGGTGAATTAGTAAATAGATTTGTGTGTGGTGAATATAAATGGCATGGAATGAATTGCAAGAGATTCGTCTTTTAGTGATTGCGTTCTCGTCGAAGAAACAAGCTGGTATTACTTAGTTTCGACTGTCAAAACTTGTAACGACTTGTATATGTTGAGTAAGTAGGTTGAGTAAAAGGGGTGCGAAGGAATTGCGGGGATACATACACGCACAAATCACGTTTTTATCAATTACGGGGTAGACACAGCCTAAGGTTTCAAGACCTAGGCCACGATTAGCAAGACTGTAGGCGTATAGATGGCAAAAAATGGAATCAAAATAGTGATGGATTGCTAGCCGCATCACCTATAACATGATGCCTATGATTTTCGCCCATTCCCTCGATGGGCTTTTACCATCTGCGCGGGAAGAGAAGCATCTGATACATTCTATGTTTTTTCTTTGCTCCCAGACCAGCATGGAAGTTTCTAGCTTAGCTTACTTTAAAAGTAGTTCTGACATAATAAACAACAGATACAAGAAACAATGAATGTAGATTCAAAAGATGCAGGCCTTTTGAAAGACCGACTAACAACGTGAGTCTTAGTAAAAGAGATAATAGAAACCCAGTGGTAACGAAAACCGTAAAAACAAAAAGGTTAACCTAAAAATTATATTAAAATTCCCACCCATAATTTATTTGAATACTTGATTACCAACTCACTGATTCCCTGTTTGCCTTATCGTGTCAAATTTGAACGACTGTTTAATACTAATTTGCATACCAAATTAAATAATAAATGCGATTCGTTTCCCTCCTGTTTGTCAGGGCGTAATGAATACCGCTTTTTTTTAAATTACAGCCACGACATCTTGATTTAAGACTATCATTTGACCGTTGTTCACAATGTCATTGCATGCTTAGGTTATGTCAAATATGTTATGATAGGTGTACAAGTTGGACACTCTTAAGTCTTAAGAGGTATTGAATGAGGGGGAGGACGTAACCCTAGTGGCATCCCACAGCGTCCCCATCACACCGGATTGAGGCAACGCCGGAGAGTTTTTAGTTCGGGTATACCCCCTCGGAGAGTCCCATATACCATCTCCGTGCCTAGGGCATCCATAAAGATTTCCTCTACGTTAAAAAAAGGGGAGAACCTTAACTGATTGCACCCTGGGCAACGAGGATTCACTAGCATTAGACCAATCATTAATCAATCTCTCCATACATGCTCGTCGATTTCGGGTACTCTTGACCTAACCTTTTGCCAAAACGTCTCCTATTTGGTCTCGGAACGTTCGTCTAGGCCTTCCCCTCCCACCGTAACCATTCACACTCCCCATATAGATCTGTTTAGTTAGTCTACTTTCATCCATCCTCTACGTGAACTAAGCATACTTTTTTCTATCCTAGAACTGCATAAACTAGAACAGAATCTAAACTTAAGCTTTGCCTACTCTAAAACCATGTACCCGATTTTCAGGGGTCGTCAACGCAAACATAACTAGTGCAACAAAGGAGTTTTCTCCCGCAGGTTGGCAACACCTGCGGATGACAGCTGACAGGCGTCTGTGGATTATTTGCTACATTACAGCAATGTTGTAGAAATGCCTGTGTATTCTGAGCCTGCCTCGGAATTATGTATGATTTTAGGTTAGAATGGTTGTTACAACTGCGGGTGCTAGCGGCAAATTTGCGTTTTATTCGCTATTGTTTTTATAAGACATTCTATTTAAAAAAAAAAACAATTTTGCAGTTATCATTTTATGAATGACTAATACGTACTAAATTTTAAAGTCAATTCGAGCTAAATTTAACTTTCAGGTTTTAACGTACGCGAGTGAATAATAAAAACAATGCAGTTTGTGCAATACAATTTCGTTTAAATTAAAATGGAATAATCGGATACTTAACCTTTTATTTCATTTCATCAGTTTTAATAATTATTGTAAAAAATTAATATAAAAAAACAAGCAGAATTCACAAACATTACAAATAGAAAATAAATTTAAATTCAAAGTAGACCAAAGTCAGATAAACATATTTTTAATTATAATTTTGCTGATTTTGGATTTTCAGTGAAAAACACCCCCTTGCAAAAAAATCGGACACTTTCAGATTTTTAAGCATTAAAGAATGAATGTAAGCTCTCTTATATCCACATAAAATATAAAAACCATGGGTGCCCGTTTTTTTTTGCAAGAGGGTGTAATTATTGGGTACTCCTGATACTGTTATTAATAAAATTAAATTCAAAACTCCCAACTAATAATTAAAACGTCAGTTCCGTAATTAACAAAACAAAATTTTAACAACAAATCAAAGAACGCCCGAAGTTATTTAACTCAACCCTTAACCGTTATTTACTACCTTGTCATACCAACCTATCGTACAATTCATGTTGTATCAAGTACATTTCACAGCGACAGGGTACTATCTTTTGGTGACTGTAACAAATGAATGGCGCAATAATTAGTTATTGCAGACACGCTACTCTGACAAGACAAATTGATGTCTTGACTAGAACAATTCAGTGGAATTTTAGAGAAAAATTGATAGACCAAATTGATAATGTTATTGTTATTGTCAATGTAATTAATCAAGTCATGTAATGGTTGAAGACACAAACTAGTTCTCTTGATCTTTAGTTTAGTTTTGATGCAAGTTTATTAATGATTGGAAAATAATATTCTCTTCCCGCGCAGATGACAAAAGCCCATCGAGGAAATGGGGGATAATCTTAGGATTCATATTATAGGCGATACAGCTAGCGACTCATCACTGTTTTGGTTCCCCTTTCCAACTATGCGCCCACAATCATGCTAAACGTGGCCTTTATGTCTTGTTACTTGAGGCTCTGTCTGAGTAAGGGATAAAGACTGGATCTATGTATGTATGGAATACGAGAACTGCTGTTATACGTATGCAGAAATATTTTAACTAATTTTATCTTATTTTTCACGATAGTCATCTTCTAGAGGCAACTATTCGCTTATTATAAATTTAAAATGAGTCATCCAAAACAATTTTCTTCTTGACTGCGGTGATCACGACATCATCGTCTTCAAAATTGAAGTTACACAAAAGATCCACAAATGTGTCGAAGTGTTAGGGATCCCCTAGATTATGATAAGATAAGATAAGTAAATTTAATGTTTATATTCACACAAACACATTATGTTTGATAAATAAGACTTTTTATCCAGTTATCGTCGGAAAAAGTTGCTCATAGGCGGTATCTTAGAACAGCCTCAGTTATTTCCTAGCTTTTATTGCTATGTTTTTCCCCGTTCTCTCGCACTCGAGAAAATAATGCTATAAAGAGTAAGAACCCTTTTTGCCTTGTAAACAGGCAGGACGGCCCGCGAGGCGTGACCATGGAGAGAGCCTTCGCTATCGGCCATGTTGGCTATGAAACCTTTTTCCTTTATGAAGATTGTTTTTCGGATCGTGATTCTAGTTAGCTACTTCTGAGGCTGATTTAGAAATTTTCCCTTTTCTGTCCTACAAAACTTTACATACATAAATCACGTCTTTATCCCTTACGGGGTAAACGGAGCCTAAGGTAAAGACCTAGGCCACGTTTAACATGATTATAGGCGTATAGGTGGAAAGGGGAATCAAAATAGTGATGGGTTGCCAGACGTCGCCTATACTATGATTCCTACAATTTTCACCCATTCCCTCGATGGTTTTTTACCAGCTGCGCGGGACGAGAAGGAACGGTATAGTAAACTGTAGAAATGAATAAAACAAAACAATTTAAATTATATTGAAAACTAGCTTCTGCCCGCGACTTCGTCTGCGTAGAATCATACATAAAAACCTTCCTCTTAAATCACTCTATCTATTAAAAAAAACCGCATCAAAATCCGTTGTGTAGTTTTGAAGATATAAGCATACAAAGGGACGTAGGGACATAGGGACATGGAGACAGAGAAAGCGACTTTGTTTTATACTATGTAGTGATGTAGTGATTCAACACCCAGCGCTGACAAGAGCAATGGACACGAGTACTTTCTTTTACTTTTCTTTCTTTCAGCGCTGCATGCAATTAAGTTTATTTGCGGCCAGTGCCAAAATAGGATAATTTTATAAAAAGACTAGCTTTTGCCCGCGACTTCGTCCGCGCAGATGTCAGAGTGGCGACATACCCCATACATCCACTAATGTCTCCAAGTATAAGTTTTTTATTTCTTATCCCGTGGGAAATTCAGAAAATCCCTTCTTAGAGCACCTACGTGATCCACTTGGAATATTATCTACTAATTATAGTCTTACTTATTTACCTCGTGTTTTTATCCCGTGGGAAATTTGAAAAATTCTTTTGTAGTTGCACCTTTATACTAATCAAGGAATAATGTGTAGGCATGCTAAATTTAATGTCTGTAGCTTTATTAGTACAACATTTCCGAATTTTCCAATCCCGTGGGAAAATCGGGATAAAAAGTATCCCATGTTCGACTCCTGGTTCTAAGCTACCTCTCTACCAATTTTCAGCCAAATCGGTTCAGCCGTTCTCGAGTTATAAATAGTGTAACTAACACGACTTTCTTTTATAAATATACTAGCGACCCGCCCCGGCTTCGCACGGTATATTATGCATGTATTATACATACAAACCTTACTCTTGAATCACTCTATCTATTAAAAAAAACCGCATGAAAATCCGTTGTGTAGTTTCGAAGATATAAGCATACATCGGGACATGAGGACAGAAAAAGCGACTTTATTTTATACTATGTAGTGAAGATTGTAACACGTAGCTGCCTAAATAGACGTGTGGCCTACAGGTACATTCTACGCTTTTTCTTTGCTCCCAGACCAACATGGAATCAGTTCTTTTTGATGTTGACTGTATCTACAACTTAACTGCCTTTACTGGCTTTGTGGCAATGTGCCAGCCACAGCGCTCCTAGAAGAGACAACCGTTGGGGGAGAAAAGTTCTCGAGTGGCGATCACGAATAGGAAGACGCAGTTAGCGTCCCACTGTACACCGACGACATGGTGAAAGTTGCGGGAACCGGTAGATGCAGGTGGCGAGTCGTTCATTATGGTCTATGGACACTTTGTTCAACAGTGGACGTCTACTGGCTGATGATAGCTAGATAACTGATAATTATCAATTTTGTTGACAAATGCAAATGAGCCTGCAAATGCGACAGAGCGTGCGCCCGCACCGCTCGCTCAGTCCGCTCAGCGAAGCGCGTGAATGCGATTGGCTAATCATTCAAATAACGGGGCAACTCTAACCGCAAAGCCCAATGGGTGAACAAGGGTTTTGCGGGTGGTAGGGCCTTGTGCAAGGTCCGTCCGGATCGCTACCACCATCTTACTCGCTAATCCTGCCGCTAAGTAGCAGTGCTTGCACTGCTGTGTTCCGGTGCGGAGAGTAAGACAGCCGGGGAAATTACGGGCACAAGAGGCATTTCATCTTAATCCTCTAGGTTGGCAACGCATCTGCAATCCCTCCGGGGTTGCGGGTGTCTATGGGCAGTGGTGATCACTTACCATCAGGTGACCCACTTGCTCGTTTGCCTTCCTATTCACATAAAAAAAAAAAAAAAAAAAAAAAAAAAGCGATATACGACACGCCGAATTTCTATGTACACACGGCAATATAATCAGGTAAGCACCTACGCACGCTCGCGCCGTATCTATCCTGCTTACCGAATAGCTTTGCTGTGTGTACATACATACATTGAGTCACAAGATTTCACCCGTAACATACTTACTTACTTAGATACATTTGCATGTTGATAAAAGGCTTGTAATAAGAAATGGTTTGTATCAACTGTCTCTTCTGTTTTAATTTAGTGCTAGCTATGAAGTGACATCTACAACGAAACCTTCTATGCTTTCTTCCATGCTGGTCTGGGAGTAAAGAAAAAACAGAGTGTACCAGTTGCATCTCTTCCCGCGCAGATGGTAAAAGCCCATCGAGGGAATGGGCGAAAGTCTTAGGAATTATTTTATAGGCGGCTAGCAACCCATCAATATTTTGATTTGCCTTTTCACCTATACGCCCTTAATCATGCTAAACGTGGCCTTAAGGTTTTGTTACCTTACGCTCTGACTACCCCGTAAGGGATAAATACGTGATATACGTATGTATTTATTTAGTGTCAATTTCAATTTTGTATCTCAACGCGATCCTGATCCAGACGGACAACGAAATGGTCTTATAAGGTTTCTTTAGATACGGAACCCTAAAAAGCTACAAAATCTCAGTAGACCGAAAAATAATCTTTTGTCCTTTTTCAGACGTCTCCCCTTACGCCAGGACGCTGTGTCATTCATCCCACGCGTAGTTACAACTTTGATTGATTGATCGCTTGTTGCTGTGTGGGTGTGTATGTGTGTGTGATCAATGATGCGAGGAACACCGTGACGTTGAACCCGTATATAGTTTTACTGTCTGTCAATCCAGGAGTTTGTGATTGAGTGGCAGTGACGGGGTGCGAGTCGGGTTACCTCCGCAGGGTCCGGTGCACCCTGGGCAACTTTTAGTGATTAATGGTTTGGTGTAGCGGTATAGCACGCATCGCGGAATGACGAGGATCCGGGTTCGATTGCCGGCCACAGCTTCACTTTTCGGATCTCTGTGTTTTTGTCTGTGTTTTCCTGAATTGTCAGTGTCGTTTAGAAACTTAAAGTATTTCAGTTGAATTGCCATAAATTCTGTTATAATTATGAAGAACAACTTAACTCAGCTTAATGCTCCTCTCATTTAGTCAAAGGTTAACTGGTAGAGATCCCTTATAGGGATAAGTTCCTCTTTGTGCATATATTTAAGTTTTTTTTGTGATTTGTCTCTGCTTCTTTATATTTGTACAATAAAGCATTTACTTACTTAATTACTTACTTACTCATGTGTTGGTAAAGCCAAATCGCCCGCTAGCAGTTGCAGATGAAAGTTAAAATAAAACAAACATTTGAAAAACATTTGGAATAGCCTTAGATTAAACCGTTATCAAACACTTAAAATAAAATTAAACTTAAAAATTTCATTTTTGATACAAGCTTTTTTAGCTGACTGTTCTTGCATTGCTATCCGTCCTACATAATGTGTACCAAATTTCAAGTCAATCGGACCAACCGTTGAAGAGTTCCCTTCTGTGGAGACGGTCCTGACCTTGCCACCAGAATTCAACTAGGTACCAGATTATTGTACTGTCATCTGACTTCCACAAGTACGCAAAATTTCAAGTCAATCCGTTGAAGATAACTGCTTCAAAATTGAGTTGCAAGATTCCACCCGGACAAACATACTTACACGCATACATACATACATACATACATCTTCCATGCTAGTCTGGGAGCAAAGAAAAAACAGAATGTACCAGTTGCTTCTCTACCCGCGCAGATGGTAGAAGCCCATCGAGGGAATGGGCGGAAATAATAGGAATCATGTTATAGGCGATGAGGCTTGCAACCCATCACTATTTTGATGTCCCTTTTCAGCTATACGCCCACAATCTTGCTAAATGTGGCCGGTACCTGTTACCTTAGGCTCTGTCTACCCCGTAAGGGATAAAGACGTGATTTGTGTATGTGTATACATATATTGCAAGTTAATAAAATGCTTGTAATAAATACTCGTACATTTGCTACGAGAGAAACATTTCACATAGTATTTTATAGTTAAGTTTGCGTGCAATTTTCCGCTCCCGCATAATTTGCATGTTTACAAAATGAGATAAAGTGTGGTTGCAAAGCGCTTTAACTTAGCAGTTAATTTAGTTTAACTTACAAACATTATTTACTATTTAATCATAACTGGCGTGAGTAAAATTATAAACACATATTCGCTTTCTGTGAAAACGAAACGTCTCTCTTTAACGACTCGGATAATTAAGTTTTTAAATAAAACCTTTACTGAACTTGCCCTCGCATTTTTGCTTCCTTTGCGGTGATATTACGGTAATTATTAAGTAATTAATAGCTATTAAAAATTAACTCCCCTCCCCGACGTAAAACGAAATAATCCATTAAAAAAAAAATCAGCCAAAAATGTATTATATCATCATGGAAAAGAGCTCATTATGCTCTTCAAACAGCTCAACCGATTTTCACCAAACATGGCTAAGAAGAAGCGCAAGGAATCTGGCGTTGAAATGAAAAAAAATCACATCCAAATCCATCAGTTTGAGAGCTATGATGCCACGGATAGACGCACACGCACAGAGACATTGACATCAAACTTATAACAACCCTCAAAGAATTAAAGATTTAACACGGAGCCTAAAATCCTACTAATATTATAAACGCGAAAGGTTGTAAGTATGGAATTATCCATGATGGATGGATGGTTGTTACACTTTCACGCCAGAACGGCTGGACATATCTGGTCGAAATTTGGAACTTAGGTAGATTATAGTCTGGAACAACACAAAGGCTACTTTTTATCCCGGAAAATTGCGTAGTTCCTGCGGGATAGCGATAAACGAATTCTCTGCAGACGAAGTTGCGGACAACTGCTAGCCCTATTTCTTCTTTGGCATAATCCATGTAAGTAAACGACCCACGGTATCGTGGAAGGCGAATAAAAATAAAAATAATCGACAATCATGATTGTGTAGGGGCTGGGCGCGCGCCAAACTTAGATAGATGATCCGCAAGGAGGAACGAATACAGAAGAAAATACAACACAGAAATACTTATAACAGACTTCAAGAAAACGAGGTTCTGAGGTTAGGTACTTATGAATTTATTGCGTGAGTACTTTGATAGACGCTTCCGTGCTAGTCTGGGAGTAAAGAAAAAACATAGAAGGTAAGTTGCATCTCTTCCCGCGCAGATGGTAAAAGCACATCGAGGGAATGGGCGAAAATCGTAGAAATCATGTCCAAGGCGATGAGGCTAGCAACCCATCACTATTTTGTTCCCTTTTTCCATCTATACGCCCACAATCTTGCTAAACGTGGCCTGTATGTCTTGTCACCTTAGGCTCTGCCTACCCCGTAAGGGATAAAGACGTGATTCATGTATCTGTATCTGTGTATCTGTACTTTGATAGATAGATAGATAAAACGTTTATTTGGTACTGCCAACACACAGAATCAAGATTACATAAAATCACTACCCCGATTATTAAAATTAGACAAGAGTTGAAACTGTGGTTAACAAACATGTGTTTTTATTCAGTGAGAGATTATTTTTAACTATGACACAAAATTGATAATTTAAATGTTGCTTTCCTCATTGAAATCGTGGACATAATACCTATTCATAAACTTTATATTTTGCATGATAACTTTATAGATAGCTAAGTGTAGTATACATAATTACAAAATTATAAGTTAGGTAGGTAAATTTCTATTTCCCTTAATCAGACCATTGCTTAAAACGACTGCATCAATTACGATAGGTAGGTAATGCAATCAAGTGAGAAAAATGAAAAATAAAAACTACATTTTCAAAAATTTTACTGGCTAAAAAAATTAAACATTCAAAATTTAGCAAACAAAAAAACTGCAAAATGACTTCCACGTTCGTAAAAAATTGTATTATAATGCCGCATCCACACTTCCGGCATCCGACGGAGATCACATAAGCGATCCCCCCGCCGATAATCGGATCGGAATAATGCCCGATATTATTTGCCTAAGATAAACGATCCCATGCAATATAATATAATCTGGCTGTTAATCCTATTACATCCCGCTACCCGGGCTTACCCGGCGTAGCCTGAGAATCCAATAGTTTGGCATCGGGTGGTTATTTAGGACTACATTCGATGACGATCGGTCTGGTATCAATTATCATCATCATCCACTCCAATCTATAGAATAGAATAGAATATTTATTTGCATTTTATTGGTTACAATGGTCTTATGTTAAGCATTAAAATGTGCATACACTTAGCTATCTATAATAGCATGCAAAATATAAAGTTTACAAACTAGAGATTTTATTAATGCCAGTCTTATGAATAGGTGTTAATATTATGTCCACGATGATAATGATGATTAAAATTAAAACATTTCAATGAGGAAAGCAATATTTAAATTATTAATTTTGTGTCATAGTTAAAATAATCTCTCACTGAATAAAAACACATGTTTGTTAACCACTGTTTCAACTCTTGTCTAAATTTCATAATCGGGGTAGTGGCCTGTCTCAAGCGTTGTGGTAAATGATTGAATATTTTTATGGTCATTACATAACAGTTCCTGGAGTACAATGCAGTTTTGCATTTTGGTAAAATGATTTTCGTAGAATCCCTCGGTCTTAGCGTTGGGTTTGCAATATGTTTCCTGAACCATTGAGAATAGGTCGCTACAAAAACACATGTCTCCAGGATGTAAATGCAGGGCAAAGTCAACAAATGTAGCCTCTTGAAGAGAGGCCGACATGGATCCAGAGGACCGACATCGCAAAGAGCTCTGACGTATGTATATACGCCCCACTGCTGCTTTGAGAATGAGAGATTCATATTGAACTTAAAATCATCTGATCATCTTATCAGTCGGTAACTTGAGAATCTTATACACATCCCTTCTATAATAACAAAGCCAAAGGTAACACAACCTTAAAGCCACGTTTAGCATGATTAAAGGCGTATACCTATAGGAAGGGAAATCAAAATAGTGATGGGTTGCCAACCGCATCGCCTATAATGATTCCCAATTTCGCTCACTCGATTTTCCCTCGATGCACTTTTACCGTCGAATGAGAAACAACTGGTACATTCTGTTTTTTCTTTACTCCCAGACCAGGCAACCGAATGGTTTGTTACTATCAACTCATGTACTAATTCACTGATTGAACATTATTGCCGCCGAGTGTACCCGCGGACATAATCCAGCACAATACCCACGCCATCATAGCATACTGTCTGGCAGCTATATCACTGCAGTAGAACACGTCCAAATGTCATTTTACGAAATAATGATATCGCAAGTGCTTGACTAAGTTCATACATACATACATACACAAATCACGTCTATATCCCATACGGGGTAGACAGGGTCTGAGGTAATAAGACTTAAAGGCCGCGTTTAGCATGATTGTAGACGTATAGGTGGAAAGGGGAATCAAAACAGTGGGTTGCTAGCCGCATCGCCTATAACATGATTCCTAAGAATTTCGCCCATTCCGACCATGGGCTTTTACTTGCGCGGGAAGAGAAGCAACTGGTACATTCTATGTTATTCCTTTGCTCCCAGACCAGCATAGAAGGACTGACAAACGGATTTAAAAAGCAGCTCAAACAATATTTAATAAAAAGATCTTTCTACTCCTTAAAAGAGTTTTTGAATGAAAAATAAGCAAAACATTTATGTATTTATTTACCATATTAAGAAACTTTATAAGCCATGTTTACTTGTGTGTATAAATACTTTTTTTTAATTTTATTTTTAATTCTATCTTTGTCTTTATCTATACATAATAATGTATTGTAAAGACTACCTTGCGGCTCTCTGTGGTACCAATTTGTTGCTCGTACGTCTAATTAGTTACTAAGTGCAAGTGCCATACTATTATTATTATTACTGTTATTATAATGAGTTTTAGTTTTAAGATTATTTTACAATAAATTGCCGTGCCCTAACTGGGTAAATGTTTGAAACTATACACATAATAACATCTTTGTCACAACATTTTTATGCAATAAATAGTTTGAGTATGACAACACTGAAACTGTTACTATCAAATGAATCAAGAAATTTTAAATTAAATTTCTAAATGTCAGTGAAAATTAGAACACATAGAAAAATCCGAAAGTAAAGCTATGGCCGGAAATCGAACCCGTATCCTCGTCATTCCGTCACGCGTGTTATACCCCTACACCATCCATAGCAGGTCCGTAGGGAGGCTGAAACTGTTATTTGTAGTGATATAGCTGCGAGTCTATACTATGCGCATCTGAATGTACATTGTCGATAATCGCGCACTGCGTTGACACCTCGTTAACATATAATTGGGATGGCATATAACTGACGCGCCTAATGCCGCATTAACAAGTGTATGGTGAATTGTTGTAGGTGTTTATGTAGGAGCATTAAATACACAGGCTGGAACATTTGCGGATGCTATTGTATGTGATGTAATTGTTAATGAAGCCTCACAGAGCTTAGTTTGAAATGTCTTCATCGTAGAAAGATCAGGTCAGTTCCTCAAGGAGTAGACGAGCCTTAACCAGACCACGTTATCATTCAAAGTCATCATCATCATCAAAATCTTTAGCCTATATGAATTAGTAAGGAGCAACATAATAGAATCTTGGAACAAGTACCATAGTAGTTCTTCCATGCTGGTTTGGGAGTAAAGAAAAAACACAGAATTTACCAGTTGCTTCTCTTCCCGCGCTGATGGTGTGCCATGACACTACGATAATCTGGTAGTAGAATTCTGGTGGCCCGGTCAGGACCGTCTCCGCAGGAGGGAACTCCTCGACGGTTGGTCAGATTGACTTGAAATTTGGTTTACATTATGTAACACGAATAAAAGTACACTCAACAAAAAGTACAGAATAAAAAGATTGTATCAAAAATATATTCAATTCTTTCAAAATCAACTTACCGAGACTTTATTTTAATTCACGTTTTATTAAAAGTAGTTTTAACACTTTAGTTTCTGGCCACAGTTTAAATAATTCGCTGTAACATTTTCCAACCAAACTTTGAGCACCGTCTGACGTCAAACCAACTTCTATTAAACACACCTAAGTGTTTTAAAACCGCCAAGTCTGTCAATTAGACTTTAGCAACTTCGCTGTGCGAACACACAAAAACTTGTGTCAAAGTATTCCCATTAAATTATTACACTAGACTGACTCCGAAAACGGGTCTACTCCGAAATTCGACATTCGAGTTTCGTATCATTCCGACCCTCCCACTCTCACACTAAACCCTATTACTGTGAGCGAGACGACATCATTCGAACTCTGAAGCTGCAAAGTTGTAATAGCGTCTCGAAATCAATTAAACATTCATTCAACAATTAGAAGCTTTCTGGCTCTTAATAAAAATAACGCTTTTCATCACAGTCTGAAAACAAATGCAAACTAATTAATAGATTCCCAATACAAACCAAAAAGTGGACAGATAAAAATTTTCCTTTAACGAAGTTTATTTTTTGCCTGTGTCCCGTTTTGTTTGATCGCGAGTGTAATTCGCAAAGCCAATAGTGCTTTAGTTCGTGAAAGTATGCCTTGCGTTCTTTGTTATACGGCGGTCTTGAGCGCAGGCACTAAGTTGGCGGATGCGTCTGGCTTTTCTTGAGTGTTTTGTTTATTTGCCGGCAGTCTGTCTGGCTGCTTGTAAATTGATAGCATTGGTGCCTACAACCACTTATGACAGGAGGTGGTACCTCGTTTTGCATTCTGCCGAAAGTCGTGACGGGCGGCGATGACTATTGTAATTTTTCTAAGATAAGGGCCAAACCAGTGGGCCTGAGATGACCATAACATGGAGGTTACGATTGCCGGCTTTTTAAGAACTCAATTGACTCGTTTTTTATCCCTTAGTTGTTGAGACGGTGTCGAAGAAGGCGCGTCTGGCTGTCCACAGAGCGGTGCTTGTTCCAATATTAATGTACGATAGCGAAACTTGGGTATGGAAAAAGAAGCATGAGAGTAGAATAAATGGAGTAGAAATGAGAGCGTTAAGAATTATGAAAGGTGTATCACTGAAATGATATTTTTTATTTTATTTTTATTCTTAATCACTTCGAATTTGACATTTATATCTTGATTCTATTATTGGATTTCTGATTTACTGTACCTTATTGTTTTTATTTTGTCTACAATTGACGATCTTTTTGCGACTTGTGTATGTAATGTAATTTACAAATAGAAATACATTTTTGTAAAAATACACCACGCTTGGCATTTAAGTGTCCAAATCTTTTTCTTATCTATTTCTTCTTACCATCAGGTAAGGGAAGGGAAGGGTCAGGGAAGGGAGTTCGGCAGGGCTCGTGTGCTTTCCATTTAGTATCAAAAAAATAAGTTAGATAACTGATGTTACTAGAACATGGTCATAGGCTACCCTAGTGTTCGCTCGTGTTCGATTTTTAAAGAAGTCGATGGTGACTCTCGACATGCTTTGTAGATGACAGTGCTGTGTCTGTGATTGCCTTTGATTCCGGATTGAACTCGCGTCCGAGTAAAGTGGAACAAGTGGAAGAAAGATTAGATTATTGCTAAAAAAATCAATAATAATAATAAAATATCTGAACAGATACTTCCATCCTGGTCTGGGAGCAAAGAAAAACATAGAATGTACCAGTTGCTTCTCTTCCCGGGCAGATGGTAAAAGCTCAACGAGGGAATGGGCGAAAATCATAGGAATCATGTTATAGGCGATGAGGCTAGCAACCCATCACTATTTTGATTCCATTTTCCACCTATACGTCCACAATCTTGCTAAATGTGGCCTGTAGGTACCTGGTTACCTTAGGCTTTGTCTACCAGGTAAGGAATAAGGACGTGATTTGTGTATGTATGTATATTATAAATGCGAGTTTGTATGTATGGATGTTTGTTACTCTTTCACGCCAGAATAATCTAATCGTAATCTAATCTCTGAATCTACTGAATCGATTTTTTAAGTTCTTTTTATCAATCATGGAATCATGTCATAGGCGATGCAGCAACCCATCACTATTTTGATTCTCCTTTCCACCTTTACGCCTACAGTCATGCTAAACGTGGCCAGCTCTTGTTACCTCAGGCTCTGTCTACCCGGTAAAGGACATAGACGTGATTTATGTATGTATGTATGTATTTCACTACATAGTATAAAACAAAGTCACTTTCTCTGTCCCTATGTCCCTATGTATGCTTATATCTTCAAAACTACACAACGGATTTTGATGCGGTTTTTTTAATAGATAGAGTAATTCAAGAGGAAGGTTTTTATGTATAATTCTACGCAGACGAAGTCACGAGCAGAAGCTAGTAATTAATAAAAAGCTTCGTTATTTGTGAGTTTAGGCTTAAATTCTGCGCGACCGAAGCCGCGGGACACAGTTAACTAGTTAATTAATTCGTTGGCCGGTTAAACTCGGTTATCTCTGCCCTACGAGACGCGCGGGGTGTGATAAGGAACGGTAGTGCCCCGCATTTACGAGAGGAACTTTAATTGAGATCTTGAGCTGAAGACGAGGCACAAGCCTAAGACGAAACCAACAACAATGTAAATTTCTAAATGTCAGTGAAAATTAGAACACAGAAAAATCCGAAAAGTAAAGCTATGGCCGGGGGGTAAAATTTCTTGATTCATTTGATAGTACCAACAACAATGTGTTGAGATGTGAAGGACATTCGTCAAAATAATCTGGTAATTATGACGACAGGCCTACTGGTTAGAGAGCCTGACTATGAAGCTCAGTCCCGGGTTCGATCCCCGGTCAAGGCAGATATTGTATGAAAAATGCGATAGTTTGTTCTCGAGTCTTGGATGTTTTTGCTTAGTTTGGTCTATTGGTGTTAATTGTCCCAAGACCCAAGATATTTATTTATTTATTTTTAATTGTTTATCTCTATCCCGCCGGAATTACGCAATTTTCCGGAATAAAAAGTAGCCTGTGTGTTATACCAGATTATAATCTATCTATATTCCAAATTTCATCCAGGTCTGTCCAGCTATTCTGGCGTGAAAGAGTAACAAACATCCATTCATCCATACTGACAAACTTTCGCGTTTATAATATTAGTAGGATTACTTTGACATTGGCGAAGTTGTCGCTATAACGACTTGATACGCCACAAATAAGAAGAGCCATCACAACTCTATATTGGTAATGTTGACTTTTAAAGCTAATAAAGGCAACATTTACAACCCCTTAGTGCCTTCCCCGCTCCCGCGCTTGCCTTGCAAAGGTCCTTAAGGCGGTTGCTCTTCCATACAAACCTTCCGTGCAGCTGCATTTCGTCCACAGGCTTAATTTCAATGCGGTTTTTTGAGGATAGTTAGCTATGGATATATTGTCTGCGCAAATTACAAAACAGAGTGCATTTATCATACCTAAATTGCAGTATGATGCAGTAAATTTCGATGCATTTTACAATAGTGTGAGTAGCTAGTGTCAAATAAAACATGTTGTAAAAACCAATCGGCTATTTCGAGCTGTCACGTGACCTCCAATCTGGCTCAGTGGTCGTGACTTAAAGAACTGAATAGTTAGTAGCCAAGTTCAAATCTCGAGGTCGTGAACGATTCTTTTTTAATTTTATAAACATTGTTTTTAATAACTTACTTACTTAGTAATATTATCTCGATGAGATGTAGAAAACTTTATGGTAAATTCAATATTTTTCTTGTCAAATCAAACCAAAGAAAGTACTACCTAAGTGGTTTTTAAACAACCACAAGCTTACCCTAGTTAGATTTTACTGTTTACGATAAATGGTCTATACCATCAATTAGTTGAAAATAAAATATACACTTGTGATGGTAAACTTATTCTAGCCAAGATTTTTTTTTAAACTAACACATAGTTTCGTATTTTTTTTGTATAACCTTGTAGCAGTGAGGCATCGCCAATTTGAATGGTTTAGCGGGTGACATTGCCAGTCCTAAACTTGGCAAAGCTTTCATGCCTAGTAAGTTCTGTAGTATTAGGATCACACGTGCTTATTAATTTGGCATAGATGGTGGCGCCCCCCAGTCATATTGCCGCCTTAAAAACACGTTTTGCCTTATGTATTTAAAAAAAAGTACTCGACCACAGCAAGTTAAAAATAAAAAAGGCTTCCAGTTAATTTTGCACTAATGCTTCTCACGAGAATCGAACCCTAACCCCTCTGCATCAAATCACGGCCATATACCACGGCAATGATTCGTGAAATCCGACAAGTGCTAAATACAAAATAGGCCGAGTAAATAGGTTTTCTCAATTGCAGAACAATTAAAAAAAAAACATGCGAGTCAAAAACCTGGCTGGTTAGACAGGTAATAAAAAAAACAATGATATGAATTGTCATAAACTAATGGTTGACAGAACATGGTGTCTTAAAATAAAAATAATCTATTCATTTTATTCGTAATTAATTGAAGTCAAAGGAAGGAAGTAAAAGACGTTACAAGCTACGATATTGGACGCAGCGTAGATATTTATTTGTACGTACACGTGCAGGTATGTACTTATTAATTAATCATAATAAATTTTTGTAAGATACAACATTCCAACGTTTGTATGATTGGTACAAATTATTTTTGTAAACGCAATTGAAGTGCTCAGTCCCGGTGTCTGCATGTAATCAAATCTTGCAAGTGAATTTTGACCCATTTCTAATTGATCAGATTGACGTGAAATCTGGCATAAGTCTGATGACAATACAGTAATCTTGAAGTGAAATTCTGGTGACCCAGCCAGGGTCGCTTCCGCAGTTGGAAACTCATCAACAGAAAGAGTAACAACTAAACATACATTACGCTTACATCTAATTATAACTCTTAGAACTTAGAGGAATCTTTAGTGCTCGAATCGAACTTGCTATTGACCATCTTTTTTAGGGTGCCGTACCCAAAGGGTGAAAACGGGACTCTATTACTAAGATTCCACTGTCCGTCTGTATGTGTATATGTTTGTCTGACCGTCTGTTTGTCACCAAGCTGTATCTCGTGATAAAGGAAATTTTCACAGATGATGTATTTCTGTGGCTGCTATACAGATACTAAAACAGAATATTTTTGTCAATCTGTCTATGTAAGTAACCAATGGAGGAGCTTATGTATTACTAAGTTCACGCTGTATCGTGCTTTATTTTATGGCCACATTGTTCAAATCCGTCCGTCTATATCTGTCTATCTGTCCGTCTGTCCTAACTTTATAGCTTTTTTACCCATATTACGTAGCTATATTTTTTTCATTTAGGAGCCACTGTCCGTCTGTCTGTCTGTCACCAAGCTGTATCTTATGAACCGTGATATGGCTATCAGCTATCATGATTGTTTGGCGACAGTTCACAAATGACGTTTCTCTGTTGCCGCTCTAACATCAAATACTAAAAACAGAATATTTTTGTCTGTTTAAGTATGTAAGTAACCGATATAAAATGACCTCACACAGCCTACAATTTGCTTAGTTGGCAGGACTTTGCTAACACTGGATTTTATATTTACTTGCCGAATTTGGACGAAACCCTTGGTACGAGAGTCCGACTCGCACTTGGCCAGGTTTTGGTGTTCGGAACACAAAGGAGCTTATCTATTACCAAGTTCACGCTGTATCGTGGTTTATTTTATGGCCGCATTGTTCAAATCCGTCCGTCTATCTGTCCGTCTGTCTAACTATAGCTTTTTTACCCATATTAGGTAGCTATCTTCTACTCCCTTTCATGCTGGTCTGGAAGTAAAGAAAAAACATAGAATGTACCAGTTGCTTCTCTTCCCGCGTTGATGGTAAATGCAAAAATATTAGGAATCAAGTTATACGCGATAGGGCAATCCATCACTATTTTGATTCCGCTTTCATACGCCCACAATCATGCTTGTTCTTGGTGGCTTTAAGGTGTTATCTTAGGCTCTGTCTACCCCGTAAGGGATATAGACGTGATTTGTGTATGAATGTATATTTTACGTCCGAATCGGCGAACGCAAGTCAAAATGATAATTAAAAACTACGTATGTACATTGAAAGGTATAAGAGAGGTGAAATAAACACACATGACTGTATTGTCTGATTTTTTTTAGGGTTTCTTACGTCATGTAGAAATAAGGAACCATTGTTAGAAGCACATATATATTTTGCAGGTCCGTCCGTTTGTCGGCCTATCTTTCTGTTTGTCCAATCTTCTGGGCCATTTTGTGACAATTTATTTATCAGTGGCTTTTATATTTTTAGCTTTTTTTGTTTAGATACTTCTGTTTTTTTAACTTCTTTTGTGATAAATAAAAAATGTCTTTAAATATTTCTGACTGTCTGTCTTTTTGTCTGTGCGTCCGGTCATCCATCCGGCAGTCCATCCATCCGTACGTCTATCTGTCTGCCTGCCTGTCTGTATGTATGTATGTCTGTCTGTCTGTCAGTTTGTCTGTTTGTCCAACTATCAATCCGGCGGTCCATCCGTTGGTTTGTCTGTCTGTTTGTCTATGCTTCTGACCATCCGTCCGTCCGTCCGTCTGCTTGTTAATCTGTACGTCCAACCATCCGTCTGTTTGTCTTTCTGTTTGTCCGTCTGCCTGTCGCTAATAGTATGATTATACAATAAAGTCATCTGCCGCGTCGTTTTGTCTGTCTGTGTGTTTATTTACAGTAAACTCAAAACTTTTGGACGGATTTTCATGCGGTTTTCAACAATAAATATAATGTTATTATATACAGAGTGGTCCAAAGACTGAAGTCTAAAAAAATAATTTACATGCCTCACATCCGGGGCTATCCGAATATACCCCATGTATGTTGGACGGTTTTTGTAGTTTTCGAGTAATTAATTATTAAAGATTTTTTCAAGAATTTTCGGGCCGAGCAGTTTATCATCATGTAACTTTTTTTGGTTACGTTTTTCTGAGTGTTTATAAAGTGGGGATAAATTTGTATAATCTTTGAATTTAACTTGCGGAAGTTTATGTGGTCTGTTTATGTTTGTGAGTGTCAGTATGTATGTTTGTTGGTTTCCTATGTTGTGAACTGATTTTTATTTCAATTGTTTTATTTTTATTTTGCGAGTGAGATAGCATTCAATTGGTCTATGTTAATTATCTTAACTAGTATAAATGTGCAAAACAAGTATTTTCGTATCCAGAAAACGTTTGAATTGAGTTTAATTCTTAGTGAAATATCATGTCATAGTATGCAAGCCTAAAAAATATCTATTTATCCTTTTGTTGTACTGACTGTACGTTAATTTTTCAGATTCACATTGGATTCGGAAGGTAATTTTTGTGCATTAACAGGAAATAAGTGAATCATACATCCATTGGACGCGAGATTTTACTTGCTATTATTGTGCAAGAAGAGCAAGAACTTTACTGCTGGTGTGATGACAAAAAAATTGGTTGGGTCTAAAAACACTGATTTTTATTGATGTAATTTGTAATAACGTTACGAGGTAAAAACCTCGTTATGCTTTACTGAGTATGTATGTATACATATCTATATATGCACAGGAGACCCAAAAACTGTCATAGAAAAACCTAAGAAAGACTTAATTACAGTATTGGGAAGTAAAATTCTCGATTTAATCGATATGGTCTGTTTTTGTTTCATCCAAACTATCAATATAGTTCTTACATGCTGGTCTGGGAGTAAAGAAAGCTTAGAATGTACCAGTTGCTTCTCTTTCCGCGCAGATGGTAAAAGCCCATCGAGGAAATGGGCGAAAATCTTAGGAATCATGTTATAGTATAGGCGATGTGGCTAGCAATCCATCACTATTTTGATTCCTCTATTCCATCTTATACGCTCAAAATCACGCTAAATGTGGCCTTTAGGTCTTGTTACCTTAGGCTCTGTCTACCCCGTAAAGGATAAAGACGTGATATGTATGTATGTATGTATCCATAGTGCGGTGTTGCAAAATTTTGTAACCCCTATTACCACTCTAATTGGTTAATTACTTTATGTTACTAGGGAAATTATCAAGACCGTGAATTTCCAGATGTCCAACAGCGGAGATTTGTCAACCCTGTTCTGAAGACTTGAAGACTTTTAGCCCGTCTTTCATGTGCCCATTACCTATGATCGGTAGAAAGAAGGAAAAGGAAACTGTATGATACAGAATACAAGTTTTAGGTTGACCTAGGTATCATATGCAACCGTACATAGGTACCGTAAGTCGCGGGTTCATGGTGGATGCAAGCCACTTCCAACCGAGGCAACTGGAGTTCTATGGGCGGTATCTGAAGGCCTATATCCAACAGTGGACGTCACACACCTGATATGATGAGGATGATAATGATGACAGGTATCATTTAATGATACCATTTGCAATATTTTAACACCAAACTTAAAAATAATGCTTGTATTCGTCGTGTTGTTTCTTTTGACGGTGATAAAAAAAGTCAGCCTATATAATTCTAAGTAGTAAAATAAGTTATGATTGTTCTTGTCTGCATGTAAAAAAATATTTTTGTGAACAATAAATAAGTGGCAAATTTCCATTACATGCAATTCAGCTATGTAATATTTTATGAATTGAGTATGTTGCGTGATCTACAAACTACAATTTCGTGACATCCTTTGATAAGTTAATAAATATTTTGAGTTTCGTATCGAGATACTCGTGTATTTGGAAAGGCTTGTATTTTTCGTCTTATTTTCTTAGGTGATAAAGAACTACACTGTATATACTACACAAGGAATAAAGACGTGTTTTATGTGTGTATGTACAGTATGTACTTAGTAACATTCAAGCCAACATTAGTACCGTAACATCCAAACCGCCACTGGTAGCGTAGTATAATATGGAACACACTAGAAAACTGAGCTTTATTTAAAATGGTATAAGATTTAATCTCGTGTCAAGTGAAAAATAAATAAACACGTCATAAGATTCAATATGGCCTGACGTGTTTTTGATTCTAGCGAAGCTCATCACTTGACGTTGACAATCACCGAGAAGAGTACTAACTTGTCAGTGATCGTCTCATCTCTTTCATTTGGAGCCTGACGCCTGGTATAGAAAACATCTAATCATTACAATATTATGTTCTTGACTTTGAAGTGTGTAGTTATGTCAATGTTTCCTTTTAAATACCCTGATAATAATGGCCTGAATTTTGCCAATATGATTGATTACATACATCATAAAAGAGTTTTCATTTAAAAAAGTATTACGTTTTATTTAAAAAATATCGAGGTTTTTTAAACTATCAGTGCTTTGATAAATCAATCCTTATGTGCGCATACCACGTGTTGCGTGGCGTATTGGCCTAGCTATTGTGGGATCTTATCTAACGCCTATAATAAACTAGACGGTCAGCATTTGAACTGCAAGCTAGCTGCAAATCGACTGTGCAGTTTGTTTGCAGTCTACCCGTAGCCCACCTAATTTGTCCACCCAGAAAACCACTGAGGTTTCAATACCCAGAAAAAGGAGCTCCGCCCAGGAGCGGAGCTCTGTCAAAAACCAGGTGGCCAAACTGCAGGTGGATCATGGTTACAGACCGAAAAAAATATCTAGAGAGTTTCGTAGTTTAGCACATCTCTGTTCCCTGTTTCACTGGTCGACACGCGTATAGTACAGGCGCTATTGCTGCACGACGCTAGTTAATTTCTATGTCATTTTTATGCACACGATTTGTGCCTAAATGTATGACGCTTTTCTCCTGGGCCTACTCTATATTATGGACTACTAGTTGTGCCATTAGGAATTTCACTCCACCGTAAGATTGACGGCGGGGTTCCTATTTCTATTCGGTTTGCCCTTCGGGCATTTGAAGATGCCTAATGAACCTAACCTAATTTTACTATCTCTAATGAGAATTTTGATTTTATAAGCCCGAAATTCCTATTGGCACAACCAGTTGTGCATATAGAGTTGGTCCATGCGCTGATATAATTCGCGTCGAGCTGCAATTTTTATTTTTCGCGTGTGGACTAGACACCGTGAGAATCTGCTTTATCCCACTGTTGGTAACGCTACCCAAAACCATCGATGGATGAAGTTCGACTTTTGTGGAAGTAAGTATCAGTAAGTAAAAGTGAGTTCAGATGGATTCAATCTGTTTTGGAGTTGTCATTATTTATTTGTCGTACCTACCTATTGCAAAGTCATCATAATTATCTAACATTATTTTTCCTTTTATGCGATGTACCATGAATTAGTGATATGAATTATGATGACATAACATAAAAAGGCAGGTCGCAACTCCGGAACAAATATCTAACCGAAAACCACCTGTCTAGCTCACCTGGGTGGACCACGGACAATTTTTCTTGCCAATGGTCCACTTCAGTACACCTAGGTGAACCATGGGCACTTTTTGGACCATGGCCCATAGTCATATTTGCCCGTGGTTCACCTAGGTGTTCTGAGGTGGAACATCGGCAAGAAAATGTGCCCGTGGTCCACCCAGGTGAACTAGGCAGGTGGCCCACGACTGATGACTATCGAAATCCCTAGCCAAAAAGCAGTCAGACGTAGTCCCTACGAGCTATGCGTTATTATTTAATTTCCTTTATGTGATCCTATACTCCAATGCATTTTGGTGAAAGGAAAGGATCCGAATGGCTAGCACGAATGACTTCGTCTCATTGTTGTAAGCACGCTGATTCTCAAGTTACCTGTTTACGAAAGCCTATGACGCGAAACGACAATACCTATAGTACAGCGCTACTTGTTTAGATGCCCCAGACGAAACGTTTGTAATGCAATGCATAGGAGTATTAATAAAATGTCAGACGATGGTGATGATGATGTCTCTACGTGTGAGCGAATATCAGATATGAATCGCGGGTTCCTACATACTAAATACTCAAAGATACTAGCAATGACGGCATATGAATTCGCCGCTAGAGGCGCTATTGTAACTTGAGGTATTACAAATAAACGTAAAATTAGTACTACCTACAAGTTGCATATTCCGGCTTTACTTTACATTGTTTCCGAATATTTTCGCAGACATACGACAGGTTTATTAAAATGTTAAAAGAAAAGCTATGAAAAGTAGGAGCCAAACTAAGAAGGCAAATAAAATGACAGCTAATTTAGAGGATAAACGGGACTGTGCAACACTGTGGGTAATAAATAGCTTGCTATTAAAGATAAATTAAAAGAAATCCTGAATAATCTGATATGATATACCTTACTCTACAGTGGCGCCAACTAGTGAGTACAAATACGATAGCCCTCTATCTAACAAAGTACAAAAAAATACTCCCTAATATTCAAAAAGGGTTGAAGGTGGCATTGATTCACATGTTTGCATCTGCTAGACTCATAATATAATATTATTCTGTATTTGTAACTAGCCGAGCTGGCAAAAAATATTCCGCCTTAAAGTCAGTTTTTGTCAGAGATGGCGCTGCATACGAAAAATTAAAGAGTTTTTTTTGTGCATTTTTCATATTTATGATAAGATATTTGGCTATTCGAAGAAGAGAGAAAGCTAACAAATCAAAAATCATAAAAATCCGTGCAGCCATTCCAAAGTTATAAATGGTTGAAATAATACGATTTAAGTTTTGTACGTATAGATTTGTAAAATTTCCTGGTAAAAGTAAAGTTGATATAAAAACGTAAATATAACTTGAAAAATTACGCTAACCAGCTTAGCAAGGTGTTGCAATATTTTTCCGCCAGTTGCCGCCTATTTGCATGTGTGTGTAAGACTAGTATCTGTATAGGGCCGTTAGTGACACCAGCGTTTGTGCAGCTATTCTCCGAATTGGTGCATTGTTACCTTCTTAGTGTAGTCTCAAAAAATCGGCCGTATTAAACTGTGTGCGCAAATCAATTGATAATCTATAAGTGTTCTAAGAATTTTCTAAAAACTACAAAAAACACACATCATTGATTACAGCGCCATCTAACGGGACTTCTTCAATGAGCTAACGCGAGCATCCGCCTTAACGCTTGTCTAGCTCTTTTGTGGCGCTACAGGGAGAAGCGCTCATTTAGGCAACCGGCTGGTAGCGGGTAAACAATGTACACCGTGTAGCGGTTTACGAGGTACGGCCGAGGGGAGGCACTCTAAATATATTATGAAGGTAAGTTATAGTTCAATAATAAAAACAGTTTCTTCCTGGTCTGGGAGTAAAGAAAAAACATAGAATGTAACAGTTGCATCTCTTCCCGTGCAGATGGTAAAAGCCCATCGAGGGAATAGGCGACATAGGAATCATGTTATAGGCGATGAGGCTAGCAACCCATCACTATTTTGATTCCATTTTCCACCTATACGCCCTTAATCATGCTAAACGTGGCCTTAAGGTTTTGTTACCTTAGGCTCTGTTTACCCCGTAAGGGATAAAGACGTGATTTGTGTGTGTGTGTGTGTGTGTGTGTGTGTGTGTGTGTGTGTGTGCGTGCGTGCGTGCGTACGTGCGTGCGTGCGTGCGTGCGTGCGTGCGTGCGTGCGTGCGTGCGTGCGTGCGTGCGTGCGTGCGTGCGTGCGTGCGTGCGTGCGTGCGTGCGTGCGTGCGTGCGTGCGTGCGTGTGTGTGTGTGTGTGTAACAGCTGATGGCTAATTCGATAATTCACAAAATAGTTACAGGGCTATTTTTTTGTCTGACCCAAGAACATGTTGAAATGTTCCAAATCTATTTTATTTCTGTATACGTCCCACTGCTGGCCATAGGCATCTTTTCAATGACATATATTCGACCAAGGATTTCTTACCACCCTAAGTTTCAAAGTCAAAGACAACTAATTTTCTTGGTCCTGGCTTATTTCGTAACTAGCTGTTGCCCGCAACTTCGTCTGTATAGAATTTGTTTATCGCTATCACGAAGAAATTACGCAGTTTTCCAGACTATAATCCAATAGTTCCAAATTTCATCCAGATCTCTCTAGCCGTTCTGGCGTGAAAGAACAAACATCCATCCATCCATACTTAGAAACTTTCGCGTTTGTAATATTAGTAAGATATTTCAAGAACACAGTCTAAACTAAAATTAAATGATATTAATCAACATCCCCATCGCTGTTTCTAGTTAAGACACGTTTAGATAACCTACATAATTTAAACGCCAACGTCCCAACTTTAAACGTCAAAGTGGTCATCGTCCAAAATGGCGGCCGTAAGCCGTGGAGCTAAACGCGCGTCGGTGGCGCCAATTACGGCCCGGCACGGCAGCCGGATCCCACCGGATCGCACCGGATTAGGGCTGCCAACCGGACCTTGGGGTAGACATTGAAACGATCCGGGGCAGAAGTGGCGCGACCACACAGAAAATTTAGCCTTTTTAAAATCCACATAACTTGTCACAGACACAAATCATGTTCATCCCTTACGGGGTAGACAGAGCCTAAGGTAACAGGTACCTTCAGGACACATTTAACAAGATTGTGGGCGTATAGGTGGAAAACGGATTCAAAATAATGATGGGTTGCTAGCCTCATCGCCTATAACATGATTCCTATTATAATCGCACATTCCATGCGCGGGTAGAGAAGCAACTGGTACATTCTATGTTTTTTCTTTGCTACCAGACCAGCATGGAAGACTTAACAATTTTAAAACATTCTGTATTGTATCATTTGTCAGTTACTTTATTTCGGAATATTTTGACGATAGAAAACGACGTCATAGATCAATCAAAACCAATTAAAAAAGTTGTATATTTTTATAAATTTTTGTTAAGATACCTACTTACATTGCTTTACTACTTGCTACATCAAAGTCATGAGTGTCACAAGTACCTTACTTAACATTTTTTAGCCTCACTTCCTAATAAAAAAAATCTTAATTAAATTTAGCAATTTCGTTGCCAAAATAGGAAACGTTTCTCGGCGAATATTCTTTTAAAAGATTTACCAATTTGTTCTCCAAATAAATAGGTACCTTATTCTCTGAACTCGAAATATCTACAGAGCTTACAAGATTTGGCATCCCTAAACCGGATTAAACCGGATCTAAGCAGCCACCGGACCGGCCGTAAATCTCTCTACGTTTATTACTCTGATTTTTATCATATACAGAGAGATGGCGATAAAAAATTCTCAAGTTTTGAGGAACGAGTTAAATTTGGACATGAAACTTATTTCGTAAAAGTCTGCAAAATAAGTATGTTAACATAAATTATTGTGTTTTAAGACTTGTCTCTTTCAATGCGAATCCTGGGATTTCATAAATATAGCATGTGATTTTTTAAAGAAATAAATAAGGTGCTTTCACGACGGTGGTGTTTTCGATTTTGAAAAACCTCAATTGTTATGTATGACAAGGCAATGACAAGAGTGCAGCCTATTCTATTTCACATTCAAAATCAACGCAGCATTCTGAGTAAGCAATAACAGTCATGCTCTTTATTAGAGTTTAAGATTATTTTTTTGTTTTTAACTCTCTGTACCTTTTTCTTCTTCGTCCATTCACACTGGTCATAAAAATCTAAGTGAATGCATCTCGAAAACGTTTTGGCAATAAAAATTGAAGCTGATTTTAGAGACGTCAGCTCTTGGACTACTAAAGGCTTAACCTGGCTCGAATTCGGCATATTCGGGGTACTTGTAAGAGAATTGCGTTTAAATGGTTGCCATACGGTTTGAGGAACGCTAAAATGTATTATATGACTGATATTTTGTTCAATAGGTTAATTTTATGAACGACACACGAATGGGATCAACGTTTTAGAAAGAAAAAAAAAACATACGAAGAAGCACACAGGATTGTTATAACATAAGGAACAAGTGTACTTAAAAAAAACAGACATAATAGGCTGCCTTATACAAAAAACATGATTGCATGGACCACAGTTCCTTTACATTTTTTCGAAAGGAAAAAAAATGAAAAAAAAAAACTTCAACATACACGTGTCAAAGATATTGGCAGGTCTCGTGGGCGGATCGCAAGTACAGTCTTTCATTGACTCTTGTAAATACAAATTATGTGTTTAACGTCAAAGGAAATTTTGTTTTTCCAGCAAAATAAAGCCTAAAAAATCGTAGGCGGGCGTTTAATAATTTCCGTAGCGACTGAGGCGTAAAAAAATTATAACAGAAGATTTTGCGACGATAATTAAGACCGTTATTTTAGTAAGAAACTTGAAGATGGAGTGAAAAACCCGACGAGAAATTAATTTCTTTGAGTTTATTAGAGGTTAAGATAGATTGCTCGCAGCGAGGTTTGCCAGGGGCCGAGTATTACTAACTGTATTTTTTGCCAAGAACATTTTACTCGTTAATAATCTTTTGGGTAGAAACAAATTAGGGATATCTGTTTAAAAAGAAATATTAATTAATCTTTTAAAATACCTAAAAAAATATGTGCAAAGTTGAGGACACTTTTTTTTCTTCACATCACTTCACTACATAGTATAAAACAAAGTCGCTTTCTCTGTCCCTATATCCCTATGTATGCTTATATCTTCAAAACTACACAACGGATTTTGATGCGGTTTTTTTAAATAGATAGAGTGATTCAAGAGGAAGGTTTTTATGTATAATTTTATGCAGGCGAAGTCGCGGGCAGAAGCTAGTAATGAATAAATGTACTTCTTAATTTTTTATGTTTACTTTTACGGTTTAAAAAAAACTATAATTAGAATAGAATTTGTAATTGTGTCGTACGGACACATCATTCAAACGCTTTACTTTTCGGATTTTTCTATGTATTTTAATTTTCAGTATCGTTTAGAAATTTAATAATGTGTTTTTGCTTTAGAAAAAGCCATAATTATTTCTTCATTTTAGAAAACCAATCTGAAAACGCTGTTATAAGTAAAGCTAAAATTTAAGAATGTTAAAATAGAACTTTTTATTTTTCAAATCTATTTTTTGTCACAGTTACAAAAATTAAAACTTTTTGAAACATTAAAAAACTGCCAACAAACTACTCGATCCTTAAACACATTATCACTAACATACTTGGAAAGTAAGAAGCCCCGACCCCAAGGGGTTCAATAAATCGCGACCCCACACAAACAATGTTTCTGAGCGATATTAATGGTACAGCGATATCATCTCTGTCGGTCCTTGACGTAGTCTCAAATCTTTCATGCTTTCTGTGGAGTGTTTTTTCTCCGCAAAAGAAGGGTAAAGGGAAAGAGGTCGGGCATTGCAAAGATTACAAGTTTACGTTTTGATTGCAAGAGATTTATGAAAACGAAACGGGAAAAGGATTTTGGGAATTAAATGTTTTTTTCGGCTTTGTTTTATTTGAAAAGGGGATTTAATAATTAAAAGTCGTTTTCGTTGACGAATTAATAGATTGTCTCCGCGATTATAAATGAAAAGGACAAAAACAACACAATCTAAATAAAAATATATCAGAAGTCATAGAATTCTACAAGTATTTCAGTTTTTTTGTACGGCAGCAATAATTGGGTATGACAAAAGAAGCATGAAAGTAGAAAAATGCAATAGGAATGAGAACGTTAAGAAGTATGGAAGGGGTAACACTGAAATACAAAATAACGAAAAGTGTAGAAGATATTATAGTGAGTAGGACAGAAAGAAGTATGCTTAGTGGAGTTAGGGGAGTGTGAATGGTTGCGTTGGGCGGGGAAAGCCTAGATTGACGTTCCTGGACCAAATAGGAGACGTTTTGAAAAAAGGTCAGGTCAGGAGTACCCGAAACCGACGAGCATGTATGAAGAGATTGACGAATATAGATAAAGCGTATAAGGTATGTCAGAATCGTAGCAAATGGAACAAAGTGGTCTCTGCCTACCCCCTTGGAAAAGGCGCGTGACTGTATGTATGCATGTTAGTATTTATTGTTGTAGCGTGAAAATATCAACTGTCTAGCTATCACTGTTTATGGGATACAACCTGCTGATAGACAGACAGCCGGACAGTGGAGTCTTAATAAAATAGTGTCCCATTTTTTACATTTGGGTACGGAACCAAAGAACTAAATCAAATGCTTTAGGTACAATGGCCAACACTCTTGTGTGTGCTGGAGTAACGTATAGCAGCACTCAGTGTCACAACATGGTGTCCATTTGTACTCTCAAAAGGTACAAATTGAGCCTAAATGTTCAAGGAAACTGGGTGACATAATTTGGTCCTGTTAAGAGGGTGCGGTTCTATACCGGCCGCCCCACAAAACGAACGCTCTGTTACCAACTTGGTAAATGGAAACTCATTTTGAATGACACGGATGAGTGGTATTTAGGTATACATACGTTATAAATTGTCACGGCTTTTTCCTATAGGAGTAGGTACTAGGTAAAGATTACTTTGCACCAATTGCTACGATCCTGACATGCAATTTTTGTTTCATCCACATTCATCAATCTCTTTATAAATACGTGCTCGTCGATTTAGGGTTCTTTTGACCTGAGTTTTTGTCATAACGACCCCATTTGGGCCCGGGACATCCGTCTAGGTCTTCCCCTTCCAACGCACCTACTCGTATTCGCCATATAAATCTAAACATCTAAAAATATAATTTTTATTTCTTTGTCCACTTTCAAAATAATCTTTTCTCATACCATCTTCTCGTCGTGCCCAGACCATACTTTATTCTAATACTTGAGGTATTCTCGAGGTCTTCCATGCTGGTCTGTGAGTAAACAAAAAACATAGAATGTACCAGTTGCTTCTCTTCCCGCGCAGATGGTAAAAGCCCATCGAGGGAATGGGCGAAAATCTTAGAAATCATGTTATAGCCGATGCGGCTAGAAACCCCACTATTTCGATTCCCCTTTCAACCTATACGCCCACAATCATGCTAAACGTGGCCTTTAGGCGTGCTTTTAGGTCTTGTTACATTAAGCTCTGTCTACCCCGAAAGGGATAAAGACGTGATTTGTGTATTTGTATTTCTATCTTAGTTCTCTAGTGTTTCAGGAGTTGGTCCTCCCTTACCATCAGGTCAATTGCTTGTTTGCCTTCTTTGACGTATAGAAGGAAAACCTTTGTTATGTTTGTCTGTCTATCTCCACCGGTTTCCGATCGCCCCATCTGCGCTCCTCAGGGTTGTCCCTCGGCTATTAGATTACCGTGTTTGCAGGTTATTTATGTTCTTCGCCCTTTGAAGCGAATGCCTAATTTGTGTAAAGCGCCCTTTTAAAGAGCCCTTTAAAAGATATATGTTTGTTATCCTTAATATTCAAGGGATTCGTTCCGTAAAATATATATACATACATACAATATATCACGTCCTTATTCCTTACGGGGTAGACAGATCCTAAGATAACAAAACCTTAAGGCCACGTTTAGCATGATTAAGGGCGTATAGCTGGAAATATGTTCAAAAAAACTACTTCGCATTGATAAAACTTCAAATGTTTTGTGAACAGGATGACTTTCACGTAAGGCACTCCTCGTTAAGAGGGGGAAGACTTACATCACAGGAAGAGCTGATCAGATTTTGATGCAAACTTTACTAATTTGTTGAGAAAATTACCGGCCAGGCTATAGGCTACTTTTTATCCCGGAGAATCGCATAGCTCCCGCGGGATAGCTATAAGCAACCGCTAGTACTTAAATATAATATCACGTACCTATCCCTTACGGCGTAGACAGTGCCCAGGGAAACAATACCTTGAGGCCACATAAGCAGAAAACGGGAATAAAAATTGTGATTAGGTTGCTAGCCGCATCGCCTATAGGTAATGGACTTATATATGGGCTTTCACCATCTGCGCGGGAAGAGATGCAAGTGCATTCTATGTTTTTGTTTGCTCCCAGCTTGCATAGACTGCACACAGTATAATACAAAGCATAACACCCTCACTAAAATCTTCCGTGTTTGTAAAACCTACATAAATTAAACAAAGCCAGCCATTACGCTGCCTTGGTAGACTGCCCTGGGTCGGTTATTCTAATCGCAACCGAACGGCCAATACGAGCCCCTAGGGCGCAATACAGACATTTTAATAGGTCTTTTAATTCAAAATGTCCTTTTTTTTAAATGAATCTTTTAACTGGCGTTTTATAGACGAAATGGTCGAGTAAGCACACCAAAGCAACGCACCAAGATTAGTTTTATTAAAAAAAAAGTAAAATAATTTTCATGTTTATCACATATATCACCTTCTGGGTCTGGGAGCAAAGAATGAATGGGCGAAAGTCTTACACACACACAAATCACGTCTTTATCCTTTATGGGGTAGACAGAGCCTAAGGTAACAAGACCTACAGGCTAGCTTTAGCAAGATTGTGAGCGTATAGGTGGAAAATGGAATCAAAATAATAACGGAAAATCTTAGGAATCATTTTATAGGCGATGCGGCTAGCAACCCATCACCAATTTGATTCCCATTTCCATCCATACGCCCACGATCATGCTAAACGTGGCCTTTAAGTCTAGTCACCTAAGGCTCTGTCTACCCGGTAAGGAAAGACGTGATTTATTTTTAGATCAAAATCTTGATTAAACATAAAATTACACAGAACCTGAATACCCTACTTTGATCACTGTCAAACCCTTATCCTAAAACCTAATTGAATCATTTCACTAAATACCGGTCAAGTCATGCATAAATCCTCAGTCGCTCAACTAGTGTGTACTGGGGCGAGCAAACCAACAGCGGCTCGTGATTGGCCAATCGGTTCTCAATACATGTTTACTGTGGAGGGATCCTGTGAATAGTTGAAAGGCTCCAAAAGCACGGTAGGCTGAGCTCAAAGAACCTGTTTTAGGAGAGTATGCCAGGAAAACATAACTTTAGGTGAAAGCGAATACATACATACATAAATCACGTCTTTATTCCTTACGGGGTAGACAGAGCCTAAGATAACAAGACCTACAGACCATGTTTAGCATGATTGTGGGTGAAAGTGAATTGTTGCATAATACGCGAAAGCTTTAATTTTCCAAGTTATAATTGTGTTGCTTCCATGCAGGTTTGAGAGCAAAGAAAAACATAGAATGTACTAGTTGCTTCTCTTCCCGCGCAGATGGTAAAAGTCCATCGAGGGAATGGGCGAAAGTCTTAGGAATCATGTTAAAGGCGATGCGGCTAGCAACCCATCACTATTTTGATTCCCCTTTCCAGCTATGCACCCTTAATCATGCTCAACGTGGCCTTAAGGTTTTGTTAGCTTAGGCTCTGTCTACCCCGTAAGGGATAAAGACGTGATATATGTATGTATATATTTATGCACTAAAAGATTTACATTCAAGCGTACATTTCTTTTCAAAATATATGTCTGTTTCATTGCAATTATGCCAATAGATTGCTACTTTTTATCCCGGGGAAGGGAAAAGTTCCCGCAGCACGCCGAAGAGGCATTTCATCTTAGTCCTCTAGGTTGGCAACGCATCTGCAGTCCCCCCGGGGTTGCGGGTGTCTATGGGCAGTGGTGATCACTTACCATCAGGTGACCCACTTGCTCGTTTGCCTTCCTATTCACATAACAAAAAAAAAATGCAGTTGCAGGAAACACCTTCTCACTCTTGCAATACAGTTGTGTCTGTGCAACGTCTCACACATTCAAGCACACACACACACTCAAGACGCTTTATCCTACTATTATAAACGCGAAACTTTGTAGTGTATGGATGGATGGATGGATGTTTGTTACTCGTTCACGCCAGAACGGCTGGACAGATCTGGATACAATTTGGAAAGTAGCTAGATTATAGTCTGGTATACCACATAGGCTACATTTTATCCCGGAAAATTGCCTTATTCCTGCGGAATAGCGGTAAACAAATTCTACGCAGACGAAAATGCGGGCAACATCTAGTTACATTAAAAAGTCAATGCCATGAAACAATTAGTTGGCAGACGCGTTTAAAAAAAATTAAAAGGCCCTTTGGTTGACAATTAAATAACTGATCTCAGTAAATAACGGCAGTACAGAACTTGGCGTATCTTTTAATAGAGTGGGCGGAAATGCTTCCTTTTTCGCCCCAAAGCGGTTTATCTTAAGTTTTAAGTACTTAAACTTGAAGAAAAAATTAGTCATAATTTATTTTGCTCCCGAAGTTTTCTTGCGGATGAGGTGTTATTCGAATTTCTGAGAATCCTTATTTTATCATCGCTGGATTATCTTGCTTGCTAGACCAGTTGTGCATGGTTTTGGAAACGGACTCATCTTTCACATCACTCGAAAGTACTGTTTATATTTTTAAAACTACAGCTCTAATTTATTTTTTGTCTTGGTCACAAGATTAGTGAGAGCCGTATCTTCTAAGCTACTTACTCGTATTTAAAATTGAGCACAATTTTTCACCACTTTCGAGTGGTATTTTCATGCATGTGTTTTCAAAAATCGGGTCCCTGATACTACTCCTTACTTTCGACTACCTACTGTCTAGTAGGGTTGTATGTAACGGAGGCGGTTGCAGAGGTGACGAAAGTGGATGTGGAAAAAATTGTAATTTTATGGCTTATTTGGTAAACATAGAATGTACCAGTTGCTTCTCTTATCGTGCAGATGGTAAAATCCCATCGAAGGAATGGGCATAGGAATGACTTTTATAGACGATGCGGCTAGCAACCCATCACTATTTTTATTCCCTTTTCCATCCGCATCATCCAATCATGCTTAACGTGCCCTTTAGGTCTTGTTACTTTAGGTGTGTGTGTGTGTGTGTGGTTTATTGAACAGTTGTTCCTCGTGTATGGTCCGTTCAGATCGCTACCTACCACTATCTTACACGCTATTCCTGCCGTCAAGCAGCAGTGCATCTGCTGTGTTCCAGTATGGAGTAAGACAGCTGGTTGAATTACAGACACGAAGGGTGTAACACTTTGTTTTACCCAAATATCAATTTATTATCTCCTTAAACCCATCTGAATATGTCTAAAAATCCAGAGAGTGCTGCTGGAATGAATAATTTACAATTCAGTTTCAGACTTGCGCCATTTATTATGAAGCACTAGGATTCACAATTCCAACTTTCCAAAGAGATATAATTTATGTTTCGGGCGTCTTCAAATGAGACCGGAGTCAAAACCATTATATTATCAAAGTCACAGTTATTTTACTCAATACTTACTGGGCAATCTAGCATGCGAATACATCTCTATTATACATTTAAGGTAGCTACAACTTCGGGACCTTATACATCCCTTTTATAAAACTTCAATTCAATTTAATTCATTTAATCATTTAAACTTAACTTTTCATTTTAACTTCGAAACGACACTGAAAATAAAAACACCGAAAAATCCGAAAAGTGAAGCTACAGCCAGGAATCGAACTCATCATTCCGTGATGCGTGCCATACCGCTACACCACCCATAACAGGTGAGTAATCTTACTAGCTGACTTTGTTACTATGCGATTTTTTGTCGGCAAGCGTCATCTGTTTGAATAATGTGTCTGTACGATACAATTACAAACGCCCGTGAAGCATCTACTGCTCACCAGGGACGAGAAAAGGCGCTGTTTTTCATATGATAACTACTATCAAACTAAATGAGGGTATTTTTTTTTGAGAATTGCTCACCTACACTTTGAACGTCGGCCAAAATCATCATTTTATCAGCTTCGATAAGAAAAACGAGGTGTTTAGTTAAAGTCAGCCACCTGCTGATACGTTATTATTACGAGCCTATCATGTCTCACTGCTGAGCAAAGGCCTCCCCCCAACGCTTTCACTGCTCTCGGTCTGCTGCGGTACGTGTCCAGTCCCTTAAGTTGTCCAACTCGTCCCGCCATCGCCGTCTAGGTCTGCCGCCGCTTTGAGTTAGTGGGACTCCAATTAGTGGTTGTCTTGGCCCGTAACTCATCCGGCATACGGCAAACATGACCAGCCCAGCCCCATTTCAGCTTTGCCGTCTTTTTACCAACGTCTGACTTGAGTCATGGAGCGAAGGTCAGTGTTCCGGATTCGATCCACTAGTTTTACACCTAGCATGCTGAGTTCCATGGCGCGCTGGCAAACCCCGATCTTGGACTTGAGAGCCTCTGTCAAAGACCATGTTTGAGCACCGTAATAGTATATACGTAATAGAATATACCATACCTACTTACAAATATACGTACTTCCATGCTGGTCTGGGAGCAAAGAAAAAACATAGAATGTACCAGTCGCTTCTCTTCCCGCGCAAATGGTAAAAACCCATCGAGGGAAGGGGCGAAAATCATAGGAATCATGTTATAGGCGATGCTAGCAACCCATCACTATTTTGTTTCCACTTTCCACGTCTACGCCCTCAGTGTCTTGCTAAACGTGGCCTGTAGGTCTTGTTACCTTGACTCTGTCTACCCCGTAAGGGATAAAGACGTGATTTGTGTGTGTGTATGTATGTATGTTTATACCATAACGGGAGTGTACCTGTTCACCACGACTTGACTTCACTATATCGCAGAGATGGCAAAGTAAATACCTACCTGTTTTTTTTTTTTTTTATATATATGAATAGGAAGGCAAACGAGCAAGCGGGTCACCTGATGGTAAGTGATCACCACCGCCCATAGACACCCGCAACCCCGGAGGGATTGCAGATGCGTTGCCAACCTAGAGGACTAAGATTAAATGCCTTTTGTGCCCGTAATTTCCCCGGCTGTCTTACTCTCCACACCGGAACACAGCAGTGCAAGCACTGCTACTTAGCGGCAGGATTAGCGAGTAAGATGGTGGTAGCGATCCGGACAGACCTTGCACAAGGCCCTACCACCCGATTTATTTTAAGACAGTGTACGAGCCCCTCACCAGAATTCACAAACAGGGCGCCCCAGAACTACAAATAGGCAAATTGCTTACAAATTGATTTAACTCGTTTAATGAAACAAACAGTTCAGCTGAACCGACTCGCCATAACTTTCAACAACGTTATAATTCGACGCGGAATCTTCAAAGTGCAACTCCCACTACAAAGGGGATGAAATTAGGGGTTACCCGACTTGGGAAGGGCAGTAATTAATCCTTTGGCTAGTCGGAGTTAAGGTCGAAAGGTTTTTGGTGAATCCTACTAATATAATAAACTAGCGACCCGCCCCGGCTTCGCATGGTCGCAATCATCGTTGTACGGTCTTACTTCCGTACATTTATGCTGGTCTGGGAGCAAAGAAAAAACATAGAATGTACCAATTGCTTCTCTACCCGTGCAGATGGTAAAAGTCCATCGAGGGAATAGACAAAAATCATAGGAATCATGTAATAGGCGATGAGGCTAGCAACCCATCACTATTTTGATTCCATTTTCCACCTACCCACAATCTTGCTAAAATGTGGCCTGTACCTACAGGTACCTACCTGTTACCTTAGGCTCTGTCTACCCCGTAAGGGATGAAGACGTGATTTGTGTGTGTGTGTGTGTGTGTGTGTGTGTGTGTGTGTGTGTGTGTGTGTGTGTGTGTGTGTGTGTGTGTGTGTTGAAACGTGTATAGATGGTTTTGACGGCTTGGGAACGTACTTATATTTTATGCCCTGGACTTGACTGTACATATCAGAGCCATTAAGAACATTTTTTTTTATGTGAATAGGAAGGCAAACGAACAAGTGGGTCACCTGATGGTAAGTGATCACCACTGCCCATAGACACCCGCAACCCCGGGGGGATTGCAGATGCGTTGCCAACCTAGAGGACTAAGATGAAATGCCTCTTGTGCCCGTAATTTCCCCGGCTGTCTTACTCCGCACCGGAACACAGCAGTGCAAGCACTGCTACTTAGCGGCAGGATTAGCGAGTAAGATGGTGGAGATGCAAATAAATGCTAAATCTCCAGCAGAATTCCCCAAGAACTATCCGGAGAAACTATGTATTTATTAAGACAATATTGTTGCTGAAACTTGGCCGAATTCTTCCGTCAAGTTTCTCGGTTGTTAGAGCTTTATTGAAATAAGTTGAATTTTAATAACAGTTCCCGGCGGGAAGCGGAAGCTCATTTTTTTGGGTAAGCTTGGTTTGAAACGTTTGAGTTGGTTTTTGCATGTTTTTAGTTACGTAAACAACGATAGCCCACAGTTTTAGAACTGTCCGAGATCCTAACTACGGAACAGAGCAGGACTAGTGGAGTGGCCTAATCCTTACTAATCCTTACTAATCCTTACTAATATTATAAATGCGAAAGTAACTCTGTCTGTCTGTTACCTTTTCACGCTTAAACCGCTGGGCCGATTTAGTTGAAATTTGGTATACAGATAGTTTGAGTCCCGGGAAAGGACATAGGATAGTTTTTATCCCAGAAAATTGCATAGTTTCCGCGGGATAGCACAGCCCAAACCATTGGATTTAGAGACTTGTAATTTTGCATATAGATACCTTATACAATGTAGGCATCCACTAAGGAAGGATTTTTGGAAATTCCCACGGGATAAGGAAAAAACGGGAATTATATATTCGATTCCGAGTGACGCTATCTCAGTAACCATAATAACTAGACTCTTCAAATTAAAACTAAGAAACTAATTTCAGGATTTTTGGAAATTCCCACGGGATAAGGAAAAAACGGGATTTATCTACGCGGACGAAGTCGCGAGCATAAGCTAGTGTGGTAATAATTCTAAACTGCCTGTCAATTATTTATTTAATGTAGCATTTATCAACTTTTTCATTTCATTCCTTTAGTCGTTGTCTAGTGGTCTGATTACACCCATAGCTTGTAAAGAAGGTCCCGTTACTTTGAACCCAAACACTTTAAAAATATCTTTATATATATTTTATTCAAAATTAAAAAAAAAAGTACATTTATATACATTAATCTAAACTTCAAAGCTGGTCTGGGAGCAAAGAAAAACATAGAATGTACCAGTTGGTTCTCTTCCCGAGCATATGGTAAAAACCGATCAAGAGAACGGCCGAAAATCGTAGGAATCATTTTATAAGCGATGCAGCAACCCATCACTATTTTGGCTCACCTTTCCAAATATACGTTCACAATCATGCTAGGTCTTGTTACCTTAGGCTCTGTCTTTCCCGTAAGGGATAAGGACGTGATTTAACTATTTTAATTAATTTATGTATTTTTTTTAGTTACACGTAAGTCGGGTTCTATCTATTTATTGCTTTGTTTACGTAAAAGTTTATGGATTATGTAATATATTTTATCTGTGTATCGCTTCGTGAGTCACAGACGGTTCTGGCTGAAAATCAGTGCAGGTGTCTAACACCTCAGCGTAATGCTGAGCCAGCGACCGTTTCACTTTTGCGAAGACACACACAACGCTGAGCATCTATCTTTAATGTCTTGATTATTTTCTATAAAATCGTGTATATTCTTTTGTAAATGTGTGTCTTGCAAAAAGGAATAAATGTCTTCTTTCTTTCTTTCTTTACATATCTAATCTTAAACAATTTCGTAACTATCACAACAGCTTTGTACAAAAATCGCTCCACGTCTTAGTACCCTATCAAAGTATAACACGGTGCAGAAACAATGTTCGCTAAGACATTCATTAGCAAGTTAATGAGGTCGTACTCGTAGTCTTAGTTATTCCAGTCGCCGAGATAGCTCTCAGGACTAAGTGGATGTTTAAGTGTCTTTTATGAGTACGGATTAGAATATAGCGTCTCCAAAGAACAGTCTACAGAGTGTCGATGGAGACTGAGGTTTTAGCATCGTAGCAGATATAATAGGAATCATTTTATAGGAAACTAGCGACCCGCCCCGACTTCGCACGGTATATTATGCATGTATTATACATTATAAACCTTCCTCTTGAATCACTCTATCTATTTAAAAAAACCGCATCAAAATCCGTTGCGTAGTTTTAAAGATTTAAGCATACATTGGGACAAAGGGACAGAGAAAGCGACTTTATTTTATACTATGTAGTGATGATAATAATAGGAATCACTTCCATGCTGGTCTGGGAGCAAAGGAAAAACATAGAATGTACCAGTTGCTTCTCGTCCCGCGCAGATGATAAAAGCCCATTGAGGGAATGGGCGAAAATCTTTGAAATCATGTTATAGGCGATGCGGCTAGCAACCCATCACTATTTTGATTCTCCTTTTCATCCATACATACACCCACGATAATGCTAAACGTGGTTCTTAGGTCTTGTTACCTCAGGCTCTGTCTACCCTGTAAGGGATGGAGACGTGATTTGTGTATGTATCACGCTAAACATGACCTCTAGGACTTGTTTCCTTAGGCTCTGTTCCCCCGTAAGGGATAAAGACGTGACATTTATGTATGTATGTATCTATTAGAATATAGCGTGTCTCCAAATAACGGTCTACAAAGTGTTGACATTTACAAGGATTTTTAAACCAGCCCAAACACCCGCTGAAGTGTTCCGGATAAATTTTAAGATAGAGGCGTCTCTCATATTTATGGCTGACGTTTCCTTAACCATGCAAGAGACAGGACTTCCCACGCATTGTAATCGATGCAAATAGAATGTACCAGCTGCTTCTCTTCTTGCGCAGATGGTAAAAGCTTGTCCAGGGTATGGGTGGAATGGACGGAAATAGGAATCTTGTTATAGGCGATGCGAGCCATCCATCACTATTTTGATTCCATTTTCATACGCCTATGTTTTGCTAAACGTGGCCTTGTGGCCATCAGGTCTTGTTACCTTAGACTGTCTACACCGTAAGGGATAAAGACGTTATTTAGCTATGTATGAACAATCTTGAGCACATTCCATCACACATTGTGTACATTCCATCACAGAACCTAATCATTGTACTATTCAACCTAAGATGGGATAACGCTGGCCAAGACATTGGCCAACACTTCCACATGGATCATTGAGTCACACGTATAGCTTAATGTTGGTCCAAACACTGCGCCAACGTTGGTCCAAACATTGCGCCAATGTTTGCCAGGTCTCACCAATACTGTTTCTTACACGTAAATCCCACATATTGTCTGTCCCGGTAATCCGAGAGTCAATTTCTCTAAGCCTGTTTTGCTATTTGGTGTGTGGAGATCGGTTTATTTGTTGGCTCGGCTTTATTTTTTATTTGGAATCGGTTGGAGCTAATTACTACTTGGTGAGTACTTTGTTAGAGGTTTTAAGGAGATTTTATGAGTATTGGGATTAATTAATGAAAAACAGCGCCTCTCGTCCCTGGTGAGCAGTAGATGTTCCACGGGAGTTTGTAAAAGTGTCGTGCAGACACATCATTCAAACAGATGACGCTTAGCGATAAAAAATCGCATAGTAACAAGGACACGTGACAGCTAGTAACAGACAGAGAAATTCGGAGGCTTACCCATCTGCTATGGGTGGTGTAGCGGTATAGCACGCGTCACGGAATGACGAGGATCCGGGTTCGGTTCCCGGCCATAGCATAGTATTGCAGTGTCGTTTATAAATTTAATTAATGATGTCAGGAAGTTGACCAGTTACTGGCGTTAATTTGTGGTTTAAAAACGTAACAAATATATTTTTGTACCCAGTTAGATGAAAGGCAATTAAAAAATGAAATAGTCCTTAACATTTTAAGATTTTACTTCTGTTCATAGAACAATAAAATAAACTATCTTGAGGGAACAAGTTACAGGCGATAGCGATAGCATATATATACTTAATAATATTTATTGGCACTTCCATGCTGGTCTGGGAGCAAAGAAAAATAGAATGTACCAGTTGCTTCTCTTCCCGCGCAGATGTTAAAAGCCCATCGAGGGAATGGGCGAAGATCATAGGAATCATGTTATGGGCGATGCGGCTGGCAACCCATCACTACTTTGATTCCCCTTTCCACCCGTACGCTCACAGTCTTGCCAAACGTGGCCTACAGATCTTGTTACTTTAGGCTCTGTTTACCCCGTAAGGAATAAAGACGTGATTTGTGTGTGTGTGTATATTTATTGACATTGACATTTGAATTGACTAATGATTATGGCTACTTCATGTAGATTAGTTACTGCTTATTTAATATTTTTTTGCTAAATACCCCATCAGTAAAAGACGTGCAGACTTAAGCACACGTCCTAATTAGCGGCCAGTACTGTAATGGGGATAAAGCTGAGCACAGCTGGCAAATCACACGGAGAACAAGGCACAGGCGACAGCGTGTTAGTGAATAGTTCGCATTTTTCAGATGTTTTTTGTATACATACATACATACATATTTATATCTTACGGGGTAGACAAAGCCTAAGGCAGCAAAACCTTAAGGCCACGTTTAGCATGATTAAGGGCGTATAGGTGGAAAGGGAAATCAAAATTGTGGTGGGTTGCTAGCCGCATCGCCTATGACATGCTTCCTAAGAATTTCGCCCATTCCCTCGATAGGCTTTTACTATCTGCGCGGGAAGAGAAGCAACTGGTAAATTCCATGTTTTTTCTTTATTCCCAGACCAGCATGGAAGAATGTGGAAGAATGTGTTTTTTGTATGATATTTATTATTATCTTGCCAGGTGACTTTTCCTGTCTTCTTCATTTGAACTGTAAACAAATGCAACTAAAATGCATAATTAATCAACCAAGACTCGAAAGTATTCAACCTAGATTCATGTTTTCGTAAAAATCGATCCGATCGAATCTTCAACCTTAAGCTTCGTATCGTTCTCAGTAGACTATCCAATGGGTCGTCACTATGTCAGCAGGGGAGACCGAGGCGAGTTGAGACAGAGGTGAGTTGGTACAAAGCCTTTTTCTCTGCACCTATGACAGTTAGCGAGGTCACAACTTCACACTAACTGAGGAGTGTAGAAAGAGCAACGAATTAGCGAAGTTACCAGCCCGATAAACTGTCACAGTTCAGAGAAATCGGCTTTGTATCAACTCACCTCTGTCTCAACTCGCCTCGGTCTCCCCTACTTTGAAAATAAACTCTCCATGGTCATGTAAATATACCTGAATGTCCGATCTTTCGCCGGTATTTTTTGGTAGGTACGTTTTTTAAATAATTATGAACTTTACTAGATAGATTTATTGCCTCCCCCCTGCATACTATACACCCTTAATCATGCTAAACGTGGCCGTAATGTTTTGTTACCTTACGCTCTGTCTACCCCGTAAGGGATAAAGACGTGATTTATGTATGTATGTATGAAACGCCCTACATACTAAATTTAATGAAAATCATTGAAGCTGTTTCCAAGATTCAGATTAATATGATATGTATAAAAGAATTATTGCTCATGTAAAGGTATTAGACGGTTATGTAAATGTATAACCAAAACTATTTGGAAAGCTAAAGTAAAATTTATGTAACTTAATTTTAAATTTACAGCGGTAAAGACCGAAATTTGATAATAAAATAATAATGACAATAAACATTCGTCACACTAATTCGGGCTTCAAATGCGGACATATAAATCATGTATTATCAAATGCGCTTGGAATCATAGCATTCACCATCTCTCTCTATTTCCGTCTTATAATCTCTGACAGACAGAAATGGCGATGATAATTTTGTTACAACCATGCACGTATTATAATTACACATAAACGGATAACTCACGTATAAAAAGTCGAGTGATGCTCGACATGTTTCGGACTATTTCGTAGTCCTTCTTCATGGAGCGCTCGCCTTGCTTGCTTGTGCGCCGCTGTCAGTTGCGTCGAGCAGTCGCGCGAACAGAGCGCTGGCGCGCAGTGTTCGTTTCGCTGCCGCCGGGGCGAGCGCTCCAGGAAGAAGGACTACGAAATAGTCCGAAACATGTCGAGCATCACTCGACTTTTTATACGTGAGTTATCCGTTTATGTGTAATTATGGTTAATTCTCACGGTAGTTTCATGCACGTATTAAACTATAATATGCCTGCTCAGTTTGTTTTTAAGTAAATACCTAATAGTCATATTCCATCTCCTTATTATTGAAAAACTTTTGTAATAATCCTCGATCAAACAAAACGAGCAAAATAATCGTCATAAATATTCATATTCTGTTAATTACAAAAAAAACTTCAGATCACAAAGTACGAAAGCGTAACTTCCCTCCGAAACTCAAAGCGAACACAATTGCAACGTCAGAGCAATTAGCATCTAATTCAGTCTACCCTCGTTTTTATTTCAGCCGAATACGGCGCCAAACGCAAAGGCATAAAGTCTGAATTACTGTGCGAGTGAGAGTAGTTAGCAGGCAATTACATTATGTTGTCAAAGGCGCAGTTTTTCGTACGTTTGTAATGAACGAGCATAATTTATGTCCATTTGTACATTCAGACGGGGTGCCGGCCGGCCCTTGGATGTGCCGCGTAAGTTATAAGCGGCAGCGGTAGCGATTTCATAAAAAAAAACTCGGTGTAGTAACTTCTATTATTTTAAAGAAATTTTTAGTCATATATTTTTGTAGACTGTACTTTGTCGGTTGTGCAAAAAGCTGTAATTTCATGTAAATTTCTTTTGTTTGCTCTTTAATTTTTTGAAAAAATTCTTTTGTATGTATGAATGTGTCGTGGTAATAAAACCCCTTATTTAATATTGCTTTATTTACTTAAATGATAACATTTTGGGACATAATATTCACAAAATTACTTATCTTACCGTATTATCTAAACAAACAAACACGCAATTTGAAAAAACGTACATAACAAAATCACTTCCAAAATTATTTTTGTACCTTTTAAGTAGATTTTATTACATTTTCGGTAAAAAAATACAGAAAAAAAGCTCAGAAAAAACCTCATTCAATTCATTCACAATATCATAAATTCACATGCAACGTCCACGAACAACGGCCCCACGTTTTTGAAATCTCTATAAAATCCGCCTAACGATTCGCTGCATCCTATAAATTACGCCTCAACACGGCCGATGCGAAACGAATTTTGCCGACCGAAATAGACGCCCGAAATGAATACGTTGCAATTTCCACACGAAATTGTCGAGCGTTATTAAAATTGATTTCGCATACCGCTTTATTGCCTCTAACTCCCTGTTGTTTTTAGGGTTCCCTTGCCAAATTGGCGTAATTGAAAGAAAGAGAGAAAGAAAACTTTATTTCACCACAGGAGTTACAAAGTGCATAACAAGGACACATTGTTACACAGAGATAGGTGACATTTTTTGCGGTAAGTGAAACAGCGGCCTTCGCACTAACTCTGGGTCTGTATCGCGAGTGCCAGGTGAAGTACTCAAAACACAAGAATAATTAGAAAGTGTGTGTGTGCGTGTGTGTGTGTGTGGCTACACTTAACCATTAGTAAGTTTTTTTTTATATATATGAATAGGAAGGCAAACGAGCAAGTGGGTCACCTGTGTGGTAAGTGATCACCACTGCCCATAGACACCCGCAACCCCGGAGGGATCGCAGATGCGTTGCCAACCTAGAGGACTAAGATGCAATGCCTCTTGTGCCCGTAATTTCCCCGGCTGTCTTACTCTCCACACCGGAACACAGCAGTGCAAGCACTGCTACTTAGTGGCAGGATTAGCGAGTAAGATGGTGGTAGCGATCCGGACGGACCTTGCACAAGGCCCTACCACCCGCAAGTGGTAATTAGAACCTTCAATCCATTTGTCTATCCGTGGCTTAACTCAGAGAGTTCTTGTTTTAGAAAGCGGTACAGTCCCTGAACAACATTCGGATTAGAACATTCGGGCTTCGGGTACCATCGGCTGATTCAAGTATCAAAGCTATAAGAGTGAGTGAGATAGAAATACTGTCACGTTTCGTGAGTTCAGGATTATGGTCGGAGGAAATAACACTTGCATAGACGGTGTGTTAAGGAATTTATCTTTGAAAATGAAGGCACCTAAAACAAACAGAGGTATGTGTTAAGGGAGAAGGTACATAGTATTAGAAAAACTAACAAATAATGGTAAATATTATAGATGAACACTTACAATTGTGCCTTTTGATTATTGTATTTTACACTTTATAATATAGAAGACTTGAGACTGATAAAATATATCAAATAGGCAGGCACGACTGTGCGCTGGCAGAACTGGAGAGCGAATGAATAAGCAGCTCTGATAGATCGAAAACAAGAAATGAGTTTGAATTTTTGAAAAAGGAGCAGAATACAAAATATGCTTTTTTTTTTAGTTAAGTAATAAAAAGGTAAAGGTCTGTACCGAGCTACAACAGCCTCGTTACAATACATACTCGTATGACATTCTAAGAACTCACGCACTGAAATTTGGCATAGGTGTCCTTTTTCACGCCAACAATTTGTTTGCATCCGCCAGGTACGGGTTTGCGGTTTGCTCCTTATTCATAAACTATAGGCTTCTGCTAACTTAGCAATCGTTTGTCCTTATCTGTCTCTTTGACATTCACCTTTCACAGATAAGGACAAACGATTGCTAAGTTAGCAGAAGCCTATAGTTTATGAATAAGGGGGTACAACTACACGGATTCCCTATTCGGTCGTATGTGAGGCGTTACGGGAGCACTCGGTGTCACCGTGACGCCCCACGACCACCCATGTGGGTTCCCTCTTCGCCGCACCTGTGCAATGCAGGTTTGGTAAAAAGTGGGAACCCTACACTCGCGGCCCAGAACGCGCATGGCCGGATTTATTAACAAAAATAATACGGTATCGGTTACAAGGGAATAGTTAGCGGTAGGTTGCAATTCGTTTTCGTTTCGCATTTGATTTGCGAACTAAACTGACGCGAATAGGTTTTGCGGGTTCGCGTTGTCTGTTTTTTGCCACGCACATTTCGAAGTTTATTGTGTGATAAATTTTTGCGTGCGCCAATTAAATTAATTATTTTATCTGTGTATCGTTTCGTGAATCATAGACGGTTCTGGCTGAAAATCAGTGCTGCAGGTGTATAACGCCTCGGCGTAATGCTGAGCCAGCGACCGTTTTTCACTTTTGCGAAGACACACACAACGCTGAGCATTTATTTTTAATGTCTGTGTTTTTTTTCTTGTTTTTTTTTTGCTATAAAATTGTGTATATTCTCTTATATTTGTGTGTTTTGCAAAAAGGAATAAATGTTTTCTTTCTTTCTTTCTTCTTTCTTTCACTCCACACTTTTGAAATTCAATTCCTAAATGAGTGAGTTATAATATGTATGTATGTATTGTAGGAACTTGAGTTTGTATTATACATACATACATAAAGCACGCGTCACGAAATGACGAGGATCCGGGTTCGATTCCGGCCATAGCTTTTCTTTTCGGATTTTTCCGTGTTCTAATTTCCAGTGACATTAAGAAATTTAATTGCATTGCATGTTTGAGAAAAGGATAATTACAGAACACAAATCACATGATCCCGTCGGGTCAGTTCTGTCAAAGATCAATTCTATGAACAAACATACCCAATTAGCGGCAGCTGAATAGTTTGACTGACGGTAGACCGGGAACTTGACCGGTCCGACTTTACACCGTCCAGGTAAACTTTTGCCTCCGGTTCCTTGTTATTATTTAACTTCGGAAATTCAAGTTATTTGGCTGTTTGGAAATCAGGAGTCACTCGATAAGCGACGGGCGTTTCGAATCCACGCCCGAAAGTGTCAACAGAACCTTAGAACTAGAGAATATCAAGGAGCGCCAGTAAAAAAATTGGTGGGGTTGCGTTTTTGCGCCTCTTGGTGTCGACTTTAGGGCCTTGGGGGCCGGAGACAAAACAGCTCGTCAAGGAGCTGTCTTCTCGGCTGGCATGCCTCAGGGGATCAGCGGGCTGGTGCTTACCACAGCGCATCAGCCTTGCTATCCAGAGAGGTGATGCTGCCAGCCTCTTAGGAACGGCCCAAAGCAGCAGCCTCGACAATATTTTTTATTTAGTATAGTTTTGTAAATAGTAGTAGTAGTAGGTATTTTTTTTTCTTTTATACATGGGTATTTTTTATACATTTTATTGTAATTGATTATCTATTATTAAAAAAAAAAAAAATTGTGTGGTGTAAGGGATAATTAAGTTTGTGGGATTTATACGTGTTTCATTGGCGGTAGTGGAGGGAGGAATTGCATGAAAAACTTATATATTTCACACAGACTTGGTTATCTTGCACGTGAGTGGCGGAGTAGTAAGTTTTGTTCATTGAAATGGACCTCCGCAAAGTAACGCTTTCAATAAAATACCCGCGATCTTGTTTATACACTGAAATGATTTTTAGTTTCCGTAAATATTCGACTCTTTGATCAGTTCCACTTTGATCATATAATTCTGTCGATTCGGAAAGTTCTCGTAACCCAATCACGGCGCTATCGAGTGCGACAAAGCATCAGTATTCCGGCGGCGCCGTGTAAAAGGTTAGGAGTTATTGGGATGCTAATTTTTCCGATATTTAAATGGCTACGCTTTAATGCGGACTAAGTTATGAACGAACAGTATTTATAATTTTATTGTCATAGCAGAGAGCGGAATTTTCGTGACAAAAATCAAACGTAGAGTTGGAACGTTAAATTGTATTGACTTTTACATTAGGGGGCGTCCATTAATTAACTTGGGGGAGAGGGGGGGGGGGGGGGTCTTGGAAAATATCACGTAATTTTTTTTAGCAGAAAATGGTGTAAAACTGCTTGAAAGTTAAGTTAAATAAAAGTTGAATTAATAATTTAAGATTACAGTAATATTTGCAAATACTAGTCCTTGCTAGTCTTAATTAAAGTACCTAATTAAACAAATTGTGTTATGTTTTTTAATTAATCTAATACTTTTACACCCAAAGTACAAGTATTGAAAAATCTCACGTGAGATTGGGGTAGGGGGGAGGGGGTCGAGAAAAAAATCTTACGACATCTCACGAAGGTGGGAGGGGGGGTCAAAAATCCTTAAGAATGCCTCACGTAATTAATGGACGCCCCCTTACGAGGCGGTTGAAAAGTTCTAAGCTTAAGAAGAAAAAAAATACTAAAAACATAATATTTTTGTCTATGTTAGTAACCAGTATAAAATGACCTGACACTGCATGTATTTTACTTTGGAGCAGAGCCCTGGTAATACTGGATTTTAAGTCTCCAAACCATCAGTGTAGATACAATTTTACTATAATTGTCAAAAGTGGAAATCCTTGTAAACGTTTTCCACCCAATATACTTATTCCGCGAAGCAAAGAAAATTGAATGAAAAGCTCCGCGCTAAATTACTTAGAGCCCACCGTTTTTTGTAACAACATTATTTAATTTTTTAGCCGAAACAGAATACAAAAAAAAACCTCATTTTTTTTTATGTGAATAGGAAGGCAAACGAGCAAGTGGGTCACCTGATGGTAAGTGATCACCACTGCCCATAGACACCCGCAACCCCGGAGGGATTGCAGATGCGTTGCCAACCTAGAGGATTAAGATGAAATGCCTCTTGTGCCCGTAATTTCCCCGGCTGTCTTACTCTCCGCACCGGAACACAGCAGTGCAAGCACTGCTACTTAGCGGCAGGATTAGCGAGTAAGATGGTGGTAGCGATCCGGACGGACCTTGCACAAGGCCCTACCACCCGCACGTTAACTAACAAAATTGATGTAGTAATTGGCTGAAGACCAAAAAGTTACACACCGCTAAAGTTGCGTTAGTAAAGTAGTCAAAATTCGCTAACTTTTTCCATTGTGACACGAAAGTTATTCATACAAAAATGTATGGAAAAAGTTAGCGAATTTTAATTACCTTACTAACGCAACTTTTACGGGGTGTAACTTTTTGGTCCTCACCCAATTAATAATATCCCTACTTCCTACTAATATTATAAACGCGAAAGTTTGTAAGTATGGATGGATGAATGGATGATTGTTACTCTTTCACGCCAAAACGGCTGGACAGATCTGGATGAAATTTGTAACATAGATAGATTATAGTCTGAAATAACACAAAGACTACTTATCATCCCGAAAAATTGTGATTCCTGCGGGATAGCGATAAACGAATTCTATGCAGGCGAAGTTGCGGGCAAGAGCTAGTATATTTATAAATGCGAAAATAACTCCGTCTGTCTTACCTAACCTTATCTTATTTTATACTAGCTGTTGCCCGCAACTTCGTCTGCATAGAATTCGTTTATCGCTATCCCGCAGGAATTTTGCAATTTTCCGGGATAAAAAGTAGCCTATGTGTTATTCCAGACTATAATCTATCTATTTTCCAAATTTCATCCAGATCTGTCCAGCCGTTCTGGCGTGAAAGAGTAACAAACATCCAAACATACTCACAAACTTTCACATTTATAATATTAGTAAGATAGTAAGATAATTATATAGAATTGCTCGTAAAAGGTATAAGTTAACTATTTTGGGATGTAAGGTTAATATATAAGGTTCACAAGTCAAGTATAAATATGTTTTTTTTAAAGTCCTAGAGATGTATAGAGGCTCTACTGGTCAAATCAAAATTTTAATTTTACTCTTAATTTAAAGTTGGTTTGTGAGCGTTTTCCGAAAAAAAAACCACATGATTTTTTTTCCAGAATCTAACTATTTTGGGTTTTTCTTACTCAGAATATCGAAAAATGTGTCACAAAATTTCCATTACAGTTCGTCACTTTTTATAATATAAGTATATTATGTAACGTGACGAACAGGAAATTAAGTTCTATAGTTAAATCTGGGACACACTATCTTTTATGAGAATCGATAGGGTAAACCCCCCTAAGCCGCTAAGTAGCAGTGCTTGCACTGCTGTGTTCCGGTGTGGAGAGTAAGACAGCCGGGGAAATTACGGGCACAAGAGGCATTGCATCTTAGTCCTCTAGGTTGGCAACGCATCTGCAATCCTTCCGGGGTTGCGGGTGTCTATGGGCAGTGGTGATCACTTACCATCAGGTGACCCACTTGCACGTTTGCCTTCCTAGTCATATAAAAAAAAAAAAAAAAAACGATTCTGAGTGAGAAAAACCCAAAATAATTGAATTCTGGAAAAAATGTTCATGTTGTTTTTTTTTCGAAAACGCCCTTGTCCGCTCTTCTCCTCTGTCTTAGCAAAAACAATCCATTTTTCAGTGCACGCGCTACCCGATGTAAGGCCTGGGGCGGATCCACAAACAAATATTACATCTGATTTCTCCATTTCTGGGACTGATTACGCTCAGATTATAAAATTATGAACTAGCTATTACTCGCGATTTTGTCTGCGAAGAATTCGTCTAGGTATCGTTATACTGCGGGAACTACGCAATTTTCCGGAATAAAAATAAAACTGTAATCTATCACTTTACTAAATTTAATACAGATTAGTTTAGCCGTTTCAGCGTGAAAGATTAACAAACAACCATTGTCATGAATCCTGTTAGAACGATGATGACATGTATCAAAATAATATTTATGTTTATGGTAGATTCCGGTACTTGTGGCGCCATCTATCCTCAGAATGTGGAACTAAACGTGTGCCCTTGTTATATTTTTTATTGAATAAAATCAGTCAGTTGCGCATATCCAACGTGTTTTAATAGGTTATGGGAAACTTCTGTATTTATAATGTTAGTGGGAAGAGTGGCTCGCACATACCCACATAAACATTATTTTCATAAGACCGTCGGATAGCCTACTAACAGTAGGCCTACCAGTAACTCTTAGGGCCCGGCCCGTTTCACCTCCTTATGATTCCGTCTCTATTTATTTCTATGAAACAGACAGAGACGTAATCATAGATAACTGACACTTAAGATAACTGTAACTTAACAGAGAGTGGTGAGACAGGCCTTAAACCAGCTGCTTTTTAGACTACTACTTGTTATTAAGACCAGTTGCTTTTTAGACCACTTGTTATTTAGACCGGCTGCTTTTTAGACCACTTGCTAATTAGACCAACTGATTTTCTGACGAAATGAGGTCCCGTAAGGGATAAAGACGTGATTTGTATATGTATGTTGTGTATGTAATGAATGAAAAAAATACGGATGTTTTTGAATTTGACGGGATGACCAATCAGATCAAAATCAACCTAGACTCGGCCATTCTCCTAAGGAGTTCGGAGTCAGGGAGACAGAAAATGCTAACTAGACGGCAAAGCGATTGCTATCTAAATCGAATCCACGGTTTTGTTGGCTACGTGACCATTTGTTCCGAGTCGGTGTTGAAAAATGGAGCTGTCTTAGTGTCGGATTTTTAGCCGACTAGAGCGAAAGGATGAGTTATTGAGCTCAACGAGATGGGTACTCTTAGAACTGTAACAGGGGAGGCGCGCGAACCGCGTCCACTAGGGTCTATGGTTACTGTAACACAACAGTTACGGTTGCTGCTGAAAGAAGTACCCGGCTTTGGACGAAGCGTTCGTTATAACAATGGAGTAATAGGACTTATTGTACCTAAATTGGATTAAATTGCAAAAGTAATTCTTAACTCACTAATTTCAATAAACCACTCGCATCTTTGACTTTTTCGGAATTTATCGTCAATAAGTATTCCTTCAGCTTGCGCTTGAAGGTGTAACTCCTACTAGAGGCAATTGGCTGCAAATATAACGACATATCTCCACGCATATAAAACTCAGCACGTCGCAAAAATAAGCAGCAAATAAATCAAAACGAAATTGAACAAAATCTTCTCTGATTTGAATAGCTTTTCGAAATAAAGAAGATAAAATCCGTTGTCTGAACGGATAAACTGAGACCTAATGGATTGAATTAGTTCACCCCGCGCCTAACACAAATCCAGTGTTTTCGAGAAAATCTAATCTGCCCTTTGAGACATTAAAATGAGATGGTTTAGTGTACCAAACAACATGAAGGCCGAAACCGAATCGTCGGCTTCGGTTTTAGTCTTAGCCGAAAACTGTAACCAGAATTGAAATTTCAATGTGAACCATGACTTCGTCTTTGTAAAATTAGTGTATTATGATCCCGTGGATACTAATTGTACGTACTGTCGGGAAGCAAACTCCTTAAAAGGTGGCTGGCAGGTAGACGGTCTGACATGGCGCTGTCACGTGACAGAAGACTCTTGCCAGCCCACGGCTCATTAATTTTAGTTCCATTCTCTATTATATTCCATTATTCTATTCCATTGTTGTGTTTAATTTGGAACCAAGGGTCTTTATTATTCATCCTACTAATATTATAAATGTGAAAGTTTGTGACTTTGGATGTTTGTTACTCTTTCACGTCAAAACGGCTGGACAGATCTGGGTGAAATTTGGAACATAGATAGATTATAGTCTGGAATAACACATAGGCTACTTTTTATCCCGGAAAAATGAACGGTTCCCGAGGGATATATGATGATGATGATGATGATGAATATATTACTACTAAGTGGGTACTATTACTACTATTACGTTGAGGTTTGTGATTGCAGGTAAGAAATCAAATTATTAGTAAAATTAGTAAAATATGTCCTACTAATATTATAAATGTGAAAGTTTGTATGGATGTTTGGATATTTGTTACTCTTTCACGCCAGAACGGCCGGACAGATCTGGATGAAATTTGGAACATAGATGGGTCAATTTCCCAAGCAGTAAATTTTGATGGCAAGACTGAAAACGCAGGTGCAGAAGGCTTTGATAATGTAGAACTATTTTTTTTAGGAAACAGCCCCCTATTGTCTACCTCGGGCAACAGCTAAAATTAAAATATTATGTTATTTAATCATTTACAAAAATATATTTAGACCGTATTTCTCATCGAGGTGGGTTGTCCCGGAGCCGGTTTTAGTTACAAAATGCTGGATAAGTCGAATACTATGCGTGACAACAAAAAAAAATTACCTTTGTTTTATTGCCATATAAACAGGTAACAAAAAAAGCACATCACCTGATTTTTACCTCATTTGTAAACCTCTGAATATGTGCATATACATTTGTCCGGAGAGACGGTCTCATTCCGCGGGCAAATTTTGGGAACGATTTATTTGCCGAGTTTGACCCTTAAGCCCCTCCGTCTCCCTCGCACCCCGAGCGATAGTCGAACTGCGGCGCTCGGCGAGAGTAGACGTGTGTAACGACGAACGTTTCCGAGCAAGACATGAGTATTTCTCATCGCCATGGTGTGGGGACAAAAAAAGTTTCATTCCGGAGTTAGTCATAACTTTTATATTTTGTATCGCTTTTCTTTTAAATTTATATATGTCACGTCTAATGCAGTCCTGATTTCAAGAGTTTAATTAGTTTAAGAACACGAGTCTTACTTTTTTTTTAATATTTATTTTTATGTCGAGTTTCTCATTCCACCATATTTATTCCGGTGTTTCCGGTGTAGTAAAACCGGAATGACATCAAATGTAGCTTCACTTTATTATTATGAAATGGTTCCGTAGCATAATTTCTAAAATCAAATACTGAACTTATTTTATTGTACCACAGCTCATGTTCTTAGATAAAATTTACGCTTGTAGGCCATCAGGGGGCGCTACAAAAAGGGTTTAAAAATTTGGTTTCCGTACCCAAAGGGCAAAAACAGGACCCTATTACTAAGACCACTGTTCGTCTGTCTGTCTGTCACCAGGGTGAATCTCATGAACCGTGAATACCGTTATAGCTAGACAGTTGATTTTCACATACGATGTAGGATTCTTTCGCAGCTACACAATAAATACTAGACAGAATTATTTTTATCTTAGTCTGTCTATGTAAGGTATTGTCATTCTTACCTGTCCTATTTGGTAAACAAAATTCTAACCTCAAAAAGTCTCATTTTCATATTTTTTTTAACTATTTCATCGTAAATAAAGGAACTGGAGATAAAATATCAGCAAAATAATAAATCCTGTACGATACTTGAAAGCGTAGTGTATTGCTATCAAGTATTGAAAACATGACACATATTGTTGTGTGTATAAATTTATAATGCTGCATCCAATTATTATTTGATAACTGGAAGGTTTATCATCATTTGATAAACAACATTTTTCAAACAATCACTTCTTAACAAACAACGATTTACAAACTACTCGTTTCACAAACCTGTCATTCCTAAAATTGATCAATTTACAAATAATTCAAATCGTTGACAGGTTAACTGGAAGAGATCCCTTTTAGGGATAAGTTCACCTTTGTGCATGTGTGTTGTCCTGTATTCATCTTTTTCTTGTGTTTTATGTACAATAAAGAGTTATATACATACATACATACATGCATAATTCCTCGGTAATAATCTCATATATCTATTCTACCACATAATTATGATGTTTTTTCAAGTAACCAATGTTTTATGCAATTTCTAATTTGTTTGCAAAATGAATACCTATTCATGAAATGTTGTTTACCAAGAGATGAAATACCTACTTAAAACATATTCATCAACCGGCACCAAATTTTCGCTCTTAGGACTATTAAAATGCCACTTACTTAAGGTCTGTTTGTATTTTTTCTAAATAAAAGACGTGATTATGGAACCCTGTTTATTACTTTAATTCCGGTGGTCTATATTTCATTCCAGTGGGCTGATATTGTCATCCCAGTGTATATTTATCATTCCGTTGTAAGGTATCATTCATTCCGGTGTACATTTATAATTCCGTTGTGTGTTTAGAAATTCGACCTGTAATAACTCAAAAACTATTTAAGATTTCAGGTTCCCTTTTACATATGTCTTGCAAAATAGTCTAAGGTATCGTTTGACATTTAAAAATCTAAAATAAAAACACATATAAGGGATCACACCGAAATGATACAAAAAATGAGTATTGTTGAAATTGACCCAGATAGATTATAGTCTGGAATAACACATGGCTAATTTTTTTCTTTCTTATTCCGGAAAATTGCATAATTCCTCCGGGATAGCGATAAAGATAAAGCTAAAGCTATTTAGGATATATTTAAGGACAGCTTTATAGGTTAGGTTAGGTTTGTTTTATAAAAATCCTGCAATATTTAGTTTCAGAAAAATTAAGGCAGCGGGGCAATGCGTGGGGGGTTGCTTGCATGTTTGCTTGAGCCCTTGCTTTGCATGCTTGATTGAATACTTGCTTTCATGCATGCTTGCATGCATGCTTGCGTGCTTACTTGCATGCATGCTTGCGTGCTTGCTTGCACGCTTTCTTGCATGCTTGCTTGCCTGCTTGCATGCCTGCTTGCATGCCTGCTTGCATGCCTGCTTGCATGCCTGCTTGCATACTTACATGCTTGCATGCATGCTTGAAAGCTTGCAGGTTTGGTTGCTCGCTTGCTTGATTGCTTCATGTTCAGGTTCATGCATTCTCGCTGAGTGCTTGCTTGCACGCTTCCTTGCATGCTTGCTTGCATGCTTGCTTGCATGCATGCTTGCTTGCCTGCTTTCATGCCTGCTTGCATACTTACATGCTTGCTTGAAAGCTTGCAGGTTCGCTTGCTCGCTTGCATGCCTGTTTGCATGCCTGCTTGCATGCCTGCTTGCATACTTACATGCTTGCATGCATGCTTGAAAGCTTGCAGGTTTGGTTGCTCGCTTGCTTGATTGCTTGATGTTCAGGTTCATGCATTCTCGCTGAGTGCTTGCTTGCACGCTTGCTTGCATGCTTGCTTGCATGCTTGCTTGCATGCTTGCTTGCCTGCTTTCATGCCTGCTTGCATGCCTGCTTGCATACTTACATGCTTGCATGCTTGCTTGAAAGCTTGCAGGTTCGCTTGCTCGCTTGCATGCCTGTTTGCATGCCTGCTTGCATGCCTGCTTGCATACTTACATGCTTGCATGCATGCTTGAAAGCTTGCAGGTTTGGTTGCTCGCTTGCTTGATTGCTTCATGTTCAGGTTCATGCATTCTCGCTGAGTGCTTGCTTGCACGCTTGCTTGCATGCTTGCTTGCATGCTTGCTTGCATGCATGCTTGAAAGCTTGCAGGTTTGGTTGCTCGCTTGCTTGATTGCTTGCTTCTTTGAAATGCTCATGGTTCACGCGTGCGAAGCCGCGGGCAAAAGCTAGTACATACATAAATTATTTCTTCCATGCTGGTCTGGGAGTAAAGAAAAAACATAGAATGTACCAGTTGCTTCTCTACCCGCGCAGATGGTAAAAGCCCATCGAGGGAATGGGCGAAAATCATAGGAATCTTGTTATAGGCGATGAGGCTAGCAACCCATCACTATTTTGATTCCATTTTCCACCTATACGCCTGCAATTTTGCTAAATGTGGCCTGTAGGTCTTGTTACCTTAGGCTCTGTCTACCCCGTAAGGGATAAAGACGTGATTTGTGTATGTATGTATGTATGTATACATAAATTACGGGGTAGACAGAGCCTAAGGTACGAGATCTGAGGACCTCGTTAATGTAATCTAAACAAATAGTGTCCTGGGAAAATATGCCACGTTTAGCAAGCTTGTGAGCATACAAAATGGGATCAAAATAGCGATGAGTTGCTAACCGCATCGCCTATAACATGATTCCTATGATTTTCGCCCATTCCCTCGATGGGCTTTTAATTGCGCGGGAAGAGAAGCAACTGGTACATTCTGTTTTTTCTTTGCTCCCAGCATGGAAGCATTTATAAATAGGTACTGAAGTATTCGGCCTAACCAAAGTTTCCGCCGATTTCTAGCCGAAACCGATTCCAAACACTTCATTCACTAGTTTTGGTTTTCAACAAAGAAGACAAGTCTAGTCTGAGAAGTGTTTCTCATTCATCTCAAGCCAAGTGAACGGCAATTTGATGAAAGTGTTAAACATAATCCTCTCTGAAAGTGTTAAGAAGCCATTTTGAATAGAAATCTTTGAGTTCATTAACCTTTATCTACACTAATATTGTAATGATTCTTCCATGCTGTCTGGGAGTAAAGAAAAAACATAGAATAGAATAGAATAGAATATATTTATTTGCAAAGAATAAGTAGATATAACAATGTCATTGGGTGGCACAGAGACAATAGGTTCCTTATTCTGCTATTTGTACAATTTTATTATACTAGCATGCAAATTTATTAATTTTACTAGCTTTTGCCCGCGGCTTCGCACGCGTGAACCATGAGCATTTCAAAGAAGCAAGCAATCAAGCAAGCGAACCTGCAAGCTTTCAAGCAAGTATGCAAGCATGTAAGTATGCAAGCAGGCATGCAAGCAGGCAAGTAAACATGCAAGCAAGCATGAAAGCAAGCATGCAAGCAAGCATGCCAGCAAGCGTGCAAGCAAGCACTCAGCGAGAATGCATGAACCTGAACATGAAGCAATCAAGCAAGCGAGCAACCAAACTTGCAAGCTTTCAAGCATGCATGCAAGCATGTAAGTATGCAAGCAGGCATGCAAGCAGGCATGCAAGCGAGCAAGCGAACCTGCAAGCTTTCAAGCAAGCATGCAAGCATGTAAGTATGCAAGCAGGCATGAAAGCAGGCAAGCAAGCATGCATGCAAGCAAGCATGCAAGCAAGCATGCAAGCAAGCGTGCAAGCAAGCACTCAGCGAGAATGCATGAACCTGAACATGAAGTAATCAAGCAAGCGAGCAACCAAACCTGCAAGCTTTCAAGCATGCATGCAAGCATGTAAATATGCAAGCAGGCATGCAAGCAGGCATGCAAACAGGCATGCAAGCGAGCGAGCGAACCTGCAAGCTTTCAAGCAAGCATGCAAGCATGTAAGTATGCAAGCAGGCATGCAAGCAGGCATGCAAGCAGTTGCAGGCAAGCAAGCATGCAAGTAAGCATGCAAGCAAGCATGCAAGCAAGCATGCAAGCAAGCGTGCAAGCAAGCACTCAGCGAGAATGCATGAACCTGAACATGAAGCAATCAAGCAAGCGAGCAACCAAACCTGCAAGCTTTCAAGCATGCATGCAAGCATGCAAGTATGCAAGCAGGCATGCAAGCCTTCAAGCAAGCAGGCATGCAAACAGGCATGCAAGCAGGCATGCAAGCAGGCATGCAAGCAGGCAAGCAAGCATGCAAGCAAGCGTGCAAGCAAGCATGCATGCAAGTAAGCACGCAAGCATGCAAGCAAGCACCCGCATTGCCCCGCTGCCTTAATTTTTCTGAAACTGTAAATATTGCAGGATTTTTATAAAACAAACCTAACCTAACCTATAGGGCTGTCCTAAAATATACCCTAAATAGCTTTTGCCCGCGACTTCGTACGCGCTAAGGTGTAAAACGAAAAAATAAGTTTTTTCCCGTTCCCGTGGAAATTTTGGGGAGTGCTTTTGAAGTACACTTAAAGCCTTTAAAGAAACACACGTTATAAATGTTAAGTCTCTTTCTCCCGCTGTTTCGTCTGGAAACGCAAAATCCCGTTTTTTCTCGTCCCTGTGGGCGTTTCGTAAAATCCTTTCTTAGTGTTCCCCTACACTCCCGAATAAACCTACGTGACAAATTTCAACTTTCCCCCGCTTCCCGTTTTTCCCGTTCCCGTAAGAACTCCCGTTTTTTTTCCTTATCCCGTGGGAATGCAAGCATGTAAGTATGCAAGCAGGCATGCAAGCAGGCATGCAAGCAGGCATGCAGGCATGCAAGCAGGCAAGCAAGCATGCAAGCAAGCGTGCAAGCAAGCACGCAAGCATGCATGCATGCACGAAAGCACGCAAGCATGCATGCAAGCACAAAAGCACGCAAGCATGCATGCAAGCAAGCAAGCAAGCATGCATGAAAGCAAGTATGCAATCAAGCATGCAAAGCAAGGACTCAAGCAAACATGCAAGAAAAATTAAGGCAGCGGGGCAATGCGGGGGGCATTGCCCCGCTGCCTTAATTTTTCTGAAACTAAATATTGCAGGATTTTTATAAAACAAACCCAACCTAACCTATAGAGCTGTCCGAAAATATATCCTAAATAGCTTTATCTAGCTTTATCTTTATCGCTATCCCGCAGGAATTACGCAATTTTCCGGAATAAGAAAGAAAGAAATTAACCATGTGTTATTCCAGATTATAATCTATCTATGTTCCAAATTTCATCCAGATCTGTCCGGCCGTTCTGGCGTGAAAGAGTAACAAATATCCAAACATCCATACAAACTTTCACATTTATAATATTAGTAGGACATATTTTACTAATTTTACTAATAATTTGATTTCTTACCTGCAATCACAAATCTCAACGTAATAGTAGTAATAGTACCCACTTAGTAGTAATATATTCATCACCATCATCATCATCATATATCCCTCGGGAACCGTTCATTTTTCCGGAATAAAAAGTAGCCTATGTGTTATTCCAGACTATAATCTATCTATGTTCCAAATTTCATCCAGATCTGTCCAGCCGTTCTGGCGTGAAAGAGTAACAAACATCCAAACTCACAAACTTTCACATTTATAATATTAGTAGGATGTATCAATTATTATATTTATATTTTATAGAATGTACCAGTTGCTTTTCTACCCGCGCAGGTAAAAGCCTATCGAGGGAATTTGGCGAAAATCTTAGGAATCATGTTATAGGCGATGCGGCTAGCAACCTATCACTATTTTGATTCCATTTTCCACCTATACGCTCACAGTCTTGCTAAATGTGCCCTGTAGGAGTGTAGGTACCTGTTACCTTAGGCTCTGTCTACTCCGTAAGGGCAGACGTGATTTTTGGTATGTAAAAGACGCAAGTCCAACAGAGAAGACTGGAACTGGAAGAGATCCCTTTTAGGGATAAGCTCGCTTTTGTGCATGTGTGCTGTCCTGTATTCATCTTTTTCTAGTGTTTTATGAACAATTAAAGAGTTATACATACATACATACAGAGATGTTTTATGTACTACATTTGGTAATTGTAGATATATAACGGTTGTAATGAAGAAGATAGATACCAACCTCGAGAATTCTTTGCAGAAATTCTTTACCGAGCTTAAAACAGTAGCGAGCAAAGTATCTCGACACGTCGAAGCACCAGATTGGAATAAAGAATGTGACACAATGACGTCTTTGATTCACAAAGCCCCGCACATTGCTTGTTAGCCGCTAACATAGAGCAAACACCCTAATAGAGTGGAAATGTCATTGAAATAAAATTAAGCCAAAATTGACGATTGCTGCTCTCTGATTGGCTAGCCCTCAAGTACGTCATTAACAAGCAGCTATTATAATAATGGTCGATATGAATAGTAGAGTTAATGTTTAGTCGTTGTGTAGCATTATAGTGGATGAAAATCATAAAATAAATATAATATTATATTAAAATCAAAATTTTAATAACTTAAGAAGATAAAGAAAACAATCACGAAAAACTAGTATGTGTCGTGTATGTAAACTCATTTTTTTATTTATGGTGACCCAAACCCAATGCTGGGCTAAGGCCTATTAAAAACTAGCTGTTGCCCGCAACTCCGTCTGCATAGAATTCGTTTATCGCTACCCCGCGGGAATTACGGAATTTTTCGGGATAAAACGTAGCCTATGCGTTATTCCAGACTATAATCTATCTATGTTCCAAATTTCATCCGGATCTGTCCAGCCGTTCTGGCATGAAAGAGTAACAAACATCCAAACATCCATACTCACAAACTTTCACATTTATAATATTAGTAGGATAAAACAAAAAATTTAAAAATTGTAAATAGCACAACAGCATACAGAACAACGGCGAATTCTATCACTGAAAACGGATCTTCCAGAATCAAATCGTGAAAGGACGAATTATAAAATAAGTTTGGTATTAGTGCAAATAAACTGATGTATTGCCATAACTGTATATGTTATTTCCTCTCTTATAAACTCTTTATATTTTTACTTATACACTCTTGTGTTCAAGTACTAATTTTTATATAACAGAACATTATGAATTCTTTCTTTAATACACATGAACATAATTGTATGCAAGGGAGGAGCGGTGCATGTGACAGGCTTTCTTAAGCCTAAAAGGGTGTTCCAGCCACTAAAATAGTTGTGTTAAAATGTTATGCAAATAAATCATTTTTCATTTTCACCATTTGCCTATTTCCTCTATGGCCGCCATACATACGTAGTGAACCGCGTGCCGGCTCACTGTCAATCAAAACCTCACTCCCACAAAAAAGTCCGAATAAGATTGTACGCAATAAAGCTGGCTCTAACGAGTTCTCGCGAGCGCAAAGGGCATCTCGGTATCTCGCGCGGGTCTCACCAGATCTCGGATATCTCGATTGTGACCGAGTCATTGTGCTATGATATCGATCACAAGTCGCTTTATCGAGTTCATTTATCATTGCATGAAACTGTCGGGGTTTGAATGCGGTTTTGAGGCGATGGATCATTTTTATGGATTCGATTTTTAAAGGTTTGAAATTTTCGCGAGTTTTGCTGGAAAGCGCTACGAATTTAAGGTTTCAGTTTTTGATCTTAAAGTTTCTTTGATTTTGATAACAAAGGGAAGGCTTGTGGGTGAAAGGATCTTAATCCTGCCAAGCAGCAGTATTTCCGCTGCTGTGTTCTGAAATCCACGACATCCGTAAAATAAATCCCGTCTGGTATTCCATTTCCCGTGGGAATTCCAAAAACTCCTTTCCAAGTGTGCCTTTGTGATATTCAACGAATATATGTCTACGTTTAAAGTCACAAAACTATAAGTACAGAGCTATAGTGGTTAAGGTGCGTCGTGTGTCAGTCACGTTACTCTTTTATATGTATATGTCAAGAAACATGAAAAATAGATGCTCAGCGTTGTGTGTCTTCGCAGAAGTGAAACGGTCGCTGGCTCAGCATTACGCTGAGGTGTTAGACACCTGCAGCACTGATTTTCAGCCAGAACCGTCTGTGACTCACGAAACGATACACAGATGAAATATACTACATATTCCATAAACTTTCACGTAAACAAAGTATTAAATAGATAGAACCCGAACGACCGAAACGAACACACGTAAGTTTTTATTTATTTATTTATTATTCAATTTGTTTACACGGCATTACAGCGAACCAATACGCCGAGAAACCAAATTCCTTAATCAATAACATTACAATCAACTAAAATTAAAAGAAATAAAGAAAAAAACAATAATGATAATAATAACATAAGTACGCAAACTAATTAGGTACCTACCTAGACTTATAAACTACACACTTTATGCAGTTTATACGTGAGTTATCCGTTTATGTGTAATTACAAGCCGTTGCCTTGTTCGTTAAAAAACTCCATACTTCCTGCGGCAAGCACATTCTTTCCAAACAAAATAAACTTCCAAATCACTTTGTGCAAGTATCTCAATTTATTTTTTATTGTTGGGTTGAGAGCTCGTCAAAGTTCCAAATCGATCCGCCATCCGCGAGGGCCGGCTCCTTTAACTTCTTTTTAATTAAATGAAGAATCTAATCGCCCTACTGAATTACCTAGCGTTTTATCTTATTCATCTCTTTAAAAAGTTTCTCTTTTGAAGATTATTTCTGCGCGTGTACGCCGGTTTATTTTAATTTACTTTCATCATTAGCTTCTTCGAGATGGACTTTAAGGTTTCCAAATTGTTTTTCTAACCTTTTTGTGGCTTTTTGTGGTCTGTAATTGTGTCGTACATATGACGCTTAGCGACAAAAATTCGCACGGTAGCAAGGTCACGTGACAGCTAGTAACGGGTAGTTTTCGAAGACTACCCACCTGCTTTAGGTGGTGTAGGGGTATAGCACGCGTCACGGAATGACGAGGATCCGGGTTCGATTCCCGGCCATAGCTTTACTTTTCGGATTTTTCTGTGTCCTGATTTTCAGTGACATTTAGATTTTTTTTTGTGGCTGGGTAAGAGAAAGTATAAATTTCTAAATGTCAGTGAAAATCAGAACACATAGAAAAATCCGAAAAGTAACAAAGAGGAAGTATGGTCAAACTGTTTAGCTTGGGTAGCTAGCCCAAAGTCTCAATCTGTAAAGAGGCCTGAGACCAGCAGTGGACCCTACAATTATCTGGTCTGGCGTTACGTTACAATGAATTGGGTCCAAGTACCTGTAACAAAAAAACAGTCGTTAAATTTGATGATTATTATACTCGAAAAGTTTCTTTTAAGTCGGATACAATTTTTCATTTTCGAAAATTTAATAGTAGCTGATGCCTGCGACTCCATCTGCGATGGATTCGTTAATCGCTATCCCACGGGAACTATGCGGTTTTCCGGGATATAAACTATCTTATGTCCTTCCCTGGAATTGAAACTATCACTGTACCAAATTTAGCAACCTATCACTATTTCGATTTCCCTTTTCACCAATACGCCCTTAATCATGCTAAACGTGGCCTTAAGGTTTTATTACTTTAGGCTCTGTTACAGAAGATCTGACACCCTAAAGAGATAAAAACATACATACATATATCACGTCTATCCCTGACGCGGTACACAGAGCCCAAGGTGACAAGACCTAAAGACCACGTTTAGCATGATTGTGGGCGTATAGGTGGAAAGGGGAATCAAGCGATGGGTTGCTAGCCGCATCGCCTATTACATAGGTCCTAAGACTTTCGCCCATTCCCTCGATGAGGTTTACTTGCGCGAGGAGAGAAGCAACTGGTAGATTTTATGTTTTTTCTTTGCTGCCAGACCAGCTTGGAAGGAAGGATAGATAACCAAAAAATCTTCAACAAATTCAGGAATTCAATCATTAACATAATCTTAATTCACAAGGGCGTAGAGCGCAGATTAATATAATGTCGGCTGTGGGACTCCGAAAAATTAACAGTCCCCTCGACCACTATCTGAAAATAATTTCAGGCGAAATTCTACGGTCCGCGGCTTAATCCACAAACTGAATGGGCACCTGCCCTAAACGCCTAAGTACATACGCACAGGCGTTGCTTAAAGCCCTTGCACACTGTGCCACAAAATATTCTCACCAGCAAAACATTTGGTCATTTGGTCCCATTCGCTCCCATCGTCTGTATTTCCGGACAGATACAACCTAGGGCTCTTCAAGGCTAGAGTGAATAGGCTATTACTGAACCAGTGAGTTACACCTTTGGCCTCATCTGCACCTTCCACCAAGTGAGATAGAGGTCAATCACTGGCCAGTTCGTAATAAAAAAAAATGGTTTTGGTTGGTGGTTTGGATCCATAGGTCGCTGGTTCAGATCCGGCTCGAAGGACCATTATGTAGGGGTTACGAAGTTCTTGTTTGGATGTTGTTGAAAGATAGATAATGAAGCTACCAATGTAGCTGATAGTTTATTAGGAATTTTATTCTAATGATACAATGTCAACGCGAATGCTCCCGGCTGTTACGTTAGTTCAAAGTGCACTGGCGCGGTCCACCTTTTGGTAAGGCGACGGGATACGGTGTTCGGTTGCATTGCACCGAACAGACATCTATGCACATAGGCGATATTGTATGCCAAATTTTGTGCTCACAAATCTTGTGTGAGGGAATGGATGAAGTCTTAGGAATCATGTTATAGACGATGCGGCTAGCAACCCATCACTGTTTTGATTCCCCTTTCCATCCATACACCCACAATAATGCTAAATGTGGTCTTTAGGTCTTGTTACCTTAGGCTCTATCTACCCAGTAAGGGATAAAGACTTGGCTTATGTAAGTATCGTTTAGTAGTACATATGAATGCACTGGAAACAGCTATACAGTGGCTTTGGAAGCTGTTTTTTCTACTTTAAATCCAGTCCTCTGGCATGTAAATCTTTGTGTATAGGTTTTCCTTTGTTAGTATTGTCTCCACGTGTAGTCAACCCAGTTTCCATAATTTAGACCTAAAGGCCACGTTTAGCTTGATTGGAGGCGTAATAGGTTGAAAGTGGAATCAAAATAGTGGTGGTTTGCTAGAATCGCCTATAACATGATTCGTAAGATTGTCGCCCATTCCCTCGATGGGCTTTTACCATCTGCGCGGGACGAGAAGCAACTAGAACATTCTATGTTTTTCCTTTGCTCCCAGACCAGCATGGAAGAAATACTTAACGATACCTTAAAATATTTAAACAATAAAATTATAGGCTTATGTTTTATCTAGTGTAGAAATTATTGAAGCTAAGAATGCGGCATGCGGCATTTGTTTAATGCCGCACGCCGCACTGTCTCCAGCGTTAGAGAGGCTTTAGGTACGGCGCCCTTGGGTCCCCTTACCACAAAGGGTCCACATTAAAAAGGACCAGAAATGTTATCCCCGACCCGAGCCGAATTATTAAATATTCGCCGAGTATTTTTAATATTACTTTATGTCAAGGGACTCGTGGATTTTCTTTGATAAGGTTTTCGGATAAACTGAAATTATAGTAAAAGCTAAAATACTAATGTGAGAAAAGTTATCATGTTTTAACGTTAGTTTTTTGCATGGATTCTGTAATGTCTACGTATATCCACTTTCTTTGAGATTAACTTGTATGCGACCCTACCACCTGTTATTAATTAACATAAACTGCTACAAAGCACGAGTAGCTATAGACCGAACTTCTACACCAAAAAGCTCATAGTGCATTTCAAATAAAACATCACACATAAATTCCGGAAAACTCAGATGTGCGAGCCCGAGCTCGAACCCACGATCCTCTGCTTGAGAGGCCACAGGTCAAACCACTAGGCCATGGCTTATGAGCTGAGTATTGTAAATTTATTCAGCTCAATTGGTAAGTTTAGTAGATGTCAGACGACGTCTTTGCATCCATTAAGCAAGTTTTCTTCCTAACGGTCGTCACACGTGACCTCGCCCGCGTCGCTTCGTTAATCTGTCATCCCGTTTTATCTCCAGTCATTTTTCAATTCTCGCGAAAAAATGGGCCGAGAAACTTCCCTCATTACAGTCGATTCGCAAAGGTCACGTAAAAAGTCAATAACAAAACGTATTTTTCAAGAAAATCACAAACTACCCGCCCGCCGAGCGGAAGTCCGGTAAATGCCTCAATTTACCAAATCCGTGATTCCGCGAAAGCCTTAATACCTGCGCGATAATCGTTGGGATTTTCTTTTTTCCCTTGAGGAATTCTGAAGAATATCCCCTTATTTAGAGATACGTTATTTTACGAATTTGCCAAAAGGTCCGTCTGACCTCAATAAAGGAAGAGGACCATTTTTATTTGCTGTCCATTATCTTGGATGAGACAGCCATAGATGTTTCTGGCGTTATTGTTTTGGTGTGGCGGGTGACTTTTTCTACCCTTTGATCAAATATTGGTGACTTTTTGATACAATAAAAAGCTTGTTGAAATTTTAAATACATGAACAAACAATTTTTTACCAAAAACGCCTTATATCATTTTGGAAAAGAGCTCACACTCTTTTACCAAACACGACTATAAACCACCGCAAGGAAACTGGCTTTCAAATGAAAAAAAATCTCGTCCAAATTGGTCTATCCGCTCGAGAGCTACGTTACACACGCACACAGACATTATACGCTAGGGGTTAAAAATATACATTAAGATGCATTACAGTTAATATAGCAAAGAAGTCACTCAAATAACAAGATAGGTCCTCAACTAACGCCAGAACAACTCTTTGAAGAGTGATACAACTTAAAAAAAGACCAATGGATTAGGACAGGGGCTCCCAATCTTTTTCAACCTACGGCGCAGTTACAAGTTTAGTATTTTGTAACGGCGCCCTGCCTTAGCTAAGTTGTTAGGTTAGGCTACTTAAAGGGAGATAGTAAAAAATAAAACATCCACAAAATGAATAAAAGTTTATTTATTATAAAATAATTGAAACAGAAAACAACAAAAAAGTTTTTCTTCTTTAAAACAAAAATAAAACACGCTATTTTACACAGTGAAATCAATGTGACAAGTGATTTTGGTGATCTCCGCACAGTTTTTCAAAGTGGGGAATAAGACTTGACACTGCTACTCTCATTTCTTGCTCCACATTGATTCTTGAGCGATATTTATTTTTTATTACAGCTACAGCTGAAAATCCAGCTTCACATAAATATGATGTACATTTATTATACCTACATCGTTGTAAATTTAAAATCGCGGTCGAAAAAGAGTGACACGACGCTATATTATTTACCGACGCGAGCGCTCAAATAGGTACCCGCGAATATTTGTGGTTTCGGATAATGATAGAACTCACGGCGCCCCTCTTTACTTTCTACGGCGCACACTTTGGGAACCCCTGGATTAGGACATACGTAGAACTAAAGCTACCGACAGAGCTTTGGAAATTGCACACCTCATCCAAACATTGCTGCTAGAACTGATAGCCTTTGAGCCCTAAGATTTGGTGCTTTACGCGAGATAAGCGAACGATCTGATTGTTAGGGTCCTACGGGACGTTAAATAAAAATCGTGGACTGTAAATTTATAGGCTGGTTTAATAAGCCGTCTATTACAAATCTTAATATTAAATTCGGAGACTGGTGGTGTTCGATAGGCGAGTCCCGCGCCGCGCCCGGGCAGCCAGTTTTGTTGCGACCGTGTCGTCCTCCCGCGCGCCTCGTCCCGCGCGTGGGCTAAGCTAGGTGCTGAACAGATAAAGTCCCGGAAAGCAATTGGCTGCGGATGGTATGAAATCATCGAAGCAATCATTTGAGAAGGCAGCAACGGATATCATCCAACTTTAAGACGGTCATAATGATGATTTTAAGTTCAATATAAATCTCTCATTCTGATAGGAGGTCTGCGCACAACATAAGATGTATATAACCTAGAGATGACGATGATGACTAATCTCAGAGATCAAGCGACAGATTGTTACATCAACTAACTGTATTGTAAAGCACAGATTAACTACGTGAAAAACGGCCAGTCGAAACCAGTTTTAGGAAAACTGTTCGTTATGGTTTTTAAAAATCTGTGCGAAGCCTCACAAAACATCATGTAGTTTTATAGTGACAGCCTATGAGCGACATCGCCACAGGGCATGTTGCGGAACACTAACCTCATATTTTATTCACTGACGGCCACGCCATTGTGAGAACGCAGGCATCGAGCGACGCAAAACCACTGCAAATCCACGTGTTCCATCATCTGGTGTAAAACAAATGAATTTTCCGTTCTGATAGCTAGTTTTTCTTATAAATAAGTTTCTATAGGATATTGAGCACGGTTACCTTGAGTTCTTAATCTTTCGATGAAGCATGCATCAAGATGAAGCTAGTCCCGTAGAATATAGTGTCCAATGGAATTTAAAACTAGTTTTTAGTTCCTCGTGAAGTGACTGTCCAACTGTAGTTAAAAGAAAAGGTCATTTTAGAGTAGAAAAAGAAGATGCGTTAGGAACTTAGTGGCTTTCAAAGTAAAATCATCTCCTAAGTTTGAGCACAGACTTCGCAACTCTCGAGTACGAGGAATAGGTACAAGCTTATCAGACCGCAAGGGAACTCTGCTACCAAGGATTTCATTAGAAAATATTCTGAAGGTTAGCCATCAGCTTTCTGTACTCGACTCTAGCATCAGGCAGCCAGAACAGCAGAGCTGTTTGACAGAGGCAACGCCAGCCACGATCTCACCCTTCACTAAATGTGACTCTTTCCTTCACCTTGCTTATCATTACCAACTTAAAGACCATCAGAAAACATGAAATCATCATGAATTCTTTACTCGCTTCACTGTCAGTTTATTCCCTGCAGTCCGCTACAAAATGCAGCGACGAAATATTTTGTTTTTCCCACTGGCCGACGCCGGTGCCTCGAATGGTTCGAAGTTTAATTTTTTCGTATTTCCATAGCGTGCCGAGTTTTGGGTTTTTAGGCCGTGTAAATTCTGTTGGCTGGAATCTGGCAATACAGTTTTGCCGCTTGAAAGAGCGTGAAACAATCCGACTCGTGGAAGAATGATTGGTACTACTACGGTTCGCCCACGTACGACTTTGTGCGGGTCGTTTGGTCCGAGCTGTGATTTTGATTAATACGACTTTTAGTGGATTGTGGCTTTAATAATACGAGTTTTAACGACTCTGCTTTCGACTGTTGTTTTAACAACTTTTGATCTAACGTTGTATCGGTGTAACAATATCAAGACTAACGTTTTTTCCATGTTGATCTGGAAGTAAAGAAAATACATAGAATGAAGGCGAAATCAACCCATCACTACTTTGATTCCCTTTTCAACCTAAACGCCCACAATCACGCTAAATGTGGCTTTTAGGTCTTGTTATCACATGCTCTGTCTACCCCACATTCATAAAGACGTGATTAGTACGTATGCATGTGAAATTCTAGTGGCCTGGCCAGGATCGTCTCCATAGCAGGATAGAAAGAAAGAAAGAAGACATTTATTCCTTTTTATTGAATCAGGCGTTACTTTGCGGAGGTCCATTTCAATCTTCGATCAACAATATAATTGTTGATCGAAGATTTCAATGAACAAAAAATTTACCTTGTTAAGAAAGGAATTTTTTTGTTCATTTTATTCCTTTTTGCAAGACACAAATATAAGAGAATATATACACATTTATAGAAAATAAACAAGAAAAATAAACACAGCATGAAAAATAGATCATCAGCGTTGTGTGTGTCTTCGCAAAATGTGAAACGGTCGCTGGCTCAGCATTACGCTGAGGTGTTAGACACCTGCAGCACTGATTTTCAGCCAGAACCGATACTTTAACACTTGTTCCGATTGTCATTAAATTTGTTAAACATTTAAAAACCTTGTTATTTTATTTCTTTAATGTTATTGTACTGATTTGTTGTACATTCAAGAATTTACATTTCCATTTGTATTATCGTTGAGACTTTGGGACCGTGGGGCCCGGCGCGCGAGATCTCTCCAGGGAAATATCTACGCGCCTATGATAGATGCTTCAAATGACCAGCAGGCTGGCAGCTATTTTGGGCAAAGATTTTTTTTTTTATTACGAACTGACCAGTGATTGACCTCTATCTCACTTGGCCTCTACTCACTACTTGGCTCTATCTCAATTAGCCTCGCGATCCAACGCGGCAATGCTGCCAGCCTTTTGCACAATGAGCAGTGATAGTTAAAGTTAGGCTAGGTTAAGGTTAATTATGTACCTACATAGTATTTAGTACTTGTGTCGTATAGACACACCATTCAAACAGATGACGCTTAGCGACAAAAATCGCATAGTGTAGTAACAAGGTCACGTGATAGCTAGTAACAAGTAGAAATATTCAAAGACTACGCACCTGCTATATTAATAATAAATAATAAAATACATTTAATTCATGTAACTAAGTGACACATAATGTTGTTAGTACTATACTTACACTAAGGGGTTAGTTACAATTATATACACATGCTATGGGTGGTGTAGGGGTATAACACGCGTCACGGAATGACGAGGATCCGGGTTCGATTCCCGGCCATAGCTTTACTTTTCGGATTTTTCTATGTATTCTAATTTCACTGACATTTAGAAATTTAGTACTTAGTTTTTTTTTATGTATATTTTGTTTACTACACAAGGTAAATATCGTTTGTAGTGTTCACATCTCTTCAATTTAAAGCCCACCTCATAATTCAACATACAACAAAGCTGCCTTTTAAATACTCTGAACCTTTTAACCATGAAACAATTGGTAACTCCGGAGTTCGAACTATTACCGGTAAAAAAGTTTAACCGGTTAGCACAATGCGGCCTCGTTAACCGTGTACCGGCTACCTGTGTAGTTACCGTGTAACAATGGCGTACTTGGAGTAGCTCAGTTTTGCTCACGCAACAGTAAACTTAGGAACAAACAGTAGGTCGCCGTAGGGTAGTAAATCTACCCGCCGTAAGCGCTCATTCCATCGATCGGCATCATGTTGATGAATGGCAGTCTTCGACGGTGCGGTTTAATCGGTCTTTTTTGCCACGAACTTGCAAAATCTGGAACCAGCTTCCCGCTGAGGTCTTCCCATTGAGTTACGACCTGGGTGCCTTTAAGAGGCGAGTGTACAATTTTCTGCAAGGCCGACAACGCACTGGCATCGCGTAAAGCGCTGGACAGTGGTGATCATTTACCATCAGGTGACCCACTAGTTCGTTTGTCTGGCCTCTCTAACATGAAAAAAAAAGGTACACCAATTATGACAGACTAGCTGTTGCCTGCCACTTCGTCTGCGTAGAATTCGTTAATCGCTCTCCCGCCATAACGGAATTTTACGAGATAAAAAGTAGCCTGTGTGTTATCAGACTGTAATCTATTTATGTTCCAAATTTCATGCAGATCTGTCCAGCCGTTCTGGCGTGAAAGAGTAACAAACTGTTGAAATAATTAAACACAAATTGTGAAAACCCTTTATTAACCTACCACTAGCGCCATCTATTATATCCTGTAGTAGTTAGTTTTGTTTTTTAATACACTCGCTGTCATGTCGCCATCTTTGACTTGTTGCTTTATTTACCTTTTCTTAATAAACACCTTAAAACAAATAGTGATCCCACCAAATAAGATATTCTAAGACAAACATCCATCCATCAATACTTAAAAATTTTCGCGTTTATAATATTAGTAAGGATGGCACCAAACGCCACTAATGGGATTCCTTTTTTAGCTAGCCCAGTGTTTCTTAACCTTTAACCTTAATCTTTATTTATTTCTTGTGTTACCATACTGCAGTACAGGGTAAATCTGTGTGCTGTGCCCAGAACCGGCTGAAACTGGTTTGCCCGTACACAATGCTTGCCCCGGATTGCGTAGCGTTTCTATTAAATCTGGAAAACTGTTCCACCGCCATTTTTCCCCGAAAGTACGAATTCATGGTTATAAAAGGTAAATAGAATTGTAGAATTCATTTTAAAGATTGGAACAAATTTAAATTGTGCACTGGAATAATCGAGTCATAGGCGATGCGGCTAGCAACCCAGCACTATTTCACTCCCCCTTTCCACCTATACGCCCACAATCATGCTAAACGTGGCCTTAAGGTTTTGTTAACTGTAGGCGCTTTCTACCTAGTAAGAGATAAGGCGGAGTGAAGGGCTTTTACCATCTACGCGAGAAGAGAAGCAACTGGTACATTCTATGTATGTTGTGACGACCTGATTAGCTTAGTGGTTTGTGACTCTGACTATGAAGCTAGAGGTTCCGGGTTCCAATCCCGGTAGGGGCAGACATTAAATTTGTATGATGAATATGAATGTTTGTGTCCGAGTCATGGATGTTGTATTTTATTTTTATTTTTATTTTTATATGAATAGGAAGGCAAACGAGCAAGTTGGTCACCTGATGGTAAGTGATCACCACTGCCCATAGACACCCGCAACCCCGGAGGCATACAGAGCCGGAGGCCGGAGGGAGGTATGTATGCATTTATCTACATTATATAAGTATGTTTATCCGTTGCCTGGTACCCATAGCACAAGCTTTGCTTAGTTTGGAACTGGGTCAATTGGTGTGATTTGTCCCTATTACTAGCTGTTGCCCGCAACTTCGTTTGCATAGAATTCGTTTATCGCTACCCCGCAGGAATCACGCGATTTTCCGGGATAAAAAGTAGCCTATGTGTTATTCCAGACTATAATCTATAATCTTTTGGTCCCAGCCGTTCTGGCGTGAAAGAGTAACAAACATACATCCATCCATCCATCCAGGATGTTCTTTCTTAGCTGCATCGCCTGCATCATGGATGTTATTTAAACCACTGTCTTTTAAACAGTACCACTTAAATTTGTTACATACCGCTACCTTGGGGCTCAATTGTCGTATAAGCCATTTTGACGAAAATGAGATTTGAATGCAGTCTTGCTCAGTTTTTTTTTCTCTATCGATCTGTGTATTTAAAATTCTCCAAATCCCAAAAAAATATCGAATACAACCTCCATTTTCTGTTGCTCTAAACAGGAAATTTAAAAAAAACGAGCTATAAAAGCCAGCTACTCAGAGTGTGAAAAATGCAAAGGTATTATTGACCCTAAATCAAGATTTATAATTGGCATAAAGGACATTGCTTATCAAACTTGGCGTATACGACCTTAACGATTTCTGAAAATTGAACAAAGTTTATTATACAACCTGCCATTACGTTTCATTTTTAAGATGTATAAGCCACCACTAAACCAATTTGGTGAATACGACCTGAATTATTTCCAATAACAGAATAAAGTTTGGTGTACGGCCTGCAGTAGCGTTTCATTTCATGACAATATACGCCAACAAAAAATAAATTTGGAGGAAAAACAGCGTTAATCACATAACTTTTATAAAAAAGATTGTTTTTAATTGAAAGAGATCAGAAGTATTAACTGCTATATTCTTGTTGCTACTTTTCATTTTTATCGTTTTATGTGGTACTTGAACAATTTTTTTAATAATAACAACGTAATTTGTGTTTTTTTTTCGTTGGCATTGATTTTTTACCTTCAGCAATATATTTTTTATCTATACGAATTTTCTGTTACTACCAAACCCTCAAACTTATTTAATATGAATGGACTTTGAAAGTTAAATACGATTCTCAAACTGATTTGGTTTATACCTACCTTATCATCATTATCGCAGTAAAATAGTTTGGGGTGTATATACATGATTTATTTTTTTACGTAAAGTACCTAACCAAAAAAGAAAACCGGTGACTAACACCTTTGATTTTTCAATAAATCGTAATAGCTGACTTATACGTCCTAAGTAGCATGTACAGCAACTATTATTTTGGGTCATAAACGTCATTCTGTTTGGTTTTAAGAAGCGTATAAGCCATCTATTTTCTTTGTTATGGGTTCTATCTTAAATATTATGAATTCATATTGTTCTACTCATCATTTTAAGAACTTTCATCCTACGAAGCTTCTTTATAACATTTAAAACAAAAGAGTTACAATTTTTTTTTGTTTTTCTTTTTAGTTTTTTGGCTCTCCTGAAAAGTCGACTTTTGGCTTATACGACAATTGAGCCCCAAGGTAGCGATACATACATACACATACACAAATCACGCCTCCCTCCCTTACGGGGTAGACAGAGCCTAAGGTGACAAGACCCAAAGGCCACGCTTAGCATGATTGTGGGCGTATGGGTGGAAAGGGGAATCAAAATAGTGATGGGTAGCTAGCCGCATCGCCTACATGATTCCTATGCCCATTCCCTCGATGGACTTCTACCATCTGCGCGGGAGGAGAAGCAACTGGTACATTCTATGTTTTTTCTTTGTTCCCAGACCAGCATGGAAGCAAACTTAAATTTGTTGACACGTAAAATAACAATTCGAAACGAGACAGACCGCCACAGTAAATTATTCAGAACAGTATTCAAGCGAACTTCAATGACCTTTAATAAAATTGCACCAAAACCACATTGTTAACGTTACAGATCGTTACAGTGCAATTCGCTGTCGGGAATTACTGCCACAACGTAATTCAGCCCTTATCTCGTGGAATTACGGCCGTAATTTGCGCTGACACGTCGTCGTCCCCGGAGAATAAAATGGTAATAGGAAAAAGTAAACTTTTCAGGAGAAATAAAAAACCGTTTCGGCTTTATATCTTGCGTTCTACCAGGAATTAACCAACGTGTAATATATCAAATGAATGGTGACTTTAAGGGTTTTTGCATGTTTTAGTTCATTTATTTTTAGTAGGCCTAATTTATTTGTTATACGCCGAAATTCACATTACCGATAATATACGCTTAAATATAATTTGTATTGCATGATTACCATCTTATTCGTTGAAATCACGAACAACTAAGGCTATCGTAATGTGACTTTGTGATTCTGTTCAGTGACTTTGGCAACAACTGTCTTGTGTAGTAATAAATCATTACGATTTTATTCTCGTTTATTTTTCCTTTGATTGTAACGTTACAAGCACAGTGCAATTTTGTTCAGGGAAAAAACTAATGTGGTTATAATGGTTACAGACGATTATAAAAAAAATATGAATGCAAAAAAGTATCTAGTAATATTTTATTTTTTCAAAATAAGTCTTAGGTTACCGTAGGACATCAAAATTAACCATTTATTTACTCGTCTTATCTATAAATCTTTACTTATAGCTTTAAATCACAGTACAGATTTGTAAAATTAAAAATTTAACGCAGAATCAGAATAAACGAGATAAAACATAATAAGAAAGTATAGTATTTTTTTTTCTATGTAATCTGCTATCAGTCCGAAAAGACTATGATCAGATGTGTTGCAGGCTTCTTCGCGTTTCAGGGTGTGCTCTCCAGTGAGACGCAATCACTCATTTGAGGTAACCGAAACTAGAATCGTGACTTTAGTTCCTGGATGGTATGTCTTTTGAGTCGCCTCTGATAGTCGATCATTGTTAGCTGCCGGGCCAAGCCATTCGGATGGTATTCAAGTCGTGTTTGATATTTTTCAGCTGACATGCGTATTTCCTCTTTTACTATAAGGATTTTTAGATGCTGATGTATCTCTTTAGTTGTTGTGTACCATGGCACATTAGCAATTGACCTTAGTATTTTGTTTTGCAAACGCTGTAGGGTCATTATGTTAGATTCGCTGGCGCTGCCCCAGAGCTCAATGCCATACATCCACACCGGCCTGAGTGTGGCCTTATAATATTAAAAGTTTATTGTCTATAGAGTTTTGAGTTTCTTCCCAGCATCCAATTTGGGTTCTGTGTTTGAGAGCTATTTCGTCCCTTTTAGCTTTGATGTGTGCTTTCCAGGTAAGTCGTCTATCCAGATGAACTCCAAGGTATCTCACATGGTCGCTATGCGGCAGAGTTGTGCTGCCTAGTTTCACTGGTGGGCAGTTGCCCTGTTTGAGTGAGAACGTTACGTGCACTGATTTACTTACGCTAGCTGTTATTCTCCACTTATCAAGCCATTTTTGTGTCGCTTCTAGGCCCTTCTGAAGCACAGTCGATGCAGTATTTGGGTTTTCATGTCTCGCAAGGATTGCAGTATCATCAGCATAAATTGCAGTGACAACTCCTGGTTCGTCCGGGAGGTCCGACGTGAACAGGTTATACAATATAGGGCCCCCCAGCCTTAATTGGATAGAACTTTCATGTGGCATCAGCTTCCTTTACAAAGAACATTCTATCACCAAGGTACGAGTTGAAGAGCAAGTAAAATGAATGTGGTAAAGTCTTTTTGATCTTGAATAGCAATCCTTTGTGCCAGGCCCTGTCAAAAGCTTGTTGTATATCGAGAAATGCCGAAGAGCAGTACTCTTTTTGTTCTAGAGCTTTTCTAATGCATTGATATACCCTGTGAACCTGCTCTATTATGCTATGTTGTTTTCTGAAGCCGAATTGGTGATCCGGTATTATGTTTCGTTCCATCAGCAGTGGCATTAGTCGACTGAGTAGGATTCTCTCAAACAGTTTCGATAGTGTTGGAAGAAGACTTATCGGTCTGTAGGATGTCTTTTCATTAACTGGCTTATCCGGTTTGTAGATCATGGTAATTTGTGAGATCTTCCATGAATCAGGGAACTGAACAAAACAGTAATGAAGACGATTACGGTCTTGGGTAGTTCTCTCAGAACTTCTTTTGTTAGCAGATCATACCCCGGTACTTTTTTACTGTCCAGATTTCTTATGCACCTTTGCAGTTCCTTAGGGGTGACTGGTTTAATTGGAAGGTCTAGTTGGAGATCCTCTTGCAGTACTTGCTCCACATGCTTCTCTGTGTCATTTGCTGTTGCAGCGTTTGGTGTGAATACCTGAGCGAGACGTTCAGCAAACACATTAGCTTTTTCTTGGTTTGTTCTAGCCCATTTTTCTAAACCATATCTGATAGGGGCCGTGTGTGTTTGTGGTATCGTAGGACTTTGCAGCCTTCCATAGCGAGTAGTTGGTCGCTCTGGTTGCTATTAGTGATTTCAATGTGGCTTGCAGTTTGTCATCTTTAATTGTTTTAACCAGGTTTTTTTAGCTCTTTTATGGCGCTGTTAAGCGCAGTTTTATCAGTTGGGCGTCTAATAAGTTGCCATACACGCCGTAGCCTCCTTTTCTCGGATAATTTGTTTCTTATATACATAGAGATATTGGTTGACTTTTACGTTGACGTTAATATCGTCTGTCGTTTTAAGATTGACTTTTAGATTGATGTTTTCAGTTATGTAGTCGCGAAATGCGTTCCAGTCTGTTCGAGAGTTGTATAGATACATAGGTTTTTCCCATTCTATAACAGTAGTAACTGGCTGTTAAGATAACTGGAGTGTGATCGGAAGAGCGGCAATAATATGGTACAGAATTTAAACAAATACTTTTTAACAGTTACAGCACTTACTCGAAGTGCCACTATCAAGTTTCACCCGAATAAAATGGTAAAGGTTATTACGAAAAACCGCGAATCATTTTGTAACAATGATAAGTATCGCCACCATGTTTTGCCGAATTTCGGTTTATAGTTTGCCAATCTAAAGTATTGTTACGGTATTAATGGCGAAAACAAATGAGACGAAATTTCCAACGAATAAAAATTAAATAAACAATAACTTCGTAAAAACTCTCAGGAAAAATATGGAAAAAAATCACAAGATGCATTACGTCACGGAGAAGCCAAAAATGCAAAAACAATAAAACTATCGTAACATAGTATTACGGTTTTATTCTCCGGGGGCGACGACGTGTACTCGTGTGCAGGTGATGCGCATTTGTTTCGTGGGCTAATTTATGAGCGGAGAGAACGAAATTAAATTGAGTCAATAAAATTGTCTTTAGTGTCTTTTTGTGAGTGTGACGACCTTTTGTAGTGTGTACTCTTAGTTTTATAATACACTGTGAAAGCGAACTGTGAAAATATTACTTAAATGCTAGCCTTGCGGTGGCATAATAGTACATTGTGTGTCCTTCTATACTGGTCTGGAAGCAAAGAAAAATCGTAATAATGCACCAGTTGATTCTCTTCCCGCGCTGATAGTAAAAAACCAAAATCTTAGGGATCATGTTATAGGCGATGCGCCTTGCAACCTATCACTATTTTGATTCCCTTTTCCATTTATACGCCCACAATCATGCTAAACGTGGCCTTAGGTCTTATTATCTTAGGCTATGTCTACCCAGTAAGTGATATAGACGTGATTTGTGTGTGTGTTAGGGCGGTAAATGAGGTATTACTAACGAGAGTGTAGTAATAGAAGCAGTAACGCATTCTAAAGGCTTTATACGTCGTGGTTCGTAATCTTGGGCTGCAAGTGTAATATATAATGTTTTTACCATACGTGCAATCGAGGAAAGTAATAAAATTATGAAGCATAAAGAAACAAAAAAAAATTAAACTACACTGAAAATTAGAACACAGAAAAATCCGAAAAGTAAAGCTATGGCTGGGAATCGAACCCAGTTCCTCGTCATACCGTGACGCGTGCTATACCCCTACACCACCCATAGCAGGTGGGTAAGAGCACAAATTTTTCTATCAGTTACTAGCTGTCACGTGACCTTGTTACTATGCAAATTTTTGTCGCTAAGAAATCTTTTTAAATCTGCCCATTCCATACATTACTTGATAGACATGACTCTATGACTATCTTTATTTTCAGTCACGTCATTCAGCCTTATGTAAAACTCGCTATTCCCGCTTCCGCCGCCTGCGACCATCCGCCGCCGGCCTTAACCGGGCTGTTCACGGGCAGACGACGTAAAGCTAGCGGCAAATTGTCAGGCGGAGGATTAGGCTGACGGGCGCAGAATAGTTTGAGCTAGTTTTTGAGCATATGGGCTATATGCTTGTATGTTATCTATACTCAGAAATGGATGATAAAGCGTTGGATTTCCACAAAGGGGTAAGCATGCCTGTATATAAAAGCTTATTGTGTGTTTATTTTGTTAGTGTTGCTACATGAAACGAGCCTCGGCGAGTGATTCGCACATGTGTTTTAAGTACCCTCATTATGTATCAGTTGCATAATCTACTATTAGAAAGCATAACGCAAGAAACTTGGCAGAAAGTAATTTTTAACCCCCGCAAAAGAGGGGTGCTATAAGTTTCACGTCAATGTCTCTCTGTGTGTATATCTGTCTGTGGCTTAGTAGCTCTCAAGTGGATAGACCGATTTCGATGCATTTTTTTTCATTTGAAAGGGGTTTTAATTTTTTTTATTTGTGGTTATTTCATAACAAGTAGAATTTAATTATGCTACATTATATATTATTTTATAAATGACTGTCTGCCAAGTTTCTTGCGCATTCTTCTTGGCAATGATATTTTCGGATGCGCGGGGTAGTTATATACCTATATTTTTTTAATTAATGGCGGGCTGTTTGCAAAAAAAAGTTTTGATTTTGTTTTTACAATTTTACTCAACTAATTTAGCCAACCTTCGCTTCAACACCACCCTTTCAATAAATCTTGAGAAAAATCTTTCGACCAAGCCATCCGAAGCTCACCCGATGCCATTAGCTCAGCGGGCCCGTGACAAATCGCGTGCATCACGCCAACGGGCCCTTCGACAATGGTGGGGTTCCGCTAATGAAGCAAATGGACCGTGAAGATAATTATGGGGTGACTAGAGGGGTAATTATGATTTGTGAGGGGTAATGGGAGTCATTGGGTATTGATTTGGGTCGAGTTGGAGTCGAGGATTGTTGGTTTTAAATTGACAATGGTGTCTTATATTAAATCCATATACAGCGTTACCACCGTTACAATATTCAACAAGTTCAGGCGTGTAAAATTGTCTCTATGGTTGTTTGTACCTCTTTGGTGTCGCAACTTGTTACATTCTCCACGTGATACAATATGTAATTGTAAGATCGTTACCTAAACGTGTTGAATATTGTATCAAAAAAAAAACGGTGGTCACTTCGAACACCTACAAAAATAAATTGAAGTATGTGAAAACAATGCATTTTATTCATTTTAGACATCATGTTTCATAGAGCCATTTACTGCTTAAGACATACACAATCGATATCTAAATAGAAATAGTGTAAGTTTATTTTTTCAAAACAACCTGGTTCGATTCCCGAGTTGAGTACAGGTTTTTTTTAAATATATGAATGCAGTTTTTCTTTTTATTAAAATCGATGACATGGTTCCTAAGCACAAATCTTCGTATGTCTTATAGTTTCAGACTTTCCCATACTGGCCGATCTGACACCCTATATATATAAATCACATTCATTATTTCTTTCTATCTTCATGTCGTTGCTCTGAACAAATATGGTCAATGCAACTGTCATTATAAGAGAATTAGAGGCTAATGACCTCTGCTTTATGAAATTACACGGGCGCAATAGTAATCACAGTTTCAGTTCATCGAAATGTGTAAGATTCTCTCAAGTGTTTATAAACGTGTGGGGTGAAATGGCGGGTTTTCTGCACTAGTTGTAAAATCTACTATAATTGCACTGGGCGTGGAAACAAAATTACCCAAAATGAATTCTCGTGCAGTATATGCTCAAAATCCAGATCGACAGTCTCCGTCGGTTTAAGCCCCGGCCAGGTGGGCGTTGCTAGCCGGCCGTAAATCTCTGAGATTTTAGCATTTACTGTGTAGTGTCCGGCCGAAAGCTGCTTGGTTTAAGAGGTTTCTACGTGATGCATGGTCACCGGTTCAGCCCTAGATGAGAGGATAACGTAGTTTTTAGAATACATGCTAAAAGAAAGAAACAAAAAGTTTATTTGCAACAAATCTATATTTACACATAAACGGATAACTCACATATAAAAAGCCAAGTGATTCTCGACATGTTTGGGACTATTTCGTAGTCGTACATTTGACAGTAATAAAAATGACGATGAAAACGAGGGTAGTTGTGCGCCGCTGTCAGTTGCGAGCAGCCGCGCGAACAGAGCGCTGGCGCGCAGTGTTCGTTTCGCTGCCGCCGGGGCGAGCGCTCCAGGAAGAAGGACTCCGAAATAGTCTGAAACATGTCGAGCATCACTCGACTTTTTATACGTGAGTTATCCGTTTATGTGTGATTATGATTAGGTCTCACGGTAGTTTCATGTTGAAAATCGATATCTATTTTATTTGAATTTATAAAAAAAAAACATTTTCACACCTCTCATTCAGAAAAGTAAACTTTGCTCTCTGCCGAGAGGGATCGAAGAGCAACTTTTCTGTTCAAGCCTTTTCTAAGTGTTTTGCAAACGCCATTTTTTGAAGTTGATAGTTGTAAAACCACGCCATTTTCAATGCTGGCAACTCAAGTTATTAAGAATTCTTTTTTCAAGTTTTTCACATCGCTTGTAATAAAATGATCTGAATCGTGAAACCAATCCCGTCAATTCAGCCCGTTTTCATACAAATATTAATACGACTAAACTAAATAAACTACACGTATATATCTAAGAATATTTAAGGCTCCTCTGGGATTTCCGATCCTGCCTTTTGTGTAAGAGAAACCTAAGTAATACGTCTATATCGAGGAAACGTAATCTTTAGCGGAATACCATTCTAGAATAGAATATTGCTACGGACGAGGTGGAATAATATTTTTGGACGTGTATAATGATATAAGAAGCTTTTGCTTCGACGTAGTACCTTTTTGTTGTATCATACAGCGATTTATACGTACGTAATAGATACTTAAAATACCTACCTATATTACATTTCTTTTCGCACCTCTCATTCAGAAAACTGACTTTTGCATCCTGTCGAGAGGGGATCAAAGTGCAACTTTTCTGTTCGAGGCTTTTCTAAGTGTGTTTTTACATATTCAATTTTTTGTTTCCATGCTGGTCTGGGAGTAAAGAAAAAACATAGAATGTACCGATTGCTTCTTTTCCCGAGCAGAATACTGGTGGTAAAAGCCCATCGAGGGAATGGGCGAAAATCATACGAATCATGTTATAGGCGATGCGGCTAGCAACCCATCACTATTTTGATTCCCCTCTCCACCTATACACCCACAATCATGCTAAACGTGGGCTTAAGGTTTTGTTACCTTAGGCTCTGTCTACCCCGTAAGGGATAAAGACGTGATTTGTGTGTGTGTGTGTGTGTGTCAATTTTTTGAAGTTGATAATTGTAAAACCACTCCGTTTTCTATACTGGTTACTCTTAAATTATCTTCGGAGCTCTATACGTCCACAAAATTTAAAGTCAATATTCACTTGTAGGAAGAATCTGATGAAATCCGATAAGCAAAGGAAAGGCTTCTAAAAAATTGCACGAACGATATATTATTATAATTATCTGTTAAGAGCAAATAAAAAACGATAAAATAACGAGAAGCGAAACACTAGAACACAATAACGACGTTTTGTTGCTTTGATTTCTTGCCCGGAACGTTTGATTTGTCCGCGACAAACTAAATATATCCCCGGGAAATAAAAATAATGGCGGCAGTTGCAAAAATCCCGGTATTGCGAGCGAGATTCTGTTCGTGTTAGAGGAAGTTATTCCCATTTTATTACGCGCTTTGTTTTGTTTCGTTCCTTGTTTCTGTAACGTCATTTTGTGCTGGAGTTTTGTTGGGTATGATCAAATCTTGACAGGAAGATTTACGCAAACCTTTTGTCTGAGAATCATTCTGGAATATTCCGGCAGATCCTTCTTTTTTAATATGGCCCCATCGATCGATGCGATGATTTCGCCAATGTCAAAATAATTGCGAAGGCACACACAACGTTGATGATCTATTTTTCATGTCTGTGTTTATTTTCTATAAATGTTTGTATATTCTCTTATTATTTGTGTCTTGCAAAAAGGAATAAATGTCTTCTTTCATTCTTTCTTCCTTCTTTCTTTCTTTCTTTCTAATAAATACAGTATTCAATAATCTTGTGGCAAAAATGTCGGTAACGTTGTACGGTAGAACACGGTTAAAAGACCCCCCTGTCGGGCTCTTAGCCAACGGATAACGATATCCCTCAGAATCTGCCAGGAAATCATTCGATGCCCAGGGTCCACCGGACCAAGCACTGCTCTTCCGCTCGGACGGATCCAAAAACGAACTGCAGCTCTTGACCACATGCGGAGGTAACCCGACTCGCACCCCTCCAGCAGATCCATGCAGGTGCCTTACCATGACGTCTTAATGCGATTCAATTCTGACTCAGTTCAGGTTTTAGCTGTCGTTTTTAGTATGAATATGACAGCGAGCGAACCTAAACTGAATCGGAATTAAATCGCATTAAGACGCCATGGTAAGTGGTAAGTCTTGGAGCAAAGAAAAAACATAGAATGCCTCTAGTTCTTTTCGTTCGAAGTGTCGTAAGTACCTTCCATTCTGGTATGAAACTTTCCATGCTGGTCTGGGAGCAAAGAAAAAAATGGAATGTACCAGTTGCTCATCTCCCTACTCAGATTGTAAAAGTTAATCGAGATAATGGGCGAAAATCTTAGGAATTATGTCGTAGTTGATGGGGCTAGCAACCAACGCTATTTTGAATATCCTTTCCATCTTTATGTCTATCCCGTAAGGAACATAGATGATTCATCTGCATACATGTATAGAAATAAATCAAACAGAATACCATACGACAAAAAGGAATGACCCACTCCGTTTTTTCCCTTCACATGAAAGTCAACAGTTCAAAACTCTTAGCCAAATTAACCGTCCTGATAATCAGAATGCCACCGGAATCAAAGATGGCTGCCATTTTCTCTAATGAAACTGCGACGGAATCACTTAAATCACAGCGGGTAATACCAGGTCACCGTTGCATGGCTGCACAAGGCAGACTTGATAAGACAGATGCTTCAATTTAGAGAAGATTTAAAAAAATTGCGTCAATGTTTGAGAACAAGCTGGCTATAAGATTGTTATCAATTTAAGGTATACTGTTACGTTTTTTTAAGTAAGTAAGTAAATGATTAATTGTACATACAAATATAAAGAAACAGACACAAATCACAAAAAAATACTGATCTTAGTGAAAACATATTTTTTCATAAGTAAAAAACTGTCTGATAATGTAATTGTATTCACTTGCCGACCGCTGAACTGTGCAGTAATTACTGTAACTTTTTAAATTAGCGTTAGCCATACGTAAGGCACACATTTCCGAGTATAGTAGAGAAAACATTATTATTATGTTACACTCTGTTATTATGTCGCATTCTAAAGGCGAAAAGAGGAGAGAACGAGCCAACACGCTCACCGAGTGCGTCATGTACGCGGCAGCGCGGCGTGATGCATTCGGGAGTGACGAACTGGAGGAGGACGAGCTAAGGGATGTCGAACTTAAAGATGTCCTTATGTTCGGCAGGAGAATATGAAGATTCGAGGAGAGTTGCTGTGTGGGAGCGCTGCTGGAGTAACCGGCGGCTCCAACCAAGGGAAACTGGACTGAATAATCGCTGGAAGGACCGACAACCCGACTGACCCAGCTAGGCGTCCCCACCCAAAAGATTCTTGAAATCGGTCCATAACCTTTTTGAGTTTATTCACAAACATGCACACAAAAATACAAATCTTTCCTCTTTGTAATATTATTAGTGCAGAAATAGAGTGCGCTTTTTTTATAGTTTTGTGCATTTTTTTTCATTCAATTTATACGTCTTGTTACAAAATTGCTTGAGAAATTAAGGTTTCTGGAGTCTGGACAGATTTAATGACACATTTTAATTTAAAATGCTTTAAGAGCTCTCGTCAATGCTCTCAGTCCTATTTCTACATTTTATAATGCTACCAGCAAGAGCCGTGATAGCCTAGCTGAGGAGGAACTCAAGCAGATGGTCGTGGGTTCAAATCCCGGATTCCCACCTCTGAGTTTTTCGAAATTTATGTGCGAAATTACATTTGATATTGACCATGAGCTTTCCAATTAGAATAATCATTTTTAGGAAACGTATATTATGCTGAGTGGGGCCCATTTTACACCATATCGGTACTATTGCTAAGTATATTGTATTTCTTCTTACTATTATATATCTACGTGTATCGAATGTGTGTAAATAAATGTTTCTCTCTCTCTCTCTCTCTCTCTCTCTCTCTCTCTTTCTGTCTCTCTCTCTGTATACCCTTCTGCGAAGCAATTCAATGGTGTGTGTGAAGTTCCCAATCCACACTGCAACCGCGTGGGAACTATAGCCCAAGCCAATCTGAGGCCTGTGCCCACCACGCGTGGGACGTATATAAGCTGGAGATGAGAGAGAGAGAGAGAGAGAGATGATGATAATATTAACTGATATAGCGCGAATTAAACTAACTAGTGATGCAACTATCCCATTTAGTCTGCGCCAGTAGATTCAATTGAATCATGCTCCGCTGAAAGATTGTCGCGTCGGCGAAAGAACCCGCTCGAATCAGACGCTAATGTATTCAGGAAGGATCGCCTACAGGGTTAAAATAACGAAGGTTACAGATTCTGTTATGAAACTGCACGACAGTGCGTTTTTATTAATATCCTTGGTCAAACTTCGTGTTTCGACTTTCGACGGGTTGCGATCAGTTATAGGGTTGAGGAAGTGGTTTTAAGGAAGAGGAAGAGGAGTACTAAGCACATAATAAGTAAGTAATTAAGTAAGTAAATGCTTTGTTCAAATATAAAGAAACAGAGACCATTCACAAAAAATACATTAAATATATGCACAAACATAAATGCAGTTGCATAGTTTGTGGAAGTGAATGAGGAAGAGGAGATTTTATGAGGAATAGGACGCGTATGAGGAAGAGAAAGTGTGATAGGATTGTGTGAGAGTGACATAATTACTAGTTGATAATTAAAAATTCAAACAGATCAAAGAACGCAGTATTTGTTTGTTTATTCATTAAATGGGCTTAGGCTCTGTCTACCCCGTAAGGGATAAAGACGTGATTATGTGTGTGTGTGTGTGTTGGAAAGAAAGATCCCAGTGAAATACCTCACTGACTAAGCGTCCAACGCCCAGCAGAAACTCCTGGGTCGTCTTGCTAGAAAAAGTTACCAAGATCTACCAGATAGCGATGATGACACTTTATTTTTTCCTTAAAGACGATAGCTCGCAATCTTTATACCTAAACGATGTCGAAATATCGATTGAGAAATTCTCTAAAGAAAAGCGAACCCTGGGCACAATTGCTTATTAATTTTGAAGCTCATCCAATTGTCTCGACTACTTACAAATTATCAATCTTTTCTCCGTTCCATTCCGTTCAGTCCCAGCTTTCAGAAGCAGAAATCTCCATCAAACGCGTCTTAAAAATCCCACAATGCGAACCGTCGACCTGACCGATGTTCGATTACCGAGTTCGCATTGTGCCCTGAATAATTGCTACGGCTTCCGACGTCGATACCTATCGATATCGAGATACCGACGTCGGCATCGATGAAAAGGTGACTGGGACAGATGCGAGGATATGCTTTGTTGGTATGAAAGGTAAGTTCTCGACTCAAGCCGTTGACAATAGTGTTTTGAAATAAGCCATCGCGCTAGGACGTCGTAGATGTCTATATTTTATTAGAGATACAATAGAGCGCGTACGTTTGGAAAAGAATTGAGTGAATAGCGATTTTCGACGCTGTAAAAATCGAACAAAGACGTTGTTGGCTTTGATGTCTTCGGTTAGTCTGTTGTAATTTTGAAAACTGAAATGACTGTTTGCTTCAGTTTGCTTTCAAATATCAAGTGAACTTATGATTACGAGTGTCACATGGTTTCTAAAACCCAACTGAATGTGGTTAACATTTCTTCCATGCTGGTCTGGGAGTAAAGCAAAAACATAGAATTTAACAGTTGCTTCTCTTCCCGCGTAGATGGTAAAAGCCCATCGAGGGAATGGGCAAAAGTCTTAGGAATCATGTTATAAGCGATGCGGCTAGCAATCCACCACTATTTTGATTTCCCTTTCCAGCTATACGCCCTAAATCATGCTAAAATGTGGCCTTAAAGTTTTCTTACGTGATTTTTGTATGTGTATGTTTTATTATTTTTTGGCTTGTAAACGAGAGGGAGGGGTCATTAGAAAATGCGAAGGTAATTTTTCCAAGTTTAATTCTAACAATCTTTACAAAAGTGACACTTTAACCTCAAAAAATAAATAAGGGCATGAAACCCTTGTTTTAACTCTAAACGCTTCACCCTCAAAGGGCTTGCAATCAACTTCGGCTTCGGAACAAAGGACGCAAACTCGATTGTGAGCCTCCGAGGACCACTCTCCTAATTGATCCAGATTTACATAACAAGGCATAGACGGGAATGATATCCAACTTAAAGCTTCTAATTGAAATCCTTTTTGGATTTTCATAGTCGAAATGGCAAAAATGAACGACTGCAGTGCCGCCATGTCCGTTCGTCTGTCGGTCTGTGGCTTAGCTTAGAGGCTCTTTCGTACTCTTTTTTTTATATTAAAACCGACAAACGGGCATGCGGTGCACCTGATGGTAAGTGATCACCGCCGCCCATGGACAACTACAGCACCAATGGGACTGCTAGCGCGTTGCCGGCCTTGCAAGAAATGGTACACTCGCCTCTTGAAGGTACCCATGTCATAGCCAGTTGGAAATAGGTACCCCAGCCGCCAGCCCATTCCAAATTTTGCACGTACGGGGCAAGAAAGACCGCTTGAATCGCACGGTGTTGGAGCACCAACTATCAAGTTGATGTTGGTGGAAACTACTTTTACGTCGAGTGGTGATGGAACTTGGCAGCTGGAACAAGGTTAAAAAGTTCAACGGAGCACTCCCCATTATAGATCCAAAAAAGGCCAAAAAAAAAGCCGCCAAAAAAGGTGTCATAAATGCAATACTTCACGCTAGTAATACAGTAAATGCTTAGTACTTCTGCTGGTCTGGGAGCAAAGGAAACACTTAGAATGTGCCAGTTCCTTCTCGTCCCTGGGTCATGGGTGGTGCAGGGGTGCACGCGTCACGGAATGACGAGGATCCGGGTGCGATTCCCGGCCATAGCTTTACTTTTCGGATTTTTCTATGTGTTCTAATCTTAGCAAGATTATACAAGATTTTATGAATAAATTTAATTAAGACGGAAACTTTATACATAAATCTTGACATTTATTATTATGAATTATCTTTTACATGTATACATTTACTAATATAATTTTTTGACATGCGGATTTTACCTCTTTCTTTTTCATATTTATCTGAATTTTTTTTATCATTTATAAGGCTCCTTGACATAAAAAATTGCGAATTTAAATTTAATCTAATAAATACTATAAAATTGCATGATCTACATTATTGTAATATTAAATATTGACATTTAAATTGATATTAGATTTAGTGATAAATTGTTATTGTGTGCCCTTGCAGGGCGTCATGGACCGACCGATCATTTGTAACATCTTTTAATATAATGTACATGACATTACAATTTAATAATAAATAAATAAATTAGTGACATTTACAAACATAATCACTGCCGCTTGTACTTCCAAAATGACCTTAATAAAATTCTAAATAATAAACCATTCCTTTTATTCTCGTGTTTATTTCCAACAAATTCAAAGGAAATCCTAATAATCAGACAGTAAAGCAAATGAGCCGAAGGGGGGTAATTACCGCTACGCAAATGTAGAGGGAGCTGTAATCGCCTACTTCCGCCGTTACGGGAAGTGACTGGGACTCAGGGATTGTCATGACAGTTCTGTAAATACTCCTTGCACCAGAACGTACCTAATTGTGTGATAACATAGCATAATTATGTGACAGTGACACATTTTTGTTAAATGTTTTAGGCGATGCAGCTAGCACCCCGTCACTATTTTGATTAAGAATTTCACCTATACGCACATAATCACGCTAAACGTGGCCTATAGAACTTGTTTCCTTAGGCTCTGTCTACCAAGTTAGGGATAAAGGCGTGATTTTAAATTTAATTTTTTAAAATATCTTATAGTATAATAAACGTATCTAGAAATATTAGATGTCGCTGGCAAAGAACATTTGAAAGAATACTAGACGTCACATATTATATGAAGCAAAGAAACGGTACGATAAAGAACAATCCTAGAAAAAATGACGATCGTCATTTTGTGATCACAAAAATAAAGTTATGAAAATAAATAATAAATATTGGCCATTTCTCGTTTTCCCTGAAAGCGCTTGCGCCCACAACATGCACAAATAAGATAAACGCGGCGTCGGCGAGTCGGAAACAATTTACAAACTTTGCTAATTCTCCTATTGGATTTCGGGAATTAAATTTCTGGACCAAATATTAAAGTTTCATCACAAACGGCGCAGTCGAGAGCTAACGAGAGTGTGCTGTATTTTTTTTTCATTTTCATTAAAATCCAAAAATTATTTGAAGTTTTTTACATGGCCTGATTAATGATAAAATTTTCATGGTTTCAGTAGAATTAAAATTATACGAAACGATCATTCGATCAAACTACATTAGGCCAAAGAATGTCAACCAGTCGAAAGAATTCCGCGTTTGCTGTGAACCTATCCATGGTTATTTTGTATGTTTATTTAGGTATCCGATCATTTGACCGACAAACTTACGACAAATGTATCGTTTGACAAAGTATTCATTTGATGACCCTTTAATATCTGCTAAGCCGTACACTTTATAAAAATAAAAAACCTTTAGGTAAGGCTGGCATTAAGTTAGGTTGGATTTGTTTTATAAGTTTTCCAACTAATTAATTATGGTAGTAAAAAAAGGGTTGTCAAATGAAATGTTTGCCACATGATGCTTTCGATCAAACGTTTTTCGTCGAAACAATAGTGAACCATTTATTTATTTAATTTTGTTTTCCCGTTGTCTAGTACCCAGCTTTGCTTAGTTTGGGACTAGATCAATTGGTGTAAATTGTCTCCTGATATTTATTCATTCTGAGATTGCATTCGAATATATATTTCGTATAAGTATCTTAAGTATTATACAATATTGTTATGTGTGTAGGTATGTATGTAATGTATTATATGTATTATAGTTATGTGTTGTTTTATTATCCCTGCGTTTATCTTGTCTTTATGTTTCCGCCACCTACTTAAACTGTCTCCGACTTATTTCTTTCTCTTATTGGCTGTACGGTAGACATCGTTGTTAAAAGATAATACCTATTGACTACCTTGTTTTTTGTTTCTGTATCGTTTTGTACTGATATGTGGTGTTCAATAAAGAGTATTTGTATTGTATTGTATTGTTGCAGTGGGACGTAATGGGCTCTCTCATCTCGTCTCTCGCAGCCACGGCTGTTTCTTGTCAGACTAATTTCAATATTGTTCCTGTAGCGGTGTTTGTTTAATATAGAACGAAATATTTCGCAAACGGGAGAGGAATATCTTATGTTTACCAATCGATACTGAAGTTTTTGAATTATTACTGACGCTCCGGTAGCTTGTGGTGCAATGCCTTGGGGAGTCAAGGCGTATAGTCGACAAAGAAAGACCTGTACCACCCTAAGGTTCAATGTCTTTTGTACGGCTGTTTTAACTCATATGCCATTTGTTGTTACTATCAAATGGATCAAGAATTTTTACTTATTGATTTTTTTTATGTTTATTTTTACGGTTTTTTTTGTTAAAAACTAAATTTCTAAACGACACTGAATATTAGAACACATGGAAAAAACAGATGACGCTTAGCGACATAAATTCGCATAGTAACAAAGTCACGTGACAGCTAGTAACAGATATAAAAATTTGAATGCTTACCCACCTGCTATGGGTTGTGTAGGGGTAGCACGCGTCATGGAATGACGAGGATCCGGATTCGATTACCGGCCATAGCTTTACTTTTCGGATTTTTTATCTGTTCTAATTTTCAGTATCGTTAATTGTTTTTTCTGGGTTTCACTGAAAACAGCTACAATATTACACGAAAAATCCTATAGTCGTTTATTTTATGTTTTGTTTATTGTACTTAGATATGTACGCTCTGTTGTGGCTTTCACTATCTGGAATTTTAAACTCTCATTTTGTCGGTCCCTCGTTTAATGCTCCTCTCATCTACTCAAAGGTTAACTGGTAGAGATCCCTTATAGGGATAAGTTCGCCTTTGTACATATATTTAATGATATTTAAAACATTTACTTACTTACTTACTTACTTAATCTAATCAGCATCCAAAATCAAACAACTTACCCCCACAAATCTCATCAAACATCATTTTACGCGACTCATCACCTCTTGAACAATATCTCGATCTCATTCAATCATCTTTATAACATTCAATTTATCGTGTTAAATCGTGCAACCAGTCGCGCGACTTGCGCCAATCTATTTGATCACGGTTAGGTTGGACGATCAGTTGGTAGATCGGTGGAATCGACTTGTGAGGTAAGTTAATATCTTTATAGGTCATTTGAGATTCAGAGAAGGAAATCGGTTATTTGATGAAGTGGGGGTTGATACGAGCATTGCGTTTCATTAGACAGCTTTCGGCTTATCTTGAGTCTTATAAAACGATTCGTATTTTTGGGTAGCTTATGTTTTCTTCCATGCTGGTCTAGGAATAAAGAAAAAACGTACAATTTACCAGTTTTTTCTCTTCCCGCGCTGATGGTAATTTTTTTTCTCTTGGCGTAGAAAGTTGCGGGCACAAGCTAGTTAAATGAATAACCAAAAGCCGTACAACGCCCTCTCGGCGTCTATCCATCATAGCAAATAAAACGAGCGCGTCACACGAAGCGTTAAGCCGGCGATACAGCGAATAACGTTATTTATCGCAACGTTATTTTGACATTAACTAGATTAGCCGGTTGTTAACCGTTGTTGCAGGTGCGTCGGGAACTGCTGCAATTGCATTTGTGAAATGGGATTTTATTTTGATTTTTAGACGCTTTTTCATTCTTGCCATGTTAGTGTGTTAAGTATTATACGTATCAAATCATGCAAGTCAAAGGGTCACTCTATTAATCGGATTAAGTTGTCATTTTGTGGACATAGTACTTTATCTCATTAAAAAGTAGCCGAGGTATTTCCTTTCTCGATGTCAAATCTATCGGTCTGTCTGTCTGTTTGTTACTGTGACAGAGCAAGTTTCGCATTTGTAATATTAGTATGAATAATGTAACATAGATGGACAAAGTAAGTACACCCAGCAAAAAGTACGTAGAGTCACACACATAATAAATACTTACATCACAGATATAGGCAATTCATTAACAGACCATCATTCAATGCAAAGTTTGGAAAAAATGTTGCAATTTGACAAATAATGAATTATATTACGTACAAGTTTAATGAAAACTTTTTAAAATCTTGTCAGTAAAAAAGAAGTTATTCACAAATTCAATTACCTAACCGTTAAAAAATACACTCTCGTTACTATCGTAACCATTTTCCCAATTAAAACTCATATCAGCTCCATTTATTAGCTCGCTTGTAACCAATAACTCGATTCGCCAACGGACATTTTGAAAAGCTTAAAAATGGAACGCTCTAAAGAGCCAATGGGAACTCGTTATGTTCGGCTACATTCGCTAATTGCTCGGGAACAGTCGCGAATGGTACTTGCAAACACAGCTTGGTGTGACAAGAGCGTATCATTATTTGTCGTGCGTTGTGAAAATCAATGCTGCAGGGTGCGACGCAAGGTTGATTTTGGAGGTACACTGCTTGAGTTTGGTAAGAGATTGGCAAAGTTACTAGCTGTAATTGGTTTTATCGGAGTCAAAAATACTTGCTTGTGATAGTCGGAATGACTGATGACTTTTTATTTAATTACTTTCCATGAATTCATGTAGTACGTACGACATTTTTATAATGCCGCAACGCAGCAGTGCTTGCGCTGCTGCGTTGCGGCATGGAGAGTACGACAGCCGGTGAAGTTACTGTCACAAGAGCTTAGCGTTTCTTAGCTATGCATCTGCAATCCTTCATTTTTTTTCAGTATTTTTTTTAGTTACGCATGAGTCGGGTTCTGTCTCTTTATTACTTTATTTACGTAAAGGTTTATGGATTATTTAGTACATTTTACTTTAGGTTGTGGCTGAAAATCAGTGCTGCAGTTCTAACACCTCAGCGTAATGCGGAGCCAGCGACCGTTTCACTTTTGCAAAGACACAACGCTGATGATCTATTTTTCATGTCTGTGTTTTTTTAACTACTAGTTGCTTTTCTTCCCGCGCAGATGGAATGGGCGAAAATCTTAGGAATCATGTTATAGACGATCCTATCACTATTTTTGATTCCTCTTTCCACCTTTACGACCACAATCATGCTAAACGTGGCCTTTAGGTCTTGTTACCTTAGCCTCTGTCTATCCCGTAGGTAAAGAATAAAGACGTGTTTTGTGTGTGTGTGTTTTTTTCTGTAAAATTGTGTATATTCTCTTATATTTGTGTGTCTTGCAAAAAATAATAAATTGTCTTCTTTCTTTCTTTCTTTGATGCGGGCGTCCTTGGGTGGTCATCTTACCATCAGATTACTGACTTGCTCGCTTTCCACCCTCTTTAACCTGCCCTACCATTTTTTCAATAAAAATTTCACGTAATCGACTTAACCGCGCCAAAAACTTCCCATATTCAAAATTGATTATTCCCGGGCGCGCGGGCAATTCGATTCTTTAAATACGCCGTCAAAGAGTTCCCGTCCGGGATTTTAATAAATCCCGCGTGGGCGCGTTATTAAATCAAGGAATCCCGGATAGCGGGATTTTGAGCTTACCAAAGAAATTTTAATCCTTTTGGAAGCGGACGCGGGTTGGAACTGTTTTGGTAACATTTATTACGTTCTGATGCAACGTAAATTATATTATGACGCGCATACTTAGCAACGTTGGTGTGTGATTTCATCTCTAGGGCCTTACCATTTATCTTTGACATCTAATTATCATTTACTAGCTTCTGCCCGCGACTTCGTCTGCGTAGAATTATGTATAAAAACCTTCCTCTTGAATCACTCTATCTATTTTAAAAAACTGCATCAAAATCCGTTGTGTAGTTTTGAAGATATAAGCATACATAGGGACGTAGGGACATAGGGACATGGGGACAGAGAAAGCGACTTTATTTTATACTATGTACAATACAATACAATACAAATAGTCTTTATTGAACACCACAAATCAGTACAAAACAATACAGAAACAAAGTCTTAATCTTAGTCTTAAAGTCTTATGTAGTGATAAGACTTATGCAATGTAAATTAATTTAATCCATCTTGACATCTAGAACTAAACAGCTAATTTTATTTATTGTTTGACATAATCTTAAATATGTAACATAATGTATGTGAATGACTGTGTTGTCATTTGAATAAATTAATTACGCATAGTACGCACTGACAATTTTGCATGCTACCCTAAGCAGAGTATGGCTGATCTCAATTATTTCAGATGTTCACCAATATGTATGCAACCTGTACTCAGCAAAATAAATTCATTTCATTTCATTTCATGACGTCTTAATGCGATTCAATTCCGATGCAGTTTAGGTTCGCTCGCTGTCAGATCCATCGTAAAATGACAGCCAAAACCTGAACTGAATCAGTAGTTATACATCTCTACAATAGATTAATATAATTTAAGGCTCGGGGACCTTATACATCCCTTTTATAAAATGTATTTAATTTAATTAGAATTTAAGTATTGTCGTTGTATTTTATTTTGAAAAAAATGTCTTTCTGCCAAGTTTCTTGCGTCGCATTCTTGGCAATGATGGTCTTTCCGAATGCGCTGGTAGTTTCAAAAAGACACGTAAAAGAGCCCTTGGCGGCCAATTTGCAAAAATAAAATTTACTTCCATGCTGGTCTGGGAGCAAAGAAAAAACATATTATGTACCAGTTGCTTCTCTACCCGCGCAGATGGTAAAAGACCATCGAGGGAATGGACGAAACTTATAGGAATCATGTCATAGGCGATGAGGCTAGCAACCCATCACTGTTTTGATTCCATTTTCCACCTGTACATCCTCTAATCTTGCTAATTGTGGCCTGTACCTGTTACCTTAGGCTCTGTCAACCCCGTAAGGGATAAAGTTCCACAGCAGGGCATAGACCTTTCACCACGAGAGGATTCGGGCGATATATTTTCCACGCGGGCCTAGTGCGTATTGCGAACTCTAAATAATATCACTGAAGTATTGATTTCCACCATGGCATCCCAATTTTGTCGGTTACATGTCTCTGAGTACAACATTAATTACGACATCTGCCGGCTGCTTCTCAAATTTCCGTTCTAAGTGTGCCAGTACAAACAGAAATAGCTATTTCAAATATATTAACATCCGGAAGCGGGGGGGGAGAACTCATTTCCTGTGAGACCATGTGACGTCAGGGTTTTTAAGTGAGGTTCTGCCGCGGATAGGCAGTGATAGGTGCTTTTTTAAATTATGCAGGTTTTTTAACAGTTGTTTTTATTCCTTCTACTAATCGAATAATCGAATGAGCAAAAATCATAGGAATCATGTTATAGGCGATGCGGCTAGCAACCCATCACTATTTTGATTCCATTTTTGGCATCTGAACGCCCACAGTTTTGCTAAACGTGGCCTGCAGGTCTTGCCGCCTTGGGCTTTGTCTACCCCGTGAGAGATAAAGACGTGATTTGTGTATGTGTGTGTGTATGTACTAATCCATACTGTTCTAGTGATAACTATAATTATAATTTTAAAAAAACTGTTGTAGAAGTAATCTCTAAAGCAATCGATCTAAATTTCAAATCACCAGGTAGACAAGACCTAAAGGCCACGTTTAATCAAAATATTGATGGGTTGCTAGCTGCATCGTTTATAAAATGATTCCTGAGATTTTTGCCCATTCCCTCGAGATTTTGCTGTATAAGATCCTCCAAGTTTGAATGTTATTAGAGTATCGATATTGATACTCTAATGTAAACATTATAATACAACCACAGATACAGGTTCCTTAATGTTTGTTAATATTGTAAGCAAGATGATATGGACGTAGATAAATGTTTGTTCTTGTGATTTAATAAATTTCCTAAAGGGATAAATAAATAGGTCCGCAGGGAAGCGCAAACCCGCGGTCGCGATTGATCGAATTCGAATTTTCTGCAAATTGCTTCCTTTGTGTTAAGTTTGGGACGTTTGTTCTACTTTTATTACAGAAATATGAGTATTATGTTTGTAAGACCTTATAGACTACAGGCCCACGTACAAAAAATGTGGGTCATATGAACCACCAGGTGACGTATATAGGACGATATAAGAGCATAAAATAATAAGATTCAGCACTATGCCGTCACTTGTAAGCTGTCCAACTGGGTGCTGGTGAGAATTCAAAAGTGCAGGTAGAGTGAGTACATTTTGGTCATATGTTTTTGTACGGCATTTTTACCATCGATAGATCCATGAAAAATAATAAGAAAGCGCGCAGTGCCGTAAAAAAATGGTGAGCCACAAAGTCGATATTTTTTTTTATTTTCTGACAATTTCCAGGGTAAATTTGGTCATTTAATTCTGTACGGCATCAGTTTCATACTGTTTCAATACAGCCATTATTCCGCAACGCCGTACAAAAATTGTGCGATAAGAGGACAAAATCGAGGGTTGCAACCCCCTCTCTTTCCGTGGTCCATCTTATTATTTTATGCTCTTATATCGTCTTATATACGTAACCTGGTGGTTCGTATGACCCACATTTTTTGTACGTGGGCCTGTAGTCTATTAATTCTGCTTCATTTATTTAAAGAAAACTTCAACGAATTTAAAATCAATACCACCTTTTGGAAGGTTCTCTATAGTAGTATGAAGCGCATACAAAAATTGAATTGAGAATTTGCAGAGATTATTTATGGTGAACACACAAGAAATAAGACGCCTCTACGACCTCTTTTTTCCATTCCGGTCAGGGAGTAAAGAAAAAACAGAATTTACCAGTTACTTCTCTTCCCGCGCAGATGGTTTAGCCCATCGAGGGAATGGGCGAAAGTCTTAGGTATCATGTCATAGGCGATGCGGCTAGCACTAACTATTTTGATTTTCTGTCGTGTCCTGTCCTGGTCGCCTTACGGTTTTGTTACCTTAGGCTCTGTCTAAAAGGGATAAAGATGTGCTATATGTATGTATATACTTCTTACGAGCGACGCCACGGGCGTGAGCTTGTCAATAATTTCTATAGAAATCCTTACTTAATATTATAAATGCGAAAGTAACTCTGTCTGTCTGTCTGTCTGTCTGTCTGTCTGTCTGTTACCTTTTCACGCTTAAACCGCTGGGCCGATTTAGTTGAAATTTGGTATACAGATAGTTTGAGTTCCGGGAAAGGACATAGGATAGTTTTTATCCCGGAAAATTGCATAGTTCCCGCGGGATAGCACAGCCCAAACCACTGGACTTAGAGACTTGAAATTATGCACATAGATACCTTATACAATGTAGGCATCCACTAGGGAAGGATTTTTGGAAATTCCCACGGGATAAGGAAAAAACGGGAATTATATATTCGATTCCGAGTGACGCTATCTCAGTAACTATAATAACTAGACTCTTCAAATTTTATACAAAAGTAGGTGATTACAAAACTAAGAAACTAATTTCAGGATTTTTGGAAATTCCCACGGGATAAGGAAAAAAACGGGATTTATCTACGCGGACGAAGTCGCGGGCATAAGCTAGTAGTTTATAAGTCCAGTCGAACGCAAACGATGCAGTTGAGTTACGTTCTCTCCATTTTCTAGCGAACTTTACGAGAACTCTGATAGTTATTGAAGATGAATAGTTCTAATATTAAAAGCCACAGTTTAGCGTTTAAAAATATTCCCTAGACAAATTGAAAAGGAATGGCTTCGACAATTTGTCAGTGACAGGTAAGTGACAGTGTTGCCATTGCAACCTGCTTTTTAAATGGGTAAATGGCTAAGCTTCAAATTAAAAAAAATAGAAGAGGTTTAAAGCTAAATGTAGCATAGGAAACTAGTAAATGAAGAATATAGAGAGTTTTTTTTTCATAATTAGGTTTGTAAGATTTATGAGTGCTTTATTGGCAGTAGTAGAGGGAGGGATGCATAAAAATCATATATATTTCACACAGGCTTGGTTATCTTGCACGTGAGTAGCGGAGTAGCAAGGTATAGTACATTACTGTCTAGGCCAGGAAGTAGGCAATTGCTGGCGAGTATTGGTTTGAATGGACGAGCTTGCGAGTCCGTTTAATAATACGAAGCCAGCAATGCTATTCTGGCCGAGGCAAGAATAGTGTTTTTCTCAAAAATCAATAAGGAAAACAGCTACAAAAATAAATGAAAATGTAATTGAAATAAATTATTAATTATTTTTGCTTTGTCGCCTTTTTCTGTCAATGGCATTTGAAGAGAGTATTTTTCTATTCAGAACAGCTAAAGCTATTTCAGACACAGTTAAACACGTTGTCGTACTAGCTTTTTTTTTTAATTTGGTGTTTTAAGTCTTGTGCCTTTATATTTTATAATGGTGATTTGCATTTTTAAAAAGTTAATAACTAGACAGTAATGGAATATGTATGCAACATAACTGGAGAGTTTAGCGCGACAGTAATGTTTTTTTTTTAATTTTGGACTGACCGGCAACAATTCACTTCCTGTTCTGATATGTAGTTAACAATGACGACTTTTACGGACATTTTTGAGACAATTTTTTTTTGTTCATGTTTTCCGGTGTTTAGAGCCTCAGAATATTCTAGTAGCGGCTTTTAATTACCATAATCGCATCAGTGCAATCATTAACATTTGGCATATCTCTAAACCACTTAATAAACGCTAAATGCTGTGTTAAAAGCACTAACATCATTATTGGAGCGGTTTGTGCCATTGCGCGAGGCCACAGAATAATGCTGGCCATTTTATTATGTCCCGCTATTTTGCTAAACGAATTAGCAATTCGTTGTACAATTATAACTTGGCTGTTTGATGATATCATACATACATACATACATACCGTCACGCCTCTTTCCCACAGGGGTAGGCAGATACTACTTTATTCCACTTGCTACGATCCTGACATATTTTTTTCGCTTCATCCACAGTCATCAATCTCTTTATACATGCTCGTCGGTTTCGGGTACTCCTGACCTGACCTTCCAAAACGTCTCCTATTTGGTCTCGGAACGTCCGTCTAGGCCTTCCCCTTCCAACGTAACCATTCACATTCCCCGTATAGATCTGTTTAGTTTCATCCATCCGCTCTACGTGCCCAAACCAACTAAGCATACTTTTTTTCTATCCTAGTCACTATATCCTCTTTCACACCAGCGCGTTCCCTTATCAAACTGTTCCTTATTCTATCTTTCAGTGATATCGCTCTAACTAATTTACTGGCGGCTAATGGATAAGGTTTTTCTTCTTTTTAATATGGCCCCATCGATCGATGCGATGATTTCGCCAATGTCAAAGTAATAAATACAGTATTCAAAAATCTTGTGACAAAAATGTCGGCAACGTTGTACGGTAGAACACGGTCAAAAGAACGGATAACGATATCCCTCAGAATCTGCCAGGAAATCATTAACCGATGCCCAGGGTGCACCGGACCAAGCTCTGCTCTTCCCCTCGGATGGATTCAAAAAGGAACCACAGCTCTTGACCACATGCGGAGGTGGTAAAATTTTCGTTGAAAGTATTTGCCGTCTTGATTTTTCTAATATTTTTGACGTTTCAAAAGTTAAAGGAGTGCACGATTTTTACAGTCTACTTTCTAAGAAAAAAAAAATCGCAAACATTTAAAACACCTATCTAATGATTTTCAAAATGTTAAAATAATCTTCCTCAATTCATTCCATATTTTGACTTCAGAGGTTCTCAAAATTTAATTCCGGAGAAAATGCCCGAGTAATACCGCTATCTGTATTATACCAGAACAAACGTGCAGGACGAAACTGTTACTCTAAGATTTTTTTTTTCATAAATTGAATACCACCATAAGAAGTTTTGAGCCTCTCAGTCGACAGCAAAAAGCGCTAACATGGCAATTTTTATCGCTAAAATTTGCCGGCAACGCTGTTAGGCAACTATCGCGATTCGCCGCCATTGTCGCGTCGTATGAGGCAACGAGCCCAATTAACGACCAATTAGGTTGGAGCATACACGCGCGAGAGGACAATAGTCGCACGGCCTAGGGGGAAAGAGATAGCGATATCGTGATTACTTTGAAAAAAACTCGTTTCTCAAAACTAAACTGAACTTTAATATACATGCACATAAGTCACGTCTCTATTTATAGACAGAGACTAAAGTAACAAGACCTAAAGGCCACGTTTAGCATGATTGATGGCGGTTAGATGGAAAGGGGAATCAAAATAGTGATGGGTTGCTAGCCGCTTCGCCTATAACATGATTCCTCCGATTTTCGCCTATTCCCTCGATGGGCAGTACCATCTGGGCGGGAAGAGAAGCAACTGGTACATTCTGATTTTTTCTTTACTCCCAGACCAGCATAGAAAAATCTTAAAGTAAGTAAAAACTGTTGTGTAATTAAATCAAGAAATGAAATGAAGAACACCCCACGCGTTCAACGAGTAATCATAAGAAAAGAAAAACTGTTTTATGCCAAAAATGTCTTATATCATTTCGGAAAAGAGCTGATACCCTTCAAACTGCTGCACCGATTTTCACCAAACATGGCTAACCACCGCAACGTAATTGGCTTTCGAATGAACAACCGCATCCAAATCGGTCCATTCCTTTGAGAACTACGATACCTCTTTTTTTGCGTCGGGGTAAAAAATTCTGAAAGCTCTAGTACACTTGTCTTTCTTTACTTGATCCACACTCGCGTTTTGTTCACAGCCGAGTGCGCGCCACTCGTCCCGCGGTACCGGGATGCACGCATTACATATCGTAAAAATGTTCGAGTGCTCTTGCCAGCAATCCTTAATGCTGGCTCTAGAGGAATATTATTGCAGCACGTATTTGTCTACTTCTATAACCAGCAGTCTATGATCAGGGATTCTCAACTAATTATACTAATAATAATAATAATTTAACTAATTATTCTCAAGTAATTGTGTCGTACAGACATCATTCAAACAGATGACGCTTAGCGACAAAAATTCGCATAGTAACAAAAAGGTCACGTGACAGTTAGTAACGGGTAGAAAAATTCGGAGACTACCCACCTGCTATGGGTGGTGTAGGGGTACAGCACGCGTCACGGAATGACGAGGACCCGGGTTCGATTCCCGGCCATAGCTTTACTTTTCGGATTTTTCTGTGTTCTAATTTTCACTGACATTTAGAAATTTAGGGATTCTCAAGGTTATGTCTTTACGCTCCATACAGACATACCGACAATATCATGGCGAGAAGTCTCGCCGTAAAAGTATTGTCAACGACACCAATTAAAGGACATGCGAGAGTAACTCTAGGTTCTAGAATCTTAGTTGTCTTGTCAACAATTACAGAAGGAATTTCTCTGGTATAGGTAAAAATCAACTCAGTAACATTTTCATAAAATCTGTGAGAGGGTGTGACGTAGGTCGCGTACCCTAGGCGTTACTAAGTGGTACGTATACCCTACTTTTAAAAATAAAACCCTGATCTACTAAGCTGGGCCAATCTTCGATAGTGAACTATTCACTTCTCGAACATCAAAGCATGATTATTAAAATTAGGATAGCACTATCTCACTTTCTGTCTGCACGCGTTAATATGTGCTGACTTAAGCCCCAAGGCAACGGTCAAGCGTCGGAAAGAGAGGCGTGTCCAAGATATGACGGTAATACGCGCACTGACCTTGAGATAACAAGGCGTGGTTTGTGGCTAATGCTGCGTGGTCCGCATGGCTAGAAGCCGTGCCTCTATTAGGTACACGAAAATCGTTTATCTCCCGCACTTAAGGTGTGTGATATAACATAATAATCTATAAAAAGCATTAAGGATGATAAAAGGATTAACAGGTAAACATATTTAAATGCGATTAGGAGGAATTACAATAAATCCGAGAGTTTAAATCCTTCACTGTCGCAGAAACCGTCATCAAGATCACTGCTGCTTTTTCTTACTGTACATGATGCATTCTTTAAACCTTTGGCTTTTAATGCTGGCGTTACTGGCGGTGGCGGTGGGCGACCGCTACCACGATCGGCGGGCACCCGCCGCACCCGCCGCCGCGCCCGCCTCGCGCGCCATCCCGCCGGCCGTGGCCGAGCGCGACGCCCAGTACTGGTACGCGGAGGCGTTCGGCGCGATCGACGAGCGCCTCGCGCCGCCGCAGTACGACGAGGTGGCGCGCAACGTGGTCATGTTCCTGGGCGACGGGCTGTCGGTGCCTACGCTGGCGCCGGCGCGCACGCTGCGCGGCCAGCGCGCCTGTCGCTCCGGCGAGGAAGAACGCCTCTCATTCGAGCGCTTTCCTGTCACTGGACTGGCTAAGGTAGCGATACCACCTAAACTTAAATCTTGGCCTTTTCACACTTTTTGTGGCTTTTATAGCAAAAATATCAATTGTCTTTTTTTTCAGACATACTGTCTAGACGCTCAGATCCCAGACTCAGCATGCACGTCTACAGCCTATCTATGTGGTGTCAAAAACAATATCGGCACGCTCGGTGTGACTGGGCAAGTATTGCGATACGACTGTCCCGCCTCCACCGATCCAAACACGCATGTGGAGTCCATCGCCGCTTGGGCTATTGCCGACGGACGCAGCGTTGGTAATAATCTTTCGATGTACCACAAATTTATATTTTGGTGTTTTTCTCGTTTTATTTACGAGTAACTTTGGTGCAGGGATTGTAACGACGACTAGTGTGACTCACGCGTCGCCTGCCGGCGCGTATGCACATGCTGCCGATCGCCACTGGGAGAGTGATGCTCAAGTGAGAGCTGACGGTTACGATCCTGCAGAGTGCCCTGATATAGCTGATCAGCTCATGAACTCCTTCCCTGGAAATCAGTTTAAGGTCTGTACTTGTCATCTTGGGTTGTCCCTGTTTACTTTCTAAGATCCTAAATAAGAGCCAATGCCATCTGTGACAAGCGATATTTGTATGGTCCTTCAAAAAAATGTTTTTTACGTGATAGGTTATTCTGGGTGGTGGTCGAAACTTCTTCCGTCCTAATACGACGGTGGATGAAGAAGGCGCATCAGGGCAGCGTTTGGACGGGCGTGATATGATAGCGCAGTGGCGTGCAAGACGCGAAGCTGCTGGCGACTCGCACGCGTACGTGTGGAACCGCACCGAGCTGCTGGAAGCCATCGCCGATCCACCCGAGTACCTGCTGGGGCTGTTTGAAGCAAGCCACATGCCGTTTGAAGCAGCGGCTCGACTCACAGGCGCGAACGAGCCCACGTTGGCTGAAATGACAGAAGCGGCTATCCGTGTCTTATCGCGAAATCCCCTTGGCTTCTTCTTATTCGTCGAAGGTGGTCGCATTGATCATGGACACCACATCAACATGCCGTATTTGGCGCTAGATGAGACTCTAGCACTGGACGCCGCTGTTGAGCGTGCTGTTACACTCCTACCGCCAGCTAGTACGCTATTGCTCCTCACAGCTGATCATTCTCACGCCATGGCGTTTAACGGCTACTCGCGACGAGGGACTGACATTCTCGGACCCTCTGATGAACTTGGTACTGATGGCATACCCTACATGACGCTGTCCTACACCAACGGACCCGGCTACCGCGTACCGCAAGACAACAACCGTGTCGATGTCACCCAAGAGAGTAACTTTAGTAAGTATACGTTAATCAATCGGTAATGTACTGATAAAAAGCATTAATATATAGTCCTTTTCTGAACAGTTAATTTCATAAGTCAAGGTCAAAACAACAAAAGATCTGAGAGTATCCTCTATTAAACAGCTCGCTCTCACTAATGCGGTTTAGGTGACGCGGTGTGGCAAAATATTTTGGTCAATTCAAGTCCAACTATTAGTTTTACTTTAACGGTGTTCAATGCTTTCGTCTATCTCTAATGAAATTTTCGTCACACTTAGTTGGAAAAGCCTTGGCGCTCCACAGTAGTGCGGCTCGACCTTCAGTAAGTAGTTAACACTATTTGTTTGCGATTCCAGTGTCTTTGCCCTGGATGACGCACGTCGATGTACCAACGATAATAGAGACGCACGGCGGCGACGACGTGGCGGTGTTCGCGCGCGGGCCGCAGCAGCAGCTGTTCACGGGGCTGTACGAGCAGAGCCAGCTGCCGCACCTGATGGCGCACGCCGCCTGCCTGGGCCCCGCCAAGGGACGCCGCCAAGCCTGCACTCCTGCTCCTGATCTCGTCTCCACCAACGGCGTCTCGCCATTGTCTATTGCTGCTCTGTTTCTTCTTGGTAACGCACTGATGCTTCTTCCGTAGACGTACCACACCATAGCTGCTCTCTGATTACTTTTAAACACGTATCGATTGGAAAAGAATCAAGTGATCTCTCTGTTTATTTTATCGATGATTGAGTGTGGGATGGGTAAATTTAGTTTGTAATTAATTTATTAAGTGGACGTTGGCGATTCTCATATTTAAGTCTAATAACGCGAAGTGTTACTTTATTTCCATGTGATATTATAATTTTATTGTTAAAATATACTGCTTGTTTCTTTAAAAAACTATTTCTGGCATTTTTGGTATAAAAATATCGAGTCAGCACACACAGAAGACAAATACAGACGTATTTAAAAACAAAAAGATCATCCAAATAAAGAATGATATCTATCTTATTTTTCTGTCTTATTGGTTGTATACTTTGTTCTTTGTTTCATTATTGCTTTGTACTGATTTGTTGTGTTCGAGTATTTGTATTGTGTTGACTACTATTACCTAACAATGCTACCTAAACAGTAGCTAAAATACTAGAATCTCATCATATATGCGTCAGTCTGTAACTACGGGCCCGCATAATGTTTATGCCCATTAAGCTTACAAACACGTACATAGCAAATAGGGGTAGGCAAACACAGGATTCATTGTTGTACCTAATATGAAATGCAACATTATAAAGGATTTTACATACATACACAAATCACCGATTAATCCCTTACGGGGTAACATTGGCTTGTCAAGACCTACCGGGCCACGTTTAGCAAGACTGGGCGTATTGGTGGAAAGTGGAATCAAAATAGTGATAATGCCAGCCGCCTATAACATGATTCCTATGATTTTCACCCATTCCCTCGATGGGATTTGAACATCTGCGCGGGAAGAGAAGCAACTTACATTCTATGTTTCTTCTTTACTCCTAGACCAGCGTGGAAGTGGAATGTTATTTTAACCTGTAGTTTAAGTTAACAGAAATCGAATTAGCCAGCTTGTTGAAAATTACTTCTTTCGAACTAAAAGACCAGGCATAAGTAAGAGGTAACATAAAAGCTAAATTTTTGCGTTACATTTGGAATGCAGAGAAGAACAGAGATTGATTTTATGAGCTGAGAATTATTGAGTCATAATAACCTAATTTTCAAAATTTCATTTTTGATACAACCTTTTTTTGCTGACTGTTTCTGCGTCATCAGTCCTACATAATGTGAACCAAATTTCAAGTCATTCAGACCAACCGTTAAAGAGTTTAAAAATAGTTTAAATTAAATTAAAACTTTCAAGAACTCTCCACGGCGTTAATGACGAAAAAAACAATTATATGCCAAAAACTCTTCAAACTACCGAATCGAGTTTTTAACAAAACATGGCTAACCATGGAAACTGACTTTCGAATGAAAAAAATCCCATCGAAATCTAACTTTTCGCTTGAAAACTACGATGTCACAGACAGACACGGACGTCAAATTTATAACACCTCTCTTTTTGCGTCGGTTAAAAATAGAATTGTACTTCCCAAGTTTTAAAGTAAAGCCAAACATCCCGATAAATCTCGGGTCCGAGCCTTTTAAATCTCGCAAACAGCTCGCTTAGGGATAGAACAAATATATAACGCACGACCGAGGGTCCTCCACACGATAGTCCTTGGACGAGAATCATGTATCGATGTGGACTGCCGATAATATAAAAGTACATACATACATACATACATACATACCGTCACGCCTCTTTCCCACAGGGGTAGGCAGAGACTACTTTATTCCACTTGCTACGATCCTGACATATTTCTTTCGCTTCATCCACAGTCATCAATCTCTTCATACATGCTCGTCGGTTTCGGGTACTCCTGACCTGACCTTTTATAAAAGTACGCTTTTACATTTATATAGCCGTTAACGTCAAACGCCGGGTACTCACATGGAAACTGTCAAAGTAACAGTTGCAAGTTACTATAACCGAAAACCCTGGTGGTTTGCGGCCTACGGGTAACATACCTTGTTTGTCGTTCAAAAATTTAACGTCTCTTGTCCCTGGTGTGCAGTAGATGTTCCACGGGAGCTTGTAATTCTGTCGTACAGACACATCATTCAAGCAGATGACGCTTAGCGACAAAAATTCGCATAGTGACAAGGTCACGTGACATCTAGAGTAACTAATTTCTAAATGTCTGTGAAAATCAGAACACATAGAAAAATCCGAAAAGTAAAGCTATGGCCGGGAAACGAACCCGGATCCTCGTCATTCCGTGACGCGTGCTATACCACTACACCACCCATAGCAGGTGGGTAGTCTCCGAATTTTTCTACCTGTTACCGACCGTCACGTGACCTTTGTTACCTCGCCTTGCTGCCGGCGGCACCCTAGGTTAGGTTTTTATAATGTTTTTATAATGTATTAATATTGTTTTATTACTTTTTATATGAATATTGTAAAAACCTACCTAAGATGAAAATAAATATACAAATATAAATAATAATAATAAAATAATAAATAATTTAATAAATAATAATTAATAATAATAATTTAATAATACCAATAATAATAATAATAATAATAATATTTGGAATAATTTGATAGTACCAATCTAGAGTAACAGATAGAAAAATTCGAAGACTACCCACCTGCTATGGGTGGTGTAGGGGTATGGTACGCGTCACGGAATGACGAGGATCCGGGTTCGATTCCCAGCCATCGCTTTACTTTTCGGATTTTTCTGTGTTCTAATTTTCACTGACATTTAGAAACTCGATAATATTGTTATTTCTCGTTTGGATAGATCCCTCTTCGCTTATAGCGCGTCGAATATAATAAAATGACGTCATTATTTCTAACCGCCGCGCTCAAGAGAAGAAACAACACTCGAACCGTCGCCATTGGGTTAGTTATGTAGAGTTCTCTGTGCGATAAACGTGGATTATTTTGTTAGTGGATTCTTTAGGATGATAGCCTTTTCGTACGAAGAAGGCTTTCCTTTTCTGGACGGCTGGATATAATTGTCGAAATTACTTTGAATAACCCAGGGTAACAAGACCTACAGGCCACGTTTAGCCAGACACTGAGTCTTGGGAATCATGTTATAGGCGATGCGGCTAGCAACCCATCACTATTTTGATTTCCCTTTCCACCTATATGCCCTTAATCATACTAAGCGTGGCCTTAAGGTTTTGTTACCTTAGGTTCTGTCTAGCCCGTAAGGGATAAAGACGTGATATATGTATGCATGTATGTAAGCATGAAGATATACAAGGGGGTTCTTTCAATGTGACTAACCGCCTGATGAAGTCATTATCATCATCATTGCCTATACGTCCCACTGCTGGGTACAAGCCTCCTCTCAGGACGAGAGGGCTTGGGCTATAGTCCGTACACGGGCCCAGAGCGGATTAGTAACTTCACACACACCATTGAATTTTGCGGGTGGTAGGGCCTTGTGCAAGGTCCGTCCAGATCGCTACCACCATCTTACTCGCTAATCCTGCCGCTAAGTAGCAGTGCTTGCACTGCTGTGTTCCGGTGTGGAGAGTAAGACAGCCGGGGAAATGACGGGCACAAGAGGCATTGCATCTTAGTCCTCTAGGTTGGCAACGCATCTGCAATCCCCCCGGGGTTGTTGGTGTCTATGGGCAGTGGTGATCACTTACCATCAGGTGACCCACTTGCTCGTTTGCCTTCCTATTCATATAGAAAAAAAGACACAATGTAATCATCTTTATTCTAAATCGTTGTGTTGGTAACACAAACAAACACCATCGCTATTGCTATAAATTGTGTATCAGTCGCTATCATAACCTCACTTTTGCATCTTGCACGTAAAGCCGAACATTTTAAAATCACTCCGCCCCAAGTCAATGTTTATTACTTGTAAATTCTGCTACAACGACCAACACAGCTGCGCGTTTACCAAGCATTCATCTCCTTCATTAGCATTATGTTGTGAGTGATAGAGTCGCGTTTGGCTCGGTCAGTGCTAGGTACGTGTTAGTTTGCTGGGTGTATTGTAGGCTGGAATATTGGAGGCATCGACAGCAGGCGAGCGAGTGGACGCTTCTAGGGTTACCACCAGAAACTAGGCCTCCCAGAACTTTAGTGATAAAACTATTTTTTTTAAACGTGTAATTAAAAAAGGTGGACATTGTAGCGGTCGCAGTCGGTGGATGGAGAAAGCTCAGGGGGCATTGTAAATCAAAGTTGTTATTTACTCAGGAACAGGTGCACAGATTTCTCGAACTTTGATTTGTTTGCAAAAAAGAACGTATGCAACACCATCTCTAACGGCATCACAGTTGATTGTAAGGCGAATCAAAGTTGACATTATTACATCTATCTTTTATCTTTACCTGCCAGTAGCAGTGAAACTCCAATTAAACTCCTAACACTTATACACACACACTCACACTCATGTTAGGGAGTACGACAAATGTTGCCATAGTGTTGACCTCTATGATTGTAGCAAAACGATACTAAAAAATCGTATTCGAATATTCTTAACAAAACATTGTTAGATTGTGGAGTAAAACAAATACACACACTCTTACTCACGCACTCGTACACAATGTCTCACTCGTGTGGACTCAATCACTACCAAAATCGTTTTCAGCTTGATATAGCTTGATTTTAAATTCATTGATGATAAATGAAATTTGTCGTGTCTGTGTTACTTTGAAGTATGCTTCGCTTAACTGTATTTCTGGTCATCTGTCATTGGCTTTTTGTTTACTACCTGTATTGCTGTTGATGCCCCAAATATAATAAACTAGCCTTCCGTCCGCAGCTTCGCCCGCGATAAATTAATTTTCCAGTAGGTAAAGGTATTTTCCCGCGGTAAAAAGTAGCCTATGTCACTCAGTGATAATGTAGCTTTCTAACGGCAAAATTTTTTTTGAAATCGGTCCAGTAGTTTCGGAGCTTATTCAATGCAAACAAACAAACAATCAAATTTTTCCTCTTTATAATAGATAGTATAGATAGTATAGATAATAGAAACTATTTCATCTACATGGTAACCCTAGCACTAATCCACACTCCCCGAGCTATTGAGGCGTTGAATTTTTGAAATTCCACTCGGCCTCTTCGCTGCGCATAGCTGGCACATTTAGGTACGTGAAGCTGAGTACACTGTGTATACATAGGCGAGTACGCTCATGTACAGCCTGCATGCTCGGTGCATGGCCGACGTAACTAGGTACTAGCATAGTTGTGGAAGCATAATTAAACGTTAACGTTAGAGTTGACCGTGCGGTCCGAAGAACCAATCACGTACGGTCAACAACTTTAATTGTTGAGCCACTAAAACGCTGTCATATTGACAATGCCGAAATTTCGCAACGTGTTTTATACACTAACAATCATTGTCAGTAAGACAACGTTCTATGTATGCTCAATTACTAAGGTTTTTGGCCGTACGTGATTCAGTTTCTTTCCCTGTTTTTGTTTAACTTAAACTTTGACTTACAGTTTCGCTCGTTAAGGAATTTTATAAAATTAATCGTTCATTGTGTTGTGGCGTTCTAAAACATGACATTCTTTGCATCCAGATAGCACCGACGTGCTTCCTTATTTAATTCACCCATCCTGGTGGACGACACCAACCTCTCATGGTTTCTCTTGGTCTCTATCCCCATTTCAATTTCCCGCATTCTCTAGACTTACATACGTAGGGGAGACCGAGGAGAGTTGAGACAGAGGTGAGTTGATACAAAGCCGATTTCTCTGAACTGTGACAGTTTATCGGGGTGGTAACTTCGCTAATTCGTAGCTCTTTCTACACTCCACAGTTTGTGTGAAGTTGTGACCTCGCTAACTGTCATAGGTGCAGAGAAAAAGGCTTTGTATCAACTCACCTCTGTCTCAACTTGCCTCGGTCTCCCCTACATACGTAGTCACGCCTCTTTCCCATACGGGTAGGCATTCTGACATACCTCTTTCGCTTTAACCACATTCATCAATCTCTTCACACAAACTCGCCAGTTTCCACTTCTATTTACTACTTTCTAGACTTAGCTTTTAGTATTTCAAGATTTTGTATGAGTGAATACTGATCGTCCGGCATCAGGATAAAAAGTAGCCAATGTTTTATTCTTGAGATCCAACTAGATACATACATACATGTACACATACACAAATCACGTCTTTATCCTTTACGGGGTAGACAGAGCCTAAGGTAACAGGTACCTACAGGCCACATTTAGTAAGATTGTGGGCGTATAGGTGGAAAATCGAATTCCTATTATAATCGCCCATTCCCTCGATGGGCTTTTACCATCTGCTCGGGTAGAGAAGCAACTGGTACATTCTATGTTTTTTCTTTTCTCCCAGACCAGCATGGAAGACTAGATACATTTTAAAGATAAAAGCCCGGGTTTGAAGCTAAGACCATAGCTCGTGAAGTCATAAGTCCACTAAGGCTACCGCTTTTTGTCTCTTACACACACATTCATATATCACGTCTTTATCCCTTACGGGGTAGACATAGCCTAAGGTAACAAAACCTTAAGGCCACGTTTAGCATGATTGTGGGCGTATAGGTGGAAAGGGGGGTCTCTAACTTTCACTAAATGCTTTCCTAAAAAATCAGAACGAAATCGTTTAACGCGATCCCAAAAACTATCCTAACGAGGCAGTTTCCAGCAGAAAAACAAAGGCATCAGCGAGACTCCCACATTAAATACTCGTCAGGGTAATACAGCGATATATCGCTTACTTGAAAACGCCGAATTTCCTGAGAGAAATCACTGGGAAAATTACTCTCGCGGCGCTACTCACGGTTTTCGAACGCGGCGGGTGGTGATGAGATTTCATGATTTCACTTTTGTACATTTTTACTGGCGATAATTACCAATTTGCGTTTGAATTTATGGAAAGTCGAATACTATAGGGCTGTTATAAGATTGACGTCGGTGTCTATGTGTGTGTCTGTGACGTCGTAGCTCTCAAACAGATGGACCAATTTCGATGCAGTTTCTTTCATTCAGAAGCCAGTTTCCTTTTAAGTAAAAGTATCAGCTTTTTTCCAGCATTTTTGGCATAAAATAGTATTTTTTTAACATAACATAAATATAAACAAATCACGTCTTATGGGGTAGACAGAGCTTAAGGTAACAGATACCTACAGGCCACATTTAGCAAGATTTTTGCGTATAGGTGAAAAATGAAATCAAAATAGTGATGAGTTGCTAACCCTCATCGCCTATAACATGATTCCTATGATTTTCGCCCATTCCCTCGATGGGCTTTTACCATCTGCGCGGGTAGAGAAGCAACTGGTATATTCTATGTTTTTTCTTTGCTCCCAGACCCGCATGGAAGACATACATACTTTTAATATACATTACGTCTTCATCCCTGACGGGGTAGACCCTAAGGTGACAAGACCTAAAGGCCACGTTTAGCAGATTGTGGGCATATTGGTGGAAAGGTGAATCAAAATAGTGATGAGTTGCTAGCCGCATCGCCCATAACATAATTCATAAGATTTTCGCTCATTCCCTCTTTATTGCGAGTATATTGCCTTGTAGGTCATTGTGTTTTAATTTTTAATTATAATTGTTATATAATTATGTACAACAACATAGAATGTACCAGTTGCTTCTCTTCTCGCGCAGATGGTAAACGCCCATCGAGGGATTGGGCGAAAATCTAAGGGATCATGTTGTATAGGTGATGTGGCTAGCAACCCATAACTGTTTTGATTCCCCATTCCATCCATACGCTCACAATCATGCTAAACGTGGTGTTTAGGTCTTATTACCTTAGCATCTACCCCGTAAGGGATAAAAACGTGATTTATGTATGTATGTATGTATAGTCATGTATTGATTTAGTAATTATTAGTTGTTGAAATTGCAACCCTAGTTATTGAAATATTTCATTAGTAATGAACAAAAAAATATTTAGGTACCTTGCTACTCCGCTACTCACGTGCAAGATAACCAAGCCTGTGTGAAATATGTATGTTTTTCATGCAACCCTCTCTCCACTAATGCCACAACCCATACCCATGGGTTTGCATGTGTAACAGTTGTGCTTATTAAACTTTGACAATGATCCCGTAGAGGGATCAAAACGCCTCAGTGTTTGTGTGATGTATGGCATAATTAAGTTTGTTGGGTTTATATGTGTTTTATGTCGCATAAGTGGACGGAGTGGCTTGGTTATCTTGCACGTGAGTAGCGGAGTAGCAAGGTAAATATTTTTTTGTTCATTGACATGGAACTCCGCAAAGTAACGTCTGGTTCAATAAAATATTTTATTAGTAGCCATTCTCAATGGTTTCTCTGCAAGTAGGTAATCAGCAGGACAAATAGGAACTTTATTTAAATCCAACACTTCGCTGGTTCCGGCTCCAGAATTAATTCTTTGGTACAAGTCATTTCGCGAGTCATTACTCTTGCTTCTCAAGGCGAATGGGGATCATAATGTGGAATAAAAGTTGCCAATGTTTACAGTGTTGCGAGAATCCTTACTAATATTGTAAATGCGAAAGTAACTCTGTCTGTCTGTCTGTCTGTTACCTTTTCACGCTTAAACCGCTGGACCGATTTAGTTGAAATTTGGTATACAGATAGTTTGAGTCCCGGGAAAGGACATTAGGATAGTTTTTATCCCGGAAAATTGCATAGTTCCCGCGGGATAGCACAGCCCAAACCACTGGACTTAGAGACTTGAAATTTTGCACATAGATACCTTATACAATGTAGGCATCCACTAAGGAAGGATTTTTGGAAATTCCCACGGGATAAGGAAAAAACGGGAATTATTTATTCGATTCCGAGTGACGCTATCTCATTAACTATAATAACTAGACTCTCCAAATTTGATACAAAAGTAGGTGATTACAAAAGTAAGAAACTAATTTCAGGATTTTTGGAAATTCCCACGGGATAAGGAAAAAAACGGGATTTATCTACGCGGACGAAGTCGCTGGCATAAGCTAGTTTCTAATATCTAACTATATTTATCTCGCTAATATTAATATTATTATTTGTAATTGTGTCGTACACATCATTCAAACAGATGACGCTTGGCGACAAAAAAATTGCATAGTAACAAGGTCACGTGACAGCTAGTCATCGTCACTACATAGTATAAAACAAAGTCGCTTTCCGCTGTCTGTCTGTATCTATGTATGCTTAGCTCTTTTAAAACTACGCAACGGATTTTGATGCGGTTTTTTTTACATACATACATATTATCACGTCTTTAGCCCTTACGAGGTAGACAGAGCCTGAGGTAACAAAACCTAAAGGCCACGTTTTGCATGGTTAAAGACGTATAGGTGGAAAGGGAAATCAAAATAATGATGGGTTGCTAGCCGCATCGCCTGTAACATGATTCCTAAGACTTTCGCCCATTCCCTCAATGGGCTTTTACCATCTGCGCGGGAAGAGAAGCAACTAAATTCTATGTTTTTTCTTTACTCCCAGACCAGCATGGAAGAAACTAAAACATAGGTTACATTTTAATCCCGGAAAATTGCATAGTTCCCGCGGGATAGCGATAAATTTGTCATGTCGTAGCCGCCTACAAACGAAAATAATTATTGCAGAATGTGCCACAGGCACAACCTTTTTGTATTACTTTATGTTTTTGTACTTTTTTATAATTTTTGAATGTTTTTAATTTTAGAATGCTTCTTGTTTTTGTATTAAATGTCAGTCGGAATATAATGTGCAACAAAGATAGTTGTTTTCTTTTAAGAGCATTTTAGACTCAGTAAAGCCCTCAGCTTTATTTCTGGTCCTTCTACCGTAGTAAACAGTGATTCAGTGAGTGATAAAGTCCGGACGAAGAAACAGGGAGTACCTAGGAGTTTCACTTGTAACTTTTTAGTACGTGAAAATGGTCGTAGAAACGCGCGCTAGCGCTAAGAAGCTCGCAGCAGCCCCGGAAGGCCCGTCGGGTGCGGAGAGGGAGGGTGAACCGTCCGCGCCTAGCGGCCCTCTCGCCGTTTTGGCGACCGCACCCCCGACGACCTCCCGGCCCGCGAGCACGACTGCGTCCATTCGGGTACAACCGTCAGCACCAAGCGGATCTGTCGCCGTGTCGGCGGCCTCCCGGCCCCGGCCCGCCAGCCCGACTACATCCCGCTCTTCTGCCACGGTGGTGGCCAGGCGGTTGGCCGCGGAGGCGCATCACGCGCGCCGCATTGCTGACTTAGAAGCGCAACAAGCGCAGCGTCAGGCCGCTCTAGAGCGCGAGGCGGCGGAGGCCGAGCTACGAGCCGAACTCGCTGCCATAGATGCAGATGCGAGCCGACGCGGCTCAGCATTCTCTAGTCGTAACTCGGTCCAAGATTGGGTCGATAATTCATTTACCAGACAGGCAGACCCTGAGACCGAGCAAGATGAGCCCCTGTTTGTGCCTTACAGGGACCTGCCGCACGAGCAGGCCGCCGCCGCTGCGGTTTATTATAAGTTTTCAGCGGGCGCGCCGCCGCCCCGCCAGTCTTCAGCGGGCGCGCCGCCGCCCTGCCAGTTTTCAGCGGGCGCGCCGCCGCCCCGCCAGTCTTCAGCGGGCGCGCCGCCGCCCTGCCAGTTTTCAGTGGGCGCGCCACCGCCCTGCCAGTTTCCAGCGGGCGCACCGCCCTTCATGCTTAGAGAGGGCGCGCTGCCGCCCCGCCAGTTTCCAGCGGGCGCGCCGCCGCCCCGCCAGTTTCCAGAGGGCGCGCCGCCGCCCTGCCAGTTTCCAGTGGGCGCGCCGCCGCCCCACACAGAAAACGTGACATCGGATGTTCTGCAGCCCGCAAATGTTTCACAACCTGCGTCCGATGTACCGCTGCTTATTAAATCGTTAGAAACTTTGATTTCCAATGTAAATAAAGATGTACGACCGAATAAAGTTTATCTAACGTTGCCTCATTTTGATGGCAAATCACATTTAGATTGGCTTACATTTAAGCGAATCTACGAGACGACCGAGAGTTCGTTTAGCCCAGTCGAAAATCTAGCGCGCCTAGGCGCCGCGCTGCAAGGCTCTGCGCGCGAGGCCGTGGCCGCGCTGCTGGTGTCGGCGCGCGAGACCGGCGCCGTGCTGCGCGCGCTGGCCACGCGCTTCGGCCGGCCCGAGCTGGTGGTGCTGCGCGAGGTGGCCGCGGTGCGCGCGTTGCCAAAGGTCAGCGGTGAAGGTAAAGACTTTGCGATATTTGCCTGCCGCGTCCGTAACTGCGTGGAAGTCGTGCGTTTGCTTGATCAGACTGATTATTTACGATCGCCTGAGCTGTTTCAGGCGCTAGTCAATAAAATAACGCCACTGTTACGGACACGGTGGATCGAATACGCTGCCTTTCATGATGCGAATGGTGCTACTAAGCTAGAACTTTTCGCAGACTTTTTGGAATATCAAGTAGATTTACAGTCTAGATACGGTGTTATTTTTGAGCCGTCTTTGGCGCCGACCGTGTCGCATGCTGTTGACAATAGGCGGCCCAAAGATAGAGTCCATGCTGTTGTTGAAGGCCAACGCGCTAAGTCCGCGACTTTAACAAAAAATCAGCGTTCAACGGCAGCATCGAACAATGTTTCTAATTGTATTTTATGCAATCATTTTCATAGTTTGATTGACTGTCATCAATTTAAACTTATGTCAGTGGATGACAGATGGCAGTGTGTCAAAAAGAATAGAGTCTGTCATCGGTGTTTGAAAGTAGGTTGGCATAGACTTAATTTTTGCAAAGCGAAAAGTCAATGTGGCATTGACGGCTGCACTTTTCGACATCACGCTTTGCTGCACAATCCGAATTTTGAACGAGCCGCGGCGGCACATATAGAGGTAGAGGACGACGACGAACCGTCAACTTCGGCGGCCACGCGCCGTGCCGAGCCCGCTGCCACGCCTTGTAGTGCCGAGTCCGCCGCCATGCCTTGCGACGTTGAGTCTGAGTTTAAAGAAGTACTTACACATGCTTCGACTTCGTCGGCTTCCAGCAACCTTTATTCTCGTTCGCATCAATTGTCTTCTCGGCCGTTGTTGAAAGTGGTTGCAGTTACTGTGTCAGGCCCGTCCGGTAGCGTAGACACCTACGCTCTGTTAGACGACGGTTCGACAGCCACTTTCATTGACGCTGAAGTTGCAGTCAAATTAGGTCTCAACGGTCCCGAAAAGACTATTCATCTAGACTGCGTAGGTGGTTTGAGAAAGGAGACGACGGTGCAGTACGTGGACTTTGCCATTAAAGGTCGCAGCTCTAACGAAACTCATTTTATTCACAGAGCTAGGTCAATTGTCGGCTTAGGTGCCGCTGGCCAGTTTGTTCGGAAGCAAAGTGTTGATGCTTACCCATATCTTGCCGATATCGCTGGTGAGTTTTGCTACGGTGACGTGAAGCCTACTATTATTATCGGCTTTGATAACTGGCAACTCACTATGACGAAAGCTTTACGAAACGGTACCAAGACTCAGCCGGTTGCTATCCGCACGGCTTTAGGCTGGGTTTTATTTGGTTTTGGTTGTAGTACAACTGCACCGATTGACTTTGTCAATCATACTACCTTTTGCGAAACCAAGGTCGGGCAATCGTGCGATCGTTCGGGACTAGAGTGTTTAATTCGAGAACAATATAGGCTCGACTCTATTGGTATCACAAAGCGCGAGGCTCGCAGCGCCGACGACGAGCGCGCCGTTGATATAGTTGAGCGCACAGCGTGTCGTTTGCCCGACGGTCGGTTTGAAGTAGGATTGCTCTGGAAGTCGGACAATTTAATTGTACCTGACAGCTATAAATTAGCTTTGTCAAGATTTTTAAGTCTCGAGAGCAAAATGACTAAAGACCCCGCCTACGCGCAAAAGTATCGTCAGAACATTCACGACATGCTTCGGAAGGATTACGCTGAACTGTGTACGAATGTTTGTAACGCGAAGTCAATAGTTTGGTTTTTGCCTCACTTCGGTGTAATCAATCCGAACAAACCAGGTAAGTTGCGTGTCGTGCATGACGCTGCGGCAAAGTCACAGGGCTCTTCACTAAATTCCTTTTTATTAACGGGCCCAGACCTGCTTCAGCCCCTTCTGGGAATTTTGATGCGCTTTCGCGAGGGCAAAGTCGCATTAACCGCTGACATTCGTGAGATGTTTCCACAGATCAAAATTAAACAAGATGATCGCGATGCTCAGCGTTTCTTGTGGCGTGACAATCCGACCGGGCCGATTAAAGTGTATCGGATGTCTTCAATGATTTTCGGTGCCGCATCCAGTCCTTTTACAGCTTTGTATATTAAAAATAAGAATGCCATCGAATTTCAGGACAGCTATCCTGATGCAGCCAAAGCCATCGTTTGCGATCACTATATGGACGATTACATTGGTAGTCTAGATACTGTGGAGCAGGCGGCTTGTTTGGCTGCTGATATTTTGACGGTTCATGCAAACGGTGGTTTTGAGATGCGCGGTTGGGTGTCAAACTACCCTGAAGCATTATCATTGTTGCCGAAGGAGAGTTTACTAGAAGCACCCGTAGCAAACAGTAGTTTGGGAGTAGACTTAGGTAGTCTAGCTGCTCCTGTTCGCACTCTAGGCCTTATTTGGAGGCCTGCCACCGACTCCATTGGCTTCAATACCGGAGTGACCGAACAGGTGCTGCCCAAAAAGCTCACAAAGCGTGCAGTGCTAGCGCATGTCATGCGGGTTTACGACCCCCTCGGCATCCTTGCGCCTATAGTTGTAAGAGGCCGTATTATGTTCCAAAATTCATGGCGTAAGGGTCTCGACTGGGACGAGGAACTCTCTCAGACCGATACTGCTGCGTGGGGCCTCTGGTTTGAGGATTTGTTTTCCGTCTCACACTTGCAGATTCCACGCTGGTACTCGTCAAGCGAGCTCCTAGTACATGAGTGCGAGCTTCATGTATTTTCGGACTCTAGCGAGTCAGCTTATGCCGCTGTCGCATATTGGCGATTCATTTTCTCCAACGGCTACGTGAAACTGGCGCTCATCTGTAGCAAAGTCCGTGTTACGCCATTAAAACCGGTTTCCATTCCGCGTTTAGAGCTTCAGGGCGCTCTTATTGCAGCACGCCTAGCATCATCGATCTGCGAAGCGCACCGAATGAAGGCGTCACGGAGAGTCTTTTGGTGTGACTCTATGACCGTTCTGGGTTGGCTTCGTAGCGATGCGCGCTCTTTTAAGCCTTTTGTAGCACATAGAGTGGGCGAGATTCTTGAGTGTACCGGCATTGACGAGTGGCGCTGGGTGCCTAGCCATTTAAACGTAGCGGACGATGCCACTCGATTGAAACGTACTGCGCTAACTCAGGAATCTCGTTGGATCACAGGTCCCGAGTTTCTGCTCTCTTCAGATTGGCCCAGGGAACCGTGTGACACGCAAAACTTAGGCCAAGATGAACTGAAGCCAGCTTTTTTAGTTAATTTTATTAGTGATGTGAACATTGCAGCACCAATTTCAGCCAATCCACTGCGTTTTAGCTCGTGGCTTAAGTTGGTACGTGCCACAGCTATAGCACATCGCTACATAACGTTACTGCGTAGGCGTAGTCTCCATCGGCGGGGCTTAGACACAGCTCATTTAGTTCGTTGTGAGGGGGGTTTGTGTACCTTTATGTTTCAGCCCACGAGCGCCTCCTCACCGACACCCCCACTGGTGTTGCCTGGGGAGTTGACTGCGGGCGACATTCGTCTGGCGGAGGCACACGTTCTTCGCCAGTCTCAACTGGACACGTTCCCGGACGAAGTAGCTCGCCTGCGAAGTCACAATGGCCAACCCCTGCCACGAGCCAGCCGCCTAGCCAAAAGAGCTCCTGTGATGAGCGATGATGGTTTACTCCGGTTGTCCAGTCGCATCACGGCAGCTTCTGAAATATCAGAGGAAGTAAAACACCCTATAGTCCTCGACGGTAAACACCCATCCGTTCGCCATCTTGTGGAGTACCACCACCGTCGCGCCGCTCACGCCAACACAGAGACTGTCGTTAACGAGCTTCGGCAGCAATACCACTTGGTTAGCCTACGAGAAACGGTCCGCTCGGTTGCTTTTAGATGCCAACTTTGTCGCATACGTCGTGCCGTTCCCTATCGACCGCTACTTGGGAACTTGCCGGAAGCCCGGTTAGCCCATCACCGTCGCCCGTTCTCCTTCGTTGGGCTTGATTACTTTGGCCCAATACAGGTGACAGTTGGCCGCAGGCGAGAGAAAAGATATATTGCTCTGTTTACCTGCCTAGTCATCCGCGCCATACATCTCGAAGTTGTTTGCAGTCTGTCTGCAGATGCAGCGATTATGGCCCTACGTCGTTTTGTTGCCAGAAGAGGTACGCCTACGGAGATGTGGTCAGATAACGGAACCGCCTTTGTGGGTGCCAACAGGGAGTTACGGGCACTCTACGCTAGCGCCACTTCTAACTACGCTGCTAACGAGAAGATTAACTGGCGGTGATTCCAGCGACGATGACAGAAGCTGACCTACTGAGCATGAGCACATGGCGCAGAGCAATACGTCTAACCGACCATTTTTGGCGACGCTGGGTCAGAGAATACCTGCCTACTCTGGTACCGAGATCAGGCGATGGAGAAGCCCCGGCTCTGCTGGTGGGTGACCTGGTCCTCATTGCCGATGGCAACTTGCCTCGGGGTTCATGGCCCAGAGGGCGGGTGACAGCATTATTTCCTGGCCGAGACGGAATTGTCAGAGTGGCGGATGTGGTCACTTCTGCCGGTGTGCTTCGTCGGCCTCTAAAGAAGTTAGTACGGATGCTGGTGTGACCAAAAGGGGGAGAAATGTGCCACAGGCACAACCTTTTTGTATTACTTTATGTTTTTGTACTTTTTTATAATTTTTGAATGTTTTTAATTTTAGAATGCTTCTTGTTTTTGTATTAAATGTCAGTCGGAATATAATGTGCAACAAAGATAGTTGTTTTCTTTTAAGAGCATTTTAGACTCAGTAAAGCCCTCAGCTTTACAGAATATATCAACATCAGTTCTTGCGTCTAATCTACGCGGACGAAGTCGCGGGCAGAAGCTAGTAGCGGTTTAAGCGTAAAAAAGTTGCAGACAAACACACTGAGTCTCATAGTGTGCTGGATTTTAATATTTATCAAAAACTTTTTATTAAGCCACTCTGTACGGTTTGTTGGAAGGTAATTAAAGGGTGTTTCAAAAACAAATAGTCAAACTTTCGTGGCAGTTTGACAAAGCTACGACCATTCACGACAAATTTCCAACTCCAGTCGATTTTCCAAATTAAAGTGAGAATGACCCGTCCTTTGAATTATTTATTGTTTTTGTAACAATACAGAAACTTTACTTCAGATAATTATTGTTATTTAGTTTGAAATGTCAAGTTTCTTCGATTGATGGCAGACGGAATTAATTATAGCAATAAATTATTGTTAGTAGATTAGATACCTAACATGTTTCGCAACTGCTAAGTAACAAAATACCTATTCTAATTTCAAAGATGAGCACACGAAATACATGGTACCTAGATTTTAATGGCGCGTATACTCAATGCAAAAAAAGGAAGCCTTGAAAAAATTAAAAACAAGTTTCTACGATTTCAAATTAATGAACCACAGAGCCCTCTGTTGGCAAACGAAGTCAAAACTCAGAACATATTTCAACTCAAGCCATACCAAAATTAAATTCATAACAATGAAGGGTTCGCTTAGCAGATGGCGGTTTGATCTACCCTACGTACTCAAAGCCACCGCCATCTGTTGATGCTTTCCGAAACCATTTGTTGAGGCTGAACTGGTTTGAAAGTTGTTTTAGTTTAACCACATGCTCAAGGAGGGCGCTGGCGATAGTAAAGGTAAATGATTACAGCTGCAAAACCGTGCTTGAGTTTACCACGCCATCTATTGAGGTTTTTCGTATCTTCAACGGCTATATAATTTAAAAGAAGTTACATAGTCATACGGTTAGAGGGCGGTGTAAAGAAGATGACAACACTCTATTCTGACGGGGGCGCCACCGTCTTGGATAAACAGATGCAGGTTTTCAGCGAAACGAATAGTTCTGTGAAAACACATGGTTTTTATTTTTTATAAATTAAATACAAAATTTTAAAGGGTGCAGGCTTAGCAGTGTCATTACACTGCACCAGGTCTAGATACAGTAAGAAAAATGTATTCAAATAGCACTGTAGAACCTTATCACAATAAGATGACATATCACTCGAGTTTGAGTAACAGCGGCCTGTCAATTACGACAGGATCTACGGTGAAAAATGAAGTTAATTGATAAATGATGAATCTGATGATTTGACATTGTATAGATAAATTTTATTTTAACTTATTAAATTACTAGGTAAATTTTATTTATAATTGAATGAGTAATTTAGACATTTTAATTTTATTGTTTTCTAATAGTATTAATTAAAGTATATACAATTTGACTGCTTAATGTTAAGGCAAAACACTTCACGCACCTCAAATGGCTGAATATATTAAGGGACTGATACTTGCTTACAATACCATCCATGTAAACCATTATGTTCTTGTGAATAAAATGATTGATTGATTGATACATGAATACATTTCCGACACTGTACGTTTACTCTAAGGTTTACTCTGACAAAGTGAGTAACACAAGCCACGTGATGACGTGGCTTTCTTTCTTTTTTTTAAACCACGTCGGTGGAAAACAAGCGGTAAGCCCGCCTGGTGGTAGTGGCTACCGCAGCCTATGAACGCTTGCAACTTTTTAGCCTAGTCTGTGCAAAAATAATACAATTAGACTGTGAGTGTTCAATGCCGTAAACATGCATACATACATACATAAATCACGCCTTTATCAGTTACATGGTAGATGAGCCTAAGGAAACAAGACCCAAAGGCCACATTTAGCATAATTGTAGGCGTAGGTGGAAAAGGAAATCAAACTAGTAAAGGGTAGCTAGCCGCATCGCTTATAAAATGATTTCTAAAATGTTTGCCCATTCCTTCGATGGACTTTTACTATCTGCGCGGGAAGAGAAGCAACCTGGTATATTCTTTGTTTTTTCTTTGCCTCCCGACCAGACCCATCACTATTTTGATTCCTTTTTCCACCTATACATATGTGGCCTATGTGTTTTGTTACCTCAGGCTCTGTCTACCTTGTAAGGGATATATACGTGATTTGTGTATGTGTATGTATGTATGTATGTCTGAAGTAGGGTGACGTCCTTGAAGTTTCACTTTTAAATAATAAAACACAATTCCATGTAGACTCAATTCTGAAAGTTCCTTAAGAATACAAAGTTAAAGTCAAAAGTAATAATTACGAATGAACGGGCAAGTTCGCGAGTGGCCGAGGGCCCGAGTATTCAGGCAAGACAAAGTTTCCTCAATTGCTATCCACTAAGGAATAACTTCACGTTAACTTCGAAGGAGAGATCATTTTAATTAAATTCGTCGTATAACTTCAAGAATAACTTTTGTGCTGTAATTAAGTAGCGGAATGGACCTGTAGGCACTTTTCAAACACTTTACCATTGTTCATAATTTTGTTTAATCCAATTACAGCACCCTCTGTGTTTTGAGGAAATAAACTCAGCATAAAATACGCGCCATCTAGCTTGTACGGGATGAACTAACCTGTGAAAATGTACTAAGACTACTAAGAGCAAACAGCATTCCATTAGTTCGGAAAATTTGCAACAGATGGCGTTGTCGTCTGCGGTTAGGTGTTAACAATTCGCCAAAAGATGGCCGCTACACACAGTTTTATAATGTTTCTTCGTCGTTTATTATGATATTTATGATTATTACACATAAACGGATAACTCACGTATAAAAAGTCGAGTGATGCTCGACATGTTTCGGACTATTTCGTAGTCTCACGGTAGTTTCATGTTGATATTTATGATGTTAAATATTGGGTTATTTAGAAATTAATACTGTTAGAAATAATACACAGTGAGATTGACTTATTTAAAGTTACACACGTTATTTTTGATTTGTTTAATTACACGTGTAACAGTTCGTTTCAAGTTTTATACGCACTCGCTACGCTCTCGAGTGTCGCATAATGGCCTCTCGTCTGCAATTGCGTCGACGCACTCAAAACATTCGTAATGACTTTTTGAATGTGTTTAATTAAGCGTTTTCGGTTTTTTGTTAGAGCTTGACGTTCGGATGAAAATGTAAGTTTGTTGTGCTAATTCTTCTCCATCTCCATTCTCTTTATAGGTTCTTTTGCGTTTATAAAATAACCACTTAAGTGTTTGATAACATTTGAAAATGAAAGTTCATACAAAAAAAACTGTCTCTGTTGCCTTTTAAACAAAAATATTATTGAAAAAATATGTATTTACTAAGTTCAGATAATACTTAAAAATCGGGCGTTGTTTTTCTGAGAAAAATTCTTGTAGTCAGTACCTGAAACAATAAAAAAAAAATGTTAACACAGTAACCTACCAACAATTAAATTATTTTTGTAAACCAATAAAAAGTTTGCTTTTCGTTTAGTTTTTCCTTATTTCTTCCATGCTGGTCTGGGAGTAAAGAACAAACAAAGAATTTACCAGTTGCTTCTCTTCCCGTGCAGATGGTAAAAGCCCATCGAGGGAATGGGCGAAAGTTTAGGAATCATGTTATAGGCGATGCGGCTAGCAACTCATCACTATATTGATTTCCCTTTCCACCTATACGCCCTTAATCATGCTAAACGTGGCCTTAAATGTAACCTTGGGCTCTGTCTATCCCGTAAGGGATAAATACGTGATATATGTATGGATGTTTTCCTTATGAAAATAAAATTGGTTTTTGGCTTTATAAATTTCCAGGATAAAACTGTCACCAAACGTATGCTAACAATATTCAGTCGACATTCTCGTTAACACAAATCCTAACAGCATAATTGTATTTCGCTATTCATTGCGTAGTCCAAGCCTTCACGCTAGCTGACAACTAACTAAACAGACAATCTATTACAAACACACCGGCGTAGACTACATGCAACCGGCGGCGCGGCCAGCGATTTTTCCTGTCTTTCTCTATCCATTACACGGTCTAGATGATCACCGCACAACGGTTATCAAACAATACGCGCAATGAATAACGAAATAGACGGCGCGTTACCTGACAACCTTGGTCCCAGGGCGCTGACGTTTTCATTAAGGCCGCCATTGTCTGAAGCGTTGAAAAAAAAGATGGCGGAAGACAGTCGGAAGTGTATCATGGGAATTGATTTGGATTGGAAATATTTGGTCCTTTGTTTTTGTGTCTGTAAGTATTTTCTGTCTGTCTTAAATTATAGGATGACAAGTTGTTTTAACACGATGGAGTTTTTGTACGTTTCTAATCAAATTTTCATCATCTCATTCATCCCACTGCTGGGTATAGGCGTCCTCTCGGAATGAGACTGTACTCTTCAACAATTATTTATTATCACAATGAAAGGACGACTCATAACATTTTTTATCAATGTAGATTCAGCATTATCTCTTTTACCAATAGTTAATGAGAGGAAAATAAGGATTAAGAAATGTCATAAAAACAACCAGAGATCAACATGCATGCAATTGCTTCAAAACATCTGAAGCGCGTGGAAGCTAATCGCGGTCTATATTCCGTAAAAACTATATCTGCACCAGTCAGCCAGTCCTCTTTCTTTCCTCTCCAAAAAATTGGCTCTGTCCGTTGAATTTTTTTTCCTGTGGCAAATTAGAACAGTTTCAAAAAAAAATGTTAGCCATTGTACGTTAACACGATCAATCGAGCTCCCGTCGGGCTTTTAGCTAACGGTCAATGATATCTCTCAGAATCTGTCAGGAAATCATTAACCGATGCCCAGGGTGCACCGGGCCAAGCACTGCTCGTCTTGAACCAAAAACAAACCGTACGCAGCCCTTGACCACACGCGGAGGTATCCCGACTTGCACCCCAGTCAGACAGGACATTTCTTTTGCTGAAGTTTCCTACCTGGAATCCAAGGTCTCATCGTCTAAGGGAAGATGGGCCCAGCGTACCAGCCCTCCCCTTCTTGGTGGGGTCCTAGCAGAAGCCAACCGGGGGCATCCCACTGCGTTCCCATCACGTTTTAGTTTGGGTATAACCCTTCGGGAGTCCCACATGCCCCTAGGCATCCCCGTGTAAGGCATCTATATTTCCTCTTCGTTACAAAAAAGGACTTTTCTTTTCACAAATTAAGATACCTATTATTCATCTCACTACCTACATCCCTTATCAATCCTAATCTCTTATCGTTACGCTCTGTTTCAATTATCGGGGTCTGGAGGTCCCCGGGGAGACCCGAGCCGCCTCGCAAGTGGGCCCGTGGGACCGATGTACTTACACGTATCACTTCGTGCCTGGACTATGTTCAATTGTTAATGTTAATAGATACTGATGGTTATATTCTCACCTACTCTTGTAATTACTTGAATAAGGCGTTTCTTGGCGGACAGGGCCCAATTTTAGGAAGCATATACTTTTTAAGCAGTTCACAAGATAATTAGAGCTGTAATTTTCTTACAGGCTTCTGTGTATCAAATTCAGCGCTATTTTTTACTACTTTTAAATGGTATTGTAACATAATGTGCTTGTAAAACTCTAGCCACGGTATGTTATTCTTCCTGCGGTAGTCTATCTAGTCTATCTTTCAACTTTTATTTGATACACATACATACATATATCACGTCTTTTTTTTTAGACAGAAGCCTTTTTTTTGAGGAAATCTTTATGGATGCCCTAGGCACGGGGATGCCTAGGGTTATGTAGGAACTCATCACTATTTTGATTTCCCTTTCCAGCTATTACGCCCTTAATCATGCTAAACGTGGCCTTAAGGTTCTGTTGCCTTTGGCTCTATCTACCCGGTAAGGGATAAAGACGTAATATGTGCATGTATGTATGTGTATGTTAATATAAAGTAAGAATAAAATTAGCGTTTTCGGTTAAAATTATTTTTATGTTATAAAATTATTTGATGAATGTATTTAATGCATACTTGTTAAAATTAAGTTTTCTAGCGCTTTGGTCTTTACTGTAATGCTGTGTAAATTGTTTGATGAATAAATAAGTACCTAAATAAATAATAAGCGTGACATTCTATTATGATCGCGCAGACTATTATTTTAATTGGTTTTATTCTATGTACACACGTAACTTGTGCTAATACAAACGACGCCGAAAATAAGACAAGAAATTTTAATATGCCCTATTTATTAAATTACTTACCTAATTTTAATCATGCTCTCTGGCTCCAGAGGGTGGAAGAGGGTGATATTTTATGTGAAATCTTGTAAAAGTTAAAATTTAATACGTTCTATCTTTAGCAAGAAAGCCGCGGGCGATACTAATTATGCCCGACCTCCGAGTTATAAATGCTGGATGAGAAACAGATAACTGAGGCTAAGACAAGTTATGTCTGTTAGTATTTTAAGTGATGGTAGTAGTGAGCTACTACCATCTCTTAACCTTTTCAACGTCAACGACACATTATATCAGCACCGCAGGTTCAACGCCAACGACATATATACGTCCATTACTTCGATGCAAAAGCAGCCTTCGTTCAATTGGGTTAAGGTTCAATTTAAGGCATCGCAATAAAGACGTCTGGCGTTTGAGTGACGTCTCTAGTATTTGACGTGGCGGCGAAAAGGTTAACGCGATCCAATTCCGACCCAGTTTAGGTTTTAGCTGACATTTTTAGTATGGATCTGACAGCGAGCGAATCTAAACTGAATCGGAACTGAATCGGTGGTAATCCCCTTGGTACTTTAGTATTAACTAGCTGACGCCTACGGCTTGCGCTGCGTAGGATTGATATTAATTTTGTTCACGCGAAACTCTTTTTGTTTAAAATAAAAGTAGCCTATGTTACTCCTTATGCATTTAGTGGCAACGCACTTGTGATTCCTCAGGTCTTGCAGGTGTCCCTGGGCGATGGTGATTGCTTTCCATCAGGTGACCCGTCTGCTCGTTTGCCCCCTCTCATATAAAAAAAAAAGTAAAAAACTGTTAATTTTTTTTTTTTATATATATAAGAGGGGGAAAACGAGCAGACGGGTCACCTGATGGAAAGCAATCACCGTCACCCAGGGACACCTGCAAGACCTGAGGAATCACAAGTGCGTACAATTTGAAATTGATTGATTGAATCCTACAGTCGCGTTAGGTTAGGTTAAAAAAAACATTTAAACTATTGATTCAAATTTTCGTCATTTTAGATATCATGTTTCATAGAGCCATTTACTGCTTAAGACCTACACAATATATCTAAATAGAAATAGTGTAGGTAAGTTTATTTTTTCAAAACAACCTGGTTCGATTCCCGAGCTGAGTACAGGTTTTTTTAATGTATGAATGCAGTTTTTCTTGTTATTAAAATCAATGACATGATTCCTAAGAACAGATCTTCGTGTGTCTTATAGTTTCAGACTTTCCCGTACTGACCGATTTCAATGAGACACCCTGTATAGCGTTGGCGTTGAACCTGCGTGCTGACGTGTGTCGTTGGCGTCGAGAAGGTTAAAGGTTGACGACCGGATAGCCTAGTGGTTAGTGACCCTGACTATGAAGCTAGAGGTCCTGGGTTCGAATCCCGTTAGCAGACAGTTGTATGATGAATACGAATGTTTGTGCCCGAGTCATGGATGTTGTATGTATTTAAGTATGTATTTATCTACATTATACAAGTATGTTTATCCGTTGTCTGGTACCATAGTACAAGCTTTGCTTAGTTTGGGGCTGGGTCAAATTGGTGTAATCCCAAGATATTTATTTATTTATTTATTTAAATATTCCGAAACAATTTTACGAGATCCCGTGTAAGTAGAATAAGGTCGTAACTGTAAATGGATGCGTTCTATATTTGGACAGCATTATTTAATTAGTTAATTCAATATCACACTTTTCTAAATTGATACAAATTAAACTATTAAATTAAAAACGAATTAAAAACTAAACTAAAACTAATCTTAAAGTAAAATAATTAAAAAAGGAGGGGCCCCCGTGGCATAGTTCCACAGACGCTGGCAGCATTCCCCCTTTGGACAGCGATACTAATACGCTGTCCAAGGAAGCTGCCAGCTCTGCGGTCACCCGTAGCGTCTATAAGCCTCTTCGAAATATCTTTGAAGAGGCTAATAGCGCTGGGACCCCACGGACCAAGGGTCTCAACACCGAAAGGGACAAAGTTGTATTCGGTGCTGAGATCCCTATATTTATTTACCTTGGCTGATTCGGCCGCTTCTGCAGCCGCGCCTGCTCTACTAGTTAATGTTTATCACATCCAGCAACTTGCAATCTGTTTGACTTTATAAACAATTCCGAAGAATGTTTTGGAAGAGTTTTATTGATTGCAACCGTTTGCAACTTTTGCTTCCAAACCGCTCCTTGCCCAAGAATTTGCTGCTAGCTTAACTATGTCAAGGAATTACACAAGGCTTGTTTATACTTATTAGTCTTACATTAAACGGGGTCGACAGAGCCTATGGAAATTTGAACTAAAGGTTAAGCATAAATTGTGAGCGTACCTAAATGTGGAATTCCTTCCACGCTGGTCTGGGAGTAAAGAAAAAACATAGAATGTACCAGCTTCTCTTCCCGCGCAGATGGTAAAAGCCCATTAAGGGAATGGGCGAAATTCTTAGGAATTTTGATTCCCCTTTCCACCTGTACGCCTACAATCATGCTAAACGTGGCCTTTAGGTCTTGTAACCTCAGGCTTTGTCTACCCCGTAAGGGATATAGATGTGATTTGTATATGTGTATGTATGTATGTAGCCAAATTCGTACGGAATCCTCGGTTCGCGAGTGAGACTCTCACTTGGTCAGTTTTTTTAATAAATATCGTTTCGCCTATATTTTCAACCTAACCTGAGGTTGTTAAGGAATTAACATCAGAGCCATCTGTCTTGGTACTAGGAAATACTCTTAGTCAATTACTTAATAACTAATCGATTCTCTTAATTAGTTCCAAACTGTGTCAAATAGATGTCGCTATAACGCCATCTGTGTTGATGCTATATTGTCGGTCCCTCGTTTAATGCTCCTCTCATCTACTCAAAGGTTAACTAGTAGAGATCCATTATAGAGATAAGTTCGCCTTTGTGCATATATTAATGTTATTTTTATTTTTTTGTGAATTGTATCTGTTTCTTTACATTTGTACAATAAAGCATTTACTTACTTTCTTACTTACTTACTAAGCTGTTAGACATGCATAGGAAAACTTTATTGATTTGTATAGTAGTTTGGGATATCACCGATAGATGGCATTATCAAAAGGCTATAAAAGCGAATGTATTAGTACGTAAGTGTCTCATTATTTCGATTTATTTGTAACGCAGTCGTAGGAAAGATTTAGGGATAATTTGTATCGTTCAGTAACAATACAATTTATCAATAAATCTTTCCGTTTTCATTAGCCGCCATTTTGTCCTCATACTTGAACAGAGGCTAACCCTGATGGGTCCACAGACAAAAACACGTATGACATCATTAAGCCTCTGGATGCAAAAATAAAAATTAACCCCTTATCTCTTTCCAGCACATTTAATTGTCTCGGCCCTTTCTGGGTGATAAAATTAAAAACTGTCCGATAAACCCTCGGACGCGTTCGAAGGGGTTTCCAACCCCCTAGGGTCACCGGTTTAGGGTATTTGGACCTACAAAGGGTAAAGGCTATCGAAGATATAATGAAAATTCAACCGTGTAGCTTGTGGAATGGAGTTTTGTTTCACACATACTTAGTTATAAGTACATAGAACGTTTTGGGGATAGAGAGGTGTTAGTGTTGTGATAACCGTCTTGGATAGAGATAAAGTTAGCAATTGAATTAATCGATTTAATTAAAACAATGGCTCCCAGCCAGTGGTCCGTGGACCACCGGTGGTACACAGAAGCCTAAATACGGTATTTTTTACTAAAGTCTCTGTTTGATTTTTATTTACTTATACTAGCTGTTGCCCGCAACTTCGTCTGCATAGAATTCGTTTATCGCTATCCCGCAGAAATTACGCAATCCGTTCTTAGAGGATGCCTACGTCATAGTAGCTTTATGCATGCAAAGTCTCAGCCCGATCGGTTTAAAATTGTCAAAGTTTCATACAAACTTTCATCCCCTATTTTATCCCCTTGGGGGTAGAATTGATCAAAATCCTTTCTTAACGGATGCCTAGGTCATAACATCTACCTGCATGCCAAATTTTAGCCCGATCCGTCCAGTGGTTTGGGCTGTGCGTTGATAGATCACTATGTCTGTCACCTTTAAGTTATATATATATTTAGATTTTAACAAGATTAATATAAAACTGGTCTCCGACCCAAGAAGGTAAAAGCCTAGACGGACGTTCCTGGACCAAATAGGAGACGTTTTGAAAAAGGCCAGGTCAGGAGTACCCGAAACCGACGAGCATGTATGAAGAGATTGATGAATGTGGAATAAGCGAATGAGGTATGTCAGAATCGTAGCAGGTGGAACAAAGTAGTCTCTGCCTACCATTATGGGAAAGAGGCGTGACTGTATGTATGAGTATGTTCTCCGATTAAGAAAAGGTTGGGAGCCCTGAATTCAAGTCTATACGAGTGGGCTTTCTTTTCAAAAACTTTCTAGCTTCTAACTTTTCTAGCTTATAACTTTCTTTCTTTTTCTTTAAGCTAGGTTCTTGTCAGTGGAGTAATTTCCATGTGGTCCTTTCCAGGGATTTTCTTTGACTTCCTGTTATGACACGACTTCTATTCTTTCTTTCACCAGTAGGCTTATTGTCTAACTCGCTTGCAATCGCCATCGTGTTCATTTTGACATTTCTTGTATGAATGTGACAGCTAGCTGATTCCGATGCCAATTGTCAGCCCATACACGAACTATTCGTATCAAAATGAACACGATGGCGATTGCGAGCGAGTTTGATAATAAGCCTACTGGTCTATATAATGTTCTTTTTGGCCTTCCTCTTTTTCTGCTTCCCTTAAATTATGATCTTAATAGGAGTGGGTATGTTCCCGTAAATAAATAGTAGCTTACATGTCCGTATGCATTGGTTTCTAGTTTAAATAAACAAAGAAATAAAAAACACTAACTTATGTCTTAACTAGCAACCCTCTCCGCCTTCGCACGGTATACTATGCATGTATTATACATACATACATAAATCACGTCTTTATCCCTTACGGGGTAGACAGAGCCTTAGGTAGCAAGACCTTGGCCACGTTTAGCATGGTTGTGGTCGTACTTATAGATAAGGGGAATCAAACTAGTGACGGGTAGCCTAAAATCCTAAAATTTTTGCCTATTCTCACTTTTACCATCTGCGCGGGAAAAGAAGCAACCTGGTACGTTATTTTTCTTACTTATTCATGTATTTTAGTTCAGTTATACCTCTTTCTGTGTACACTCGAAACTTTAAATGACATAGGCATTTCTTTACGCGCCAACTCAAACTCATGCAACTTGTCTCGCCGCGAGGTAAACGACAATTCCTTCACCGGAGCGCCGAATTCCACAACTTATCGGGCTAAAGTTTAAATTATTTTTTCATGTAAATTGTTGGTAAGGTGAAGTTTTGTGGGTCGTATTCGTGACTTTAATTCTCAAGAGTGGGCCGGTTGAGTTTGTGTTACAGTGACAAAGCATCTTTGTGGTAAGTCTACGTTGCGGACAGTTTATGAACAGCGCCATCTAGTTATAGAATGGTGAACTATTACGTCATAAGGCTAGCGTTGGTGGCTATCGAAATATCTAAACTTGGACGCAAAAGTGCATGGATGCACTTAAAAAAATGGCTGAAAGCGGTACATACACAAATAAGAGACAAAATCACCTGATGCTGTCTTATTGAATTTTTAATAGTATCCTATATAATTAATTACACTTGCAAAATAAAAAAAAAAATATAATTCAAATTTTAATCCTCAAAAAAATCTACGTGTTCGCTTTCTACATACATACATACATAAATCACGTCTTTATCCCTTACGGGGTAGACAGAACCTAAGGTAACAAAACCTTAAGGCCACGTTTAGCATGATTAAGGGCTTATAACTGGAAAGGGAAATCAAAATAGTGATGGGTTGCTAGCCGCATCGCCTATGACCATGATTCCTGTGACTTTCGCCCATTCCCTCGAAGGGCTTTTACCATCTGTGCGGGAAGAGAAGCAACTGGTAAATTCTATGTTTTTTCTTTACTCCCAGACCAGCATGGAAGAAAGAAGAGTTTCTATAATAAAATTAAAAAATACTAATAGAGAAACGTTACTACTCCGTACCTGATTTCTTAGACGGTAAATTGTAACCTGTATATAGGTAGTTACCTATACCTAACTGTTGGTTGTTATTGTACCTACTACCTGTATTGGTATACCCCACCGGGTCCATGTGGAAATTCTTTAGTTTCCACATGGACCCTTTACCATGTTTGTGATAATAAAATAAATGACTAAATAAAAAAATAAGCTTAAGACAACTCCGGTCATGCTGTGCTTGAATACTATCCATGGTAAAATACCCATGGGATAACTAAAATAGTACAGTTTCATAGTCGACGGAACGTAATTTTCTAGACTAGCTAAGCATCCGGCGCCGTCTGGGCGCTGTCTCGGCCCGTGCACTTTTATAGTGCATAAGTATGCGCGAGTGCATTAAGGGATACACAAAAAATGTGTTTGCGAGGACAGTTTCCGTTTCTAAATAAATAATAAAAAATACTGGATGTTTTTTATTTTCATTTCTGTACTCGGACCTTGCATGACGTTCGGATAGAGTTTATCCGATAGACAATAAGTATTATGTTAAATTTTAACTGTTATTAAAATCTGTTAAAAATAAAAAAAGCGCTCATTTACCGATCACAAGGTATTTGTATTTATGCTGTTATTAGATAGCTGTATTTTCCAAACCAATTATTAAATACTTTACACACAGTTGATAATTAAATACTAACTTAATAACTAACTTAACTTTAGTAACTAAACTGACTATCGTAGTATTCACTTTAAAATGGTGATGAGTCCCTCTTTTTGAACGATATTTAATAATTATAAAACAGTGCAATACATAGCCGTATTTCGTGCCATGTATTAACGTAAAAACCTACATACCTACTTACATATATCATGTCTTTATCCCTTACGGGGTAGACAGAACCTAAGGTAACAAAACCTTAAGGCCACGTTTAGCATGATCAAGGGCGTATAGCTGGAAAGGGAAATCAAAATAGTGATGGGTTGCTAGCCGCATCGCTTATAACATGATTCCTAAGACTTTCACCCATTCACTACACGGGCTTTTACCATCTGCGCGGGAAGAGAAGCAACTGTTAAATTCTATGTTTTTTCTTTACTCCCAGCCCAGCATGGAAGAAAACGTAAAAACCTTAAATATATAATCGACCAAAAAAGTGCTCCACCATTCTTTTACGACAGCTCTTTACATCACAAAAAGTCTGATTGTTACATCTTTAAAGTTTAAACGCGTACTCTGAACTTGAAAATGGCAAAGGAATTTCTTGATCGACTATATCTTATGACAACATCGCACCGTCTGACCAGTTTTCCGAACTCAAAATGTCTAGATGACAGATGAAGTTTTTCCACCGTGTCCTCATTTTGACACGCGCCTGGCCACCCTAGTCATCTGAATGGGGAACACGTCCCGGATATGACTGCAGCGTGGAATTGGATGTGTAATGTTCTTTTAGTTCCACCAATATACCTAAAGGTTCGTATGAATATTTATGGTAAAGGATGGATTTGAAATGTTAAAGTTTTAGTTCTTGTAGCTGAGGCAAAAATCGTTTTAAGTTTACGTACGTGTATTGTGGTTCTCTTTTGCTAGTTAGATATTTTTGTAATCTGATTGCAATACTTTTACATGAAGATAATAGCTTTAAAAGAATAGGGAAAGGCTAAATTAAATGTCGGTTCAACAATATTTCCAATTGTTATCTGAAAAACAATACTGGCCAGTACCATGCTTTATAACATTCACAAATACTTTTTTAATACTGGCCAGATATAAAACTCTATGCTCAACTCTTTACTAAAGCTTATAGTTCTGGCTGGTTACAAAATCTCTACGCATCACCAAAATGATTTTTTTTAAATGTAGAACGCTCGTTCCTTCGAAAGTGTCGAACGCTAACGGTCAGTTCGTGACGTCTGACGCGCGGGATCGTTATCGCAACGGGTGTTTAATCAAACCAATTTGCTGCAATTTGTTACGTGTGAAAGCAATGCAATGAATAGAGAGTTTTAATTCAATGTCCTTTGATTTAGCGATGGTAAAATACCACAAAGGCTGTAGTAAACTAGTCTTTAGTAGAGAAGAGATGAAAGAAAAAAAAATAAGAAAAAACAATCGAAGACACGGACATAATAATTTATCGAGTATAAATGCATGAACGATGTGTGTGTATTCAACTGAACTAACCTATCAACCTGCTAAAATATTCTAGAATAATTTTTAGACACCTTGTATAAATACCGAGAAAAAGGTAGTAAGAAATAAATCCATGTCAATCTCGTTAACACTCAAAGCGAAACTTCAAACCTAACGCTTTAACTACAAGTCACCCGGAACTTGCATAACTAGGCCGTCACCCCCATACTACCCTTCGTCAAAAAAAGTTGGGAAAAATAAAAGTTTTCCCCCGAAACCGGGGGATTGCGGGGAAATACGGATTGATTGAGCCCCGTTACGCGTCGGTGACATTGGGTAAGTAGGTTTTTATAATTGTTTTTTTGATTGATTCGGGTTGAAGATTTGGAGGTCGCTTTTAATGGGTTTTCAAGGTTTTATTACGTTATTTATGATGCCGCGTAAAAATACAATTACAACCTTTTTATATGCAATCCTATCCTCTTGTGTTGCCACATAAAACATACATAAATCCCACTAACTTAACTCAAAAGTGCCCTCTGTGCGTTCATCCTCATCGTATAAACACACGAGCACAGTATTCCAGCTTGTAAACCAACGATATAGAGTCCTCATGTCAGCCGAAAGACGTCCACTGCTGGACATAGGCCTCCCCCAAGGTTCTCCACTCAGACCGGTCTTGTGCTTTCCGCGTCGTCGCTCCATCTTGTTGGAGGCCTACCGACAGCTCAACAGCTGGAGCTTTGCTCAGGGTTTCTCTGCAGGATAGAATCAGCGCTGGCTGTCAGGCCAGCATATTTATTTATTTATTTATTTATTTATTTATTTATTTATGACAAATTTGCACCTTAACAGCTAAGGCCAAAACGGCACAAACTTACAGATTAACACAAAATAGCTATATATATTATTATCTACTATACATGAAATAACATTACTTTAATTAATAGAGCTCTCAGGCATCTGGCCTTCAGCCACCCTCTTGCACTCTGTCATCAGCCGCCCTATTGCACCGGCAAACAGGTCTACGTGCGGCGCCGCCGCGAGCACAGAGTTGAGCAGCGCGAGCGCGCGCGTGGCCGGCGCATGCGCGAACGCGCGCGTGCGTCCTGCAGGCACTGACAGCAGCGGGTGCCGTCGCGCGCGCGTGTAGCGCTCCGGGACAAAGATGCGCACAAATACCGACACGAGATAGACACAGTCAATTTGGTTTCTTACTATACCGATAACAAACTTGGCCAAAGACAGCATCCTACGCAATTGCAGAGAGTCGTACCCCAAGTACCCCTGCAAAAATAGAGTTGGGTACATGTAGGGATAATACGAACAGATCCTCTTGTACAATGATCTCAAAAATTTCTTTTGAATTTGCTCCAACATGAGGATATATTTACTCTCATGTGGACTCCAAACAGCTGTATTCGTTTCAAGTATACTCCGCACGAGCGCAGCATAGAGGACTCGAGTTGCGGGGACGGTCAGTAACCCGGCATTACGGAGAACGAATCCTAGCCTTTTGTACGCAGCGTCGGTCACCGCCTCGATGTGATCATGGAACGTGAGTCCCGGATCAAAGAGTACACCCAAATCCCGCACTCTCGCGGAGCGTGCTATAGCAGTGCCACCGATCGTGTATTGAAACTCGCGAGGGGTATTAGATCGCGTAAAACTCAACATTTCGCACTTGTCGCTATTGAAGAAAAGCTTGTTAGCCATGCTCCAGCGAAACACCGCATCTATGTCCCGCTGCAGTTCATCGCAATCCTCCTGACCGTGAATCGGCTTTATCAGTTTGACATCATCAGCGAACAATAGCAAGAGAGAGTTATGGACCACGGCAGACAGGTCGTTTATGAGCAGCACAAACAAGAATGGCCCGAGGTTAGAACCCTGACTGATGCCGGAGCGCGTGCGGTAACACTCGGATATGTAAGGCCCGTACTTAACATACTGCTTTCGACCGGAAAGATAGCTAGCAAATAGGTTCAGAAGTCTGGGTGTAAAACCCATCGCGCTTAATTTCAGAAGCAGAATGTCGTTATCCACACGGTCAAAGGCTTTTTGAAAATCGAGGTAAATAACATCGACTTGGGTCCTCCTATCCAGCTCGCACGACACAACCTGAGTTAGAGTGAGCAAGTTAGTCGTAACTGACCTTCTGGGCAGGAACGCGTGTTGAGCACCCGTGATATGAGCTCGACACTGAGGGAGCAAAGCACTGTTGCATATGCTATGTTGGGACCATTTTGTGACAAACTATTTATCTATATGCTTCCATGCTGGTCTGGGAGTGAAGAAAAAACAGAATGTACCAGTTGCTTCTCTTCCCGCGCAGCTTTTATCTGTCTGTATGGATGTGTACATTTACCTCTGTGTTCGCTAATCTCTAAAACTGTTGGACCGATTAAAATGAAATTTTGCGTGGTGGTAAGAATAAGAATAAGAATAAGAAAACTTTATTGACTGATACAGATACACACCGAATATTACATATGGATAATTATTCCAACCAGCCAAATGGCCGCCACTCAGCTATGTGTCACGATAATATCCCGGATAATCTCGTGATGCTGATTTTCAGTGACGCCAGTTACATAGTTACAGAGGCGGCTGTCACCAGGCACACATCCCAGTTCATGCTGGTTTAAAAAGAAAAGAAAGAAAGAAGGCATTTATTCCTTTTTGCAAGACACACAAATATAAGATAATATACACAGTTTACGAACTCACCACTTCCGATACCCATACCTTATACAAGAATTATGATTACAATTTTATCATTTAAATCAGTTCTATAGTACCAACAATTTATATAATTCAACACATATTAATGTTAGTGTGTAGTGTAGTGTGCGTGTGCGTTTGCGTGTGTGTTGCGTGTGTGTGTGTGAGTGTGTCTTTGTGTGTGTGGATACATGTAGCTGGGGTGGAGGGGCAGCTAATGAGTTCGGTGACTGCCTATAGGGATTTTTGTTTGTCCGTCAGGAATTTCTTGAGACGCAGTTTGAATGACTCTATTGTATTTGAATTCCTTATCGGGTACTTTTCGATATTTTAGACACTTTTAATCCCGGAAAATTTAAGAGTTCCCGTGGGATAGTTAAAAAAATTATAACTTATGCAGCTTGGTACACAACAACTTAAGCATCTAGTTAAGTAAAATTGGCGCGCTGACGCCTTGTATGCCGCGGTTACATTAAACATACATACATAATTAGTTGTAATTCGGTATGCAGTTAGTTTCAGTCCCAGGGACGGACATAGAATAGTTTTTATCCCAGAAAACAGCATAGTTCCCGCGGGATAGCGACAAGCGAATTCTGCGCGGACGGGGTCGCGGGCAACAGCTAGTTCAAATGTAAAAATAAACAAAACTGATGACATATAAAAAAAAACTTTTCTTCTCCGATGACAAATAGCGCCAAGAAGTCTAGACAGCCAGTACCACCAAACACCCAAACTGCCGACACAACCGAAGCCATAACACTCAACAAACAAAGTTGAAATTGCAACAACTGCACCGCATTATAAACTTGTTCTTAGACCAACTACCAATTTTGCTACACGGTTAGTATAACCCTTAAGTCGCCGTGGTAAGTTTGAATTTTGCATGGTTTGGATGTAAAGGGATAGTGGATCACTACATGCATTTTGCATGGGAGACGCTTGAATTGGCCCAAGATTTACGACGCCGCCTCCGTTCTGGAAGAGATTAATATTGTGCCAAAAGTCCTATTTTAACCTAACTGTATTCAAGTTCTTCCATGCTGGTCTGGGAGTAAAGAAAAAACAAAATTTACCAGTTGCTTCTCTTCCCGCGCAGATGGTAAAAGCCCATCGAGGAAATGGGCGAAAGTCTTAGAAATCATGTTATAGATGCGGCTAGCAACCCATCACTATTTAGATTCCCCTTTTGACCTATACGCCTACAATCATTCCAAAAGTGGCGTTTAGGTCTTGTTACCTTAGGCTCTGTCTATCCCGTAAGGGATATAGACGTGATTTGTGTATGTACATACGTGGTTAACAAAAATAGTTTTTAAGCGCATACGAAATGACATTTAAAATTAAATATGTCAGTTCTTTGTGTTCGTCACGACGTTTCCTAAAAAAGAAAACGTCACAGTTTTCAAAAGTATGTGCCCATTAGTGCGACGTATACAATGGTCAAAAAGCCATGGGCCCTGGAGGGCACCTAAGCACTTGTTATACAACATAATATTATCAAACATTACATACATACAAAAATCACGTGCTTATCCCTTACGGGGCAGACAGGTCCTAAGGTAGCGAGACCTACAGGCCACGTTTAGCAAGGCTGCGGGCGTATAGGTGGAAAATGGAATCAAAATAGTGATGGGTAGCCCGCACCGCCTATAACTTGATTCCTAATTTTTCGCCCATTTCCTCGATGGGCTTTTACCATCTGCGCGGGAAGAGAGGTAACTGACACATTCTATGTTTTTTCTTTACTTCCAAACCAGCATGGAAGGATGCATATACAGGGTGGATAAAACCCATGGGCCCTGGAGAGCATCTACACGTACCTATGCACTTGTTACATAAATCCTACTTTAATATTATATGCGAATGTAAGATTATTTGTTACGGTTTCACGCGAAAACTACTCAACCGATCATCATGAAATTTTGTACACAATACATGTTCTTGGAGGTATTAGAAGTAACATAGGATACTTTTTATTAAAAAAATATATTTTCTTTTTTATGTCGTCACTCTGACGTTATCTGCGCGAACGAAGTCGCGGGCAAAAGCTAGTACATACATAAATGACGTCTTTATCCGTTACGGGGTAGACAGAGCCTAAGGTAACAAGACCTACAAGCCACGTTTAGCAAGACACTGTGGCCGTATAGGTGAAAAGTAGAATCAAAATAGTGATGCTTTGCTACCCGCATCGCCTATAACATGGTTCCTAAGATTTCCATTCCTACTTGTTACAAACTAATATTATAAAAGACTAGCTTTTGCCCGCAACTTCGTCTGCGTAGAATTCGTTTATCGCTATCCCGCAGGAATTACGCAATTTTCCGGGATAAAAAGTAGCCTATGTGTTATTCCAGACTATAATCTATCTATGTTCCAAATTTCATCCAGATCTGCCCAGCCGTTCTGGCGTGAAAGAGTAACAAACATCCAAACATATTCACAAACTTTCACATCACTACATAGTATAAAATAAAGTCGCTTTTTCTGTCCCCGTGTCCCGATGTATGCTTATATCTTCAAAACCACACAACGGGTTTTGATGCGGTTTTTTTTAATAGAGCGATTCAAGAGGAAGGTTTATAATGTATAATACATGCATAATATACCGTGCGAAGCCGGGGCGGGTCGCTAGTTTATAATATTAGTAGGATTGGCTGGTTATTATTGGATCCCCTTTCACCATACGAACGTGAGTTAGCAGACTCTATAGATACTCGTATCTACTGATATCTAAAGCGAAACGAGCTTTCCATCAAAGTCCGAAAGATTTCAAACCTACCCTCGAAAGTTAGCCATTTTTCAAGTTACCTCTCAAAAGAGATGAACGATTTCATTTCGCAAAGTGGAAATATTTGTACTTTCGATTTGCCAGTTATTCTAAATCGCACCCTGTACTAACGTTGTTAGGTTATATTATTGCTTGAAATTGTATTACATAGGCTGGCCAGTGGTAGTTAACATTTTAGGATCAACTGGTACATTCAAATTTGAACCCTAACGTTGACTTGAGTAAAGTTTTGTTTTAATTGTAGTGGTTTCATTGGCGGAAGTATTACGTCTAGACTTGGGAAGTAATTAGTTAGTACTAGCTTTTGCCCGCGGCTTCGCACGCGTGAACCATGAGCATTTCAAAGAAGCTAGCAATCAAGCAAGCGAACACCCAAACCTATGCAAGCAGGCATGCAAGCAGGCAAGCAAGCATGCAAGCAAGCATGCATGCAAGTAAGCACGCAAGCATGCATGCATGCAAGCAAGCATGCATGCAAGCAAGCATGCATGAAAGCAAGTATGCAATCAAGCATGCAAAGCAAGGACTCAAGCAAGCATGCAAGCAAGCGTGCAAGCAAGCATGCATGCAAGTAAGCATGCATGAAAGCAAGTATGCAATCAAGCATGCAAAGCAAGGACTCAAGCAAGCATGCAAGCAAGCCCCCGCATTGCCCCGCTGCCTTAATTTTTCTGAAACTGTAAATATTACAGGATTTTTATAAAAGAAACCTAACCTAACCTAAAGGGCTGTCCTAAAATATACCTACCCCAAATAGCTTTTGCCCGCGACTTCGTACGCGCTAAGATGTAAAACGAAAAAATAAGTTTTTTCCCGTTCCCGTGAAAATTTTGGGGAGTGCTTTCGGAGTATATTCCATCTTATGCCTGTAATGTGATTTGCAATAAATTATTTTGATTTGATTTGATTTGATTTGAGTACACTTAAAGCCTTTAAAGAAACACACGTTATAAATGTTAAGTCTCTTTCTTCCGCTGTTTCGTCTGGAAACGTAAAATCCCGGTTTCTCCCGTTCCCGTAAAAATGTTAGGAAATCCTTTGTTCATGCTTCCTTACACTCCCTAAGGAAGCTAAATGCTAAATGCTAAATTTCATCTTTCTATAACCAGTAAAACGAAAAACCCCGTTTTTCCTGTTCTCGTGGGAATTTCTGGAAACCCTTTCTTAGTGCTCCCATATTATACTCATCAAGGAAGGTTCTTACCAATTTCTACGACCAGTAAAACAAAAAATCCCGTTTTTTTCCCTATCCCGTGGGAATTTCGAAAAATACCTTCTTAGTGCACCTCTAGGATACTCAAGGTATATGTGTGCCAAATTTCAATTTTCTAGCCATATTATGCCTACCGCAGTATTTCTTTGTAAACGAATATTTTTCCCGTTCCCGTAAAAATGTTACCAAATCTTTTGTTAATGCTCCCTTACTCTCCCTAAGGAAGCTAAATGCTAAATTTCATCTTTCTACGACCAGTAAACGAAAAACCCCGTTTTTCCTGTTCTCGTGGGAATTTCTGGAAATCCTTTCTTAGTGCTCCCATACACTCATCAAGGAAGGCTCTTACCAAATTACAGCTTTCTACGACCAGTATAACAAAAAATCCCGTTTTTTCCCTATCCCGTGGGAATTTCGAAAAATACCTTCTTAGTGCACCTCTAGGATACTCAAGGTATATGTGTGCCAAATTTCAAGTTTCTAGCCATATTATGCCTACCGCAGTATTTCTTTGTAAACAAAAAATATTTTTCCCGTTCCCGTGGGAATTTGGGAAAGTACTCTCTTAATGCTCCTCTGCACTCCCGAAGCAACCTACATGCCGAATTTCAGCTTTCTGCAACCAGTAAAACGAAAAGTCTCACTTTTCCGGTTCCCGTGGGAATTTCGGGAAATCCTTTTTTTATTGTTTACACTCCCCAAGGGAACTTGAAGGCCAAATTTCAGTTTTATACGACCAGTAAAACGAAAAATCGATCCCGTAGAACTGAAAATATAAATCCCGTTTTTTTCCTTATCCCGTGGGAATTTCCAAAAATCATTAAGACATTATTTTACTATTATAATCACCTACTTCTATGCCAAATTTGAACAGTCTAGTAATTATAGTTCATAGGATTTCGTTTAACTGAATATATAAATCCCGTTTTTTTCCTTATCCCGTGGGAATTTCCAAAAATCCTGAAATCAGTTTCTTCGTTTTATAATCACCTACTTTTGTATCAAATTTGAAGTCTAGTTATTATAGTTACTGAGATAGCGTCACTCGGAGTCGAATATATAATTCCCGTTTTTTCCTTATCCCGTGGGAATTTCCAAAAATCCTTCCTTAGTGGATGCCTACATTGTATAAGGTATCTATGTGCAAAATTTCAAGTCTCTAAGTTCAGTGGTTTGGGCTGTGCGTTGATATATAGTTAAGTCAGTCAGTCAGTCAGTCAGTCAGTCAGTCAGGACTTTGAATTTTATATGTATAGATTGTGAAAGTACATCGAAAGAAACTGATTTAGGTAGATAGTACTGTGGAACCTTTTCACTACAAATGTAAAAAAAAATATTTTAGTACAGTTGATCCAAAATTAGAAATGGGTCATAATAAGCGACATGTCACTGTAAGAGAAGTCATTGTATCCGACTTTGTTATAAAGAATTTTGTATGAAAACCAAACTTCGTTGTGTCAACGTAAAGGTGCGACCATACCGGTGCATAAAAAACGTTGACGGTGCGTTTACGCACGAAAAACGTGACGCCTGCGACACGTCACTGCGTAAAGGCAGCGGTGTGGTAGAGTCATATTAAACGGATTCTACTGTATTCAATTAAAGTAAACTAATCACCGTATACGTTTCCAAGATACCCCCCTTCCCTCCCCCCCCCCCCTTCCCTTCCCCTTCCCTTCCCTTCCCTTTTAGGGATAAGTTCGCCTTTGTGCATGTGTGTTGTCCTGTATTCATCTTTTTCTTGTGTTTCATGTAGAACTAGCTTCTGCCCGCGACTTCGTCTGCGTAGAATTATACATAAAAACCTTCCTCTTGAATCACTCTATCTGTTAAAAAAACCGCATCAAAATCCGTTGTGTACTTTTGAAGATATAAGCATACATAGGGTCATAGGGACAGAGAAAACGACTTTGTTTTATACAAAGCTTTTGTTTTAATGTTTTGCGGGTGGTAGGGCCTTGTGCAAGGTCCGTCCGGATCGTTACCACCATCTTACTCGCTAATCCTGCCGCTAAGTAGTAGTGCTTGCACTGCTGTGTTCCAGTGTGGAGAGTAAGACAGCCGGGGAATTTACGGGCACAAGAGGCATTGCATCTTAGTCCTCTAGGTTGGCAAAGCATCTGCAATCCCACCAGGGTTGCGGGTGTCTATGGGCAGTGGTGATCACTTACCATCAGGTGACCCACTGGCTCGTTTGCCTTCCTAGTCATATAAAAAATAAAATAAAAATAAAAACTATGTAGTGATGATAAAGAGTTATACATACATACATTTTATCGACTAGCGGAACTATCGATATTTACATCACTAGTCACCCCCTTCACACCTGTCAAGAAGCAATGACGCTTGAAGATTCTTGTATCAGCGCGAGTCATCTTTCTCACTCCCGTTCAAAACGTATCAAGCGCCAAACACCAGAGTTAAAATGTACTATTGTAATTCGGCGAATAGTGGCGCTTAGTACATTTCAAATTGAGCACTTTAGGGTGCTTGTGAAACTGGAAGGGTAGTTAACAATGGGTGACAAAAACGGTTTGTGGGAAGTTAAGGCTTTATTTGACAAGATGTGACGTTAATGCCATTAGTGGTATGAAAAGTCAATGATTTAGAATTTGTTATCAGTTACTCAATGAATCCGTTATCAAACATCCTGTTTATCAAATCATTCTTACAACAGTCCCACCTCAGCATAATAGGTACTGGCCTTACAGCCAGCGCTGGTCTTCCGTTGGGAACATCAAGTGCTTTGTAACTACATAAGCACATTTAAAAAAACAGTTCAAATCAGTGAACCGGTACAGTACAACGTCAATGGGGATTTAATTTAAAAGAAAAAACCAGCATGAAAAATCTATACAGGAATGTTAGTATGTAATAACACCCTTTACGAGTAAGTGCGATGAAAAAGAATCAAAAAATATATTTGCAAAAAAAAAAACAAATGAAAATCGTCGCCTGTACGCGTCAATGATTGTAGTAACAACGGGAACAATCAAATTCCAACTCTAGAATGTTCCAATTAAATTCCAAAATCATCGGCTATCTGTGGCGGCAAATTGTTAGGACGACAATATAAGCGATTAAAAACTCTATGTCTCTAAGATAAGGTTCATCATTTAGGCGTTCTATGGTATCACGAGCGTTTAGTTACTGCATATGCAGCGTTTAGTTCGGGTTTCGAACGTTCTTTTTTTAATATTTGAATTGTTATTGACTGTGTGCTTCTACTTTTTTTTATTGGCACTGCAGCATGGAGTTTATTGTGAGTTTCCGGCCAGTAACGATTGTTTTCGAAATTCGAACTAACACTTTGTGTTCCGAACAAATAGGTCGCGGTGGTTGGCTGAATAGAATATATAACGGAACAGAATTCTACTGTCCATATTGCTTGTATACATACTGTATGTATGTATGCTTAATTTTAAGATTGCTAAACTAAAGAGTTGTCAAACGAATTGATTGACGAACGGTACATTAGTTAAACGTTTGTCGGTCAAATGATATGGCACCCTACGTAACCCTACACGTACGGGCAGCCAAATGGAACTTGCATCACTGTATAACCTTATCGCAATTAGTGATCGGCTGGTCATTTGTATTTGTCAGTGTCAAAGTACTCCGACGTTGATTGTGACAAGGTTTTACAGCGACCTAAGATTTCGTTTACCTACCCCTGAAGCCTATTCACCAACTATCTGTTCCACATGGTACTTAAAGCTTCAAAAAACCACGCAAACCTCCTACCCACGTAGCAGCCTTAAACAGGCCCACTTGTTAGATATTAGGGCCATAAATAAAATGGGGGTTGGTAGTCGAGGCACGTAGAGGGGGGCGCGATCGCTTTCCAAAGTTTCCGATGTTTAAAGTTTTGATGAGAAAGGTCAGATTTATTTACAGCTGCTTGACAAGATTAGGAACAAGAGGAATCTACTTTGCACTTAGACCCGGTGGTCCGTGCTTCAAATACACCCTTCGCTGGCTGTCGTCCATCCGTCCGTCCATTTGTTCATCCGTCTGTCCACCCGTTCGTACATTCGTCCGTCCATCCATTCTGTCAGAACCCTTTATTCTTGAAAATGCGTCGACATACCTACAAAGTTGAATTCATACATGTCACACACCTAAAAAAAAGTATCCAGAAATTATAAATTCACAATAAAATCGTATAAAAACTAATTTGCGATTCCAAACTTTCAAAAACACAACTTAAAAATGTTAAAGAATTTCTAAAATTTTTATACGCCCGTGATGTTTGAAATAAATGTAATTAACACAATTTCAAACCTTTGAAATCGCCTATGACATCTTGTGAACAATTTTTAAACATTATTATTAAAAAAATGTAAGCGAAGACAACCCACGTTTCGATCACTTGTAAAACAAACGTTCTTTCATCCCCTACTACAGAGTTATCACGCCCCCCAAATCCACAAATCAAAATGCATCATATGTGGGTTAACTGCCAAAAACGCCTCCGTAAAATATTCGGCGCGCGTACGCCGAAAAAACGCGTAAACGCCGCGCGCCGAATGCCGACGGCCGAGTTACAGCCGGCTTATTATGATAGCGTATTTATTTATAACTGTAGTGTAAAGCTGCATAAACGTGTACTACTGCCGGATCCAGTATGCTTAAAGATCTGATTTTTGAGGTTCTGCATCCCAAAAGAAAAAACGAAACCCTTATAAGATCATTTATGTCCGTCCGTCTGTCCGTCAGTTAAGAATCTTTTGTCAGGAGACGCGTACTCTGTAAGTGTTAAATTTCTAAATGTCAGTGAAATCCGACAAGTAAAGATATGGCCGGGAATTGAACCCGGATCCTCGTCATTCCGTGACGCGTGCTATACCCCTACACCACCCATACTGCCGTGCAGATTTTAAAACGCAGTAAGTGCAAAAATGCTGTTTCGAGATAAACGCAAAAAACTACTTCAAACTTCGTTTTTTTCGTTATTTCGAAGAATTTTACTAAATTTCCACTTTAACTATAGCGTAAATGTTACAAGGATTATTTACAAAAAAAAAGAACATCCTGAGACTTATATTATGCATGAGAGGAGGTTTTTAAGAAAATCTGAGCTGTTACTGCAGACATATTTTTACTAAAAATCTTTTAGAATACCAAATATATGCAGTATAAAACCTTGATACTGCAATAGTTGAATCGTGTTTGCAGAGTAAAGTACAGTATGGTCATCATGTTTACTGCATTTTTGTTAGAATGTAGCACTCGTTTGAAATGCTACGAGTTATTTTACTGCTTATTGTAAGAAAATTGAACGTAAAAATGTATAAAATGACTGAGTAAATTTCACATTCTATAATATTTATTTATCGGTATCATTAGTCACCATCATTATGTAATAATACAACTAATTGTATAACATTTTATTTGTGGCTAATAATGAATGATTACCATTAAAAACTTTAAATTACTTTCAGTCTTAATTGAGAATAAAGTCAAAATAATACATAACTTTTCATTGTTTCTATAACTTTTTATTTACGTATAATTAAACCTGCCTTACTGAGATCAATGATAGGTACATTGGTTTAAAATAACAGTGCTTACTTACATAAAAAAAAACAAAACAATTGTGACCTAAATAAAACAAGGAACTTAGTTCTGAGATCAGACTTAATTAATAACATAATTATTTATTCATATTTGTTTTTTTAAATATATGTACCATACCTATAATATTCTGAAAATATTTCCACATTTTGTGGTTTTATATTTTTATTATTTGACATTTTAAATTATTATCATTTTCTCTTTGTATGACGATCTTTTTGTGAATTTACATTGGCATTTCACTAAGCTTTATTTTTGTTTGTTGTTGTTTTGTTTTTAATTTAATTTAAGTTATTATAATTATATCCTTTTGTGAATTACTCATGTTTGTCATTTAGTTGTATTTTTAAAAGGGTGATAAATAAATCTATCTATCTATCTATATATTTCTTTTAGAAGTATAGGTAAAAAAAAAACTTAAGTAAAGTCCCACTTGCAAATAGTTGTGATATAAAAAGGAATTTACAGCAAATCAAATGCAGAATTTCGAAAGGGTACAGCATTAATTACTTAAGTTTTTTACCTATCATTCTAAAAGATACAAAAAATCTACATGATCTTGTAAAATCAAACATCACAATTAGAAAAATTAAGCTTTAGCTTATTAAAACTTCACATATAAAATCAAATAAAAAACATTATCATAAAAAAAATTGTGACCGGGACTCCGGCTGCACGTCGTGCTATGTGGTGACAGTTGATTATATTTCGTAGATTTAGATTTTTGATCTCATGGTACATATATTTTTTAAGATTTTAAAAGAATGAATAATTATGTTATTAATTAAGTCTGATCTCAGAACCAAGTTCCTTGTTTTATTTGGGTCACAATTGTTTTGTTTTTTTTTTATATAAGTAAACACTATTATTTTAAAACAATGCACAAAGCTCAGATTTTCTTAAAAACCTCCTTTCATGCGTAATATAAGTCTGAGGATGTCCTTTTTTTGTAAATAATCCTTGTAACATTTACGCTATAGTTAGTGTAAATTTAGCAAAATTCTTCGAAATAACGAAAAAAACGAAGTTTGAAGTAGTTTTCTGCGTTTATCTCGGAACAGCATTTTTGCACCTACTGCGTTTTAAATCTGCACGGCAGAATTGCTGAATAATATGCAGTAAGTAAGGCCAGAAACGCAATATAAAAATTAAAAAATATTGATTTTGAACGTATACTGCGATTTAGATTGTAGACTTTTATATTCGTACGATTAGCAAATACCGATCAAAGAGCAGTTAAACTTTTATCCACCGTGAAAATCGCAGTACAAAGTAAAAAAAAACTTTCATTTACAAAGTAATACGCAGTAAATTTGACACATACTGCGATTTAAATAGAATATATTATTTTTATTTTTCAATAATTACTGACTAACTAAGAGTAAGTTGCCTAATCACTGCATTTTAAATGGTCCTTACAGATACGCGGAAATTGTATCTTTACAGTTCCAATAAAGTAAGTTGTTTGTTACTGCATTTTGGTTAGTGCTACGGTGCATTATTTACTGAGCACTTTGACATACTGCTCGTAGAGGCTTCGAAGGAGGCTCCGGACCAAAAAACCGATTACATACATGTGTGCGTTTCGATGCACTGATTCTGAATCACTAATAAACAGAAATCACTCAAAATGCCACTTACTGCGTTTTAAAATCTGCACGGCAGCATAGCAGGTGTTACTAAATGTCACCTGTTATTAAATGTCACGTGACCTTTGTTACTAAGCGACTTTTTGTCGCTAAGCGTCATCTGTTTGAATGATGTGTCTGTACGACACAATTACAAAAAATATTTTGTAAGTGTTCCTGAGAAATTAGGTCTTGACGGACAGAATGGACAGACAGGCGGATAGACGGACAAGTTCTTGTTTCCGTTCAGTTTGGATGACGGCTGACTTGTATTAAGAGTATGTAGTAGTCGCACACACACACACGCACACACACACACAGACACACACACACACACACACACACACACACACACACACACACACACACACACACACACACACACACACGCACGCACGCACACACACACACACACACGCAAATCACGTCTTTATCCCTTACGGGGTAGACCGAGCCTAAGGTAACAAGACCTACAGGCCACGTTTAGCAAGACTGTGAGGTGGAAAATGGAATGAAAATAGTGAGGCTAGCCGCATCGCCTGAAACATGATTCCTATTTTCGCCCATTCCCTCGATGGGCTTTTACCATCTGCTCGGGAAGAGAAGCAACTCGTACATTCTATGTTTTTTCTTTGCTCCCAGACCAGCATGGAAGTTAGGCAGTGTAGTAGACGTAGAACGAATAAAGTTGCTGATCGACTTAGTAGCAACTACGGTGCAACGCAGCTTGTATCGTGACCAACTATGATCCCCTGAGCGGGGATCACCGCTGTTCATCTGAACCCCGGTCATTAGTTCCGCGTTGAGGCGATGCCGGCTGATTGGGCAAAGCCTCGAAACCCAGTCTAGTGGACACGGGCCAAGGAGAAAAAGACGGCGATATGCTCTGACGCATGAATATACTCTTAATTTTCTTGCACCTTCGAGACAAACATACCTCTGTGTAACTCTGAAAATATGGCAGTGTCAGTAAAACATAATTTAAGAGCTTTGTTGTTTGAGAAAAAACGTATTTTGGTTGAGGATGGTGAGTATAGTGGCATAGGCACAAATAATTCCACTTATATTGTGTTACTATGACTATAATCCCAATAAAGGGCTGTTCACATGAACCATGACATTAGTCCTACGTTCGAAAAGCGATGCGAGCTGATTGGGTAGAGCCTCGATCGAAACTGCGTCTAGTGTGGGCGTGGGCTAAGGAGAAAGTTGACAGCGATACGCTACTGCGACTGTGTAGTCAAGGGCATAAATTTCGATAGTCATCATCTATACTAATGTGGCAGAATATAAGTGTTTTGCTCCCACGAGCAATGTTGACCACTGAGCCATGGCCCTTTTGCACTGCTGCAACGCACACAACAAAACACTTATAAGTTAGGTAAGTCTAATGTGTAATTTCTTTTTTTCTTTTTTTTATTGTTATGTTTAACTTGATTGTGTGTATTGCAGTATCAAATAAACGATTTATCTATCTATCTTCTTCTTCTATCTATTATAAAGAGGAAAAATTTGATTGTTTGTTTGCATTGAATAGGCTCCGAAACTACTGGACCGATTTTAAAAATTATTTTGCCGTTAGAAAACTACATTATCACTGAGTGACATAGGCTACTTTTTACCGCGGGAAAATTAATTTATCGCGGGCGAAGCTGCGGACGGAAGGCTAGTGTCAAATATATGTCTCACTGGAAGACCAGCGCTGGCTGTAAGGCCAGCAAATGCTGAGTTGGGACCATTTTGTGACAATTTATCTGTATTGTTTTAAGTGTGTTTAATTTATTTTTCTCAAAAATGTCCGTTAAAGTCGTCATTGTTAACTACATATCAGAACAGGAAGTTAATTGTTGCCGGTCAGTCCAAAATTAAAAAAAAAAAAAAAAACATTACTGTCGCGCTAAACTCGACAGTAATGTTGCATACAAATTCCATTACTGTCTAGTTATTAACTTTTTAAAAATGCAAATCACCATTATAAAATAAAGGCACAAGACTTAAAACATCAAATTAAAAAAAAAGCTAGTACGACAACGTGTTTATCTGTGTCTGAAATAGCTTTAGGTGTTCTGGGTAGAAAAATACACTCTTCAAATGCCATTGATAGAAAAAGGCGGCAAAGCAAAACAATTTTCACTATTTTATTTTCATTTATTTTTGTTGTTGTTTTATTTTCGATTTTTGAGAAAAGCACTATACTTGCCTCGGCCAGAATAGCATTGCTGGCTTCGTATTATTAAACGGACTCGCAAGCTCGTCCGTTCAAACCAATACTCAGCCAGCAATTGCCTACTTCCTGGCCTAGACAGTAATGTACTATTATTTGATGTTTTGTGATTGTCATAAATAACCTTTTTTCTTTCTTCCTTTCACTGGCCTTTTATGGCATAAAGCTGTATAAAAAAGAACCCCGTCTGCTCGTTTGCCCCCTCTTATATAAAAAAATGATGTTTTTGACGTCTTGGTAACTGACGCATACTTATACCCTTGATTGTACATAAATACATACAGTTACGCTTCTTTCCCATAAGAAACGTCAGACTACTCTGTTCCACTTGCTAGGATCCTGACTTACCTGTTTTGCTTCATCCACATTCATCAATCTCTTCATACATGCTCGTCGATTTAGGGTACTCGTGACTTGACCTTTTGTCATAACGTCCCGAATTTGGTCACGGAGCGTCCGTTTATGCGTGCCCAAAGAGCCCCTTCGCACTCGTCATATAAACCTGTTCAGTTACCCGTAGGAAAGAGGCGTGACGGTATGTATGTATGTATGTTTTTGTTTATTGAAATGGATCAACGCCTACTTGAATAAAATGATTGGACAAGGGTCTAAAGCGGACGTGATGACAAAGGCAACATGTGTTGTTATGAATCTATCGCTACCTCATCGCAATTGCGACACACACCACACAATGTTTGTGCAACCACTGCAGTTAGTTGCGCCCACCCTGCAACACCGTCTCCACTTGCAGTCTCATTTGATTAAGTGCCCATTTCTAGATCCTAATGCTATTGTCTGGCAAAGCGGTGTACTAAAGATCACTACCGTACAGATAATTTATTTAGTGCGGTCACTTTACTTACTTTAGAAACGAGAATTTAAATAAATAAGAAGAGACTAAGAAACACAGTTTGTTTTTGGTGAAAATGCTTAACTACATAGATACATATTTTATATCACGTCTTTATTATCCCTTACGGGGTAGACAGAGCCTAAGGTAACAAAACCTTAAGGCCACGTTTAGCATGATTAAGGGCGTGTAGCTGGAAAGTTACTACCCGCATCGCCTATAACATGATTCCTAAGGCTTTCGCCCATTTCCTCGATCGGCTTTTATCATCTGCGCGGGAAGAGAAGCAACTGGTAAATTCTATGTGTTTTCTTTACTTGGGAGTACTTACTTCGAACCTTGAAAGCTGAAATTTGATAGGGTACCTCATCTTTCATAATGTAGTCAGAGCATAAAGACACTTTCTGCGGAATTATCATTGGATTGCTCGTTGTCAGGGTGTCTGTTTGTGGTATCGTAGCTCTCAAGCGGAAATACCGATTTTTGCGGTTTTTCATTCGAAAGCCTTGCGCTGGTTGAGCCATGTTCGGTAAAAATCGGTCCAGCATTTTAAAGAGTTATCAGCTCTTTTCTGAAATGCTCTTAGAATCACTATTTGATTCCCTTTGCCCATAATCATGCTAAACGGGTCCTTCAGATCTTGTTACGTTGGCGCCATCTACCTCGTAAGGGATATAGACGTAATATATTTCGAGCTCAAACAAAGTAAGGTTTATTCATTCGTCAAACATCTAAATATATATAACTCAAAGGTGACTGACTGACTGACTGACATAGTGATCTATCAACGCACAGCCCAAAACACTGGATGGATCGGGCTGAAATTTGGCATATAGGTAGATGTTATGACGTAGGCATCCGCTAAGAAAGGACTTTGATCAATTCTACCCCTAAGGGGATAAAATAGGGGATGAAATTATGTATGAAACTTTGTCAATTTTAAACCGATCGGGCTGAGACTTTGCATGCATGAAGCTACTATGACGTAGGCATCCCCTAAGAACGGATTGCGTAATTTCTGCGGGATAGCGATAAACGAATTGCAGACGAAGTTGCGGGCAACAGCTAGTTACTAATAAGACCCAGACCAATGAAACACCTTAACCATACCATTAACAAGGTAAACACTTAGCTTAAACTGTTTCAACATTTCCATACCATTTCCTATCGCTCCAATCCCGATTGAGTTCTTCAACAAAGGCAATCAAGTGTCGCCGTCTAATGGGCTAGAGCTGTCCCTGTCTCGCTCGGCAAACATCGTCGATTGTCGGCCACTGATGGGCTCCAGGCTATTCTAGTGCCGAAATAATGGGGGATTGATCTGAGCTAAAGGAACTCCTTTCAACATTAAACTACCGTGAGACTTCATAATTACAAAACGGATAACTCACTTATAAGAATTTCGGGCTAGTTCGTAGTCCTTCCTCTTGGAGCAGTTCCTTCTAAATGAATTCCTTCCAAGGTATGCCAAACAAAAACATACAGTGTACCAGTTGCTTCTCTTCCCGCGCAATTGTAAAAGCCCATCGAGGGACTGGGCGAAATCTTAGGAATCATGTTATAGGCGATGCGGCTAACAACTCATCACTATTTCGATTCCCCTTTCCACCTGTACGCCCACAATCGTGCTAAACGTAGCCTTTGGGTCTTGTTACATTAGGCTCTGTCGCCGATTAAAAGACATGATTTCACTTTTTTCAGTAAGTACACTTGCCTAATAAGTAGTGTCATAAATCGTACGCGTACGTTAGTGAGTTAATTTTCCCGAAATTTACTATTTTTGACATGGAACAATTTTCCGAAATGTTGTGTTTTCAAAGCACATCAGAGCAATCCAAAGTGGAATTTATAGAAAAAACGTAGCATGTCACGGAAATATAGGACATTGAAATCAAAGGTGCGATTTTTTGAAGAATTTGAAGAACTTATTTTAAGAAGTGCTATTCGGATGTGTACTTTTTGAGACTATGGTCCTTTCACCGATCATTCACACTCAGAAAACGTACACCTTTAGGAAAATGGGTTCTATAATAAACATCAATGGCGCCAACTTGAGGTGATTATAAATTTGTAGCTAACAGCACAATTACAAGATCACAACAATAACTAGCAGTAGAAAAGTGAAAGAAAATTAATTAATCAACAAAGTTTCTCCAAATCTAATAGAAGAATCACTCAAACACAATCAAGTAAATCTCATTTGGCCGTTTTCCAAAAAAAGTCCTCAAGTTCACTTTTTCCAGAATTTAAAATTTTCGGTTTTTCTTCCTCAGAATCGTATACCTTATCGATTTTCATACAAGAAGAAAATGTGTCCCAAATTTTACTATGGGAATTATTTTTCCTGTTCGTCACGAATTTAGGTAGGTACTATAATAAAAAGTAGTGACGAACTGGAATGGAAATTTTGGGACACATTTTTTTTCTTGTATAAGGATGGATAGGATAAAACTCGCTAATCCTGCCGCTAAGTAGCAGTGCTTGCACTGCTGTGTTCCGGTGTGGAAAGTAAGACAGCCGGGGAAATTACGGGCACAAGAGGCATTGCATCTTAGTCCTCTAGGTTGGCAACGCATCTGCAATCCCTCCGGGGTTGCGGGTGTCTATGGGCCGTGGTGATCACTTACCATCAGGTGACCCACTTGCTCGTTTGCCTTCCTATTCATACAAAAAAAAAAAACGATTCTGAGTAAGAAAACCACAAAATAGTTAAATTCTGGAAAAATGTTCATGTGGACAATTTTTTTGGAAAATGTTCATTTACGATCTCAACTATCGCAACTATGTAACTAATTTAAATAAATACCTACCATAATAAACGAACCCTAACAGTGGATAACGAGGCACACGAAATGAAGAGAAAGGGGCCTATTAATATTTATAAGGTGAATTCAAATGGGTGCGAAAACGAAGGGTTCCAACTCCTTAACTGGCGATTCGTAATAGAGCCCCGAAAGTGCGAGACATTATGCTAACTTGTAAGGGAACGACCAAATTTGTTTGTTACTTAAGTTGCTGACAATGAAAACAGTAAAAATGCCTATTTAAAACAAATATAAGAAAATTCAGTCCAACCACGCTCCTCTTTGGATCCCTTCCTTATAATTTTTGTACCTGGGGGTTCTAAGTAGTGGAACCTATTGGACATCATGAAAAAGAGATAGTCTTGATTGTAAAATATTTTGCTGGATACAAATACGCTGTTTTGATTTGGCTTTTCAAACCGAAAACACTTCTTTATTACTTGTAAGTAAGTAAATGCTTTATTGTACTTGTACAAATATAAAGAAACAGGTACAATTCACAAAAGAATAAAATAACATTAATATAAGCACAAAGGCGATCTTATTCCTATAAGGGATCTCTACAGTTAACCTTTGAGTAGATGAGAGGAGCATTAAACAAGGGACCGACAAAGTGCGAGTTTAAAATTCCAGATAGTGAAAACCACAACAGAGCGTACATATCTAAGTACAATAAACAAAACATAAAATATACATACTTGTCTTGGTTAAATAAGTATGTATCTCGTGATCTGATAATTCCCAATTCGCACGGGATCCTCGTGGGAACTGTAGCCCAAGTCCTCTTATTCTGAGACTCCACTGCCCAACAGTGGGACGTATATTAGGCTGGAGATGATAATAATGATAATCTAATAATTGACTACGTGGATCCGATGATGCAATGCTGCTATGTCGTCCACATAAAGGCTCGTTCTGAAAATATTAGTTTCCGTAAATCTTTGGGTGACTTTGATTGGGGGGGGCTTTAAAAAGTAGTTATAATGACAAAATCATTACTTTTTATTTGCGTTTACTGCTTCCAACCGATGTCTTCATCGATTGAGTTTCCGTCTACACCCCAAACATTTACTCAATAAGGACAATATCAATTTTAAAACGATCGAAGTAGCCCCAAAATTATCAAAGTCATTCCGTTTAACGGTTCTCGACAAAGCCCTGGTTGTCTTTGCAAGCTTGAAGATATTGCTCTTAATATAGTGGTTTACAACAGCAGACGAGTTATCGGTTCAAAAGAACTTTTCATACTTACTTTGTACAGAAAGTGACTCGGCTTCAAAGTTAAAAGCATGTCAAAAATGCTAACCCAAAAATACTTACAAAGTATCGTGATATGAAAACTGTAAAAACATACCTGTAACAAAACAACAAACATCATCAGTAACATTTTTGAAAATAGAATAGAAAAAAAGAAAAAGAATAGAAATGGAATAGGAGTAGAAGAGAAACAAATAAATCTGACACTTCTAATAAATCTCGTGTCTATAGTATCGAAACATGCAATGCGCCGATTTGAAATTGCTTCCGTTTTGTTAAAATAACTGTTTACATTATTTTAATTTAGCGGGGAATATGATTAACGTTTAATAAGCAAAATGTTTAGAAAACAGGAAAATAGAATATTTTATTCGAACTTGCTGTTGGCCACGACTTCGTCCGCGCAGAATTAAAAGTATCCCAGGCAGCTTCACTTTTCTGACACTTCCAACAATTATCGTTATAATTTCAACCAATTTACACAAACCCTTGATAAATCTAAATATATATAACTCAAAGGTGACTGACTGACTGACTGACTGACATAGTGATCTATCAACGCACAGCCCAAACCACTGGACGGATCGGGCTGAAATTTGGCACGCAGGTAGATGTTATGACGTAGGCATCCGCTAAGAAAGGATTTTGATCAATTCTACCCCCAAGGGGATAAAATAGGGGATGAAAGTTTGTATGAAACTTTGTCAATTTTAAACCGATCGGGCTGAGACTTTGCATGCATAAAGATATTATGACGTAGGCATCCTCTTAGAACGGATTGCGTAATTTCTGCGGGATAGCGATAAACGAATTCTATGCAGACGAAGTTGCGGGCAACAGCTAGTAATATTATATACTTCAACCTTTCCTTGTGAATCACTATACATATACCTACATAAATACATAAATCTCGTCTTTATCCCTTACGGGGTAGACCGAGTCTAACAAGACCTAAACGCCACGTTTAGCATGATTATACCTATAGGTGGAAAGAGGAATAAAAATAGTGATGGGTTGCTAACCACATCGCCTATAACATGATTCCTAAAGTTTTCCGCAAATACCCTCGATGAGTTTTTACTAAATGCGCGGGAAGAGAAGTAGCAGGTACATTTTATGTTTTTTCTTTGCTCCCAGACCAGCATTAAATTTAAAATGCCGCATAATTCGACAATATGGACCACAAAGTGCACAATCATATTATAGGCATGCTCCGTCCACCTCCACGGTTCGTTGCCAGCACTTTGTGGACCTGGTTAGGTTGCGTAACTTCAGCTCAGATTGTGAAACGGAAAGATGAACGGAAAAACGAACATTTTTATTTCGACCGTTAGTAATTTGAGCCGCTCTTTCGTAACAAAATTTTATTTATCTAAAAAAAAGTACTGACTTAGGTTTAGATCCATTAAAAAACATAAATGTAAAATGATAGCGAGGTTCAATATTAAAAAAATGTATTGTCTTCCATGCTAGTCTGGAAGTAAAGAAAAAACACAGAATGTATCAGTTGCCTCTCTTCCCGCGTAGATGGTATAAGCCCATCGAGAGATTGGGCAAAAATCTTAGGAATCATTTTATAGGCGATGCGGCTAGCAGCCCATCACTGTTTTGATTCCCCTTTCCATCCATACGCCCACAATCATGCTAAACGTGGCCTCAAGGTCTTATTACCTTAGGCTCTGTCTACCCCGTAAGGGATAAAGACGTGATTTATGTGTGTATTGTCTCACAGATAAGTAAAGATGCTTAGTGAGAATTAAAGATTGTAAAAACAAAACAGACGCGAATCTACAACCAGGTTTTGTTTAGCATTTCCCATCTTTAATCGGATGGAGCGACACAGCGGACTGCATTATGGCTCATTTGGGACACTTTCCTTCGCTGCGATTTAAATAGAGACACATTTAAATGGTTCTAGTCGGAAATAAAATAGAAAAACTATTTGGAAACGTCACAAGGGAGTATTTATGTCCGTGGGACACTGAAACGGGTCAGTTTAGAAGTTCTAACTGTTTCGTTCTAACGCGTAGAAACAAATTAAATGGTATTTCTTCTTTTTTTTTATATGGGGCCATCGATCGATGCGATGATTTCGCCATGTCAAAGTAATAAATACAGTATTCAAAAATCTAAAATAAAAATCGCAATTTCATTTCAGGTTATTTTTAAAAGTTGTAGAACTTCCGTCCTCGACGTTACATGCTGGTTTGGGAGTAAAGAAAAAATAAAATATAGAATTTACCAGTTGCTTCTCTTCCCGCGCTGATGGTAAAAGCCCATCAAGGGAATGGGCGAAAGGCTGAGAAATCATCTCATAGGCGGCGCGGCTAGCAACCCATCACTATTTTTAAAAATTCAAAATTTATTTTTGCAAATTGGCCGCCAAATGCCAAGGGCTCTTTAACATGTCTTTTGTGAAACTACCAGCGCATTCGGAAATGCACTGCAAGAATTGGCAGCAAGTTATTTTTTCAAAATAAAATTCATTAAGCTACTACATACTACATACTAATGTGTGTTTCATGTATAATATATTACGTATTTCAGTACTTAGTATATTAATATATATTCTAAATTGCACCACCTGCTCAGATCTGTTCTGTTCTCCAGTCCATTATGGTTGCCTGGTAGAGATCGCTCTGTAGCGATAAGGCCGCCTATTGTTACCTTGTAATATTCTGTATACCTTTTTTCTGTTTTGGTTGTTACATGTGATGTTCAATAAAGAGTTATTGTATTGTATTGTATTGTACATACTTAAATTCTACTTAAAATAAATATAGTTTTAATATGTAATTTAACATAATTATAATTAACAAATTATTTTAAAGATTATATAGCTCTATTAATCTAATTAATACAAATAAATATTTATATCGAATTACAAAAAAAATTAAACTATGATAAAATCTAAAAGTTAACTAAATATACAAAACTTAAAACTAAATAAATATACCTAACTATAAAAAGAAAACACCATCTAAAAGGCCCTCCTGCGGCATAGACCCCAAGACACTGGCGGCATTACCTCTCTGTACAGCCAGAGAAATTCGCTGGGAGAGGTAAGCGCCAGCTCTGGGGTCTCCTGAGGTCTCTATTAGCCGGGACGACAAGGCTCTCATGAAAGCCCTCATGTCAGCCGACCAGGGACCCATTGTCTCTACTGCGAGCGCCGCAAACTCATAATCCTTTAAAAGAGGAGAGTATTTGCGGCGCTTGAGAACTTGGGCCTGGTCAGCTGCAGCCCCGGCCTGTGAGCGGGTTGCCTGGATGTGGGACTGTGCGAAAGTGTCGACACACGTCGCGTCCCACACCAGAGCCCTACCCAGCTTCCATGGCACCAGAGTAGCCCCGTCGGGGCGCTTGCCATCGTCTCTGGCCATGCCCACGGGTTCAAGGATTGCGGGCACAGAGACGGTGGCAAGCGCGCGGCGGACCAGGTCATTAAAATAAATACATTTATAAAAGGGATGTATAAGGTCCCCGAGCCTTAAATTATATTAGTCTATAGTAGAGATGTATAAATTCTCTAACTAGTCATTCCCCTTTCCACATATACCCCCACAACCTTGCTAAACGTGGCCTTTAGGTTTTGTTGCCTCAGGCTCAGTCTACCCCGTAAGGGATAAAGACGTGATGTATGTATGTATGTACTTGTTGTATGACGTACCTACTTACGTGTGGAAGCACTCCATCCTGTAAAGGTAATATCCGGCCGGAAGTGACCGAGTGGTACATTTCCGGAGTTTAATGGGAAATTGTTTTCTATTAAAGCTAATGGTTAACATGGTCTGCCGTGTTGCATCTCATGAAGTCCCTTTGGCTTTGTATTTATTAAAAATAATAACTGCATTCAATGGGGGCTATCGCGTGTCAATTTGCCACTAGAGGCGCTAGTGTCACGTGAGGTCCAATAATATTCACTTTTCACTGGTTTTGGCGGGTTGTTGAAAAGTGTTCTCCTTCATGAAATTATCGCAAACATGGATTATTTGGCGATGAATTCATATGAACGCTTCGAAAGCGGTTTTTTTTCCGAACAAAACGGAACTGCACAACATTGCGGCATAGCTCGATATGATGATAGATATTTATAATTAATAAACTTAATGAGATTCAAGATTTAAAACATTGTTTCGGCGCCGATCTTATAAAGTCGCCTTTGACAGCTATAGTGTTAATGCCCAAGATGAAAATAATTTTGCTTCCGAGTGGCTGATATACTTTTCACACCGAAAATTAAAAAACTTGAAAATAGAATTCTAAATATAATTTATGAGCTGCCAGCATAGAAAATTGCGTGGATTTACAATTATCAACTTCGAAAATTGCATTTGCAAAAAAAGCACTTAGAAAAGCGAACAGAAAAGTTGCACTTTGATCCCTCTCGACAGAGAGCAAAGTTTACTTTTCTGAATGCGTCGTGTGAGAAGTATTTTTTTTATAAAACCTTTCCAAATAAACAGTTTTTGCACTTAGATCTAAATATTTATAAGTATTTCGCCTTTTAGGTCCAACCAGAGTACCTACGAGTTAGTTTGCACTCGTTTATAGCAACGTTACCCGAGGCAACTTTTAAATAGTTTCGAACTACCCGCTACGTACCGGGGTAGTTCGCAGATGAAATTACTTGTAATAGCCCTTTAGGGTGGTTTGGACCCCACTCATGCTTTTTTAAACCTTAGCAACGGACGGTTGGATTTATCGGTTAATAGTTTTCTCTATCGTTACTATATTCATGTTTTATTATATTTAGGTAACATAAAACCGCCTAAAAACGCTTTTTTGCCACTGTTAATAGATCTGAGGCAACGACATTAAACACATCAGAAAATCAGTAGGTAACGCACACGAAATGTCTGTGGTTGTATTTCACTATTCAGTGGTTTTTTTTGAAGGTGGTTTTGTTTTTATTTATATAACTAGCTTCTGCCCACGACTTTGTCTGCATAGAATTATACATAGAAACCTTCCTCTTGAATCACTCTATCTATTAAAAAAACCGCATCAAAATTCGTTGTGTAGTTTTGAAGATATAAGCATACATGGGGACATAGGGACATAGAGACAGAGAAAGCGACTTTGTTTTATACTATGTAGTGACTTAACGTACTACAAGCTTTTTTGCTGACTGTACTTGCATTGTCATCCATCCTACATGTGTGAACCAAATTTCAAGTTAATCGGACCAACCGTTGAAGAGTTCCCTCCTGCGGAGACAGAATTCTACTACCAGATTATTGTATTGTCATCTGACTAACACAAGAATGCAAAATTTAACTCAATCGGATGAAGATATCTGCTTCAAAATTGAGTCGCAAGATTCCACTCGGACAAACATGCATACATACATACATTGCAAGTTAATAAAGCTTGTAATAGTAATAGGTTAGGTTTTTATGATGTTTTTATATTTTGTATTAATATTGTTTTATTACTTTTATATGAATACTAGCTTCTGCCCGCGACTTCGTCTGCGTAGAATTATACATGAAAACCTTCCTCTTGAATCACTCTATCTATTAAAAAAAACGCATCAAAATCCGTTATGTAGTATTGAAGATATAAGCATACATAGGGACATAGGGACAGAGAAAGCGATTTTGTTTTATACTATGTAGTGATGATAGTGATAGTGATAGTGATTGTAAGAACCTAACTTAAGATAAAAAGCCATACCTATACAGAAAATAATAATAATAAAAAACCACTTTTCTTTGTTAATCGTTTTGTTTGTAATACACAACTCGGCATTTAAATCTGTGTGTTCAATCAATCAACCTGTGTTAGAGTTGGATTTATTATTCCAACTTTTTATTTATTTACTAACCCAACCACCAGCTGAAATATTTGGGAGCAATTATAGGTACGATACCTTATAATATAACCGTGTAATACAAAATTAAATGCAAGAAACAAAAGCCAAAGTACGAAGCTGCTCAGCGTTAACGCTACCACAAGTGTCAAATTACACTAACCAGGGGAGCGAGGCAGATAAAGAATCATAAATAATGGCGAGCTTGACGTCCGAAGTTTGAACATAATCGTTGAGGCCCGAAATGGGACTGGCGCAGCTATCATCCTTTGCTGTCAGGCGTTAAGGCTGGGCTTTGGGAGAAGCGGAGCGGGTACAAGCAATAGCAATCACATAGAAACAACGGTAAGAGCGGAAATCCTACTTCCTACTAATGATCTAATCTAATCAGCCCGCATCCACACACTGCTGAGTAAAGGTCTCTTCATTTCCACGCCACTTTGCCCGGTCACGTGCCAGTCTCATCCACAATTTTCCAGCCGAATGACATGTCATCCTGACCAACGGGCTGATGGTCTGCCCACTGACCTTCAACCCAGTCTTGGCAACCACTCTGTGACTGCCTTTGACCATCTGTCGTCGTTCCGTCTTCCCAAGGACTAATATTGTACTCTTACTAATATTATTGTGATGTATGTATAGTAGAATAGTAAAACCAATATGGAGGGTATGCCTCATGCTTTTGTCTCCGATTAAACAGCATAGCAAACGGACGTGTGTTATTTGCGCATCCCATAGATCAGCCCTTAGACCTTCTAGCGGCATATTTCTCAATTATAAATGCGAAAGCTTAAGAGTATAGATGGATGCATGTTACGCTTTCACGGCATAACAACTGAATGGATTTGGTTGAAATTTAGCACAGAGACAAATCATAGTGTAGACTAGCGTATAGGCTACTTTTTATCCCGGAAAATTTGCGTAGGTTCCGCGGGATAGCGATGATCGTTTGCATCAGCAAGGAAGTTACAATCTTTTTATTAAACTGGCCCGCTTGTCGATCGAACTGTCTTGCTGAGTACACAAACTAAAATAAGATAGTCCAAGTACTATTTCAACAAAAAATAAAGCTTGTATTACATTTTTTAACTAATAGCTATCTTTTTTTTTTTTTTTTTTTTTTATATATGAATAGGAAGGCAAACGAGCAAGTGAGAACGTGCGCCATGCCCTCGACAGTCAACTGGCTGGCGTCGAGACACAGCCGGTCTTCAAAGACTTATTTACTAGACTTATTCCCGGCCATATCTTCCATGCTTCCATGCTGGTCTGGGAGCAAAGAAAAAAACATAAAATGTACCAGTTGCTTCTCTTCCCGCGCAGATGGTAAAAGCCCATCGAGGGATTGGGTGAAAGTCTTTGGGATCATGTTATATAGGCGATGTGGCTAGCAACCCATCACTGTTTTGATTCCCCTTTCCATCCATACGCCCACGATCATGCTAAACGTGGTCTTTAGGTCTTGTCACTTTTGGCTCTATCTACCCCGTAAGGGATAGACGTGATTTATGTATGTATGTATAGCTTTACTTTTCGGATGTTTCTATGTGTTCTAATTTTCAGTGACATTTAGAAACTGCATATTCGGCTGCAGAAGCGGCCGAATCAGGCAAGGTAAATAAATATAGAACCGAATACAACTTTGTCCCTTTCGGTGTTGCGACCCTTGGTCCGTGGGGTCCTAGCGCTATTAGCCTCTTCAAAGATATTTCGAAGAGGCTAATAGACGCTACGGGTGACCGCAGAGCTGGCAGCTTGGACAGCGTATTAGTATCGCTGTCCAAAGGGGGAATGCTGCCAGCGTCTGTGGAACTATGCCACGGGGCCCCCTCCTTTTTTAATTATTTTACTTTAAGATTAGTTTTAGTTTAGTTTTTAATTCTTTTTTAATTTAATAGTTTAATTTGTATCAATTTCCATTTATGTAATTTTTATTGAACGAATAAAGATCCTTTTTTAGAAACTTATATAAGTTGAAGCCTCTTGTCGCTCATCTCTGCGGCCTTCCTAACTCACATCAACGTCTTTGAGCGACGTAACGAACAACGTCGAAACAGGTGCCCGCACTTTGGTAAAGTTTAATTTTTAACGTCCTGCGGATCGGGTAATCGGGTACCGGGAACAGCTGAAGTATTGAACGTTATCGACTCAGTTCTGCAAGTTTTAGCACGGTTTCCAACACGGAGTGGAAGAACCAGGTTCGTAATATACCGCCATCTTGTTTAGTTATTTTGGCAATTGATTCTGCGCGTTGTGTATAAAAAAAATTTCTTTGTACCATTCTTAGTACCTCATTTGTTATTATTTTATATTTTTGTTATTTCTCTGACAATATTCTCACATGTGTGATTTTATATTTATTATTTGTCATTTTTAAATTGCTCTTAAAATAGGAATTTTAATTGTATTTTGGTTTTATTTTCTATTTTCTATGTGCTTATGACGACCTTTTTGTGAATCATCTACATTGGCAGTTTATTTAGTTTAATTTTAGTTGTTATATTGTTTTTTTAATTACAATTGACGATCCTTTTGTGAATTACTTGTATTTGACATTTAAATGTATCGTATTTTTAAAAAGGTAACTAGTAAAGGGGTAAGACCTCGTGTAAGGTTCGTCGGGTTCGCTACCGACTTGTTTGCTCAACCTGCTGCCAAGCAGCAGTGATTGCAGTGCTGTGTTTCAGCGTGGAGAATTAGACCGCCGGTGAAATTATCTAAGCCCTCTAGGCTGGCAACACAGCTCCAATCCTCCAGTGTCGCGAATGACCCGGTACTTTGACATTTTATCTGATACAAAATAAAGGTCATCAAATACCCATCAAACAATGAAATAATCAGCCAAAGCATTTTGTAATTATTGTTGCAATTTACAAAATATTTCATAATAGCATAATTAAATTTGTTATTTTTGCCTATGGCAACTCTCGGCCGTTGCCTGCCGACAATATACGAAGAAACGCACCATCCAGTTTTTTATTTCTACAAATGAAGAACCATGCAGTATCAGACCAAACCAGTTATTTGTTCAATTATTGTGTATTTTCAAGAAAACTATTGGCTACAATACGTCTTCAAATAAACCATGTTTTAAACGATTTTTTTTCCATTATTTTAAAACGTAAAACAGCAATCATAAAACGTCGCATCTCATAACAGACACTGACATTTTTAAACCTTAACCATGTGCCTCAAAAACGCAATCACATCATGTTACAAGCACTTGAGCTGTTTTGTTACGAAGCGCTTGCGCCGCCCCGGGTTATAACGACGCGTTTAGTTACCGCTCTCCGGGGGACGATCGTGATGAGTTAGGTCTCAAATTAGACGGGTTTTATGAGGAAATAGGCCGTTAAAGTACACGTTAGGTTTCAAAGATAATGAAACGGTTCTATGATACATATTATGTGGGTAGAGAGTGGACCATGTATAAGCTTCATTCAGATGACTATATGGGCAGAGAGTGGATCATGTACAAGCTTCATTCAGATGACTGTATGGGAAGAGAGTGGGCCATGTACAAACTTCATTCAGATGACTATAATGGGTAGAGAGTGGACCATGTACAAGCTTCATTCTGATGACTGTATGGGTTGAGAGTGGACCATGTACAAGCTTCATTCAGATGACTATATGGGCAGAGAGTGGACCACGTACAAGCTTTATTCAGATGACCATATGGGTAGAGATTGGACCATGTATAAGCTTCATTCAGATGACTGTATGGGTAGAGAGTGGGCCACGTACAAGCTTTATTCAGATGACTATATGGGCAGAGAGTGGGCCATGTACAAGCTTCATTCAGATGACTATATGGGCAGAGAGTGGGCCATGTACAAGCTTTATTCAGATGACTATATGGGCAGAGAGTGGGCCATGTTCAAGCTTCATTCAGATGACTATATGGGCAGAGAGTGGGCCATGTACAAGCTTCATTCAGATGACTGTATGGGTAGAGAGTGGACCATGTACAAGCTTCATTCAGATGACTATATGGGTAGAGAGTGGACCATGTACAAGCTTCATTCAGATGACTGTTTAGGTAGAGAGTGGACCATGTACAAGCTTCATTCAGATGACTGTTTAGGCAGAGAGTGGACCATGTACAAGCTTCATTCAGATGACTGTATGGGTAGAGAGTGGACCATGTACAAGCTTCGTTCTGATGACTGTATGGGCAGAGAGTGGACCATGTACAAGCTTCATTCAGATGACTATTATGGGCAGAGAGTGGATCATGTACAAGCTTCATTCAGACGACTATTATGGGCAGAGAGTGGACCATGTACAAGCTTCATTCAGATGACTATATGGGTAGAGAGTGGGCCATGTACAAGCTTCATTCAGATGACTATATGGGCAGAGAGTGGGCCATGTTCAAGCTTCATTCAGATGACTATATGGGCAGAGAGTGGGCCATGTACAAGCTTCATTCAGATGACTGTTTAGGCAGAGAGTGGACCATGTACAAGCTTCATTCAGATGACTGTATGGGTAGAGAGTGGACCATGTACAAGCTTCGTTCTGATGACTGTATGGGCAGAGAGTGGACCATGTACAAGCTTCATTCAGATGACTATTATGGGCAGAGAGTGGATCATGTACAAGCTTCATTCAGATGACTATTATGGGCAGAGAGTGGACCATGTACAAGCTTCATTCAGATGACTGTTTAGGCAGAGAGTGGACCATGTACAAGCTTCATTCAGATGACTGTATGGGTAGAGAGTGGACCATGTACAAGCTTCGTTCTGATGACTGTATGGGCAGAGAGTGGACCATGTACAAGCTTCATTCAGATGACTATTATGGGCAGAGAGTGGATCATGTACAAGCTTCATTCAGACGACTATTATGGGCAGAGAGTGGACCATGTACAAGCTTCATTCAGATGACTATATGGGTAGAGAGTGGGCCATGTACAAGCTTCATTCAGATGACTATATGGGCAGAGAGTGGGCCATGTTCAAGCTTCATTCAGATGACTATATGGGCAGAGAGTGGGCCATGTACAAGCTTCATTCAGATGACTGTATGGGTAGAGAGTGGACCATGTACAAGCTTCATTCAGATGACTATATGGGTAGAGAGTGGACCATGTACAAGCTTCATTCAGATGACTGTTTAGGTAGAGAGTGGACCATGTACAAGCTTCATTCAGATGACTGTTTAGGCAGAGAGTGGACCATGTACAAGCTTCATTCAGATGACTGTATGGGTAGAGAGTGGACCATGTACAAGCTTCGTTCTGATGACTGTATGGGCAGAGAGTGGACCATGTACAAGCTTCATTCAGATGACTATTATGGGCAGAGAGTGGATCATGTACAAGCTTCATTCAGATGACTATTATGGGCAGAGAGTGGACCATGTACAAGCTTCATTCAGATGACTATATGGGTAGAGAGTGGGCCATGTACAAGCTTCATTCAGATGACTATATGGGCAGAGAGTGGGCCATGTACAAGCTTCATTCAGATGACTATATGGGCAGAGAGTGGACCATGTACAAGCTTCATTCAGATGACTGTATGGGTAGAGAGTGGACCATGTACAAGCTTCATTCAGATGACTGTATGGGTAGAGAGTGGACCATGTAAAAGTTTCATTCAGATGACTGTATGGGCAGAGAGTGGACCATGTACAAGCTTCATTCAGATGACTGTTTGGGTAGAGAGTGGACCATGTACAAGCTTCATTCAGATGACTGTATGGGCAGAGAGTGGACCATGTACAAGCTTTATTCAGATGATTATTATGGGCAGAGAGTGGACCATGTACAAGCTTCATTCAGATGACTATTATGGGCAGAGAGTGGATCATGTACAAGCTTCATTCAGATGACTGTTTGGGTAGAGAGTGGACCATGTACAAGCTTCATTCAGATGACTGTATGGGCAGAGAGTGGACCATGTACAAGCTTCATTCAGATGACTATTATGGGCAGAGAGTGGACCATGTACAAGCTTCATTTAGATGACTATATGGGTAGAGAGTGGGCCATGTACAAGCTTCATTCAGATGACTATATGGGCAGAGAGTGGGCCATGTACAAGCTTCATTCAGATGACTATATAGGCAGAGAGTGGACCATGTACAAGCTTCATTCAGATGACTGTATGGGTAGAGAGTGGACCATGTACAAGCTTCATTCAGATGACTGTATGGGTAGAGAGTGGACCATGTACAAGTTTCATTCAGATGACTGTATGGGCAGAGAGTGGACCATGACTGTTTGGGTAGAGAGTGGACCATGTACAAGCTTCATTCAGATGACTGTATGGGCAGAGAGTGGACCATGTACAAGCTTCATTCAGATGACTATTATGGGCAGAGAGTGGACCATGTACAAGCTTCATTCAGATGACTATATGGGTAGAGAGTGGGCCATGTACAAGCTTCATTCAGATGACTATATGGGCAGAGAGTGGGCCATGTACAAGCTTCATTCAGATGACTGTTTGGGTAGAGAGTGGACCATGTACAAGCTTCATTCAGATGACTGTATGGGCAGAGAGTGGACCATGTACAAGCTTCATTCAGATGACTATTATGGGCAGAGAGTGGACCATGTACAAGCTTCATTCAGATGACTATTATGGGCAGAGAGTGGATCATGTACAAGCTTCATTCAGATGACTGTTTGGGTAGAGAGTGGACCATGTACAAGCTTCATTCAGATGACTGTATGGGCAGAGAGTGGACCATGTACAAGCTTCATTCAGATGACTATTATGGGCAGAGAGTGGACCATGTACAAGCTTCATTCAGATGACTATATGGGTAGAGAGTGGGCCATGTACAAGCTTCATTCAGATGACTATATGGGCAGAGAGTGGGCCATGTACAAGCTTCATTCAGATGACTATATGGGCAGAGAGTGGACCATGTACAAGCTTCATTCAGATGACTGTATGGGTAGAGAGTGGACCATGTACAAGCTTCATTCAGATGACTGTATGGGTAGAGAGTGGACCATGTACAAGTTTCATTCAGATGACTGTATGGGCAGAGAGTGGACCATGTACAAGCTTCATTCAGATGACTGTTTGGGTAGAGAGTGGACCATGTACAAACTTCATTCAGATGACTGTATGGGCAGAGAGTGGACCATGTACAAGCTTCATTCAGATGACTATTATGGGCAGAGAGTGGACCATGTACAAGCTTCATTCAGATGACTATATGGGTAGAGAGTGGACCATGTACAAGCTTCATTCAGATGACTATATGGGCAGAGAGTGGGCCATGTACAAGCTTCATTCAGATGACTATATGGGCAGAGAGTGGATCATGTACAAGCTTCATTCAGATGACTGTATGGGAAGAGAGTGGGCCATGTACAAGCTTCATTCAGATGACTATATGGGCAGAGAGTGGGCCATGTACAAGCTTCATTCAGATGACTATATGGGCAGAGAGTAGACCATGTACAAGCTTCATTCAGATGACTGTATGGGTAGAGAGTGGACCATGTACAAGCTTCATTCAGATGACTGTATGGGTAGAGAGTGGACCATGTACAAGTTTCATTCAGATGACTGTATGGGCAGAGAGTGGACCATGTACAAGCTTCATTCAGATGACTGTTTGGGTAGAGAGTGGACCATGTACAAGCTTCATTCAGATGACTGTATGGGCAGAGAGTGGACCATGTACAAGCTTCATTCAGATGACTATTATGGGCAGAGAGTGGACCATGTACAAGCTTCATTTAAATGACTATATGGGCAGAGAGCGGACCATGTACAAACTTTATTCAGATGACTAGTTACCAAAAATATTGCATTGATTTATAAATATACAGGGCCTCTTGAAACTGTTACGGAATATATTAGCAGGGAATTGTGGATGGTTTCATAACTTTTTCAAAAAGTTTATAGGTTAGCAGAAAATAAAGGGATGACAAATGAAGTGTTTGTCAAACGATGAATTCAATCAAACGTTTGTCGATGAAACATCAGTGAATCTACTATTAAACATTTATTGAAACACGATTTTTTTCCGATTTTCACGAAAAAGACACGTGCTTTTAAGCCAGTTTTGTCATTCCAAAAAAAGACGAAAAAATAAAAAATCCGTCTCCGCTCGAAATAATTTGAAGGAATTTTATACAGTTTAGTAGTTAATACCCGGAGGGCCAAAGAGGACGCAATTCAGCTTTTCACGAGTTGCAATTAAAAATTCGTAAAATCTTTTTGTAACACCCTGTAATTTGGGCAGAGCGTTTGGGAATTTGTATGGACAAATTAAGAATGTGAAACAGTCATTTCTGTTTCTATTTGAGCGTATAGAGATTTTGTGACCAAATTGGCGACAATTTGACAAAATGCCAGATAAAGAGAGCTCCAAACCGACGTGCATGTATGTAGATGATTTATGAATGTGGATGAAGCGAAAAATGCATTCAGGACAGGTGGAACAGAGTAGTCTCTACCTAAGAAGGAGGCATGACGGTATGTATATATTATTATTATTACATCAGGTATCCATAGTAAACTTACTTACCATCAGTTGACCCAATTATTCTTTTAGCTTCCTTGTCGTATAAAACTTCCCTGTAAGTCCATCTGTCTGTCACCAGGCTGTATCTCACGAACCGTGAGAGCAGAGCAGCTAGACAGTTAAAATTTTCACACAATACATGATGTATTTCTGTTGCTATAACAACAAATACCAAAAATCTTTCTTCCATGCTAGTCTGGGAGCAAAGAAAAAACATAGAATGTACCAGTTGCTTCTCTACCCGCGCAGATGGTAAAAGCCCATCGAGGGAATGTGCGATTATAATAGGAATCATGTTATAGGCGATGAGGCTACGACCCATCACTATTTTGATTCCCAATCTTGCTAAATGTGGCCTGTAGGTACGTTACGTTAGGCTTTGTCTACCCCGTAAGGGATGAAGACGTGATTTGTGTGTGAATTTGTACAGGACCCTCGGTGCGCGGGCCGGTTTTTTCTCAGACACCTTGTTCTCGTGGTGACACATCAAGCCTTTGTAGTCTCCCAACGTGGCAATTTCTTTAAAGCGGAAAGGTTAGTGGAACGCTGATCCCTCGAACCCCCAGGGCCTTGCCGCGATTGCGACCCCCACGACACCTGCCAAACAATTTCATATATTGTTATATGTAAACGGTTCAGGAAAACATTCAGTAATTGAAAGCCTTGGATCTTGGCTTCTGTGAATGAATAGCGTGGTTGTTTGTTTATGAACAAACATACATACTTACTTTTCGGATTTTTCTATGTTCTAATTTTCACTGACATTTAGAAATTTCATTTCTAACGGTAAAACCGTAAAAGTGGAACATAAAAATCAAGAAATAAAAATTCTCGATTCATTTGATAGTACCTGTTATTTGAAAAACAGCGCCTTCTCTCGTCCCTGGTGAGCAGTAGATGTTCCACGGGAGTTTGTAATTGTGTCGGACAGACACATCATTCAAACAGATGACGCTTAGCGACAAAAAATCGTATAGTAACAAAGGTCACGTGACAGCTAGTAACGGGTAGAAAAATTCGAAGACTACCCACCTGCTATGGGTGGTGTAGGGGTATAGCACGCGTCACGTAATGACGAGGATCCGGGTTCGATTCCCGGCCATAGCTTTACTTTCCGGATTTTTCTATGTTTTCTAATTTTCATTGACATTTAGAAATTTAAACATACATAGATAAATCACGTCTTTATCCCTATCAAAGCAACTGGTACATGTTTGCTTTTTTACTCCCAAATCGTTTCAGTGGTTTTATCGTAAAGAGGTAACAGACACGCTTCCGCATTTTTAATAATTAGTACATTACTCAACCTTAAAAAGCAAATCTTCGGCTTCGTAGAGCGTTGTCTCGCTCTAACTTAGGTGACGCCAATTGTCTCTTTCCAACGAAGTGCAATAAATGATTTTTCGCCTCTTTCTTTCCTTTATTATATACTAGCTTCTGCCCGCGACTTCGTGTGCGTAGAATTATACACTAAAACTCCTCTTGAATCACTCTATCTATTGAAAGAAACCGCATCAAAATCCGTTGTGTAGTTTTGAAGATATAAGCATACATAGGGGCATAGGGATATAGGGACATAGGGACATAGGGACAGAGAAACCGACTTTGTTTTATACTATGTAGTGAAACGGAGCAAGACGTGGATTTCAATTAACGCTTTTTTTGCAATAGTGCGTTTCTGCTCCGCTTTATCGGAAGCGTACCCTTACCCTACAACAACTGCAGTACACAGTTTTCTTTTTTTTTAAGTACTACAAAGTTGCAAAGGGAATGGCAATTGCACTGCTTTACATGCGAACGGGCGCGGCCCTTGGCTAATGCACTCGACGATGCACTCCGATGCACCACGATGCACCCCGAGACGACTTCCGGTGCCAAAATACTAGGGATGCAACTTGTATACTAGGCATACGAGTATTTATAGTGAAGTATTTTTACTTGGTATTATTTGATGTGTCGTGTTTCGAGACCGTTTTTTGTTATGAAAAAGTGTGGTAAGCGAACAACATCCGCCCATTGACCCATGAGAGGATTGCATTACAAGAAAAAAATACTAGATAGACCAGAACAGTAACTAGTTGTCTTATTATATTATGACGCTAGCCCAGTGGAGATTGACAACTTTATACACACCACTGAACTGCTTCTCAGGTGTCCTAGCGATGATTTGCTTCACCGAACAGCTCATGACAAATGCAGTTTCTCACGTAAATTAAGATAAACCTTTTCACTTCCATTTCATGTCAACTACCTAGTATTTCTGGGTACCTAGTATTTATCCCCGCAGTCCCTTTTCCGCTGCAGACGGGTGTCCTGCGTGCAATTTTATTTAGTCGTCTGACTGACGGCCGACAAGTTTTAGGCTGAGAGCCAAACGTCTTTGCGTCTATGTCACGATTGCATTAAGACCTATGGCTTTTAATGCTACAATATTTGTACGTTTTTGAACAAATTAGCAAAGCTATTTAAAGAGGGAACACTGCTATAATTTTGTTGATGACTTATTAAGAAAAAAGGTCGGCTCTTTTACGTTTTACCGTACTTAAGTCGTCTACTTGGATAAACATTAAGTATTGTATCACACAATAAGTTAAACAACTTAAAATGGGGGATATGAGTATTTTTCCTACATGTGTTTTTACCAGTGTGAACCGATTCCGATGACAATACATGTGTGTATTTTAAAACTACATTTGTTGTAAAAAAAGCAAATTTGGAAAAGCAATTTTTTTTTTTGCACATTAATGAGTATTAAATTAGCTTTTTATAAATAATCTTATTTTAGTCCAAAGTTAGCGCTTACCTCATTAAGTACCAAGTGACATGACCTCAAAAATTTCTAGCGCTCAAACTACACATATTTTGTGGCAGCCATTATTTAGTCCAAGTGTGTCCCTTTGCGTATCCACTCGACACCGTTTAGAACGAGTAAAAATACTAGGTAATTTTGGCGTCATGAAATATTAAAATGGTTTTGTTTATGAATAATTGAGGGGAAGATATTTCAAATGTTTTCGTGCCCGCTGAGTATTGCCGGAGAAAGATGAGCTGTTAAACTTTGAAATTTGTATCCAGTTTTACATTTTTAAAATAGACAAACAGGTACTATCAAATGAATCAAGAAAAGTTTACCTCTTGATATGGTTCCCGGCCATAGCTTTACTTTTCGGTTTTTTTGTGTTCTAATTTTCAGCGTCGCTTAGATTTTTTTTAGACGAACAGGTCTTTGACGGTGAAGACGACAATTTTCAACCATACATACATACATACATTCATAAATCAAATCTGCATCCCTTACAAAGAGACGCAACTGGAACATTCTATGCTTTTTCTTTGATCCCAGAAAACCATGGATTTTTCTTTAATTTTTCCGTACCTACCTACCGATCATGCTAAACAGCTAATTGTCACCAACCAATCAAAAGCGCGCGCATCAACGGCCCCGTGCCGTGATTTGCCGTCGCCGACACAAAAACGGCCTAGCATAATGTAATTTTTGGCTCAACATAAAAAATAGCTATATTTTTAAACTATTCATATTTATTCCCTTTTCAATAACTCCACGTATTCACTGCTCATCGGAGCGGTACGTTAACACCTCTTTGTGATGAAATTTGATTCTGTCGATTTATTTGCTGCCGTGAGAGCGAACGCTGTTATTTAAAGTTTTAAATAAATTGCGGGGATGTGTCGCTTTTAGTAGTTTTTACGATGACGGGTGAATTTTATCGTGTTAACTGCTTAATAAACAGAGGTACAGTCAGCCAAGGAATTACTTTACTAAGAACCATGTCGTTTTTTTAGTGTTTAGAAAATCAAAGAAACTGTCATAAAAGACTTATCTCATAAGTTTTAAAAAATAGTATCACTACATAGTATAAAACAAAATCGCTTTCCGCTGTCTGTCTGTATGTTTTGATGTGTTTTTTTTAATAGGTAGAGTGATTCAAGAGGAAGGTTTATAATGTATCATACGCAGACAAAGTCGTGGACAGAAGCTAGTAATTTAATATTTTAATGCTAGTATGGGAGTAAAGAAAAAACATAGAATTTACCAGTTGCTTCTCTGCCCGCGCAGATGGTAAAAGCCCAACGAGGGAGTGGACGAAATTCTTACGAATCATGATATATAGGCGATGCGGCTAGCAAACCATCACTTTGAATTCCCCTTTCCACCTATATGCCCGCAATCATTTTAAACGAGGCCTTGAGGTCTTGTTACCTCAGGCTCTGTTTACCCCGTAAGGGATACAGACGTGATGCAGAGACCAGCATGGAAGTAAGTAATAACCACAAATTAATTTGTGCTTCAAGAAGTTTTTATCAAAGCTTCATTAAACATTAGAAGCAAGAAACGTAGATTCCCGTCATTTACTTATATAGACAACTGAAAGCTCCATTAGTCCAGTTTTTGCTAGTCAGTTGCGGCTAAAGCTTAGTCTCTTTCCCTTTTTATCGAGCTTTCGATTCAATAAGCTCGCGGCAAAAAGCTGACGCTTAATAATTAGGAAATTCCTTGGATCTTGATTTCGTTTTGGAAAAAATAAAAGGATTAATTGGATGAGGGTACCTAATATTAAAAAAAATGCCTATTCGTACATTACACGGTATCTTACGGGGCTACTCTGGTGCCATGGAAGCTGGGTAGGGCTCTGGTGTGGGACGCAACGTGTGTCGACACTTTCGCACAGTCCCACATCCAGGCAACCCGCTCACAGGCCGGGGCTGCAGCTGACCAGCCCCAAGTTCTCAAGCGCCGCAAATACTCTTCTCTTTTAAAGGATTATGAGTTTGCGGCGCTCGCAGTGGAGACAATGGGTCCCTGGTCGGCTGACATGAGGGCCTTCATGAGAGCCTTGTCGTCCCGGCTGACAGACCTCAGGAGACCCCTAGCTCCCAGCGAATTTCTCTGGCTGTACATAGAGGTAATGCCGCCAGTGTGTTGGAGTCTATGCCGCAGGAGGGCCTTTTAGATGGTGTTTTCTTTTTATAGTTAGGTATATTTATTTAGTTTCGGTATCCTTAAATGAACAATGATGAAATATACAATGTTCCAACTATTTTTACGTTTTTACCCGTTAAAAATTAAATTTTTAAACGACACTGAAAATTAGAATACAGAAAAATCCGAAAAGTAAAACACGGAATGATGAGGGGCCGGGAATTGAACCCGGAACCTCATCATTCCGTGCTGCGTGCGGTACCGCTACACCACCCATAGCAGCCATACCTACCTGCTAGAAATACAATGTTCGGAGTTAAAATAATAATGATAATAAAATCAGACATAAATATATAATATAGAATTAGATATTATTATTAATACCAAATACAAGCAAGCAAAGTTAAATAAAAAGCTTGTCGCAAATGTGGGTAGGTATATATTAATAAAGATGAATCATCGTAATAATATGTACGCGCATAACTTCTTAACAACTAAACCACAATGGATAATCATTTTTCAATTATTTTTGTGAATGCCCGGACAAGCTTTGTTACAAAAAAAATAATTGAAAAAAAGTCCCGGAACCAAGACAAAGTTAGTAAATAAAATGATCTCCTTTGCACTTTGATATGCCAGCCTGTTTGTTTTTTTAGAACAATTTAGTTTTCCCTCCTTTTTATTTTTTGTTTATTGTAAACTATTTCATTAATTTATGTATTTTTTTTTAAGTTACACATAAGTCGGGTTCCATCTATTTATTGCTTTGTTTGCGTAAAAGATTATGGATTATGTAGTATATTTTATCTGTGTATCGTTTCGTGAGTCACAGACGGTTCTGACTGAAAATCAGTGCTGCAGGTGTCTAACACCTCAGCGTAATGCTGAGCCAGCGACCGTTTCACTTTTGCGAAGACACTCACAACGCTGATGATCTATTTTTATATGTCTTGATTATTTTCTATTTTATTCTCTTATACTCGTGTGTCTTGCAAAAAGGAATAAATGTCTTCTTTCTTTCTTTCTTTCCTTCTTCTTCTTCTTATTTGTGGCGTATCAAGTCGTTATAGCGACGACAACTTCGCCAATGTCAAAGCGTTGTCGGCAATTTTGTGCGGTAACACGGTCAAAAAAACCCCCTCCCCCCCTGTCGGGCTCTTAGCCAGCGGTCAATAATATCCCCCAGAAACTGCCAGGAAATCATTAGCCGATGCCCAGGATGCACCGGACCAAGCGCTGCTCTTCCCCCAGGACGGATCCAAAAACGAACAGCAGCTCTTGAATACACGTGGAGGTAACCCGACTCGCACCCTCATGAAATGATAACAGTGCCACAATATCTGACACTTGACGTCGTTATTTGACAGTAGTTATCTGGCACTCACAATTTTTATATAACTGAACCATAACTTTTTTATTATTTTAGTGTAGGTACATCGCATAATAACCGAACATCCTCTATCTACTAGGCATAAATACCGCCGTCCACGCATAACGCGATAAATTATAAAATTAAAATGGCGGCTGACATCACAATGCAGATAGAATTGTGCCAAGTATTCCTATTTGTGCCGTAATGTATTCCGTTTGTTATTTATTGTGTTGTTTCACAAATAATATGGGAAGCTTTTGTTTAATATGAATTTGTAATGTAGAATCGAGTTATCACCGCCAAGTTCAGAAGTTATGGTAAAAATTAAATTAATCTTGGCGTTTAACTTTTTTACACAAAGAAAAAAAATGATTTTTGCTGAGAAACTTACTTCTTTTAACATTATGGTTGTATTAAAATATATCAAAAATTTACATAAAAATATAACAAAGCAGATAACCTCAGAAAACAGTGCGAATAGCCTTCTAAAGCTAAAAGTAATAATGAATAATCATACGTAATATCTTGATATTGTTGTTTTTATTATCCCTGCGTTTATCCTGTCTATTTGTTTCCGCCACCTACTTAAACTGTCTCCAACTTATTTATCTTATTGGTTGTCTGGTAGAGATCGCTATTAAGTGATAAGACCGCCTATTGTCTACTTTGTTCTTTGTTTGCGTATTGTTTTGTAGTGATTTGTGGTGTTCAATAAAGAGTATTTGTATTGTATTGTATTGTAAATGAACAATAAAAAATAGACAAAATGCCTTACATCATTTTGAACAGCTGATACTCTTCAAACTGCTGGAACTACTTACAAAACATGGCTAAGAACCACCGCAAGGAAACTGGCTTTCGAATGAAAAAGACCGCACCAAGATGGTCCATCCCCATGAGTGCTACGAAGCCACAGATATACACACAGAGATATCGACATCAGAATTATACATACATACATACAGTCACGCCTCTTTCCCACAGGGGTGCCTACCAGGGAGACTACTTTATTCCACTTGCTACGATCCTGACATATTTCTTTCGCTTCATCCACAGTCATCAATCTCTTCATACATGCTCGTCGGTTTCGGGTACTCCTGACCTGACCTTTTTCCAAAACGTCTCCTATTTGGTCTCGGAACGTCCGTCTAGGCCTGCTCCTCCCAATGCAACCATTCACACTCCCCATATAGATCCGTTTAGTTAGTCTACTTTCATCCATCCGCTCTACATGCCCAAACCAACTAAGCATACTTTTCTTTCCTTTATTATACATATAAACGGAGCAAGACGTGGATTTGAATTAACGCTTTTTTTGCAATAGTGCGTTTCTGCTCCGCTTTATCGGAAGCGTACCCTTACCCTACAACAACTGCAGTACACAGTTTTTTTTTTTTTTAATACTACAAAGTTGCAAAGGGAATGGCAATTGCACTGCTTTACATGCGAACGGGCGCGGCCCTTGGCTAGATCTGTTTAGTTTGTCTACTTTCACCCATCCGCTCTACACATGCCCAAACCAACTAAGCATACTTTTTTCTATCCTAGTCACTATATCCTTTTTCACACCAGCACGTTCCCTTATCACACTGTTCCTTATTCTATCTTTCAGTGATACACCTTCCATACTCCTTAACGCTCTCGTTTCTACTGCATTTATTCTACTTTCATCGGATTCAGAATTATAACACTCCTCTTTTGGTGTTGGGGGTTCAAAAATAAAGCCAACAAGTAAACCAATGCGCAACAACAATTAAGAAGCCAGAGCCACAAACCGCCAAAACAAAAAGCCGTTGAGATTTTAACGACCAAAAACGGCCGCAGCACTCAAAACGACCTATTTACAAACAAAAACGGTTGCTGTAAAAATTAACGCCACTTGGAGGCCCGAAGGACCCTTCCAAATCATCTGAAGGGGTCTTTAAGGCGTAACTGTAGATGTTGACAATCTGTCCACCATTGACCCTATAGGGGGTTATTTGAATTTTGTTGGCTACTGGCTCTTTTTGTACAGTCAAATAAGTGGCACTGGTAAAATCAATTAGAAATAAGAAGAAAATGAAAGAAAATTTAAATTAATGTAATGCATTCAAATTTATGGAAAAACGACATTTTCTAATCACAGCCACAGCGAAAGTCTTAGAAATCATGTTATAGGCGATGCGGCTCACCCATCACTATTTTGATTTCCCTTTCCACCTATACGCCTTTAATCATGCTAAACGTGGCCTTTAGGTCTTACCTTAGGCGCTGTCTACCCCGTAAGGGATAAAGACGTGATATATGTATGTGCCGTGGTAGCCTAGTGGTTTGACCTGTGGCCTCTCAAGCAGAGTGTCGTGGGTTCAAATCCCGGGTGCGCCTCTGAGTTTTTCGGAATTTATGTGCGAAAATTACATTTGAAATTTGCCATGAGCTTTTCGGTGAAGGAAAAGATCGTGAGGAAACCTTGCACACATCTGCGAAGAAATTCAATGGTGTGTGTTAAGTTCCCAATCGGCACTGGGCGCGCGTGGGAACTATAGCCCAAACCCTCCAATACACGGAGGAGACCTATGCCATGAGGCACGCCGAATTACGCGACAATTTAATAATAAAACAACAACAACAAAAAAAATGAAATTGCAGCGAATTCGGAATAAAAAGGCTATATTATTATTATATTATATTATGTCTGTAAACAATTTTGATATTTGGATGAGTTCACAAAAAATACTGATAGCTATTTAAGTCAGCTGATACAATTATAATTATTTACTTTTTGCTTTGTAGCTACTTCTTTTTCTACTTAAAATTCAAACCTTACAAACAAAAATCTCTCAACGCCCACAATTAACAAGATAACAAGTCAATCGTGCAGAAACACAAAGACAATCCTTTTCCTCGGAACAAACAAAGTTCCCGTCCGTCCCGCGGGAAACGGGAAAAAGATCGCAATAAAAGGATAGTTTGCGAGTTGACGGCTTTTATTGTTTTTTCCGCATTCGACTGCGACATTTGCAGCTAAAAGAATCTGTTTTCTCAACCTTTATCCAACACTTAAATTAACTTACACCTGTCCCGTTATCTGTCTGTAATCCAATCTTACACATCACGTCTATGTTCCTTACGGTGTAGACAGAGCCTGAGGTAACAAGACCTAAAGGCCACGTTTAGCACGATAGGCGTATGAGTGGAAAGGGGATGAAAATAGTGATGGGTTGCCAGCCGCATCGCCTCTTCAAGGGAACTCTTCAACGATGGTCCGTGGAAAAAGTGCGCGTCTGGATTTGACCCCGAGAATCCATGGATAATTTGTAATGACTCATGATCGTCATCATGTCAGCTGAAAAACGTCCATTGCTGGACTTAGGTATAGGTATCCCCAAGATTCTCCCTCGGGAGCCTTGGCGGTAGTGACTGTTTTTAAATTTTGATTTACATACATACTGTAGTATAGTACTTATCTTCTCCGTTTCTAACAGAGGCATAGCTTCGACTACACTATTAATAACGAAGTTTTTTTTTTTTTTTATATGTATAGGAAGGCAAACGAGCAAGTGGGTCACCTGATGGTAAGTGATCACCACTGCCCATAGACACCCGCAACCCCGGAGGGATTGCAGATGCGTTGCCAACCTAGAGGACTAAGATGAAATGCCTCTTGTGATACAAAAGTAAGTTGAGGTAAGAATAGAAAAAACTAAAACAATAAACTAACTAATTACGAAAGTTGCATACCAAGAACAAACATTCCTCCAGCGCAACTGGTTGCGGAACCTAATTGCCGTAACGCACCAGTTGCGTAGAAAAAAAAACTTATTCAACAGAACTGGTTACGAACAAGGCATAACAGATCCTGTATCACAACTGGTTGCGAAACTTATGACGGACAATACGGGTAAAAATTGAAGATTCTTAATGTCTGTGTACAAACTACAAGCCAGTAGGGCAGCGAGGAACACGCCAGAAAGGGACAGATTATCATAAATCAGAAAAGTTTCGCGCCAACACGCTGTGAAACTTACAAATCGATGAAACAAAAAAGTATTTGCAAATATCAATTCATGGTTTTACGTACCAGCTTATATCCAAGACTTTGTTATAAATATTTACTACTGAAACATATTTTCTTCAAGATGTAGACCACAAATACTTTAACCAAGTCCCTATATGTAATTAGCCTTCAACCATTTAACATTTTATATTTACAAAATACTGTCTCACTTGTACAAAACAAAAACTAAAAACCACACTTCCACAATTACGCTAAACATGACATTTAAAATACAAAATTTTTTTTTTGCAAATTGGCAGCCAAGAGCTTACATGTATTTTTTGAAACTACCAGCGCATTCGGGAAGACCATCATTGCCAAGAAGCATGCGCCGCGAGAAACTTGGCAGAAAGTCATTTAAAAAAAATACATAAAGCTGCTACAATACATAAATTCTGCTTAAATTAAATAAATTTATAAAAGGGATGTCTAAGGTCCCCGAGCCTTAAATTATATTAGTCTATACCAGAGATGTATAAAGTCTCTACTAGTCAAAGTAAAACAAAAAAGAAAGAGCAAAAAAAAAACAAAAAAAATAATTTATATTTCGTGGAGGTGTAAAATGCCTCCACCATCAAATAAATTAATTAGATCTTGTTACCTTAGCGTTTAGGCTCTGTTGACCTTGTAAGAGATAAAGACTCACTATGTATGTATGTAACAAAGAAAAATGACATATCACAAGCTATGACCTCACTCATCCGATAAAACAGCAAATACAAGCAATAAAACATCAATTGCGTATTCAATTCGTCTAACAACCAATCGGACGTGTCCGCCTGTCCGTAGATCCCAAACCAAACAATAAACAAATCGTCCGACAAACAAACAAACATTCAAAAGTTATACAACAAATCGGTACACAAATTTAGACTTTAATACCAAATGCAAACAACCAAAACGCACTTCAAAGTTTGCAAACGCAACAGAAATTCTGTTACGCAAGCGTTACAATTCAAAATGGCTTGTTGTTTTCACTTTTAAATGGGTGTTTTAATTGACACAAATACAGACTTTATCGGTGTAAAAATTAAGGTTTAAAATCGGTACAAAGGTTTCAGCTTGTACCGAAAATACCGAAATGTCAAAGCGAGCAAGATTAACATTTCAGATGACAAACAAAATATGCTATTGACAATCTGAAGGCTTCCATTTGTAAAACAAACGTTTGAATCGTGAATGTTTAATGTATCCAGAGTGTTCCAAACTTTACAGGGGGTCGTGGGTCGCGACCCCTTCGACCCCGTCTGGGGTCGTGGGGACATCAACGCGTTTGGAGTACATAAGTACTTAAAGTAGTCATACCTATGTACAAAATACAGATCCGTGTTACTAAGTAGCGAAGTACTAGGGGGTTGCTAGCAGAGTAGGTAAAGATTTTTTGTTCATTGAAATGGACCTCCGCTATCAAGAATTAAACGTGTTTTTGGAATTAATTATTATTCGCGAACTATAAAATCAACTTTGTTGCATCACGCGAGAGCTTTTAAACTTTGCCATGATAAAATAAGCAAGGAAAAGGTAGTTTTCTATTGAAGAAATGTTTTTAGAATCTGTTCTATAGTTTCAAATATTACATGCAAACAAGACCGAGGAATAAAACGTTAGGTAATGAATTTCTATAAAATGACGTTGGTGGTTTTAAGGGGTTAAATGTAACAAAACAAAAAAAATTAAGCAGTAAAAGTTATTTTCTCACTATTTAGTTCTGTTAATTTTCCAACGAATATATTTACAGTCAAGTGTAATAATATGTATCTACACAAAGTTTCAAAAATAAGTACCATACGCTCTTACACCAGCGTAATAAGGTCGTGGGACATATTTTTGAGAAGTTCCTATCGATACTTATTTTTGCACTTGACCGTACTTAATCTTTTTTCATCCCAAAAAATATATTGCTGAAACACGATAAAGTTTGAGAAATGGTGCTCTATGCAAAATACTGTCGCACGACTTGCAACCTTTATATCAAAGCAATTGGGCCTGATTTTTTTTGTCGTTCAATACAAATCCCTAGGCTTGTTTCATACAAGTCATAAAACTGTCTGATTTTGTATTGGAAGTAATCAATTCCATTTGAACGTGTCAGTTATAACGTAATACTTTGTCACAATTACACGTAAAAACCGGCCAAGTGCGAGTCGGGTTCGCACACGAATGGTTCCGTAGCATTATCTATAAATAACATAACCAGGGTAAGCAGAGCCCTGCTCCAAAGCAAAATGTACGCAGTGCGGGGTCATTTTATATTGGTCACCGATATATAATGTTACAGACATACATACATACATTTCAACTGTCTGGCTATCAGGCTCACGAGACAGCCTGGTGACGGACGGACAGACAGCAAAGCCTTAGTGATCGGGTCCCGTGTTTACCCCTTTTCTACCCTGTGCTGTTTTATAAAAATTGAGGAAATCACGTCTTTGACCCTTACGGGGTAGACAGAGCCTTAGGTAACAAGAGCTAAAGGCCACGTTTAGCATAATTGTGGGCGTATGGAAATCAAAATAGTGATGGGTTGCGAGCCGCAACGCCTATTAAATGTTTACTAAAATTTTTGCCCATTACATAATATATACATTCTATGTTTTTCCTTTGCTCCCGGACTAGCATGGAATAAGGGAAGTAATGGTGTTTGTGGACAATCCATTTTATAGCTTATTGTCAGCACTTTATGAAAGGGCACAATAAAAATGGTCATCTTGGAGGCTTTGTAACAGTAAGAATGAGCGATGACGTATCGTAAAGGGTGGAGGGCGTTTACACGCAGCGGCGTGTCGTGTCGGAGTCGTGTCGTTGGCTGATCTTGAAAGCATCATAACTAAAACTAGAAAAAGTCAGTGGACAGTTTTTGTTTGAAATTTGAAGGCGAATTAGTTTATTTAAACTTATGATATCTTTTATCACTACATATTATAGAATAAAGTCTGTTGTGATAAATTCAAAAGTATTTGAGCGTACAAATGTAAGAAGAGAACCAAAATAGATGGGTTGCTAGCCGCATTGGCTATGACAAATGATCCCTAAGATCTTCGCCTATACCCCCCATGGGCATGTCCGGGTGGTATCTAGTGACTCAATTTTGAAGCAGTCATCTTCATTCTATTCAGCTAAAATTTTGCGTACTTATGTAAGTCAGGTGACAATACAATAATCTGGTAGTAGAATTCTGGTGGTCCAGCCAGGACCATCTCCGCAGGAGGGAACTCTTCAACGGTTGTTCCGATTGACAATGCAAGTTCAATCAGCAAAAAAGCTTGTATCTAAAATGTTTTTTTTAGGTTAGGTTATTTTTTTTATCCAGACCAGCATGGAAGGGTTAAGGGGAAGTGTACACACGGCAATATAATCAGGTAAGCACCTACGCACGCTCGCACCGTATCTATCCTGCTTACCGAATAGCTTTGCTGTGTGTACATGCAGCTTTTTAAATCGTCATCCCGTCGTACCGGCGTCGTAAGCGCTAAAGCGACCCACAGTGATCAAGGCTGGGTCCGAGAGTGGGTTCCTGTGTTAGCTACAGATCTGCGCCTTTATGACGATAACTACGGAAGGATTGTTGCCGGCGTTTGTGGGGCTGATTTATGGTCGGCTTAACTGTTATTGGTGTGATCGAAGACTTGTATAATACTTTACTGATGGCACGACTTAAGGAAGGTCACATTTTGTCATGATTCAAAAATCCTGAAGAACTTTCAACATGAAACTACCGTGAGACTCACTCATAATTACACATAAACGGATAACTCACGTACAATAAGTCGAGTGATGCTCGACATGTTTCGGACTATTTCGTAGTCCTTCTTCCTGAGCGCTCGCCCCGGCGGCAGCGAAGCGAACCCTGCGCGCCAGCGCTCTGTTCGCGCGGCTGTTCGACGCAACTGACAGCGGCGCACAACTACCCTCGTTTTCATCGTCATTTTTATTACTGTCAAATGTAGGGCAGCACACAACACTGATCACGTCACTCCGTAAAGGTTCATCCTGATGAACTCTGAACTTTTTTTTTTTCTTTGCATCGTACCGTGAGTCACAGACGGTTCTGACAGAAAATCAGTGATGCAGGTGTCTAACACATACACATACAAATCACGTCTTTATCCCTTACGGGGTAGACAGAGCCTAAGGTAACAAGACCTAAAGGCCACGTTTAGCAAAATTGTGGGCGTATTGGTGGAACAAGGAATCAAAATAGTGATGGGTTGCTAGCCGCATCGCCTATATCATGATTCCTTTTATTTTCGCCCATACCCTCGATGGACTTTTACCATCAGCGCGGGTAGAGAAGCAACTGGTACATTCTATGTTTTTTTTTTGCTCCCAGGCCAGCATGGTACAAAATCTTAATGTAACCAAAATAAAATAACTTTAACTTGTTTCAAGAGTTCCGCTAGGAATTCCAACAACCAACATTCAACTCACCAAAATCGACCCACAAATCTTATTCAGATTAAACAAGCACTATAAATCTGGGAAGTGATCCAAGCACAGATTAAAAATGACACAGATGTTGCTTTGTTGAAAAACCGCTCGCATTTTGTACATACATCATCACTACATAGTATAAAACAAAGTCGCTTTCTCTGTCCCTATATCCCTATGTCCCTATGTATGCTTATATCTTCAAAACTACACAACAGATTTTGATGCGGTTTTTTTAATAGATATAGAGTGATTCAAAAGGAAGGTTTTTATGTATAATTCTACGCAGACGAAGTCGCGGGCAGAAGCTAGTTAAGAATAAGAAGAATAATTTTATTTCGTAAAAAATACATCAATAGTATACAAAAGATTATCTGTCAGACCTCGAACTAGCAGAGTCTTTTTTAACGGAGAGGAAATCTTTATGGATGCCCTAGGCACGGGGATGCCTAGGGATTATGTGGGACCCGCTCCCGGAGGGGTATACCCAAACTAAAAACTCGCCGGCGTTGCCTCAATCCGGTGTGATGGGGACGCAGTGGGATGCCACTAGGGTTTCACCACACACGCACCCCCGGTGGCCCCGGCTTTCGCCAGGACCGCGCCAAGAAGGGGAGGGCCCGTGCGCTGGGCCCGTCTTCCCTTAGACAATGAGGAACTAGCAGACCCTGTATCTTGGGACCTTGGAGTACACTATACAAAACAAATCATCTTACAGTGGTTAGTAGACGTCAGTTAGAAGCTAAGGTAATTTTTAACTAAAAATAAAAATAAAAATGTGTGTGTGATTGTATTGGTGTTCAATATATTGTCATAGCAACATTTGCAACTATAAGGGTGATTTTTGAGGGGCGTAATTCACGGCTAGTCTGACCTCTTCCTAAAGGTCCGGCTACACCAGTGCGTAAAAGATGTCGACGGTGCGTAACAAAATGTATGAAGAAACGGTGAGAGAATTTATTTCTGCATCAATATAAGTATTAAGTTATTAATAAATACAAATTATATCTTATTTATACTTACCCTTACCCTTCCTCTTACCCTTTATTTGTTTTATTATTATTATTATTATTTTAATTTCCACACTTAATTTGGAACTCAACACCAGCCCGTAGTTTTCCACCTATATAGCTCAATTTCGTGTTTTTTATAAATTGTTATTTAAGTATATTATTTTTCCACTATGTCCATTCCTCAATCTTTCCATAGTTATGTTGGCAACACATACCGACTCTCCTACAGGCTTCGTCTTCTTGTGCGTATTCCACAGATTTAGTTTCCTATGGTTCTGGCAGAATATCAGTGCTGCGGTTTCCGCAGTTTTATGCTGAGTCAGCACCTTTTTTTTCACAACACATGGCATCCGCAATTCGTTTCAACATACTTAGTTGTTTATTTTTCTTTATTACCTCTTTTGTTCTTCAGTTGTTGTAATTGTACTTATGTTGTGCTGTATGTATTAATTTTCCATCTAAATATGTGAACTCAATTAATGTTATGTAATGTACCTGTGTTGTGAGAAAATAAAGTTTTTATCTATCTATCTAGAACGTGACGCATGCGACACGTCACAGTAATTTTGGCGTTTTTGCGCAACTATTCAACTTTCTGTTTAATGCTGCTATGGCCCAATGGTCTTGGCCAGCCGCCAAGTGCGTTCCTTCAACCGGATAATGACAATATCACGCCAATGAGGCGCTTTTACGCATTGAATGGCGCGCGGCAGAATGGAAAATGACTTAGCTTCATTTATTGATAGCTGGCTTTATATTGAGTTCATCACGATTACTGTGGATAAAAAAAAACGGTCAAGTGCGTGTCGGGCCACGCGCAGTGTAGGATTTGTAGTTGGGTAAGACGTACAAGTTACACACCGTTAAAGTTGCGTTAGATAAGATAGTTAAAGACCTAGTAACTTTTTCCATTGTGACACGAAAATTAATCATATTTGTATGGATAACTTTCGTGTCACAATCTGTATCACTCGTGGTAGAGTGGTCGTGGTCATCACTTCAGGTGGTGGCAAGCTTTCCAAAAAAGGTAAGTGTACGATACTGTACATACCAAAGATGATGAACTACCTACCAACGCAACTTTTATGGTGTGTAACTTTTTGGTTTACATCCAGTTGCCCGTCACCTAACAACATATACATACGTTCTATGTACTTATTATTTTAATTTTAAGGAGCAGAGTAACTTCCATGCTGGTCTGAGAGCAAAGAAAAAACAGAATGTACCAGTTGCTTCTCTTCCCGCGCAGAAGGTAAAAGCCCATCGAGGGAATGGGCGAAAATAGGAATCATGTTCTCGGCGATGCGGCTAGCAACCCATCACTATTTCGATTCCATTTTCCACCTATACGCTCACAATCTTGCTAAACGTGGCCCGTAGGTCTTGTTACCTTAGGCTCTGTCTACCCCATATGGGGTAAAGACGTGATTTGTGTATGTATGTACGTCAGATGCGATTTGTGTGTGTGTGTGGAGTAGCATGGTAACTGTTAATTGTTAGTTATTATTTATTACTTTATATCAGAATACCTACTCTCCCACTTCCCACCCCGTCCATATAAAAGTGTGTTTCTCTACGAATATCGAAGATTTTGATTAAAAAAACGCCTATATGTATGAAATGGCACTCCATTCTCTATTACCGAATATCATTTTGTTTGGCGCGGAGGCCCGAGAGGCTTGAAATAAAGGGAAATGCAAATTTATCCCGGATAGCAAGCTGTCCCCAGGGATAGGGGTATCAGTTTCGTTATAAGAAATCCATCTGTAATCTTTGTTTTTCGACGATATGTTTACTTTGTAGTTTTGATAGTTTCAGAGGCGGGAATTTAGTACCTATCTTTTAAAAAATGTTTCTTTACTTTGTTTTTTAGGGTTCCGTACCTCAAAAGGAAAAAACGGAACCCTTATAGGATCACTTTGTTGTCCGTCTGTCCGTCCGTCCGTCTGTCAAGACCCTTTTTCTCAGTAACGCGTAGAGGTATGAAGCTGAAATTTATATCAATTACTCAGGTCTACTGTCCCTTGAAGCTGTGAAAAAATCAAACTTCTAAGCCAACGCAATCAAAAGATACAGCCGTTTATGCCGCAAATTTCCGCAAATTTTCAACTCTCAAGGGAATCAAAACCTACAAGGTAGTTCCCGTGAACGCAGAATCTTGAAATTTGGTATGAAGGTAGGTCTTATAGCACAGATTAAAGAATAATTGCGAAAACCGTAAATGTGTATGTATGTCTGTATATAGCAGTGACCAATATAAAGTAACCCCACACTGCGTACATTTTGCTTTGGAACAGGGCTCTGCTTACACTGGTTTTAGATATTTACAGATAATGATACGGAACCCTCGGTGCGCGAGTCCGACTCGCACTTGACCGGTTTTTTTTAGCATAGCATAGCATTAGAAAGAAGGTAACCATTTAGGGCCGACAACGCACTGGCATCGCGTAAAGCGCTGCGGGTGTCTATGGACAGTAGTGATCATTTAACATCAGGTGACCCACTAGTTCGTTTGTCTGGCCTCTCTAACATAAAAAAAAACATACATGACTTGTAATTGAAAAACAGTTTTTATAAATAAATTACCGAGTTACTACTTAAAAAACCATAACTACACATAAACGGATAAAACACGTATAAAAAGTCGAGTGATGCTCGACATGTTTCGGACTATCACTCGACTTTTTATACGTGAGTTATCCGTTTATGTGTAATTATGATTAAGTCTCACGGTAGTTTCATGATTTAAAAAAAACCCTGGAATATTGAGATTTCTTTCGTAATGGTTCTGTGTGGCGCCGTTACCGATAAAAAAAAAACATTTTATAATAAGATATCTAAGTGAGATTGTTTACCTACTTTTTAAGGCTAAATGCCCTAACCTAAAAAAACAACAAATCTTTCTTTGCTGAATGTACTTTTTGTTGGCTGTACTAGCGTTGCCAATCCGTCCTACATATATGTGTACCAATTTTCAAGTCCATCGCACCAAGCGTTAGAGTTCACTCTTGTGGAGACGGTCCTGGCTGGATCACCAGAATTCCCACAAGTATGCAAAATTTCAACCCAATCGGTTTAATACTCTGCTTCAAAATTGAGTTGCAAGATTCAACCCGGACAAACATACTTGTATACATTGCAAGTTTATAAAAGGCAATCATATTTTAAAATTTCCTTCCATCCTGGTCTGGGAGCAAAGGAAAAACATAGTATGTACCAATTGCTTCTCTACCCGCGCAGATGGTAAAAGCCCATCGAGTGAATGGGAGAAAACCATAGCAATCATGTTATAGGATGCGGCTACCAACCCATCACTATTTTGATTCCCCTTTCCACCTACACGCCCACAACCATGCTGAACGTGGCCTTTAGGTCTTGCCACCTTAGGCTCTGTCTACTCCGTAAGGAATATAGACGTGATTTGTGTGAATGCACATGCACATGCACAAATCACGTCTTTATCCCTTACGGGGTAGACAGAGCCTAAGGTAACAAATACCTACATGCCACATTTAGCAAGGTTGTGGGCGTGTAGGTGGAAAATGGAATCAAAATAGTGATGGGTTGCTAGCCTCATCGCCTATAACATGATTCCTATTATTTTCGCCCTTTCCCTCGATGGGCTTTTACCATCTGCGCGGGTAGAGAAGCAACTGGTACATTCTATGTTTTTTCATTGCTCCCAGACCTGCATGGATGACAATGTGAACGAGAGAGTGTGACGTGATTTGTGTGAATTTATATATTAAAAATATTTAAAAAACATTGTTACATGTTCATTTTTATATAACTGTAATTTCTAACAATAAATAACCACACTCGCAACTTTCAAGCATTTATAATTAGCATTGTAATTAACAGTTAATTTATTGCTTTGATTTAAATCTTCCCACGCCCTAATTAGGTGTCCCCTTAATTTACGATTAAACAATGCCGCATTGTAAATTGTAACTCGATTACATTTATAACGTAATCAGAATTACTCGTTCAGAAACAAATCGCTGTAAAGGTGGCATTACACTCTCGCGTCACCCAAAACATGAAATAATAGGAGTAGATAGGTACCGGAAAGGAAAAAAATAGGACTATCTACAAATAGCAATGAGATCCCATCAAAAACAAAACTTGTAAAAGAACAAGTCTCGCAACTCGGTTCTTCTACCGTAAAAAGTTGTGAGATCCATGTAATACCAAGTCGGTTAATTTATTCAGTCCCTACTAAAGAGAACTCCTGTCTTAAGTTATTACGTAATTATAATTAGCTAACCTGACAACATAATATGCACAGTGTATTCCTGAGGTCGTAAGGAGTAAAAAATGTTTTATAAACCTAGGTCATTAATACGATATTAAAATATATAAATTTAAAAAAAAACGCATAGTTCGACCTCAGCAATGCGGTGTCCAAATTTCTCGGGGTATAAAGCCGCATCGCCTATGACCTAAAAAAAATCCTAAGATCTTCGCCTATTCCCTCGATGGGTGGGAAGGGAAACAACTACATTCGATGAGTTTCTTTACTCCCAGACCAGCATGGAAGAAAAAAAGTTAGGTTGAAGTTAGATAGAATAAAAATTTAAATTATAGGCATGAGCTTATAGCTAGCACGCAAGTGTAAAGCCAGCATTATTCGGTAAGCTTTTGTCGAATGATGGATTTAAACAGCCGTGGGGTAACAGTGACGGCTCATTAAGAATGTTTGTTGTGAGGTGAGAGGAAAGTTTACCGTAAAACGGGGTGGCGGGGACAAAGTAGAAGTTCAAAACAGAGCGCCGGCGCGCAGTGTTCGTTTCGCTGCCGCCGGAGCGAGCGCTCCAGGAAGGACTACAAAATAGTCCGAAACATGTCGAGCATCACTTGAATTTTTATACGTAAGTTATCCGTTTATGTGTAATTAAGTTCAACTTGATAAAAGAAATGTGGCAAGTTGATCTTAATAAATAAAAAATATTCCGGTGGTATGAGTTTAAGTAGCTTAATTAGCTGTAGTTTAGTCTCGTAGTTTAAACAATATACACTAAGATAAAGGCAAATCCCAAGTCACCCCGTAGTGGGGTCAGAAGGGAACAAATAAATAAATTATGATAACAAATTACCATAAAAAAGGAGATAATATGTCTAAAAATAAAAATTAACTACTTTTAGAGCAACCTGAGCCAGAAATGTTAAGTAGCAAGTGAAAACACGAAATATTAGTTCTATCCCTTCTCCCCCCGCAAACCCTTCTCACCCCGTTTTACGGTAGGTACTTCATTGCTAACATTATCTAAGTTTAAGACGGTGTATTAATAGCAAATTTATCGAATAAATATCTAACGCATCCCTAGAAAAATATGAACGTCAGCCAATGAAAAGAAATTACAGAGCGGAGCGGAGACGAAACAAATATTATACATACACAAACCATGTTTTATTCCCTTACGGCGTTATACGGAGGCTAAAGTAACAAGACCTAAAGGCCACGTTTAGCATGGATGTGGGCGTGTAGATAGAAGGGGAATGAAAATAGTGATGGATTGCTAGCCACATCGCCTATAACGAGATTATAAGATTTCCTGCGCGGGAAGAGAAGCAACTGGTACATTTTTTGTTTTTTTTTCTATTTTAAAAATCTTTCAGCTTAAACGAAAATTAGCAAAAAAATGGGTTTATACATTGTCCCAAAAAATTGAAGTTCTAAATGTACAGTTCGCCATAAATATCGTTGGTTATAAAGCGTTTTTTTACAACTGATTTAAAGTAACCGAATCGAACCTAACATTCTGATAACTTTACCGAAATTCCTGAAAAATACACGACTTTTGTGCCGTGACTAAAAAAATTACGATACAAAAAGGGACCTAAAAAAACAACCAAGCCGTTCTTGAGTTTCACGCACAGTAACACATTTTTTTAACAGAACAAAATCGCGTTTTTTTTTTTCGTTAAAACGATAAAATTAACTAACTGGCACCCCCCTAATCCAGTTACGATACACTTAATTTAACGAACCAAATTAATAACGGCACATAATCCGCGTTTTTTAAACCCGCGTTTTCTCCGGCTCAAGTTGAGATACAAAACGGTACATTTTCATTAAAAACGGTACATTTTCATCAGCTAATTGAGTTGCGCCCGGCAGGGTTGGCGCTAACTCGCAGTTAGCATTTAATACGTGTCTTAGTTAATATTGCGAGCGGTTTTATGGGTTTCGGGTTAAGTGTAAGATTAACGTAAAACATCTTGTTCTTACAAGCTTTTGTTTAACTTGCTACGTACGACATACACACACCACGTCTTTATACCTTACGGGGTAGACACAGCCTACGGTAACAAAAACTTAAAAGGAAAGGGATATCAAAAAAGTGATGGGCTGCTAGCCGCATCGCCTAATCGCATTCCTAAGACTTTCGATATAATAGGTGTACGGGACAGTGTGGTCTCGTACACTCCTTAGATGATAATTGATACTGATAGAAGTGATACACTGCAGATTTTACTGTACTGATGATTTATTTGATAACTAAGTAAATGATACACCGATGCACTCTGCGGGAGTTGAGCGTGCACTGCTTAATACTAATAAAATCGTGAAATAATACAACTTAACGTAAAATGCTGACGTGCGGAATGTGCGGTTTGCATAGACCGTACATGCTCCCGCGGGCGAGATAGGAAATGGCGGTGATCTTAAAAACTATAATACAATCCCAATAAACACATTAAACTTATTAAATGAATTGCTTAAAACTAATTCACTCGAGTAAAGACCGGCTGCCGACAATTGGTGACGTCGCCGTGTTGCGTAGACGTGTACTTGACCGATGAACTTCCACAGTGGTAGAAGGACTAGCTTTATTCTCCTGGACGCGTTCTAATCGTAATTCTTCATGCTTTTCATCTCTTGGAGAATAATGGATTTTGATACTCTTTGATCGGTCGCTTGGGGGCACAGGAGGGAGCTGCGCGGAGCAGCGGAGACGTGAGCGACGCCATAGGTAAATTGTGACGCCAAGTATTGCTGCGCCTAATAAAATGTATAAAACCACAAACTGATGAACGTCGTGCGTTGTCATGCGGTCTGCCAGGACTCCCCTGATTTCACTTGTTTTCATTTCTTCAACTTGTCTTCCAATATCCAAAAGGTTCTTTTGTAATTCATTGTTATTATCGGCAGGGTTGTCTTCGTGTATTGCTATTGATAAATTGATGATATTATTGATGGATGGTATTTCGGCCTTGACAAAATCTGGTTGAGTGTTTAAACTGTTCACATTCTGCTTGTGTGCAAAAATCGTAAACGCTTCGCCCTTGATGACGCAGCCGTCGCCCAGAGTTATAATGCCGGCTCCGCTAACGTGCTCGGCGGTAATTTGACTCTCACATATGATTCTAATCGTCCGTTGACCGCAAATGAAAAATAAATAAGTGTTTTGTTTCTCCATCTGCTCCCATTGATCTGTGCATGTCAAGTTGCTAGTTTTACATTTATATGCTTCCTCATCCTTGATACATAGGCTGTCGTCAGCTTTCATGTGAAAGATCGGTTTTTGTAACGGGCATAAGTTTGTAGACGTATCTTGATGCATACAACTCTCCATCTCTTTTTCGGATAGCGGAATGAACGAGTCCTTTTGTATGTTAATTGCTACGTGCTCTGATATGGGTAGTATAATGATCATATTTTCCTTTACTTGTCTTGGCACGGCTATGAGTTTATAGATTTCAAAGGTATCTCGACTCGTAAGCGGGATTCTTATTTCAAAAATAAGATATTGTGACGTCATTCTTGCTTTAACTTTAAGTAGATGATAAATATTTTGTAGTTCGGTTTGAATGTTGTTGATTGGAATGGCCAATTCCTTTGATAGTTGTCCTGAAATAATATTCAATTCTTCTCTTAGTTGCGTTGGTGTTAACAAGTGAATGTTAAATTTTCCATGATGAACATTGGTAATTTGCTCCAATAATGTTTCTTGAATGTTTTTGAGATCGACCAATAAGGAGTTGGCGATAATTGTTGCTAACATAAATTCGCTTTTGTGTTCAATATCTGCGACTTCTTTTGCTAGAATATTGGAGGCTCTTTCTAAACTGATGATATGCTGATTAAGAGCTTTATGTTGTTTGTTCATGACATCTTCCATTCTTTTAAGTAAATTATATTCTGCCTCTATTACTGATGTTTGATTTTTCCATAATAAGGCCAGATGTTTTTGATTATCCCTGATTAAATTGATATCCTTCTCGTATTGTTCGGCGAAATGTTCATCGAGCATTCCGAATAGTGAATTGGCTATATATCCGACTCCGTTGATAAGGCCTCTGCGTAGTCGACCCGAGCGTGTGACTTGCTGACCGAGCATTAGGCTGTTGTAGTACTCAAGTTCTGCGAAGTTGTGACGTAGCTGGGTGAGAATTAATTCGCATTGTGATTGTTTATTCCCCTTTATACACATGTTGTCTAGAGTTTCAAGATATTTTTGAAGAAATTGTTGACCTTGCCAGTAAGGGTCCATGGCGTAGTACACGATTAATTTCCATTCGTCGTGTATAAGATGCATATCTGATATTTTGTCAAAATAAATACCTTGATGTGTACTTATTTTCGTTAGACTGTGTTCACACTGAGCAGAAGTTATTAATGTGACAAATAGTAATAACGCCAATGTAATTAAATTACATGATGGTTTGCATGTTCTTTTCCTTTGTTCACCCCTTACTTGCTCCGGTTTCGATTTTGTTTTGATAGAGTTTTTTTCTTCCTCCACTGGCAATTTTGATACTTTTATGATCGGCCTTTTCATTATGCCGCTTTTTGTTTTGATTGATACTACTCTAACGTAGCCGTCGCGTCCGGGATGGACATCTATGATTCTCCCAAGAGGCCATTTGCCAGCTGGTAGGCTGACGTCATGGATGATGACTATGTCACCGATCTTTATGTTTTCTTGGGGTTGCCGCCATTTGCTTCTCTTTGATAGTTGACACAGATATTCTGATTTCCATCTTTTCCATGTATCTGATAATATTTTTTGCACTAGTTGCCACCTAGTTCGTTCATCCTTTTCGGTTTCATAAATTGTTAAATTCGGACCACTTGATAAAAAGTGAGACGGTGTTAAGAAGTCCAAGTCGGTAGGATCTTCAGTGATAGCGCACAATGGCCTTGCATTGAGACATGCCTCCAGTTGCGTTAGAAGGGTGGAAAACTCTTCGTATGTAAGTTTTTGGTCTCCGATGACTCTACGAAGGTGATGTTTTAGGCTCTTGACTGCGGCTTCTGCTAAACCATTAGCGTTTGGCCAGGCTGGGGCATTAAAGTGCCATTCTATCTCCATCTCTGTTATTACTGTGAAAAACTCGACGTCTAAAGTGCTCTTCAGATCTATGAATTCTTCAGTTAGTCGCCTGTTGGCTCCGACAAAATTAGTTCCGTTGTCACTGTACATGTGACGCGGGGTGCCTCGACGAGCTGCTAATCGGCGAAGAGCTGCTAGAAATGATGAGCTACTGAGATCTGATACTAGTTCCAAGTGTATGGCCTTCGTGACCATACACACAAAAACAGCGACATAACCCTTTGTTGTTTTTACACCTCGCCCTTTATTTGTTTTAATATCTATGAAGCCTGTATAGTCGACGCTGGTGTGATAAAAGGGACGCGTTGGATTACAGCGCGCTGCCGGCAAGTCTCCCATGATTTGCTCTTGTTTGATTGGTTGATTCCGTCTGCATTTGATACAGCGATTGATATGTTTTTTAACGGCTCTGTTTCCGCCTAAAATCCAGTAGTGATATTTGAGTTGTTGCAGCGTCAAGCGTGCCCCTCCATGATGAGTCATTTTGTGGGCATTTTCAATCAGTAGATCGGTCATGTGACCCTTGTGAGGAATGATAAGAGGGTGTTTCATGTTTACATCGATATTGGCGTTTCGTATCCTGCCATTGACCCTTAGAAGACCATCTTGATCCAAAAATGGGTTAAGTGCCAGAATACTGCTCTTCGAATTAACTCTACAGTCTCTACTAATGCTTTCTATCTCGTTTTGAAAGGATTTATTTTGCACATATTTTATTGCCATGTTTCTAGCTCGTCGCATTTCCGGTACGGTGATATAAGGCACGGTTTGTTTGTCACGTGATATCGCGCGCAGTACCCATGCGAGCACTCGCGTCATACGGTTGATATTGCTGTGCTTATTAATCAGATCGCCGATTACGTCACAACTGTGTTGAGTAGTGGTGACGTTTGTTTGTTGTGATCGTTTGATATCTTGTTCTGTGGTATAAATGGTATCTTGCGGCTTTGCTTCATAGTTTGGCAGCCAGTTGGGTCCGTACCACCACAATTTATTTTCTTTTAACTGTGCTGCGGTGATTCCTCGACTCGCACAGTCTGCGGGATTTTCGGCGGATTTCACGTAACGCCAACACTCTGGTGGGATAACTTCTTTGATTTTCAGCACTCTATTTGATACAAATACTTTCCAGCGATTGACATCGCCTTGTAGCCAACCCAGAACAGCTGTGGAGTCTGTCCAGCAAAAGAGTTTGATATTGTGGCTTGATAAGCATTGTAAGACTTGCTTCATCAGCTTTGATAATAACAGGGCTCCGAGTAATTCGAGCCGAGGTAATGATACTTGTTTCTTTTCAGGCACTAATTTTGATTTGGCAGCGACGATGGTGATTTTTGATGACGATTGATGATCTTCAGTTTGATTTTCTTTCCTGATTTTGGTATAAATAACACAGGCGTACGCATTTTCTGAAGCGTCGCAAAAAGCATGAAGTTCTATAGTGTCGTTTTCTTTGTTTTGTAGCCATCTTGGCACATTGATATTGTTGATATCATTTAAATTTTGCTTCATTTTTCTCCATTCGTTTTCGATGTATTCAGGAATTTCATCATCCCAACCCAAGTTCTGCTTCCAAACAGATTGAAATAACAGTTTTAGTTTCGTTGTCGTCGGACACAGCCAACCAAGTGGGTCGAATACTTTTGATATCTCTGATAAGAGTGAGCGTTTCGTGGTTCGGTTTGAAGTCTGTGAATGCATCTTCAGTTGGAAGGTAAATACATCTTCTTTTGGATTCCATCGTAAGCCTAACGTTTTCTTTGATTCTTGATTTTTGAAGTCGAATGATTGCTGATTGTTTTTGGTGCTCACACCTACTAGTAATTCAGTGTTATTAGAAGACCATTTTCGTAGGTTAAAACCTCCTTTTTTAAGTAGGCTGATAAGATCAGTTTGAATTTTTCTTGCTTCTTCTATGCTATGACTGCCGCTCAGCAGGTCGTCCATATAAAAGTCTTGTTCCAGTACTCTTGCAGCTTCAGGATATTGATGGGCTTCATCGATGGCCAGTTGCTTCAGCGTCATCATGGCTAGGAATGGCGCCGCCTTGGTTCCGTAGGTAACAGTGGTCAAGGCGTATTCTCGTAAGGGCTGTTCTGGATGGTTTCGCCATATGATTATTTGATAAAGTTGATCTTGATCATGGCATAGTATTTGCCGAAACATTTTTTCTATGTCGCCTGTGAAAGCGATTCTATACTGCCTCCATTTTAAAATAAGTGATAGTAAATCGGATTGTAAATTTGGGCCCCTGTACATCATGTCATTTAAACTATAGCCCGATGACGTAGGTGATGACGCGTTGAATACAACGCGTAATGATGTAGTAGTTGATTCAGCGCGCCGCACAGAATGGTGCGGTAAGAAATTACTGAGTGTTGTATTTCTATCGCATTCGCGCATATGTCCGAGCTCCTCGTACTCGTTGATAAATGATTTATAGTCATGTGATAGTTGTGGGTTCCTGCTAAACTTCTTCTCAAGTTGCAAAAATTGTGCGACCGCTTTGTGCCTTGATTCTCCCAATTTTTCCTCAATATCTGGTTTCAATGGTAGTCGGACTACATAGCGTCCATCCTCCCGGCGCGTAGTTTGCGTCTTAAATTGATTGATGCAATATTGATCCTCTGACGATAAGTCATCCGAGTTTTCCGGAATGTCCTCTATTTCCCAAAATCTGCTGATATCTTCTAGGTTGTGTACAACGACGTTGCAATGATAAGACTTCGTGATATTGCCGCACAGAATCCATCCCAGGCGCGATTGTTGTGCTATGGGTAAAGATTCGTTCTCTCTGATAATAGAGTTTAATATGATATTTGAATAGATGTCTGCACCCAATAAAATATCAATGGGTCTACTGATATAGAATGTAGGGTCTGCTAGCTGTATGCCGTCAAGATGAGACCATGATGGTTTGGTGAATGATCGATTAGGTTGGTTGTTGATAAGACGATTCATGATAAAGACTTTCGTGCTGAATGAGTATTCATTATAAATTGATGTAGCCGTGATAATCATAGCTCCTTTACAGCTGTTTTCTTTGGTTCCGATGCCAAAAACTGAACATTTATAGTTCTGTCGCTGTAGTCCAAGGCGTTGAGCAGCATTTTCGGTAATGAGTGATATTTGGGAACCTTGATCAATTAACGCTCTTAAAAGAATATAAGATCCATCTGCAGATTTAACCTTGATTTGTGCTGTTGATAGTAAAGTTTCGGTATCTTCGTCTTGAGATACGTGTCCGGTATTTTTTCCGGCACCTTGTTCATTGGCGGTTCTTTTGTTCTTGCCGACAAAAGCTTCGTGGAGAATCGTGTTGTGTTCGCCATTACATTGTTTACACCGCTTCTCCGATTTACATGGGTTGCCGTAATGTTTATATAAGCAGTTTGGACATATTTTGTTCGAAGTAATTGTTGCAAGTTTGGTTTCCGGTGTCATGCCTAGGAATTTATGGCATCGGAATAAATCATGTTCTAGGTAGCAGTACGAACATTTAATGATATTTGTTGCGGCGGTTTGATAATATTTATTGGGAGATGCTTGATAATTTCTTCTAGCTGCTGCTTGATAATTTTTATTTTCTCTATATTGCTGTTCGTATTGAGGTTTTTGATATGATGAAGCTCTCGGAAAATTCAATTTTTTCTCATAATTTTGCTGCGGAAGAGGTTTAACCAACTCTTGTTTGCGTCGAGATGATTCTAAAGCGGTAAATTTCATTTCCAAAAATTTTAAGAAGTCTGATAGCGTGGGTAACTCTCTTGGGTCCACCAAATGTTCAATATAATCATTATGAGAATCTGCATCGAGTTTTTGTGTCAATAAGTGGACGATTAACGGATCCCAGGTTGAGGTATTCACACCTAAATTTTCAACCGCGTGTAAACATTCCTTGGTGGTGTCGTGAAGTTTTTTGATAAGCAGAGCTGACTGCTGTTGCATGGTTGGTAAGCCGAGTAAGATGTTGATATGAGAGCTGAAGATAAGTTTGGTGTTATTGAAGCGGTGGTTTAAAATATCCCAACATACTTGATAGTTCTCCGAACTGATATTTAAATGCTGAATGAGCTTTTCTGCTTCACCTTTCACCTTACTTTTCAGGAACTGCATTTTCTGCGCGTTTGACATTGAATTATTTTTATGTATTGTTTCCGTAAATAAATCTTTGAATGATGTCCACTGATGATAATTGCCGTTAAATGTTGGAATCTCCATGGCTGGTGTAGATTTTTCGCGATGCGATGAGGCCCACATCGCGCTATTGATACATTTTTTCACTTCGTTGTATTTTTGCTCGCATTTATTATATGTTTCTTCATATTGTGGTCTTTCGTTTATCTGTTCACTGTCAATCTCCCAATGCAGTGAGTCGACTACTGACCACCGGGCCAGAAGGGTTCGTAAAGCATCTTCGTATTCCCACCTTTCAGTAAGTATTTCTGTGTCGATGTTGTTGATAGCACGTTGGAAGGCTTTAAAATTACTTTGTTGTTTTCGATACATTTCTTCCAATTTGCTTTGATTGCCTCTTTCCGCTGTTTGAGGATTAGATGGCTGCTTTGCTGCTGCGGATCCTGCTCCGTCACTTGCTGACGAAGAAGCTTGTCCTTGAGTATGCCAGTCCATGTTCAAATTGAATATTGGAGTTGCAGGTCTTATGACAGGTTTTTCTTCTTGATTTGCGGGCATGGACTGTTGTAACGCTTTGCGTGTCTCGTTATAGATGCTTGATACACGTTGATAATGATTCTCGGCGAAGTAGACAAACTCGCGATTTTCGAACTCACACAATTTGATATGATTATTCTGGAACTCCTGCCAATATCGATGTAAACATGAAACACCCTCTTATCATTCCTCACAAGGGTCACATGACCGATCTACTGATTGAAAATGCCCACAAAATGACTCATCATGGAGGGGCACGCTTGACGCTGCAACAACTCAAATATCACTACTGGATTTTAGGCGGAAACAGAGCCGTTAAAAAACATATCAATCGCTGTATCAAATGCAGACGGAATCAACCAATCAAACAAGAGCAAATCATGGGAGACTTGCCGGCAGCGCGCTGTAATCCAACGCGTCCCTTTTATCACACCAGCGTCGACTATACAGGCTTCATAGATATTAAAACAAATAAAGGGCGAGGTGTAAAAACAACAAAGGGTTATGTCGCTGTTTTTGTGTGTATGGTCACGAAGGCCATACACTTGGAACTAGTATCAGATCTCAGTAGCTCATCATTTCTAGCAGCTCTTCGCCGATTAGCAGCTCGTCGAGGCACCCCGCGTCACATGTACAGTGACAACGGAACTAATTTTGTCGGAGCCAACAGGCGACTAACTGAAGAATTCATAGATCTGAAGAGCACTTTAGACGTCGAGTTTTTCACAGTAATAACAGAGATGGAGATAGAATGGCACTTTAATGCCCCAGCCTGGCCAAACGCTAATGGTTTAGCAGAAGCCGCAGTCAAGAGCCTAAAACATCACCTTCGTAGAGTCATCGGAGACCAAAAACTTACATACGAAGAGTTTTCCACCCTTCTAACGCAACTGGAGGCATGTCTCAATGCAAGGCCATTGTGCGCTATCACTGAAGATCCTAGGTATTTAAGTATTGTTTGTCCCAGTGGAATCTTGCAACTCAATTTTGAAGCAGATATCTTCAGGTAAGTTTTACATATTGAACCCCATTTTACATTTGATTGTTTTACATATCCCTTTTAGGGATAAGTTCGCCTTTGTGCATGTGTGTTATCCTGTATTCATCTTTTTCTTGTGTTTTATGTACAATAAAGAGTTATACATACATACATACATACATATTTTAGTGAATTGGACGAGATTGATGATGTAAGTCAGATGACAATACAATAATCTGGTAGTAGAGTTCTGGTGGTCCAGCCAGGATCGTCTAAGCAAGAGGGAACTCTTCAACGGTTGGTCCGATTGACTTGAAATTTGGTACATATTATTATGTCTCATGTCAATATCAATGAAGCTCTTAGGTATCCAAAATTAACCAAATAGCTGAGACGAGAACACACGATACTAAAAACTGTATGGATATATTACAGCTTAATGTTTCGCAAGGGAATCTGCGAATGAAAAAATGAAACCTGTTAAAATAATTATAAAATTTAGTGACAACCCTGCCCTTAAATACCGTGTTATGAGGGAATCTTGTATCGCTTTTACGGCGTTTTATGTTAATTTCGGTGTCCGCTCTTAGAGAGGTACAAGAAAACGTGTGAATAAATTAATACTTTCACGTATCATTAGTATCACTACATAGTATAAAACAAAGTCGCTTTCTCTGTCCCTATGTCCCTATGTATGCTTATATCTTCAAAACTACACAACGGATTTTAATGCGGTTTTTTTTAATAGTTAAAGTGATTCAAAGGGAAGGTTTTTATTTATAATTTCACGCAGACGAAGTCGCGGGCAGAAGCTAGTTATTTATATACTGGAAAAAAGGCAAAGTGGTCATGGCTGTCTACAATTTTTTTTTAATTTGCTAAAAGTTAATCTGAGTTTCAATTCGCTGGACTATATTATTTTGCTAAAGGTAAACGAAATCGCGGGTAGCAGCTAGTCATTATACGTTTTGCTAATAGATTGAAAAACCGTTCGAAATATATTCGCAAAGACTAAACAATCTTCAAGCAACAAAAGGCGAACTTTTGTAGAAACAATATCTAACGATTAAAGTTTTCCATTGTAGTCGATGAATCGAATTTGTTTTTTAAAAACTTGAAACAATGTGTTTTAACTTTGGCAATTTGTCTTCGATATTTTTCTAAGAAGATCTTGAGAAAACTCTGCTAATATTATTGAAAAATCCTTACTGACTTACTGACTCATTTAACAGTTTCAAATAACTATACATACATACATACATAAATCACGTCTGTATCCCTTACGGAGAAGACAGCGCCTTTAGCATGATTATGGGTGTACAGGTGGAAACGGAAATCAAATGAGTGATGGGTTGCTAGCCGCATCGCCTATAACATGATTCCTAAGAATTTTGCCCGTTCCCTTGTTGGGCTTTTACCATCTGCGCGGAAACAGAAGCAGCTGCTACATTCTATGTTTTTTCTTTACTCCCAGACCAGTATGGAAGAGAGCTAGTATTGTTGTTTTTATTATCCCTGCCTTTCTCCAGTCTATTTCTTTCCGCCACCTACCGAAACTGTCTCCGACTTATTTCTTTCTTTTATTGGTTGTGTGGTTGTATTGGTCGCTTTAAGCGATAAGACCGCCTATTGTCTTCCTAGTTCTTTGTTTCTGTATTGTTTTGTACTGATTTGTGGTGTTTAATTAATATTATTTGTATTGTCATTGTTGTTTTTACTTCTCATGCTCGTAAATTTGTACAAATATAAAAAAACAGCCACAAAACACGTTAAATATATGCACAAAGGCGAACTTATCTCTATAAGGCATCGCTACCAGTTGACTTTTGAGTAGACGAGAGGAGCATTAAACGAGGGAGTGACAAAGAGTAATACGTAATATTTATGTAGTGAAGTATACAGTTTAGGCTCTGTCTACCCCGTAATGGATATAGACGTGAGTATGTGTATGTACGATGGTAAAGAAAAATAAAAAATAAAAGTTTTTCTTATGTTACTTTACAATACGCCTTTACTCCACTGACATGTAACTTCCACTGAATAAATCTTAACCTTTGAAAGGCACAAGCGTGTTTATCAGCGGTAGGGTGTCCACACCTGCAGCGTACAATAAAACACCCGGGACCGTCCCGATAATTCACGCGGAAGAGAAATATCTGCCGGGGTGACCACACGGTCTGTACGTTGCCGGGCCACACGACCGGCGATTTTATGTCATTTTTTAATAATTCACTTCAGTTTTATTTACCTCGTCGTAAAAGAGATATAGGTAAAAAACTTAAGCAGATGACCTGTTGTATGTGTGAGTAATGTGTGGGAATAGACAAATTGATGAACCAAATTAGAAAAATGACTTAAGTCCCATATCAGTTCTGAACACTACTACATACAACAGGTCATTCACTTAATTTTTTCACCTCTAATAACTTTTAAGCTCATATATTTGAGGGCTGATTTAGAAAATTACTCTTCCGCTCCTCTGGGAGCAAAGTCAAAACAGAATGTAAGTTGCTTCTCTTCACGCGCAGATGGTAAAAACCCATCGAGGGAGTGGGCGGAAATCTTAGGAATAATTTTATAAGCGATACCAGCAACCCATCACAATTTAGATTCTCCTTCTACCTATACGCCTACAATCATATTAAACGTGGCTTATACGTATCGTTACTTTAGGTTCTGTTTGCCCCGAAGGGATATAGACGTTATTTGTGTATGTATTAGAAAATTAAGCTTAATGTTAAACATGAGATTTGTATTGGTTATTCAAGCCAATTTGCCCGTCATTCTTTAACAACTACAACTGGGATTTATATGTCTAAATATATATATAACTCAAAGGTGACTGACTGACTGACATAGAGATCTATCAACGCACAGCCCAAACCACTGGACGGATCGGGCTGAAATTTGGCATGCAGGTAGATGTTATGACGTAGGCATCCGCTAAGAAAGGATTTTGATCAATTCTACCCCCAAGGGGATAAAATAGGGGATGAAACTTTGTATGAAACTTTGTCAATTTTAAACCGATGGGACTGAGACTTTGCATGCATAAAGCTACTATGACGTAGGCATCCTCTAAGAACGGATTGCGTAATTTCTGCGGGATAGCGATAAACGAATTCTATGCAGACGAAGTTGCGGGCAACAGCTAGTGTTTTATATGGCAGAAGTGGAAGAAGGGAGTAGCAAGGTAGGTTAATATTTTTTTGTTACTAGAAAGTGTCACAGACGATGTATTTTTGTTGCCAACGTTTTTGTAAAACGCTACTCTCCTGGCCACGTCGTGTCAGTTGAGCCGCCATATTTATCTCAGGCGACGCCGGCGCCTTTGCAGGCATCAGATATACGGCGCCGGAGTCTTTACTGCTTAAAAGGAATAACTACCTTTCAAACTAGAGGTTATGGTCCCGGTTTTGTTACATACATACATATATCACGTCTTTATCCCTTACGAAGTAGACAGAGCCTAAGGTAACAAAACCTTAAGGCCATGTTTAGCATGTTTAAGAGCGTATAGCTGGATGGGTTGCTAGCCGCATCGCTTATAACATGATTCCTAAGACTCGCCCATTGCCTCGATGGGCTTTAACCATCTGCGCGGTAAATTCTATGTTTTTTCTTTACTCCCAGACATGGAAGAATAGGTACTACTTTTTATCCCGGACGCGGCGATGCGGCTAGCAACCCTTCACTATTTTGATTCCATTTTCCACGTACACGCTTACAATTTTGCTGAACGTGGCGTCTAGGTCTTGTTACTATAGGCTCGGTCTATCCTGTAAGGGATAAAGACGTGATTTGTTTAGTATAAGTATGTGTATCTAAGTTACGTATTGTGGCTCTCAGTATTTGTAATTTTTAAACTCACTCGTCCGTCCATCCATCCCTTAAAGGGATAAGTCCGCCTTTGTGCATGTATCTCAGCGTTTGTCAATATAAACTAATCTTGTCATAAAATTTGCTGCCTGTCATAAAACTCGCAATAGAACCAGAACACAAATAAGAAAAACTTTCCAACTGACATCACGTTTCGTTTGTCTTATCAAAATTGGTCCTCGCAAAAAAGAGATAAAATCAAAAACTCAATCCAACTTGTCACTGTCTAGTTGCGAACTGCAGCGACTCACCGCGAGATGGCGCTGCGCTGCGGCGCCCTCTGCAGCGCGCGCCGGAAATTAGATGACGCGGCGCGCAAACTAGGGTTGGGATTCAATCTATCGATAAATACAGGGCCTCTTAAAATTGATTCGGATTATTTTAGCCAGTGATTGGATTAGCTTGACTCTATATACATAAAGTTGCATTAAGACATTAATATTTTCAAAAGAACGAATGCGCAATAGCTAGCTAAATAATAGAAGATTAATGCTGAGGCCTGGGATGTAGCCATTTGCTCTTCCAGCTGAGGCAGATATAATTTTTTTCTCAAGCATTGAGGGGAAATGAAAATAAAATTTAAAAATAAACTTCCTCACGATTTAGGTGGTTTTCACGTTCCCGTCATTTTTCTTAAGTTTTTTTATGTCATCTGCCACCGTAAGCTATTTTTTTAGACATTGATAAAAACGTTAGACTCGAACAAAACGCGCACTCCTCGGCCATCGACTTGGCTGTATGACATTGTTGTTCATTATTCCATAGTCTCTTTGACTTCTTAAAAAGTTAAAAACAAATGAAAAACAGTCCAGCAATCCGATTTATGGTCAGAAAATCGCGCCTGCAATGTTATTCGGCCGTCAACAAGGCCCTTCATGTTCTGTTACTTAGAATACAATGACGACATTTACGACAATGTTTGAGAAAAGCAACTTTAATAACACACATGAATGACGACCCTATCCCTTACGTGGTAGACAGAGACCAAGATAACAAGGATCAAAGGATAAAAGTTGTCCAATCAGTTTTTCACGGGATGACTGGACCTTTTTAAACAGGGCTGGAGAAGTTTCGCAAAAATCAAAAACTGATGGAAAGAGATAAGGGTGGCCTTTGACCGGCAGTGAAACACTAAGAAAAAGAAAGATACCTATTAAAAATAAATAGTTATGCCATCAATTGCAACTTAATAGTTAAAGTTAGTTAATAATTGTTAGTGAAACTTGGCTTCAATTCTGCATTTTTAAGTTATAATTTTAAATACAACAGTTATCACAAAAATAAATAACATAATAAACACTAGAAAACTTGTAGTTATCGACTTTTTATCGATACTACCGCTCCCTGTCACCCGGCGGGACGAGAACACAAGTCAGCAATTTCCAACGAGCGGTGATTTATTCCATAACTCTCGTATCGTGTCACTCTTACGTCTCACCTGGGTTGACGGCTCGATAATAGTGACGTGCACTATTTGAAGTTATTTATCGACATTGTGCAAATTATAAGCAAAATATAGAATTTTAAAATAAACTAAATTTGATACTTAATGAGAGCGTTGAGAAGTATGGAGGAGGTGACTCTGAACGACAGAATAACGAATAGTGTGATAAGGGAACGTGCTGGTATTATAGAAGAGATAGTAACTAGGATAGAAAAAAGTATGCTTAGTTGGTTGGTCACGTAGAAGATGAAAGTAGACTAACTAAACAGATCTATACGGGGAATGTGAATGGTTGCGTTAGGAGGGAAAGGCCTAGACGGACGTTCTGGGACCAAATAAGAGACATTTTGAAAAAGGGCAGGTCAGGAGTACCCGAAACCGACGAGCATGTATGAAGAGATTGATGAATGTGGATGAAGCGAAAGAAGTATGTCAGAATCGTAGCAAGTGGAACAAAGTAGTCTCTGCCTATCCCTGTGCGAAAGAGGCGTGAATGTATGTATGCACATACATATGTTTGTATCATATTTAATTGCAATATTCATAATGATAAATCTAATCCGTTCCAACTTAAGAAGTATTCTCTTTTAAGGCGGTTAATATACCCATTGTCTCTATTCCACTGAGGCAGCGATAATGAAGATATTTTTAATGCATTTTTAACGAAAATTCCTCCCTAGTTTTACTAAAAAAAAATAATACGCAAAATTCTTTAAAAAAACTTCTTAATTCCATTTAATTCCAACACCCATTTGCACTTTCAAATTCAAAAACGAGATCAGAAACGAACCGGCATCAAAAGAATAATGAAATTCTACGATACGCCTAAACCGAATTAGCATAACCGGGTATTTACATAATTCGCGGTTGCACCGGCAAAATGCAGCTTAGTGCTTTACCCCCTTTTGCCGCTTGGGAACTGTTATTTGGCATTGAATTAATTAAAATTGTTAATGAATTTCATTAGAGTACGTACGTTAAGCTGGGTCGAGATGGTTGCAGAGTTAACTGTGCTAAGTTGTTCTGAATAAACATAAAATGTGCCTTTTGGCTGTATGGTGGTCTTGCAGGTGTCCCTGGGCGGCGGTGATTGCTTTCCATCAGGTGACTCGTCTGCTCGTTTGCCCCCTCTAATATAAAAAAAAAAAAGGTGTCTCCTGAGGCCATGGAATGCAGCAAAATGCATAAAAGAGGATCCGAGGAATGCGACACTGTTTGATCTTATTTTGGATGACTAAAAGTTGTTTGTAGTGAAATATGTTACAAATTGGCAGCTTAAAAATTAATTATAAAATCGACAAAATCGTAATGAAAAAAAATTGCACATCACTGACTTTCTTGCCAGATGCATTAGCTTCCAATTGAAAATATAAAGCACATGCTGTTGCCTGCGGCTTCGCTTCCGTTCCAGTACTTTTTGAAAAAAAAAATATTTTATACAAACCTTGTCCAAACAGTAACAAACACAACTAAAGAGTTATCCAATTCGGTGCAGTCGTTTGGAAGTTATGCGTGCACATATGTACATTTCGATGACATTATGTATGTATGTACACTTCATCCGCGTAGAATTGGATTGAAGTTTTTTGAAAGCACATCATTTGAAAGTACTACTCGAAAGTGATATAATTCTGTTCATAATTATGTCCAAAACTACAGCTCTAATCTAATTTTTTACTTTACAAGATTAATGATAGCCGTAATTATCATCTAAGCTACTCTTATTTCAAATTCTGCACAATTTTTCACATTTCGAGTGGTATTTTCACAGATGTGCTTTCAAAAATCGGACCCCAGGTACCTATTTCACCATCTCGACAGTAGTCAGTGAAAAATGCCAATTAAAAATCCAATGCGTAGCCAATATGAAGTAAATAGAATTGTCACTTGTCAGCGACTATTGTCACATTCGTGAAGTAGGGGCTAAATGTGGATAGTATATTCTGCAATAATTATAAACGTTGCGACTCTAGGCAGATACGACCTTAAACTATGCAATTTTCCAGGATGAAAAGTAGCCTATGTCAATCGAAAACTCTACGCGTACGAAGTCAGGGGAAATGCTAGTATGTTATATTAACATACTATTACACGATATTACACAGCAAGCGGGAAACGCCCTAAATTACAACGCATTATCATGTCACGTACGTCGTATATGTTATGCGCCCAATGTCCGCGACGTTTATAAAATAAGGGGGCCCCAACTGGGCACCACCGGCGGGGCACAAATTATTCGACACGCGTGAGATCGCGAATATTAATAAAGGTAAATGGCCCCTTAAATTAAACCTTTCTGGACAAGGGACGCCGCAAAAATGTCGGGGGTTTAAGAAAAAGTTGTCTTTTTGTGTTGCTTAATAAAGTATATTGTTTTAAGGCTTTGTATGCCCGAGCAGAATGCTAAATTTACATTTTTTTAATGAGATTACGTCACTAGACAAAACATTTTTTACATACATATATCTCGTCTTTATCCCTTACGGGGTAAGCGGTAACATGAATCCTAAGATACCAGGGAAGATCTGAACGGGAAGAGAAGCAACTGGTACATTCTGTTTTTTCTTTGCTCCCAGACCAGCATGGAAGAACTGCGTCTTGAAACTACAAAGAAATCTAAAAAAAAAACCGGTCAAAAAGTTCAAAGGGTTCCGTATCATTATCTATAAATATCTTTAAACCAGTGTAAGCAGAGCCCTGCTCCAAAGCAAAATGTACGCAGTGTGGGGTTACTTTATATTGGTCACTGCTATATACAGACATACATACACATTTACGGTTTTCACAATTATTCTTTAATCTGTGCTATAAGACCTACCTTCATACCAAATTTCAAGATTCTGCGTTCACGGGAACTACCTTGTAGGTTTTGATTCCCTTGAGAGTTGAAAATTTGCGGAAATTTGCGGCATAAACGGCTGTATCTTTTGATTGCGTTGGCTTAGAAGTTTGATTTTTTCACAGCTTCAAGGGACAGTAGACCTGAGTAATTGATATAAATTTCAGCTTCATACCTCCACGCGTTCCTGAGAAAAAGGGTCTTGACAGACGGACGGACGGACGGACAGACAGACGGACAACAAAGTGATCCTATAAGGGTTCCGTTTTTTCCTTTTGAGGTACGGAACCCTAAAAACTGAATAAAGAAAACCAAACCTATTTAATTACGCAAACGGCTCACGAAATTTGTCGAGAATCAATTGAAAAATGCAACCTGTAGAGAAGAACGTACAGCTGGACGAGTACGTGCTTCCGCCACCAACTACACACACACACACACACAAATCACGTCTTTACCCCTTCCGGGGTAGACAGAGCCTAAGGTAACAGGTACCTACAGGCCACATTTAGCAAGATTGTAGGCGTATAGGTGGAAAATCGAATCAAAATAGTGATGGGTTGCTAGCTTCATCGCCTATAACATGATTCCTATTATTATCGCCCATTCCCTCGATGGGCTTTTACCATCTGCGCGGATAGAGAAGCAACTGGTACATTCTATGTTTTTTCTTTGCTCCCAGACCAGCATGGAAACCACCAACTAGAAGTTAATAATCACCATCATATCAGTCATAGCGTCCACTGTTGGACATAAGCCTCCCCCATATACCTCCAGTTGCCTCGGTGGAACTCGCCACCGAACTACAAGTAACACATTGAAAATTCGCAAGCACCGGAACAAAATCGGACTCCGACCGTATTGCACCGAATCCACGGAAACCAATTTAAACCGCACAAAGACTGTTTGTGATTCCGAAGGATTTTCGAAAAATTGAAAACGGTCCGTATAGATCGCGTCTAGACGCAGATTCACCGGTTACTTGAAGATTACTGGGGACGTGGAAAAATTGGGCTTCATGTTTGTGTTGTTACTGTTCAACTGACAATACAGATAGGCCTTTGCTATGCTACAATATCGCAGTTTCATTTTGAAAGAAAGAAAGAAAAAAAGAAAAAAAGTTTATTTATGACAATCAACGACAATCAAAAAATATCAAATGTAATAAAATAAGCAAAATAAATAAATTGTCACAAAATGGTCCCAACTCAGCATTTGCTGGTCTTACAGCCAGCGCTGGTCTTCCGTTGGGACCATAGGGTGATCACATTAAATAAATAAACGGTGAGAAATAATAAACACTAAACATTATACATAATAAAATATAGTTGGATGTGGTTGCCCGGGCACAAAGCCCTTTATCTTTAAAAAAGGAAAAAAATAAACAAAGTAAGCACAGACAACCACATCACAGACAATAGAAAAATAGAATAGAAGGAAAGGAAGTGAAGTGAAATGACAACATGTAACTTTAGGTTAGAAAAGACATACAGTATAGTTATAAATGAAATTAACCAATTAACAAAACAAAAAGATGAAAGCTTCACTACAGTTAAACAGGCAAAGAAAAAACCTTAGACATTGCACGCAACGTAAAAGTGTGAGAGATTAAGCAATAGCTTTAATTTTGATATTGTTTTTGTGAAATTACGAAGGCAAATATGAGAGTGGGGTGATTTTGTCCCCCAATGTCCTGTACAATTCTTGAAAATATTCTTCCATGCTGGTCCGGGTGTAAAAAACCATAAAATTTACCAGTTGCTTCTCTTCTCGCACAGATGGTAAAATGGTCGAAAGTCTTAGAAATCATGTTATAGGCGATGCGGCTAGCAACCCATCATTATTTTGATTCCTCTTTCCACCTATACGCCAACAATCATGCTAAACATGGCCTTTAGGTCTTTTTACTAAACTCTGTCTAACCTGTAAGGGATAAAGATGTAATTAATGCATTATGCAAGCTGAAACAGAACGGCTTTAGTCTTACCTCCACCTTCGATACCCTCACGGATCCAGGAATCCAACATTGATCACGTCGAGGTCACCAATGTCGGATTTTTGGATCCGTGAGCGTTTTGCCTTGCCTCCACCTTCTGTACCCTCACGGATCCAAGAATCCAACATCATTATTACACATAAACGGATAACTCACGTATAAAAAGTCGAGTGATGCTCGACATGTTTCGGACTATTTCGTAGTCCATCTCCCTGGAGCGCTCGCCCCGGCGGCAGCGAAACGAACACTGCGCGCCAGCGCTCTGTTCGCGCGGCTGCTCGACGCAACTGACAGCGGCGCACAACTACCCTCGTTTTCATCGACATTTTTATTACTGTCAAATGTAGGGCAGCACACAACACTGATCACGTCACTCCGTAAAGGTTCGCTCACACTCACCGTTTGGTCAATATTTAAAACAGTTTTCCAACTCGGGGGCACCCCCCGACTTTTTATCGACTTTTTATACGTGAGTTATCCGTTTATGTGTAATAATGATTAAGTCTCACGGTAGTTTCATGTTGAAAATCCAACATATCCCTACTAAAGCGAAAGTAACTCTGTCTGTCTGTTACTCTTTGACCGCTCCACCGATTTTAATGAAATTAAGTTTTAGCCTCGGGGAAGAACATAGAAAAGTTTATATTCCGGGAAATCGCAGTTCCTCTGGGATAGCGATAAGTGGATTCGGCGCAGACGCAGTCGCAGCCAGAAGCTAGTGTTACATTATACCAGTAGGCTTATTGTCTAACTCGCTCGCAATCACCATCGTATTCATTTAGATAGTTCATGTGTGGGCTGACAATTGGCATCGGCATCAGCTAGCTGTCACATTCATACAAGAACTGTCAAAATGAACAATATGGCGATTGCGAGCGAGATAGGTAATAAACCCACTGCTCCCTATTAGCTTTGGTACATCTTCTTACTGGGCCAAAAAGGGATTCTAATTTAAACAAAAATGGAAGATAAGGCTTCCCGTTCTATTCCAAAAGGACTTGAGTGTATGCTAAAAGTCAACGGATACGTCGTTTTGGATTTGGCGAAGCTCACAGACATGTTTATGGTCTCGAGCGTGGAGAGATACACTTGAGAGCGAATAATCAGAATCTATTCAATTTACTCACTGCAGATTTGTTCTTTAAAGCTGGCTTTACCTTAACATCAATTTCTTATATGTATTGTGTCTTGTTTTTCCATGCTGGTCTGAGAGTAAAGAAAAATCAAAGAATGTACCAGTTGCTTCTCTTCCCGCGCTGATGGTAAAAGCCCATCGAGGATTTCCTGGAATCTTAGGAATCATGTTATAGGCGGCTAGAACCCATCACTATTTTGATTTCCTTCCCCACCTATACGCTCACAATCATGCTAAACGTGACTTTTAGGTCTTGTTCGCTTAGGCTCTGTCTATCCCGTAAGGAATACACGATTTTTGTATGTATTATTATCATACATACATAGATAAATCATGTCTTTATCCCTTACGGCACAGAGCCTAAGGCAGCAAGATCTAAATACCACGTTTAGATTGCGGGCGTATGGGTGGAAAGGGGAATCAAAACAGTGATGGGTTGACAGGGTTGTTTTTTTTTAAATAATTAATTAATAATCGGACTGGCAACATAACCGCCATCCGCAACTTGACGTCTAGACTGTAATACGCAGCGCATCCAACAAAACTTCAGCCCATCTCGGCTAAACGCATGTAAATCCTGCATTTGCATGTGAATCGCGCGTTTTCGAGCTCCGGACACAATGGCATACATGCATTCGCGGGATGCAGCAGTTTTTACAAGCTTTATATTAACTTGCAACGTATGTATGTTTGTCCGGGTGGAATCTTGCGAGTCAATGTTGAAGCAGGCTTTATCCGATTGAGCTGAAATTTTGCATGCTTGTGTAAGTCAGATGACAATACTAATCTGTAGGCTTATTACCTAACTCGCTCGCAATCGCCATCGTGTTCATTTCGACAGTTCTTATATGAATGTGACAGCTAGCTGATTCCGATGCCAATTGTCAGCCCATACATGAACTGTCAAAATGAACACGATGGCGATTGCGAGCGAGCTAGGTAATAAGCCTACGGGTAGTAGAATCAAAATAGTGATGAGTTGCTAACCGCGTCGGCTATAACTTGATTCCTAAGATTTTACTCGTTCCCTCGATGGGGTTTTACCACCTGTGCGGGATAAAAAGCAACTGGTATATTCTATGTTTTTTTGCTTTGAGACAAGCATAGAAGTAGATAGAGGATTTTATAAATTGACGTAGCGTGTTGAAAGAAGAAATAAAAAATACTTATTCATTTTGCAAGACACACAAGTATAAGAGCATAGACACAATTTTATAGAAAATAAACAACAAAACAACACTGACATGAAAAATAGATCATCAGCGTTGTGTGTGTCTTCGCAAAATGTGAAACTGTGGTGTTAGATACCTGTTGCTGATTTTTTTAAGTCGCTTTTCCTAAGCCTGCGTTTTTTGTTAATTAACCGTTTTGTCTGCTAAAAAAGGTTTTTTTTATAAAAACTCTTTAACTTTACAAATTAGTAACATGCGTCTGTAAATAATGTTTAATTTTAATTACAATTGCACCCTGTACCAAGAAACTTTGGATCGCATAAAGTTGCAGCCTCAATGCTGAATGTAACCATCCATTTCAGTAGCAAAAAGGTCCGTTGGCCTTTAAAAAATCTTGTAAATCGAGCTACACACTCATCGAAATAAAGTGCATCTTGCATGAATCGCAGTCTCCCTTCGCCCCCGAGTGTATCTCATTCAAGCCGTCTTCTTTGCAAGACGCGCCGCTATTCAAATTTAAATTTTAAAAATACACACACTTCCCTTTCAAATTCAAATTGCATTGTAGGGATATTTTTAATAGGCCCTTTTTGGTGGAATTTCCTGCATGCAATATCTCCTGTACATGCCACAATGATTTGTGGCATGTACAGGAGATAAATTATGGTGAAAGGAATGCATTATCAAAGCGAATGTACCAATATTATGCTAGAAACGTAATATATTAGCGGTGTCTGTTTATGTGTTGTGTGGCAGAATGAAAAAGGAGAAGGCAACACCAACAAAATGTAAGAGTGGCAACACTAGCGTTCTCTCCCTTCTTCTCGCTTTCTTTTAATAATACCTTTCCTTTCTTTTAATAATGCCTTTTCATTGATAATTAATCAGTGCAATAAACTAAATATTCTGAGCTACAGCTGATGATTCTGAAATGAAAGAATTGAAGGTCCTGGGACGGTGGATGGTAAAGTGATATTGAATCTTACATATATACAAACCCGGCTCGCCTTTGGCCAATTTTAAAAGACGCTTTTGGTAAACACAATGCCTGTCAATTCATACGGAGACGTTGAAGCAACAAAAGATCCAACCGCGAAAACTTTGACGACAGAACTGTCAAAAGTTCAATTTTATTTATTTACCTTTACCTTCTTGGATGCGAGTTTTGGCTGGTTGGCTTTGGTTTTGGCGTTGTGGCTGGTGTATTCTAGGCAACAACTGTTAACTACTTATTACAAAGCAGTTAGCTATTAATATACATAAGGAAAAGACAAAAATAATGCTTAACTGACTGCCTTCACTAGTTGGAGAGGCACCATAAACAATAAAATAGTGATTTGTTTAGATGGATTAGAGAATCTAACTTTATCATCTTCATATCAGCTGTAGGCCGTCCACTGTTGGACTTAAGCCTCCCCAATAGACCTCCAGTTGCCTCAGTTGGAAGCTTGCATCCACTGTGAACCCGCGACTTTAACCAGGTCATCCGTCCTCGTTGGTGGACGTCCTATGCTGCGCTTGCTCATCCTGGTCTCCACTTGGGAACCTTTCGGCCCCAACGACCATCTGTTCTTCGTGCTATATGATTCGCTTGGCTATGTCGTTGACTCTTGTTCTTCTACTAAATTAATACTTAATTACTTCTAAAGAAACAGATCAAAATATCCACTTATAATAAATGGCATGCCGCTAAGTTCAGACCGTTTCATGGTTATATTATTCCAGACTTTGTAAGAACTTTGGCGGGGCAATTAAAAAGTCCCAGTAGTAAAATCTGGCCGTAATAAAAACATATTTCTTGGACAAACTTAAATATCAGACGCCTTGGGAAAGTCTGCGAAAGAGGGTTCATTTTCTTGTAATCTGTAATCAGTTTGAAGTTCTTTTTTATCTCTTACGGAGTAGACATAATGTAATATTTTAATCTGATTTAATATGGTGTATTTATAAATGCTATTGGCAGAGTGCAAAGCGGGTGGAGGGGGTAGCCTAAACGATCACAGCGCTCGCTACGGCTAAAATTGTCATTTTTGTCGCTGACTTGAGCTGTCAAATCCATATTGCAGTAAACATTTTCTAATCGTTTTTGAGATAAAAATATGGTCCTGGCAAGATGTGTTGTTGCGAATTGTAATAACACCAAGAAGAATAGCGACTGTAAATTTTACCAATTTCCAAGACCATGGTGGAAACGAGACCAAAGAAATAAGTGGATATTTGCCGTAAGAAAAAAAAATTTAGTTACCTAACCTCTAAAATTTCACTGAAAACAACAATTTTAATATTATTGGCAATAATGTTACTGACTACCATTGTCCAAAATTGTGTAATATAGTAAAATAACACAAGATTTCATTAATATTTTTCACAATATTTACTTGCTTCTTGTTTGATAGCGGTGACAATATTGTCCATAATGACCGATTATCACGTGGCGCTGTCGTCGCGCACGGTCCCAATAATGATCTTGTAACCCTAGTTTATAAGTAATATATTTGCATGCTTGTTTAAGTAAAATGTACGCGCTCAAAAACGCTTCTTCATCTGTATTCACCACGACATTTGTGCAAATAAATATTCTTATTCTTATTCTTATTCTTAGACAGAGCCTAAGGTAACAAGACCAAAAGGCTACGTTTAGCATGATTGTGGGCGTATGTGGAATAGGGAATCAAAATAGTGATGGATGACTCGCCTATAACACGATTCTTAACATTTTCGCCCGTTGCCTCGATGTGCTTTTACCATCTACGCGGGAAGAGAAGCAACTGCTATGTTGTATGTATTTTCTTTGCTCCCAGGCCAGCGTGAAGGAACAATTTCGAAACACTTTACATTCTATGATCCTGTGCATATTTTATGTAATTTTGATTGTAGTTTACACTTCCCTGAGCCAAATTGAGCATAAACTCAAAGTTGTGGAGTTGGCAACAACTTCAAACAACTTGTTTTAAATGCCAGAGTTCATACTAATGTGTCTCGTTCCATTACTGGATGAGAAAGATTTCGCGGGAGTTTGCTGAATTAATTATTAAATGTGAATGTCTTTATAAATATTTGATGAATTGGTTTCGTTTAGTACGGTGGTGTTGGTTGGTAAATTTAATGTCTTCGTTATTTTGTTTTGTATATTGATGATGGCGTACTTTTAAAACGTAGCTACTATAGAGAGAAACATAACGTGTAAATGTGCTATGTGTATAGGTATTTACTGTTTGACTAACTTGACAATTAATTCATTTGGCAAGGCTTTACTTTCTCCTAACATATATATTTTTTGAAAATTTATGATACAAACTATACACCTTTAGGTAGGGTCCCCAGCAGGCAGCGTTCCCACGTTTTACGTCAGAGACTTTACAGGAGTATTTTCGTGGCAAGGTTGGTGGTTTATAGAAAAAATGATAAAAGGGGTTTCTTCCATGCTAGTCTGGGAGCAAAGAAAAAACTTAGAATGTCCCTGTTGCTTCTCTTCCCGCGCAGATGTTAAAAGCCCATCGAGGGATTGGGCGAAACTTTTAGGGATCATGTTATATAGGCGTTGTGGCTAGCAACCCATCACTGTTTTGATTCCCCTTTCTATCCATATGCCCACAATCATGCTAAACGTGGTCTAAGGTCTTGTCACCTTAGGCGCTGTCTACTCCGTAAGGGATAAAGACGTGATTTATATTTTATGTATGATAAAGGGAACTCACGTAATAAGTACTTTGTGCAGTACAAAATGTGTATGCGACTGCCTGCAATTAATTTAGCATCGCGTTTAGCTCCGAGGCTGATTGCAGTGGTAATTCAAATGAGATTAGATGAAACGTGGCAACATTTAGGAATAATTTGGTGCCATATGCGGGTGGAACCTGCAGTTCGTGGGAAAGTTTAGAATAAGTGACAAAATAAACATAAACCACGTCTTTATCCCTTACAGGGTAGCTAGCCTAAGGTAACTACTAAAAAGTCCCGGTTGTAAAATCTGGCCGTAATAAAAACATTATATTTCTTGAACAAACTTAAATGTCAGACGCCTTGAGAAAGCCCGCAAAAGAAATACATTAAGCTACTACAATACTTAAATTCTACTTAAATTAAGAAAGAAAGAAGACATTTATTCCTTTTTGCAAGACACTTAAATATAAGAGAATAATATAAATATACATATTTATAAGAAATAAACAGGAAAAATAAACACAGACATGAAAAATAGATCATCAGCGTTGTGTGTCTTCGCAAAAGTGAAACGGTCGCTGGCTCAGCATTACGCTGAGGTGTTAGACACCAGCAGCACTGATTTTCAGCCAGAACCGCCTGTCAAATTAAATACAAAGACTGTATAAGGTCCCCGAGCCTTAAATTATATTAGTCTATAGTAGAAATGTATTAGTCTCTACTAGTCAAAGTAAAACAAAGTATGCAAAGAAAGAATAGCTTTACTTTTCAGATTTTTCTATGTGTTCTAATTTTCAGTGTCGTTTAAAAAATCCTTACTTCCTTACTATATAATATATATATAATTATATAATAATATTATAAATGCGAAAGTAACTCTGTCTGTCTGTCTGTCTGTTACCTTTTCACGCTTAAACCGCTGGGCCGATTTAGTTGAAATTTGGTATACAGATAGTTTGAGTCCCGGGAAAGGACAAAGGATAGTTTTTATCCCGGAAAATTGCATAGTTCCCGCGGGATAGCACAGCCCAAACCACTGGACTTAGTGACTTGAAATTTTGTACATAGATACCTTATACAATGTAGGCATCCACTAAGCAAGGATTTTTGGAAATTCCCACGGGATAAGGAAAAAACGGGAATTATATATTCCATTCCGAGTGACGCTATCTCAGTAACTATAATAACTAGACTCTTCAAATTTGATACAAAAGTAGGTGATTACAAAACTAAGAAACTAATCTCAGGATTTTTGGAAATTCCCACGGGATAAGGTAAAAAACGGGATTTATCTACGCAGACGAAGTCGCGGGCATAAGCTAGTTACCAATATACCTACTACCTACCTAATAAATACCAAGCTTCACTAAAGCCGGAGCCATTTTGCTCGGACACCCACGTCTAATGTGAAATACAGAGACATGATAAGTTTAAATTTTCGTAACGAGATGAAAAAGATGCAGTAGAACTATGAATTAGTAATCTTACCGTATGTTGTGAAGGTTTGTATTTTCATTTGTTACGCCGGGTCGGTGAAGATAAGGTTGCTTTTGCAGCTTAAATGGAAACTTACCTGAAACAAAATATACATACATAAATACATACATCACGTCTTCATCCCTTACGGGGTAAACAGAGCCTAAGGCAAAAAAAAAGCCAAAAAGCCACGTTCAGCATTATTGTGGGCGTATAGATGGAATGGGGAATCAAAATAGTGATGGACCCGTATCGCCTATAATATATGATTCCTAAAATTTTCGCCCATTCCCTCGATGGGCTTTTACCAAATACGTCAAAATTGTCGGTTATGAAAGTAACTTGGTGCAACCGCATGCATACCGGTATTATTCGGAACCGGTATCGGGGCCTTGAACCAGGAACCGGTATTTGATTGGAACCGGTTCCTCCTTACCGGTACCAAGCTTTGCAACCGGTATCCTATAAGTTTCCGGTACCAAGGCAAACGGTTTTGCAAACGGCTTCGTCGCGTGTAAGAAACTTTTTTGACGACCGGTATTTTTGGTATTTAGTACAGATATATTTTTACCGAAGAAAAACCTCTCAAGTTGAGGGTCGTAGGTTCGAACCCGGGCTCGCACCTCTGAGTTTTTCGGAATTGATGTGCGATATTGCATTTGAAATTAACCATGAACTTTTCGGTGAAGGAAAACATCGTGAGGACTTGCACACATCTGCGAAGCAATTCAATGGTGTGTTTGAAGTTCCCAATCCGCACTGGCCCTGCGTGAGAACTATAGCCCAAGCCCTCTCGTTCTGAGAGGAGGCCTGTGCCCAGTAGTGGGACGTGATGATGTTTTTACCAGTTCTCTAGAACCGAAACGAAGACCTATAAGTTTAAAGTAACAACCAACAGTGTCAGTTCCTATACGACACCCTTCCACGGATAAGTCATTCACCGTCGGTCAATTTACATCTCCCGGGAATCGAACCTCATCCACATTCATTACGGCTGTCCGGGTAAAGTGGATCCGTTGGGGTAATTGATCGATGCCCTGGGACGGAACAGCTGGCCACACTAGACCCAGAGGCCTTACGCACGTGTTTGGTATTCATTTCATTTTTTAGAATTCCGTACCTAATGGGCAAAAACGGGTATCTCATGTATGGACCGTGATAGCTAGACCAGGGGTTCCCAATCTTTTTCAACCTGCGGCGCAGTTACAATTTTAGTATTTTGTAACGGCGCCCTGCCTTAGCTAAGTTGTTAGGTTAGGCAACTTAAAGGGAGATAGTAAAAAAGAGTGACACGACGCTATATTATTTACCGATGCGAGCGCTCAAATAGGTACCGGCGAATATTTGTGGTTTCGGACAATGATAGAACTCACGGCGCCCCTCTTTACTTTCTACGGCGCACCAGGGCGCCGCGGCGCACACTTTGGGAACCCCTGAGATAGACAGTTACAGTTTTCACAGGTGAGGTTCCTGCTACTGGTAGCGGTAGCACGCACGGAATGATGAAGATCCGGGTTCGATTACCGGCCATAGCTTTACTTTTACCTGCTATGTGTGGTGTAGCGGTATAGCACGCGTCACGGAATGATGAGGATCCGGGTTCGATTCCCGGCCATAGCCATGGTTTATTTTTCGGATTTTTCTGTTCTATGCTGTTCTGGGAGCAAAGAAAAAACGTAGAATGTACCAGTTGCTTCTCTTCCCGGCAGATGGTAAAAGCCCATCGAGGGAATGGGCGACAATCTTAGGAATCATGTTATAGGCGATGCGGCTAGCAACCCATCACTATTTTGATTCACCTTTCCACCTATACGCCCACAATCTTGCTAAACGTGGCCTATAGGTACCTGTTATCTTAGGCTCTGTCTTCCCCGTAAGGGATAAAGACGTGATTTGTGTATGTATGTGTATGTATGTTTCTGTTCTGATTCTCAGTGTCGTTTAGAAATTTAGCTTGTAACTTGTAAAAACTGGCAATATCATGATCATGATTAGCTGGATTAGCCGTGGTAGCCTAGTGGTGTGACCTGTGGCTTCTCAAGCAGAGGGTCGTGGATTCGAGCCCGGGCTCGCACCTCTGAGTTTTTCAAAATTTATGTGCGATATTACATTTGAAAAACATGATCTTTTCGGCGGAAGGAAAACGTGAGGAAAGCTGAACACTTCACTATTTATCACTAATTTAATCCACTCCCTGTCTTTAGTACCTTATCTTTTCTTTTTGCTTCTGATCAAATCCTTTTCTGTTGTATGGTCTTCTTATTTTTCATTGCTTCTCACATTTATTTTATCTTAAGTATTATGTTATGTGTATATGTATGTATTATTTTATTTTATTTATATAGCTATGTATTATATTTATGTTGATATTGTTGATTTTGTTATCCCTGCGTTTATCCTGTCTATTTGTTTCCGCCACCTACTTAAACTGTCTCCAACTTATTTCTATCATTGGTTGTCTGGAAGAGATTGCTATTAAGTTATAAGACCGCCTATTGTCTACTTTGTTCTTTGTTTCTGTATAGTTTTGTACTGATTTGTGGTGTTCAATAAAGAGTATTTGTATTGTATTGTATTGCACTTCTGCGAATCAATTCAATGGTGTGTGTAGTTCCCAAGGAAAGGGAACTATAACCCAAGCCCAGCAGTGGGACTTATAGAGGCTGGAGATGAGATGACATCATGATATGGATTGATATACGCATTATAGGTAGGTATGGACAGCAGGCAGTTGTACTGAACCCAGCCGCAACACGAGACTGCACTTAAGATCATTCCGCTGTCAATCGAACGTTAAATCATGGATTGATTAGACCTAATCATTAGGATGTTACACCTGTGGCCCGATTTTTGATACAATACACAATACAAATACACACATACACAAATCACGTTTTTGTTCCTTACGGGGTAGACAGAGCCTAAGATAACAGGTATCTACAGGCCACGTTTAGCATGATTAAGGGCGTATAGCTGTAAAGGGAAATCAAAAGTGATGGGTTGCTAGTTGCATCGCTTATAACATGATTCCTAACACATGGGCTTTTACCATCTGCGTGGGAAGAGAAGCAACTGGTAAATTCTGTTTTTTCTTCCAAAACATCATTATGCCTTTATTTCACTTCGTCTAATACCACAAGAAATTAACTACACAAAATTATGTGATTACACGGTTGGACTTCCGCCACATTCACACGCAATTAACGCACAATAAAAAGAGAAGGAAGATGAATACAGACCGATGGGAGATAGTGGCCGTTAGCGGCCCAAGCGCACGATAGAAATCGGTTCGGAGCGTACCGGGGAATAGAAACGATTCGGTTTAGAATACAACGGGGGCGCTTGTGAATGTGCCACTAGAGGCGATCCAGTAACATCCACTTGTCTCTGGTTTTGGCGGGCTTCGTGACATAAATTATAATTTCTTTCATGTACCTGTTGAAAAGTGATTTCTCTCCAGTAGTTCTTTTTGCTGACTCCACCCTCTACCATCATCGAGTCCCCAGATATTATAATCGGAAGCGTCATATCTAACCCGGGGATCGGAAACCAGTTTTTGAAATTAACCGGTTTGGGATCAACCGAAACCGAAACGGATTTAGGTTAACGGTTTGAATAGCGGTTATTAAAGAAACCGGTTTTCACACTAATTAATCAGGTTTTTTAGCGAAATTAACCGGTTAACAAAAAAAATGTTTATTTTATAATGTTCGTTTTTTGTATTTGTTTTTTTTTTGGATTTTGCACCAAATAAACCTTTTTCTTTCTTTAATTTGGGTTAAAACGCTATATTTTGTCATCTCTTTTAAAACATTCTCTGTAGCCAGCGCAAAATACAAATAACTTTATTTCGCTTGAAACATGGTACAGAAGATGGAGCACAAATAAAATTGCATGCAGGAAAGAGATAGAAGGAGCATCGCGGGGTGACTCGTCGCATGCGGTGCGGTGGGGACGGCGTTGCTTCGAGAAGAACCGGTTTCGTATCGGTGAGTAACACTTAATTTAATTTCCTCCGTTAACCGGTTAATCCAATCATACCGGTTTTATGAACAATATAAACCGGTATTGCGAAACCGGTTCCGATTCCTGATCTAACCTAATTTATTCCATCATATTCCGTCCGGTGTGCCACCGCCGCAAAACACGCGAGCATTTCCTGAAGCTCGAGCTGTTTCCGGTTCCTGTTGTAAAAAGAGCCTCGGATACGATATTAGGGGACCCAGACCGTAGGACCACTGAATGCGGCACAGACTTTCTTAAAAATAATTCATTGATATCGACATTAAATTAAAAAAAATAAAAAAACCGTCATGTTTTTCAAAAAATTTCAATTGTGCTTGACAAAAAAATGCTTCCATGGATACAATTGGCATTGTTCATTTTTTTAGTATGCTCCAATTCGAAAATCATTTCGAGGAAAACCATCAATTATCCGATTTATCTTGTCTGATTTCAAAAATACTTTATGATTGCAGATATTTTTGTAAAAGTACTTTGAACCTTTGTTTGACCGAACGACCGGGTTTTTAGACAGAATCCAGCATCGAATGTTTGCCACAAAAATTAAAAAAAAAGTTTGGCTACGGCAACTGTCACGTGTCACTGTCAAATCTACAAAACCATAGACAAAGCCGTTTTTTTTATAGCCAGCCGAACGAAGGCGATTGGGATTCTGTCTAAATTCACGAATTATCAAACAGCGAAAAATATTTATTATTAATTAACAAAGCTACGTAAAAGCATAATATTTAAATTAGTTGCTTAAAATAGTGTATTTTATCAAATAAAGGTGTTAAAAGCACAGCTTAAAAAAAAGAACAATGCCAATTATTGTCGATGTCCAAAGTGCACGGCGTCAAAATTGACTTAATCCAAAACTACGACAAAAATTTGTGTAGGAGTGTTCAATTAATTCCAAAAGACCTTGTATATGTACATATCGGTACATTTTGCCACAAGGCGTACAAGGCATTCTTTCTGCCTTAAAAAGGTCCAAAATGCCAGTCATCAGTTTCCAGGGTCTTCTTCTTCTCAAGGTGCCTCTCATTACTTGGTTGGCTGTTAGCTTAGCGAACCTATCCCTGTCCCGTGCCAGACAGAACAGGTCTTCAGGGTCTACTAATCATTTAATTTAGAACCTTACCAGACGGGGAGTGGGGCAAAGTATTGGCTTACTAGCCTTCTGTCCGCAGCTTCGCCCGCGATAAATTAATTTTCCCGTAGGAAAAGGTATTTTCCCGCGGTAAAAAGTAGCCTATGTCACTCAATGATAATGTAGCTTTCTAAGGGCAAAAGAATTTTTGAAATCGGTCCAGTAGTTTCGGAGCCTATTCAATTCAAACAAACAAACAAACAATCAAATCTTTCCTCTTTATAATATTAGTATAGATAACTAATATCTCTCTTCTTCCTCATTCCCTCACTGCTGAGGATCGTGACCACATACGATCAGCTTCCATTTTTTGCGGGCATATGCTGAGTGGACTGCACGGTGCAGGTTATCCACCGTCTTCTTTACTGCATCAGACCACCTTGTACAGTCGCCATCAGATGTATAGTAGCGGGCGAGGTCCTCAAATATTTCGGAGCAGCCTTAAATTTCAATGAATTCGTAAACGTTGCTTTCAATAAATTCCGGACGTCACTGATCATCAAAGGTATCGGTGCAGTCAGGCTGATCATAAAGATCAGAACATTTGTGGAAAATATATCTTAACTTTGTAACAAACAGTTTAAAATACAATGAATAATGCATGCACGAGTACACTATAGTAGGTGACATCTTTCATTTTGGCATGACGTATTTATATTTGTATTTGTTTGAAATTCGAATCTATTATTATATACGTTAGGTCTGTTTTCCACAAATGTTCCGATAGTTATGATCAGCTTGACTGTAATTTCTGATATTTTTACCTCATTGAACATCCCGAATTTATTGAAAAGTCGCTGCACTTATATTTATGACGACTTTATTGAAATTTAATGTTGCTCCGAAATATTTGAGGACCTCGCCCGTTAAGATTATGTTTGATGGCGACTATAGGTGCCCTGTAAATGGTAGCTAATATGGTTAATCCAATTTTACCAACAATATAGCCAGTCATATCCAGAAACCACAATTCCAAGATACGCAAAAGGGAGTGGCGGTAGTCGACAATTTATATACCATTAGCGCCTTTGTGTTCCCGCAAACCGATAAACCTCGCATGCCTGCAATCACCGCACATTCAACTCTAATACTCGGTAACAAAGACCACCATACCCGCCATTAGAAACCGAAAACTTTGCGCCAAACATTACAAGTTGAATCCTATGGTGCTCATAATAAAGTTGTGGAAGGAAATGGCGGAGGAAAAAGCGTAATGATAGATCTAAAAAGAAATGTGGGGCAAAAGTGCGATAAGAACCATTGACTAACATAGGAAGGTATGAATCGGTACAAATTGAGGCAAATACACGAGGAATTTTGGTGCGAAACGGTTTCGATTCAGCGGAAAAGGCGATTATTGAAATCACACCCGAGGAAACAGCTTTGGAAACTACAAAAAAAAAACCACTTTTTTATATTCCCAAACGATTTTATGTTGTTCCTACTCAGAATTACTAGTTTTATTCAATATTAATGGCACAAAAAAATCTCTAAGTATGTATGGAGCAACAAAAAGGAAAAATTCGGGACATCTTTTCGCTCGTACGGGGATGGAAAGAGCTCTAGATTTTGAGTGGGAACAGCATGAAATTCGTAGATGATAAAAACTGTGGGAGTGGCAATTATCGCCTTTCAGTCTGTTACATAGGCTTTTATAATACGCAATGGTCCATGCAGCATTAAATTTGTTCTTCTACGGAGCTTTGTGGTTAGTTTCATAAAAAAACATCTTAAAAACGGTCTTTCACCGATTAAGTTTTATTCCTCGGTACTCATCACTTCCACGTTGGTCTGGGAGTAAAGAAAAAACATAGAATGTACCATTGCTTCTCTTCCCGCGCTGATCGTAAAATCCCAACGATGGATTGGGCGAAAATCTTAGAAATCATGATAAAGGCGATGCGGCTACGACCCATCACTATTTAGATTCCCCTTTCCACCTATACGCCCACAATCATGCTAAACGTTGCCTTTGGGTTTTGTTACCTTAGGCTCTGTCTACCCCGCAAGGCATAAAGACGTGATTTATATGTGTGTGTTCCATCCATACGCCCACAATCATGCTAAACGTGGCCTTTAGGTCTTTTTATCTAAGGTTCTGTCAACCCCGTGATTTGTGTGTATATATTAAAAATCAAATACAAGTACCGATTAAAATGTCTAGTTAACACGGTCCCACCGGGCCACTAATCAAGTTCTGGACCGAGCCGGTGGCACTAACCGTCAGTCAAGTTGTCAAACTGCCGGTTAGTGCGAGTAAATTAAATAACTTGCCGGTTGCTTGACGTCGCGAGTTTAGTTAGTTCTGTAGGGTGGCCATGTTTGAGCTCGACATTGGGAATTTGTGATTTATAGAGTGATCGCTTAAATGAGTCTCGTCCGCGCGGTACAGGGGCGCGGGGTGGGACGACAAAGGGGGCCGAGAGAGGTGCGGGCGGCAGGCGCACTGCCCGCCCGCACCGAGAGAGCTCCCCGCGCCCCGCAACTTCAACATCGCAGAATAGGAAATATTACTGATATTTTTCATGGCTTTCATTAAAAGCTCATTTAAATAGTAAACAATATAAAACAGTCATTTTTCAAATATCTATTAAAATAACCGAAATAAAAGCTATCAAAGATTTGTCTCTGTTTCTTTCTTTCTTTGTTCTTTAATATGGAATTCGTATGGCCATTGTGACAAATGACGTCACATGTCATATCGGATCTCTTTCTAATCGCTGACTAATTAGAAGTTTAAAACTCTTATATTTTCAGTAGTTTTTAACCGATATTACTTTTAATTTCACTTTTAGTCCTGTCTTTTACGATACCTATATTTTTTTAATGCATGTTCACTATTAAGGGTACCTATAAGAATTTCCAAAACCGGTTCCGTAGATATATAAACCACGTCTTTATCCCTTACAGGGTAGACAGAGTCTAAGGTAAAACCCAAAAGCCACGTTGGCCATGATTGTGGGGTATAAGTGGAAAAGGGATCGAAATAGTGATGAGTTACTAGCCGCGTCGCCTATATAATGTTTCCTGAGATTTTCGACCATTCCTTCGATGAAATTAGTTTTTATAGACCAGTTAAATAAATAATGAAATACAGAAAACTAAGCAAATAAAAACACTAAACAGATGTCTATGGCGAGTGTGAATACGAGCGTTGGGAGGCGGATTTTTTAAAAAGGTCACGTCAAAAGTACTTTAAACCGGCAAGCATGTATGAAGAGATTGACGAATGTGGATGGAGCGAAAAAGGTATGTCAACATCGTAGCAAGTGGAACAAAGTAGTCTCTGCCTACCCCTATAGGAAAGAGGCGTGGCAGTATGTACGAAAGGAGCTGGTGGTGGATCTTGTAGTTTCAACGCACACTTAGAAACGAAAAGGCGAGCCACTTTTCAGCGTTGGCGTAGGCACTGACAGCGAAAATTAAGTCCTATCCGAAACATGATTATTGTCACCCTAGTGCAAAGTTTGCCGTGTAATAACAATAACAGCAGACAGAGGGCGCTTCGGGCTGACATACAACCACATAACTGTTTGTATTATGTTGGGAACTGTGTCACAGTATATATTATATAAGCTGAAGCAGTAAGGAAACTACGAACAAATCGGTTGAAACGAAACACGCACACAGGCGCGCGCTTTACACGGCCCCTAAGCGGACCTCGTCCACTCCGCTCAGGCTCAGGTCCGCTTAGGGGCCGTGTAAAGCGCGCGCCTGTGTGCGTGTTTCGTTTCAACCGATTTGTTCGTAGTTTCCTTACTGCTTTAGCTTATATATATACTGTGACTGTGTGATATAAGAACAGCGACCGTTTCACTTTTGCGAAGACACACACAACGCTGATGATCTATTTTTTCATGTCGGTTTTTTTTCTTGTTGATCTATACTAATATTGTAAAGAGGAAAACTTGATTGTTTGTTTGTTTGCATTGAATAGGCTCCGAAACTACTGGACCGATTTTAAAAATTCTTTTGCCGTTAGAAAGCTACATTATCACTGAGTGATATAGGTTACTTTTTACCGCGGGAAAATACCTATTCCTACAGGAAAATTAACTTATCGCGGGCGAAGCTGCGGACGGAAGGCTAGTATATATATAAAAGCTTACAACTTCAATCAGCAGTCGTCCACAAGTAACGACCCTCATTAGAACCAGGTCCCGGAGGCTTGCTGTAACAGCCAGGATTTGCATATTGACTCTACCGAATTGGAAGTTACGTAGGCCCCGATTAGGCTATCTAGACTTATGGTAATGCCTACATAAAGTTAGGAAGGAACGATAAAGTGGAATTAGGCAATTTTTATGTCCTTCGGGACCTTATCGACTGCCTTTTGCTGAAGGAGCTTGTTCCCTTTTTTTATTCTTAGGTTTCGTACTCAAAAGGTACTTTATTACAAAGACTTCGCCGTTTATCTGACTGTCTGTAACCCGAATATTTTTACTATCAAATGAATCAAGAATTTTTCCTTTTTTATTTTTTATGCATACTTTTACGGTTTTACCATTAGAAATTAAATCGAACCCGGATCCTCGTCATTCCGTGACGCGTATACCCTTAAACTACCCACAGCAGGTGGATAAGTCTTCCAATTTTTCTATCTGTTACTAGCTGTCACGTGACCTTGTTACCATGCGAATTTTTGGCGCCAAGCGTGTGAGTGGGTTCGATTCCCGGCCATAGCTTTACTTTTCGGATTTTTCTGTGTTCTAATTTTCAGTGTCGTGTAGAAACCGAATATTTTTGCCTGTGTAAACCAATATAACATGACCTCACACTGCCTACATTTTGTTTAGGAAGCAGGGTTCTCCTAACACTGGATTTTGTTTTCAATTGCTAAATTTGTACGGAACCCTCATTGCGCGGGTCCAACTCGCACTTGGCCGGGTTTTTCACAAACACTCAACACAGTAGCACAACATAACAATAGTAGTTCAGAGTTTAACAAACAAACAAATTTTCGCATCTATATTTATAAAAGAAAGTCGTGTTAGTGTGTCGTCTATTTATAACTCGAGAACGGCTGAACCGATTTGGCTGAAGATTGGTAGAGAGGTAGCTTAGAACCTGGAGATGGAAATAGAATACTTTTTTTCCGATTTTCCCGCGGGATTGGAAAATCCCGAAATGTTGTACCAATAAAACCACATTACATGTGGCATACCTCCATATTCTTCCTTCATTAGTATAAAGGTGCATTACAAAGGAATTTTTCAAATTTCCCACGGGATAAAAACACGAGGCAAATAATTAAGACTATAATTAGGTAGTAGATAATATTCCTAGAGGATCATGTAGGTGAGTAGGTGAGGTCACGTAGGTCTTAGAGAAGGGATTTTCCGAATTGTCCACGGGATAGGAAATAAAAACCTTATACCTGGAGACATGAGTGGATGTATGGGGTATGTCGTCACACTGACGTTATCTGCGCGGACGCGGACGAAGTCGCGGGTAAAAGCTAGTTTACAATAATTATTAGTAAGGGTTTCTTCCATGCTGATCTTAGAGTAAAAAAAAACCATGTACCAGTTTCTCTTCCTGCGCAGATGGTAAAATCCCATTGAGGGTATGGGCGGAAATCTTAGGACTAATGTTATAGTCGATCCGGCCGGCCATCACTATTTTGATTCCCCTTTCCACCTATAAACCTATAATCATGCTGAACGTGGCATTTACTTGTTACTAAAGGCTCTTACCTCATAAGGGATATTTTTTTTATTTTTTTATTTATTTAGAAACAAACAGTCTCTTAATAGCTATATGTATTACAATAAATTTTTTGTAAAATCTAGACTTACAGCTTCCTATGGAAAAATATTGAAACCATACATTAATTACGCAAAACTAAGAAGTTTACAGAGTTACAGTGAAGCATCTTTGTGCATCAAAAACAAAAAGTATACATTTTTTTTTCTGTTAAAAACCTACACAAGCAAAAAAACAGCCTAATCATAATCAGTAATACACTGCAAGGATTGTCTCTTAAATCTACTTAACTTGTTACTGAAAATATCCAAATTTACGTATGTACTTATCATTATACAATCTGCACGCTCTCTTTATGAAACTATTATTTGCATACGAAGTTCGACTCCGGGGGATGTGAAACAGAGGTTTCTTTCTGCATGCTCGCTCGCAACGACGGGGCACTCTAAAGGAAAGGGATTGTAACAACAAAGGGGCTTCGACATGATTACTAATAACCTTGTAAAGAAGTAATAAAGACGTGAATGTATGTATTACCAGGGATTAACAGAGCGTAGTTTGCTATACCTCCATGTGGACATCTATGGCAGTGGTCATTTACTCGATTTACGACCTCTGCAGCTGACGGACTTAATGCCAGACTCTGCGAACTACATTAGTGTTGAAGTTACTTCATGCTCTAGAGACACAGCTTTGTTTAGCTAGCTATTAATAGCGGATTTGTTGTCCCTTCCTTTGAACATCGAGAGAATATACCTAAATACATAAATACTTACACATACACAAATCACGTCTTTATCCCTTACGGGATAGATAGAGTTTAAGGTAACAGGTACCTGCAGGCTACATTTAGCAAGATTGTGGGCGTATAGGAGGAAAATGGAATCAAAATAGAGATGGGTTGCTAGCCTCATCGCCTATAACATGATTCCTATTTTTTTCGCCCATTCCCTCGATGGGCTTTTACCATCGGCGTGGGTAGAGAAGCAACTGGTACATTCTATGTTTTTTCTTTGCTCCCAGACCAGCATGGAACAGAAAATTAATAGTTTCTTAGGAATCACGTTATAGGCGATGTGGCTAACAACCCATCACTGTTTTGATTCCCCTTTCCACCTACGCCCTCAATCATACTAAACGGGCCCTTTAGGTCTTATTACCTTAGGCTCTCTCTACCCCGTAAGGAATAAAGACGTTATTTACTTATGTACGTATTATTATTTTTTTGAAAACCCCCCACTCAAAAATAGACTTAATTTAAACTTAATTTAATTGTATGCCAAATTGCCTCACATCAATTTCGATAAAAGCTGATGTTCTTCAAACTGTTGGACCATATTTTACCACAAAAGACTAAGAACTACCGCAAGAAATCTGGCCTTCGAAAAAAAAAACTGAATTCAAATGTCCACCTTTAACGTTAACCTCCGCTTTTACAGGAAAGACCAAGCTCCAAACATCTGCCTCCTTCGCCAAAATGGCATTTTTCCAAATCTATTTTCAATTCATTGAACAACTTATCCATTGTCTGCTAGTAAACAATAGCCCATCGTTTTAATCCATCTTTTCGCTACAAAAAAAGATTTTCCTAACCTTGGTCTTTCAAAAGAACGCGACAGTATTTTCTTATAAACACTGTCAATACATTCCGTGGGTGTTAAAGGACACAAAGCTTTTTTTTCCGAGTAACAAAACCTTTCAAACATCAAAGGGCATAAAAAACACCTCCGCCGAGTTGTTTGTAAGAAACTTATGAATTTGCGTCAGCTCTTAATCCGGTCCTTCGGAGGCTAATGACACCGTTATGCACTTAGACCACGCAAAAGCGTATTCCTAAAGGCGCCGTCACACCGATGCGTAATCACCACAGGTCTTATAAAAGCCAAAACACGAGATTTGAAAATCGTGGTGTTCCTTTTCGCTCACACTAGCCCCCTTATTCATAAACGCTCTATAGGCTTCTGCTAACTTAGCAATCGTTTGTCCTTATCTGTGAAAGGTAAATGTCAAAGTGACAGATAAGGACAAACGATTGCTAAGTTAGCAGAGGCCTACAGCGCGTTTATGAATAAGGGAGTTAGTCTTTGAGAGTGAGAGAGAATCTGGATTTAGAGAAACAAAAATATGACGTGAGTAAAAACGCTAACAAGTGCTAACAAATAAGCAGCGCCATTCTTTGCGCTTATACTTTTGCGGCTGTAAGTGAAAGAGGACCTTCTATACTACTCGTATTTGAAATTCAGCACAATTTTTCACCACTTTCGAGTGGTATTTTCACACATGTGCTTTCAAAAATCGGCCCCCAGAGCAAATTACTACTGGTTCAGATGATAACTGGGGAAAATTGACAAAAAGAAAGAAAATGAAATGGGATAAGGTTAGACAAAGAGAGAGAGAGACTGAAGGAAGTACGGTGTGACAGATGGCCGCGTCCTTAGTCACGCCGAGCTTGTTCCATCCAGTTTAGACCACCTGGAGTTCAGCAAGAAAATATTCTTAAGGAAGGGGCGGATGAAAAAAGGAAGACCATAACTTAATTAGACAGGGTATTGTGTGAAGCTAAAAGCTGGCAGTTTTAGCAATATTGTTATACCTACATACATAAATCGCGTCTTTATCCCTCACGGGGTAGACAGAGTCTAAGTCACCAAGACTGAAAGGCCATACTTACCATCGTTGTGGGCGAATAGGCGGAAAAGGGAATCAAAATAGTGATGGGTTGCCACTTCGCCTATAACATGATTATCGCCGATTCCCTTGATGCGCGAGTAGAGAAGCAATTGGTATATTCTATGTTTTTTCTTTACTCCTAGACCAGCATAGAAGAAACTAATCAGTAGTATAAATTATCAGGTTGTTCTTCAACGAATTCTATGGTTTGGTGTCGACTCTCTAAGCAATATATTTGACGACCGGATAGCCTAGTGGTTAGTGACCCTGAGTATGAAGCTAGAGGTCCTGGGTTCAAATCCCGGCAGGGGCAGACATTTTTATGGTGAATACGAATGTTTGTGCCCAGTCATGGATGTTGTATGTATTTAAGTATGTATTTATCTACATAATATAAGTATGTTTATCCGTTGCCTGGTATCCATAGTACAAGCTTTGCTTAGTTTGGGGCTGGGTCAATTGGTGTAATTTGTCCCAAGATATTTATTTATTTATTTAATATCAAGAATATAATATCTTCCATGCTGGCCTGCGAGTAAAGAAAAAACATAGAATGTACCAGTTGCTTGTCTTCCCGCGCAGATGGTAAAAATCCATCGAGGGAATGGGCGAAAATTTAAGGAATCATGTTATAGGCGATGCGGCTAGCAACCCATCATTATTTTGATTCCCCTTTTCATCTACGCTCACAATCATGCTAAACGTGGCGTTAAAGTTTTGTTACCTTAGGCTCTGTCGACCCCGTAAGGGATAAAGACGTGATATATGTATGTATGTATATAGATCAAGAAGTTTGGTTCAGCTCCAGGAAGAAGCAGAGAATGGGACTACCCATCAGTTAGGTCAGGAATCCAATGATGATCCAGGTGAAGAAGCTGTGGAGAAAGCAAATGATAGTATATATATTGAAGCAAAAGATGAAATGTATATATACTGAGTGAACCTGAGGTTCAGGATGATTTTTTTTTATTTATTTTTTATATGAACAGGAAGGCAAACGAGCAAGTGGGTCACCTGATGGTAAGTGATCACCACTGCCCATAGACACCCGCAACCCCGGAGGGATTGCAGATGTGTTGCCAACCTAGAGGACTAAGATGAAACGCCTCTTGTGCCCGTAATTTCCCCAGCTGTCTTACTCTCCGCACCGGAACAGCAGTGCAAGCACTGCTACTTAGCGGCAGGATTAGCGAGTAAGATGGTGGTAGCGATTCGGACGGACCTTGCACAAGGCCCTACCACCCGTAATTAGGGTAAGTATTACGTAGCTGTGAATTCTATAACAACGTTGGAACGTTTATTATAGAAATGAATTCGAATGAAACGAAATTAAAAAAAGACAAATCATACGCGCCATAAATCGCGGGGTATTAAATCATTAGCACGTTATCCGTTGCATGGACGGCTTAGAGTCGTAAGTCATCATAAACCGGAGGGCGGTAATTCATGCTTTCTACCCTTTGCCCGTGGGTGAAGCGATCTGTAGTTATTTTTTGGACAAATACAATGGGAGTTTCGCAAAGAAATTAAAGTATTTTGCTTAGGTTACCTATTAAATTTAAATTCTTCCATGCTGGTCTGGAAGCAAAGAAAAAACATTGAATATACCAGTTGCTTCTCTACCCGATGGTAAAAGCCCAACGAGGGAATGGGCGAAAATCATAGGAATCTCGTTATAGGCGATGGGGCTCGCAACCCATCACTATTTTGATTCCATTTTCCACTTATACGCCCACGATCTTGCTAAATGTGGCCTGTAGGTATCTGTTACCTTAGGCTCTGTCTACTCCGTAAGGGACAAATACGTTATTGGTGTATATATGTATGTATTAAATTTTACATGATTTTTTTATCAAGCAGAAGTATTACCCTCAACTGGGGACTTTGCTAATTTTGAGGCTAATTTGATCGTTTTAAAATTGCTATAAAATCGATATCACTACATAGTATAAAACTAAGTCGCTTTCTCTGTCTCTATGTCCCTATGTCCCTATGTATGCTTATATCTTCAAAACTACACAGCGGATTTTGATGCGGTTTTTTTTAATAGATAGAGTGATTCAAGAGAAAGGTTGTTATGTATAATTCTACGCAGACGAAGTCGCGGGCAGAAGCTAGTTGTCCATATACGGTGAATGCTGGCATGTAGATGCAAAGGCAATCGATGAAGACATTGATTGGAAGCAGGAAACGCAAATAAATATTAATGATTTCGTCATTATAACAGCTTTTAAAGTCACCTCGTAAATCAAAGTCACCCCGGTTGACGGTACTAATTTTTTCCAATATGTCAGCGTCAAATTTTAGCCGACATAAAGTTTAGTTCACACAACTTTATAGGCTTAATCTTTATCATTGTCTCCAGCCTATATACGTCCCGTGGGCACAGGCCTCCTCTCCGCATGAGAGGGCTTGCTATAATAGTTCCCTCCCTGACCCAGTGCGGAAACTTTGCACACACCATTGAATAGCCTCGCATGCTGGTATGGTAAGTTTTTTTTCTACGTGTGTGAAATATAGTGTAAATAAATTTATCTCCTTTTGTCTTATTGTACTAACGTTTTCGCACTGGAGACAAATAGGTCTCGTGATTTGCTCTTTTGCTTTTGATCTGAATTTTACAAGTATGTTTTATTTATTTATTTATTTTATTCATTGTCAAGTCATGTACCTACATAGACATACATAATGAAGATGTTAACATTGTTCTGAGTCAGTCCATGACGCCCTGTAAGCACACAATAATAGTTAATATCTAAATCTAGGATTGTAATATGATGTCCAAACATGCCATGAAAATAATAAAGTACTAATGTACTATACATTTACGAAGTTTCTAGCTATACTTTTAAAAAATCTACCCTTTTAAGAAGGCAAAAAATTAAAAGTCCTATTGACATTTGGTGTAATTTGTTTACATGCAAAAAAAAAACAAAATGCATTTTACTGTCAACACCCTTTGCTGCCCCTCCGGCAGACACCCCTGGCCATTAATTCTGTCTGTGTATGACTCGTAACGCCATACCCGTTGCCAAATTGAAAGCTCTAACAATAGACTGTTATGTCTATACGTAGAGTAAGATATAATTGTATGTATGTATTACTTTTTATGGTATACTAGCTGTTGGCCGCAACTTCGTCAGCATAGAATTCGTTTATTGCAGAAATTACGCAATTTTCCGGGATAAAAAGTAGCCTATGTGTTATTCCAGAATATAATCTATCTATGTTCCGAATTTCGTCCAGATCTGTCCAGCCGTTCTGGCGTGAAAAAGTAACAAATATCCATCCATCCATACTTACAAACTTTCGCGTTTATAATATTAGTAGGATAGTAGGATAAAACTGAGAAAAAATAGTGAATATAGGAAAAATAAAACGCGTAAAGGCGAACTTGCATATCTCAAGATACATAATTTTTTTGAATTTCTTGATAATAATATTGTGTGATATTTTTTTAATTTTATAATTTATTATGATATCTCAAAGTGTCGTTGAGAGGATCAAGGCACTGATTCACATTATAAACAATAAAATTGTGCTTATTTTTATCATGGCAATCTTTTTTTGTAATTTTCCACACAGACTCAAAAAAAATAGAAAAAAGAAAATAGTTGAGTTAAATAGACGCTTGCCATTTAATTTTTATCGAAATGAGACCAAAAAATTCAAATACTTTGCAGCCATATCTTTAACCGTTAAAATGACAAGGTTGTAATTGCAACTTGACAAACAGTCGGCATTATGCACCTCACGCATGCACAGTTGACACGCAGTCTGCAGTTAACGGTTAGTTAGGGTTTGTGGTACGTGCCAGTTAATTTTAACTTAGACTTGCGTGGGGTGAATTAACTATATCATAACCTTAGTGGGAAGTTACAGATAATAATTTTAAACCCAATTTGAGGAATAGGAGGCGGTTCTTCATTCGTCAGGATTTTTTAAATTATCATTTATCTTCAAACAAAATTCAAAACTTTATTTTGCACATAGGCTGCCAAGGGCTCTTTTGCATGTCTTTTTTGAAACTACCAGCGCATTCGGAAAGACCAACATCGCCAAGAATGCGCCGCAAGAAACTTGGCAGAACGAAATTTTTTTCAAAATAAAATAGGTACATTTACTACAATGCCAAGGGATATACGCAATTTCCTAAGACAAAAAGTAGCTTGTGTTATTCAATTTCATCCCGTAGGCTTATTATCTAACTCGCTCGCAATCGCCATCGTGTTCATTTTGACAGTTCATGTATGGGCTGACAATTGGCATCGGAATCAGCTAGCTGTCACATTCATATAAGAACTGTCATTTCAATCTGATGCCGAGTGTCAAAATAGTTACACAATTAGCCGGCTGAGGCCTACTACTCAATTGCTACTCAATTCTGATTCAATTTTGCGCCTTCATATATGACACTTCTAGTATGGATCTGACAGCGAGCGATCCACCTCTGATTCGGAATTAAGACGTCATGGTAAGGCCCCTGATCTGTTCAACCGTTCTGGCGTGAAAGAGTAACAAACATCCATACATATACAAACAGAAATCACGTCTATATGCCTTACGGGGTGGTCTAACTTGTGGAAAATGCACCTTATGCATTCCCGCGCTCGGGGCAGCAACGGGAGTATGACGGGCTCTCCTGCTCGCCGCTGCCTTCCCTATGGAAGGAGGGGAGAGGCCTACCGTCTAAAAACACACACGTTCCCTCCTGGCCATGGACTGTGAGCGTTACGGGAGCACTAGGTGTCACCGCGACGCCCAGGGTGGACAAAGCCTAAGGTAACCAGACCTAAAAGCGGATGGGTGGAAAGTCGAATAAAAAATATATATATATATATATATGTTAGAGAGGCCAGACAAACGAACTAGTGGGTCACCGGATGGTAAGCGATCTCCACTGTCCATAGACACCCGCAGCGCTTTACGCGATGCCAGTGCGTTGTCGGCCCTGCAGAAAATTGTACAATTGTGTGTTTGTATTGTAATTGTAATTGTGTATTGTTGTTGTTGTTGTGTTTTGTTTTGCATTAGGCCCGACTCGCGCTTGGTTCTTTTTATGGCTGCGCGATGCCCCTTACTTTATTTACGACACGTGCCTTTGTTTTGTGGTTTTGAGAGATAGGGGAGATGTGCGCGTGCGACATTAAATCAATTTGTTTATCTTTTTGGGACATTTAACAGATAATTTGTGTACAGTAGAAATAGCAGTAAGATATGATAATATGAGCAGAATATCTAAGCGGCATAAAAATCCATTTTTCCATGATGGTCTGGGAGTAAAGAAAAAACATAGAATTTACCACAGTTGCTTCTCTTCCCGCGCAGATGATCAAAACCCATCGAGGGAATGGGCGAAAGTCTTGGGAATCATGTTATAAGCGGTGCGGCTAGCAACCCATCACTATTTTGATTTCCCTTTCCACCTATACCCCCTAATCATGCTAAACGTGGCCTTAAGGTTTTGTTACCTTAGACTGTCTACCCCATAAGGGATAAAGACGTGATATAAGTAGCCTATGTATGCATAAAAAACAGCAGACCATAAAAGATTGCACATCGGTTTTCTCGGCTCATTTTGGCTTTGTAGAGCGTTATCTCGCTCTAAAGTACTTGACGTCTCTTTCTAAAGATCGAAGTGCAATATTACGGCCGGGTACAAGGCGTCTTAAAATTATTGTCTAACTAGCGACCCGCCCCGGCTTCGCACGGTATATTATGCATGTATTATACATATAAACCTTCCTCTTGAATCACTCTATCTATTAAAAAGAAACCGCATGAAAATCCGTTGTGTAGTTTTGAAGATATAAGCATACATCGGGACATGAGGACAGAAAAAGCGACTTTATTTTATACTATGTAGTGATATTCCAGCTGGTATATTTTTAGGGGTGCGAGTCGGGTTACCTCCGCGAGTGGTCAAGAGCTGCGGTTCGTTTTTGGATCCGTCCGGGGGGAAGAGCAGTGCTTGGTCCGGTGCACCCTGGGCATCGGCTAATGATTTCCTGCCCACAGTCATACTGTGGCCTTTAGATCGTCACCTTAGGCTCTGTCTACCCCGTAAGGGATAAAGACGTGATTTATGTATGTATGTATTGTTATCTTGCTGTCAGATAACCAGCAGTAGGGCTTATAATAGGATAAACAGGCTAGCGGTGTCCATTTCGTATGAAAATTTCATTACGAGGTGTGCGCTGCGAACGGGCACTCACTCCCGTTTAGTACACCGTGCTGGATGCTGTTGGAAATATTTTTAAATGTACGTATCACCCTATGGTCCCAATGGAAGACCAGCGCTGGCTGTAAGGCCAGCAAATGCTGAGTTGGCACCATTTTGTGACAATTTGTTTACCTCTGTTGTTTTGATGTGTTGTAGCGCAAGAGCGTGGCGTTGGATGTTATCTTATCTTATCTTATCTTAGTCTAGGGGTCCCTACGGATACACTTCGACCCATTCGTGGATCTTTTGTGTAATTACCCCTCCTTCGCACTATTCCATCGCTTTAACCACCTCATTCATGAATTGGGTGATTGGGCGTAGTGGTAGTGCCTTGAAATCTCCTGGTTCAGGGTATTCATTCAGGAGTTTCATTCTTAGTCTGGCGAGGGCATCACATTCACACATAATGTGTTCCATTGTTTCAACCTCTTCTTATACTTACAAAGTTAAATAAAATAGTTTCAGAGTATTTTAGCAGTTGATTGGGTGAGTTTGATTGAACACTTCTATCAAATGATGGGTTCGATTCCCGGCCATAGCTTTACTTTTCGGATTTTACTACATACATACATATATAACGTCTTTATCCCGTACCGGGTAGACAGAGTCTAAGGTAACAACAACCTCCTTAAGGCCACGTTTAGCATGATTAAGGGCGTATAGGTGGAAAGGGAAATCAAAATAGTAATAATTTTAACTTTCGCCCATTCCCTCTTTTACCATTTGCGCGGGAAGAGATGCAACTGGTAAATTCTATGTCGTTTCTTTACTCCCAGACCAGCATGGAAGATGGTTTTTTCTATGTGTTCTAATTTTCAGGGGTGACCGATTAAACGAATGCTTAAATTCTGCGCACTGACAGTTATTGACAAAGGTAAGAAAAAAGCCGTCATAAGTTGCGCTTCCACCCATAGGCAGGCTAAAACTAGAAACAATCTACTCTAGACTACAAATGAAACCCCCGGATGCTCCCCGGACGCTCTTTAAACTAGAAGGAATCCGAGGAAACCCAGAAGGATCTGATGATAATTATGTTACTAAAGATCCAGATTAAGTGGGTATCTAACGCGTTGCCAGTACCCGGCACGCATGCGCCATCCTGTCCAAATTTACGCAAGGATAAATTAGTACGTCGGCCGCACGATTTGCATCCGATCGTACAGCAAATGGACGACACGATGGAAGAGAGAGAACACACATTCGATACACGCAAATATGTAAAAGAAAGAGATACAATCTCAAATCGAAGACGAATCTCATGTTGGTGCTAGCTGGAACGTATTAAGCACAAAATTTACATATACATGATAGAACTTTCATATAATTATACATACAAACCTTTTTTTTAATATTAAAACCGACAAACGGGCATGCGGTGCACCTGATGGTAAGTGATCACCGCCACCCATGGACAACTACAGCACCAATGGGACTGCTAGCGCGTTGCCGGCCTTGCAAGAAAAGGTACACTCGCCTCTTAAAAGTACCCATGTTATAGCCAGTTGGCAAAACCCCAGCCGCCAGCCCATTCCAAATTTTGCACGTACGGGGCAAGAAAGACCGCTTAAATCGCACGGTGTTGGAGCACCAACTGTCGAGCTGATGTTGGTGGAAACTACTTTTGCGTCGAGTAGTACGGTGATGGAACTTGGCAGCTGGGATAAGGTTAAAAAGTTCAACGGAGCACTCCACATTATAAATCCTGTAGAACACGCAAAGAGAACTTATGTCTCTGCGAAGAGGAAGAGGGTCAAGTTTCACAGAACCTTCCTCTTGAACCACTTTATCTATTAAAAAAACCGCCTCAAAGTCCTTTGCATAGTTTAAAGATCTAAGCATACATAGGGACAGAGAGACAGCGGAAAGCGTTTTTGTTTTATAGTATGTAGTGATAATCAAGTCTTTATCCTTTACGGGGTAGGAAGAGGAGAGTTAACAAGACTTAAAGGCCACGTTTAGCTTGATTGTGGGTGTATAGGTGGAAACGGGGAATTAAAAAAAAATTGTGATGGGTTCCTAGCTGCATCGCCTATAACAAGATTTTCGGCTTTATAATTTTAAATCACGTCTTTATCCCTTTTGGGGTAGACAGAGGAGAGGGTACAAGACCTTAAAGGCCACGTTTAAAGTGATTGTGGGCGTATAGGTGGAAAGGGGAATCAAAATAGTGATGGGTTGCTAGCTTAACCTACAAAGGAGAGGCAACAAGACCTTAAAGGCCACGTTTAAAGTGATTGTGGGCGTATAGGTGGAAAGGGGAATCAAAATAGTGATGGGTTGCTAGCTTAACCTACAAAGGAGAGGCAACAAGACCTTAAAGGCCACGTTTAAAGTGATTGTGGGCGTATAGGTGGAAAGGGGAATCAAAATAGTGATGGGTTGCTAGCTTTACCTAGTCGGTTGAAGCTACTGTGTTGACATAATTTTATTTACCTACCATTGAAGACATTTGCACCGAAAACGAATAAAAACACTTAATCTATAACAGTAATTAGAGCCCTGCACTAACTGGCCCTCGTCTCCCCTAATTGCTATAATATGTAAATGCCATCGCTATTACCTTCGGTATGGGATTAATTGTTTTGTTTTAATTATACGGGACTATTGTAGTTAGAAGATGAGCAGGGTCGTTGACCTCAGAGGATTCTGTTTTTGTTATGTTAAATTTATGGTTAATTAAGTTTTTTGTTCTGTAACCCAGGGATAGTGGAATTCATGAATATTTATTAAAATAAAGTCTACAATAAATTCTTGTAAATGGTTGCTTTGTGATGGATAAACATGGTGATTAAATTTATATACGACACTGAAAATTAGAACACAGAAAAATCCGAAAAGTAAAGCTATGGCCGGGAATCGAACCCGGATCCTCATCATTCCGTAACGCGTGTTATACCGCTACACCACTCATAGCAGGAGGGTAAACATAGTGATTACATAAATCACGTTTTTACTCCTTACGAGGTAGACAGAACCTAAGGTGACAAGACCTAAAGGCCACGTTTGACACGATAGTCGGCGAAAGAGTGGAAAGGTGAAACAAAATAGTGATGGTTCCTACGATGTTCGCCCATTCCCTCGATGAGCTTTTACCATCTGCGCGGGAAGAGATGCAACTGGTACATTATAGGTTTTTCTTTTCTCCCAGACCAGCGTGGAAGTATAAAAGCAAGCTTATTTTTTATTTTGGGTGAAAATCTTAGGGATCATGTTATACAGGCGATGTGGCTAGCAACCCATTACTGTTTTGATTCCCCTTTCCATACGCCCACAATCATGCTAAACGTCTTTAGGTCTTGTCACCTTAGGCTCTGTCTACCCCGTAAGGGATAAAGACGTGATTTATGTATATGTATGTGGGAATGAAGGTGAATCTGTGGACGAATGATTGATGCGAGAGAGCTGATTGAATGACTGGAAGAGATTTCCGTTGGAGTGAATGGTGAGAGCGAGTGAGTTAGAGAGTGGGAGATACGATCGGGTGCCCTATGCGAACACAAGTATTTTCTGTTGCCTAAAATCATATTTAAATTTATTTAAGTTCAGTATTTTTTTTCAATAAACTTTTTTAAAAATTCTTTAAAAGTTTGTTTCCTTCTCACGATCCCACATGTATGTATGTATTATTTTGTTGGAAGCCTACAGTGAGCATAATGCTGCTCTCAAAGCCTATAACACCCAAATATGCTATATATATCACTGCGTTCGTACGACGGACAGACGAGCCGATCCTATTAGACCAAAAATCGGCAAAGCAAACAAAAATGCAGTCACCCCCAAAAAAGTAAGCGGGGACATAGGGAGGGAGACAAATATCCATTAGGTCCGAACATGTTGGCGCCAGTGTTGGCGCGAAACGCCAATGTTTGGGCCAATTTTAAAAGAACGTCCTCGATATTATGATAGCTTCGATACCTTTATCTATAATGGGTATTTTAGTATATCTTGCATTATTTAAAATTTAGGCATTTTTCTGAGTGTCTAATCTTGATTACCTAATATATCTTGTTAATTGTTTAAATGTTAACGGGACGAAATCGTTTTTAGGGATAGGTTGGTTCCCTTTGTGCATTTGTGTCGTCCTGTATTTATAATTTACATGACTGTGTTTTATTTTATACCTTTAAATGTACAATTGACGCCGATGACTCTCTCTCTCTCTCTCTCTCTCTCTCTCTCTCTCTCTCTCTCTCTCTCTTTCTCTCTGTTTATGTGTATGTGTGGGCGGGTGGGCGTGTATGTCTGTGGCTTCACAACTCTCAAGCGGATGGTCCGATTTGGGTGCGGTTTTTCTCATTCGAAAGCTTGCGGTGGTTCTTAGTCATTTTTGGTAAAAATCGGTGCAGTAGTTTGAAGAGTATTAGCTTCTTTTAATATAATGTAAGGCATTTTTGGCACAAAATTTTACTATTTTTTATTGACGTATTTAATTTTGTGAGTTAATTACTTCTTGAGCGTATCACGCCAATATGTCCCTAATGCATTAAAAACCACTCTAAACCCGACCCAACTCGAACGTTGGTCCAAACATTGGCCGCCAACATCCCATCAGCTATCATTACCGAAGCGAACGACATTTTTCACAGCCTCTAAAATAGTAACGAGAATACAAAGGACCCAATTACGATCCGACGGACGGAATAGTGTTTCCAAGTTATAGTGAGAGATAGGAAGATATTAACTGTGTTAAAATTGATCTGATGAGTTTTCCAAAAAAAAATCCACATGAATATTTTTTCCAGAATTAATTATGGTTCTTACTCAGAATAGTTTACCCTATCGATCCTTATACGAGAAAAAATGTGTCTCAAAATTTCCATTCCAGTTCGTCACTTTTTTTAAACAGTTATGTATGAAACGTGATGAACAGGAAAAGAGATACATATATAGGTACATACATACCGTCACGCCTCTTTCCCACAGGGGTAGGCAGATACTACTTTGTTCCACTTGCTACGATCCTGACATACTTCTTTCGCTTCATCCACAGTCATCAACCTCTTCATACATGCTCGTCGGTTTCGGTTACTCCTGACCTGACCTTTTTCCAAAACGTCTCCTATTTGGTAGTTAAATCTGGGACGCACTTTTTCTTGTATGAGAATCGATAGTGTAAATGATTGTGAATAAGAAAAACCCAAAAATATTTAAATTCTGCCAAAAATTGTCCATGTGGGCTTGTTCTTGGAAATCGTCCAAATGATGATCTCTGTTGAAAGAAAGAAGACATGTAGTCATTTTTGCAAGACACACAAATACAAGAGAATGTGTATATTCTATTATATAGAAAAAAAAGCAATGAAAAAAAAACACAGACATGAAAAATAGATCCTCAGCGTTGTGTGTGTCTTCGCAAAAGTGAACAGAAGTGAGTGAAATGAAGTGTTGCACTTTTGTTTGCAAAATAAAAAGGACATGGGGTCCCTTAAATGAGTTCTCGCCCGCGTGGTACAGGGGCGCGGGAAAGGCGACAAAGGGGACCGAGAGAGGTGCGGGCGGCAGGCGCACTCCCCGCCCGCACCTCTCTCAGTCCCCTTTGTCGTCCTACCCCGCGCCCCTGTACCCGCGCAGGATAGGACTTGTTTAACCAATTTACCTACAGCTACGAACTACGTTTTTTCTTGGTTTGTAACTAGGTTACGAAGAATTCAATTTTGATGTTACTCATTGGCAAATAAGAGGTTATTCAGACTGTAACTACCACGCGTTCCTCAGAAGGGACAGAGAGACGAATGAGACAATGTTCTAACAAGGTACGACACTAAAAATACATAGAAAACTGTTTGATACGGGTTATTGCGGTTCGCAAATGAAGTTGATCCAGAAACTCGTCCAGTTCGAGTCCGCAATCGGCTTAGCGAAGTTTCGCCGATAACTAAGTTTTTCGGTCACTTAGCGCACAGACAAGGGCGTAATATATTGCTGAGTAGTTTGGTAATAAAGTGTGTTGTTGCTATTGCTGACTATCCGAGAAAATAGTTTCGAAGATATGCACATACTTGTTTTCTTTTGCTTTAGCAAAAGATAAATTTTGACATGTATTTTTAACGAAAAACACTTTTTAAAAAAGGTGAGAAATAAAAATACATTATTAGACATCTGGTCTGGGAGTAAAGAAAAAACAGAATGTACTAGTTGCTTCTCTTCCAGCGCAGATGGTAAAAGCCCATCAAAGGAATGTGCGAAAATGATTCCTATCATGTTATATGTGATGCGGCTAGCAACTCGTCACTATTTTGATTCCTTTTTCCATCTTTACGGCCACAAACTTTGCTAAACGTGGCCTGTAGGTCTTGCCACCTTAGCAAGGCTCTGTCTACCCCGTGAGGGATACAGACGTGATTTGTGTATGTGTATGTAATAGTTTTAGTTATCGTTATCAACGATTGCCTTGCGCGCATAAATACTTTCTTACATACATACATACACATGTAACGGTACATAGCGTATTTTACCGTTATTTCACAAATATATGTTTGGGCGTTGCCCATAGTCAATTAATAATATTAGAATTATACAATTAATATATTATGTAAGCCTTTCCTTTTCCTTTTTATAAGATGTATAGACTAAATAATAATTAATCTGGAATTTCTGTACGAGGGTGATAACTGGATGAGTAGGAATGTACTAAATATTACATAAAGGCTGAGTAGACTATACAGGTAGTATATGACACCAAAATGTTCGATAATTGCGTAAACAGCATCGTACGTGCTTCCTCGCGACTAGAATGAATTGACGTAATTTTCATTGATCGTGTTGTTTCATGTTGTTTGTATCTGAGGAGCATTCTATCTCTTTCACACGCTAGCCTAACCACAAAACAGGTGTGTATGTAAGTGTATGTGTACAGTTCGAGGCTCACGGGGAATAGCGAAATTCGACCTTATTGGGTAGAGCGTAACGATCGATTTGGTTCAATTGTCGAATGAATTGACGTAATTTTCATTGATCGTGTTGTTTCATGTTGTTTGTATCTGAGGTGCATTCTATCTTGTTCACACGCTAACAGATGTGTATGTAGTTGTTTGTGTACGGTCCGAGGCTCACGGGAAATAGCGAAATTCGACCCTATTGTGTAGCGCGTAACGATCGGTTTGGTTCAAATGTCGGAGATGTCTGAGATGTCGCTAAAAACCGCAATGTCGTTTATGTTGCAGAAATAGCCGATGTCTGAGATGATGCAGACTTAACGAGTATAAAAGGAACGGTTCTTTCAGGGATCGGGATGAGTTGTTTTCGGAATTTCTTCAAGCGAGGTCTTGCTGTTGTAAGCGATATCGGTTCGCAGTTTATTTACTTTGACAAAGTTTAATTATTTAGTTTAATTATTTAACGTAGTTTAATTGTTTAATTAATTATTGTGCTTCGCAATCAGTGTTCGTGAACCAATTACCATACCAACCTCACCAGTATCCTTGATCCTTCCCTAATCCGATTTCTCTGTGGCCAGGACACCTTTAGCCGTCAGTATCATGATCGGTGCCCTGAGTCCGGGGTATCGGCAGAGAAATTACCTCCATCATCGTCATTGTCATGACGTATGATTATTGGCCATGAATTCTGATTGTGTGTTCTAAATAGTGTCACGCTTGAAGTAGGGACTTTACGGGACGAGGTTCCCGGCCCCAAGGCAACCTGGCGGTGTTAACAAAGCTTGGGGTTTAACGTCTTTCGGGACGGAGTCAGGCGTTGGGGATCGACCTGGCGCTCGTCTGCCGTATGGCAGTCGGGAAACTTCCCCCTAGCGTTATCAGGCTCTGTGTATCTGCTGGTCAGTGCATAGGACTGGTAGCGTTGGTCTCTATATTTATATATTTATTTATTCGCACAACTATCTCTCCGCCCTACTCCATTCGCAACCTGGTTTCGGCCAGCGGATGGGGTTATTACACATGGCGTAGGAAATAGGGTCAGGTACACACCGAGGATGCCACCTCATCCCCCTAGTTAGTTCAGCTTAGTCACATTACACACCACGCAATTAATGTAAATGTGAGGTAACCATCACCTCTAGCTGTGAGATATACAAATGTCGCATAGGATTCTTATTAGACATGGATAGGATTCATAGGTTATTAGGGTGTACTATTTTCAGAGTTCCTGATTTACGCAGCTGTCACGGAGGAAATACTGAGTGAGTGATTTCTTTGGTTTTGTGTTACTTTGTTTGTGATATGTGAGCTTAGGCTGATATTATGCAGTCTTACTTATTCATTATGTCTGTATTCAACGGTCATATGAATTACTTACTTTTGAATCATTTACTTTCACTAATTGTTGAATTTGCCTTGGCTGGATTGTTTTGAGGGTAGATTAATCAACACCTCATTTGAAACTAATTTTACGTCGTCAAGACTCGCATGTAGTTGTTTTACCTAGACGGGAAGCGCTACAAATGCATTGAGAGTCATCATCATCATCATCATCTAAATTATGATCAATTAATAGTGGAAATGGAATCTGCTATCATCATCACATGATTGATTTACCTTGTGAAACTATTCTTTGCTATCGCAAAGTTATTACAATAACAGTGTACATGTTATTTGTTAGACTTGTGAATTAAGTCTTGATTAAAGTGAGTAATTTCATATCACTATTGAATCATGGACGGGGAGACCATACCTCATCCGGTAGCGCATTGGTTTGGCTAGTTGCCTATATCGAAGTACAGTATGAAGTCATACAGTAGTGAAAGAATACTACTTGAAATCAAACTCAGACTTGCTGTTCTCTATTGAAGGGAACCCAAACTCATGCCTATGAAGGTCTACGGTGACGGTCGGGGATAAGGGGGGGAAATAATTAATATATCACATATCTTTTATAACTGTGTTTATAGCGTGCACTTCTATTTTCCACTGACAATCTGATTTTGTGTACATACTTACTTCTAACAGCGGATTTCCTTAAGTTGATCATAAGTTGATCAGTATCTCAGCGTAACGTCTAATAGACTAATTTACAGGTTATCTACATTCTGTTAGATCCATGAAAGCACATCTTATGTTAAATTATAATCTTAAATGTAAGCGCGTGTGGAGTAAAGTACTCTGTATTTACATTCCGTAGTTCTCCATGAAGCTTTAATCATAACGTGTTTCCTTGCTACGCTATTAGCATCGATTTACTTACTTTACCGTATACTACTACTTGACGATCTTTATAAATTATTAATTATGTTCGACTTTTTTCCATACTTGCCCAAATGATCACCTAACTATATACTCTACACATCATTAACTCGGCATAAACTTCCTTCCAATCAGATAACTTAATCGTCATTTCTTTTAGTCAGCGCAAACTAAAATCCTTTAAGTAATGTATTGCTAGCCGTCGCGTATATATGTTAGTTTTACTTTGTAGGTAGATCAATCTTTACTCGTCACTAAACGTTCCCAGGGTTACGTAGGATGCGGACACAATGAAGGGTATTTAATTTAATTACTAGACGAATCACACACTAGACGATCACATGGCCATATCTTCAATAAATCACGTATCACGACCAGTATAGGTTTGTTAGGCTTTCACGACATATATATTTTATTAGTAGGCGGCTTTATTTACCTTCTATATTAGTTACGCGTAGAATTGAGCTATGTGTAGCTTAGGTAGCTTAGGTAGGTACGTTAGGCGCGTTATTAGGCGTTATTAGAATTAATTCGAAATAAATTTAAATGTCAGTTTTTTTAAATACATATTTTTAATATTTAAGAAAATTTAGAGTAGGGGGGGGGGATGTTTTGTTACACACACATAACACACATAGCCCGCCTAGTGTGTCTCTTTGTTTTTTTTTTTTTTTGTTTTTTTTTCTTCTCTTATCTTGAATCTGTTGTCAACTTAACTACTATCTGCTTATGTTTTGGTAATAAATGTTTTTTTATTTATTTTATTTATTTTATTCTTGGTACCTAATCCATCAAACTTGGCGCTTATATGGATACCGAATAAAGCAAACACAATTATATCCACACATTACTTTTGTTCCCCACGATTTTCTCAAAACCCACTTCATTTCGTCTTTAAGTCTTTTATTTCCTTCCTTTTCCTGCTCCGGTGATTTGTCTCCCTAACTAGTTACAACCGGTAAGATCCGGATCTAAGCAGTTACAGCCGGCGCGGCTAGTAAAAACTTTTGTCATCCTTGCTTAGTACTACAGCTATTAGTTTCGCTACTTTTACGACTAATGGGTACAGTGTAGGTTCTTGGTGGTCTAATTTGATAAAAATATGGGGTACGAATTATTATTCTCTGCATATTTATTTAATCTTAAGTTAGGTTCTTACAATATTGATATTTACAAAGCAATAAAAGAATATTAATACAAAATATAAAAACATTATATTATTATAAACCTAGCCTAGGGTGCCGTCGGCAGCGAGCCGAGGCCTAAGCTACCGGTGGTCAGGGCGACAGAGAGAGGAACCTCCTGACTATCCAAGCCGTGTTCAGGAGTACCGCCTTCTGTATCAGGCCCTTGACCCAACCACCCAGCGAGAGCCTTTTAAGGTGATGGTCAAGGCTTAGCCTATTTTGGTGCTCCAGGCTGGTCTGGGAGCATAGAATAAACTTAGAATGTACCAGTTGCTTCTTTTCCCCCGCAAGTAAAATCCCATCGAGGGAATGGGCGAAAATCTTAGGAATCACGTTATAGGCGATGCGGATAACAACCCATCGCTATTTTGATTCCCCTTTCCACCCATGTACGCCCACAATCATGCTAAACGTGGCCTTTAGGTCTTTGTTACTTTAGACTCTGTCTACCCCGCAAGGGATAAAAAATTCAAAATTCAAATTCAAAAAAAATTCAAAATTCATTTATTCGTTTCAACAAAGTGGTTACAAACAAGCCAAGGTTGAGGCTTGTCAGTAGGCATATATGTACCTGTATTGAGAAGTCTCGCTCTTCCAAATATAGCACATTTAAACAATAGGTCCACAGTTTAGAAAATAAAAGTTTATAAATGAGATTATACTAGCTTAAAAACAAGCTTATTAGTTACTAACATGCAAAGCGCGCGTGTGTGTGTGTGTGTGTGTGTGTGTGTGTGTGTGTGTGTGTGTGCGTGCGTGCGTGCGTGCGTGTGTGTGTGTGTGTGAGGTACGGGGTTTCTGACAGCTTTATGTCTCTTTATTTAATATAATTATTATATACTATCTTATATCTAGGATCTAGGAGCCTATAATCAGCAGGTCTTCAGTTTCAGTGTAATTAATTTTACTTAGCCATGCGTTGAGTGACTCCTTACATTTATCATGTCTTAAACTATAAAGACGTGATTTATGTATGTATGCATGTACTGCGAGGAAAAGGCCTCTCCTTTCTCTGAGCCCACAAACGCTAGCTTAGAGTACCACCACAGATTCTGAAGCCAGTAAATCCAGACGATTCGCATGCCTAGCTCAAGGTTAACGTCAATGCTGGACCAACATCAAGACACCTGAATCCGTATAATTTCTTCTACCCCACGGCTCAAGTTACGATTGTCAGACGAGCATGAACATGAGCATAAGCTGAACTCACGAACGCTAGCTTAGAGAATACCACCCCAGTGTCTGAAGCCAGTAAATCCAGGCAATTCTCCTGCCTAACCGACGGAAAACAGATTTCAATTTTACTACTATCGAAACATAAAATCTGTATTCCCCTAAACTATAACGCCATAAGTTAAATGGGGAGCAGATACCAGATATAATAAATTGGGTATCTGTTGGGAAAACTGGAATTTATTAGCGAGGGGATGGTAATGCTTCCATCCATCATTTAACGTGACGTTGATGGGAATGGGACTTAAAACTTGGTTATGATAACTTACACCTCATAATGTTAAAACATCTGTCCCTTGATTCAACTCTACAGTAAAATTTACGGAAACCAGTGGCAATTGGAAATGCAATGGGTATTCAATATGAAGTGAACCAACGTAGATCCTCGTTGAGTTTGTAATGTGTAGTTGTCACTTGTCATTGACAATTGTCGCGTTGGCGAAACCGGGCCAGGTAAAAAAGGCTTGGGTCCTTGAGGAGAGCGCTGAGGTCAGCAATACTAGGGGTCTGTTTCACCATTTCTCCTGTTTAGACTCACACACACACACACACACACACGCACGCACACACACACACACACACACACACACACACACACACACGGTGAATGTGTAAATGTACAGACATACATACACAAATCACGTCTTTATCCCTTACGGGGTAGACAGAGCCTAGGGTAACAGATACCTACAGGCCACATTTAGCAAGATTGTGGGCGTATAGGTGAAAAATGAAATCAAAATAGTGATGGGTTGCTAGCCTTATCGCGTATAACATGGATTCCTATGATTTTCGCCAATTCCCGCGATGGGTTTTTACCATCTGCGCGGGTAGAGAAGCAACTGGTATATTCTGTTTTTTCTTTGCTCCCAGACCAGCATGGAAGACATGTGTAAATGTGTCACGTCTTTATCTCTTACAGGGCAGAGAGAGCCTTTTTTTATGGTGTGGAAAATGCGCCTTATGCGTCCGCCCGGTACGGGTTTACCGGGAGTATGTGGGGCTCTCCCGCGGCGGCAGGCATACCCACTAAAAACCACATGGATTCCCTATTCAGTCGTATGTGAGGCGTTACGGGAGCACTCGGTGTCACCGCGACGCCCCACGACCAACCCGGGATGGGGTTCCCTCTTCGCGGCACCTGTGCAATGCAGGTTTGGGAAATCCCGCCCTCCCCCGCTGGATTGGTGTCGCTTGGATTTTTATAGAGGTTGTCTCCTCGTGGCCCCCTTGAAAAAGACAGCGGCCCACGTTCCGACCCCACGGGCCGGGTTACGTGTTGACCGACAGTGACCGAAGCCACGCCGCTCCGCGATCCCGTCCCTTACGGGGCGCACCAGGGCAGAGAGAGCCTAGGGTAACAAGATACAAAGACCACGTTTAGCATGATTGTGGGAGCTTAGGTGGAAGTAGAAAGGGAAATCAAAATAGTGATGGGTCCGCATCGCCTGTAACATGATTCCTAAGATTTGCGCCCATTCCTGCGATGGGCTTTTACCATCCTGCGCGGGAAGAGAAGCATCTGGTACATCCTTTGTTTTTTCTATGCTCCTAGACCAGCATAGAAGTTACAGAGGATTTTAATTTTTTCTAGAACAAAATCTACGGAGTTGACTGAACCACATCAAATTATAAAGCATTTAAAATTCGAACTCGACTGAAAAGTTATCGTTCATTCACAGTGCTCACCAATCCGTTCATTGAGTGAGTGACTGGTGAATGGTTTTCGGTCGTTCTTTTTGTTTGCCAAAACTGAAAAATTCGAACGCTATATTGAAATTGATTGCTTCTATCTACGAACAGGTCAGGTCTGCGCGAAAATGGACATAGTTGAAGCTTGTGTACTCTTCCATGTTGGTCCGGGAGCAAAGAAAAAACATAGAATATACCAGCTGCTTCTCTACCCGCGCAGATGGTAAAATCCCATCGAGGGAATGGGCGAAAATCATAGGAATCATGTTATAGGCGATGAGGCTAGCAACTCATCACTATTTTGATTTGATTTTTCACCTGTACGCCCACAATCTTGCTAAATGTGGCCTGTAGGTATCTGTTACCTTAGGCTCTGTCTACCCAGTAAGGGATAAAGACGTGATTTGTGTATGTATTGTGTACTCTTCCATTGGTTTGACTAACAGACTGCATATTAATTTGACCAACAAATTACAAACTGCCACTTAAAAGTCACTGACAATCAACCTTATTGTTTTTATTTTTATAATGGTTTGTTTTAGAAGATTTTTACTGTGTCATGTCAGTTTGAACTACCAGCTAAATATATTGACTAAAAAGCCGTTTAAAGTAAAATAAAATATAAAAAAAACTTTCAACATAAAACTACCGTGAGACTTAATCACTATTACACATAAACGGATAACTCACGTATAAAAAGTCGAGTGATGCTCGACATGTTTCGGACTATTTCGCCTTATACGTACGTACGTTTCGTAGTTTTTATACGTGAGTTATCCGTTTATGTGTAATAATAAAAAAACTTCTAACACAAACCCGATGGTTTGACTAGATTCATCGATATGAATTTAGTTATAATAGGTACTCTTTGATGTAAAATAGAATCATAATTGGCATTGTTCATTTTTTTTAGTATGCTCCAATTCGAAAACCATTTCGAGGAAAACCATCAATTATCCGATTTATCTTGTCCGATTTCAAAAATACTTTATGATTGCAGATATTTTTGTAAAAGTACTTTGAACCTTTGTTTGACCGAACGACCGGGTTTTTAGACAGAATCCAGCATCGAATGTTTGCCACAAAAATGAAAAAAAAAGTTTGGCTACGGCAACTGTCACGTGTCACTGTCAAATCTACAAAACCATAGACAAAGCCGTTTTTTTTTATAGCCAGCCGAACGAAGGCGATTGGGATTCTGTCTAAATTCACGAATTATCAAACAGCGAAAAAATATTTATTATTAATTAACAAAGCTACGTAAAAGCATAATATTCAAATTAGTTGCTTGAAATAGACCATTTTATCGAATAAAGGTGTTAAAAGCACAGCTTAAAAAAAATGGACAATGCCAATTGGCGGTGTGAGTGTGTGTGTGTGTAAGGAAACTGTGACAAAACGACGTAAAAGTATAATGAAGTCTATTTAGTGAAAATGAGACAGAGTCGACGTTGACGTTATTGACGCGGGCCCAGTGCGGATAGGGAACTTCACACACAATTGAATTGCTTCGCAGACGTGTGCAGGTTTCCTCACGATGTTTACCTTCACCGAAAACCTCGTGATAAATTTTAAATGTTAATATCGCACATTAATTCCGAAAAACTCGTAAGTACGAAATCATATTTTTTTTATTAACTCGCCCGTACTTTAGCTGCTTTTGCTTAGCTCGAAGAGATCCCTATAAGAGTTAAGTACGCCTTTGTACATCTGTTTATCTCATCAACTGTAAAATTAATACATACAAACATACATACTTTTGCAGTCAGTCTTAAAACTGAGTGTTTCTAAACCACTAACAGTAACATTCGGGTATCGTTAATCCAGTTAAGTACTGGAGTCAACAGTTATTATAATGTCGTCACGGGATAACGGTAACCGGGCCCGGCGGAACCTTTTAACCGGTATGAACCGGCTTAACCGGGAATCAAGTGCTTGGCGATGTTTTAGATTTTAATATTATGGAGGTTCAGTGACGGCAATCATTATTAAAAGGTCTCTTAAATTTGTACAGGAATATTTGAAAAGATTAATGGATAGGTTAAGGTCCAAAGTAGTCAGTTAAGGTCTTCTTATTAAAAAGTAAGAAAAAAAACATACAAAATTATTCAACCAGTTTGACATGTAAGATTTGATGTGACAACCAAAAAAAATTGCGTTAATTTGCTCCTCGGCAGCATTTTAAAAATCTATTACGTCGAGTTAGAGAAAATTACACACATCTTTAAATTCCTTAGGGTAGAGTAGACAGAACCTAAGGTAACAATACCCAAAGGCCACGTTTAGCATGATTGTGGGAGAAAATTAAGAATTTAATCACGTCTTTATCCGTTCGGAGTAGACAGAGCCTAAGTTACGAGACCTAAAGGCCACGTTTAGCATGATTGTGGGCGTATAGGTGGAAAGGGGAATCGAAATAGTGATGGGTCGCTAGCCTCATCGCCTATAAAGTCATGATTAGCATGGTTGTGGGAGAAAATTAAGAAATTATTATTGAATATCGTTTGTGCTGCGAAAGCCTATGTCTAGTTTATTTATTTATTTATTTATTTATTTAAAATACAAGGATGGGCTTACAGTTAAGACCAATACACCTAGCCTGTTAATTACAAAATACAAAATAGTTAAAGGTTTCGCCTGTTTTCCAAATTCACGCTGTATAAACGAACTAAATTGTGTGACGTCAATAATTGTTTATCATTTTTAGAATTGAAATTTCACACAGTGATATATTGGCGTGTCGAAAAATAAACTTTAAAAGTTTCACCACGTCGTAGCGGCGTAGCAGCAACTCGTAGCACCTCTACGCCGTAGCAAGCGGCGTAGCGGTCGCGTCGTACGTATAAAACTCAGTTCATAATAAAAATAAAGTATTTGTTGCGAGTTTCTAGGGTTCCTTCAAATGTAAAACCCGTTTGTCAGCTTTAGTGTTAAAAATAAGTTAGTCCCGGGGTACGAGTCGGGTTACCTCCGCGTGTGGGCAAGAGCTGCGGTTCGTGTTTGGATCCGTCCGAGGGGAAGAGCAGTGCTTGGTCCGGTGCACCCTGGGCATCCGTTAATGATTTCCTGGCATCCGTTGGCTAAGAGCCCGACAGGAGGGGAGGGGTCTTTTGACCGTGTTCTACCGTACAACGTTGCCGAAATTTTTGTCACAAGATTTTTGAATACTGTATTTATTGTTTTGACATTGGCTAAATCATCGCATTGATCGATGGGGCCGTATTAGAAAAAGAAGAAGAAGTTATTCCGTCTTAGCCTTCTTGGCTGGCAACGCGTTGGCAATCCTTTCGTGTTGCGAGTGTCCATGGACGATGGTGTACACTTACCATCAGGTTACTTACCCTTTGCCACTATATTTGGTAAAAAAAAACTTCTAATGTTAACTCTTTTATATTTCTAAATCGAACCCGGATCCTCGTCATTCCGTGACGCGTGCTATACCCCTACACCACCCATAGCAGACTCTTAACTCTAACTCTAACTCTTTTATGTTTTTTTCTCACCGTTTTCTTTTCTATTCATTTTGTTGTTTTTTCAACTCCCTAATTCCACCGCAAAACAGCAGTGCTTCCGCTGATGTGTTCCGGAGAGTAAGACAGCCGATAAAACTGGCACTTGAGGTATGCAACGCATCTGCAATCCTCTAGTGTTACGGGTGTCCGTGGTAGAGCTCACTTACCATCAGGCGGCTCATTCGCTCGTTTGTCTTCCTTGTCATGTAAAAAACCGTGTACAGAACCCACGTAACTTAATTCTGTTTCATACTTTTGAACAACCAACTTACAAAAGTTTGCGCACGGACAACAACGCCTCGCCCCGTGTGTACAGAGCTTAACATTCAAAGACCACCTGAGTCCTGGAAGAAGTCACTCTTACTCTTGTGTGACAACTTTACCAGAGTATACATACATACATATATACCGTCACGCCTCTTTCCCACAGGGGTAGGCAGAGACTACTTTATTCCACGTGCTACGATCCTGACATATTTCTGTCGCTTCATCCACAGTCATCAATCTCTTCATACATGCTCGTCGGTTTCGGGTACTCCTGACCTGACCTTTTTCCAAAACGTCTTCTATTTGGTCTCGTAACGTCCGTCTAGGCCTTCCCCTCCCAACGTAACCATTCACACTCCCCATATAGATCTGTTTAGTTAGTCTACTTTCATCCATCCGCTCTACATGCCCAAACCAACTAAGCATATATATAAAATATATATACATACAAAAATACATAAATCACGTCTTTTTCCCTTACGGGATAGACAGAGCTCAAGGTCAGAAGACCCAAAGACTACGTTTAGCATGATTATGGGCGATGGAAAGGGGAACCAAAATAGTGATGGCTTGCTAGCCGCATCGCCTTTAACATGATTCCTAAGATTTTGGCCCATTTTCTCGATGAGATTTTACCATCAGCGCGGGAAGAGAAGCAACTGGTACATTCTATGTTTTTTCTTCACTCCCAGTCTGGGAGTCCCGGACTAACATAGAAGGACAAGAGTATAGTATATACACTTTTATACATAAATGAAAGATACAATACATAAAATTAAATTTAAAAACCTAATTCCATGCTGATCTGGGAGCAAATAAAAAACATAGAATGCACCAGTTGCTTCTCTTCCCGCGAACGTAAAAGCCCATCGAAGGAATGCGCGAAAGTCTTAGGAATCATGTGATAGGCGATGCGGCTAGCAACCCATCACTTAAGATTACCTTAGGCTCCGTTTACCCCGTAAGGGTTAAAGACGTGATCTATGTATGTATGTATTTCATTTTGAAAAAATGACTTTCTGCCAAGTTGCTTGCGGCGCATTCTTGGCAATGATGGTCTTTCCAAATGCGCTTGTAGTTTCAAACAGACACGTAAAAGAGCCCTTGGCGGCCAATTTGCAAAAAAAAAATGTTTTTTTTTTTAGAATGTAACTAAAAATTCAAACAACATTTCTATAAAACAAGTCGAACCCATCGCAGCAAAAACTACCAGTTCGTTACCTTGCACTCACAGTCTATTTAATACAAATGCAGCTGAATAATCAAACAAAAGTGTTATTTTACCTACGATTTCTACAAAATCTTACTACCATAATTTTACAAAGTTAAACTACAGCTACTTTCCTCTAAGCCGCATACAAACCACCCGCAAACGTAACGTGGCGCACTCGCGACGCCAAACAAAACCCTACTCGACGGTAATTGGCAAATATTTAAACAAAATAATTAGTCGCAGCGCCATTGTAAATTTAACCTTATGGTGATGAATGCAGGATGTAGTATTGCACGGCTTGCGGGGCAACTCGTTAACTCTGTACTAATATTGGATTGCTGCAGTGAGGCGAAATATTGACGGACGCTGTTTGAGCAAAAATCAACGTTTTGAGAGACTTTTTGTCTATTTTAATTGAGAACACGTTTAGTGAACTTGGGTTTCTAAATTCCTAAACGACACAGAAAAATCCGAAAAGTACAGCTATGGCCGGGAATCGAACCCGGATCGTCATTCCGTGACGCGTGCTATACTCCTACACCACCCACATAGCAGGTAAGTAAAGCTATGGCTGGGAATCGAACCTGGACCCTCGACATTCCGTGACGCGTGCTATACTCCTACACCACCCACATAGCAGGTAAATGTAAAGCTATGGCTGGGAATCGAACCCGGATCCTCGTCATTCCGTGACGCATACTATACCCTTACACCACCCATAGCAGGTAGCAGGAGGTGCAGGGGTATAGCACGCGTCACGGAATAACGAGGATCCGGGTTCGATTCCCGGCCACAGCTTCACTTTTTGGATTATTGTGTTTTCTAATTTTCAGTGTCGTTTAGAAATTTAATTTCTTGCGGTAAAATCGTAAAAGTAAACAAACAATCAAGAAGTAAACATTCTTGATTCATCTTATAGTACACACGGCTATACAGGGTGTCATAAAACCCTTTAACGATAATTCACCAACTTGTTCGGTATATTGATTTGAACACCCCTGCAAAGTATGAGACCCTAATTACAACTAAAAAAAAAAATTATAAAAAATTATTTAATAGCTTTGCTCAGTGTGCCACAGGCTTAAGCTACTCACATGCCTACTCATAGTTCTACCCGTCAAACTATTGTTGGTGACTACTTCGACATACGGAAGTTTCGCAAATCAGCCAATCAGCCTAAATGAATTAGTTCAAAATCAACCAATCAGCTATGTATCAAGCTTTCGCAACATAAGCGACACACAATGTCCGGTAGCGTAACTAGTTTTATACCGGGAAAACTAAACTTTTGCTGTGAATATTTAGAAGTACAAGCCAAAAACCTAAAGTTGTGAGCATTCGCATATTTTGTATTTCATGCTAATCTTATTGATTACAGACCTTCAGTTATTGTGTCCGTTTTAGTCGCTCATGTCAAATCACACCACCACTCAACGTGAAGCAAACCTCGTAATCACACACACAGTACACACTCAAACATCAATTCGCTTTACTATTTTAATATAAATATTTAAAATAGTTACAAAAAATAATAAACATTGCCACTCAATATCAACTGACGGCCGTCAGTTTTATTTTGTTTTATTATCTTTTCCACTAAGGAAAGGCAAAGGGTTCAATGCCCATACAGCCATGTCTGATGTAATAATGTTTTTGTCAAGTCCCATCGCAGTCAAAGTCGTCTCAGTCCATCCTAGTCATGTCCTGTCAGCTCTTCATGCCTTCTCTAATTGCCGAACTCAACATTTTTCAAGGTATTTCAAACTATTTTAACCCCCGACGCAAAAAGAGGGGAGTTATAAAAGTTTAAAGTCGTTCTCTCTCTCTCTCTCTCTCTCTCTCTCTTCTCTCTTTGAGTGTATGTGTGTGTATCTGTTTATGGTATAGTAATAGTAGCTTTCAAGCGGGTGGACCGAAATCCAGTTTCCTTGCGATGGTTTATAGCTATGTTTGGTAAAATTCGGTCCAGCAGTTTGATGAGTTACCAGCTCTTTTCTAAAATTACCTATTTAAAGCATTTTTGGCAAAAAAAAGTTTTTTTTTTTATTTACGGTACCTATGCGGTATGATAACTTGAAACACTACGATTGACTTTGTGAGGCTCCATAGCACTTGGTAGGACCGTCCTGTATGGAAGTGGACTCAAACTACTTTGAGTTAAAAAAACGTCTGCCACTATCGATGTTTCGCATCTGCGGCCTGTAAGACCCCGTGTCCCGCAGTCGCTATACCACACCAAGTATCGTTCTGGCTGCGGGAGCACGTCCCTCCTCCACATACCCCCGCTGTACATATAGCTCGCGTGCACGAGTTATGACGCTTCCACCGTCATTGTAGCACTCTACCATGTGCTGATATTCGACATCAGTATATGCCCGAAAAGGCATCATGAAATACTTTAGATAGGTACTTGAAAACTTCGAGTTTGTAGCAATGCACAGACTACTAAGAGATACTACGTCATGTCATGTCACGCTGTAAATCTATTCTTAAAATCTATTTTATTTGAAAACACAATGAGGTCAAATTTAAAATCAACCCGTTGTCTATTGTTTCGGTATTTTTTTTTCAACACACTTGCTCGTAAATTGAGTCTTACTGCACCGCATTTAAGCTCATAATTCAGCTTATTACGCAAAAAATATATTACCGCACGAGTGCGGTATTTTTTTTTTTAATCTCAGCAAAAAGTTCAGTTATGTATAGGAACAAGGAATATTTTCGTGACTATTAAACTATTTTAGGTAAAAGATAATAAATAAACATTTAATTTCGACAAATTATTCATTTTTATCTAAAAGTGACCATAATTTGCATATTTCAGGCATTGATTAATTATTTTTTATTATAATTTTAATATTAGGCTGTATAGCAGTCTGTTGTCAGTGTCTTCGTCACGCGCGTGCTAAGTGCACAGCGCGCATGCGCGAGTGCTGCGCGCGGATTGGCGCGGAGAAATAATATCTGCCGCCATTTTTCACTGATATTGTTGATTCAGACTTTGTTATTTATGTATGTATCTTTTTTGACAGTTACACAACTGTTGTTTCTCTTTTTTGTAGAATAAAGCATTTACTATTTACTACTATCGATGACTTCAAGGATCAGTTTCGTTTAGAGAATATCAAAATGCACAGCCCAAGCGTTCACGCGTGAAGAGACTCAAAAGCCATCCCACACTCACATTCATGCTTAGGTGTTGACGTTTCTCAGGTACCACGATGATGGTTTTTTTTATGTTAGAGAGGCCAGACAGACGAACGATGAATTATGTACCGCAATGGAGCTACCACAAACAAGCACGTTTACCTCTTCTAGAAGACGCGGGCGATCACGTGGTGTTCACTCAAATATGAACAGTCAAAAAACATTTGTCAAAACATCGTGTTTGTAATTTTCGATGTAGAATACAATTTTAGTTTCTTTTATGTAAAAAAGAGAAATAATCTAAATAAAACTGTGATTCTTTGCGGATATCCGCTCAACAATTAATGTGTGTGTGTAAGAGAGTGTTTAATAATTGTGGCTTTAAGTGTATTACGTGATTTTGTATTGATACAGAATAATGTAAGTATAATCATAAGCAACAATTACAGATATCCATTTTATTCCATCTCCTAACACATAATCCTTTTAAAAACATCTCTAGGTACTTTTTTAAAGCACACAAAGAATTGTAATTAGATTACAATTATTTTCGCAATTCGCTTCACACGCACGCTAACGTTTGCCAGGTCGTACTGTGGATTTTCTAAAACGAATCTTGAATAATTTGAAAAGATCATTTATCAATAAGGAAATCCGGTCAAAGTTTTTGGTGGTAAAGCAAGTGCGAGCGAAGTTTTAGTGTTTAGTTACAAACAATAACGTTTTGAGTAGCGCTACTCACGTAACTTATGAATGAAAAGGTACACTGAGAGCATAGTCCTTAAATGCATCTTAAGATTCGTTAATTAAACGGTCAATTAATTAACCACGAGCGTCAAACTTTGCCAGGGTGTTCAGATAGACTTACCTGACAATTCTGTAAAAGGACGTTAAAGGGTTTTCTGACACCCTGTATAATCAGGTAAGCACCTACGCACGCTCGCGCCGTATCTATCCTGCTTACCGAATAGCTTTGCTGTGTGTACATTAACTTAAGTCTCTTTTAGCGTTTATAGTTTAACTTGCTGCGTGTTGATATTTTACATACATAAATCACGTCTTTATCCCTTACGGCGTAGACAGAGCCCAAGGCGACAAAACCTAAAGGCCACGTTTAGCATGATTGTTGGCGTATAGATGGTAAGGGGAATCAAAATAGTGATAGGTTGCTAACAACATCGGCTATAACATGATTCCAAAGATTTTCACCCATTCCCTCGATGGGCTTTTACCATCAACGCGGCAAGAGAAACAACTGGTACATTCTATGATTTTTCTTTGCTCCCAGACCAGCATGAAAGTATTTTTGCACGCCTAAATTCAATCTATTATGATATAAATATTTATTTAGTTAGTTAAGATAGGAGTTAAGTAAAGTTACAAAGCTAAAAATAAATCAAAACCAGCTAAAATAAACAGTGACAAAAAGTCAGATTTTAATGATTTATTTCCCCGTCATTCTCGCCGATTGAAGTGTTGTCATAATGATTCCCTAATGAGACCCTCCACTAGTAACGAGCCCGTAATGATAAAAATAATGACAAAAATAATGATAAAACTCGGCTAAATGCTTCGTGCCGATCGATAGAGACGAAGAGACACGTTCCGTGCTCTTCTAATCATCACTACATAGTATAAAACAAAGTCGCTTTCTCTGTCCCTATATCCCTATGTATGCTTATATCTTCAAAACTACAAAACGCATTTTGATGCGGTTTTTTTAAATAGATAGTAGCGTGATTCAAGAGGAAGGTTTTTATGTATAACTAGCTGTTGCCCGCAACTTCGTCTGCATAGAATTCGTTTATCGCTATCCCGCAGGAATTACGCAATTTTCCGGGATAAAAAGTAGCCTATATGCTATTCCAGACTATAATCTATCTATGTTCCAAATTTCATCCAGATCTATCCAGCCGTTTTGGCGTGAAAGAGTAACAAACATCCAAACATACAAACTTTCACATTTATAATTATTAGTAGGAAGTAGGATTCTACGCAGACGAAGTCGCGTACAGCTGCTAGTATATAAATAAAGTGAAAAAAATGGATTGGAGACAAGCGTTGTTATTCAGAGTTAGCTTCCTTTTTCGTGAGGGTTTCGTTTCATCCATGGTGCTTCTATGCCGGTCTGGGAGCAAAAACAACAGAATGCGCCAGCTGCTACTCTTCCCACGCAGATGGTAAAAGCTTATCGAGGGATTGGGCGAAAATCTTAGGAATCATGTTATAGCCGATGTAGTTAGGAACCCAGCACTATTTTGATTTCCCTTTCCACCTCGCCCACAATCATGCTAAATGTGGTCTTTATTTAGGTGTTGTCCCGCGTGATACTCAAATGAATGGTGTGTTGGCCGTTTGTCTGTCAAAACTCTTTTTCATAAAAATTTGTTATTTTCTTCCATGCTGGTCTGGGAGCAAAGGAAAAACATAGAATGTACCAGTTGCTTCTTGTCCCGCGCACGTAAAAGCCCATCGAGAAAATAGGCGAGTCTTAGGAATCATGTTATAGGCGATGCGGCTAGCAACCCATCACTATTTTGATTCCCCTTTCCACCTCACCCACAATCATGCTAAACGTGGCTATTATTTAGGTCTTGTTCTGCATCTACTAATATTATAAATGCGAAAGTTTGTGAGGATTGATGAATGTGACGATGTGAGTGTGTATATGTTTGTTCCATCTTAACGCTAAAATGACTGGATTTGGATACAATTTAGAACACAGATAGCTGGTACCCTAAATTAACACATAGGCTACTTTTATCCCGGAAAGTTGCATAGTTCGTCGGTAGCTGCCTAAGTTAATGGAAGTAAAGAAAAAATATAGAACCAGTTGCTTCTCTTCCCACGCAGATGGTAAAATCCAATCGAGGGAAAGGGCATAGGAATCATGACTTTTATAGGCCATGCGGCTAGCAACTCACTATTTTGATTCCCCTTTCCACCTATAAGCCCACTATCATGCTAAACGTGGCCTTTAGGTCTTGTTACCTTAGGCTCTTCTACCCCGTCAGGGATAGACGCGATTTGTGTGTGTGTGTAGTCGTGTAGTCCATTTACTAACAAAATTAATACATAATAAACCTCGTTCCACACCAGCGAAATGCGACCGTAACATTTCACAGGCCAAACTAACTTCCAACTAGTATATCAATTATAGGGTCTTGTTAAAAATTAACATAGTAACCGGTTAATCCAATTTGGGTGGAGTTAACAATTAAATACCCACATTAATGTCGGGACCCTTGTAATCGCCCGCCGTTAGTGTGACCGCGGCTTTATAATATAAGCGTATGCGGTGGGTAAGGCGAGGGCGCCTGTGACAGCGGGGTAATTTCTAAACACCAACTCACATCTCACTATTTGTCAGTAATTGAATCCACTTCCTGTCTTTAGTCCCTTTCTTTTTTTTTTGCTTCTGATCAAATCCTTTTCCTGTATATGGTCGTCTTAAATATATAATTATAATTGTTTTTTTTTTTTACATTCTAATATACATTTTGTATCACTGAAAGATAGAATAAGGAACAGTGTGATAAGGGAACGTGCTGGTGTAAAAGAGGGTATAGTGACTAGGATAGAAAAAAGTATGCTTAGTTGGTTTGGGCATGTAGAGCGGATGGATGAAAGTAGACTAACTAAACAGATCTATATGGGGAGTGTGAATGGTTACGTTGGGAGGGGACGGCCTAGACGGACGTTCCGAGACCAAATAGGAGACGTTTTGGAAAAAGGTCAGGTCAGGAGTACCCGAAACCGACGAGCATGTATGAAGAGAGTGATGACTGTGGATGAAGCGAAAGAAAGATGTCAGGATCGTAGCAAGTGGAATAAAGTAGTCTGCCTACCCCTGTGGGAAAGAGGCGTGACGGTATGTATGTATGTATGTTGAAAACGATCGAAGTACCCTCAAATTCATCAAAATCACCCTGGTTAGGCATTCGCTGCTACTCGCACCACGCGTCTCAAACCACGCCAGAAAGGACACGCATAACCCTTATTAGGGCAAGTATTGATAAACGGATATCCGGTATTGTTTACCGTACCCGGGTAAATAGCCACCCGGATAATCCGGCACGTCAAATAAACGTCTCTGTCTGATACTATTAATCTCTAACAAAGGACTTAAATAGTATTCATGGTTTTAATCCCGATCCTAACGAGGAAGACGAATTGATAAAAAAATGCTGACTGATATCGTCTTAATCCCTTGGTAGACAGCGCCTAAGGTAACAAGAGCTAAAGGCCACGTTTAGCATGATTGGGGGCGTATAGGTGGAAAGGGGAATCAAAATAGTGATGGGTTGCTAGCTGCATCGCCTATAACAAATGATTCCTAAGAATTTCGCCCAACCCCTCGATGGGCTTTTACCATTTGCCCGGGAAGAGAAGCATCTGATACATTCTATGTTTTTTCTTTGCTCCCAGACCAGCATGGAAGATATGCATTTTATGTGTCATTAATAATAATAATAATAATAATAGTTTATTCAGGTAACAAAAAGACACATCACATCATCACACTTCATCACTCATCATCATTATACCACTTCATTCGTCATTATATCACTTCTTTATCCCTTGGTAGACAGAGCCTATGGTAACAAGACCTAAATGCCACATTTAGCATGATTGTGGGCGTAAGTCCACTACAAACTGTCTCCAACTTATTTCTCTATCTTATTGGTTGTCTGGTAGATATCACTATTAAGCGATAAGACCGCCTATTGTCTACTTTGTTTCTTTGGTTCTGTATTGTTTTGTACTGATTTGTGGTGTTCATTAAAGAGGATTTGTATTGTATTGTATTGTAAGTCCACTTAAGAAGACTCATCGAACCAACACTTCTTTAGGCGATTTTGCAGCGCGACAACCGACTGAGACTGCTTGATCTCAACAGTAAAGATAAAAGATAAAGATAATTTATTCATAAATGTTTTACAAAATTATAACTAAGAACAAAGTTTCCTTATAAATCTAAGTTAACAACTCATGTGCCTTAACTAGGAAATCCTGTGTTTCAGGCTATAAGAGCTTAAGCAAGCAAAATGGCTATTAAATAATTAAACAATCGCCAGGAAAAAATAAGCAAACATGACAAAAATATAAAGAAATTATTAAATTAAAACTATGATTAGGTATTATCTTATAAAATCTTAAAAAAATAAATCCAATAAAAAGAAAAGTTACAAAGATAACCTACTTCACAACTAATAATAAATTCTCTGTATCTTCGTATGACATTGAAGTGATTCCAGGAGAATTTTCTTGCATTTATTGCAATTGTGGTTGTGGCAGTATATATCACCCTGATATGTGATATGTCGCCCTATTGCAATAGAGTTCTCTTACGTACCAGAACATCACACATCATGCAAGCCGATACTAACTTCACCCAACACATCTATCTATTTACCTACTATATAAGCATGCATCCGAACGTGATCGGTGGCCAGGAAATGTCACGTTCACAAAGGTTTTACGTCGATCGTCTTTAAAAACTACATAAAAGCACTGCATGACACTAATGGGGTGCTCTGAGTTCAGCCGTGTCTTGAGCGGTTAAAGTTGGCAAATTTTGCATCCTTTTTTTTTTATATGAATAGGAAGGCAAACGAGCAAGTGGGTCACCTGATGGTAAGTGATCACCACTGCTCATAGACACCCTCAACCCCGGAGGGATTGCAGATGCGTTGTCAACTTAGAGGATTAAGATGAAACGCCTCTTGTGCCCGTAATTTCCCCGGCTGTCTTACTCTCCACACCGGAACACAGCAGTGCAAGCACTGCTACTAAGCGGCAGGATTGGAAGGATTGGTTATTCAATTAGCACTATTAATACACACAGAGAAATTTCTAAACGAAACTGAAAAAGTAAAGCTTCAGGAATCGAGCCCGGATCCTCGTCATTCCGTGACGCGTGCTATACCCCTACACCAGTCATAGCAGGTGGGTAAGCCTTCGAATTTTTCTGTCTGTTACTAGCTGTCACGCGACCTTGTTACTATGAAAATTTTGGTCGCCAAGCGTCATCTGTTTGAATGATGTGTCTGTACGACACAATTACAAACTCCTGTGGAACATCTACTGCTCACCAGGGATGAGAGAAGTTGTTGTTCCTGTGTGAAGCTTTACTTTTCGGATTTTTCTGTGTTCTAATTTTGTCGTTTTGAAATTTAATTTCTAACGGTCTGGTCCATGGTGGAAAGTGGAATCAAAATAATGATGGGTTTCTATGATTTTCGCCCATTCCCTCGATGAGCTTTTACCACCTGGAAATAGAAGCAATTAAGCTTTACCTTTTGTTAATTTTGACTCAAAGCGGCAATATTATGCAAAATATATTATGATACTTGCACCATAGTCTTGTTCTAATGAGCTTCCAAGAACTAAGTCCTTTGTTTGTCCGTCTATTAGATGATACGAGCTCGTTCGCTATTTGTCTCTTCAAATCCGATTTTTCCTTTACTTTATACCCGAATAATTAGTTAGCGGCATTATAATAAACCCTCAAACATTTTTTTTTTAATTGTCGTTCATGTACAGTAAATTACTGTCTAGGCCAGGAAGTAGGCAATTGCTGGCTGAGTATTGGTTTAATAATACGAAGCCAGCAATGCTATTCTGCCCGAGCCAAGTATAGTGCTTTTCTCAAAAATCGAAAATAAAACAACGACAAAAATAAATGAAAACAAAATAGTGAAAATTGTTTTGCTTTGCCGCTTTTTTCTATCAATGGCATTTGAAGAGAGTATTTTTCTACCCAGAACACCTAAAGCTATTTCAGTCACAGATAAACACGTTGTCATACTAGCTTTTTTTTTAATTTGGTGTTTTAAGTCTTGTGCCTTTATTTTATAATGGTGATCTGCATTTTTAAAAAGTTAATAACTAGACAGTAATGGAATTTGTATGCAACATTACTGTCGAGTTTAGCGCAACAGTAATTTTTTTTTAAATTTTGGACTGACCGGCAACAATTAACTTCCTGTTCTGATATGTAGTTAACAATGACGACTTTAACGGACATTTTTGAGAAAAAATAGTTAATTTATGACTCTGAGTGCTTTTAAACTTGCAAACAATAGTTTGAAGTACTAGGCGCGCATAGAACAAAGGCGTCCAAACAATGTCTTAACACAATTTGTAGCAGCCTCATCAGTTGCGGTCAGACCGCAGGGCAGATTACGCTCGTCAATTTAGAACCGGTTATAGTCTGGCGCGCTGGTACAATTTGAGATTGTGGGTTCGAGTCCGGTTGAAGCAATGTTTACGAGTGGCAAAGGATTAATCATTAGAAAATACTAGAATGGGATATGCTGGTCTGGGAGCAAAGAAAACAGAATGTACCAGTTGCTGCTCTTACCGTGCAGATGGTTATAGCCCATCGAGGGAATACGCGAAAATCATAGGAATTGTGTAATAAGCGATGCGGCTAGTAGCCCATCACTATTTTGTTCCCTTTTTCCAGGTCTTGTTACTTTAGGCTTTGTCTACCCCGTAAGGAATAGAGACGTGATTTGTGTGTGTGTGTGTGACTAATAACTGAAGAAGTGGGAGGTGCTTTTGCTGGCGCATATTTCCGTTTAACGGAAATTCTTTTTTTTACTGTAGTAGTATGTCATCAATGAACTTAGTGAAAAGTCAGAAACCAATATTACACAACAAGACTAAGTGTCGATCGATTTCCGTTTTAAATGCTTTACGTATTCATGTGAAATATGAATTATGTCGAAGTGAACACAGAGTTTCATCAATATTAAACACGTGAATGATTTACACGATAATTCATGACACTTAAGCGGTCGTGCTTTCCGTGTATAGTTCAAAAGGTTCATCCCCGTAACAGACTGACAGACCACGGAAACTTAAGTACCCTATGATAATTAACTGAAGAAGTAGTGAAATCTACGTGTAGTGGATGCAAACGTCGCGATAAAGCCTGGTCCGAGATACTTGCTGACAAGAGACAAAATGACATCATTTTTTTTTGTGAATTCTATCTGTTTCTTTATATTTGTACAATAAAGCATTTACTTACTTACTTACATCAAGGCAGCTCAGTAACAACCTCCGCAAAATTCTCTTGTCATTCATGTGGCAGAGTATACCTATATGGCTCTCGTATTGGTTTGTAAAGCCACAGAAAGCGTTATCTCCAAGACTGTTTTGTAATTCTGCAAAATATTTATTATGATCCCAAAAAATTGTTTACGCTATCTCCACAAACTTCCAACACTAACAAACGAAGATAAATAAGCGTAAACTAAAATTTCAAACTAAAACAATACTTTCCAATGAATTAATGAACAATCCGAAAACAAATTTCGGTGAAAATCCCCGTAGAAAGTGACCTTAAGGCTGGGGCCGCACCGGAATACTACGCCTAGCGATAAACGCTTCAATTCAAATATAGCTCAATATCTGAAGACCAAATTTAATATCTACAGAAGCACAGTGAGCTCTTAGAATGCTGTTCGGGTTTCGGGTTATCGTCCGATTAAAGTATCAAACACATAAGAGTAAGTGAGACAGCAAGACAAATCCTAGTGGATGGACTGTATGAAGTAACTATACAATTAGTCAACTTTATACTCCGCGATCACAATAATATACAAAACAGCATTGATATGTAAAGTTTACTTGTACTTAGAGCTGCCATGAAATATAGCTGGAATTTGCAAAAAAAAACATGTAAAAGAGCCGTTGGCGGCCAATTTGGAACAATAAATTATGAATTGATAGGGTCCGATTGTCTAAATCACGCTCTGTGAAACCACCTTCCATTCAAAGTGCTAAAAAATGTCTCAAATATGTTATACAATTGATTTGTTTTCAGTTTAGTTAAAATTTGGGTCGAATACAACAATTTTGGTAGTAATTACTAGGTACTGACTGTAATTATACGTCATTAATAACTTTAAAATGACCAAGTTGAACAAAAGAATAAAAATCTAAACGACACTGTAAATTAGAACACAGAAATATCCGAAAAGTAAAGCTGTGGCCGGGAATCGAACGCGGATCCTCATCATTCCGTGACGCTTGCAATAACCCCTACACCACCCATAGCACTGAGTAAGCCTTCAAATTTTTCTACCTGTTACTAGCTGTCACGTGACCTTGTTACTATGCGAATTTTTCTCACCAAGCGTCATCTGTCACCAATACAAACTCCCATGGTTCCATGGGAGTTTGTATTGGTGATCTACAGTAACTACTCACCAGGCGAGAAGGCGCCGTTTTTCAAATGATAAATGTACTTTTTTTTTTTTTTAGTATGAATAGGAAGGCAAACGAGCAAGTGGGTCACCTGATGGTAAGTGATCACCACGGCCCATAGACACCCGCAACCCCGGAGGGATTGCAGATGCATTGCCAACCTAGAGGACTAAGATGCAATGCCTCTTGTGCCTGTAATTTCCCCGGCTTTCTTACTCTCCACACCGGAACACAGCAGTGCAAGCACTGCTACTTAGCGGCAGGATTAGCGAGTAAGATGGTGGTAGCGATCCGGACGGACCTTGCACAAGGCCCTACCACCCGTAAAGGTAGGTATCAAATTAATCAAGAATTTTTACTTTGTAATGTCAAAGAACAGCAATAGTGTTCACTAGTCACCTGTCACATTAAATAATAGTGGTCACTGCGGCCTCGCCCTAAAAGAACTTGCCAAAGTACACAGCTCGGTAGTAAATTGTTTGGCCGAATATCCGGGCAGATCTACGGAACTATTCGCAATACATTGTTGAGGGATGGGATAATTAATTTGCTTGTTAAACCAACTTGTTTTCACACGACCTCTATTTGTTAGTCCCGCTTTTGCGGGCGTAATAAGATTTTGGAAAGGTTACACGCAAATGAGTTGGCACTGTTTTGATGAGGAAGGGTTTGATGAACTATATACTGGGTTTTAGAGGTTTGTGTAGTTTTTAATGTACTTTCCGTTAGGGAAAGATAAAGGTTTTGAAGCCATACAGCTTATTTTTGAGCAGCATTTGTTTATAAAGGTGCGGTTGCACTGTAGTAAAATATTATGTAGGACGGGTGACAATGCAAGCAAAAAAAACTTGTATTAAAAATGTAATATTTGCCAGAAGCTTACGTATTGTACAAGCTTCTTGGATTTTTGAGGGCGTCAACACGCATTCCGGAATCGCGTGCTGTCAAAGCGTGAAAATTAGACCGTGTTACGAAAATTACTTTCTTTAGCTTTATGTCCTATTAAATATTTTAACTTTTTACTTCCTTGCTGGTCTGGAAGTAAAGAAAAACATAAAAATTACCAGTTGCTTCTCTTCCTGCGCATTCATCTTATAGGCGATGCGGCTAGAAACCATAAGTATTTTGATTCCCCTTTCCAACTAGGTATACGCCCACATGCTAAACGTGGCCTTTAGGTCTTGTTACCTTCCGCTCTGTATTTCAACAGTAACATGATTCCTAAGATTTTGGCACATTCCCTCGATGAGATTTTACCATCTGTCGGGAAGAGAAGCAACTGGTACATTCTATGTTTTTTCTTTGCTCCCAGACCAGCATGGAAGGAAAAATAAGTCTAGCGTGAACAAAAACAAACTTATTCCTACTAAATCCCCATTTCCATGCAGAATAAAAACGCAGCATTGTATCGGACGCATATTGGCGCAGTTGCCTTCCAAGAAGTGCAATAGTGAGCAAAGAACTAGTGGACTCACTCGAAACTCTACGCTTGTTGGCGACTGGCTGAGAGGCCATAATAGTAGATTAATGCCGAGGCCTGGGAAGTAGCCAATTGCATATATTCTTGCACTGAGTAGCTTTTCGGCGTAGGAAAACATCGCGAGGAAACCTGCACACAACTGCGAAGCAATTCAATGGTGTGTGTGAAGTTCCCAAACCTCAGTGGGCCCGTGATGAATGGAATTGTCGACAAAAATTCGCTTAGTAACAAGGTCACGTGACAGCTAGTGACAGATAGAAAAATTTGAAGGCTTACCCACCTGCTATGGGTGGTGTTCGGGTATAGCACGCGTCACGGAATAACGAGGATCCAGGTTCGATTCCCGGCCATAGGTAGCTTAACTTTTCGGATTTTTCTACATACATTTACATCCTACTAATATTATAAATGTGAAAGTTTATGACTATGGATGTATGGATGTTTGTTACTCTTTCACGCCAGAGTGGCTGGACAGATCTGGATGAAATTTGGAACATAGATAGATTACAGTTTGGAATAACACATAGGCTACTTTTTATCCCGGAAAATTGCGTAATTCCTGCGGTACAGCGATAAACGAAATCTGCAGACGAAGTTGCGGGCAACAGCTAGTACGACATAAATATTACGTCTTTATCCCTTACGGGGTTGACAGAGCCTAAGATAACAAAACCTTAAGGCCACGTTTAGCATGATTAAGGGCGTATAGGTGGAAAGAGAAATCAAAACTAAATTAATTCATTCAATAAAAATTACATAAATGGAATTATTATTACACATAAACGGATAACTCACGTATAAAAAGTCGAGTGATGCTCGACATGTTTCGGACTATTTCGAAAACGAACGAAAACGAGGGTAGTTGTGCGCCGCTGTCAGTTGCGTCGAGCAGCCGTGTGAACAGAGCGCTGGCGCGCAGTGTTCGTTTCGCTGCCGCCGGGGCGAGCGCTCCAGGAAGAAGGACTACGAAATAGTCCGAAACATGTCGAGCATCACTCGACTTTTTATACGTGAGTTATCCGTTTATGTGTAATAATGATTTAGTCTCACGGTAGTTTCATGTTGTAAATGGAATTAATACAAATTAAACTATTAAATTAAAAACGAATTAAAAACTAATCTTAAAATAAAATAATTAAAAAAGGAGGGGCCCCCGTGGCATAGTTCCACAGACGCTGGCAGCAATCTCCCTTTGGAGAAATCAAAATAGTGATGGGTTGCTAGCCGCATCGCCTATAACATGATTCCTGAGACTTTCGCCCATTCCCTCGATACGCTTTTACCATCTGCGCGGGAAGAGAAGCAACGGGTAAATATGTTTTTTCTTTACTCCTAACCAGCATGGAAGTAACGGATTTTTCTGTGTCCTAATTTTCAGTGTCGTTGGTTAATGCGTGATTTGACTACAAGTAAATATGGCGATGTATAAAAATGTCCACTTGCATAAGTTCATGCGTATATAATTTTGCCAAAGTATAAAAATGTACACATATATATTAGACCAAATATAAATATGTTGCGACAATAGACTAAAAGTAAATATGGCGAAGTATAAAAATGTCCACTTGCATAAGTTCATGCGTATATAATTTTGCCAAAGTATAAAAATGTACACATGGAAAGGGGATGAATACGTTCCGTATATGTATTATTATAATCCTGGACCTATGTAAAGAAAGTAGTCATTTTTATATTCCGACTTGATAAGACTTAGACATTTTGTACACTCTGAAAGTAGTAATTTTTATATTCCGACTTGATAAGACTTAAACGTTCTGAAGTATTGGCTTTCTAATACTCAGACAAATTTATGTTTTACAGGTAGTCATTTTTATACAGTTTTTTTTTTTTGGTGATGAATGAAAATGAAAATGGATGAAAATGAAAAATGAAACGCCAGGGGCTCTTTTACATGTCTTTTTGAAACTACCAGCACATTCGGAAAGACCATCATTGCCAAGAAGAATGCGCCGCAAGAAACTTGGCAGAAAGTCATTTTTTCAAAATAAAATACAGTAAAAATACTTAAGTTCTACTTAAATTAAATACATTTATAAAAGGGATGTATAAGGTCCCCGAGCCTTAAATTATATTAATCTATAAATAGTAGAGATGTATAAAGTCTCTACTAGTCAAAAATAAAAAACAAAGAAAAGAAAATAATATCAATAAGTTCAGTGGAGGTGTAAAACGCCTCTACCGTCAAATAAATTAATTGGAGATGTCTAAAATGTCGCAGGAGAAAAATATATATAAAACAAAATTATGAAATATACATTTCGTGTCAAGTAAGTAACCAATGGGTTAAAGATAAACTTCTGCATTCCTACTGTCTCTACAGCCACTATACTAAGTTGTGGATATTGAAAATATTTTGCAGATAATCCGAGGCAGCCGACCGGGAGTTTGCTCGCCGCGACTTCGGTATTTTAAACTGACTTTTTTCCAAACGGATCTGAATAAAGTTTACGCTGTGTCGTGAGCTTTACTTCTGAATAAAACTGTATGCAAGGAGGGGACTTATTGGTTTATGTTGTGCTAGCCGCCCGCGATTCCGTCTGCAGCATTTACTTAACGCGGGAACTATGCAATTTTTCGAGATAAAAACTATCCTTTTTCCTTTCCCGAGGCTCACATTATCTTTGTACGATTAGTGTAAGATTTCGGGCACAAAATAAGTCTTCTTCTTCTTCTTATTTGTGGCGAATAGAGTCGTTATAGCGACGAGAACTTCGCCAATGTCAAAGTAACAAAAATATAATTAAAAAATCTTGTTGTTTTTTTTTTTTATTATTTGAATAGGAAGGCAAACGAGCGACTTACCATCAGGTGGGTCACCTGATGGTAAGTGATCACCACACACCCGCAATCCTGGAGGGATTGCAGATGCGTTGCCAACCTAGAGGACTAAGATGAATGGCCTCTTGTGCCCGTAATTTCCCCGGCTGTCTTACTCTCCACACCGGAACACAGCAGTGCAAGCACTGCTACTTAGCGGCAGGATTAGCGAGTAAGATGGCGGTAGCGATCCGGACGGACCTTGCACAAGGCCCTACCACCCGCCAGACTTGTGACAAAATGTCGGCAACGTTGTACGGTAAAGGTCAAAGACCCCCATCCCTCCCTGTCAGGCTCTTAGCCAACGGTCAATGATATGGCTTGGAATCGATCTCTCTATACCAGCTGTCACGTGACCTTGTTACTATGCAATTTTTGGTCGCCAAGCATCATGCGTTCCCCTCCCCTTTACATGTTACGCCCTTTAGGCCTTGTTACCTAAGGATCTGTCTACCCCGTAATATTTGTGAGATGCAATGGTTTTTAAACTTAATCGATTTGCGTCCGTTGACAACGCACACTCCTCTGGGAAGCGTGCACTGGCGAGACTCGAATTTATACACCATTACACTGTCGGTGCTAAAAGGGAATTTATACGATCTGTACACTGGCGTAGCTGCTTTAAAAATTTAATGGCGACGAAGGAAAGCATCGATCGATAGATTAGAAGCGTAGGTACATTATTATTGTAAGAATTACTTCCATGCTGGTCTGGGAGCAAAGGAAAAACATAGAATGTACCAGTTGCGTCTCGTCCCGCGCAGATGGTAAAAGCCCATCGAGGGAATGGGCGAAATTCTAAGGAATCATGTTATAGGCGATGCGGCTAGCAACCCATCACTATTTTGATTCGTTTTTCCATCTATACGCCTACAATCATGCCAAACGTAGCCTTTAGGTCTTGTTACCGTTAGGCTCTGTCTACCCCGTAAGGGATATAGACGTGATTTGTGTGACTTGCATGTGTTTTTATAAATAAATAAATAAATAAATAAATAAATGTGTATGTATGTAAGAATAAGTTTTCTCAGACTTCCATGCAGGTCTTGGAGCAAAAGCACACAACGCTCATGATCTATTTTTATTGTCTTGATTATTTTCTATAAAATTGTGTATATTCTCTTTTATTTGTGTGTCTTGCAAAAAGGAATAAATGTCTTCTTTCTTTCTTTCTTTCTTTCTTTCAAAGAAAAAACATAGAATAAATCAGTTGCCTCTCTTCCCGCTTAGATGATAAAATCCCATCGAGGGAATGGAGGAAAATGCGGCTAACAACCCATCACTATTTTGATCCCACTTTCCACACGTGGCAAGTAGGTCTTGTTACCTTCATCGCCATCGTTCTATTCAGTCTTCTCTCCGCTCCAATAGCAATGTACCTTTACTACTGAGTAAAGAGAAAAGACACTGGGTATTCAGCCATCAGGACTATTCTGGTAACTAGGAGATATGGCAGACGGATGATAGATAGTCATCCGTCTACCACATCGCTTATTTACCAGAATAGTCCCGCTAGCTGGATACCGGTATGCCTCTTGGCCTCTGCTTATTGCGCCGATCGGAATGCGTCCGACACTTTGCTTGTCCCGGTTTGATTGTGTCCGATTATTGGCTGTTGGCTCGGAAAGGAGTAATTGATACTGATTGTGACTAGTGATGTTACGGATTTCCGGCTGTCCGGAATCCTATTTTGATATTCCGCATGTCAGATGTATAAAAAATACTATTTTCGTTCGTTATTCTTAATGGAAAATAGCAACTGTAAAACTTGTATTGCAAATTTTTACGTCAAATAAAACGTTTTTTTTTGTTACAATCATAAACACGGTGCTAACAGCTTTTTTACAAAAATATCTTGACAAATTATACACCTAAACTTCCTTACAAATCACTATTTTTACGTGGAAACTGGATGGAAATCCATTCAATAATATATAATTTTATCGCTAACAGACAAACGCGGCGGAAGACATACATACACCAATCCCGTCTTTATCCCTTACGGGGTAGACAAAGTCTAAGGTAACAAGACCTAAAGGCCACATTTATCAAGATTTTGGCTAGCCGAATCGCCTATAGCATGAACCCTAAAATTTTCGCCCTTTCCTCCGATGGGCTTTTAACTTCTGCGCGGGAATAGAAGCAACTGGTACTTTCTATGTTTTTTCTTTGCTCCAAGACCAGCATGAAAACGAAGGACTTTGATTTACAATTATGTAGTGATACGATTTAATTGAATTATTACCAGCTCAGTGACGATGATACCACAATAATTAAGAAACGGATGTATCCGGCCTCCGGTTATTTATCAATCCGGGATTACACCTCAGCGGATATCCGGAATCTTGCAAAACCACCATCCGTTGCATGTAGACATGCAATATTGTGATATTGTGATATTGCTAACACAGGTCTACTGCTGTACTGATATAATTACAAGACTTCACATACACACAGATACACATAAATCACGTCTTTATCCCTTACGGGGTAGACAGAGCCAAACAACAAAACCTTAAGGCGGCGTTTAGCATGATTAAGGGCGTATAGGTGGAAAGGGAAATCAAAATAGTGATGGGTTGCTAGCCGCATCGCCTATAACATGATTCCTAAGACTTTCGGCCATTCCCTCGATGGGCTTTTACCATCTGCGCGGGCAGAGATACAACTGGTAAATTCTGTTTTTTCTTTACTCCCTGACCATCCGAACCTCTTATGAAGCCAAATCACCAGCTATCAAAACCACCCATAACAGCGTACTCAAGCAGCGATAAACATCGCTATCATCCTAATACCCTCGCAAGACAACAGATGGCGCGCATCAATTATAACCAATGACATTAAACTGTGTTATGACCGATCCAGATTGCCGAGTCTCCCACGCCACAGCATAAATTAATACCCAATAGCCCGATACACTCTGCCGTATATACTGCGACTTCGGCAGTCAATAAAATTACGCTGCGGGAAATAGGCAGCATCTGGGAATAATGTGGTATAATTAATAGTTCATTTCTATGTGTATTTGTTTTGTCCGTCATGTTGGCGCGTTGAAAATTCATTGCGCGCGATTAAATTGAGGTTTCGCGTGCTTTTGATTTGATTAAGTGTGAATTTGTGAACGTCACTAGCTGTTTCCCGCAACTTCGTCTGCATAGAATTCGTTTATCTCTATCCCGCGGGAATTACGCAATTTTCCGGTATAAAAAGTAGCCTATGTGTTATTCTAGACTATAATCTATGTATGTTCCAAATTTCATCTAGATCTGTCCAGCCGTTCTGGCGTGAAAGAGTAACAAACATCCAAACATACTCACAAACTTTCACATTTATAATATTAGTAGGATTTTGTTTCTGGTTCTTCCATGCTGGTCTGGGAGTATACAAAAACATAGAATTTACCAGTTGCTTCTCTTCCCGCGCAGATATCTTAGGAATCATGTTATAGGCGATGCGGCTAGCAACCCATCACTGCTATGATTTCCCTTTCCACCTATACGCCCTTAATCATGCTAAACGTGGCCTTAAGGCTTTGTTACTGTATTATTTATTATTAAATAAAACTATTGTTGGTCTTCGAAGGTTTATTTTACAGGTTTTTATGTATTAGGTACAAAGATACGCCAAGTCTTAATCTAGTTAGAAAAGGAAGGGGCGGCCATGATCGGCAGTGTTACCAACATATAGTTTTTAATAATATTCTTTTTTTTTTAAGTTACGTTCCATTACAGTTACCTTAGGCTCTGTTTACTCCGTCATTTTCTACCTGTATTGCACGGTCTCATTGTCTAAGGGAAGACGGGCCCAGCGTACAGGCCACCTTCTTAGGGCCACCGGGGTGGCGTTTGTGGTGAAACCCTAGTAGCATCCCACTGCGTCCCCATCACGAATTGAGGCAACGCCGGAGAGCTTTTAGTTTGGGTATACCCCTTCGTATCCCCGTGCCTAGGGCATCCATAAGGATTTCCTCACCATTGAAAAAAAAGGCTCCCTCTACCCCGTCAGGGCTAAAGACGTGATATACAACGTGTTACAAAATACCCCGTAAAAAATATAATTAATTATTAATAATTAATATTAATTAATATTAATATATATTAATAATAATATTAATAATTAATATTAATTAATATTAATATATATTAATAATAATATTAATAGTCAGGAGATTCCTCTCTCTGTCGCCCTGACCACCGGTAGCCTAGGCCTCGCCTTGCTGCCGGCGGCACCCTAGGTTAGGTTTTTATAATGTTTTTATATTTTGTATTAATATTGTTTTATTACTTTTTATATGAATATTGTAAAAACCTACCTAAGATGAAAATAAATATACAAATATTAATAATAATATTAATATATAATAATTAATAATAAGCCAAAAATATTGTCAACCCTAGTAAGCTGTTCTCCAGTCCATTATGGTTGCCTGGAAGAGATCGCTCTGTAGCGATAAGGCCGCCTATTGTTACCTTGTAATATTCTGTATACCTTTTTTTTCTGTTTTGGTTGTTATATGTGGTGTTCAATAAAGAGTTATTGTATTGTATTGTATTGTAAGCTGTCATGTTAGGGAACCAGATTATTTAACAGAAAGGCCTACGTACCTATTTTACCTAATAATTGTCTACTTTAATAGTTTTTCTATTTTTCATTCATAAATGTTTGCTACCTCAATACACGGATGTCATCATACTCAAGTACTGGCTTCAAAAAATTGGAAAAAAAATGTTGTCAATTTCAAATCTTCTAATCGATATCCTACAACTGTTTCGAGTTTTCATAGATAGGTACATTCTGCGTAGTTTATTCTTTAATTTTACTGAAATAGGGTTTGCACATCAGTGAAAATAAAAATATTTTTTGAATTGTTTGGGGTATGTTATGTTGTATGTACAGCGTTACTACGGTTCTTAAATATTGAGAATGGACTCGTTATAAGGCCCCATTTAACCTCCTTTCGGCTTTACGGGTAGTTTTGTAACACTCTGTATGTAGGTTGTTTTTGGAATTGCCTCGTCCACTGTTGCTCTGTGCTGATTGGCTCCCAAATCTTTATCCCTTACGGACACGGAAACTAAGATGACAAGGCCACGTTTAGCATGATTGTGGGCGTGTAGAAAGGGGAATCGAAATAGTGATGGGTTTCTAGCCGCATCGCCTAAGACATGATCCCTAATTGCGCCTCCAAAATCACGCCGAGAACCCCCGAGAACACCCGAGAAGCGTGAATGTGATCGCTTTGTCGCCGTCTCGTTCTCGCGCTCGCCTGTTCTCTGATCGGTGTCGGTGTTTTTGCCCGCTTCAAAGTGTTTCTCGGGCGAGAAAAGAGAACGGTATCACATTCTTGTTCGGTCTCAGTGCGACCGTGGCATTGATATGGTACTGTCGTCCATTCCGGATAGCGATCGAGAATGCGAATGAGAAGGTCGCATGAGTATAGTCTTCTCGGTTCTCGCGTAATTTCTCGGCGAGACTTCTCACGTGAGTCTGTAGCCGCTATAAGACATGATTCTTCATCTTCTTCTTCTTGATGATTTCTTCTTCGATAGGTTTTTACCAGCTGCGCGGGTATAGAAGCAACTGGCGCTCTCATATCAGCATGGAAGGGTTCTGTTTAATTATTTTTTAATATTTACGATTTAATTTCTCAGTGCGGTCCCTTGTCTCCCCGCGGTCGCGTAAATAACGCTTAGCGCTGTGCTTATTAAACATTCAGTAGCTGAAAGCGTAAAAATGTACAATGTTACGAGTATCTTTTTAAATAGCTTGTGTAAACATAGATTTTGAAGGTTTAAAAATGAATTGTGATGAGAATTAGCGTGGCGTGGGAAAATATCAGATTAATGTCACCTCTTTTGTTTTTCATTTTATTTTTTATAATGCCGTAGATTTTGTCGTCAAAGCGGCAAAACGAACTCCTATAGTTTGGCTAAGACTGAGTAACTTAGGTCTGTCTGAAACTTAACTGTAGGTAATTTGGTTTAGATGGACATAATAATAATGACGCCGAGAAAGTGAAAATTAAGGAAAGTAAAAAGTTACAAACCCGTTTATCAGCTTTAGCGTTAAAAATAAGTTATTCCCGGGGTGCGAGTCGGGTTACCTCCGCGTGTGGTAAAGAGCTGCGGTTCGTTTTCGGATCCGTCCAAGGGGAAGAGTAGTGCTTGGTCCGGTGCACCCTGGGCAACGGGTAATGATTTCCTGGCAGATTCTGAGGGATACCATTTGGAGGGATACCGTTGCCGACATTTTTGCCGTAAGATTTTTGAATACTGTATTTTTACTTTGACATTGGCGAACTCATCGCATCGATCGATGGGGCCATATTAAAAAAAGAAGAAGAAGTGAACATTTTGACAACACAGAATACAGAATACAGAATTGCAAAACCTTTCGTGCTTAAATCCAACTTACACTTGACCATTTTTAAAATTAAAAAAATTGTATTCTTTAGTACTGTAATGATAGTCCATATTTTTGGCAGAAAACGCTTTTTAAAGAAAATATTAGGAACTCAGTAAAAGCAACAACAGGAAAACTTATCTGCAAAACAACACCTTCACCCCAGTCTCCCCTCAAGCACTAGATGAGTAACCGTCGATCATGGCGCTCATGACAATAATGTTTATTCATAATTTATAGTGTCGCTGTAATGTGACTCATGGCGTGGCCATGGCAACAGCGGGTTTCATATTAACCTTAACAGTCTCAGCCCTTTAAGGTGAAAAAAAACTCAGCCCGCAAGTCGCGTCACGCGCGAGGTAAGACTTCTTGTCTCTAAATTTCTAAATGTCAGTGAAAATTAGAACACATAGAAAAATCCGAAAAGTAAAGCTATGGCCGGGAATCGAACCCGGATCCTGTCATTCCGTGACGCGTGCTATACCCCTACACCACCCATAGCAGGTGGGTAGTCTCCAAATTTTTTACCTGTTACTAACTGTCACGTGACCTTTTGTTACGATGCGCATTTTAGTCGCTAAGCGTCATCTGTTTGAATGATGTGTCTGTACGACACAATTACAAACTCCCATGGAACATCTACTGCTCACCAGGGACGAGAGAAGGCGCTGTTTTTCAAATGATAGGTACTATCAAATGAATCAAGAAATAAAATTTCTTGATTCATTTTTTTGATAGTACCTTCTTGTCTCTTTCTAAAACAAGCCGTAAGAAAAAGAAGGCAATCTATCTCGCGCGTGACGCGACTCTTGCGCGCTCTCGTGCCAGACCCTGCTTACCATGACGTCTTAATGCAATTCAATTCTGATTCAGTTTCGGTTCGCTCGCTGTCAGACCCATAATAAAAGTGACAGCTAAAACCTGAACCGAGTTTTTACCCGCCATGTCGTCCCACTGTTAGACAAAAGGCCTCTCTTCTCAACTTGGAGGTCGATGTTGTGTGAATGTGGCATGGACGAGGGCTCACTCAACCACATCTTCTTCCACTGTTCCAAAATTGTTACTCCCCTATATGACCTCCTTCCACCCAAAATCCCTCGCCCTGTTAACCTAAATTTTCTTTTTACACTAGCACACACCTCCTTTATAACTGTACTATGTAAATTTATAAAATTTAACAAATTATATTTGTAGGTAGTCTAACAATTTATGTATGTGTTTTCTATTTTAGATTCTCATCAGAGTACCGCACGACGAAGCTACCGAACAACGGCTGAATAAAAACAAGTAGTGTCTTCTTCAACCTCGACATTGGCAGAATCATCGACAGTATCGATGGAGCTAGATTTTTAAAAATTGAATTGAATTGGAGGTCGATGAACTTCAACTCCCTTTGTGCATTGTATCTCAGTGTTTGTCAATTGTTTTATGTTTATTTTGCAACGATAGTAATGGTGTTTGAGAATGACAATTCTATGGCAGAACAGAATGTGAGATTTTGAATGCGGGTGAGAAAGTAGAACAGGTAAAAGAGTTTGTACACTAATGTACGGCAGCGAAAATTGGGTGTGACGAAAGTAGCATGAATGCAGAATTAATGGGTTAAAAAGTATGGAAAGTGTGACACTGAAATGCAGAATAAGGAATAGTGTGATAAGGGAACGTGTTGATGCGAAAGAAGGTTGACTAGGATATTAAAAAGTATGCTTGAACATTCAATATTCAAGTGCCTTAAACTTATTATAATTTTGCTAGCAGTTTCCCTGGCCCGCCGCCGGCGGCGTGGCGCCACCGTCGTGGAGTGACTGACGTCAGCCTCTCGAATATCGCTCGTCTCTGTCTACCCACGAGATAGCAAACACTCACACTCCCACACAGGGTTCTGTTATGAATGATGCGATAGCAAAGTAAGGACAAAGTGTCATCAAAACTAAATGGATAACTTTTCCTTTGCTACACTGCAAAATAATGGGGACTAGTCGTGCAAAACATTCGTCATACATACACAGACATCACGTCTTCATCCCTATGGGGTAGACCGCCTCAACTCTCAACAGGTATTTCCACATTGAGACCATCATCTTACTCGCTAATCCTGCCGCTAAGTAGCAGTGCTCGCACTGCTGTGTTCCGGTGCGGAGAGTAAGACAGCCGGGGAAATTACGGGCACAAGAGGCATTTCATCTTAGTCCTCTAGGTTGGCAACGCATCTGCAATCCCTTCGGGGTTGCGGGTGTCTATGGGCAGTGGTGATCACTTACCATCAGGTGACCCACTTGCTCGTTTGCCTTCCTATTCATATAAAAAAAAAAAAAAAAAAAAAAAAAAGACGTGGCCAGCGTCTGATAGTACTCAGCCAGTCACCTAGCTGTTGGTCAGAACAGTGCAGATTTCCTACAGGGCGGACAGCCAGGGTAACAAGACAATTTCCCAAGGGAACCCCATCCTGGGGTGGTCGTGGGTCGCGGTGACTCCGAGTGCTCCCGTAACGCCTCACATACCGAAGAGGGAATCCGTGTGGTTTTTAGTGGGTATGCCGTCGCGGGAGAGCCCCACATACCCCCGGTAAACCCGTGCCGGGCGAATGAATAGGCACATTTTCCACACCATAAAATTAAAAGAAGAAAAAAGGGTAACGAGACAAAGACCACGTTAGCGTGGCTGTTACATTAACTGTTCTCAATTGTCAAAAGCCGAATCCAACAGTAGTTAGTTAACAGCATTATAGTTAATGATTCTGCGCGATTCTGAGTGTGGCAGCTAACTTGAAATGACCATGCTGACGCTAACCAAAGCATAGCGTAATTAATTTGCTGACAGAGAGTGAACTTCCTTATCTCGGTTGATGAGAGAGAGAGAGAGAGAGAGAGAGAGAGAGACGCCTAAGGCTCTGTCTACCCTGTAAGAGATAAAGACGTGATTTATGTATGTATGTATGTAATTACTTATCCTACGTGCCATATCGATATCTTTCGTTCTCTGTCGGTTACGTTGTCAATTCCCTTAGAGACACTGATCATAGAACAGTAGAATTATGTGGCTGTAACATTCTAGCCTAGTCTAGACAGCCGTGTTGGCTTACTATTGGTAGTTATTACGCTGTGACCAAAGCATCTATTTTACGAGCATCACGTTGCTACGTGTGCTACGGCGTAGCAGCCCAATCAAGTAATTAACTGCTACGGCGTAGCACCTAGCTACTAGTTAGCAGTAATTTTGTAACATCAATCTTTAGGGAAAATTTAGGTATGTATTTTTTTAGGTTAGGGTTAGGGTGAACTTCCATTGTAGCATAAGACGTACAGAATATAATATCTCAATAGTTAAAATCCATATTAGTGACATTTCGAGGGGAGGGGTAAAACGTGGGTTTCTTCCATGCTGGTCTGGGAGTAAAGAAAAAACAGAATTTACCAGTTGCTTCTCTTCACAGATGGTAAAAGCCCATCGAAGGAATGGGTGAAATTGTTAGAAATCGTGTTATAAGCGATGCTGCTAGCAACTCATCACTATTTTGATTTCCCTTTGCACCTATACGCCCTTAATCATGCTAAACGTGGCCTAAGGTTTTGTTACCTTAGACTCTGTCTACCCAGTAAGGGGTAAAGACGTGATATATGTTTGTTTGTATGTTTTACTGATGTGCTTGGTCAAATTCAACGCGTCTCGGCTTTTACTGAAGTGGAAACGTAACTTCAATTTGTAAGTCAATTTATGCAATTCGTTTTTTGGAATTATAAGCTTTTTTCATACAAACTTTTTGGACCGTATTGTTGACTCTACTTTCATACATACATGCACATACACAAATCTCGTCTTTACCCCTTACGGGGTAGACAACGTAAGGTAACAAGACCTAAAGGCCACGTTTAGCTAGATCGAGGGCGTATAGGTGGAAAATATAGTCAAAATAGTAATAGGTTGCTAGCCTCGTCGCCTATAACATGATTCCTATGATTTTCGCCCATCCCTCGATGGGCTTTTACCATTTGCGAGGGTAGAAAAACAACTGGTACATTCTATGTTTTTTCTTTGCTCCCAGACCAGCATGGAAGAAACTACTAGGTACTACTTTCATTCAGCCTACGAATATAATATGCAAAAAAAAAACATGTTAAAAATATATGAGTTCAACAGTTATTAAGATAAGGTTAGTTCTTTGAATAAACGAGAACCTTTTTTTGCTTTTTTTATGATCTGAAACTTGCATGTATTTTAATAAGAGGAAAAAAGAACTTTACCACAATAACTCTAACAAGAAGGAACGACAACACACCAGCTTTATCAAAACACAATCATACATACAATACTTAATCACCGCATCGCCAGAACACACAAAACTCACCCCTACACCCCACTAATAAAGTCCAAACTTCCATCACTAAACACCCCGCAACACATCGCAACCAATTATAAACTCTAAAACCATTACACACAGTCGTTTTTAATTAATTTTACCGCGTTAAACCGTAAAACCGTGTTGCATATTGAACTCTAATACGGTGGTATAAGGTTAGTTTTGTTCGTGCGTATTGTGAATGCTGGCTGCAAACACGGCGCAGTGCGGCATCGTGTGCAATGCCCAGTGGTTCGCTCGGCGGTGAAATTGGGACAAGTAAAATATTTGCACAGTGGTTTGGATTTTTGTCCGATGTCTGGGAATTACAACAATCTGGGTAGTAACACAGAACAATTTTGAGTGTAAAAACATCCAAACATTTGACAAGAAAAATTTACAAACTAATTATAATATTCTTCCATGCTGGTTTTTTTTTTATATGAATAGGAAGGCAAACGAGCAAGTGGGTCACCTGATGGTAAGTGATCACCACTGCCCATAGACACCCGCAACCCCGGAGGGATTACAGATGCGTTGCCAACCTAGAGGACTAAGATGCAATGTCTCTTGTGCCCGTAATTTCCCCGGCTGTCTTACTTTCCACACCGGAACACAGCAGTGCACTGCTATTTAGCGGCAGGATTAGCGAGTAAGATGGTGGTAGCGATCCGGACGGACCTTGCACAAGGCCCTACCACCCGCGAATTGGTCTGGAAACAAAGGAAGAACTTAGAATGTACCAGTTGCTTCTCTTCCCGCGCAAGTTAAAGCCCATCGAGGGATCGAGCGAAAATCTTAGGGATCAGGTATTTTTTTTTTTTTAATTTATTTATTTACATAGGCGATGTGGCTAGCAACCCATCACTATTTTGATTCCCCTTTCCATCCACACGCCCACAATCACGCTGAACGGGGTCTTTAGGTCTGTTACCTTAGGCTCTGTCTACCCCGAAAGGGATAACGAAAGGTAAAACTACAACTGTCAACTCTCTTCCTTTGGACTTCAGTCCCCAGGCATAACATCGGCCTAGAGAGAGATCTTTATTGCGGCACTCCCCACTATTTCTTAAACCAGCAAACCTTTTTCAAGGAATCCGTTATCTGAAAACAGTTTTATCGAACAGCAAACCACGTAAACATTTCAACTTCATGCTTTATTCTCATAGCCCTGGCTCGCTTGAACGAAAAATGCAACGAATCCGCACACAGGTCCCCGCACAGATGTTGGACAAAAAATAGCGATTTCACAGCATTTTGCGACTTACACAGTGGGCTGGAATGTTGACATGCAAAGATGTTAAACGGGGAATGTCCGACATTTTTATCGTATTTCCGTATGTCGGATTTTAACAAGGAAATAGCTTGTTTGTTTTATGGGTTCGTTTTCTAGTTGTTACGCAACTAGCTCAGGATTGTGGGTTTGGCGTGTATGAAGAGATTGATGAGTGTGGATGAAGCGAAAGAAGTATGTCAGGATCGTAGCAAGTGGAACAAAGTAGTATCTGCCTACCCCTGTGGGAAAGAGGCGTGACGGTATGTATGTATGTATCATAATAAAAAAGCGGCCAATTGCGGGCCGGTCTCGCGTACTGAGGGTTCCGGGCAAATACGGAAAGTGAATATATATAATATTGTGTTAGGCAGAGCCCCTGCCTTCTAAGCATATTGTACGCAGTGTGCGGTCGTTTAGTATAGATTACTTACATAGACAGACAGACAAAAAAAAACTGTTTTTAGTATTCGTTGTTATAGCGGCAACAAAAATACATCATAACTAGCTTCTGCCCGCGACTTCGTCTGCGTAGAATCATACATAAAAACCTTCCTCTTGAATCACTCTTTCTACTAAAAAAACCGCATCAAAATCCGTTGTGTAGTTTTGAAGATTTAAGCATACAGTCATAGGGACATAGGGACAGAGAAAGTGACTTTGTTTTATACTATGTAGTGATGATATGATATATATAATTATATTATGAAAGTCTATCACGGCTAATGAGAGGTGAGACACAGACAAACGGACAATGGAGTCTTAGTATGGGGTCTCCTTTGGTAAAAATTGGTTATTTTCTTCCATGCTGGTCTGGGAGTAAAGAAAGAACATAGAATCTACCAGTTGCTTCTCTTCCCGCGCTGATCGTAAAAGCCCATCGAGGGAATGGGCGAGTCTTAAGAATCATGTTATAGGCGATGCTAGCAAACCTATCACTATTTTGATTTCCCTTCCCAGCTATACGCCCGTAATAAGGTTTTGTTACCTTAGGCTCTATCTACTCCGTAAGGGATAAAGACGTGATTTGTGTATGTATGCTGTTTTAGGGACTACCAATCTTAATGCATCTCACTGCTGAACTACTCGGCTGATAAAAACAAAAACGGCGAGTTCTCTGTTCATCACAGTGCAAAATTAGTTTGTTTTCAAATTCATCGCTTCTAACGAATATAATTCAATTTAAAAATTACCTCTCTACAGAAAGTCCACTGCGATAAAAAGCCATCCTAATTTAAAAGGTTGCCGTCTTAAAAACTTCACGAAATCTTCCGACGTTTCTCAAGAACCTAGTTTATTAAAGTAATGACTAGAAGCGGACGGGAGAACCTTCAAAGAGCGCAAGAGAAAATGCGGAAACACCTTTTTCTTTCAAAGAAAATATTAAGAGTTTTGATGCTGAGATTTTTCTTAGGGATCCGTAGTGTATCGAAAATAGTATCGTTCATAAATTGAGTCACATATAACAACTTAAATATTATAAACGCGAAAGTTTGTAAGTATTGATGGATGGATGGATGGATGGATGTTTGTTACTCTGTCACGCCAGAACGGCTGGATAGATATGAATAAAATTTGTAACATTGATAGATTATAGTCTGGAATAACACATTATGCTACTTTTTATCCCGGAAAATTGCGTAATTCCTACAGGATAGTGATAAACGAATTCTATGCACACAAAGTAGCGGGCAACAGCTAGTTTCTCTTAATAAATACAAATTCAACAAGTGTTTATAAAAACCAGTGTTATCAGAGCCCTGCTCCTAAAGAAATTGTAGGGTTACCATTTATCCATTTCTTCTTAAGGTACGGAACCCTGGAGATAGAAAACCCACACTAAAACCATCCAGCCTCCCGACAGTTCGTACTCCCACTTGACAAGTTTTTATTTGTCGCGTTTGTCGTGTTAGGCGAAGTTCTAAATGTTTGCGAGTTTATTATTTCCACCGTCGACGCGGCGCTGTGCAACTAGTTCAAAACTGAGATGAAACGTTTTTTGTTGTAGTGCACTTTCTGTGCGATAATGTTCTGTTTAAAGTGAGTAGTTGAGAGAAGTGTTGTGGTTGAAAAAAGATGGAACAGTAAATAAAAGTTTTTGTTTATTTGTGTTTTGCGCGCCACTGTTTAGAGTTACCACTAATAAAATTGAGCAAAATTACCCAAAAATAAATATGACACAAATCTCGTGCGAAACTTTAAAAAAATACCAAGATAACAAAATAATGATGGTGAGTTGTGACTTGTCATTTTCAGCCTTTAGTTCTACCACTGCTGGGCGCAGGCCTCCCCTTAGAATGAGAGGGGTCTGGGCTGTAGTTCCCACGCAGTTTAAGAATGCAATCATCTCAATTCCACATTGAATAAAAAATTGCATACAAAGGGCTTAGCAGGCTAAAGAAGGACGTGTGGCCCCTATCAGGAATATTCGAATTGGTAAATGTCAATTGTTGGTGGCCTCATAACTAGTAATCACTCCAACTTTCAGCCCTCTATCTTGAACTGTCACAGAGATAAAGTCAAAAATGTATTTTTATCCCATTTTTTTCAAACTCTTATATCTTCTGATCCATACCAGCTAGAGCATTGAAACAAAATCACAGTTATGTAGGTTTAGTGGGAGTATACCTTATAATTTTATTAACGCCGGACTCAATATAATAATTATTAATTCAGTTTTCTGATTTTCATGTAGAGTTTATGAACATCAAATGAAGACGGAAATCAAACAGACTAACAGACAACGTATTATTACATGAACGTGAACCTCAATTACGTTATTACAGAAAAGTCGAACGGAACTAAAGCCACTAAATAATAAATCGTGGCAAAGAAACTTCCAGTCGATTGATTCTGTCCTTTATATTTATGGAAATAGAGTTCAGGTGAACTTTGGTGTAGCAAGTTTGTCCGTAATAATATTTAACGACATGTAATCTTTAGTAATCTTTGGTTTTAGTTTAATGTAAGGCAATTAAAATGTTGAGGACATAATAACATTAAATTTATAAACGACACTGAATAAATAAAATAAATAAATAATCTTGGGACAAATGACACCAATTGACCCAGCCCCAAACTAAGCAAAGCTTGTACTATGGGTACCAGGCAACGGATAAACATACTTATAAAATGTAGAATAATACATACTTAAATACATACAACATCCATGACTCGGGCACAAGCATTCGTATTCATCATACAACTGTCTGCCCCTACCGGGATTCGAACCCAGGACCTCTAGCTTCATAGTCAGGGTCGCTAACCACTAGGCTATCCGGTCGTCAATAAAAATGATACCTAAGATTTTGGGCCATTCTCTCGAAAGCTTTTACAATCTGCGCGGGAAGACATAGCAAGAGAGATGCAAGCTTATAGATGTTTTAGTAAAATAAAAAGCCTTCCAAGCTGATCTGGGAGCAAAAAAACATAGAAGGTACCAGTTGCTTCTTCCCGCGCAGATGGTAAAAGCCCATTGAGGGATTGGGCGGAAATCTTAGGGATAATGGTTACATAGGCGATGTGGCTAGCAACTCATCACTGTTTTGATTCCCCTTTGCATACGCCCACAATCATGCTAAACGTGGTCTTTAGGTATTGTTACTTTAGGCTCTCAACCCAGTAAGGGATAAATACGTTTTATGTATGTATATATAAGCTTACAATCTACAAAACTAAAAACAAAACTATTAATAAATTTAAACGCTTCTTTGAAACCTTTAATTACCACCATATCCATTAATTCAAACGGCTAATTACAGAATACAGCGACAGCTGTCTATTCCCTTGCTGTATTCTAATTAGGTGTCATTATAATCGTCGTAGTAGCCCAGTTGTTAAACCCATGGCCTCTCAGGCAGAGGGTCGTTGGATGAAACCCAGGTTTTTAAAGTGAAAACTTCTTTAGCGGTGTTGTGCACTTTTAGGTAAATAAATAAATATCTTGGGACAAATTACACCAATTGACCCAGCCCCAAACTAAGCAAAGCTTGTGCTATGGGTACCAGTCAACGGATTAACATACTTATATAATGTAGATAAATGCATACAACATCCATGACTCGGGCACAAACATTCGTATTCATCGTACAACTGTCTGCCCCTACCGGGATTAGAACCCAGGACCTCTAGTTTCATAGTCAGGGGCACTAACCACAAGGCTATCCGGTCGTCAAGGTGTGGGTAAAAAATGTTATACTCGCGTCAGGTCACGTGACTGTCAGGAACGTCACCTGATCGTAAATGCGTAAGATTTTTTGGCGTGGGTATTTTTTTTTTAAAGTCGCGTTAATGTTAAATTCGTAACACGGAGCGAGAGTTGCTCCTGGGTCGTTCAACCCGTCAAACGTCCAAGCGACTACAGTAGTCTCTAACTTTTTCGGGCGGGAGGCTTAAAGAGAGAGCGAGAAGCATATATAGCGAGTTGTCGCTGGCTCTTCCAAGGGAGGAAGACCTGGCCAGCGGCGTGAATGCATAATGCAGTCCCTAGGACATTTCCCGCCCGAAAAAGTTAGGGGCTACTGTAGTCGCTTGGACGCTTGACGGGTAAAGCGGCACTGGGCGCTCGCGCGAGTTCGCGTGTGTAGTTTTTTTCTTTTTTTTATGTCATAGGGGTCAGAATACTCCCAGAATTCTAAACGACACTGAGAATTAGAACACACAGAAAAATCCGAAAAGTAAAGCGATGCGTGACGCGTGCTACCCCTACACCACCCATAGCAGGTGGGTAAGCCTTCGAATTTTTCTACCTGTTACTAGCTGTCACGTGACCTTGTTCCTATGCGAATTTTCGTCGCTAAGCGTCATTTGTTTGAATGATGTGTCTGTACGACACAACTGTGTGTTAAATCTATTTTGTAGTAAGGCAACTAGTATGGCAACACAGCTCAACACTGCACCAGATGACAACGAGATGCATTTTATAGCGCGCCGTTGCCAACTTGATAGCGCGGTGCCAGCTGACAACACGACGCCATCTTTACTTATTGTTATTGTTTTAACGCGAGTATAGGTGAGTTTTGTAATTTTTTTTTTTTCGTTAACCAGGGGTGTTACAAGTTTGACGACGGTGTATGTGAGTCTGTCTGTAGCATCGTAGCTCATAATAAGCCGATGGACTGATTTCGATGCGGTTTTTTTCACTCGAAAGCCAGTTTTCGTGCGGTGTTTATTAGCTATGTTTGGTAAAAATTGGTCCAACAGTTTGAAAATGATGTAATTTATTTTTGGCACAGAATTTTATTATTTATTTTCGTATCCAAATTTTATTCAAATTGACATAGCACGTCATCTTTAGTAGAAAATAGCGAGGTAAACAAAAAAAAACATCGAGTCATCCATTCTTCCAAATCAGGCCCAGTGTCCCAGAATCCGGTTAAAACTGGAAAATCATTCCTTTCCCACACACAACGGTATCTGACGCGAGATTTAATTCCAGAGCCGGTGTTCCGCTAATTGCTGGCTAAACGGCCATTGTCTAACTAATGGTTAGCGTGTTGTGATATGATTTACTTGCATGTTTGTGTGTTGTTACAATGTTCATGTCTTTATCCCTTACGGGTTAGATAGAGCCTTGGGTCATCATCACCATTTCCAGCATAAATACGTCCCACTGCTGGGCACAGGCCTTCTCTCAGAATGAGAGGGCTTGGGCTATAGTTCCCACGCGGGCCCAGTGCGGATTGGGAACTTCACACACACCATAGAATTGCTTCGCAGATGTGTGATGTTTTCCTTCACCGAAAAGCTTGTGGTAAATTTTGAATCGTTCAGGTGTATAGATGTTAAAAAACATCTGTACACCTTCCACGAACAATATGGTCGGTGACACACATTTGACATGTTTGGCTGTATCGATATTTTTGCTAATTTAGATTTTCTTTTCCATGCTGGTCTGGGAGCAAAGAAAAAACATAGAATGTACCAGATGCTTCTCTACCCGCGCAGATGGTAAAATCCCATCGAGGGAATGGGCGATTATAATAGGAATCATGTTATAGGCGATGAGGCTAGCAACCCATCACTATTTTGATTCCATTTTCAACCTATACGCCCACAATCTTGCTAAATGTGGCCTGTAGGTACCTGTTACCTTAGATTCTGTCTACCCCGTAAGGGATGAAGACGTGATTTGTGTGTGTGTGTGTGTGTGTGTGTGTGTGTGTGTGTGTGTGTGTGTGTGTGTGTGTGTGTGTGTGTGTATGTGTGTGTGTGTATTTATGCTCTCGACTGTATCTATGTATGTATGTCCCAATTTAGTTACCAATAAGCTAACCCCATAACTACGTTAACGAGGTCAACTCGCTGTTTGGTAAGTTTACGACGTCGTTCATCCAGGGTTGTGATATACCCGATTACGGCATAATTTGAAGGGTTATGGTTTGGCTATCTTCCATGCTGGCCTGGGAGTAAAGAAAAAACATACAATTTACCAGTTGCTTATCTTGCCGCGCACATGGTAAAAGCCCATCGAGGGAATGGGCGAGTCTTAGGAATCATGTTATAGGCGATGCGACTGGCAACCCATCATTATTTCGATTTCCCTTTCCACCTATACGCCCTTAATCATGTAAAACGAGGCCTTAAGGTTTTGTTACCTTAGGCTCTGTCTACCCCGTAAGGGATAAATACGTGATTTATGTATGTATGTATGTTATGGACTATGTACAGTTGTATAACCGTTTATTGTATAAAAACACGATAATTTAAAAGGTTACAAGATAAACAGATGTACGAAGGCGAATTTATCCCCTAAATTCCTATTGACGACCGGATAGATAAGTGGTTTAGTGAGTTCGAATCCCGGTAGGGGTAGACAGTTGTATGATGAATCCATGCATGTTGTATGTATTTAAGTATGTATTTATCTACGTTATATAAGTATGTTTATCCGTTGCCTGGTACCCATAGTACAAGCTTTGCTTAGTTTAGGGCTGGGTCAATTGGTGTAATTTCTCCCAAAATATTTATAAATAAATAAATAAATAAATATCTTGGGACAAATTACACCAATTGACCCAGCCCCAAACTAAGAAAAGCTTGTACTATGGGTACCAGGCAACGGATAAACATACTTATATAATGTAGATAAATACATACTTAAATACATACAACATCCATGACTCGGGCACAAGCATTCGTATTCATCATACAACTGTCTGCCCCTACCGGGATTCGAACCCAGGACCTCTAGCTTTATAGTCAGGGTCACTAACCACTAGGCTATCCGGTCGTCACATTCCGGTCGTCGTATTTATTTATTTTATTAATTTATTTAAAAGGATTTCTTCTACTTAACCGTCGAACGATTGGCAGCGAGCGTCTAATGCGTCGGCTTTTCAATTTTTAATTAATGTTTCAGCTCTACTGGTTAATTCCTCTTTGCATTATACAAACAAGCCATCTATGCACCCACAAGGCAAAGTCCACACAAATTCAACTTCTAACATATGGCGCTCCTAAACTACAGAGTAAACAGCCAGCGGGCGCACTACACAATGCGCGGCGTACGATACGGGCCGGCGCGCGCTGATCCAATGAAATTTAGTATGGATTGAATTCGCTGATTGTTGATTGTTTGCGTTGGAATCGGGAAATGTTGCATGAGCGAAAAATATGAAAAAGTAGTATTTTTTTCAATACATACAACACAAACGCGGCCTTTAGGTCTTGTTACCTTAGGCTCTGTCTACCCCGTAAGGGATAAAGACGTGATTTGTGTATGTGTACGTATGTGTGTACAACACAAATACTTTGTCGGTCCCTCGTTTAATGCTCCTCTCAACTACTCAAAGGCTAACTGGTAGAGATTCCTTATAGGAATAAGTTCGCTTTTGTGCATATTACATTAATGTTATTTTTTTTGTGAATTGTATCTGTTTCTTTGTATTTGGACAATAAGGCATTTTTACTTAGTTACTTACAAATCACGACTTTATCACTTACGGGGTAGACAGTGTCCTCAGGCCATGTTTAGCAAGATTGTGGGGGTTTAGATGAAAAATGGAATCAAAAAATAGTAATGGTTTGCTAGCCGCCTTAGCCTTGGCTTTTACCATCTGCGCGGGAAGAGAAGCAACTGGTACATTCTATGTTTTTCTTTGCACCCAGACCAGCATGGAAGTAAAATTGGTGGATAAAAATAACTTAAGAAACGCAACAGTTTTTAAGAGAGCTCGTGAAATGTATGGATGTTTGTTACTCTTTTACGCCACAACGGCTGGACAGATCTGAATCATAATTCACTGGATCTGAATTATAGTCTGGAACAACACACAGGTTTCATTTTACCCCGGCAATTTGCGTAGTTCCTACGAGATAGACCAATTTTTTAGTTCTTTGCAGACCAAGTCTCGGGTCGCTGCTAGCAAGTTGTTGTAATTTTCCTCCAGCCAGAACAGCGTTGCTAGCCGCAACAATATACTAAGCGGGGCCCATTTTACATCACATCGGTAGTTTTCTGTTTATTTCATTTTCTCAAATTAATGTATTGTATCTCTTGTTACCAAGTATAAATTTAATTCCATTTTTTTTCGTTTCTCTTTCTTTTATGTATCGATGTGTATCGAATGTGTGTTAATACATGTATCTCTCTCTCACTCTCTCTCTCCAGAAATACATAAACAGCCACCTAGCGAACGAACTATCAAATGTAACATCGAACGTAGTTCAAGAAAGCTCTAAGCGCCTCTACAAACTGCGCCGGACCGTGCAGCGCTAGTGCTGCCCCCTATCGATTAGTTTTAAGTTTTTGTATCAATTTATATCGAGTCATTCTCTCGGTACAAGCATTTACTTACCACCTTTGTATCGTAACGTACGAAATAAATTTAAAGTTAAAAAATATCAAATAATAACCAGTCTTTCTGCCCTGCGTTGTACTAGACCAGGGATGGCGAACCAATGGCACGCGTGCCACTGCTGGCACGCTTCAAAATAATTTTGGCACGCCAATAATAAAAAGTGGTCATATGATGGTAAAATAACAACACACTCTTAAGACAACAGGGTCTTTGACGACAGGTCAGAGCCAAATATTAGGTACTTTATTTGTGAAAAAATGGCACGTCTACCAAAAAGGTTCGCCACCCCCCTTTACTAGACCTTACTATAGGCAGGAATCGATAGAGCAGGGGTCGGCAAGTTGTTTTAGGTGGGATCCGGATATTATGAGCAAAATCTTAACGAGGTCCAGGTAAAAACTTGTTTACCTTATCTACGTATTAATTGATACTTGGTATACAATAAATTAGAATCGGTCCCAGGTTCGACCTGTCGCGGTCCTCAAACGGACCGCGGTACGCCTGTTGCCCACCGTTGCGATAGAGAAAGGAGAAAGGAGAGCAAAACTTGAGGCCGACTATAGTGACCTACCAGATCCCCAACACAAATAAACAAGTACACGTAAACATCGACTGACAAATGTTAAAATTAAAATACTCCCTTAACGAAATCTTTTACAGCCCCTCGTAACGGCGGAAAGCTCTTAGAAAAGAAACTCTTAACAAATTCGATCCTCACAAAGAGCGGTGTCGAGAAAAAAATGTTCAAAATAATCCAGTATTCATGGTAAGAGGGAGACAAATTGGAGAGAGAAGACGAATCTTGCTTCGCGGCGGAATTATATGCGGGCATGCGAGCTGGCATGGTAATTACCCAGTATATGCCAGGGTCACGGATGCGGCGCAGGGGAAAAGCGAAAATTTTACATACATCCATCACTATTTTGATAGAGAGAGAGAGAGAGAGAGAAACATTTATTTACACACATTCGATACACGTAGATTATAATAGGAAGAAATACAATATACTTAGGAATAGTACCGATATGGTGTAAAATGGGCCCCACTCAGCATAATTTTGATTCCACTCTACCTCTACGCCCTCAGTGTCTTGTTAAACGTGGCATGTAGGTCTTGTTACCTTAGGCTCTGTCTACCCCGTAAGGGGTAAAGACGTGATTTGTGTATGTATGTAATACATAAATAAATCAAATCTTTATCCCTTACGGGGTAGACGGAGCCTAAGGTAACAAGACCTAAAGACCACGTTTAGCATTATTGTGGGTGAATGGAGCAAAGGAGATTCAAAATAGTGATGAGCTGCTAGCCACATCGCTTGTAACATTCCTAAGACATTCTATGTTTTTTCTTTGCTCCCAGACCAGCATGGAAATTGGAAACTTTTAGAAATCGTGTTATAGAGGCTTTATAAAACCTTAAGGCCACGTTTAGCATCAAAATCAATCAAAATAGTGATCGGTTGCATCGCCTATAACATGATTCCTAAGACTTTGTGCATGTATTAATGTTATTTTTATTTTTTTTGTAAATTGTATCTGTTTCTTTATATTTGTACAATAAAGCATTTACTTACTTACTTACTTTTGCCCATTCCCTCGATGGGCTTTTACCATCTGTAGACCAGCATGGAAGAAACTTTAAATGAATTGCTAATAGTAATATCACAGCAGCTTTTTTGTGCATTTTTTCCATATACTGCCTCACAGAATATAATCATGATGCGATGGCTTACAAGTCATAATGCAGGGAATGATTATGGCCCAACATCTGGGGCGAATAAGGCCATGTCGCGACATGTTGGTTATTTTAGGCCTGTGGTTACAAAACCAGTCTATAATGGTCTCAGAATGTAGGTGTCGTAGTTGGAAATTGAGTTTCTAGGAGATTGTGGAAACAATTCAATTAATTCTTTCAAAAATCCGAACATATTTTAGCTTCTTTTGATTTTGAATTGAAAACCACACACATACACAAATCACGTCCCTATCCCTTACGGGGTAGACAAAGCCCAAGGTGACAAGACCCACAGGCCACGTTTAGCAAGATTATGGGCGTATGGGAAAATGGAACCAAAATGGTAATGGGTTGCTAGCTGCATTGCCTGTAACATGATTCCTATGATTTTCACCCAATCCCTCGATGGGTTTTTACTATCTGCGCGGGAAAAGACGCGACTGACGTATTCTATGTTTTTTCTTTGCTCCCAGACCAGCGTGGAAGAAAATTTAATGTGTTTTTATTTTATACTTTCTCTTATATCACTTTATTTGGGTGCGGATCAGAATATAAAGTTTAAAATGTATAATGGGTTAAAATACATATTGTCATTTTCTGTGAAACTATTAGCTAGATGAACTTATTTGATATTGTAAGCTATAGATTGGTTTAGGTTAGGTTAGGTTTATTTTATAACAATCCTATTAATATGCCATTTCCTGAGAAAAACGCATTATATATTTTGAACCACTATGTATTTTAACCCATTATGCATTTCAAACTTTATGTATTTTAATACGTACCCCTTTATTTACTTACTTACTTTGTTTTTTTTTGTGAATTGTATCTGTTTCTTTATAGTTGTACAGTAAAGCATTAACTTACTTACTTATCTCAGGCTCCGTCTACCCCGTAAGGGATATAGACGTGATTTTTGTATGTATGTATGTATGTTGCTTACTTACTTTTTTTATTTTAAAGAACATACATTTTTTTAATACAGTTTTCTCCAACGCCGTAACCTAATTCTGATACTAAGCGCGCAGCTGGCGCAAATAGATCGCTGGCAAAAAACAACTATACCGAATTGAATTTTCCTTCCACGAAAATTTCCTGGTATTTTCATAAGGGAAGTGGCTTGGCTGCGCGCCAGGCCCTATAAATTAGGAGGACCCTTACCGCAAATTAGGTCTGTTCATATTCTTTTACCTGAAACAATGTACAACAATTAATTAAGTTTAGTAAACACAATTCTTGCTGGTCTGGGAGCAAAGAAAAACATAGAAAGTCAAGGGCATGAACGTCGATAGAGCCGTCTCGTCAAATATATGTGTCACCGACCTTATTTGATTGTTCGTGGCACAAAGGTCACATGTTTGTGACGTCTTGGTAACTTTTTTTTTATAAGAGAGGGCAAACGAGCATACGGGTCACCTGATGGAAAGCAATCACCGTCGCCCAGGGACACCTGCAAGACCTGGGGAATCACAGGCGCGTTGCCGGCCCCTTGAGGAACAGGAAGCCTCTTTTTTTAAAGATCCCTAAATTGTACCGCTCAGGGAATGTTGCAGCAGGAAGGTGGTTCCAGATTTTTACCGTACGAGGAAAGAAATTGCGTTTAAAACGCACGGCAAAACTCACATATATTTATGCTCTTGACTTTACCTGCTTCTTTTTCCAAGCAGATGGTAAGTAAAAGCCCATTGAGAGAGTTTGGCGATAATCTTAGATTTTTCGAATTTCCCACCGAACAATAAGGACAGGATAGGATAGAATGAGTTAATAATTTAAGACATGAGTGTATAAAGGGAGTATGATACATGTTAGAGGGAGGTCCATGATAGACCAGGAAAACACTTAAACGCTGGTAACGGATGTTTATTGAGATGCTTGCAGTTTGAAAGTCGCAACAAGAATGCCCGGCTGACTGATCGCAGCGCCGTTTTATATTACAATGTAAACAAGTCACACCTGCACCTTGAATCAAATCAACAACTTTATAATAAGTTTAAAGTAGCTTTAACAGAATTATATTTTATAACATAACATTATTATTTTTATTTCTTATACAGCAATAATTTAAACAATCACTATTTTAACAAATCAAAAATACACTCATACGATATTTTAATACAGTAAATCAAAAATAACTTATTAATTTGCTTCAGCGCTATCATACAGACATACCGTCACGCCTCTTTCCCACAGTATAGGCAGAGACTACTTTGTTCCACTTGCTACGATCCTGACATACTTCTATCGCTTCATACATGCTCGTCGGTTTCTGGTACTCCTGACCTGACCTTTTTCCAAAACGTCTCCTATTTGGTCTAAGAACGTTCGTCTAGGCCTTCCCCTCCCAACGTAACCATTCACACTCCCCATATAGATCTGTTTAGTTAGTTTACTTTCATCCATCCGCTCTACATGTCCAAACCAATGAAGCATACTTTTTTTTCTATCCTAGTCACAATATCCTCTTTCACACCCTATGAGAGTATGATATTCTGACGTTATCTACGTGTACAAAATCATATAGCAAATTGCATTCCTGACTAAACATTTACCATTATAACAAAAATAGGTATGCACAAAATGAGAGCAAACCCCTTATCAAAGTTTAAAATGCAGTTTTTGTACTCGCCAGTGTAACGAATCGTACGTTATGGCGCGTAAAACTAGCTCGCAGAAAACTTTCAGTGTACACCTCGGGCCAATACAAATGGTATATTGTTACACAAAGTTTGGTTAGCACAACGCTTGGTTTTTGCTGAGGTGTGTACGTTTGGGTAAAATTATTACTGGAACTGTAGTTTTGCTAACTGCAATTACGCGGTGTGCTGGGCAACAATTGAAATAAATTAGTGCAGCTAAATGCTACTGTTTTGATGTATTTCACAATGATTTTATGGCTAGTGCCTCTCAAAATTACCTTTAAAAACCAAGCAAAATCTTCTGAATTTTATATTTTAGTTAACATACATACATTATATCACGTCTTTTCCTTACGGGTTAGACAGTGCCTAAACAAAACCTGAAGGCCACGTTAAACATGATTAAGGGCGTATAGGTGGAAAGGGGAATCAAAATAGTGATGGGGTGCTAGCCGCATCGCCTATAACATGATTCCTAAGATTTTCGCATATTCCCGTGATGGGCTTTTACCATCTGTGCGGGAAGAGAAGCAACTGGTAAAATATTATGTTTTTTTGTTTACTCCCATACCAGCATGGAATAACCAAATTTTTAGTTGAAATAAAGAGCCTGATTTTTAGTTGAAAAAAAGATGTTGTTCAGTATTTTTTCATTGTTGAACTAAAAATCGCAAACTTAACCATTATGCAGCAGAATGTATTCGCGAAACACTTGAAACCAACTAAACTTATCTGTAATATCTTCTCCAAAGATTTTTACTTTTAAATAAGTCGTTCTTTTTCTTCAGTTCTTTAGCCAAGTTCAGTAAAGTTATTTTTTATTTGTACTACTTTATATTTGCCAGACAGTGTTCGCTCCGCACCACCGTACTTGATGCATTGTTATTGTTGTCGCAAACGGCAGTAGATGTATTGTAATAATATGCATTTAAATTTAAAGGACTAAACATATTTTCAGGTAATGGTAAATTTTCGGACGAACGTTTTATAAAGCTCGACATTTTTTTTACAAAATGTAAGCTTCATCAAAAGAAAAATATGTTTTTTTTTAATGCGTTGTGTCAGATGCTTTTTTTTTCATGGTCATGGCAAATTAAGAAAGACAATAATCAAACAAACAATTCAAGTATTGAAGAAGAAAATGTATATTTTTGAAGAGCAATTTGATTATAAGTTTCATTTGGTGATGAGGAAAATGGAAAAAAATTAAGATGTTTTTTAATAATTTAAAAGTATTTTTCACATACATTATTTATAATTAAAACAGTCACAAATACACATCAAACCGATACAAGCATTAACAAATGTTGCGAAGTTATCCCGCAAATTTTGTGAAGCGAAACTTCCCAAACTTTTTCTCCTTTCTCAAAAAAACCAAGTGCTTGCCGGAGTGCAGAGTGTGAATCTGTCAGCTGGTCCAACTCCATAACTATGCAAATACAAATCGCCTTAGAGATGTTTACCCGATGCGTACTTACGGTTTGTTTAGTAAGCTGGGCGCAACTAGCGGGGGTAGCAGCCAGTTGCTGTTTTTGACGGCGGCGCTCAGACCAATGGGGTGCCGAGTTAAGCACCGATGTATGTTAAATCTATCTCCTATGCATACTACTATCAGCGATCTCGCTTGTCCATCCTTAATTTTATCTTCCTCCTTAACAACAGCACAAACCAATATATCACCAAGGCCTTTCTCTTCCAGTAACAACTCCACTCTAAATTTCCAATTGTGAAAATTGTTTCCGTCTTCTAACCGACAAACTATATTTTGTATCTTCGATTGAGCCATATTTTGCTCTTGTAGGCCTTTTGCTCCAATAACAGTATAATTATAGTGCTTTAATAAAAATATATGAATTATGAAATTGTCAAAATTATACCGATCGTAAATTTAGTATATCTTTATCCGAATCACTGAAAATGAGGAATATGGGGCAGCCCCATAACCTGTTAAATCTATTCACTAGTGGAAGTCTCCATATTCCTATTTAGTAATATTTAAACCAACATTTTGTTCGTACACTGCTTCATATATTTTTCAACCAAAATCAATCTGACAACCCAAGACAATAACAACTTCGTAACCTAGGGTACAAAAAACATAGACAATAACTTAAAAGTAGAAACCTCATCAATGTAAACAAGTGAAGTGGTTAGATGCTTGTGAGACTCGTACAGATCGTGAAATCATTGTAAAACAAAAATTTACGACTGCTTTTCAGACGGGTTTTCATATAACCTCACTTGTAGATTATAGAGTGAGAGAAACGTATTCACGTACCATCGTGGAACCTTGTCGCAATTGACAGGCCGCTGTCGCTCAAACTCGAGTCATATGTCATCTTATTGCGATAGGGTTCTCCGGTGGCCCGTGAATATTTATCTTACTTAATGTTTGATTAAAATCATGTATTGTAATTTGATATTTATAAGCAGATTGGATGTTAAAGTAATCTGATATGTCTGTTGTATTAAATAGTTTCTAATTTTCCGGATTTTAATTTTCAAATCTATTATAGTCTCCTTTTTGATACCCACAAAAAGCATCCATCATATGTTAAACCAGTCAATACGATAAAGCAGTCACTGTCACAGCTGGTGTTATAAATTTGTAAATATTACAATGTCCTACCCGATAATTTGGGTAGACATCAAATTAACACAATAATATCGTGTTGGTTTAAATCAAACACGCGATAAAACCGTTCGCCTGGAGCGATTCCTGCCTTAATAATAGACGATAATTGGGAATGCGCTTTAAAGCCGGAAAACATGAGTTTTCACGGGATTTAGTGGAACATAGTCCAAGAGCTTAGATTTAATTATTACCTATTATTAAAATCGATCTTCCATGCTGGTCTGGGAGCAAAGAAAAAACATAGAATGTACCAGTTGCTTCTCTTCCCGCGCAGATAGTAAAAGCCCATTGAAGGAATGGGCGAAAATTGTAGGAGTCATGTTCGAGCGATCCATCAGTATTAATACTTATTGTTAAGCATCCAAGACTCGAAAGTCGAGTTCTTTAAACGCTAAAATAAATTGGAAATACTAGAACATAAAAAACTTCCATTTTGAAAATAATTATGCAAACAAATTCACAGCTTTGGTTTACTTTTTCTTCATTTTTATTAACTGTCATCATCGCCATGCTAAACATGGCCTTTACATCTACGTACAGTCAGCGTCATATAGTATGAAGCATCCAAGGTGACCAAAATGTTCGACACACCATGCTATTTCTATGGTGTACCGAACAATTTGGCCAACTTGGATGCTTCAAACTATATGACGCTGGCTATACTTTAGGCTCTGTCTTAAAGGACAAAGACCATGATTTACGTATGTGTGTGTTTGTATTAATTTGCTTAGATTTCCGCCCATTCCCTCGATGGGCTTTTGAAGAGAAGCAACTGGTACATTCTATGTTTTTCTTTGCTCCAAGACCAGCATGGAAGAGGTTAGTAATTGTTTTTATTTAGTACTAGCTTCTGCCCGCGACTTCGTCTGCATAGAATTATACATAAAAACCTTCCTCTTGAATCACTCTATCTATTAAAAAAACCGCATCAGAATCCGTTGTGTAGTTTTGAAGATATAAGCAATATAAGATACAAAGGGACATAAGGACATAAGGACATAGGGACATAGGGACATAGGGACAGAGAAAGCGACTTTATTTTATACTATGTAGTGATGACACAGCTCTTGGCCTATTTCATAAAACGCGTTGCATCCAACGGTCGCGGTGTCAAATTCACTAACCAGCAGGATTGCACAAATTTAAATCCATTTAAACCTAATCGCCGCAAAATTCGACCATAACACCTTCACAATAACGCTTAAAATTTAATAATCATTATACCAATTCAGAGCATCAGAACCTTGCCGCTCAGCGAATAAGGTTCAAAATTCAACCTGCTTTTATAATTTACTAAGTGTCATGGACTTAATGTGTTTGGATATAGAGTTCAAATTGTGGATTAAAACGGTAATAATTTTAATGTTTTGCAGCGATTACGGCATTAGTTGAACCATTATTAGCTTCTGAAGTGGTATTTAACGTTTTGGAACAATTTTATGTACATAATTTTACATAGCACAGGCTCTGTATACCCCGTAAGGGATGTAGACGTAAGTAAATAAGTAAATAAGGTAATAAGATCTAAAGGCCACGTTTAGCAAGATCGTGGGCGTATAGGTAAAAAATGGAATCAAAATAGTGATGGGTTGCTAGCCTCATCGCCTATAACATGATTCCTATGATTTTCGCCCATTCCCTCGATGGGCTTTTACCATCTGCGCGGGAAGAGAAACAACTGGTACATTCTATGTTTTTCTTTTGCTTCCAGACCAACATGCAAGTCAAAAATTATTTTTGCGAATTGGCCGCCAAGGGCTCTTTTACATGTCTTTTTTTAAACTACCAGCGCATTCGGAAAGACCATCAGTGCCAAGAAGAATGCGCCTCAAAAAACTTGGCAGAAAATCGTTTTTTCAAAATAAAATACATTAAGCTACTACAATAATTCACACCACCACACACCACAATCTTGCTAAACGTGGCCTGTAGGTCTTGTCACATTAGTCTCTGTCTACCCCGTAAGGGATAAAGACGTGATTTGTGTATGATATTGTATTGTAAATTTTGAATTTGAATTATCTTTAGCTGACTACCCCATAAGGGATGACGAAATAATTTTGTGTGTATTGTTGATTTTAACATTGTAACTTCACCGGTGCCACTCAAGCCTTCACCCAAACTCATCAATGTATTAATTGCGGTTATAAACGATACGTCGGCGTGAACGGAAACCACACGTGTGGCTGACGCTTTCCCCGGTGTTGCTCGCTCAAAAATTCCTCGAGTTGAATTCAGAATGTTGCCACATGGAATTTTTGTCGTGCTGAATCATAAACTAATTGGGTTATCAAATAAGTAGTCGCTGTTCGATGTCTACCATGCTGGTCTGGGAGCAAAGAAAAAACATAGAATGTACCAGTTGCTTCTCTACCCGCGCAGGAAAAAGTCCATCGAGGGAATGGGCGATTATAATAGAAATCATGTTATAGGCGATGAGGCTAGCAACCCATCACTATTTTGATTCCATTTTCCACCTTTACGCCCACAATCTTGCTAAATGTGGCCTGTAGGTACCTGTTACCTTAGGTTCTGTCTACCCCGTAAGGGATGAAGACTTGATTCGTGTGTGTGTGTGTGTTCGATGAACTACACTAAGGGCCTGAATCACCTCTTTCTTTTAAGTTCCAGTTATTTTAAGTGCCAGTTATCTATGATGGGATAACTGGAACTTAACAGAGAGTGGTGAAATCCCTAAAAGTATCTTATCTTGCTCTTGTATGGTGAAAATCTCAGGAATCATGTTTGTCATAGGTGAGGCAGTCAGCAATCTATCAGTACCCATTAATTCCCATTGATTCCCCTTTCCACCTATACGCTTAACGTGTTTTTTAGGTCTTATTGCCCTAGGCTCTATTTACCCCGTAAGGAATGAAGGCGTAGTTAATATGTATGTGTGTATATGTTTAAGCTCTTGCCTGTTTGAGATATAAAAACAGCCGGTTTAAAAATATCAAAAGACATTTCGAAATGCATACTCATGCCCCATGCCTCAGGGACAGTTTTATACTTATTTTTGCAAATAAAGATACTCTGGAGTCTGGAGAGCTTGTTGAGTAGTTTTTTATTATGATATACAAAAAAACAAAGCTTATCGTATTTATCTATTATGTGTAGTTTATTATTATATCTTACATTATTGAAAATTTAGACATTTAGGATTATTTTAGGTTTCGATCGGTTCTACTTCTGTGTCTACTCTTACTTAATACTTATGTCCTGTATTTATCTTTTTCTTGTGTTTTATGTACAATAAAGAGTTATACATACATACATAATACATACATACAAAACACATTGTCACAATATGAAATAGCTCTTCAATTAAAACTTTGCGTTAAAACTAAAAACCTATTAACTACTTCAAGCACTGTATTTTCTTAGTTATTGTTTCTCTTTTTTTAGCCCGTTCCTTAACTTTAACTTTTATTCGTCTACACGAGAGAGTAAAAAGCGTTTTATTTTGAGCGTAAACATTATGCTCACTTTTTGTCATAAAACGCAAATGAATGCGTTTGACTTTAAAAATACATTATAAAAAATTCTCACTCCATCTACCAGCTCTAAATTAATCTAGTAGAGCGATACAATAAAACATTATGAAATCAAATCACAGACCGCAGTGTATGTTTCCTACCTGATCAGAGTATTTCAATATACTCGCTTATACGTGAATTCAAAATAGATGTTAAATCTTGTATATTTTCGCGAAAGGTATTACCGTCGATGAACCCGACCGTGCTAATTACTTTGTTTTGTATTTCTCGTATTAATGTAGCTCGCGATCCATCTTCATTTGGAGCGAGTGTTGGTAACGAAATGAGGGGAGCAACGGTTCTTGTGACCCTGGATCTAGTAATTATGATGAATTCTGGTCCAGTTTCAGAGTTGTTTATTTTCAAGACAACGTCATCATCAATTTTGTCGACGAACAGAGATGCAAGACCGCCATTGTTCAATAGTACAGTACGTGAGTTTCGGGTATCACTAAACCGCGATTAGAAAGGGAAAAATTTGTCAATCTATATATTATTTTGAGTATATGGAATGAAAGATTTTCAATCCCTTTCTCAACCCATAAGAGTAAGCGAGACAGCAAAACAAAACCGAATGACATTCTAATAGCTCACGGATAGTTCTTTTACATTAAGACATTTACTGTTGGGAATGCGTATATGCGTTATTGTGACTAGTTCAGTGGCAGTCATAGTTTTGCAGCTATTTGAACGCACACGGCACCTGATGTAGTCTTAGGCTAGACGACTTTCTGATGCGTTAAAATAAATTATTTGGCTGTAGATAAAACTAATTGGGATTGCAAAACTTTGAACTCAAATTCAAAATTATCCAAATTTCTTGTAAGAAAGAGCACGGTGCCTTTCGTGAAATTTATGAGGACATCTGAAGAAATAAAATAAAACTGCTCACCAACTTTTTTTAAACTTCTCTCAACCTTGTTCTCACTTTAACAGTCGGCGGCCGAAAATCCGAAAATGTGCGAACTTTTCAAACGTTTTTCATTAAAACAAAGGCATAATCGAGTGTTTGGCAGCGAGTTAAAAGTTTCAATGGCCCGGATTACGTCCCTCACAATGGGAAGGAAATTCTTTTTTTCACATGCAGTGCGATATCCGGGTTTCGGGAGTTCTTTTGACAAGTCCGCTTTAATTCGGTTTGGAGTTTCATGAGATTCCCTTTTTTTCACAACTGGTTTTGGAATTGAACAGATTTTAAATTGCTCTTCTTAAATCAATAACAAACGTGTAAACACAAATTTACGACGTTCCTCAAAGGAAGATGTAATTTTGAAATGTGCACACATTTTTCTGTTTTGAGAGTTCACTGCTCAAAAATGTGAAACATTAAAAAGTGTCCTAGAATTATTCTAGAATATTTCGGCACATACACAAATCACATCTTTATCCCTTACAGGGTAGACAGAGCCTAAGGTAACAAGACCTACATGCCACGTTTAGCAAGATTATGAGCGCACATTTTGTGAGTAGCGGAGTAGCAAGGTAAATATATTTTGTTTATGTACCTACATTGAACCGCCTATTGTCTACTTTGTTCTTTGTTTCTGTATTTTTTTGTACTGATTTGTGGTGTTCAATAAAGAGTATTTGTATTGTATTGAAAAAGGTCAACAGGGTCGATCGAACTAACCCCTGCTAATATTCCAGAGTTACAGCCATCTTGTATATTCAAGGTCTCCAACAATGACAGCTGGTGATCCGACGCCTTAATGGCGGCCATTGCTGTAATCGCTACAATCTCACAAGTGATTAAACTGTTAACAGACGAATTAAAACTTGCGCTAATTTTTACTGTCGGGTCAAATTAGACAGTCATTTGGCGGGATATTGTAGTTTTAAGTTGATACTTGGCACCTATTAAGATGACATTTAAGTTAATGATTATTTAAAAAACATAACCCTACTTCTGGCGCATTCGGGTAAAAAATACATACATACATAAATCACGTATTTATCCCTTGCGGGGTAGACAGAGCACTAGGTGACAAGACCCAAAGACCACGTTTAGCATGATTGTGGGCGTATGGATGGAAAGGGGAATCAAAATAGTGATGGGTTGCTAGCCACATCGCCTATAGCATGATTCCCAAGATTTTGGCCCCCTCGATGGGATGTTACTATCTACGCGGGAGAGAAGCAACTGGTACATTCTATGTTTTTTCATTGCTCCCAGATCAGATCAGATTTAGCGGGTGGTAGGGCCTTGTGCAAGGTCCGTCCGGATCGCTACCACCATCTTACTCGCTAATCCTGCCGCTAAGTAGCAGTGCTTGCACTGCTGTGTTCCGGTGTGGAGAGTAAGACAGCCGGAAAAATTACGGGCACAAGAGGCATTTCATCTTAGTCTTCTAGGTCGGCAACGCATCTGCAATCCCTCCGGGGTTGCGGGTGTCTATGGGCAGTGGTGATCACTTACCATCAGGTGACCCACTTGCTCGTTTGCCTTCCTATTCATATTAAAAAAAAAAAAAACAGCATGGAAGGAAAAAGTAGGTATTCTATCATCGAAGCTTGTTTTATTTTTTAGGATTGCACATTTACAATCTTCTATTTAACTTATGAAATGTGCAATTTGTAGTTATTTAAAACAATTTCGTTACGCGGGATTACCATGTGTATTCTAAGCACAACGCCAAAGGTAATTGGCAGAGAGATTCAGACGTGGCGCTGAATAGGACCCGTATTGAGGATACTCGAAACCCATCTCTCCAAGCGCTAGAATGGTAAGCCTATTAAAGTAGGAAGCCAGGACGACCTTGAATCACATGGAGACGGCCGGACGAGCAAAAGATCTCAGTCAAGACATGGCAGGACCTTGAACTTGAGCACAGGACCCAGACGCGCGGAAGTCTCTCTGCGGAGGGACCACAAGATAAATTATCCTAAGAACAACTCAGATCTTTGCATAGTTCTATTGCAACTTCAATGTGTTTCCGTAACAACTTTTTTTAATTCGTACATACATACATACATACACAAATCACGTCTTTAACCCTTACGGGGTAGACAGAGCCTAAGGTAACAGATACCTACAGGCCACATTTAGCAAGATTGTGGGCGTATAGGTGAAAAATGAAATCAAAATAGTGATGGGTTGCTAGCCTCATCGCCTATAACATGATTCCTGTGATTTTCGCCCATTCCCTCGATGGGCTTTTACCATCTGCGCGTCTAGAGAAGCAACTGGTATATTCTATGTTTTTTCTTTGCTCCCGGACCAGCATGGAAGAATTTATTTTAATTCGTGGTTTATAATTTTGTTGATTTTATATTATTTCTGTCCAAAATTCATAACCTACCTAACTGCACTTTTTATAGCACTATAAAAAAACTTATGAATTTCAAATCGCGTCACCCCCACGTCGACATGTTTATGGGTACTTGTGTTATCTCCTGGGGTGGACAGAGATGACGCATATTGCCAGGAAATGGGCAGTTATGGGGAATCGGTAGAAAAGATTTTTTCATACATACAAAAGTATTCACGCCACATTGGCCATTTGAAGGGTAAGGGGTCGTAACATTCGATATTGTAGCTTCCTTTTAGTCCACTATTGTCCAATATACATACATGCATACACAAATCACGTCTATATCCCTTACGGGGTAGACAGAGCCTAAGGTGACAAGACCTAAAGACCACGTTTAGCATGATTGTAGGCGTATAGGCGGAAAAAGGAATCAAAATAGTGATGGGTTGCTAGCCGCATCGCCTATAACATGATTCCTAAGAATTTCGCCCATTCCCTCTACGGGCTTTTACCATCTGCGCGGGACGAGACGCAACTGGCACATTCTAATTTCCTTTGCTCCCAGACCAGCATGGAAGTCATTTTGTATTTAAGGTTAGAATTTTGCGAAAATATTACATGACAATATCCTGTCAAGGTCAAAAGATAAAATTAGTCTTACACAGTTTATGCAGCTTAAGTCGGATGACCTGGATCCGTCCACCTCGCTGGTGGACGCCCTATGCTGCGCTTGCCGATCCTCGGTCTCCACTCGAGAACCTTTAGCCCCCAACGACCTGTTCTCCGTGCTATATGGCCTGCCCAGTACCACTTCAACGAGCTAATTCACTTGACTGTGTCGACCATTGTTCTTCTAGTATCTACTCATACAACAAGTAAAAAACTGTTTAAACAACACAGCAACACAGTCATCTCTTACTATTTGACACCTGAACGCGTTTCAAATGTTAGTTGCGATAAAAACTTCCGTATTAAAGGTGCGACTACACCGGTGTGTAAAAGACGTTCTCGGTGCGTTTACAAGCGTGACGCCAACGACACGTCACTGCGTTTACGCGGCGGTGTGATGGCTCCCTTAAACCTAAGATCTTAAGATCTTTACTGTAACTTTTTGATAAAAGGAACGCCATTAAACTTTTGACCAGAGTTGGGCAAAAATTATCTACTTACGAAAAACCGGGAAGATAATTAAATCATCTTTTATTTGAAGTAACTAAATAATCCGTCATTTGTTATTTTGAATTTATCTAGATGAGTTTAATTTTTATCTAGATAAATTAGTTGGGATTTTAAATAAAAGATGAATGTCAGTGTGACGGTTTGACCCGACGTGACATTCTGTATACATTTATATTTATAAAAAGAAAAAAAAGAAAATGTTTATTTGGATTTTTACATTTATATGTTACAGTATAAGCTTACTTCAATAACAAACAAGGTCGGTTATCTTCATCTAGATAATTTATCTAAATAAAATTTATCTTCGAATAAATTTAATTGAAATGTTTTTATTTGAAATAATTATCTCGATAAGAAATTATCTAAATAACGCCCAACTCTGCTTTTGACACTAGAAACTGTAACAATGTGTTTTAGAACGGACACTTTACTATCTTTGCATAGCATAGGATAATTATAACGAAATGAAACGTCAAGCCTTAAGCGAGATTGAGACTAAAGTGGCCTTAAAACTATCCTTTATCCGACCTCATGAGAATTTGTGAGACTGCAAGATAAACTTCCCGTAAGTCACATTGAACGTCAACAGCGAGGCGAGAAAGGCTGTTGGGCCACGAAACTGGATTGTATTAACCCGGGACACAAAAAGAGGGTGTTCACGTTATTGTGTGTGTATGTGTGTTTGTGTGTATTTTCATTCGAAAGCCAGTTTTCTTGCGGTGGTTCTGAGACGTGTTTGGTTCAATAGGCCCAGTGATTTTAGGAGTATCAGGTCTTTTTCAAAATAATGTTAGGCAATTTCCAATGATGCATGATTACTTGATTAATGCGTTGGGGATAAATTCTTTTAATTTAATGTTATTGTAGGCAAGGGTAGATATCTTCGATGTTTTGATTCTAATACTAGTGTATTACACCAAGCTTGATTATAGCTATGCCCCAACACATTTTACTGTTAGGTAAAACATTGTGATATGAGTACCGCGTACTACGAGTAAGTACATTATTTTAGCGTACACTATTTAGATTTCAGACAGACTACTTTGTTCCACTTGCTACGTTTCTGACGTACTTTCGCTTCATCCTCATTCATCAATCTCTTCATACATGCTCGTTGGTTTCAGGTACTGACCTGCTCTCTTTTCAAAACGTCTCATATTTGGCCCAGGACCGTCCGTCTAGGCCCTCCCCTCCCGAACCCTATCCCGGGGTGGTCGTGGGGCGTCGCGGTGACACCGAGTGCTCCCGTAACGCCTCACATACGACTGAATAGGGAATCCGTGTGGTTTTTAGTGGGTATGCCTGCCGTCGCGGGAGAGCCCCACATACCCCCGGTAAACCCGTCCCGGGCATATGCATAAGGCGCATTTTCCACACCATAAAAAAAGGCCTTCCCCTCCCAACGCAACCATTCACATTTCCCACATCGATCTGTTTAGTTAGTTTAGTATCAGCCATCCTCTCTACGTGACCAAACCAACTAATGCACTTCTTTCTATCCTCACTACATCTCTTTCACACCAGCACGTTCCCTTATCACATTCGTTATTCTATCTTTCAGTGTCACCCCTATATACAAAGTTATAACAAGACTTATAAGTTGTGTGAAATAATGCGCACTCAAGTACACATTGTTGTAGAAGCGCAACCTCCCTTTCATACTATGAAATGAACTGACATTTAGAAATTTAATTTCTAACGGTAAAACCGAAAAAGTAAAACATAAAAATCAAGAAATTAAAATTTCTTGATTCATTTCATAGTACCTGTCATTTGAAAAACAGCGTCTTCTCTCGTCCTTGGTGAGCAGTAGATGTTCCATGAGAGTTTGTAATTGTGTCGTACAGACACATCATTCAAACAGATGATGCTTAGCGACAAAAATTCGCATAGTAACAATAAGGTCACGTGACAGTTAGTAACAGGTAGAAAAATTCGGAGACTACCCACCTGCTATGGGTGGTGTAGGGGTATAGCACGCGTCACGGAATGACGAGGACCCGGGTTCGATTCCCGGCCATAGCTTTACTTTTCGGATTTTTCTATGTGTTATAATTTTCACTGACATTTAGAAACTCCCTTTCATAGTCGGCTAGCGCCGCTAAAGCTGCGGCCACACAATATCTCAAGGCTGTTGACACAGCCGGAACAGCTCTTTATCGTGCTGGTACAAATTTTGTTTGGCGACGTTATCGGCACTTCAGAGGACTGTCATGCTAATATATAAGTCTGGGGGTTGTTTTAATGTCGGTAATACGTTAAAGGATATTTCTGAGGGGGGAAAAGCTGTTTTTTTAAGTTACAAAAACTACCAGGGCTCTTTTTCTTTTACGCGGTAGACAAAGTCTAAGGTAACAAGTCCTAAAGGCCACGTTTAGCATGATTGTGGGCGTATAGGTGGAAAGGGGAATTAAAATAGTGATGGGTTGCCATCCGCATCGCCTATAACATGACTTCTAATAATATTCAAAGTAAAACAAAGTATGAGAAGAAAGAAAGAAAAAAAAAGAAAAAAAAAAAAATTATGTTCAGTCGAGTAATTAAATTAGTCAAGCAGCAAAGAGCAAGTGCAGCAACTGCATCGAGCACCACTATCCAAACTACTCGTTCTCACCCCCAAAAATATACTTGTTCATTCATGTTCATTCGAAACGCGGCAACTGGCAAACACATTAAGAAACTAGAAGCAACGTAGTCTCGCGGTAGTTTTTGTACTACTCTTAGGTAATAAACGTGAAACGTTTTTATTCGTAACTACAAGTATAATAGGTATACATTATTTAACGAAAGCATTTTGTAACCCGCGTTTACATTCCCTAGCCTTTGGGGGTCGCGGGCGCATAAATATGTAATGCCGTTACCCTGCATTTTGTTTTTTTTGTTTACAATCAGACAAAACGGAATACATTTTAGTTTGGAAAGGGTGTAAGCGCGGAAGTGTCCAAACCGTGTTACCGATATGTGCCGGTATAGATCGACTGCATAAATGAGTCCTCACCCACACGGGACAGGGGTGTAGGGTAGAGCGACAAAGGGGGCCGAGAGAGGTGCGGGCGGCAGGCTATCGTCCCACCCCGTGCCCCTGCGCCGCGCTGGCTAGGACTCATTTATGCGGTCGGTTTATAGTGTCGCTGCTTATTTATCCATAGTAGACCTACATACGTTTTTTTTTGTGATTTGTCTCTGTTTCTTTATATTTGTACAATAAAGCATTTACTTACTTACTTATATACATACACACGTCTTTATCGCTTACGGGGTAGGCATAGTCTAAGGCAACAAGACCCAAAGATCTCATTTAGCATGATCGTGGGCATATAAGTGGAACAGGGAATCAAAATAAATAGTGATGGGTTGCTAGTCGCATCGCTTTTACCATCTGCGCGGGAAAGAAGCAACTGGTACATTCTATTCTTTCTTTGCTCCTAGACCAACAGTGTTAACTTAAAAGGCCTTGCACTTTTTAAAAAGTTACTTTCTGCCAAGTTTCTTGTGGCGCATTCTTCTTGCCTTGGTCTTTCCGAATGCGCTGGTAGCTTCAAAAAGACATGTAAAAGAGCCTTTAAAAATTTTGATTTTTGATTTTTCAATTCCAAATGCTTCATACTTGTAATTGCATCGATCCTCCATTTAATTTTGTTCTATGTACAGTGTGTAGAAGTCTTAGCGATCTTGCACATGGTCCCACAAACAAAGCGGTCGATTTTAATTGCCCTTAAAATAGACATTGGAACACGAGTTGCAAAGGCCCTAGCAAATATCACAATCATGTTGATCCATTTATACACCCCCTGTACACAGGATTGACAGCTCACTAACGAATTCAATTAGCAGATTTGATGTTTTAATTATTCATCTGCAGGGTTTATATTTGTTTGCAGCCGGCAGTCTGGGACGCTCTCATATTTATGAGTTTAGGGTGATTTAAAATTTATCAAAATGGTTTCCTTTTTTCATGGCTGATATTCTAATGTAAGAGATATTCTTGAGACGGTTGGTTTTTAAAAGAAAGTAAACCTTGACGCTACTAATGAGACGAAAATTTACATACATACATACGAGTACATAGTCACGCCTCTTTCCCACAGGGGTAGGCAGATACTACTTTGTTCCACTTGCTACGATCCTGACATATTTCTTTCGCTTCATCCACAGTCATCAATCTCTTCATACACGCTCGTCGATTTCGGGTACTCCTGACCTGACCTTTTTCCAAGACGTCTCCTATTTGGTCTCGGAACGTTAATTTACATAACTGGCAAAATTAAAGCTAACATAAGTTAGCAGTATTTACTATTAAAACACACACAGACACATACACATGTCTTACACAAATCACGTCTATATCCCTTACAGGGTAGACAGAGTCTCAGTAAAAAGACCTTAAAGGCCACGTTTAGCATTGTGGGTTTCATATGGAAAGGGGTATCAATATAGCGATGGCTTGCTAATATCACCTATAACATGATTCCCTCGATAGGCTTTTTTCAGAGAAGCAATTGGTACATTCTAGGTTTTTTCTTTGCTCCCAGGCCAGCATACATCCACATCATCATCATCATCATCATCAGCCTATGTTAGTCCACTGCTGGACATAGGCCTCCCCTAATGAGCGCCATAGCGCCCTGTCTTTAGCTTGTCGCATCCAGCATCTGCCTGCAGTCTTTCGCAGATCGTCATCCCACCTGGCCGGAGGGCGTCCTACACTACGTTTGCCGAGTCGCGGTCTCCACTCAAGAACACGTTTACCCCAGCGGTTGTCGGTTCTTCGCGAGATATGGCCGGCACACTGCCACTTACATACACAAATCACGTCTATATCCCTTACCAGGAGGTAGACAGAGCCTAAGGTAACACAACCTAAAGTCCACGTTTAGCATGATTAGGCGTATAGGTGGAAAAAGGAATCAAAATAGCGATGGGTTTGTGTGGGTGTGTGTGTGTGTGTGTGTGTGTGTGTGTGTGTGTGTGTGTGTGTGTGTGTGTGTGTGTGTGTGTGTGTGTGTGTAGGTACCGGTTACCTTAGGCTCTGTCTACCCCGTAAGGGATGAAGACGTGATTTGTGTGTGTGTGTGTGTGTGCGGGACGAGAAGCACCTGGTACATTATATGTTTATCCTTTGCTTTCGGTCCAGGCCAGCATGGAAGGAAATTCCTAGTTTGTTTTAGATGAAAACTCAACAGTTTTCTTTCGAAAAATTAGACGGCACACACCCCACTCACGTTTGTTGGCTGCTCAAGTATTGATGAGGCGGGCCTTGAATATTGCATGGACGCGGACCGAGGACCGCTCTCCTACAACACCGGAGATTAATCGACCGTGTATTCATATTTAATTTAAATTTCATTTTAATTGATGAGACGTGACGGAACGGAAGGTTTAGGGACTAAATCAAACCTGAATGGGCTTAAAATGGATTATGAATGAGACAACAGTTACCCAGCTTTATAATATTACTAGCTTCTGCCCGCGACTTCGTCTGCGTAGAATTATACATAAAAACCTTCCGCTTGAATCACTCTATCTATTAAAAAAAACCGCATCAAAATCCGTTGTGTAGTTTTGAAGATATAAGCATACACAGGGACATAGGGACAGACAAAGCGACTTTGTTTTATACTATGCACTTGCAGTGGTATTGTATGTACCTATGTATGTAAACTCTTTATTGTGCAAATTAAACAAGACAAATACAATTCACAAATACTGAGATACATGCACAAAGGCGGACTTTTCCCTTTAAGCGATCTGTTCCAGTCAACCTTTGAGTGGATGAAAGGAATAGTTTGTAACTGAGCGTTTATCAAAGAAAAGTGCACCTTTGTCGCCCATGCCCTCGATGGACTTTTACCATCTACAGGGGAAGAGAATCAACTGGTACATTCTGTTTTTATGTTTTACTTTGCTCCCCGACCAGCATGAAAGTACCACAATAGTAGTGTAAATTTGAGTTAAAGCCAATTCTCGTCATAAGTTGAGGCTTTAGCGCAGCGCGGCGTACGCGCAGCCTCACAAAGGTAAGATGCGAATTTCGCTCCTTTGTACAGCGAGAGGATTTGTGGACGAGCCTCTTGACGGGAGAGCCTGGTGCGAGGGACAAAAAACAGCCGAGTTTATGTCATTTTTTTACTGAAATAGGGTAGAAAATTAGCATCACTGATGGTAAGTGAATGCTGGATAATTGCAGATATGTCACCAGTTTAGAGAGCTAGGGCCATCACTGTAGAGCTGGAACCATTTCGTGACAAGTCGTCCCTAATTACCGGTTTCTTTGGTTTACTTAATTAAGTCATTATTACGAATAAACTTTTTCTCTTTGTTTCTTCGTTTCTTCTTCTTCAACGTAGTATGGTAATACGGTCAAAAAACTCAGAAACTGCTAGGAAATCATGCATCATGCACCAGGGTGCACCGGACCAAGCACTGCTCTTCCCCCCGGACGAATCCGAAAAGGAACTGCAACTCTTGACCACACGCGGAGGTAACCCGACTCGCACCCGTTTCTCCCTTTCTTAGATTGTCTCATGTGCCAATACCACTAACTGTCTTACGCTTTATGGTGGAACATAGAAGTCGAAGAACAGGTAACTGCTGCTAAAAACGAGTTCTTGAGTGACGGCCGTGACTCAGTAAGGTGAGTGTAAGACGCCCAGCCTCAATGGGATAAACCAGAGACAGAGTGAAATGAAACGTTATATCTGCCTTAGTCTAGCATTGAACTGCTATAGGCTGATGACGAATTAATGGATAATAGTTTATGAAGATACTTTTTTAATTCAGACGCGAGTACTTCCATGCTCGTCTGGGAGCAAAGGAAAGACATAAAATTTACCAGTTGCTTCTCGTCTCGTGCAGATAGTAAAAACCATCGGGAATGGGCGAAATTCTTAGGAATCATGTTATAGGCGATGCGGCTAGCAACCCATCACTAGTTTGATTCCTTTTTCCACCTATACGCCTACAATCATGCTAAACATGGCCTTTAGGTGTTGTTACCTCAGACTCTGTCTACCCCGTAAGGGATATAGACGTGATTTATGTATGTATGTATGTATGCGAGTCCCTCTAACAAGTAAGATCACGGTAGTTGCCATTCAATCAGCCTCTTACTTCAAATGAAACAACAGACGCGTGGGCTACCAACGGTGTGTTATTTTTATGTGAGCTGCCAGAATCGCTGACGCTTATGACTTGCACGCTATGCTGTGTCGTGTGGCACATGCTCATCAGTAGCTAAGCACAAGTGGACTCATGGGCTTGTGTTGGAAATTTAATATCGTCGCTAATAACTTGCACACACAACCTTCGCGACTTGCTTGAGGAGTTACTTTTGAATTTCTAAATGTCGGTGAAAATTAGAACACATAGAAAAATCCGAAAAGTAAAGCTATGGCCGGGAATCGAACCCGGATCCTCGTCATTCCGTGACGCGTGCTATACCCCTACTCTACCCATAGCAGAAACCACGCATAGCAGAATTTTATTTCTAACGGCAAAACCGAAAAAGTAAAACATAAAAATCAAGAAATAAAATTTCTTGATTCATTTGATAATTACTTTTGAGTCCAAAATTAACTGCTCTAGTTGACGTACACACCCACACACAAATCACGTCTTTGTATCACTACATAGTATAAAACAAAATCGCTTTCTCTGTCCCTATGTCCCTATGTCCCTATGTATGCTTATATCTTCAAAACTACACAACGGATTTTAATGCGGTTTTTTTAATAGATAGAGTGATTCAAGAGGAAGGTTTTTATGTATAATTCCACGCAGACGAAGTCGCGGGCAGAAGCTAGTTACACATAAACAGATAACTCACGTATATATGTCGATTGATGCTCGACATGTTTCCAACTAATTCGTAGTCCTTCCTTCCTCTTGTTCGTTTCGCTGCCGCCGGGGCGAGCGTTCCAAGAGGAAGGACTTTATACGTGAGATCCGTTTATATGTAATTATGACTAAGTCTCACAGTAGTTTCATGTTCAAACACGTCTTTGTCCCTTGCGGGGTAGACAGAAGATAACAAGACCTAAAGGCCATTCTCTTTAGGTCCTCCACAGAGCAGGCCCTTATTCTGAACACAGAGACTCACCTTCTCTACATCCGTGTTGTATATTTTTCCCCTTAAAAATTTGACGATATAGGTCACAAGTAGATGCCTCCTATGCTTCAGCTGAGCCCTTATGACCCCTTTCTCGTTTGCCTTCCTAGTCGTATAAAAAATGTGTAGCAAATCAACCGCCGGCAAAGTTGGTTAATTAAAAGGAAATCATTCAACAATTAATGGACACGAAATGCTCCATTTAATTACCAATTCTGAGCAGCCGTTTAGCCCCATACTGTGACAATGACAGTGCTTTTAATTACCCGACATCGTCACGCAAAGGTTAGTTATGTTTTAAAATGTAATTGTTTCTTTTACGGTGTCTAAAACCAGAGACAGAATTCGTTTACAAAAAGCGAACAGAACTATTCGGTGGGTACCTACGAGGAGTCACCAAAATTGGACTAAGTACAACTAAGGCAATTAAAAAGAAATATGTAAGTAGTTACATGGAACAAAATAGTTAAAATAAGTAGTCATTAAAAAAATAATCAATACGATAGGTACAATACAAGAACTCTCTATTGAACACCACATAATACAGAAAACAAGCACAGATAAATTTAGTAGGCGGCCTTATCGCTTCAGAGCAATCTCCACCGGGCAACCAGGTATGATAGTAACTGTCTTAGTTTAACTTCATTTAATAACTTCGAAGGATGTCCGTAATCGATTTCAGAAAAACCAACCACAAAATCAACCGCTATTATAATTTCTTAATACAATGCATTGGGGTAAATTTGAAATTGGGGGAATTTCGAAAATCGTGGATATCCACTAAATGAGGAATAATTACATAATCTAGCAACACTTACCTAGAATTATGGATTTGTTTCCCATTCAGTGGATATCCACGATTTTCGAAATTCCCCCAATTTCGAATTTACCCCAATGCACCTTAAATCTTCAGACAAAATGAGTACGAAAACCAAAATAAACTAAAGCGATACCTCCACAAAAACATGAAAAAAAAAGCTAAATTAGAAACACGCAGACAACAAATCTAGATAAACATCTGCGTGGAGCCGGTATTGCGCTATAACTAACCCGTTTTAACCAGTTCATACCAGTTTTAAAACCAGTTTTGTGCAGTTTTAAAGTGACAAGCAAAATGCAAGTTTTAATAAAAAAGCTTCGAGTGGTTGAACTTTTGCCAGTGCGAAAAAAGCTTCGTAAACAATTTCAATTCGCAGAAACTCTTTTCAATGTTTTCTTGAAATAATTTATTCCTGGACTTTACTTCTGGTAAGCCCGGTGTTGGATCAAACCTTCTTATCAATATTACAACAGGATGGCTGAATAGTCTGGTGGATAGAGAAACGGACTGTGAAGTTTAAAGTTCCGGGTTTGACGGGACGAATATAAAGTACCTGTCAGAAAATATTTTACCTACTGATCATTGTCAATTGTCACAAAATATACTATTCTTCAAACAAAGTCCTGGCATAAAGTTGTGATTACTTCGCCTTGTGAGAGACAGAAGACACTTATTCCTTTTTGCAAGACACACAAATATAAGATAATATACACACATTTATAGAAAATAAACCGGAAAAATAAACACAGACATGAAAAATAGATCATCAGCGTTGTGTGTGTCTTCGCAAAAGTGAAACGGTCGCTGGCTCAGCATTACGCTGAGGTGTTAGACACCTGCAGCACTAATTTTCAGCCAGAACCGTCTACGACTCACAAAACGATACACAGATAAAATATACTACAAAATCCATAAACTTTTACGTATACAAAGCAATAAATAGATAGAACCCGACTTATGTGTAACTTAAAAAAATATACATAAATTAATTAAATAATTTAGAATAAACAAAAAATAAAAAGGAGGGAAAACTAAATTGTTCAAAAGCTTAAGCTTGAGTAAGAGAGGAAGTTTCCGCCCAGTAGTGGGACGTATATTATGGGCTGGAGATGAATAAAGGCGTTTGTTAGGTATTACAAGGAAAACTTGTTAATTAGTTAGATCCTGGAGCCTTATAATGACCTAAACTGAATCACGGTAACCCTGAACCAAAATTGTCAAACATCACAAATAAAGAAAAGTGATCTAAAACAAATTACGTCACGCAAATCATCCCAAACGTCCATAATAGATTCCATTGTGTGTTCGAATAGATAAACTTGTTTTTATAAAAACCCGACGAAATTCGGGGAACGCGAAAAACTTGGCAAATTGGTTTATGAAGCAGTCCCCTGACTATGGGAATTATTTCATACCATTCCCGTTATTCCGGATGGCAATTTGTTTTAGCGACGCAAATTTTAAGGATATCGGCTTTATTAATTTGAAATTGTCTTGTCGCGTAATGCTGTCCGCTGAGCGGCGAGGGATCTTCGATTCATAACTACATACATACAATACAAACTTGTACCTATAAAGCCTCAATAAAAGTCGCTTTTAAATGTTAATTTATAATATTATCACTAACTCTTTCTAACAAATGCCTACAATCCTCATTCGTACAAATTTCTGTCTTGACATTCATCCTAAAGCGACAATATCTTAGCATGTTGGATTCGGGGGCAGCGCCATCTCTCGGTGAGCGCGGAAATACATAGGAACAATCTATAGATTATACAATATACGTAGACAGAGCCTAAGGTAACAAAACCTTACGGCCACGTTTAGCATGATTAAAGGCGTATAGGTGGAAAGGGAAATCAAAATAGTAAGTAAGTAAGTAAGTAAGTAAATGCTTTATTGTACAAATATAAAGAAACAGATACAATTCACAAAAAAAATAGTGATGAGTTGCATCGCCTACAACATGATTCTTAAGACTTTCGCCCATTCCCTCGATGGGCTTTTACCAGCTGCGCGGGAAGAGAAGCAACTGGTAAATTCTATGTTTTTCTTTACCAAGCCAGACATACACATACACACATACACAAATCACGTCTTTATCCCTTACGGGGTAGACAGAGCCTATGGTAACAGGTAGCTACAGGCCACATTTAGCAAGATTGTGGGCGTATAGGTGGAAAATGGGATCAAAATAGTGATGGGTTGCTAGCCTCATCGCCTATAACATGATTCCTAATATTTTCGCCCATTCCCTCAATGGGCTTTTACCATCTGCGCGGGTAGAGAAGCAACTGGTAAATTCTATGTTTTTTCTTTACCAGACCAGCATGAAAGAAAAACAAAATACTATTTAAATCCAAGCAGTTCCGATGGATTTTACTTCAATGAATGGACAATCTACGAACCCTCTTCAGTATATACCTCGGATTCCCCCGGCGTTCCCCCGGAACTATCTGCAAGAGCCGTGTTTAGTTTATGCAAATTTCAACGCCTGCATTTTATGGGTCGATTTTTGCTAGATCTCTTTGAGTTGGCACCCCGGGTTATAGTTCAAGTTAATGTCTTTAAATATACGGTGCCGGTAGTTTTGGCACCGAGAATAGAAAAGATATGCAATTTTGTTAAAGGTTGTCTTTTTTAAAGCAGGAATAGCAGTGATTTGTGTCAAAGGAGCTAAATGATTAGAATAAGCATTCTTGTATAATACTCTGTCTGTATCAGCTAATAAAGTTCTCTTATTCTTATTCTTAAAATGCGAGTGGTACATTGCATCCTAAGTGTAATGAGCATTAAGAGTCACACCGAGCATTAAAAAAATAAAAATAAAAAATCTTAATATATTTAAAGGACAACTGGCATAGAAAACGGCGTGGTTTTACAAATATCAATTAAAAACAATTGCATTTGCAAAAAATATTAACTAGCCTTTAAGAGAAAAGTTGCACTTTGATCCGTCTCGTCAGGCAGCAAAAAATACTTTTCTGAATAAGTAGACACACATTAAGTTGCCTTGCCTTTGTGTTCCACAATTTACATTATTCGATAGTCATATTTTTTTTCTGTTTACTAATGTTTCGCACGAAAAACAATTACCAGGTCATAATCAAGAAAATCACATGGGGTTTTTCTGAAACTATATAATTGCTTTAGGATTTTTATAAAACAAACCTAACTTAACCTATAGGGTTCTATCATGGCCTAGGATAGTTTTTAAATAAATCCTGAATAGATTACGGTTACACAAAAAAAACATTAGACATGATTTTTTCGGAAAATAAATATTTTAGAAATTTATGTTTTTGCTAAAAGACAGTGCACCTTTTTTCATGACACATAAAATCGGAAAAGTCATCAGAATATACAATTGGTTAAGTTAGGTTACTTTATTTTCAACTAGCTATTACCCGTGGTTTCGACCGTGCAGAAATAAATAATAGCCTATGATACACACAAATAAAGCGGCTTTCAGAAGGATTTTCAAAATCGGTTCAGTAGGTCCAGAGATTACACCTACAACCTCACAAAGTCACAAACTTTCGGCTTTATTAGTGTAATGATTCTCAAAAAATATTTATATTTACTATCTCAGACCGTCTTTATGAATAGCGGAATTTTTCCTTTTACATTTTGCATATTAGACTTCATAACATAGGAAACGGAACGACAAACGTTTTACTCCAAATTATTTTCTTAATTTATTCAATCAAGAAACGAATGCATCTCCAGAAGTTCTGTTTTTCTTTTCACGCTGACTGAAGTTTCTTGCTTCAAGTTATGGCAAATATTATTCGATTCCCTACGAAGTTGATGGAAATAATTTCCTCTAAAGTTGGATGTTTAATTCATGTACATATTTCATGTCTATGTTTTTTTTTTGTTTTACCTTGTTTATTCATAATCATAATCATAATCATTCAGGAATTCAGGTTACAGATACAGATATGGTTGTACAAAAATGTTTCACTAAACCCTACCATTTCAGGTGTACGCACATTTTTGATGGACTTAACATCAACATTAAAATTACAATACAATAAAATCAAAGTCAAAGTCGATTGTCCAAAATATTATAAAAGTGAAGAATTTTCTATAAAATTGTGTATATTATCTTATATTTGTGTGTCTTGCAAGAAGGAGTAAATGTCTTCTTTCTTTCTTTCTTTACTTGGGTATTGATCTTGTTTTGTTTTTGGTAACTCAAAATAATAATAATAAAAACTCTTTATTGCCATAGTAGTATAGGTGTGAAAATCAAAACCATTTCAAAATAAAAAAAATACGACTACACTTTGACAATGGGTACCGTTCTCAGCAAATGCTGGTTTAAGTTTCCAGCGCTAGTTTTCAGCCCGGTCCCTTTGGCTAATAAAGAAGTGTCTATTTTATTTTCGTTTTTCTTTAGTTTCTACGAGTTTGCGAAAACATTTCTCTCATTCTGAACGTTTACTGGTAGACCCTTTAACGGAAATAGTCGCCTTAGCACGTATAATTAATTTTCGATTCTATTTGCTTTTTTTGTCTCAAAAAAGTGAAATACGTGGAAGAAATTGCGGTATCTACTTAGTTGATGAGTAACCAGTAATCTCCGGACCGTACTATTCGGGATGGAGACGTATTGGTTAGACACATGCCCAACGATAGGCGTTTACACGCTGAAGAAGAGAGAAGACAGGTAATCACTAAAAATTCAATAATTATTAGCTGCATATCTCATAGTATTTACCAGTTGCTTCTCTTCCCGCGCATATGGTAAAAACCCATCGAGGGAATGGGCGAAAATCTTAGGCATCATGTTGTAGGCGATGCTAGCCTTAATCACTATTTTGATTTCCCTTTCCACCTATACGCCCTTGATCATGCTAAACGTGGCCTTAAGGTTTTGTTACCTTAGGCTCTGTCTACCCCGTAAGGGCGGTACCTTGTAATGTACGTGACAAGACACGTCGTGCTAGCCGGCTTGCCGCAACTTACTATTCTTAGTTGAAACTTTGAGCAACTTCGTGCCGCTTAAGCCATCGAAACATTAAACTAGTGTCACCCCGCGGCACGCCTTGACTTTAATATTGTTCGGTTAGTCGAACTTTGGTAAGTACGAACTCGTTAACTTGTTGTACGCGGTTTTAAAGTCACTGGCGTAGCTTTTGACGACTTGGGAGCCAAATAATGTTTATGAAATACACACACACACACACACACGCACGCACGCACGCACGCACGCACGCACACACACACAAACACACACACACACACACACACACTCACAGGGGAATCAAAATAGCGGTAGGTTGCTAGCCGCATCGCCTATAGCATGATTCCAATGATCCTTCGATGAGCTTTTACCACCTGCGCGGGAAGTATTATGAAATACCCTTTGATCTTATTTATGGTATTTTTGATTCCCCTTTCCACCTATACGCCCACAATCATGCTACACGTGGCCTTTAGGTCTTGTTACCTTAAGCTCCGTCTACCCCGTACGGGATACAGGCATGTTGTATGTATGTATGTTTTCTACGCTTGTGATACACTACCCGGTAGCAAGAGTGCATTTTTATGCGGCGCGCTGACTTATTGCCCGTGAAACGAGGTGCCATCGACCTCTCAGTTACAGTGTAGGGTGACCAAGCGATAATTTAATTGGGATTTTTGTAACATTTAAGTCAAATAATTATGTGATTATACTATACAATACAATGACTTTTTTTGAACACCACATAATAAACGACATAGAAAACGATCATCATAAGATTTCTTCTTACTTTTGGAAAGTTTCAGAACGTTAGGTCTTTATTTCTGTTAAAAAAGTAAACTTTTATGTCTTTTGCATCGCGGGTACAACAAGTTAACAGTGTATTCTAGCAATCAATAATTCTTAATAAATAACAATGTTTATACTTACATTTTTGGATCACGAAGATAAATGAATATTGTCACTACACGCTTAGCCGGTAAAACATAGCCTCGAACTGTCAACAACAACTGGTTCGTGCCAATGTATCTAGTCATGATTTTACAGCTTATACCAATTCTTCGGATGATAATATTTTCAAACGCGCCAAAAAAAAAGATATGGTATAAAATCAAATAAAAATAAATTGAATATTATATTTAGACTTTCTTCTTTGCACTTAGACCAAAAAAACAGCTAATAGCGTGATTGAAAAAATCATGTCAGAAATCGTCTATAGCGGAATCGCCCTAGTAACGCTAGGACCCCACGGACCTTGGGCCCTTGGGCCTCAACACCGAAAGGGACAAAGTTATATTCGGTGCTGAGACCCACTCGTAAAATTAGTGTCCTAAAAATTATTTTAACACGGTCACCCTACCACTGTGTTCTGGTTAAAAGTTTCCACATCTCATTTAGTGGATTTATGGGTGGAGCTGGGGAGCTCTGACGCTCTCGTTATAGTAGGCCTGGTTTGACCGGTAGTTTGTTTTTTTTTCTCTTCGACATTGGAGACATCTCCAATAAATTTATTTGACTGTGGAGGCGTTTTACACCTCCGCTGAACTTATTTTTTGTTGTTTTGACTAGTAGAGACTTTATACATCTCTTCTATTGATTAATATAATTTAAGGCTCGGGGACCTTATACATCCCTTTTATAAATGTATTTAATTTAAGTAGAATTTAAGTATTCTTATTGTATTTTATTTTGAAAAAATGACTTTCTGCCAAGTTTCTTGCGGCGCATTCTTCTTGGCAATGATGGTATTTCCGAATGCGCTGGTAGTTTAAAAAATACTTGGCGCCCAATTTGCAAAAATAAATTTTCATTTTCATTACGCATTGTACTTTGTCAGTAAACTTATTTAAAAAAGGCTTATCGAGATTATTTTGAATCATGACGACGGATGTAACCTTCAATTATGGCACAAAAAAGGAAAGTGAAAATAACACGCGAGAAAAATTAAATTACAATACAATCTCTTTATTGAACACCACAGTCATATAACAACCAAAACAAAAAAAAGTATACAGAATATTACAAGGTAACAATAGGCGGCCTTATCGCTACAGAGCGATTTCTGCCAGGCAACCATAATGGACTGGAGAACAGAACAGAAATTAATTGAAAAATAAAAACAAAAAATTTAAAACTTAGGAAAAAACTGTCACAAAATGGTCCCAACTCATCACAGAGGAATTATCATGATGTAAAGGATGATTGCGTTTTCTGACAATCTTTTTCTGATATTTGTAATAATACCACCGGAGAAGGGGACCACTCGTTTTCAACAGATGTACATTACTTACAAACTTTCTATACGTTTTTTAGGTTCGCTACTCTTTCTTTTATTTGAAAATCATAATAAATTCAATACAATCGTGTCTCGTCTCGAATCTCGACCCGAAAGTCTCGGGACTCGAGGCAGCTAAATTTACAAAAAGTCCCGGGACCCAAACCCTATACTTCATTTAATTTAGGATGAGAAACCACAACAACATTATATTGCGGCTCGTGAAGTGTGCTCTCTTTGCAATCTGTACTAGAGTAATTGTAAACGACACGAAAATAAAGTGGCATTAAAACAATTTTATTTTGCGGCTCCCAGACTATTGCACTGTACTATTTGCTAGGTAAGAAATAGTTGACCAGACGCAATATAATGTTGTTGTGGTTTCTCATCCTAAAATAAATGAAGTATAGCTTACACCAACTAACCACCTACTGAAATAGCCAAGATTAATTTTAAGATTTTTCTTCCATGTTAGCGTTGCTTCTTTTCCCGCGCAGATGGTAAAAGCCCATCGAGGGAATGGGCGAAAGTCTTCGAAATCATGTATAGGCGATGCGGCTAGCAACCCATCACTATTTTGATTTGCCATTCCACCTATACGCCCTTAATCATGCTAAACGTATGTATGTATGTATGTATGTATAACTCTTTATTGTACATAAAATACAAGAAAAAGATGAATACAGGATAACACACATGCACAAAGGCGAACTTATCCCTAAAAGGGATCTCTTCCAGTTAACCTTTGAACGATTGACAGGACATAAGTATTAAGCAAGAGTAAACACACAGAAAAAGTAAAAGAACCGATCGAAACTTAAAATAATCCTAAATGTTCAAATTTTAAATAATGTAATATATAATAATAAACTACACATAATATATAAATACGATAAACTAATACACAATAAATAAAATATACTACGTAATATATAAATATATAAACCGTACGTAGCCTTAAAGTTTTGGTACCTTAGGCGTTGTCTAACCCGTAAGGGATACAGACGTGATATAATGTATGTATGTAATTTTATGATACCGTGTCTAGTACTAAAGAAAAAATCGGTTAATTCTTCCATGTCTGAACGCGCATGGTATGTATGTATGTATGTAAACTCTTTATTGTGCAAAATAAACAATACAATTGACAAACACTGAGATACATGCACAAAGGCGGACTTATCCCTTTAAGGGATCTCTTCCAGTCAACCTTTGAGTGGATGAAAGGAGTATTATATTAGGGATTGACGAGTGAGTTTAAAAATTACAAACACTGAGAGACACAATACATAACTTTACCGAATATAATACATAAACTACTAAAACCTACCAGTCAATAAAGTACTTTATGCTACCTATAATAATAAAAAATAAGAGAAGAAGAAGAAAGAAAGAAGAGATCCCTTTTAGGGATAAGTTCGCCTTTGTGCATGTGTGTTATCCTGTATTCATCTTTTTCTTGTGTTTTATGTACAACAAAGAGTTATACATACATACATACATAATATATAATCATTAAAATATACCACATAAAATAAATAAATAAAGAGCGCAATAAACAAAGGAGTATTTACCATTAATTTAAGAAGATGGTGCGAGCCACATCTTCTTCAAACCTTCCCTGAACGACACTATGGAGGGAGATTGCCTTATGGAGGTTGGTAAGCGATTCCACAGCCTACTCGAGTGTACATGTGCATGTGCATGGTCCACGTGGCCGGGTCATATCTAAACACAAAATGCACCCCAAAGTTCCACGTCCACTTATAAACTCGGAACGTTTTGCAAATTTTCCAACACGTGTTCTCTAAACAGAGCTGAAGCTTCCAAATTAAGTCCCAGCTTACATATGTGCTTTAGAACTGCGTGTATTCTTTAGGAGCTTTCAAAAGCTGCACTAATTAAAATTTCACCCGGAATAAGCTCTGTAGAAGTTTAATCTTGCTGTTGACTTGCGTTTGTGGCGTAGTGAGCCGCATACAAACAGTATGGTCATTCAAATTTAAGAATAAACGAATTTCCGAAGGGCTGACAACGCACTGGCATCGCGTAAAGCGCTGCGGGTGTCTATGGACAGTGGTGATCAGTGCTTGCACTGCTGTGTTCCGGTGTGGAGAGTAAGACAGCCGGGGAAATTACGGGCACAAGAGGCATTTCATCTTAGTCCTCTAGGTTGGCAACGCATCTGCAACCCCTCTGGGGTTGCGGGTGTCTATGGGCAGTGGTGATCACTTACCATCAGGTGACCCATTTGCTCGTTTGCCTTCCTATTCATATAAAAAAAAAACCAGGTGACCCACTAGTTCGTTTGTCTGGCCTCTCTAACATAAAAAAAAAAACATTTTAGATACAAGCTTTTTTGCTGACTATACTTTTTGTTGACTGTTTGCATTGTTATCCGTCCTACACATGTGAACCAAATTTCAAGTCAATCGGACCAACCGTTGAAGAGTTCCCTCCTGCGGAGACGGTCCTGGCTGGACCAGAATTCTACTACCAGATTATTGTGTTGTTATCTGACTTACACTAGTATGCAAAATTTCAGCTCAATCGGATGATATCTGCTTCAAAATTGAGCCGCAAGATTCCACCCAGACAAACATACATACATACATACATATTGCAAGTTAATATAAAGCTTTTAGAATGGACGGTAGTTTCACTAGTATTTCATTATATAAGATTAACTATGAGCTGCGCTCAGTCTCAGTCTGAACAATAATACAATTTTTAGAATTTTTGTACGTCTGTCTGTCTGTCTCTATGTTCAAGCGCGACTCGTGAACTACTGGACCAAACTGAAAGCGGATTTTTTTGTGTTGCTGGAAGTGTAACTTAAAATGTCATGTGGAACAAAGTAGTCTCTGCCTAACCCTATATATGTATGTAAATCGCTTATTAAAAGTAATTTACAGAAAAAAAACGGCGAGGAAATCGGACAGCAACTGCTAAGATCCTCCAAAATTATTTAAAATTGTTTGTGAGTGTGTAGCAAATGGTTTATATTGTACTGCCAGAATTGGAAGCGACCCAAAACCAAAGCTGGCTGTCTGATTTAGAAATCAGTAGAGCCTGCAGCTGTATACTACTGTTTTAACGTTTGATTTCGCTTTAACGTTCGTAGACACATGATGTGATGTTAAATAATTGGCTTTAATATTTAGGTTTACATCAATAATCATATTAATATTTAATAATCAGACTTCATGTTGTGAAATTTACACTTAACAGAAAATAAAACAAACTTGCTTTATTGAAAAAAAAACAAATAAAAAGGACAAAAAATGAGACGAACAAAATGTGAACTTATTCAAAGCGTCTCTGTCTAACATTTGAGTAGATGAAAGGAGTGAGTTTAAAATTCCAAAATTAGTCAAATTACCTGTAAAGAGTATAGTTTAGGCTGGTGCACCATGGGCAACAACGGTTACAGGTTTTTTTTTAAATTGGCGTTTATCCAACTGTGGGTTGGTAAGGTTATATTCTTTTGACCATACTATGCCGGACCTGTTTAAATGTCTTCACTGGACCAAAACGAAAAAAAAAATTACAATTGTTTTTTTAAAGTCATTTTGATGATAGCCAGTTGCAGAAAGTCAATCGATGACTGTTTACAGTCTAAAAATGAGAATGACGCATTACACAAAATAAATTATTATTTAATTTATTTATAATTACTCTGAGCAACCTCTTAATTTCACCTGAGCCCGTGGTTTAAATTTTTCCGTAATTAAATTTGAATCGTTGAATAGGTCATTAGAGATTATGCTCAAATAATTATGTACCCTTTTTGAGCAAATTGGCCGCTAAGAGCCTCTTAAAGTCATTATCTTATCCTGCCTTTCCTCTTTTCTTTGGAAATTAAAAATTTTCGGAACGCTCCTTAATGAGAGTTCATTTTGACTTTATTTAAGTTTTACGGAAAATTGTGAGTTAGGTTTCAATAAATACTTAAGTATAGCAAAATATGAATAAGGTAGTTGATTTGGCGAAAACAATTTCAAAAGTGTGTGATAAAGTGATAACTTCCTGATTTAGTTGAAACTGGTACCTACCTACAACAGTAAAATTTTAGTTTTTTTTCGAATCGAAAAATTCACACATTTACTTTTCAATTTAACTAGCTAAAACTAGCTTAATTCCGTTTTATTTTCCAAAATATTATTTATAAATACTATCCTTATCTTGACAACAACAAACTATGAATTTTTACTTCTGGATTTTTTATATTGAAAAAAATGAAAATGAAAAATGTATTTATTTAACATTTATATTGCATAGTAACAAGGCCATAATGACAGCTAGTAACAGATAGAAAAATTCGAACGCTTACCCACAGCTGCTATGGGTGGTGTAGGGGTATAGCACGCGTCACGGAATGACGAGGATCCGGGTTCGATTCCCGGCCGTGGCTTTACTTTTCGGATTTTTCTGTGCTCTAATTTTCACTGTCGTTTAGAAATTTATCCTATTTGATGCGGTCAATGAAAAGTTATGCGCGTACCTACATACATTTCGTGATTCATTTTTATTTATACATGCATACATACATACCGTCACGCCTCCTTCCCACAGGGGTAGGCAGAGACTACTTTGTTCCACTTGCTATGATCCTCACATACTTCTTTCGCTTCATCCACACTCATCAATCTCTTCATACATGCTCGTCGGTTTCGGGTACTCCTGATCTGACCTTTTTCCAAAACGTCTCCTATTTGGTCTCGGAACGTCCATCTAGGCCTTCCCCTCCCAACGTAAAGATTCACACCCCCTATACATCTTTATTTATAATAATATAGACTTTTTTATAGTTACAACCTTTTTTGTTGACGTTCCTTGCATTTGATTGTCATCTATTCTAATCTACACGTGTCGTGCTATTCAAGCCAATCCGACTCTGTTTCCGAATACAACTTACACAACACCAATATTCACATGATAAAATTCATAATCTCTTAGAAAACTTAATGAAACTAACTCGACCTCCCCAATTATTCACCAACATAGTTTCCATCAAAGACAACAAACATTCGGCAACAAAATAAAGCCGGCTGACATTAAACAGATTTCGCGCTCATAAAATCTGTAATTTGAATTCCTTAAGACCGAGGGGTTGTCTCCTCTATTACTCATAAGAAGGGCTGTGGCTTAATAGCGGAGCGATGCTTTATATCTACTAGCTGTCGCCCGCAACTGCGTACGCGCTGAATTATTTTTTATCTACGCACATATCATTAGTGTTCTATATTACACCATTAAAAAAATCTAAAAGTGTGATAAGGGGACGTGCTGGTGTGAAAGAGGATATAGTGACTAGGAAAGAAAAAAGTACGCTTAGTTGGTTAGGTCACGTTGAGCGGATGGAAGAAAGTAGACTAAGGAAACAGATCCATATGGGGAGTGTGAATGGTTACCTTGAGAGGGGAAGGCCTAGACCAGCGGTTCTTAACCTTCCAGGTTTTGTACCCTTGTGTACCCTTCAACGGCCAAGTCACAAAACATTAACTATAATAATAAAGTAATCGCAGTAAGCAACCTTAGACTTGGAACGACTTTGTCTAGATTTCATTACTTTTTAGAGATAAACAAGCAGCTCCATCGAGACTTGGCTAGTTTTTTACAGAATGTTTTGGTGGGATACACTTTACGGCTTTACCCGTTAGCTATGACTGGGAATCGAACCCATAGCAGGTTCCTGCTATGCTGCTATATATCACGCATTAGAAGATCCGGGTTCAATTCCCGGTCATAGCTTTACTTTTCAGATTTTTCAGTGTTCTAATGTTTAGTGTCGTATTTAGTAAACTTATTCGATCGTTGCGTGGCATAGTATAGATTGTTGTGTGCCACATCCCTAAGGATATAAACCGGGAAATAATCCCGCGGGGCGATAGTAAGAATATGGCGGACGGAATTTTATTTATTACGACGTCAAAGGCGTCCGGTGGAAGTAATGGTTTTACATAAAACGCGTTTTTAACCCAACCTGGATAACAACGTATTACATTCACACGATGTGTCAATAAATTATTTTTGAGATATTATGTACATTTCTAAATGACACTGAAAATTACTTATACTTATTATTAACTAAACAGATCTATATGGGGAGTGTAAATGGTTACGTTGGGAGGGGAAGGCCTAGACGGACGTTCCGAGACCAAATAGGAGACGTTTTGGAAAAAGGTCAGGTCAGGAGTACCCGAAACCGACGAGCATGTATGAAGAGATTGATGACTGTGGATGAAGCGAAAGAAGTATGTCAGGATCGTAGCAAGTGGAAGTAGTCTCTGCCTACCCCGTGGGAAAGAGGCGTGACGGTATGTATATGTATGTATGTAATGAAAATTAGAACACAGAAAAATCCGAAAAGTAAAGCTATGGCCGGGAATCGAACCCGGATCCTCGTCATGCCGTGATGCGTGCTGTACCCTCACACCACCCATAGCAGGTGAGTCGTCTTGGATTTTTTCTATCTGTTACTAGCTGTCACGTGACCTTGTTACTATGCGATTTTTTGTCGCCAAGCGCCAACTGTTTGAATGATGTGTCTGTACGACACAGTACAGTCAGGGCATCAAAAATATCTATACACTTAAAGGTGAAGTAAAGGTGAGGTAAATGGGTATCATAAATGATACAAACATTAACAGTGACTCACTCAGTGACTCATTTTGTCACTGTAGCAGAAAACTGCTAGGGGGCATATATATAGAAACAATAAATAAGGTCGATGACACATAAATTTGAAATCGACACCTCCTAAGTATACTGAGGCAACTGCAAAATCTTGATTTTACAGGAGAGCCGTGCAAAGGTAAAATCATTTGTAACTTTTTAATCTGTAAAGTCAATTCCATAAAACTTTGGATTCGCTGGAACAAAAGTACCTCTTTTCAGACTACATATATGGAATTCTGAAATTAATGTTAGTTTTTGAGAAAATGGTAGATACACTAGTGTACGCGTATTTTACGTGTTCTGATTTGTGGTATACTGAGGCAACTACCCCTTGATCCAGTATACACCGCACTAAGTTAATTGTTATTTTTTTCTATTTTTCATTTAATAATTAGATAAATATGTTACATAAATCCATATTGTTTAAAAATAAATACTTAGCTCATGCTCAAATGCCCTTTATCATTATTTGGTCGACATATTAGTCACTTGCACCAGTATACGCTTAAATTAAGGTCGCTTACACCTGTATACTGTTAAACATATTTAATGTTTTGCTGTTTAAAACGGGAAATTGTATATATATTTTTATTAATGATAACAGAAAAAAGTTTTTTTTTAATGAATTTCAAATAAAATCTGTTTCTATTATGTTCGTAAATCTTTTAATCATAGTTCCATCATTCCTAAAAGTAGGTAACTTATTCAACAACCACAGTTTGAGCAATATTCGTTTTAGTTTAAAAATCAACATAAATCTATCCAAAATAGTCTTCTTTTCTTAATTATTGAGACTGTACTATTAAGTACTTATAAAAAATATAAAAACTTAAGTCGCTTCTTCTAAAGGTTCGATTTATCATTAGCAAGGATTCATTCCTTATTTTAACGCCTTAGTAGGATTTATCATTGCACCTTTATTCATAACTTCTAAAATTAAAAAATATTTATTTAAAAATTACAATATGAGGGATTACTAATGTTTGGCAAATAATGTTCCCCAAAGCATCACATCGCAAATTTTGTTTCCCAAATTTTTATTTGGCAAAAATTCAATTGTCAAAACTACTTATCGCAATATTACAGTTATTATCGCAGAATATTTATCATTTAATATCAAAATCACAATTACGAGTAAGTGCCTTTATTCCGAATTGACAAGGTACTATTTCCTTTAGTCATCGTTTTTTGTGATCAATCTGTTGTAAAATTCAGTGTGTTGCGATGATATTATATTATACCACAATTGTGGAGGGCAAAACCGTAACCGGATTGTATTTCTCATGTACATGTATGTACGCTTGTTGGAAGTACATAACAATGACCTCATAATTGGCTTAAGAAACATTAAAGTAGCGTACCACGAACGTTTGCCAATTGACAAACAAAAATTTAAAGATCTTAAGATCATTAATGATAACTATATTAGATAACTAGAATAGAATAACATTAATGAATTTGATAATATCAATGTATAGCTTTAATGTACTTAATTAATTTGAAGGCAAGTTTTGACGTTATATTACAATCCTAGATTTAGATATTAACTACTATTGTGTGCCCTTGCAGGGCGTCATGGACTGACTAAGAACAACGTAACCATCTTCATATGTATGTACATGACTTGACAATGAATAAATAAATAAATAAATAAATCTTTGTCGAAGTGGTATAATACCATCTCAACACACTGAATTTTACAACAGGTTGGTCACAAAAAACGATGACTAAAGAAAAATAATAGTACCTTGTCAATTTGGAATAAAAGCTTTTACTCATAATTGTGATTTTGATATAAAATGATAAATATTCTAGTGCCATTATAATTAAGAGAGAAACGATTAAGACAGTTTTTTTTAATTTGTATCAATTTGTTAAGGTCAGTTGAATAACTTGTCAAGAAAAGCTTAATTTTGCAAGGTTACAAGTATAATAATCATTAATTTTACGGAAATCACAGTGCATTAGAAAATAAGTGGTTGTATCTTAGACAAAATAATTTAATTTCTATCGTAAAAGGTATATTTGACGTACGCCGCGTCGTTGGTCTCTCGCGTATACTGAGGCAACGTCAGGTTACACCACGCTTGTGCCGCCCCTCCACAATATCTGTACCGCGTACAGTGGTGCAAGCGACTTGCCTCAGTATACAACGTACTGATTTACAAAATTGTGTTGTATACATTTATATACGTCACTTTATTTTCGAAACAAACAGGAATTTTACCATGAAATTTTTGTGGCAAGTAGATATTAGTATTTTAGTCAAAATTATGTAAAAAACCGAAAATGTCAAAATGGTCACTTGCCTCAGTATACTTAGGAGGTGTCGAAATGATAGCTGTGTATCGATACTTATGCCCTCAACTGTAGATGTCCTGTCAATCGATCAAAGGTTAACTGGAAGAGATCCCTTTTAAGGATAAGTTCGCCTTTGTGCATTTGTGTTGTCCTGTATTCATCTTTTCTTGTGTTTTATGAACAATAAAGAGTTATATACACGTACATACATACATAATTAATATTAGTAGCTACTGTGCACGATAACAGTTTCATTTAATTTAAAATAAACTTAGCGATAAATAAAAGTAACTTAATACCTTTTTAAATCAAACAAATTTAACAATTTTCTGTTTTTCTTAAGTTTTCAGTCCAAACTACAAAAAACGAAGCTAGCCAGTCGTGTAATTGCAATGATCTAGCAGACACATTCCTCAGACATAACGAGGTACTGCTTAATGCCGGTGGCGGCTATAAATAACACGAACAAATTAAAAAGTCGGACGGTATTGCACGCCGTGATACCGCGGGGGTCGTTTGTTACACGGTTGGGGTAGTTCGGAGATAGTATTGTCTGGGCACTACCGTTTTAGGTAGTACATTTTTCATAATATCCAGAACATTTTTATTTTTGGATAGGAAAGTTTGTGCTGTTGAGACAATGCAAGCAATTCTGTTTAGTTGCACTGTTGGAATTCTCAAAGTTTTTTTTACTTACTAAAGACAAATGCCTTTTAACAATGAACATTATAACACAACTTGATACAAGAGCGTCGAATCAATAACTCCACAAATATTAATTTAGCTTCAACCTTCGGCTTTTAAGCCTGAGAAAAAAGATAAACAGTCTTGACATGTGTTGTTATTGAAAAACACTTAAAATCGGTAACTAGAAAATTTTACACAAAATCACAATATTCCAGGGATTCTAAATTACATAGCACACACATACACAAATCACGTATTTATCCCTTACGCGGTAGACAGAGCCTAAGTTGGCAAGACCTACAGGCCACGTTTAGCAAGGTTATGGGCGTAAAGATGGCAAAAAACATTGGATTTAAAATTGCAACTTGCAACGTGTTTTTTTAAAACCGTTTTTCAATAAAAAGACGTGTAAAGTTACCTTTTTCTCATGCTTTAAAAAAACGGAGTATAGTTGTCACCTTAACTACCTGAGACCATTACAAACGTTATCAAATCTACGACCTGAACTGTTTAAATTAAACATAAAGGGTTGTTAACGCTAATGTGCTCGCGCCCTTTAACGAACTAGAAATCGCCAACAAAGGGAATAAATCCACTAAAAACTGGGATTGAAAATATCCAGGGACTGCGTTGATTGGTCTAAGTATTTAGTAAATAGAGTTTTTATAGCTCGTATTTTAGATGGTGGAAAATTAACTTAAAAAAAGGAAGGTTCTCTATTCTCAGGTTATCTCAGAACAATGTGATCCGATTTGTATTCGGTTTTTGAAGATACTGTGTTACCACACACATAAATCCCGTATTTATCCTCCCTTAGGGTAGACAGAGCCTAAAAGGCCACGTTTAGCATGATTGTGGGCGTATAGATGGAATGAATCAAAATAGTGATGGGTTGCTAGCCGCATCGCCTATAACAGGATTCCTATGCCCGTTCCCTCGATGCGATTTTACCATCTGCGCGGGAAGAGAAACAACTGGTTCTATGTTTTTTCTTTACTCCCAGACCAGCATGGAAGCAACTGCGTTGCCGATACTGATAAATATATAAATTCATTTCCTTTATTTGAAGTGATTTGGTAGAGATTGCTTTTAAGCGAAAATACCACTTCTTGTCCTCCTTGCCTTCTATATTTAAATTCACTGTACAGTTTGACAACAAAAATAATGCTCCACGATGTACCCCTGCGCAGTGTTGGCAACACCAACAAAACATAAGAGCGGCAACACTAGCGCCCTCTTCCTTCTTCTTACCCTTACCGTGCTATTGCTTTGTACACGTTCCCATTAAAAGTATTTTTTATGTCTAAAAAGGCCTTTTCATTAATATACAAATAATCAGTGCAATAATCCATAGTCTGAGCTACACGCAGTATACCAATTTTAGTAGCGCGGGAAACTCTGGCGCTGTTATTGGTCGATCGATTTCGTACCAAAAATGGCAAAATCGTGTAAGCGGGACAGAGCTAAGAATGCAAAGCAAGCAATACTCTGCCAATTGCGCTTGCAAATAAAGTTCAATTTAGATTATTTACACGTTCGGCTACCATCGGAAACTGGTCTGCGTTTCTCTGCGCAAACGAATACCGCCGATGCGCATTATATTTGTTGTCAAACTGTACAGTCGTGGCCATAAATATGAATTCAGCGATCATGTCAAATAATGTGTCGCCGGCCTTATTGCTTAGTGGCATAGAGGCAGATGTTTTTGACGTCTTGGTAAACGTAGGTACATATATTTATGCCTTATTGTACTTTTTGGTATACTTCCATGCTGGTCTGGGGGCAAAGAAAAGACATAGAATGTACCAGTTGCTTCTCTTCCCGCGCAAATGGTAAAAACCCATCGAGGGAATGGGCGATAATCAAAGGAATCATGTCATAGGCGATGCGGCTAGCAACCCATCACTATTTTGATTCCATTTTCCATCTCTACGCCCTCAGTGTCTTGCTAAACGTGGCCTGTAGGTCTTGTTACCTTAGGCTCTGTCTACCCCGTAAGGGATAAAGACGTGATTTGTGGATGTATGTATGTACTTTTTGGTGTTTCAAAGAATAATTGTATCGTACAGTACTCAGCCGCTCGAGCTTGTAGCCCACGCCACCCACCAGTGGGCTTATCTACCCTCGATCTGTACCCGACACGACACTTAATGCTAAATGTTCAGCTCGGAAATTGGGCAAATATGAACTTAATCTAAAAGCTCGTTTAACTTGTCATGTCATGTTTGTAAAGGCCTTGTTTGATTATTATCGGGCTTGGTTTTTGTAGTGTGGGTTCGGAAGGGCTTTGTTCAACTGTGGGCTGTTTCCAGGTGATGATGTGGGACGGTGGGACGGTGGGACGACTGAATGAATTTACAGACTTACATGCAATCACGTGTTTATCCCTAACGGGGTAGACAGAGCGTAAGGTAACAAAAAAGTTATCAAACCTATTCATTTAGAATCAAATTTAAAGTCAATTCAATCGGTATCTAGTCTCGCCTCATAATGGCGGGGCTTATCAAACAAATTATTATATACATACATACCGTCACGCCTCTTTGCCACAGGGGTAGGCAGAGACTACTTTGTTCCACTTGCTACGATCCTGACATTTCTTTCGCTTCATCCACACTCATCAATCTCTTCATACATGCTCGTCGGTTTCGGGTACTCCTGACCTGACCTTTTTTCAAAACGTCTCCTATTTGGACTCGGAACGTCCGTCTAGGCCTTCCCCTCCCAACGTAACTATTCGCACTCCCCATATAGATATGTATTATTATATTCTTACATAAGTCACGTCTTTATCCCTTACGGAGTAGACAGGTAGGGTCAAGCTTAGCATGATTGTGGGCAAGGTGGAAATCAAAATAGTGATGGGTTGCCAGTGCCATCGCCTAAAATATGGTTCCTACGATTTTTGCCGATTCAATTTACAAGTATTCTTTTCAGTTTATTACGTTTGTAGGTTTGTTTGTAGGTTTGAACGCTGGCAGCATTCCCCCTTTGGACAGCGATACTAATACGCTGTCCAAGGAAGCCAGCTCTGCTCTGAGCTCTGGACTTTATACATCTTTACTATAGATTAATATAATTTAAGGCTCGGGGACTTTATACATTCCTTTTATAAATGTATTTAATTTAAGTATTCTTACTGTATTTTATTTTGAAAAAATGACTTTCTGCCAAGTTTCTTGCGGCGCGTTCTTCTTGACAATGATGGTATTTCCGAATGCGCTGGTAATTTCAAAAATACGTGTAAATTAGAATTTATAAATTTAGAATTTAGAATTTGAATTTTGGAACACAGCAGTTTGCACTGGTGCTTGGCGGCAGGATTAGCGAGTAAGACAGTGGTAGCGATCCGGGCAGACCTTGCACTAGGCCCTACAACCCTATGATATGACCTACTGAGCAAATATGTAGTAGATTCTATATTTAGTTGTATCAGAGTCCGTCCTATGAAAATAAGTAGTAAATTGTTCGTGTAAATTATTTATACAAGATACTATCGGCCTAATTGCCTTTGTAAATGACGAAGTGACGTTTGTTTTTTCATGTTATTATTAAAACGCTCACAGCAAGGGTTTATTTAATTAAAAATTGATTGCGGCTATTAATTACAACTGCTGTATTTGGTTTGTGTTTTGATAAAGTGTTAGAGAAAAATTTGTTTTCATGAATTAGTTTTGATTAAAATTACACCGACATAATACTAAAGTATGTCGAATTATTCTGAACATTGGTTATTAATGAAAGTTTTGTAATAAATAAAGATTGATTGGTAGTTTGTAATTGTGTCGTAGACACTTCATTCAAACAGATAACGCTTGGCGACAAACATTCGCATAGTAACAAGGTCATGTGACAGCTAGTAACAGATAGAAAAATTCGAAGGCTTACCCACCTGCTATGGGTGGTGTAGGGGTATAGCACGCGTCACAGAATGACGAGGATCCGGGTTCGATTCCCGGCCATAGCTTTATTTTTCGGATTTTTCTGTGTTCTAATTTTCACAGACATTTAGAAATTTAATATAGACAGCGATTTTGTTATTTAAGATATTTTATTGGATCAGGCGTTACTTTGCGGAGGTCCTTTTCAATAAAAAAAAAAACAGCGAGTAGCGGCGTAGCAAGGAAAATATTTTTTGTTTATTTAAGATGTTCGAAATTTGAATGTTACTAGAGTTTCGATATTGATACTCTAATATAAACATTATAATACAACTACAGGTTTTTTAATGTAGGCCATTTTATAATCGTCCCTGAATAAACTGTAAGGAAATTATGACATGGATGAAGATAAAAAAAAGTTTAAAAAACTCACCTGCGGCTGGTGAAAGTTTGGTGACAACGCCCCATCTCGATTTCCACTGCAACAAACAAACAAATAAATATCAAAATCAGTATTAATATGTCCAATTGGCAGTGGCGCTGAATCAAATTCCGGGATAAAAACTATTCTATGTCCTTAGCCCGTGGGATAGCGATAACTGAAATCAGCGCAGTTGGAATTGCGGCCAACAATTTCTACAGTTCGCTCGCTCAACTCACTCAAGGTTTGATACTTGAATTGGCCGATTGTACCCGAAACCCGAACGTCGAAGAGTTCACGAACTGTAAATATAGAGTAAACAAAAATTCTATGAACCATCTGTAAAACTTCTTCCATGCTGGTCTGGGAGTAAAGAAAAAACATAGAATTTACTAGTTGTTTCTCTTTCCGCGCAGATGGTAAAAGCCCATTAAGGGAATGGGCGAAAGTCTCAGGAATCAAGTTATAGGCGATGCTTCTAGCAACCCATCACTGTTTTGATTTCCCTTTCCACCTATACGCCCTTGGTCATAAACGTGGCCTTGGGGTTTTGTTACGTTAGGTTCTGTCTACCCCGTAAGGGATAAAGACGTGATATATGTAATGTATCTGTAAAACAAATAAGGTCAGTTTTAAAATATTCAATTCGCACGTTTCAAAAACCTAAGCACCAATCAATCCGCCGTTAAACCGTTTGGAATATTTTATAAACGTTTTGTGCAATCAAGAGGCGCGGGGAACGCCGTATTTTTACACGGTCCGGTAAATGTGCCGGCAGGATAGACGGTACGCAATTCATAAGAGTTACGCTACTCAGGGGCCTTACCATGACACACACACACACAAATCACGTTCATATCCCTTACGGGGTAGACAGAGCCAGAGGTAACAAGACCTAAAGGCCACGTTTAGCATGATTGTAGGCGTATAGGTGGAAAGGGGAATCAAAATAGCCTTACCATGACGTCTTCTTCTTCTTCTTCTTCTTCTTATTTGTGGCGTATCAAGTCGTTATAGCGACGACAACTTCGCCAATGTCACAGTAACAAAAATATATTAAAAAGATCTTGTGACAAAATGTCGGCAACGTTGTACGGTAATGGTCAAAGACCCCCTCCCCCTGCCGGGCTCCTTAGCCAACGGTCAATGATATCCCTCAGAAACTGCCAGGAAATCATTAGCCGATGCCCAGGGCGCACCGGATCAAGCACTGCTCTTCTCCCCGGACGGATCCAAAAAGGAACCGCAGCTCTTGACCACACGTGGAGGTAACCCGACTCGCACCCCTACCATGACGTCTTAAATAATGCAATTCATTCAGGTTTTAGCTGTCATTTTTAGTATAGATCTGACAGCGAGCGAACCTAAACTGAATCGCAATTCAATCGCATTAAGATGTCTTGGTAACCCCAAGGTATCACTGCCGTGCGGCTGGAGTCACATTCGTTAAAAGACACGTCACATTGTCACATTTAAAAGGCGGTTTAACTAAGACGTGGCGTTAAGTATTTTTTTATGAATTATGGCAACAAACATGTCCCACTCTCGTAAAACGATGGTAAGTGACACAAGTGATACACCTGTGACACCAACTCGGTACCTGTTGGATCGATGTAAGCAAATCCAAAAGGAGATGGTGGGATGATTGTTCATAGTTCAGTTTCACGCGAGTTTTGAAGAGCAGCAACACTGTTTTCGAAAATTATTTGGGCCCAAGGGTATCGCCAGCCGAAGATCAAGAGGGCTAGTAGAAGTAAAACGTCTCTCGGTAAGTCAGACAGTATGATTCCACTTGAATATAATTCTTACTCTTTCCTCTTTCTTACCCGATTTGATACTGATTTGTCCTTTAGTAGTACCACGAGAAGAACTATTTCCGTGTGACATACTGTGCGCCTATGTAGCAGTTGCCAATTATTTTACCCACGTGTATATTTCTCTCCCTCTCATTCTGTAGAACTGTGTAGGTAAGGTCAAGGACTAATATTATAAATGCGAAAGTTTGATATCGGTGAGTGAGTGTGTATGTTCGTTTCTTCTTCACGCTGAAACGAGAAGACGGATCTTGATTAAATTTGTAACGGAGATAGCTGGTACCCAAGATTAAAACATACGCTACTTTTTATCCCTGAAAATTGCATAGTTACTGCGGGATATCTGTTAACATGTCAAAAGTCGTACCTGCTTAGAGTCGCAACGTAAATCTAATTCAACGCGGACGAAGTCGTGGGCAGAAACTAGTTAATAGTAGGGGGGGCAGTCCCCTCTGTCACCCTTGGCGACGCCCTTGTTTGGGCCGCAGAAAAATGGTCAGTAGGCCGCGTGTTTGACATGACTGGGGAAGAGCGTTCAACTCCAGTCTTCTCTGATCTCTGTTTCTAGAATTCCAGAGTTTTCTAGAATGTTCTTTTAACACTTGGGCCAATCAACCGATGCACCAGACAAATAGCCTTCAGCGAGCGCTGTAGTAATAAAATTCAGTATTTTACCGCGCCAGGGCACGCGGCCGGTCTTTATCAGGCAACGTTATCTTCTAACCCGCTAACACAAGGTTCTATCTCGCTTCTAAAGCCTCCGAATTGGATCTTAAACGTCCAAGGTGTAAGAACGTTTTTCACGCCAAAATGTTTAGTTACAACCTTGTCGCAAGTGAGTTGCGGGTCGTGTCTTCGCACTATTACCTCGTGTTCTATGGTTTTAAAGTTCCGTTTTACAGGGTGCTTCCATGCTGGTCTCGAGCAAAGAAAGAACATAGAATGTACCAGTTGCTTCTCTTCCCGCGCTGATGGAAAAGGCCATCGAAGGAATTGGCGAAAATTGTATGAATCATGTTATTGGCGATGCGGCTAGCAACCCATCACTATGATTTCTTTCCCTTTTCCATCTATACGCCCACAATCACGCTAAATATGGCCTTTAGGTCTTGTTACCTTAAGCTCTGTTTACCACGTAAGGGATTAAGACGTGATGATTACCTTAAAAAAAATATATGTTACTTTTTATCCTGGAAAATGGCTTAGTTCCCGCGGAATAGCGATAAACATGCCAATCAGGTCTCTGACAGAATACCAGCTCTGCAGCTATTCGTAGTTGCAGTCCATGCTGAGTCAGCGCCTATTCCCCACAACATCACAATGGCTCTCTAATATTCAAAATTATTTGCTTTCCCTTTTTTTATTAGTTATTTTAATGTTAATTATTTTAAATATCTTTTGGAACCGTGTTGCATGTTATTTTATAAGTTGTTTTTACTTTTGTTAATTACCAATGCTGTTTTGGGCCATGTATGTTTTTGTGGTGATTAACGTTTTTATCTATTTATCTATCTAATTGCTAATTCTACGTGGCCGAAGTTGCGGGCAAAAGCTAGTAGACTATAATTCCTACACGGGCCCGGTATAATGATAAGATCGTTTTATTTTGTATTATGTAAATATTTGGGTATACTTGTTTTACTAAAATAGTGTGTGCTACCACCGGTGTCAGAAGTCAGAACATCTAGATTGGGACCTCTATAGATCGACCGCTTAAATGAGTCGCTCCATGAGGCGCGGGGTGAGACGGCGAAGGGGACCGAGAGAGGTGCGGGCGGCAGGCGCACTACCCGCCCCCTTTGCCGTCTCACCCCGCGCCCCTGCACCGCGCGGGCGAGGACTCAAAGCCGTCGGTCCATAGCTTCTTAGTCAGGATAACATATCACTAGGCTACCTTGTCTAACACTAATGTCAAGAACTAACTGTAGTTTCCAACTGCACTAATTTAAAACGAGACTAACTAGAACCATTAAAATCACAGCCAAGTCTCGGTTAATCTCACTTGGCACAACAAACAAGCTCCTGTCTCAATTAAAAACAAACAAACACGCCAGCCAAGTGCCTGAGATTGTGTACGTTGGCTATGTAAAGACGTGTGTGCTTGACTTGAGATGTAACTTTGTCGTGTTAATATGTATAGCGACTTGTTGAAGACGTTTGCAAGTTTAGTAAATGTTATTCAGTGGTACTTTCTTTGCTATTCTGGTCTATGCTGGTCTGGGAGCAAAGAAAAAATAGAATGTACCAGTTGCTTCTCTTCCCGCACATTTGGTAAAAGCTGGAGGTTTGGTTGTTAATCTGAGGACCCATGTTATAGATAGGCGATACGGATAGCAACCCAGCTAAGTATTTTGAATTTTGTCTTGTTACCTTAGGGCCCTGTCTATCCCGTAAGAGATAAAGCTCTGATTTTAAAGGCGTATTATTAGTTACTAGCTTCTGCCCGCGACTTCGTCTGCGTACATATAAACCTTCCTTTTAAATCACTCTATCTATTAAAAAACCGCATCAAAATCCGTTGTGTAGTTTTGAAGATATAAGCAACATAGGGACATAGGGACAGAGAAAGCGACTTTGTTTTATACTATGTAGTGATGATGAAGTACAATAAAATTTAAGTATCGTAAATGTATTTTATTTTGAAAAAATGTCTTTCTGCCAAGTTTCTTGCGACGCATTCTTCTTGGCAATGATGGTCTTTCCGAATGCGCTGGTAGTTTCAAAAAGACATGTAAAAGAGCCATTGGCGGCCTCTTAGCAAAATAAAGTTTTTTTTGTTTTTTTTTTTTTGTAAATTGTACTATAAAGAACCATTTTTCCTTCTCTACTCTATCCAGAATGGAGCATAGTTTCATATTATAGTGCAAAATATCATTGATAGATCTTTTCCTACAAGTTATAAATAAACAAGACAGCATAATAAATTGATACCTTGCTTCACACTTCATTGGAAGGGGTTACAATGTTGCTAAGCTGTTTGCTATTCTAGGGGTGTGGGATATAGTTCAGTTTAGCTTAGTAAGCAGTAATTATGGTCCAGACGCGTCATGGTGGTGCAATATATTGTATACAGTTCATTAAATGTCCGTATTGTGGTAAAGATGAGGTTTAAAAGTGAAATAATAATCGAACTTGGCTATGATTTTACTAGTTTTTGAATTGATAGAAAGTAATGACTCTGCAAATATATTAACATAAAATTAAACTAAATTACTTCCATGGTGGTCTGGGAGCAAAGAAACAACATAGAATGTACCAGTGTTTTCCCTCGTAGATGGTAAAAGGGCATTGAGGGAACGTGCGAAAATCTTAGGAATCATGTTATAGACGATGCGGCTAGCAACCCATCACTATTTTGATTCCCCTTTCCACCTACACCCACAGTCATGCTAAACGAGACCTTTAGGTCTTGTTACCTCAGGCTCTGTCTACCCTGTAAGGGATATAGACGTGATTTATGTATGTACTATTTATGTTAAATTAAACCAGCCAAGAGCGAGTCGGACCTGCACGCCAGGGCTCCATAGGCCAGCAAAAAAACATTTATTGTGTCAATTTCATCTTTGATACAATATTTTATTGCTGACTGTACTTTATGTTGCCTTTACGTGCATTGAGAGAGAGAGAGTTATTTATTTACACACATTGGATACACGTAGATATATATAGGTACTTAAGAGGACGAAATACAATACCTTTAATAATAGTGGTCTTTAGGTCTTGTCACCTTAGGCTCTGTCTACCCCGTAAGGGATAAAGACGTGATTTATGTATGTATGTATGTATGTATTAATAATAGTGCCGATATGGTATAAAATGGGCCCCACTCAGCTTAATGTTGCGGCCAGCAACGCTGTTTGATTTTTTGTTTGTTGGCCATGTGTCCCACATAATGTGTACCCAATTTCAAGTCAATCGGACCAACTGGTAAAGAGTATCCTCCCGCGGAGATGACCTTGACCTGGCCACCAGATTACTGTATTGTCATCTGACTTACACAAGCAAGTATGCAAAATTTCAGCTCAATCGGTTGAAGACACCCACACTTCATGACAATAAAAATTTACAATCATCTGCCAAATTCCTTGAAAGAAATAGATAGTGCTTTAGCATTTATTAACCAACTGAAATCATTCCTAATAAGTAAACGTTTCTATAGCTTAGATGAGTATTTTAATGACAAATGTGTTTGAATGTACTTATGTGAAATGGACCCTATGTTAGCATGTCGCCATGGCTCGTCGTGGCGCATAATAAATGTGAAACTGTTTTTGGTTTAGTTAAGCGCAAAAGTTTTAAAGTAATATAAATATGTAGATAAGTACCAAAAAAAAATAGAGCTCTCTGATATTGCTGTGCCCTTGCAGGGTGTCACATGTAGACCTAATCAAAATATTCCATCTTATGCCTGTAATGTGATTTGCAATAAATTATTTTGAGTTTGATTTTTGACATCTGCTTCAAAGTTAGTTGCAAAATTCCACCCGGAAAACCATACTTACATGTATACAAACGTAGCAAGTTAAAAAAAAGCTTGTCATGAAAAGATCAGTAAACCATATTATCGTTATACACACAGGTAAAAGTAAAGTTTCTAGACGTGAAGTCACCTCAGAACTTAACAATCTGTTACAGACTCGAGACAACTCAGAAAACTTAGTTCCTTAAATTGGTCCCATCGAGAAACGTGTTTCAGTCTGTCTTGGCTCTTTCCCGTGATCTTTTTCAAATGTCGGTTTTATAAAGTTTAAAAACTTGTTTGGCAAAATCTTTTACGTAATAAAAATAATTCTATTCATATTTCCGTTCTTCCAATTTTGATATCAAAATATTCGCTACTTCACTACATAGTTTAAAAGAAAGTCGCTTTCTCTGTGCCTATGTCCCTATGTTCCTAGGTATGCTTATATCTTCAAAACTACACAACGGCTTTTGATGCGGTTTTTTACTAGATAGAGTGTTTCAAGAGGAAGGTTTTTATGTATAATTCTACGCAGACGAAGTCGCGGGCAGAAGCTAGTAAAACATAATAAAAATAATGCGTAATAATAGTAATCCGTCTGGCTACAATTATATTATAGTTTTTGAATTAATTATCGCGTAATTCGGCGTACCTCATGGCATAGGCCACCTCCATTTATTGGAGGGTTTGGGCTATAGTTCCTACGCCTGGAAACTATAGCCCAAACCATTGAATTGCTTCGCAGATGTGTGGAGGTTTCCCCACGATGTTTTCCTTCACCGAAAAGCTCATGGCAAATTTCAAATGTAATTTCGCACATAAATTCCAAAAAACTCATAGGTGCGACAGGATTTGAACCGACGACCCTCTTGAGAGGCCACAGGTCAAACCACTAGGCTACCACGACTTTTTTAATACATAACCTAACCTTTATCTAAATGAACCTATATGTATTTCATTATTTCCTTTTTAAAGACAAAGGGCTTTGTGCCCGGGCAACCACATCCAATTATATTTTATTATGTCTAGTATTTCTTATTGTTATTTAATGTAATCACCCTATGGCCCCAACGGAAGACCAGCGCTGGCTGTAAGGCCAGCAAATGCTAAGTTGGGACCATTTCGTGACAATTTATTTTGTTTAATTTATTTTATTTGATGTTTTGATTGTCATAAATAAACTTTTTTCTTTCTTTCTTTCTTTAAAAATTGACGAAAGTTTTCAAAACAACTAAAAAAAGTTCTGTCAAACACCATTTCATTAATCAGAGCAAAGATTCAAAAATCAAAACGTTTATCTCAGAAAGGACAATGGAGAGCCAAAGTTCTACAATGACCGCCGCCATTAGTCACCCTCTTTCGCTTGTCAAAAAAAGGAATTGTCAAAATGCGACAATGGTAAACATTGCCGTTGACATCTTTACAGATAACCCCGTGAATTCAGATCACAACAAAAGCTACCCGCATCTTGCGATTAAAATGGTGAACACATTATACGTATTTCGAATGTTGTTGTTGTATGTCGCCGTCACCAACAACAATGGGTTAACGCAAATGTAGATATTTTTAGTATGCAAAGGTTAACGATTTAGTGTGGTTTTGGTATGTAGTTCAATTTTCAACACGAGCTTCTTTGACATATTTATCGCTATACCGCGGGAACTTTGAAATTTTTCGGGATAAAAAGTAGCCTATGTTTTAACTCAGGGTACCAGCTATCTCCGTTTCAAATTTGAGCCAAATCCAGTCGTTTCAGCATAAAGGAACAAACATACACACTCACTCACTCACAAACTTTCGCATTTATAATATTGGTGGGATTATATTACTTCCAAACTGGTCTGGGAGCAAACAAAAAACAAAGAACGTGCCTACCAGTTCCTCCTCTCCAATGGGCAAAAATCATAGGAATCAAACTCAAACTCAAACATTTATTTACTTAATACAAGATACAAGATCAAACCCTGTAAGGGCACTGCAAATATTTTTATTTTATTTTATTTATTAACTAACCACTTACATATAAACTAGGGTACGTACTATGCACTAAGTACATACCTAACTCAGACTCAAAATAAATATGTGATCAAAATAAACTAAACGTTCAAACACTTTAAATAAACTATTTGTAATTGTTAACAGTTTACTCTACTTAATTACCTAACTACCTGTTTATTTTACATGTTCAAGCTGCTCTGAGGCCCGTCCGATAAACTAATACGACCTAACCCTACAGTAACTACTTCATGGTTTAAGTCTGTTTTAAAATCTCGCTGTAGTTGTTAATCACTTGTTTATTTTCCTTAGTTATGTCATCAATGAATCCAAAATTTAAACAGCTTAACTACGAAAGGCACTTGTGAATCCAACCCGGGTCACGTGACACAGCAGTTCCACCTGACAGGGTCACTTCCACGCGTTGGAAAGGTTAAGTGTGTACTTAATGATGGCAGGAAACAAAAAGTTCGGACGGCCCTCGGTTCTGACGGTAATTTGGTGACTGACGAAAGCGGGATGTCCAATGTTCAGAAAGAGTTTAATTAAGTACCTATAAACTAAAAATGATAAGGTAAATGGCACTGGATTACTTTACTTTGTTACTCCGCGATATAGTGGTCGAAAAGAAAAAAATCCGAAGAAAAAAAGAAAAGAAAACAGAAAAAAAAACCACTTCACTTAAGAAAAAGAGAAGAAAAAAAAGAACCAAAAGAAAAAAGAAAATCTACTCACTCACTTCAGTTGATTTCGAAAAGATTAAACGGGAGCGTGGAAAAGGAGAAGAAAAAAAAAGAACCCAAGGAAAAAAGAAAAAAAAACTTGTCGCTCACTTCACTTACTTATTAAACGGGAGCTTAGCTGTTTAGCATAACAAGTAACAGCCCAACTAACGAAATAAGAGAGCAACAAACGACTTCGCAGACGAAAGCAACATCATGTTTGTATAGTACAAAGACAAATGGCATCTGTTCATTGATAAACTATCTCGATTCATTGAATCCGTTAACTTCATGCAATGGAGCAACCAAGTGAAGCTGCAGTCAATCTAACTTGTTCGGTACGACCCGTACCAAATACGCGGCCGTTGGCGCGGCAAACAATATGCCGGTACTGGTACATATCGCGTGTTGCATGTTGAGAGGGTTTATTCGTACAGCCCCGCTAGCACGAGAGCGCACGAAAGTCGCGTCGCGCGCGAGTTGGACTACCCGTCTCTTTCTTGTTGGTACAGTAAGAAAAGGACGTGCTGAGCTGGCAACGTAGCATTTTTGGTGTTTCTTTACGATTAGGTATTTTACAAAAATTTAATGAAAGTTTGAAATGTGCGCGATAGCACCCACTTCATATTTCTCAAATCATAAGCGTAATTTTGTTTGCCAAAAATGCTGACGTAAATAAAAATTTGGTCTATTTTTTTCACCTATTTTAAAAAAATTTACGTTACCATTTTAATTTTATTCTCATCAAACATTTATACTAAAATGAGAGTATAAAAATGAAAGTTGGTATAAAACAATTAAGCGAATTAATTATTTAATTATTAGTCATAAAAACTTCAATTAGCGGCAGAGTAAGGAATTACGAGCGAATGAAAACAGAAGGTAATGGCCCCAACGATTTACGCTCAAGGAAAGATACGAGCTGGTCTACTATACTACATTATATATCAGCAGCACAAAATTTTGCCCAGTATACATACAAAACTGCCTTTTCGATTACGTGAAGGCCACATTTTTTTGCCGCTGAGTGTAGATTCATCTATTTCTATTTGTAAATTAAGTACAATATATTTTTATGTCAATACATAAGAAGGTCATAAAAAGATAGTCAATTTTAAATAAAATAAAAAAATAATAATTTACCAACAATAATATAATTCGCACAAAAATATAAATCAGAAATTCAAGAAATAAATGTCAAATGCGAGAAAATGCCACAAAAAAAGGATAATAAAAAATAAATAAAAAACAATTACTTTAAGTACAAAGTACAAATCAAACATTGAATGTCAGGAAAAAATCATTTCACTGTATTCTTTTACAAAGTACAGTGATTTGTCCAATAGATGGTAGATGTTAGTTGGATTCAGTTTACTTATGTTAAACGAAATGAACACCACTCAAGCATCTGCTTGGCGTCCCACACTGCTCACCCCTTTCACAAAGGGTGGCGTGATGATAAGCCGCAGCCACCTCGGCCTCCACGCGACAGCATCGACAGCGTTAGATTTTGCAATACATTGCGTGGGCTACCAACTAACCAGTGCGCGGTGATCGTCTCAACCCAGCAATGTATATAGACTGTTTGTTGTATCGCTGGTCTTGATAGTCTCGGCTGGGCAGTTAATATTTTATGGCGGCTTCTTAACGACGGATTTCGATTTGTTTTGAGCATGAGTGGGTAGCATATACATACACATAAAATGCAAACGTTGCGTGGTTCTACGAGTAAGAAATCGTTTTTGAGTAGGTCTTCCTGTTTGCTTTGAAATCTGAACAAGGTCTTCCAAAACGACTGAAACTGTCGGGCTGATCCTGACCTACAATAGCAAAATCCTACTAATATTATAAATGCGAAAGTTTGTATGGATGTTTGGAACCCTTCACACCAGAAGAGCTGAACAGATCTTGATGATTTTGGCACAGAAATAGATTGCAATCTGAAATATAGCACAGGCAACTTTCTATCCCAAAAAATGGTGTTACCGCGAGATAGCGATACAAAAATTCTCGATACTCAAAATCTAAAAGGTTAATAATGGAGCTCAAACCTGAGACAGAGCTTAAGGTAATAAGACCTTAGCATGATTATGGGGCTATAAGTGGAAAGGGGAATCAAAATAGTGACGAGTTGCTAGCCAACATCGCCTATAACATGATTGCTAAGATTTTCGCCCAATCCCTCGACGATTCACCATCCGCGCGGGAAGAGAAACAACTGGTACTGGAAACTTAAGATGCTTTAATAAATTATCGGAAACTCGTAGGAACACCCTCACATTGAAACCACGCATTCTCTCTCTGAATCCGCATCCGCGTCAACAATGCGCTAATCCGCAGAAGTGCCATTTTAATTGAGACCGCCTCGCAAGGGATTAACAGGCCCTTTCGTGAAACCCCTTAATACCTACATGGTACGAATACTTTGGCTTTTAGATAAATGGACAATGAAAATAAAAGTATGTATTCTAGATGATCAAACGAACTTCTCAAGCGAAGTTCGATCATTATTATATGAGTCGTTTCATTCGAAGATATAACATATAACCAGGTAGTCCTTTAAACCTACAGGCGACTTGCACAGTGTTAAGAGACAATCAATTGACTATTTAACGAACTTTTAGTTCACTCGTTCGTTCAATCTACCCTTCCAGTCAATCCTCCATTCCTTAGACCTCATTCTTTTGAGAGGTGCAAAACTTTTTGGGGATTAATTTGGGTGGGAGGGTGCTTATATCTTCGAATGAAACGACTCATATAATAATGATCGAACTTCGCTTGAGAAGTTCGTTTGATCATCTATTATATTTCGTCGTTTCATTCTTCAGATATAACATATAACCAGGTAGACGTTCAGAGCTTTAAAAGTTTTGCTTCAGCTTCTGCTTCATAATCAAATAAAACAGAAATATTACAAAACATCAAGTGTTTATAATTTTTCTTTCCTGGCACAAAGTGGTTTAGGTAAATAACACCGCCACTTCTATACCACTTCCCGACAGCACATTCTTAATCCATCTACTGATGGTTTGGGAAGTAGCAGCTCTGCGTGGCAATTTATATGTCAGTAAAAGGTTTCCTATGCTATCAGCTCTCTTATTTTTTGTCACAAAAATATAGTCTCTGAGAGTTGTAGCAGGACAGATGGTAACGTTTTCTCTAAAGAGTGGTAGGAAGAGAACCGGTTGTTCTCGTTCAGCAGCAGACTTTTTGGTGACATCTGTGATACCGATTTTGATGCCATTATTTGTGGTGATAATATTCTCGATTTTAGTCAACGCTAACGTTTGAACCCTATTTGCTGTACATACAGCCAGTAACGTAACTACTTTCTTTGTTATATTAGGCTTGTATTGGGGTACCAATGAGAGATGTGGTTCAGAAAGACCTTATATTTTTGGGGCATTCGGTTTCTTTTTATACGCTCCTTTTAGGAGGCGTTTTACGCAGACGTCTAAACCAATGCTATTGCCTAATAACAAGTTGAGTGTGCAATATGCACAATTTTGATTAAATTGTTTGCTAAAAAGGTCAACTTTACTGCGTTAGGGGGATCAAATCAAAACACTGATATCATTTAAGGTGCGAAATTGCCACCAGGGCTTATATGTTACGTTATAAGCTCTATAATGGGGGGAACCACGGTTGTGATGGCCAGTACGGAAATACTGGAATTCCTTTTGCTTGGTCATCTATAATCTTTCGGAGGCGTTTTTAAAATTAACGCGAAAAGCGGGAAAGCGTCAAAAAGTATTGAACGCCAGCTGGTTGTAAACGCGTCTACAGTCAAGGCGTCTGGATCTAGTTTCCAGGATATGAAGTTCGAGCATTTTGCATTGGAACGAGAAGCGAATAAGTCTATCTCAGGTTTTCCAAAACGCTGTAAAATAGTTTCAAACGCTTTGTCTGACAATTCGTTTACTTTCGTATTTACATAAGACGCGTAACTCGATATGTTTCGCTTCTCGCACCACTGCCGAATGAGACGAGATAACTCGTTTAAATGAGGAAACTGGATAACGCCCATGCGGTTCACATAACTTATGGCGGTTGTATTATCAACACGCAACAAAATTGCACCACTTGTCATATTTCTAGTAAAACTCTTCAAGCCCAGGTGTACAGCTAGTAATTCTAAATAATTAATATGAGACTCCCTTTCGGACGATTTCCACGTACCGTTAACCTTATTCTTGCCGCAAGCGGCGCCCCAGCCGGGCCTAGATGCGTCCGTATAAGCGGGAGGTCTCATCAAGTTATTTGATGTAAGAATACTAAGAATATTGTTTAACCACCATTTCAAGTCTTCGAGAATAACATGTGAAGGTTTGATTTTGGTGTGATAGTTATCGTTTTTTTTTTTTTTTGACAGTTCAAGATATTTTTGTCTATCTAAAATCTTCGTATAAACCCAATCATAATTGACGTCGGGACAAGCCGACACTAAAACACCGATAAGCTGTGCGAATTCTCTAATGGTACACCTAGGGAGACTTAAGAATTTGCGAACCAGCTGTGCTATTTTGTCTGGTTTATCTTCCGGTAAGGGAACAGTAACGGTTAGCATTTCAGTTTCGAAATCAGGGGCTAAAAATTTACTAGTCTGTTTCGGATGTAATGAACTTTTGTTGTAATTAGTTACAAACCCAACACATTGCAATAGCTTTAGTGTTGTGTTTATTGTAATTGTTTTTTAAATTTCATAAGTTGTTCTTAACATGAAATGACATAAAACAATGATAAAAATGACATGTAATAACTATAATTATTACGAATAAATGAGTATGAGTATGAGTATGAGTAGGTATATTATCAAGGCATTCCTGAAAGCTATCTGCTATGCATAAAATATCATCTAATGTCCACGGGATCTTAAGTTAGCTATCACAAATTCTTTCATAATTTTGGTAAATACTCTAGGGGCCACGGAAACACCGTTCGGTAAAGCTGTAACCTCATAGGTAAGATCACCGTATTGAAACCGTAAGAATTTTCGGTCGTTTTTTTTTTTTTTTTTTTTTGGGACAAGGAGATAGGCTTCTTTTAGGTCTATTGTGGCTAAATAGCCGTTTAGAGCAGCGGTTCTTAACCTTTTTGGCTGGCGACCCAAATTATAAATATTTTTGAAGTCCGCGACCCAAATTTTCCATAAATCGATAAGCCAGCGCGCGTAAATTTAAAATTTCGGGAGAATTTCGATTAATACGTTTTGACGCGGTGCGAAGATCCTCTATCTTGAAATTACCGGGCCTTATAAATTTATTAAGACCTTTTAAATTAAGGATAAAACGTTTACTCCCGTTAGGTTCTGGTGCGAGAAAAAATTTAGAAATAAATTGATCTTTGATCTGAGTACACTGATATGACTCCTAGATCGAATAGTTTTTGTATCTCTAATTCTATGTCGTCTTCTTCGCTCTGTGAGAAGGTGTTTTTTGGTACAGTTATTTGTTTTAATTTCGCGTTGAAAGAAACCGAGTAGCCATATCTGATCCAATCTAGGATCAAATCGTTTGAGGATATTTTAAGCCAACAATCATAAAAATGGAAGTGTCGACCGGCATGTACCTGTGCTACTGTGCTTGCTGTACGCGTGGTTTGGGCGGCTGCGCCGTCCTGGCCGGCTGTGGAGCTGCCTGCGGTCGCCGGGCGGCTGGTGGCGGCCTGCGGGTTCCCCCGCGCGGCCCCTGTGCTTTGTGTACCAAGGAGGTGCTGGCCAGTTTCCCGTGTTTAGGCGCTCGCTTGTACGTAGACTGAGAAGTCCTTGCTTTTCTATAGTCTTCGTGGCCTTAACTTTCTCGGACAGGTTAGTCCCGAATAATGTTTCGTTACGTCCGACCTCTTGAATTATATGTAAGGACGTTTTGTCCAAACTTGTTGTAACGAGTTTTATGCGATTCTGAGTGGATACAGCATGAAGATCACACAATATGCGTCAGCCGTTGCTGAGATGTTTCAGAGCTTGGATTTTATCGGCATCGAAGCCTTTTAGTAAAACATCCATAGCTCTATTGACAGCGGTAACCGAGCCCAGCTGTTGCTGCATAGCCGCTAAATTTTTGTCTCTGTTCCGGACCATGTCGGGGACAGCAGTCGTAATTTCCGCGTTTATTCTTGGGGCTTGCAACAAGCGACAATTATCGGGAATGAGATATTCCTTCTGGATTCTCTTTGCCGTTAACGTACCCTATTTTTTTTTTTTTTTTTTGTGGGTAGTTCGAAAAATAAAAAGTTAACGATTTTCTATTCAAAATTCCCGTATGAAAAGCTATGCATCATCGTTGGAGACCCGCAGTCAAACCCGATGTGCTATAATCATGTTACTGACTCGCAGTCAGTCCCGTGTGAGCTTGTATACGTATGTAAAGCTTAATATCATCATTGGGTACTCGCAGTCAACCCCGATGTGTTTTAATCATAACTACTGGCTCGCAGTCAGTCCCCATGTTAACGTGTATTTCTTTTGGAGAAAGCACGTATGTACAGCTTTAGATGCATCGTTGGAGACTCGCAGTCAACCCCGATGTATTTTAATCATAGGATACTGACTCGCAGTCAGTCTCCGTGTGAACGTGTATTTCTACTGGAGAAACACGTATGTAAAAGTAACATCATCGTTGGGGACTCGCAGTCAACCCCGGTGTATTTTAATCGTAGGATACTGACTCGCAGTCAGTTTCCATGTGGACGTGTATATCTACTGGAGGAACACGTATGTAAAAGTTACGTCATCGTTGGAGACTCGCAGTCAACCCCGATGTATTATGATCATAAGATACTGACTCGCAGTCAGTCTCCATGTGAACGTGTATTTCTACTGGAGAAACACGTATGTAAAAGTTACATCATCGTTGGAGACTCGCAGTCAACCCCGATGTGTTTTAATCATAGGATACTGACTCGCAGTTAGTCTCCAGATTGTGAACGTGTATTTCTACTGAAGTAACACGTATGTAAAAGTTACATCATCGTTGGAGACTCGCAGTCAACCCCGATGTGTTATAATCATAGGATACTGACTCGCAGTCAGTCTCCATGTAAACGTGTATTTCTACTGGAGTAACACGTATGTAAAAGTTACACCATCGTTGGAGACTCGCAGTCAACCCCGATGTGTTATAATTATAGGATACTGACTCGCAGTCAGTCTCCATGTAAACGTGTATTTCTACTGGAGTAACACGTATGTAAAAGTTACACCATCGTTGGAGACTCGCAGTCAACCCCGATGTGTTATAATCATAGGATACTGACTCGCAGTCAGTACCCATGTAAACGTGTATTTCTACTGGAGTAACACGTATGTAAAAGTTACATCATCGTTGGAGACTCGCAGTCAACCCCGATGTGTTATAATCATAGTCACTGACTCGCAGTCAGTACCCATGTAAACGTGTATTTCTACTGGAGTAACACGTATGTAAAAGTTACATCATCGTTGGAGACTCGCAGTCAACCCCGATGTGTTATAATCATAGTCACTGACTCGCAGTCAGTACCCATGTAAACGTGTATTTCTACTGGAGTAACACGTATGTAAAAGTTACATCATCGTTGGAGACTCGCAGTCAACCCCGATGTGTTATAATCATAGTCACTAACTCGCAGTCAGTTCCTATGTAAGCTCGTTAAATAAAACACTTCCAAATACAAAAAATATGTATAAAATGGCTGAACTTACCCTCATTTTCAGATAATGATGAGTAAATAATTCTCGACCAACGCTGTTGATCGTGTTGATGGTAATACTTAATATTTTCTTCGTTTCTGCGTTTCGACATGCTAATTGCCGTGTCGTAAGCAGGAACTACTTGAGGGCGCGTGCGCTCGTCGCCGTGCACGAAAAAAGAATGAGGTCTAAGGAATGGAGGATTGACTGGAAGGGTAGATTGAACGAACGAGTGAACTAAAAGTTCGTTAAATAGTCAATTGATTGTCTCTTAACACTGTGCAAGTCGCCTGTAGGTTTAAAGGACTACCTGGTTATATGTTATATCTGAAGAATGAAACGACGAAATATAATCTATAGTTATAGGCGATGCCAGTAACACATCACTATTTTGATTCCCCTTTCCACCTGTATAGGCATATGCCCACAATCATGCTAAACGTGGCCTTTATGCCTTGTTACCTTAAGCTCTGTCTACCCCGTTAGGGATAAAGACGTGTTTTATGTACGTATGTATCCAACATGCCAATCCATTTTCTTATACTTCTGTAACCGGGGATCAAACGCGCTTCTCTAACCACTAGACAGTCGTCTATAAAGAATCCTATATTGATTTACTGGTGTCAAAACTGTGGAGCTGGACAACGAAGTGACCGCTAAGGGTGCCCATTTTCCCTTTCGGGTACGGAACCCCGTAAAGTAAAGTTCCGAACAGCGACCTTCATAAATCGGCAGCAGTGGGCCCACGGAACCCTGAGGGCGAAGTAAAACTTGTCACCTGTAGTGTGGACCCCCGGGATTTACAACGGACCCCTAATACAACTTGTAGATAAAGAACTTTAGGAAATTTGGTGTTTGAATTATGTATTTTGGGTCGTTTTTATGGATCGCCAACTTTAGGCTCTGTCTGTGAACACTTTAAGAAAACGCTGCCTAAGGAAATATACTTAAATTTCCAAATATATTATGATTGGGAAATAGAAAACAAATACGAAACAATTATTTTTAGTTAACACTAGCTGTTGCCCGCGACTTCGTCTGCACAGAACTCGCTTATCGCTATCCCGCAGGAATAACGCAATTTTCCGAGATAAAAAGTAGCCTATGTGTTATTCCAGACTATAATTTATCTATGCTCCAAATTTCATCCAGATCTGTCCAGCCGTTCTGGCGTGAAAGAGTAACAAACATCCATCCATCCTTACAAACTTTCGCGTTTATAATATTAGTAGCATTTTCATAATATCCGCCTATTGCGACTGGCAACCAAACCCAACACTGCGCGTGGCCCACGCTCTTGGCCGATTTTTATATAGCTTAGGAAACACGAAATAAGACCCTCTGTTCCAGGCAAATGTTTGGCCGCCTTCTCCGCATTTGAAGGCCCAGCTTACACACTCGAGTTTATCCGTACGAAAACAATCCTGAATTCTTTCGCCCCAACAAATACGTCGAAGAATTAAGATACGGAGTGATTTGGCCGATAATAGCTTTATGCGCGGTGTACACACACAGATAAGAGGTGCGGGCGTAATCCTGGAGAGCCGAGTGTGGTGGGAACTTTATAGAGCTGGCTTTTTTTTTTTTTTTTTTTTATATGAATAGGAAGGCAAACGAGCAAGTGGGTCACCAGATGGTAAGTGATCACCACTGCCCATAGACACCCGCAACCCCGGAGGGATTGCAGATGCGTTGCCAACCTAGAGGACTAAGATGAAATGCCTCTTGTGCCCGTAATTTCCCCGGCTGTCTTACTCTCCATACCGGAACACAGCAGTGCAAGCACTGCTACTTAGCGGCTGGATTAGCGAGTAAGATAGTGGTAGCGATCCGGACGGACCTTGCACAAGGCCCTACCACCCGCTTCGATAATAATGTAAATTATTAAAATGAAAATGAAAATGTATTTATTTAACATTCAGGAGTACATGCGAAGGTTAGGGACGACCTAGTAGGTATGCAAGATACCTGTAACAGAAGACTCCACTTCTCCAATAAAATGCAGCAAGGTAATCAGACAATATTTTCTAAGATAATACCTATCCAATTTCTAATTTCAATATACTTTTATTTTATAAAGCATGACCAGAACTAATTAAATTAAATCAGATTTATATAATATTAATATTAAACGAATCTGGACTGAATAATGGACACTAAAATCTTCTTCTTCTTATTTGTGGCGTATCAAGTCGTTATAGTGACAACTTCGCCAATGTCGAAGTAGCAAAAATAGAATTCAAAAATCTTGTGACAAAATGTCGGCAACGTTGTACGGTAATGGTTAAAGACCCCCCCTGTCGGGCTCTTAGCCAACGGTCAATGATATCCCTCAGAAACTGCCAGGAAATCATTGGCCGATGCCCAGGGTGCACCGAACCAAGCACTGCTCTTCTCCCGGACGGATCCAAAAACGAACCACAGCTCTTGACCACACGTGGAGGTAACCCGACTCGCACCCCCTCTGCTAACTTACCAATCGTTTATCCTTATCTGTCACTTTGACATTTACCTTTCATAGATAAGGTCAAACGATTGCTAAGTTAGCAGAACTGCCGAAATGCCGACTATAAGTCATTTTAAAAATCAAAATAATGATGGGTTGCTAGCCGCATCGCCTATCCTTAGACTTTCGCTCATTTCCTCGATGGACTTTTTACTATCTGCGCGGGAAGAAAAGCAAAAGCAACGCGTATGTGTGTGTGTGTGTGTGTGTGTGTGTGTGTGTGTAGGATTTTGAATGTTTATTATCTTTTTTAAATCTGTTGTATCAACTCTATACACATCACCACTTCTACAGAAGGGCCGGTAAGATCTGACGGAATCTTAAGACCCTTTTGGGGAATAAGACGGACGAGTCCAATAAATTGAAGGGCGAGTCCACTTCCAAGGGAGCGTAGCACTAAATTACTACATTGAACTGCAGACGGGCGAAATACGCCAACCAGGGTATTAACATGCACTTTATGACTATAGAATAAGGGAGGTTATTGTTTGATTGAGACGGCAAGTGTGTCCTGTGTAATTTATTCTATAGGATAGTGGTGGGATTTCGTGTCTTCTCTTTATTGCTTATGTCATTGTTACAGGTAGGTTGAGATTGCACTCAAAGGGCTAACTGGAAAAGCTAAAGCTGTAACTAATGTTTAAAAATTTGACGACCGGATGGTCCAGTGGTTACAGAACCTGACTATGAAGCTTGAGATCCCGGGTTCGATCCCCGGTCGGGGCAGATATTTGTATAAAAAATACGAATGTTTGTTCTCGAGTCTTGGATGTTTAATATGTATTTAAGTATGTATTTATCTACAGGGTGTAACAGACACCCCGTACGATAATTCACAGGAGTATATAACCATAGCTATGGAGGCTAAAAAAATAATAAAAAAAAATACGGATACTGATACGTATGCATGTAATTTTGCAACTCAATTTTGAAGCAGCAGTAAAGAAAAACATAGAATTTACCAGTTGCTTCTCTTACCGCCCGTAAGGGATAAAGACGAAGACATATGTATGTATGTTTGTACAGATAGATGTAGATAGCTGTTGCACATTGCTTCGAAGGCAAACTTATGCCAGAACATTCGCCATTTAACCATAAAATGATATTGTATGCAAAGTTTGTACGAGCTTAAATATTGTACACCGAAATTATGTTACCAACACAATGCGAAAACTTACGTGTATTTCGGTCAAAGTTTACAGCATAATAATACTGTGAATAGGCCAATCACTATTAGTAAAATAATTAACCAAATACTTAAACATTTCATACATACATACATACATAAATCACGTCTTTATCCCTTACGGGGTAGACAGGGCCTAAGGTAACAGATACCTACAGGCCACATTTAGCAAGATTGTGGGCGTATAGGTGAAAAATGAAATCAAAATAGTGACGGGTTGCTAGCCTCATCGCCTATAACATGATTCCTATGATTTTGCCCATTCCCTCGATGGGCTTTTACCATCTGCGTGGGTAGAGAAGCAACTGGTATATTCTTTGTTTTTTCTTTGCTCCCAGACCAGCATGCATAAAATATAATACTATAATACCTACTGCAGCTAATTACAGCTTTACAGCATAATAATACTATGAATAGGCCAATCACTATTAGTAAAATAATTAACCAAATACTGAAACATTTCCAACACAACAATTTAACAATTATTTTATTTTATTTTTTTTAACAATTTTGCTAAATGTGGCCTGTATGTCTTGTTACCTTAGGCTCTGTCTACCCCGTAAGGGATAAAGACGTGATTTGTGTATGTGTGAAACATTTCCTACATACGTACATACATAACTCACGGCTTTATCCCCTACGGGGTATGCAGAGTCTAAAGTAACAAGACCTAAAGACCACGTTTAGCATGATTGAGGGCGTGTGGATGGAAAGGGGAATCAAAACAGTGATGGGTTGCTAGCCATTTCGCCTATTATACATAATCTCTAAGATTTTCGCCCAATCCCTCGGTGAGCTTTTACCATCTGCGCGGAAAGAGAAGCTACTGGTACATTCTATGTTTTTTCTTTGCTCCCCCCATCCGTAAATTACTGTTATAGTTTTATTTTTTATTTTTTCTATCTTTACCTTTTTTGTTATTCTGACCGCTTCATAATTGATGGTAATCATTTTTTTTTATTTTTTCTTGGCTGCCACAATACAGGCTGTGCCTAGTGTGGAGTCATTGAACTTCCTAATACTGTATTTCATTTCTATTTTGAAAAATAAATTTTACTTTACTGACTTTACAGCCCTTAATCATGCTAAACGTGGCCTTAACGTTTGTTACCTTAGGCTCTGTCTACCTCGTAAGGGATAAAAACGCGATATATATATGTATGTAAGTTCCACAGGGTTACATAATTCAACGTATTTGAGGCGAACAATACCGTTCAGTTTGCCTTAATATTCATGGCGGAGCAATTTCGGAACATGTCGTAGGCGTGGCCACATTTCTCATGGTGACACGTCTCCGCCCACGCGTGGGACAACACGGTTGCTTAATGGAGATGTGTCGGGAACTGGAGTTTGTTTTTATAAAGCATGAATAAGTAACAATTTAAATTGGGATAAGGCTGAAATTGTTAACGTTTTTACGGAATTTACTGGCACAAGAGATATTCTATCCTAGCTCTAGGCTGATGCATCTGCAACCCTCTAGTGACCCACTTGCTCGTTTGCCTTCCTTGTCTAATTAAAAAAAGAAGGTTTACAAGAGGACTTCGAATTAGTATTTTTTTTCTTAATTAAATGAATCAGCAATTCACTAATTACTTTACACACGCACAGTTAGATTTACACAGAATATCACAAATAAGTTCGTCTGCCCATGTCGGGATTCGAACCCGGGACCTCTGGCTTCATGGTCAGGGTCACCGACCATCTCTACTAGACTACAAGCCCATGGAAAAAATAACATGTGGAATGAACCAGCGTGAATAACGCTTAGAAGGCTGTTACTATATCATAAAGTAACTCTGAGCGCTATGCCGTCATTTCTGAGCGGTACAAGTATGGAATTTCTCAGACACAAGTGAGGAATTACGACTAATTATTAATCTACGGCTTTTTTATAGCTTATAGATGATTAGAAATAAATCTCGAAAACCTAGTGCCGCTTTAAAGTGGTGGTGCCGGAAGTTAATGCAATTTTTTCCATGTATGAGAAAAACCTGTACCGCTCAGAAATGACGGCATAGCGCTCAGAGTTATTTTATGATATAGTAACAGCCTTCTAAGCTTCATTCACGCTGGTTCATTTCATAGGTTTTTTTTTCCATGGGCTTGTTGTCTATACTAGGTTATTTGGTGTCAACAACTTCAATAAAATTATTGTGCCACTATAGAACTCTGTCATATTGACATCGCCAAACTTTAGCAACGTGTTTTAATCACTAACAAGCAATCATATTACTATGACAACGCGCCATGTAGGCTCAACAATCAAAGTTGTTGGCCGTACTGGCCAAATTGTAAGAATACACAAAGCTAATGATATTAAGAGAGGAATAATGCCGATAAATGGCTGAATGGTGGAAATTAGCGGGTAGCTTGAAGCTTATTACGAGCAACAAAGGACCGCACAATGCTCCTGCTTCTGACACAGTCTGACATCGAGCAGTATCGCAATCTGACCAAAACTTAACAAAATCGTTTTTGAAATTAACTGGTTTGATTGCAGTTTTTTAACCGGTTTTTGATGAAACCGGTTTTTGCACCAATTCAGGTTTTTTGAGCGAAATTAACCGGTTAACTTGGGTTAAAACGCTATCTCTTGTCATCTCTCTTCAAACATTCTCTGTAGCCAGCGCATGCAGGAAAGAGATAAAAAGAGTATCGCGGCTTGACTCAGCGCGTGCTGCGGTGCGGTGGGGGTGACATTGCTTTGAATAAAATCGGTTTCGTATCGGTGAGCGCGAGCTCCAAAATTTCGTTCTTCGTATTAGCCGGTCACCGGAATTATTTTAATACTTTTAATTTAGTTCCCTCCGTTAACCGGTTAATCCGATGAACGTAATTATACCGGTTTTCTGAACGATATTTACCGATATCAATCTCTGTTTAGCATTGAATGTTTGCTGAGTGTCACAAAAAGCATTGACGGTATTTTAAAAATGTGTCAGATTTGATGATCTAAATATCGAAGGTCAGTTTTCTATTAACAATAAAAAAGTAATATGTGTAAATATATAATAATTTTTATTTTTATTTTTGTGTTAAAACTGACTATCGGATATAGGCGATGCGGCTAGCAACTCATCACTGTTATTTTGATTCCCCTTTCCGCCTGACGCCCACGATTAATGGTGTTTTTTTTTCATGGTGCAGTGTTATCCAATCTAGGTAATCTATATCAAAATTTGGATTTAGGCAAAAAAAGGTTTTCAAACGAAGCGTACAACATTACGTTCGTACATACATAAATCACGTCTTTATCCCTTACGGAGTAGACAGAGCCTAACGCTTAGCATGATTGTGGGCGTATAGGTGGGACGGGGAATCAAAATAGTGATGATTTGCCAACTGCATCGAAAAACATGATTCCTAAAATGTTCGCTCACTCGATTTTTCCTCGATGGACTTTTACCAACTGCGCGGGAAGAAAAGCAACTGGTACATTCTGTTTTTTCTTTACTCCCACATCAGCATGGGAGATTGCGTGTCGGTCTTCTCGGCTGATTTTGACGTCGTAGAGCACTGTCTTGCTCTAACTTACATGACATTATAGGTATAGCGAGTGACTCCTCCTGCCCACACTGTGGGAAAGAGGAGACAAGTAAACACATCCTCACTGAGTGCGTCATGTACGCGGCAGCGCGGCGCGAAGCATTCGGGAGCGATGAACTGGAGGAGGATGAGCTTAGAGACATCAAATTAAAAGATGTCCTTATGTTCGACAGGAAGACACGAAGATTTGAGGAGAGTTGCTGTGTGGGAGCGATGCTGGGACAGTAACCGGCGACTCCTGCCAAGGGGAACTGGGCTGAATGATCGCCACAGCGGATCGACAGCCCGCCTGATCCAGCCAGGCGTCCCCACACATCATCATCATCATCAACTTACATGACGTCAATTGTCTCTTTCCAAAGACCGAAGTGGAATCTTTATGGCCGGGTATTGAAGTGGTTATAAAAAAAAAACCCCGAAACCGACGAGCATGTATGAAGAGATTGATGACTGTGGATGAAGCGAAAGAAATATGTCAGGACCGTAGCAAGTGGAATAAAGTAGTCTCTGCCTACCCCTGTGGCAAAGAGGCGTGACGGTATGTATGTATGTATAAACAGAACATGGTAAATAAAAGATAGTAAAAATCACGTTCCCATTCTGTTCCGACTCCCCTGTGAATGTCAGACGCAAGATATTTCTCTGCTATAATTCAGTGGGTCGTTTGCACGATTGTTCCCTTATTAGGAGTTTTTTAAACGTGACGTCACTCGAGCATGCGCCGTTAAGGGTGTTGCTAATCTTGTGGAACATGGGCTGCTTTTAATGGTCTTAGAAAAAAAAAGTAATGGACCTCCGCAAAGTAACGCCTGATTCAATAAAATTAAAGTAAACACACAATGTTCCGTTATATTAACATTAGGCGAAGAGATGGAGTGTAATTTTAAAACCATTTTTAAAACTCATAAATTTTGCAAAAAATGCAAAAAAAAATTAAAAACTAAGTTAAGAAAATAAACAAAGATGTCAACTTAATCTAAATAATCCGGATGATAAATATGGGCGAAAATCATAGGAATCATGCTTAGGCGATGCGACCCATCACAATTTTGATTCCATTTTTTGTCATTTATACGCCCACAATCTTACTAAACGTGGCCAGGTCTTGCCACCTTAGGCTCTGACTACCCCGTAAGGGATAAAGACGTATTTTATGTATGTGTTGATTATTAATTTTATCATGTCTCAAAAATTATTTTCATGAACATTTAACCATCGCTTGGTCCAATTCGGACCGAAATACCTTGAGATCCAGAAATCCGGCGCTTAAGTGCCAAATAAAGTGCTATCAATCGGGCCCAAACGGTACCGGGAGCGTCCCGGATTATACCTGTCGTGTGGACACCATTTGTTGCCCAAACGTTACGCAACTTTGTTACCATATTCCGGTGATATAAAGTCTTTTATTGGGTTAGGTCTTTAGTATTGATTGTTCTTTCAGATTTGTTTGGCGTTAAGCTGGAATCTGGTTCTGAAATACTAGTATGTTAGATTATTTATCAACTAGCAGCTGCCCGCGACTTCGTCTGCAATTAGTTTTTCGCTATCCCGCGGCAACTATGCAATTTTTTGGGATATAATAGCCTATGTGCTAATCTAGGGTATCAGCTATCTCCGTTCCAAATTGTATCCAAATCCACTTTCAACATGAAACTACCGTGAGACTCAATCATAATTACACATAAACGGATAACTCACGTATAAAAAGACGAGTGATGCTCAGCATGTTTCGGACTATTTCGTAGTCCTTCTTCCTGGGTGTTCGTTTCGCTGCCGCCGGGGCGAGCGCTCCAGGAAGAAGGACTACGAAATAGTCCGAAACATGCCGAGCATCACTCGAGTTTTTATACGTGAATTATCCGTTTATGTGTAATTATGTATCCAAATCCTTTCAGTAGTTTTTACGTGACAGATTAAAAAACATCCATAGCCTTAATTTTCAAAAATCATGGGTCTTAAAATAGAGCGTTTGGTTTTTAATACCGTGTGTGCGTGTGTGTGCGTGCGAATTTACTTACTTACTATAACACCCACTAAATTATGCAAAAACAAATGAACACATAACATACACATTCACAATACCATAGGTTATATAATACTCTTCAAGCATATTGTAGGACGCCCTCCGGCCAGGTGGGACGACGATCTGCGAAAGACTGCAGGCAGATGCTGGATGCGTCAAGCTAAAGACAGGGCGCTATGGCGCTCATTAGGGGAGGCCTATGTCCAGCAGTGGACTAACATAGGCTGATGATGATGATGATGATGATGATATTGTAAGAAGCGTACTTAAGTACGGCAGAGCTCGTTCCGTCTCGTCAGAATGACTAGTTTTTCCCTTGCCTCCGTTGATGGATTGGGACGCACGCGCAGAGACATGTAATGATAATGGGGACTATCGTATCTTTGCTCACCAGTTGGCGCCACTGTTGACTAAGGTCCAGAGGTATAGCTGTCAAAGGCGAATATAAGATCGGCGCCGAAGTTTTAAATCTTGAATCTCATTAAGTTTATTAATTATAAATAACTATCATCATATCGACTATACTGCGATGTAGTGCAGTTCCGTTTTGTTCGGAAAAAATAAATCCGCTTTCAAAGCGTTCACATTAATCGCCAAATAATCAATATTTGCGATAATTTCCCGAAGGAGTTCACTTTTCAACTGGTAAATGAAAGAAATTGTAATTTATCTCACGAAGCCTGCCAAAACCAGTGAAAAATGAATATTATTGGACCTCACGCGACACTAGCGCCTCTAGTGGCAAATTCACACGCGATAGCCCCCATTAAGTGGATACTACTAACACTTAATTATACTTAAACGACAGTAAGACGATTAAGTTGCAGTATAAAAGCCAGGCATTACTTTGCAGAAGATGTTGACATGAGTGTATAAAATTTCTAAACATACATACATATATCACGTTTCTATCCCTTACGGGGTAGACGGAGCCTGAGGTAACAAAACCATAAGGCCACGTTTAGCATGACTGTGGGCGTATAGAAGGGGAATCAAAACAGTGATGGGTTGCTAGCATCGCCTTAAACATGATTCCTAAGATTTTCGCACGTTCCCTCGATGGGCTTTTACCATATGCGCAGGAAGAGAAGCAACTGGACAGACTAGCATAGAAGAAAAAAAGTTTTTGGTGAGTTAGGTAGTTTTTTTGTCTGACCTGTGTCAAAACTCTATGCACGCCACTATTTTTTTTTATGTTAGAGAGGCCAGACAAACGAACTAGTGGGATACCCTGGGGCGTGCAGTGGGTTCTAACAGAGGGTAGACATATTGACAGCAGAACCCGTATTGGTACGAAACGTGGCGGGCACATTTACGTATGCTTACAAGCACTGCTTATATGCCTGTAAGGGATGAACGCGTCTGCTCACCTGATGTTAAATGATCACCACTGTCCATAGACACAATACAAGGGCGAAGCTAAATTTTGAATCAAGAATTTAAAAGAAAAATCTTCGTAGATTGTGTTCAGTCACTCTAACCCAACCACCTGGCCCTTATTACACTAATACGACAATTGTAAGTGACAAGTGACAATTCTCTTTACATTACAAACTCTACTAGAATTTAAGCCGGTCGGCTTCATATTGAATACGAATTAAATTACTAAATGTCACTGAGAATTAGAACACATAGAAAAATCCGAGAAGTAAAGCTATGGCCGGGAATCGAACCCGGATTCTCGTCATTCCGTGACGCGTGCTACACCACCTATATCAGGTGGATAGTCTTCGAATTATTCTACCCTGTTACTAGCTTTCACGTGACCAAGAACGTGACACCAAGACGTGTCCATTTAGAAATCTACCCCCTTATTCGTAAACGCTCTGTAGGCTTCTGCTAACTTAGCAATCGTTTGTCCTTATCTGTCACTTTGACATTTACCTTTCACAGACAAGGACAAACGATTGCTAAGTTAGCAGAAGCCTAGAGCGTTTATGAATAAGGTGGTTAACTTCTAACGGTAAAACAGTAAAAGTAAACTTAAAAAACCGGTCAAGTGCGAGTCGGACTCGCGCACCGAGGGTTCCGTATCATTATCTATAAATATCTAAAACCAGTGTAAGCAGAGCCCTGCTCCAAAGCAAAATGTACGCAGTGTGGGGTTACTTTATATTGGTCACTGCTATATACAGACATACATACACATTTACGGTTTTCGCAATTATTCTTTAATCTGTGCTATAAGACCTACCTTCATACCAAATTTCAAGATTCTGCGTTCACGGGAACTACCTTGTAGGTTTTGATTCCCTTGAGAGTTGAAAATTTGCGGAAATTTGCGGCATAAACGGCTGTATCTTTTGATTGCGTTGGCTTAGAAGTTTGATTTTTTCACAGCTTCAAGGGACAGTAGACCTGAGTAATTGATATAAATTTCAGCTTGATACCTCCACGCGTTCCTGAGAAAAAGGGTCTTGACAGACGGACAGACGGACAACAAAGTGATCCTATAAGGGTTCCGTTTTTTCCTTTTGAGGTACGGAACCCTAAAAATGAAGAAATAAAAATTCTTGATTCGTTTGATAGTGAATACGAATTGTCAATGTTAAACGACAAATTGTCGAGTTGGTGAAAGAGATTGTGTTTTATAAACAATTTAAGCCACTTTATCAATTACGTCCAAAGCTTAAAGCGCAAAGACGTCGTGACAATATTAGCCCTCGCACACATGCGACTAAGCCGAGCTTTAAGCTCGCACTAAGCCGCCACTAAGCTTTCTGTCCACAGCATGCATATGCAACTGAGATTCGACTTTAAGTAATTAATTTGGGATACCTAAGTTCCGGAGATCTGGTGGAGGATGAAATTGATACGCGTAATCTAAGTGGCCGCTGGAATTACCAATAAACTGGCCATAATTCTGACATAATTCGTTTTTTTACAAAAGATTGAAAAGGTTCAAAAAGTATTTTTTAATAACGCTCAAACATTTTTAATCTTTTTTTTTTTATTATTTTCACATTACATGAAAGTAAAAAAAAAAAGTAAAAAAGTCTTTATTTATAATATGCAAAAGGTTACAACATGTTTATACGGCAGCCTCCGCACCAGACTCAGGGCCTATGTCGCGGAGACTAGAGACATTTATAACAATAAGGGACTAACATAAAAATACGAAATAATTTGTGTGTGTGTGTGTGTGTGTGTGTGTGTGTGAGTAGTATGTAAGTGTTAGTGCATTTAATTTCAGGCTGTAAGAATATTTTCGAATATTTTTTATAAATCAATCAAAATAAACAGTTTTTAAGACAGCCACGAGTACCCTTTTTCTACACTATTATTATAAAGCGAAAGGATTTGATTGTTTATTTGCACTAAATAGCCACCGTGGCGTCGTTCAGGGAGGGCTTGATAAAGATATGGCTCACACCATCTCCTTAGATAATGTATATGTGTACTCTTATTGTGTTTTGTGCTAGCTTCTGCCTGCGACTTCGTCTGCGTAGAATTATACATAAAACCTTCCTCTTGAATCACTCTATCTATTAAAAAAACCGTTTCAAAATCCGTTGTGTAGTTTTGAAGATATAAGCATACATAGGGACATAGGGACATAGGGACAGAGAAAGCGACTTTGTTTTATACTATGTAGTGATGTATGCTTGTGTGTAATGATGTGTAGTAGTTTATTTTATGATTTGTTTATTGTATTTAGATATGCACGCTCTGTTGTGACTTTCACTATCTGGAATTTTAAACTCACACTTTGTCGGTCCCTCGTTTAATACTCCTCTCATCTACTCAAAGGTTAACTGGTAATCCCTTATAGGGATAAATTCGCCTTTGTGCATATATTAATGTTTTTTTTTTGTAAATTGCATCTGTTTCTTTATATTTGTACAATAAAGCATTTACTTACTTACTTCAAATAGGCTCCGAAACTACTGGAGCGATTTGATAAATCTTTCACTAATAGAATCCTAGATTATTCCTGATGATCATAGGGTATATATAATTCTGCGCAGACAAAGTTGCGGGTAACAACTAGCAATATAAGTGCGTTAAGTACATAGTTTATCAAATTAAAGAATATTTACGAAAATAATTTGCTTGTATACCAACCAAGAGGGTTACTTTTTTGCCAATCATTCGTTCAATTCGTTTCAAAAATGGCTCGCAATTACTTTCGAATGCGATGTCAAGCCGACCGAGTTACGTTTTTTTTTTATTTTTTTTATGTTAGAGAGGTCAGACAAACGAACTAGTGGGTCACCTGATGGTAAATGATCACCACTGTCCATAGACACCCGCAGCGCTTTACGCGATGCCAGTGCGTTGTCGGCCCTGCAGAAAATTGTACACTCCCCTCTTAAAGGCACCCAGGTCGTAACTCGATGGGAAGACCTCAGCGGGAAGCTCGTTCCAGATTTTGCAAGTTCGTGGCAAAAAAGATCGATTACACCGCACCGTCGAAGACTGCCATTCATCAACATGATGCCGATGATGTGGAACGATTGTTTTCACTTTAAAAGCAATCTCGCCATCAACTGTCAAAAATGAAGACCATGGTGATCGCAAGCTACTTAATAAACCCTGAACTGAGTCGAAATTGAATCGCATTAAGACATCTTGACAAGGCCCCTGTTCATAATATTGAAGTACAAACACACAGAGTAATAAATAACACGCGCACGTCAAACTCTCCCGAACTTCATGCAGGTAATTTTGGAACAATATTCCTGATTTTCACTCCTCAACTACGTTACCACGAGATGTAAGATTATTTACTGACCAAACATAACTGTTATAGTATCAGAATTGGGAGCGGATCAGAATACATAAAGTTTAAAATGTATAATGAGTTAAAATACATAATGGTTCAAAATATATAACGCAATTTTCTGTAAAACTATTAGCTAAATGAACTTTTTCGATGTCGTAATCTATATATTGGTTTAGGTTAGGTTAGGTTTGTTTTATAACAATCCTGTTAATTTGTAACTTTACGAGAAAATCGCATTATATATTACTAGCTGTTGCCCGCGGCTTCGCTCCCGTTTTTTTTTCTTCTAAATTTCAATATGAAAAATAGATAGTAGCCGATTCTCAGACCTACTGAATACGCATATGAAATTTGGTAAGAATCGGTAAAGCCGTTTCGGAGGAGTACAGGAACGAACATTGTGACACGAGAATTTTATATATAAGATAAACCATTATGTATTTTAACCCATTATACATTTTAAACTTTATGTATTTTAATACGTACCCACCAGAATTTCACGCTTGTTTCCCGTAAATAACTATTTTACATAACCAGTAGACTTATTACCTAACTCGCTCGCAATCGCCGTCGTGTTCATTTTGACAGTTCTTGTGTGAATGTACTCGTAACAGCTAGCTGATTACGATGCCAATCAGCCCATACAAACATGAACTGTCAAAATGAACACGATGGCGATTGCGAGCGAGTTAGGTAATAAGTCTACTGGATATTCTAAGGTAAAATAAAGACTATTTCCCAATTAAAACAAACATGTTCGCGACCTAGGGTGGCCCAAGGTCCCCCCCCCCCGCCGCACCCTAACCTAAATTATGTATGTATGTACGTATTGTATGTAAACTCTTTATTGCACATAAAAATTTTAAAAACACAGAAATACAGAGAAAATAGTACAAAGGCGAACTTATCCCTAAGAAGGGATCTCTTCCAGCTAACCTGATACAGAAAGTATTATTATTATTATATGTGCGTTAATCTTCCATGCTGGTCTGGGAGTAAAAAAAAAAACATCCAAATCCCGTGCAGATGGTAAAAGCCCATCGAGGGAATGGGCGAAAATCTTAGGAATCATGTTGTAGGCGATGCGGATAGCAACTCATAATAATTATTATTCTGATTCCATGTTCTATCTTTCCCCCCCCCAATCTTGCTACACCTTAACAATAGGTAACAAGAGATCCGACCACTAAACTAACTCAGTGGCTGCGGTCACTGACAGGTTGTGGTTTATTGATCGAACCACAAACGTTGACAAAAATGTCAACAAAACGCCGCGACCACAAACCACAAGTTCCTCACTGTAAACCTTATAGCCTAAAGTAGCTGTTGCCCGCAACTGCGTCTGCATAGAATTATCGCTATCCAGGAATTACGCAATTATCCGAGATAAATAGTAGCCTATGTGTTATTCCAGACTATAATTTTTATCTAGGTTCGAAATTTCATCCGGATCTGTCCAGCCGTTTTGGCGTGAAAGAGTAACAAACGTCCATCCATACTTACAAACTTTCGCGTTTATAATATTAGTAGCATAAACCTGACAAACATCTTATTGAAAACAAGGGGAATAAATTCTGAAACAGCAACAGAATTAGTTTTTCAAAATTCATTATCCAAGTACTGAAATGCCATTTTTCAGTCATTATCACAGCCTAAAGATCTTTACTTTGGACATACATAATACTGTCTCAAAGAATCTTGTCTTTTACGTACAAAAATCTTTTCACAAGTACATTATTTGAAAAAATACTTGATAAAATCTATCTCTGTACCAAATTTCATTAAAATCGGTCCAGAGGTTTAAGCGTAAAAGCGTAACGAACAGACAGAGATACTTTTGCATTAAATTTATAATATTAGTAAGAAGAGTTGAGATCAAAAAGTTCATTCTTAGCCAGATACTTACAGATTTGCCAAATAATGCGTTTGTGAAAAGGTTTTTAGCAAAATGTTTATCAAACATAACCTTACCATCTACTGGCTGTTCTTCCATCAATGAACCTTACACATGCTTACACATACAGTCACTCTTTTCCACAGGGGTAGGCAGAGACCATGTTCCACTTGCTAAGAATCAACCAACCTAATCAATGAACCTTATCTTAAGGAAAAACAATGGGCTACGTATTAAAATTCATAAAGTTTAAAATGTATAATGGGTTAAAATACATAATGGTTTATAATATATAATGCGATTTTCTCAGAAAGTTACAAATTAACAGGATTGTTATAAAATAAACCTGACCTAATCTAAACCAATCTATAGATTGCGATATCAAAAAAGTTCATTTAACTAATAGTTTAACAGAAAATTGCGTTACCTATATATTTTGAACCATTATGTATTTGAACCCAATATACATTTTAAACTTTATGTATTCTGATCCGCTCCCAAAACAATGGTACCTGATGCATCTTATGTAGTCATAATCACCCTGTTTCTACTTATATCTCCGCTCACAAAATACAGGCTTTCACTTTGAACGATTTCTTATCGAGATTGCCCCCCGTAGTACCCTCGTTCATATGAGAAAAGTTGGCAACTCATTTAGCAAGTTGGGTGATTTTTTCGCACCATGTTGTCAGGTATGAATATATGGCGTGCTCGCGCGATCCCTCCATGAAATTCGTTTCGGTGAAGTACACTAGCTATAAGTAAGTGATATCTGGGCTGCAATATGTTTGTGTAGCTAAGATAGACGTACTGGTTGCGTTGAAGCCGAGTGGTGAGTAGTGAAAAATAGCAGAGTTTATAAAAGGCAAAACAAATGTGTACAAGAATTTTTGAGTTTCAGTTCTCAGAGAAGATATTAATGCTGATTACACCCGCGTTAACGCTGTGCTATTTACATATTAGTAGATTGTACACCGAGGGGATAAAGCATTGCATTATGTCACGGGCGCGATATTGAATCCTGAGCGCAGCAAAGGACTCTTGATTTAACTCTTGATTTAACTCCCGAGCGTACCTAGTTCTATCAAAACTGTACCATCCATCTTAGAAGAAGCAAGTTTGAGACTGAAAGTCAAATACGAAAACAAATGCCGCAAGGAAATTTTGTTAAAATCATCCAAGCCGTTTACGTACACTGTATCACACATGAAAATAACATCAAACGAGGCAAACACCATTTCCTTATGGGTAAAGAAAGTATTATTATTTAGATTATAATACGGTTGTTTAGCACATAATATTTTCGAACGCGTCAGAATTTCTTCATAAATATTTAAAGCATCAACATTAAGAGGTATCCTTAACGTCTTCCTCACAATTCGAACCATGTGGGCTCAAAATTTCATGGCTCTGACAATGGCAGCACCTAAACAGAGAATTCATTAAATTTACGACCACCTCTAAACGCAGTCGAAACGAAGGAAATCATTAGCATTTTCTACAATGGGATGGGGACTCTAGAGCGACCAGTGATGGGACACTATCGATAGTTTCCAAATGTTACAGAGCGTGTTGTCTTTGTTATGCGTGTCGAATATGGATTTGACCACATCGTTTGGTAACAACTAGTTGACATTCTAAGTTTTATCAGTTAGGTTTAAAGTAACAGCACAGACACTTCCAAATTAAATGTACGTATTCATTATGAAAATAATTGGTAGAAGACAGACTCCGTAAAGATTGTTCCCACACATCATATAAAAAAAGTCCCGCGAAAATTTCGTAATTTCCCGAAATAAAAGTTACATCAGTTTTAACCATAGATAACTAGAATATCTTTTTATTTATCAACGTCACATACTCCACGAGGAAACCTGCACACATCTGCGAAGCTATTCATCCAAAGGTGTATGTGAAGTTCCCAATCCGCACTGGGCCCGCGAGGGAACTATAGCCCAAGCCCTCTGATTCGGAGAGGAGACCTGTGCCCAGCAGTGGGACGTATATAGGATAGAGATAATGACATAGGTACTCTACAATAATCAAACCTATGAGGTTTTGCTTAAAGTACATTTTCTTAAAGCTCTTGTTACAAAACAGTAACATCGACATGACCATTTTTCTTTAAGTTTTCAAGCGCTATTTTTTTATCTCAATGTATTCTCATTCGATTATGTGTGTAAACAAATCTTTCTCTCTTTCTCTCAAGTCCTTAACCATCGAGCAGCTTCCATCGACTTTTCCCAGCCCAGGAGTCGAACCCCATACAGTGTAATTGCGAGGCCACAATTCGGGGTGGAACACATAAATTACACCTTTTATTCGTTCTCGATGCCGAGCGATATTGCTATCATTAACCTTTCTACTTTGTCCATATTTTATATTAAATGAATTAATAAATGTCAATATCATAAAGTCATTTCATAAAGGTAGGTCGAGTAAAGCATCTGTTTCATCCAATTCCGAAAGGTCAGTGTTCATTTTGAACATCGGTCAATGTACGGAAACATTTGTCAAATGATTCAAAAATCCTAAAAAAAAACATTTACAAACCTATTAAGTCTACGATATAATATTCCCGAACAATTTCAAGTGACCCAGTATAGTCTTTCTGCGTCATAACATCAAGAGGAATCCTCTATTCGCATACTATTTCGATTTACGACGCGTTTTCCAACAAGTGATGCACTCCAATGAAGTCTTAGAGATTCCGGACACGTCCGTCTTGTTGCAACATGCCACAGTGCTTCAAGTTGAGCTCATCCGAACAAGTTAACAACTTAGTACAAACTTGACAATAGAGTGTTCAAAATACAAAATAAAATGATTCTAGAATATCTCGGCAGGTGGTTAGATTCATCATCTTCGGCCTATATAATCCCACTGCTGGGATCAGGCCTCTCTGAATGAGAGGGTTTGGGCTATAGTTCCCACGCGGGCGAGCGGATTGGAAACTTTACCACACCATTGAATTGCTTCGCAGATGTGTGCAGGTTTCCTCGTGATGTTTTCCTTCATCAAAAAACTCATGGCAAATGTATTTGCCCATGCATTCCGAAAACTCAGGAGAGCCTGGGACCCATGGTCTGCTTGAGGGGCCACTGGTCAAACCACTAGGCTGCCACGGCTTATTTCTTACGAAAATATTCGTTGACAACAGTTAAAAAGCTTTGGAAAACATTGACAAGGGTGTTCAGTGTTAAAATAATCCAACCATCCTGCTGAAGTGACTCAAAATTTTAGTTGAGGTCAGTTAAGGCCCATTGTTCTTAAGTTCTTTATTCTTCTGTAAAGAAGACTTTCTAAGTTTTTACGCTCATACTAGATTAAGAATCCAACATCATCTCCATAGCACAAACGCTGCCATGGTACTTCAAAGTTCAAGAACTAACTAGCCATAAGATAAGACGTACCTCTGATCTGAGTGATATTGTGCGCTCGAAAATCGTATTAAAAGGCACCCCTGCAACGCATCACGGATTTCCAAAAGTAAACAATGCCTCGGTCGATTGTTATGCAAAGTTCGTACCTAAATAGTTGTCAATCCAACCAGCCGTCAAGCGTTTGATGTCAGGCACGCGAGTCACGCTTCGTTACTCGATGCCTTGCCGGACTTAGGGTGTTTACATTGTACTGATCCCCCTGCAAGGCTGCGGCGTTTTATCTCCGGGGGTCGCTGAGGGTTACCTTTTTCAAATGCTTGCTAGTTATTGACATTGTATTTGTTCAAGATCGCGTACATTTTACAGCACAGATTATTTAATTGTTGTTGTTCTTCTTCTTCTTATTTGTGGCGTATCAAGTCGTTATAGCGACAACTTCGCCAATGTCAAAGTAAAAAAAATATAATTAAAAAATCTTGTGACAAAATGTCGGCAACGTTGTACGGTAATGGTCAAAGACCCCCTCCCCCTGCCGGGCTCTTAGCCAACGGTCAATGATATCCCTCAGAATCTGCCAGGAAATCATTAGCCGATGCCCAGGGTGCAGCAAACCAAGCACTACGCTTCCCCCCGGACGGATCCAAAAACGAACCGCAGCTCTTGACCACACGTGAAGGTAACCCGACTCACACCCCTAAAAAATATTCACAGGTGCTATCAATAAACGTAACTCAACCAGCTCAAATTTTGTTCAAGTTAAATTTTTGTTTCCTCGAGGTCTTGATGTGATTGTAAAGCTTTTTCACTTTAAGGTTCACACATTTAACCAATAAAGACAAATTCCAGACAGTAAAATAAAGACGTATTTACGTTTCATTCAGTCTTAGGTTCGCATAAATAAATAACATTGACGATAAAACTCCTAACCATTGTCGGACTGAGTTTCTGAATCTGAATCAGAGATAATCCTCCAAGTTTTCCGCAGCCATGTTTGTCAGCGTGTATTCACCTATCGTTGGGCATACGACTCTCCAATCTTTCTACATCCCGAACGGTTATACGTTTTGCTCTTCCAGACCTGATCTTGCTGTCTCCTTAATATCATCCGACCATCGGGTTGGTGGTCTGCCCACACTTGTCTCGCCCAGTCGAGGTCTCCACTAAAGAACAGGTTACTACTCTCAAGCAAACAAACAGCTGCATCTGTCCAACATATAAATCGTTAACCTGTTCCATTTTTAGGGGTTCGTACCCTAACGTACGCAAAAATGGGACCCTATTACTAAGACTCCGCGGTCCGTCTGTCTGTATGTCACCACTCACCAGACTGTCTCAGGAATCATGATAGCTAGGCAAATTGAAATTTTTACGTATGTATTTTCTTCCATGCTGATCTGGGAGTAAAGAAAAAACATAGAATTTACCAGTTTCTTCTCTTCCCGCGCAGATAGTAAAAGCCCATCGAGGAATGGGCGAAAGTCTTAGGAATCATGTTATAGGCGATGCGGCTAGCAACCCATCACTATTTTGATTTCCCTTTCCACCTATGCGCCCTTAGTCATACAAAACGTGGCCTTTAGGTTTTGTTACTTTAAGCTCTATCTACCTCGTAAGGGATAAAAACGTGATACATGTATGTGTATGTATTTCTAATGCCGCTTTAAAAAAATTTACTAAAAACAGAGTATTTTATGGATGTCTATGTAAGTAACCAATATAAAATTACTTCACACTGCCATTTTGCTTAAGAGCAAGGCTCGGTATACACTGGATTTTCATATTTACTTGCCGAATTTGTACGGAGCCCTCGGTGCGTGAGTGTACAGGCACCTCCGACCCCTTCTGGATGAACTAAAATTAACTTCGGAACTAATTTTATCAGCGCAGTGCGATCTAATTGGGCTGGCAGACTAATTACAACGTGGTCAGCAGTTAGAGCATTAATCACGATAGCCATCTATTGGCCTGTGATTGGACGTAGAGTTATGAAAATTAGTATTTACCGCTTTGTGAACGTAAGTGTATTTCAAATCACCCCAATCTTGCTTCTGGTTCACTCGATAAGGCTAATGTGGTTAAGATTCAAAAGGAACCACATACTCTTGAGTTGGCAGCAAGGCATTGCCTTGCTGAACTTCAAAACTCTCCATCCATTAGATTAGACACAACTGATACAAGTCTGACATCTGATTGCAGTTAAATAGGAGAGAGTCGAATTTAGGTAAAGTTAAAAAGTACTAAGTTCTTCTATGCTTGTCTGTGAGCAAAGAAAAATCAGTACAATACATGTACCAGTTGCTTCTCTTCCCGCGTTGACGGTAAAAGCCCTTCGAGGGATTGGGCGAAAATCTTAAGGATCATGTTATATAGGCGATGTGGCTAGCAACCTATCACTGTTTTGATTCCCCTTTCCAACCTTACGCCCACAATCATGCTAAACGTGGTCTTTCACCTTAGGCTCTGTCTACCCCGTATGGGATAAAGACGTGATTGATGTATGTATGTATGTAAAAAGTTCTAAAATAGGGTAAGTCGCTATTGCAAAGAAAGGCATACAATAATCAATAATCATAAAGGGAATAGAGAGAACTAAATTGATAGAACTAATAGAGAGAAAGGAGAACGCGGTTCTTAATAAGATAATACAATTCACACTTAGCGGGTTTGTATATTTTTTTCCTTATTATGACAGCAGCATTCCATATTCCACCAAAATAAGGCTCGGAACGAAAAACTATGAACAGATGCTGATCAAATTAAGTTTTATCTTTTTTATGGGCTTAGCTTATTACTTAGAATTGTACCTACGTTATTTAGTTAACACCTGCCAATTCCCTTACAGTAGGTACATATTTTCGGCAGTGAGTATCTCTCCGAAAATTCCGGTATTTCTTTTTATGCAAAAATGAAGGCAAAAGTGGGTCACCTGATGGTAAGCAAGTACCACCATCATGGAGACCCGCAACACTAGAGGATTGCAGATGTGTTGCCAGCCTAGAGGGCTAAGATAGAATGCCTTTTGTGCCAGTTTCAAGTAAAGGAGCGTTTTGCCGCATACCTGACAAATATGTTTCATTGATTTCCATTTGAAATGAAGTTTACAATAATGTCAAACGATACAAATTACACCAAATCATTATACTCCGCACATTCTACAATAATCCACCATGACAAGTACCTCAAACGTTTGACGCGATTACTCGACAATGCTCATCAGAGAGTCTTCTTGACATCCTTCAAAAGGGCTTACGCGCCTCGCAAGACAAAGGAAAATCAACTACCAAACAGGGTTTTACAGTTCAAAATACCTTCACAAAATTTCCTGACATGTAACGTTCTGGATTACCCTGTCACAGGCCTGTTAGAGCTTATGAAGGCATGCCAAATCAATCTCTCAGTCTTCTTGTTAAGGTTCCCTGTTTAGGCTGTTCTATGGCTGATTTAGACGTGCGTACAGACACACAATGAGTGACAATATGGCGTGAAATCTATTAACGAGGGCTTATCGCGGTTGTTGTCTGATTTTGCTGGCTTCGTGATTATATAATTACCTTATGGGTGTTCAGTAATATGTCTTATGTGTGTCAGTTTGTGACACACATAAGTCATCAACGTAGAGAATGCATAAAAATGTTTTTCCCTTTTTATTAATTTTGTGCGTTCTAATTTGTAACCCTAGACGCATAAATAGGAGTGTGAGAAGTTTTATGTTGATGTCTGTGGATGTGTGAGTGTGTGTGTGTGTTGTTTCCAATTGGTCAATCTTCAAAGAGAACGGCGTCAAAGCAGTGCCTTAATTTTGAATTATAAGTATCATTTACGTGGTTAAATTAACTACTTCTACCACCCTTCTGCCATATTTTAGAATAGTTAATTAAGACGCCTTGCATAGGCCATTAGGTAATAGAACTATCTCTTTCTGTTTGCCGTCCAACTTTTCAGAAGAAAGTATCTCTTTCCCGCTAAGCACTATAGCCAGTTGGTTCAGACTCAACCGCGTCGGGCAGCTAACAATTTAACTGGCAACAGTCCCAATTGATCACGGACTCTATCCACATGAGGTAGAAAGACTTCCGTTGTCTTTTTCGACATTTCGGTCCTGCTATCTAGCGTGAGCCAGCACTGAAATATTGCTTCTCCCCAGCTCTGACGTTGATACGTTTACTGGGAATAAGCTCTATCGACGGGGGTTTTTAATTGGACAACTGTCTATATTCTTCACTACGTTGGACACTGTCTCAAAAAATTTTTTTTCGCAAATTGGCCGCCAAGAGCTTTTACATGTCTTTTTTTAAACTACCAGCGCATTCGTAAAGAACGTCATTGCCAAGAAGAATGCTCCGCAAGAAACTTGGCGGAAAGTCAATTTTTCAAAATAAAATACAGTAAGACTACTTAAATACTACTTAATTTAAATACATTTACAAAAGGGATGTATAAGGTCCCAGAGCCTTAAATTATATTAGTCTATAGTAGATATTAGTTTTCTTTATATTGAAGGAACAAAGGAGAGTGCATCCGGGAATTCCACTATCGACAATTTCCATGCAAAAAACTTGAGTCACTCTGACTGCATCAAGAGCACGCTTAAAACATCCCAAATCAAATTACTTGACAAAGGGTGCATCCCCTAACAAATACCCCATACCATTTAATACAAAACCACAAAGAACACAATAGTAATTCAATAATAGTGACAAAGTAATGTGTTTTGCGACGACGATCGCAATTAGTGCCTGATTCTGCCGCTGTGGCGCTGTAATAAAATTAGTGGACGGGTTGTCATTTTAGCGTTTAATAAGATTAGATAGGGCTGTTATGTATGACATTTAAAAAAAAGCATTCTTACGGGGTAGACAGAGTCTAAGGTAACAAAATCGTATGGCCACGTTTTGCATGATTAAGGGCGTATGGGTGGAAAGGGAAATCAAAATAATGATGGATTGCTAGCTGCATCGCTTATAACATGGTTCCTAAATTTAGCCCATTCCCTCGATAGGCTTTTACCATCTGCGCGGGAAGAGAAGCCACTGGTGAATTCTATGTTTTTTCTTTGCTCCCAGACCGGCATGGAAGTAAAGCATTTTGGTTTTATGTAAAGCCGTCCTAATTATAACCTAACGTGAAAATTTAATTTTTACAAAAAACAATCAGAAAAAATGGCACATGAAATGTATGGTTTAATTTAAAGCAAACACCTAGTTATGTCATAAGTCCAGCAAAAAAAGTTGATCCGTAAGAAAAATGGCCGCCGGATGGAGGGTTCCGTTTGTTTATTTTTTGTACTAGTTTATCCTGTCATAAATCCCACTGTGCATTATAATATAGGTACCTAGTTTATCGTTATTTTTTAAATAACTGTATTTGTTGTAGATTTTAAGTTTTTGTAAAAAAATCTTTTTTATATAAATAATTCAATTGAATTACTTTTTTTTCCTAACTGTACTTTTAGTTGACTGCATTTTGCATTTTCATTTTATACTACATAGGTGTCCAAAATTTCAAAGTAATCTGACTACTATAAGTGGGTCATAAGACTTGCAAAATTTAAAAGTAAGCACACACACACACACACTCACACAAATTACGTCATCATCCCTTACGGGGTAGACAGAGCCTAAGGTAACAGGTACCTACAGGCCACATTTAGCCAGATTGTGGGCGTATAGGTGGAAAATGGAATCAAAATAGTGATGGGTTGCTAGCCTCATCGCCTATTACATGATTCCTATTATAATCGCCCATTCCCTCGATGGGCTTTTACCATCTGCGCGGGTAGAGAAGCCACTGGTACATTTTATGTTTTTTCTTTGCTCTCAGACCAGCATGGAAGATCACATTAACTTAACAAATAAAAAATTAAGTTAATGCATCTCATTTAAAAATCTTTCTTGAAAAATTCAATGTTAACTTTCAATTAAATCCGTCAATTCCTGCAACAAGGCTAACTCAAGAAAATCTCATCTCCGAGCAACGGTTGAAAACACTAAGACAGCCACAAATCTGGCATTAGCATAGTTAAAACTTGTGGAGCATCCACATTGTTGCTTTGTCTGTCCGTCCGTCCATTCTTCCCGGATAATTGGACAGCTTGCTTTAAATTTAACCGGAATTCGCGCAAAACTCGAATTGTTTTAGCGGAAATTATTTTACAGTTGAAGTAAATCTAGCACTAAGAAGTGCAAAGGAATATTTAGTGTTTTCCAGCTGAAACACGTAGATGCAATTTACATGCAAAGCTATCTTCATACATACATACACATACATAGACAGATCACGTCTATATCCCTTACGGAGCCTGAGGTAACAAGACCTAAAGGCTACGTTTAGCATGATTGTATAGCTTGAAAGGGGAATCAAAATAGTGATGGGTTGTCAGCCGCATCGCCTATAACATGATTCCTAAGAATTTCGCCCATTCCCTCGATGGGCTTTTGCCATCTGCGCGGGACGAGAAGCAACTGGTGCAATCTGTTTTTCCTTTGCTCTCAGACCAGCTTGGAAGATGATACTATGATGCTAATCATTTTATTATGATTCCGGAAAAATGGACATCTTTAAGGCCAAAGTGAACAGACACCTTCTTGCCAAACGTGTACCATCTTAGGCGTCAAGCGAGATTGAAGCCAAGTAAGTTTATCTTATGTACGTAAAAAAAAAACTTTGATAGAAGGGAAAACAGACAGAAGAGGCAGAGGAACTCAAGACGTACGATTATGGATCAAACAAAGGAGATAGAGAAGGTATGATCTCAAAGCAATGGCAGAGAAAAAAGTGAATGGCGCTCACTCTACAGACAAGAGCTGGCCGTTTAAATTTAAGAAGAAGAAGTTCCTAATTTTTTTTTTAAGCTATCTACGTAACATATCGCGAAGCATTAAATCCCTGACGACACCCAACGGGCCGCGCGAGCGCAAAAACGTTCTGCAGCGGTTTTTTTGCGGGCAGAACGCCCCACTAAATCATCACGCGGGCAAAAGGTAATACCGCCTCACTGCAATATATCACTGTACCAACCGCATCAGTAATAATTTTTCAATTAAAATATTGTTTTCGCTCGCGTGTCGACTCGGTTTATGGGGTTTTGGGAAAATAATTTGAATGCGGCTGTAAATTTTATTGTAACGTTTTTATGGGCATATGACGGTGTTATAAAAGGTTCTATGGAATTGAATGATCGCGGGCCCCTTTTCTGTTTTATAACATTTAATTAATGCTAACGAACATGTTTTAACCGACTTGAAAAAAGCGGGTTCGCAATTCAACCGTTCTTTGGAGAGCAACGTGTGTGACAACCCGCGTGTATTTTACGAAATAAAAAATAAATCAGGCGGGGATGAGTCAAAAGTCAAAATCATTTTTTTAAATATTTTATTGAATCAGGCGTTACTTTGCGGAGCTCTATTTTAATGAACAAAAATTTTTTTTTCTTTTACGCGTTTACTTTACGGGATCATTATCAAAGTTTAATCAGCACAACACATGCAAACCAACGTCGTACTGATTTGAAAACATAAAAATAACATAGTGCTTGCAATAAATATTAGCGGTGTTCCGAGGCGAAAATATCGCCAAAAAAAGATCTCTGGCATATAATTTCCTCGTGCCGGTAAGAAACAAGTATTACATATAACTAGATCCATAGAAATAAGTAGATTAGCTGTGTCAGCAACGTAATTAGCTTGACAGGGGTAGAGATTAGTTCAGCAATATTGAGGCAAGAAATATGATTTGCCTTGTATGATTTCGTTAGCCTTGGAATTACAAACGAGGCTTTACATAAAGGTATGTTAGATCAAAGTGTAATGATACTAACTGTTGCCCGCGAATTCGTCCGCGCAGAATTTAAATTTGCATCTCAGTTTGACTTTTTTCGACATTTGGAACAATAATCGTTAATTTCAAGAAAAGCATGAGTAATTCGTAAATTATATATTCTAAATTGCACCACCTGCTCAGATCTGTTCTGTTCTCCAGTCCATTATGGTTGCCTGGTAGAGATCGCACTGTAGCGATAAGGCCGTCTATTGTTACCTTGTAATATTCTGTATACCTTTTTTCTGTTTTGGTTGTTATATGTGGTGTTCAATAAAGAGTTATTGTATTGTATTCTATTGTTATTATTATTATTATTACTGTCTATTAAATTTCTAAACGACACTGAAAATTGGAACACATAGAAAAATCCAAAAAGTAAAGCTATGGCTGGGAATCGAACCCGGATCCTCGTCATTCCGTGACGCGTGCTACCCTTACACCACCCGTAGCAGGTAGGTAAGGCTTCGAATTTTGCCATCCGCTACTAGCTGTCACGTGACCTTGTTACTATGCGATTTTTTGTCGCTAAGCGTCATCTGTTTGAATGATGTGTCTGTACGACTCAATCACAAACTCCCGTGGAACATCTACTGCTCACCAGGGACGAGAGAAGGCGCTGATTTTCAAATGATACGCCACGGAATGACGAGGATCCGGGTTCGATTCCCGGCCATAGCTTTACTTTTCGGATTTTTCTGTTTTCTAATTCTCAGTGTCATTTAGAAATTTAATTTGTAACGGTAAAACCGTAAAAGTAAACATAAAAAATCAAGAAGTAAAAATTCTTGTTTCATTTGATAGTCTCTGCTTGTTGGTGAACATAGCATGTGTGTAAATTTACCCGACATTTCCAACAATTATTATATTTCAACCAATTTACAGAAAACCTTGACAAGGTGTATGCCTAAACCTTCGTTGTGAACTCTGTCTATTCGTGATCACTCACAATCAAGACTTGACATTGACTGTTCGCGTAGCTGCCGTCAAGACAAACGCTCCATGAAAAAGGACCAGGAACTAGTCGGAAACACGTCGACTATCAGTCGATTTTGAGACGCAAGTGATTCATTTAATCAATGTTGGAATCTTACAATTGTATGTAAAAATATACCATGTGGCTGTTGAAGACGACTTACCTGAAAAGAAAACACAATTATTAAATTAGATATCATAAAATATCAAATCATCAGCAAAAAAATGTGTGAAATGTTTATTCATTTTATCTCCTAGATGGCGCCCTAAAACATTGTTTAAAAAAAATACATTTTTCGGTCGCGTAAAGTTAATCCACAAATCCACCACATCCACAAATCACGTCGATATCCCTTATGGGGTAGACAGAGCCTGAGGTAACAAAACCTAAAGGCCACGTTTAGCTTGAATGTAAGCGTATAGGTGGAAAAAGGAAACAAAAAAAGTAAAGTTAATCTACAATATAAAAACCCTTGCACATTGCAGCAACAATGCAAGGCACAGCTTGTTACGACCCCAAACCATAGATTAAATAAAAACAGAGTAGAACAGAATCTCTTTTGACCGCGTCCAAAACGCCGCCATTTATATATGAAATGAAATGAAATGAAATGTTTTTATTCCAGACTTGCATCCATAATCGAATTTACATCCATAATCGAATTTACAAAATAAAACATTAAGTGAAAGATTAAATTAAATTAAATGTCTTAAAATCAATAATAATAAATCAGTAAATAAATTAGCACAAGTTAAATAAAATAAAATAAAATTAAATCAAATTAAATTAAAACAATTTTTACTTACATACAACTACCTAAATCACGAAAAAACAGCTATAAATATTTTTTAATTAAAACAAATCAAAATTTAAATTAAAATGAACCTATTTTACATTCGGTACCAACCAACATCGCGGGTTACCCCTATCCCGTGACGATTGGCTTGTGATATGACCTCCAGCGCTCATGAAGGGGGCTGGCGTCCCACTCCCTCACCGCCGTAAGCAGAGCGTTGGAGGAGGCGTAAATTGCCTTTCTGGCGGAGGCTGTCCTCGCGCGCAGCAGTGCAGGCCAGCCCGGCGCTCGCCCCTCCGCGAACATGGTGCTCGCACTGCACCAACGCGGCAGCCGGAACATGGCGCGCCAAGCGTCGTTATACGTCGTTATATATATGCCTACTTCCCCCTTCACATCGTTACACCCCTCTGTCGTCCAGGCGTGTTGCTAGGGTTGCTTACTGTTAAATATTACTTACGTCTAAAGATAATATCGCTAAAATATAAGTTTTTATTTACTTCGAAATCATTATTTTATTCTAATTTTACAAAATATTATATTTATAAATCATTAGGTACGTACCTACATATTATAGATAGGTAGGTACTTCTAAGTAAGAAGTTATTGCAAGTGCCATACCAAATGAAGCCATTTAAGGTGATTTAAGTAAGTATTACTTACCTACAAATATAAAATAAAATACATACAGGCTCACGTAAAACTAGTAGTAGTTTATTCAGTTGCAAACAGCCAAACGCGCGTGCGGCGACGCCGGCCGTGACAGCCCGACTGAAATACCCGCTTAACGGGTACTCTAATATCGTGACCTTAAGTCCAGCCGGAGCGGGAGTTTCCGTTCTACTATGTTCTTATTTATTCTATGCCCGAACCTCCATTTTGTCAAGCCGCTCTTACCTGGACGAATGTAGCCTTCCTTAAGCTCGGTCACTATATTAGATTAGCTGAACAACTCTGTTACTCAGCTTAGCGAGATTGTCCGGGATTACGTCTGACTTAGCTCTAATAATTTTGGGTTTAGGATTTTGTTAGAATGGGTTGGATTTGGCCAATAGTTTACTATCCCTGCCCTTTTGATACCAAGGACGTCGCATAGTGTGTTGGGGTCTATGCCACAGGAGGGCCTTTTAGATGGTGTTTTCTTTTTATAGTTAGGTATATTTATTTAGTTTTAAGTTTTGTATATTTAATTAACTTTTCGATGTTGTAAATATGTTTGTTTAATTAATAAATTATTATTATTATTGAAAATTGTTTAGACTATTACTCTTGACCATTGATTGCTTTTATGCAACAATGCGCAAAAGGTGCGCCTCTCTGGTGCGAAGGGCGAGGGACAGCACCAACAGTATCCTAAAAATGATCTCGGATAGGCTAGACTGTCCGTTCATGACCCACTGCCGTGCACTTTCGAACGGTCACGTGCAGTAGTGATTTGAGTATGTGTATACTTACTAACATTAGCAATAAGCAATTATGTAACTAACAAATTGTGGGTCCCAGTTACCCGAATAAAGAAATTAATTATTATTATTATTATTATTATTAATTATAAAATCCTGATGAAAAAAACCAGTTAAAAGTATTTCTTCTATAATACCCACCTGTTATGGTGGTGTAGGGATGCACGCATCACGGAATGACGAGGATCCGGGTTCGATTCCCGGCCATAGCTTTACTTTTCGGATTTTTCTGTGTTCTAATTTTCAGTGTCGTTTTCGTAAGATATTAGTTGAAATGAAATTGTTGTCAAATGAAGTATTTGTCAAAAAATAAATTGGTCAAACGTTTGTCGTTTTAAACAGAAAACTTTCACCAAGTCATACTTGTTTTCTGTCCAGCTGTACAGTCTATTAAATTAACTACCGCAACAAAGAACACGGTTAATCGTTTCTTAAACGTACAGACGCGGACTCGTTAAGTCTTTAGAACTTTTAAAATTGGTTTGTGAGTTTATTTTTTTCATTTCATCCTGCCATATGGTTAGCGAGTCGCTTGAAAAGTTACCTCGAGGTTTAAAATTGGTTTTGTTTCCGATTATCTTTTGCATAAAGTATTTTATTGAGGTTGATAGACTTAAAATTTTCAGAGAGCATGCTTCAATTATGTACATATTATGTACTTTTACATACATGTATCACATCTTTATTCCTTACGGGATAGACAGAGCTTAAGGTAACAAAATCTGGCCACGTTTAGCATGATCAAGGGCGTATTGGTGAAAAGGGAAATCAAAATTGTAATGGGTTGCTAGCCGCATCGCCTGTAACATGATTCCTAAGACTTTCGCCCATTCCCACGATGGGCTTTTACCATCTGCGCGAGAAGAGAAGCAACTGGTAAATTAAATGTTTTTTCTTTACTCCCAGACCAGCATGGAAGAAACTTATGTTCATTTTGGTTATGTTCGTTGTGTTCGTTTATCGCTATCCCGCAGGAATTACGCAATTTTCCGAGATAAAAAGTAGCCTATGTGTCATTCCAGACTATAATATATCTATGTTCCAAATTTCATCTAGATCTCTCCAGCCGTTCTGGCGTGAAAGAGTAACAAACATCCATCCATCCATACTTACAAACTTTCGCGTTTATAATATAAGTAGTATTATATACTTTTTATTCCGGAAAATTGAGTAGTTCCCGCGGGATAGCGTTAAAGGAATTCGTTGCAGACCATATCGCGGAGTTCCAGAAAATTCTAAGACCTTGTACATCTTAACCAATAAATCTCATCTGAAAGCAGGCAGCATGTCAAAATTTCTAACCCAACTTCTTCCGTCCCTATTTTTCGACCGCTAATGATTATTGGGGCTGGCTAAGCAGAAATATAGCTTAATTGGGGAAAGTTTCAATATCGGGTGCAGATTTAAATTCTATTTCTGCCGGTATTTGTATAATTTCCAATCAAGCGGAAACTTTGGGCCGATTTGCAGCTTTGATGTGATCCTCAAAAGATAAATAAATATGACGTGTATGAAAATAAACTTATTATTAAAAACTAGCTGTTGCCCGCAACTTCGTCTGCTTAGAATTCGTTTATCGCTATCCCGCAGGAATTGCGCAATTTTCCGGGATAAAGTAACCTATGTGTTATTCCAGACTATAATCTGTCTAAGCCGTTCTGGCGTGAAAATGTAACAAACATCCATCCATCCATCCATCCATACTTACAAACTTTCGCGTTTATAATATTAGTAGGATAATTAAAACTTGTTTAAGCTAATTGTTCTTTGCTTATTCCGTTATCATTTTTGACGTGACAACGTCTTATAAATTGGTTTGCCGGGTGACACTTCAAGAAACTGCGTTACGCTCCGCTCACGTTATGCGCTCACAATGAGAGCGAGTGAGAGGCATGGTTAGCCCGCCTAAGAGCGAGAGAGACAGACATAAAAAGTGAAAGGCACGCGTCCCTTCCACTCGAGCACAGTTAGCCCGCCTAAGAGCGAGAGAGACAGAGCGAGAGAGAGAGAGTGAGAGAGATAGGCATACACACCGGTTCATGTCTTGCGCTTCTTCCTACTATACGAATGAATATTCACATTAAAATTATTTTACCACTCAAAGTCGTTGTCACGTAAAACTTTCGCCCGTATACCGACTTTACAGGCAACCATTTTTTTCGTTTTATTATAACATGGACGTCGATAGCTTTAAATTGAAATAGATTACTTTTATCAATACAGTGTATGACTTTTTTTTGAAGAAATAAGTAAGTGTGGTAACCTACTGGTGTTTGTTCGTAGAGAAAAATAATAAAGAAATAAACAACCCATAGTTTCGAAAAAAAAGTTTTTTTGTTGTGTTCCCGATGAGAAACTTCGTGCATAGAGGTAAAATAAATACGGAGTTTATGTATTTCATTTAAGTAGAATTTAAGTATTCTTACTGTATTTTATTAAAAAAAAAAACATTCTGCCAAGTTGCAGGCAATGATGATCTTTCCGAATGCGCTGGTAGTTTCAAAAAACACATGTCAAATAGCCCTTGGCGGCCAATTTGCAAATATAGAAATATATATTTTATTTTGATTACAAAGTCAGAGTGACCGTATTGTAACTATCGTTACTGATATAGTGAAGGATAAAATAGAAGAGTGACCACCAAACAAGTATTTTAACATGATTTGACCTACACAAGCCTTATACGTTCCGTATACCAAATTATAAGTCAATCCAACCATTGAAAGTATTCAAAAACAGCAAATGTCGATACTCACCATTTTACCAATTCGCGGACAGTTTCACAAAAACTAGATCGCCAAACTCCGAGACAATCCGACCGACTCAATCTGTTGGAACACCTTTTTCTATCAAAAAAAGAAATTCCAACTAATCTATAATTTCTATTTGCTGAGTAAAAGCGGATTTTGTCTCCGGCCCCTACCCCGGCTCACTGGGCACAGTGGGCACCAAAACCTGGCTTAGCCATGGTAATCCTCTGCCCATTTCGTTAAATTATTTTCTTTTCGTAAACTGTAAAAATAACGGTTTTCCTTTCAATTTCAATAAGCCGAGATTCGAGAAAGGTATTAATTACTGTTGAGAAACTGTTTTTCTCTTGAGACTGTAAACTCTAAAGGCTGCTAATTGATCTTAGAAAAGATGTGCTTTTATTTTTAGAGAAGTCTGTAAACTCTATATTAGTCAAGCAAAAAAACGTATTCCAAGTCAATTTTGTCGATAATGAGCGCAATTATAAGTCGCAACTTTTTTCATCGAGGGAACGGGCGAAAATCATAGGAATCATGTTATAGGCGATGCGGTTAGCAACCCATTACTATTTTGATTCCATTTTCCGTCTATACCTAGCCCCACAATCTTGCTAAACGTGGTCTTAAGGTTTTGTCACCTTAGGCTCTGCCTACCCCGTAAGGGATAAAGACGTGATTTGTGTATTGTAACTTTTTTCGTACAATAGGAACATCTCCAGTTTTGTCGGAGTATGTTTCTAAACGACAAAAAAAATCTGTTTACAGTTAGTTATTCCAACAGTTATACTGACATTTTAATCGACAAAATGTATCGATATTGGCATTCTAATTTCGAAAAGAAAAAATATTTTGTTGTTATTATCGAATTAGTCGAATTGTAATTTCATTCAATGTAAAAGTTTTGTTGTAATGTTTTCTTCCATGGCTGGTCTGGAAGTAAAGAAAAAACATAGAATGTACCAGTTGCTTCTCTTCCCACGCACATGGTAAAAGCCCATCAAGGGAATGTGCGAAAATCTTAGGTATCATGTTATAGGCGATGCGGCTAGCAACCCATCACTACTTTCATTCCCTTTTCCACCGACCACAATCATGCTAAACGTGGTCTTTAGGTGTTACCTTAGGCTCTGTCTACTCCGTAAGGGATAAAGATGTGACATTTGTATGTATGTAAAAGTTCATAATATTTTCAACTTTATTATCATCGGCTCGGTCAAAAATGGTGGAATTGTTAATTTAAGCGTTATTTGCAGGTCCTTAAAAGAAGCTCTCTCTAAGCTCATCTATTATTCAGTAGCACAGCGAAATGCTTTTACGATACAATGAAATGTCTATTAATGTACATGGGTTCGATTCCCAGCCATTGCTTCGGATATTATGTATTGTAAATGGAGACTTATGTGTTTTGATACTTGTTTCACAATTTCAAACTGTTTGTTTGATTTTCTACGGCACATCGATTAAATGGACGAAAATACAATACAATACAAATACTCTTTATTGAACACCACAAATAAGTACAAAACAATGCAGAATCAAATTTTTCGAATTTTATGTTGCAAATTGGCCGCCTAGTGCTCTTTTACATGTCTTTTTTTTATATTTTGATTCCACTTTCCACTTACACACCCATACAATCTTGCTAAGCGTGGCCTTTAGGTTTTGTTACTTTAGACGGTTCTGGCTGAAAATCAGTGCTGCAGGTGTCTAACACCTCAGCGTAATGCTGCGCCAGCGACCGTTTCACTTTTGCGAAGACACACACAACGCTGATGATCTATTTTTAATGTCTGAGTTTTTTTTTCTATAAAATTGTGTATATTCTCTTTTATTTGTGTGTCTGGCCAAAAAATGTCTTCTTTCTTTCTTTCTTTTTGCTTTTTATGGAAATAGATCCAGGGCAATTATCACTTTCTTAGATTTAACCGCGCTTTAAATTAGTAACATTTGAACTGTTTTAATACTTCAATCTCTAACAAATTAGGCGTAGCAATTGCTTCTTATTACAGAATGATTCCTTACAAATTCCCGATGCTGCGGAATGATAAATGGCACGTCCTGAATGTAATTGAGGCTGTAATTCCACGTGAAAAGATTTATATCACGCGCGTGCGACGTTTTGCGAATGAATTACATGCTTTTTTGGTGCGAAGTATCAAAATCACGCAATTAAGTGTTTCTAATCTCGACGCAAAAAGAGAGGCGTTATAAATTTGACGGCAATGTCTCTCTCTCTCGTTTATTTTTCTGCGAGCATTGTAGCTCTCAAACGAAGAGACGGATTCCGATGCGGTGATTCTTAGCTATGTTTTGTAAAAATCTGGGGCTCTATTCGGCATTGACACGCCTAAGCTATTAATTAAAAGTTTAATTTGCTATTCGGCGTCGCCAAAATGTCAGTTTGCCGAACACAATCCGATGAGAACGCGTGAGTTAGTAAGCTATTCGGGGCGCTTCGTCATTTTTGTTGGGGATTTTCAACAGCTGTCGAAGTGCGACAGAAAAAAGGAATTCAGTGCGATCACATAAAATTGATCAAAATTTAAGACATAATTAAGAATAACTAAAACCCCTGAATCCCCAAGTAATCCGAGCCTTGGCAACATAATCGCAGATCGCAGAACGCACGCGCAGGCAAGCTGTCAATTTTGACATCTGAATGTGTCAACAGTGCAGCAGATGAATGAGTAAACGCTCTTTTCCAAAATGATGCCAGGAATTTTTGTCATAAAATTGATTTTTATTTATTTACTAGCTTCTGCCCGCGACTTCGTCTGCGTAGAATTACACATAAAAACCTTCCTCTTAAATCACTCTATCTATTAAAAAAAACCTCATCAAAATCCGTTGTGTAGTTTTGAAGATATAAGCATACATAGGGACATAGGGGCAGATAAAGCGACTTTGTTTTATACTACGTATATGTAGTGATTAGCCAAAAGACGGTCACTGCTGAAAATAAGGCCTGGGGAGAGCGCTATAAAGACCGGTCTCGCATGACTCTCATCCAACAGACTCTCGGATAGAAGTAAAAGCATTGATATGTGTAGGGGTAAAAGGACGCTTTACGGATTTATGAGGATCCGGGATCGATTCCCGGCCATAGCTTTACTTTTCGGATTTTTCCATGTGTTCTAGTCCATGTGGCATTTAGGTCTTCTTACCTTAGCCTCTGTCAGCCCCGTGCTTAAGGTATAAAGACGTGATTTATGTATGTATGTTAGAAATATTATTGCTTTGAGTGGCGTGGCGTCAAGTATATCAGAAGGCACGCCGAAGGGAATTTAAATAGCATTGTCCTCTACTTCTAGTGCCCAACTGCCTTAAAATAGGCAAGCCGAGAATCGAGTTCTATGGACGCCACGCCACCGATACCTAGTGCCAGTTAATGTGCTCACATGACAACACACACACCCACACAAATCACGTCTTCATCCCTTACGGGGTAGACGGAGCCTAAGGTAAGAAGACCTAAATGACAGCGCCGTTTAAATGAAACGGACGATTTGCCGCACACATACTTAACGCTAATTTCAGACGTATATGGTTTTCTCATGGGTGCCATTGTCAGAACTGGACCAAATTAAAATGGGACCACACGGGAAGCACCAGCTTTCAAATAAAAACAGAATCATTAAAATCGCTTCGCCCAGTCGAAAGTTATGAGGTCTTCTTCTTGGTCCTGGCTTTTATCTCATTTTTATTTGGGGCCAGCCCTCCTAGTATTTCTGCGCCACATCAAACGATCGTGGGTTGTCTCCGATGCCGTATTGGTGATCTTTAGTTTGTTTTTTATGGTTTGTGTCCAGGTCATAGGTGGTCGTCCTCGGCCTCGCTTTCCCTCCTCCATGGCGAGTACTAGGGAATGCAATCCCGACTCGAGATTGCAAATTCGAGATCCCGCGGGATTAGAAATATCAATCCCGCGGGATCCCGGAATTTTCGGGATCCCGTCTAGTTTAAAAAAAAATGTTAAATTCGGATGACTGAAAAAGCTAATAACTGCTTGTTTGTGATAGCGAGCTTAACTAAAATAACATATGGTTGGCAACAGCGTGGCGAAGCAATTATATGCAAACAGCAAAAATTGCCCCCTTGTTCCTCCACACTCAAATAAATCCATTTCTTTTTTTATGGTAGACTCTAATTTGTCTAAGCTCGTGGACGTGGATATACGTGCAAAAAAACTACCCCGAGTGGACGTGTGTAGCGTCGCTGACCACTGCCGCCCAATCCCGTCAATCTCGAACGGGATCTCGTCATATGATGCGTCGGGATTGATCCCGAAAAATTACACGAGATCTCGCGAGATCGGGATCCCGCGGGATCGGGATTGCATTCCCTAGCGAGTACTCGCTATGAGGTAACAAACATAAAAAAAAATACAGACGAATTGAGAACCTCCTCCTTTTTTTGAAGTCTGTTAAAAAGAATCTGATGGAAATGTAAGTACTTATTGCGACACCTACCTATCTCCAAGTTCCTTTCTCGGGGAAAACTAAAAAGCCTTTTATCCAATCGCCCGCACGCACACAGGCGCCGAAGTTACACGATCCCTCGCCTAATTTAATACTTTCAAAGTGTTTAACAGTTCTGTACAGACAGACAGACTGGCTCGTTATTTCTTTGAGCTCCTCAAAGAGCTTTCGCGTTGTGGAGTTTGATTGGACGCTTCGATTTTCGCCGTTGTGAGCTTGGGACGGATGTATTTAAGATCAATTACGGGTAAGGAAATGTATGTATGTATGTATGTATAACTCTTTATCTAATCTAAATATATATAACTCAAAGATGACTGACTGACTGACTGACATAGTGATCTATCAACGCACAGCCCAAACCACTGGACGGATCGGGCTGAAATTTGGCATGCAGGTAGATGTTATGACGTAGGCATCCGGTAAGAAAGGATTTTGATCAACTCTACCCCAAGGGGATAAAATAGGGCATGAAAGTTTGTATGAAACTTTGTCAATTTTAAACCGATTGGGCTGAGACTGCATGCATAAAGCTACTATGACGTAGGCATCCTCTAAGAACGGATTGCGTAATTTCTGCGGGATAGCGATAAACGAATTCTATGCAGACGAAGTGGCGGGCAACAGCTAGTTGACATAAAACTTCCATGCTGGTCTGGGAGCAAAGAAAAAACATAGAATGTACCAATTGCTTCTCTACCCGCGCAGATGGTAAAGCCCATCGAGGGAATGGGCGAAAATAGGAATCATGTTATAGGCGATGCGGCTAGCGACCCGTCACTATTTTGATTCCATTTTCCACCTATACGCTCACAATCTTGCTAAACGTGGTCTTTAGGTCTTACCTTAGGCTCTGTCTGGGGATCACTTAACATCACAGGCGGCCCAAATGCTAGTGTTAGTTAATAAAAAAATTATAAGTGTTGTTGCCCACAGTGCACCCCACACTTCCCCCTTTTAGGAAGAGAATCGTAACCCTCAACCACAGGAGGGTACCGCGTTATCCATCAGGCATCCCAAATAAAACTTTAATCAACTTTTTCATTCACAATCCAATTACGTTCACCATTCACATTCATTCATAAATAAAAAAAACTACTCTCAATAAAAAACTACGTATGTATACAAACTCAAATCCCACTCAATTTCCCAACATCCCCTCTTGTTAAACTCTGTATTTTAGAACTAAATGTAAAATAAAATGCCCAGAGCTATTCCATTCAGTGCCAGTGTGGGAACACTCAGTTATACTCTGTCATTGAGCATGTAACCAATAGAGTGGATCAGATTTTGTTTTATAGAAAAAAATACTTCGGCGATTGTAGTCTCCTTGGCCGGTCTCGGGACAAGCATTTCTCTAGAGTTGGTTATATTAAGGAATGGTAAATTACGCTCACTTGTATTTTTTTTTGTAAACGCTAGGTATCGTAAAAAACATTAATGAAATTTCACATAGGTACCTGTTTGGCAAAGTTTTGTACCTACCGAATATTTATATGTAAGTATTTTAGTGCCTTCTGCGTTCCAGTGTACAAAATCTTTTCATTGTTTTTAAATTACAATTAGAGTTTTAAAAATACTCGTATGTATGTATTATAACTCTTTATTGTACATAAAACACATGAAAAAGGTGAATACAGGACTACACAAATGCACAAAAGCAGTATAGTCGGTCAAGAAAGTTCTTTAGCACCCTGAGGTCCAATGTCTTTTGTACGGGTTAAAGGCGCGACCACAGCGGTGCGTAAAAGACGTTGACGGTGCGTTGACGCAACAAAATACATTATTATGAAAAAACGATGAGAACGTGACGCCTACGACACGTCACTGCGCATACGCAGCGGTGTGATCGCTCCTTAAAACATCAAAGCCTTTCACTCACAAGTTAATGTAACAACCAGCCTTATTAGTTTTTTTCTAATGGAACTGTCAAAAAAATGATATAAATCACTTTCGTGTGTCGGATTGTAAATAAATAAATAAATATCTTGGGACAAATTACACCAATTGACCCAGCCCCAAACTAAGCAAAGCTTGTACTATGGGTACCAGGCAACGGATAAACATACTTATAATAATATAGATAAATACATACAACATCCATGACTCAGGCACAAACATTCGTATTCATCATACAACTGTCTGCCCCTACCGGGATTCGAACCCGGGACCTATTGCTATTGTGTTAATCAGTTTTAGAACTCTCTTGGTTGTACGCTCGATGTATTCTGTACTCTATAATATTCTACTGCCCAGTAGTGAGCAGATTGCATAGAGCAGAGTGATATAGAGTTTGGTGCAATAGTGCATTGCTGCATTTGAACGCATAGAGAGCCGAGCAAAAAGTGTTCTAGCAATTGAATAATCCATTACAACGTGGTCCAAGTCATAAGCGATTGTACCTGTTATGGAAACGCCTAAACGTGCTAATATACATACATACATACAATTACGCCTCTTTTCCACAGGGGTAGGCAATTTTTCTCTTTAGGTACAATATCAGCGACCCTTCCACTTTTGCGAAGACACACACATCACACACTGATGTTCTATTTTCGGACATACCCCTTGCGGGGTAGCCAGAGCTTATCAGAAGACCTAAAAGCTACGTATAGCATTGTGTGCGAGCAGGTGGAAAGGGAAATCAAAATAGTGATGGTTTGCTAGCCGCCTATAACATGATTCCTAAGACTTTCGCCCATTCGCTCAATGGGCTTTTACCATCTGCGCGGGAAGAGAAGCAACTGGTAAATTCTAAAACGATAGCTGAGGAAAACTATTCTAAAGTTTATTAGAAACAGAATACATTCCAATAGATTTATACAATACAATAACTCTTTATTGAACACCACATATAACAACCAAAACAGAAAAAGGTATACAGAATATTACAAGGTAACAATAGGCGGCCTTATCGTTACAAAGCGATTTCTACCAGGCAACCATAATGGACTGGAGAACAGAACAGATCTGAGCAGGTGGTACAATTTAGAACATAATATTAATATACTAAGTACTGAAATACATAATATATTATACATGAAACACACATTTACAATAAATGGATATAAATAGACCCATACACACGTACCTAAAAAAGCCTTCAACATAGATTTAAATATGGGTAACGATTTAGCGCGCCTTATGATTATAGGCAAGGAATTCCACAACCGTATAGCCTGAACAGTATAAGAATATACATAGAATTTGGAATTAGAAAGAGGCACAGTAAGGAGAAAATTTTGTGAACATTTATTCGCGTCTTCGCTCCCATGAGCCCGAGCGAAGGTGCGAGTGGATCTAGTATTAGGTAAATTAATCATTTGATTAAATAATCCGCCCCCCCCCCCCCCCCCCCACATGGCGCACGCCCTAGCAGCCGGGACCGCCATATGGCGGACTCAACTAGGACCCTAATTTTAATAACGTGCATTATTTCTCTACACCCACCCCACTTTGATTAGCAAAATCAGTACCTTTCCACACTAAATGCGACAAGGAGTATCTAGCGAATAGTGCGGGTGTTATATTGCGATACAGTTCTAGTGACTTGGATTTGGAATTTGTTCTTCGTGATTTCGATTATCGTATTGAGTGGATAGCTTATCGCTAAGCTTGTTGGTATTTGTGGGTTGATTGAATTATTTTCCTGCATTGGGCTTTTTTTATACAAATATATACATACATACATACATAAATCACGTCTTTATCACTTACGAGGTAGATAGAGCCTAAGGTAACAAGACCTTGAGGTCACATTCAACAAGATTTTGGGAGTATAGGTAGAAAATGGAATCAAAATAGTGATACATGATTTCTGACTTTCACCCATTCCCTCGATGGGCTTTTACCATCTGCGCGGGTAGAGAAGCAACTAGCACATATTTCCCTTCTCCGCTCCCAGACCAGCATGGAATAAGCGAAAATCTTAGGAATCATGTTATAGGCGAGGCGAACCCATCACTCTTTTAATTACAATTTCCACCTATACGCCCACAATCATGCTAAACGTGGTCTGAAGGCTTTGTTACTTTAGGCTTTGTCTACCCCGTAAGGGATAAAGACGTGATATATGTATGTATGCCCAAAATGATGGAACTCAATGTCAAAAACACTAGTACCTCAAAAATCTAAGCTTTACAATAACAAGACCCCACACTTACCACACTTAAGTAAGTACGTTTGTTTGTCCAAAATAAACAAAAACTAACAACGTCCCATCTGCACGAACTAAATCGGATTATGTATGTCTGTCTACAGGGGACATAATGAACGCGGCTGTATCATAATTGATTGAATTTTGCCAAACAATTCTAGTGGAAGGCAACAACGCGGCTTTATAAATATGTCGTGTTTTGGAATTTCGATAAGACTGAGTTATTTACAGAGATTCGGAGAACGCTTTGTACTTTAGATTGAGTCTTACCTGGCTTCCTTAAATTGGAATCAAAACTGTAATACATACATACATACATCACGTCTTTATCCCTTACGAGGTAGACAGAGCCTAAGGTAACAATAGCAACAACAACAATAAATCCTGGTAAGAATAGCGATAGTTCAAAACCCATAGAAGGACATAAGATAGATAGTTCTTTTCCCGGAAAGTCGTAGTTCACACAAGATAGCTGCAAACGAATTCTAAACAGCTAGTCTAGCACAAAACGAACTTAATGAGCACGAGCAAAAAATTGGCATTTTCGTTCAAAACTGAACTTCACGCGCATAAAGCAAATCTAAATTGTTTAACGCTCCACAAAGCCCTTAAATTCCATTAAAAGCTTTAAGCAGCTTCAAACTCAATCAGTAGCTATATCAGCAAATTCTAGGGTCCAATTACCAGCGCTTTTAGTCTGTAGTCCGCTAGGTCAGCCCGAGCCAACTCTTTGATAAAAAGTCAGAGGGCAGTCGGAGTACGGATTAAGTTACAAGCGATAGGAGTATTAGAAATGTGTAAACATCAAACGCTGCGCTATTCGGCTTTCCTTTTATACACACACTAGCGACTACATACGACTCCGTCTGCGATGAATTCGCTTATTGTTATCCCGCGGGAACTACTATTTTCCGGGATAAAAAGTATCCTAATGTCCTTTCCCGGGATCCAAACATCCAAACATCAAAACTTACAAACTTCCCATTTATAATATTAGTAAGATACATAAATCACGTCTTTTTCCCTTACGTGGTAGACAGAGCCGAAGGTAACAAGGCTTAAAGACCACATTTAGCATGATAGCATTACTTACAGTATGTTTCTTGTCTTTATCTCTATTTTAATAATCCTTTAACGCCCACAAACATGCCAAACGTGGCCTTAAGGTCTAGTTATTTTAGGGTTTGTCCCGTAAGGGATAAAGACGTGGTTTCGAGAAACCGCCCTAAATATCTCAAAAAATCGGCCGTGTTAAATTGTTTGCGCAAATCAATTGATAATTTTAATAGATGTGTTCTTAATTTTCTAAAAACTACAAAAAACGCACAATATTGATTACAGTGCCATCTAACGGGACTTTGCGAACGCGAGCATCCGCCTTAAGTATGATTTGCTAATATGATCGCACATTTGAATCAAAATTTGAAACGTGTTCACTGTTCACAAGTTCCCGCTGAGTTGCCCGCTTACGGTCGTAACTTGTGACAGCGTCCAGTCTTCAGCCCTTTCTCGTTTCCTTGATTTTTTCTGACCCTTTTCCACCTTTCAAACCTACACCATTAAAATACTATAAATGCTAAAATTTCAACACTCCTTTGCCGACGCAGCGCTTTTAATGCGTAATTTCTTTAGCCCTTTACACTCGGCTTGAAACAATCGTGAGTGTTAGCTTTTAAAAAATGTTCCGCGTATTTTAAACTGCTCTCGCGAACGCAACCGACGCCGATCGTTCGTGCGGCTATCCTAGAATACGAGAAAAAATAGTTGAGGCTCATGTGTATGCGTTGGGACTTGTCAGCCCAGTCGACGTTGCTTGGGGAGATGGCTGCGTTTTTTGAGCGTGGACCTTGCTCACGTAAGTGTTTTTTTTTTACAAATATCATCAAATATATTTGTGATTCACTACCTAATTGCAAAGAGTACTGTATGTGACGCACATTTTTAATATTTTGTGTTAAAATGGGTAAAATAAATTCTTGCAATTTGCTTTCAAATTTTAACTCTCACGATCGTGCGATTTCGGTTGCGTGGAGTAAAATTGAACTCTCACGATCGTGCGGAATAGGTTGCGTCCAGTGATATTGGCTCAGTAGGTATAACTTACTTCCGTACACACCTGGCTTACTAACTGGGATGTTATGCTTCTTTTAGGAGCTCCATTAAGCGACAAACTGATAGAAGATCTGCTTGCAAATGGAAATCTCTCTGAAATTGAAGATCTAGACGACGAAGACTTGGAATATGTGCCTGACTTTTTCGATAGCCTAGCGTGTGGTGACTTAATGTCGGCTGAAAATATTTCCAGTGGATATTTTCACGAGGTGGGGCCACGGTCACGTTCTCCTTTGCGTTCACCGCAATCGCCTACTCCGCCTACGTGTTCCGACCACTGACTCCACCACTATCAACATTTTCACCGCCGTCTATTTTACCATTATTACTCAGAGCTGGAAGACGCCGAGGTGGTCGAGGCAGGTCGACCTCTGTACCTAGAAATATTCAAAGAGGAAGAGGTAGGTCTGTACCTTACGGAGAAATGTACGCAGAGGAAGATCCGTATCAACACCTGCACCTCGAAAAGGAATATGAAAGCGAGCTCCACTTCCAGATAAGTCCCATAATTACACCTCACTGCCTGTGAAACCTGTCCGGTCTCCAATAGAATACTTCCCTGATTACATAGATAATAACTTCGTGGAGGAGATCGCTAGGTGTACGAATTTATGTTACAAGCGTCCAACAGGCAAATAATTAAAAACAACAGCATCTGGAATCTGCAAGCTCTTTTCGATTCATCTAGTTGTGGGTTTCATCACTTATCCTAGATTGCCAATGTACTGGAGAACTGGGACTAAATTGGCATTATTTTGTGACGTTATGGCAAGATACAGGTTTTTAGCTGTTCACAATGCACTTCATGTAGATGATTTGGATTTTCCCGTGGAGAGTGAAAAAAATAATCCTCTGTGGAAAGTCCAGCCTTAAACACGTATACCCGATTACGGATTTTGAGGTTACAACTAATCATGTTGATTAATTTGTAATGTTTTCTATGAAAACGTTATGATTTAGTGCCTAAACTATGAATAAATAAAATAAACTTTCGTTTTATTTTTAAATCTGTGTTTCATTTAATTTAATTCTGCAAATAACATTTAAAACTTAACATGTCCGCATAATAACATCATGACACTCACGAACGTGCGAGTTAAGTTTTATTCCTGAGCCACACGAACGTGAGGGTCTGGTTGTGGAAGACCAGCTAAGCCAAGTTTTTTTTCGTGATTTTTCCTAGACTCCTTATGAAGTAATAACACACTTACGCACTGTTATTCGATTATTTTAAAGATTCGTTTCTCTCGGGTGTAAAGGGTTAGAGTATTTTAAAAAAGTTTGCAAACCGCTGGTCTGCTTGCGAAATTAAATTGTTCAAATTTTATTGGGAAACTAGCTGTTGCCCGCAACTTCGTCTGCATAGAATTCGTTTATCGCTATCCCGCAGAAATTACGCAATCCGTTCTTAGAGGATGCCTACGTCATAGTAGCTTTATGCATGCAAAGTCTCAGCCCGATCGGTTTAAAATTGACAAAGTTTCATACAAAGTTTCATCCCCTATTTTATCCTCTTGGGGGTAGAATTGATCAAAATCCTTTCTTAGTGGATGCCTACGTCATAACATCTACCTGCATGCCAAATTTCAGCCCGATCCGTCCAGTGGTTTGGGCTGTGCCTTGATAGATCACTATGTCAGTCAGTCAGTCAGTCACCTTTGAGTTATATATATTTAGATTGCTCAGTTCCCGAGGAATAGCGATAAACACGTCAAAGGTTAGCTGCCTAGAGTCGCGACGTTAATAATTATTGCAGAATATACTGGCAGTGCTTAAGTCTAATTCTACACAAACTAAGTCGCAGGCTGAAGCTAGTATTTGTATATTTTTAAATATCGTACCAGACTAGTGTCTGCTGCATTTTCTGTTACTCTCAAAAATTTATGTGAAGAAGAAAGAAAGAAAGAAGACATTTGTTCCTTTTTTCAAGACACACAAATATAAGAGAATATACACAATGTTATAGAAAAAAAAACAAGAAAAAAACACTGACATGAAAAATAGATCATCAGAGTTATGTGTGTCTTCGCAAAAGTGAAACGGTCGCTGGCTCAGCATTACGCTGAGGTGTTACACACCAGCACTGATTTTCAGCCAGAACCGTCTGTGACTCACGAAACGATACACAGATAATCTACATAATCCATAAACTTTTACGTAAACTGTGTAACTAAAAAAAAAACTAATTTACTAAACTTTCTTCCATGCTGGCCTGGGAGTAAAGAAAAAACATAGAATTTACCAGTTGCTTCTCTTCCCTCTTCTGTAAAAGCCCATCGAGGGAATGAACGAAAGTCTTAGGAATCATGTTATAGGCGATGCGGCTAGCAACCCATCACTATTGATTTCCCTTTCCAGCTATACGCCCTTAATCATGCTAAACGTGGCCTTAAGGTTTTGTTACCTTAGGCTCTGTCTACCCCGTAAGGGATAAAGACGTGATATATGTATGTAATTTCCTAAAAGTACCAAATTTAGTCACCGGTTTTTTTTTTTATCGTATCAAAGTCGTACCGCAGACTGAAACAAACTCCTAAAAATCTCACACGTCACCTCATTCTTGTATCCGAATATTCGTTGTGTCACTCATAATATCGTCCGTCACCTTCAGACCCTCTTACGTTCCATTCCATATTTAATTATCACCTTTTACGATAAAGAAAAACTCCATCTTTTTTACGGAGCACCCGGAGCCGGCGTGACGCGGGAGCCCTCGTTAAATCGGTAAAAACCGATGACTAAATAATTTGATGAAACAATCCCTCAATAGGCATGGGGTACACTGAGCGTGTTATTCTGAGGTTTTTAATTATGTATCATATCAGAGTAAAAGTTTATTTTTAAAATGTTATTTACTTGTATTTTGCCAATTTTTTCGATCTTGTACTTATTTATTGACGATCATTTTCTGAATTTATTATGCTTTTTCATGAAAATAGAATAAAAATTACAATAAGAAACAAAAATAGAATATTTTTTTAATTTTTCTAGTTTTGGTGTAATAAAGGGTAAAACTTTGTTCGGTGTTGTGTTTGTAGTAGAGGATAATAAACGTACCTAACTCTAATCTTGAATATGAAATGCTTTATACCCGGTACAGTAAAGTTTTAGCGAGACGCAAACAAAATTACGAGCATTTATGAACACGAAATAAATCATTAATTTACTTGATCAAGATCTCTAATGAACATAAAAACGTAAATGATAATTAGCTCTTGACTGTGTCTGCACTGTGTTGTTCAAATATAACTACTAATTTGTCATTTTTTAAAGTAGATAATAGAAAACTCGATGGCAGTTACTTAATACCAATTTTTCACCACTTTGAATATACATACATATATCACGTCTTTATCCCTTACGGGGTAGAGCCTAAAGGTAACAAAACCTTAAGGCCACGTTTAGCATAATTAAGGGCGTATAGGTGGAAAGGGAAATCAAAATAGTGATGGGTTGCTAGCCGCATCGCCTATAACATGATTCCAAAGACTTTCGCCCATTCCCTCGATAGGCTTTTACCATCTGCGCGGGAAGAGAAGCAACTGGTAAATTCCATGTTTTTTTATTTCATTATTTTTGTTAACAGTGACTATCTCAGTGCATCACCATCCTAACGTATCTCATCAATGGTCGAAATCTTCCTACTGTGGTAAGAAATTCAGGCAAGAGGCAAAAAGGGAGGCAAGATGGCGGGTCATTCAAATTTGTTATTAGATTTAAGGACAATCAGACAGAATTCTTCCAGCTGTTATGCCCGGTCCAAATACGTTTAGGCGATATCATTAGAATTTTATTTAGTTTTGTTCCCGGCTACGAATTTTCAAGATGCTACTACTTACGGGGTAGACAGAGCCTAACAAGACCTACAGGCCACGTTTAGCAAGACTGTGGGCGTATAGGTGGAAAATGGAATCAAAACAGCAAAGGCTAACCATTAAAATGGGTACAATCATTTGAAATACAGCGCCTTCTCTCGTCCCTGGTGAGCAGTAGATGTTCGACGGGAGTTTGTAATTGTGTCGTACAGCCACATCATTCAAACAGATGACGCTTGGCGACAAAAAATTGCATAGTGACAAGGTCACGTGATAGCTAGTACAGATAGAAAAATTCGAAGGCTTGCACACCTGCTATGGGTGGTGTAGGGGTATAGCACGCGTCACGGAATGACGAGGACCCGGGTTCGATTCCCGGCCATAGCTTTACTTTTCGGATTTTTCTATGTGTTCTTATTTTCAGTGTCGTTTAGAAATTTTATGTTTTTAAATTTTATGTTTTTAATGCTTTATTTAAAAATCGTATTCATGTAGAAAACTCAGAAGAGACTAACAGCTTCTCATAGAAAAGGAACATTATAAAATACCTTGATGATCAGGTCGAGGGAATGGGCGATTATAATAGGAATCATGTTATAGGCGATGAGGCTAGCAACCCATCACTATTTTGATTCCATTTTCCACTTATACGCCCACAATCTTACTAAATGTGGCCTGTAGGTATTTATTACCTTAGGCTCTGTCTACCCCGTAAGGGATAAAGACGTGATTTGTGTGTGTGGTGTGTTGATGGTCAGCGTTAGATTCCACAAAAGGCTCTATTTCTCAGCTGCCACTCCTGTAGCTGCGCTAACAAGTCACTTACATTTGAAACTATAGTGTCATACATTCCATTTGTTGATTTAAACAGCTCATGAATATGCAAGAGGCAGATTGGGCATTATTCATATGGCAGCCATCAGGCAGTTACAACGGATTGCCAATGTGAGACGAGTGACGTGTTTTATTAAAACATTGGTGTTTGACATGCATATTTCATATTAGACTTTTACACTGAAATGCTAGTTTCTGATTGTATTTTCGATGTTTCGTTTAGTTTGACTAGTAGAGGCTTTATACGTCTCTACTATAGACTAATGTAATTTAAGGCTCGGGGCCTTATACATCCCTATTATATAAAATGTATTTGATTTAAGTAGAACTTAATGTATTTTATGTTGAAAAAATTACTTTCGGCAAAGTTTCTTGCGGCGCATTCTTCTTGGAAACCATGGTATTTTAGAATCTGCTGGTAGTTTAAAAAAATACATGTAAAAGAGCCCTTGGCGGCCAATTTGCAAAAAAAAAATTTGAATTTTGAATTTTGAGTTACTTATCAAACAAAATAAATATCTCTGACTGCATAGCGATTTGTTGGCAGAAAAAAATTATAATGCTCCGTTTCCCAGATAAAATTAAAAATATTAATTTTTGAGTCTGTAGGTACGTTTTTAATTTATTGTAGGTAAGTATGTAAATGAATATTGGGATAGCAACACTTAAGAATGTACCAGTTGCCGTTCTTCCCGGGCAGATGGTAAAAACCCATCGATTGAATGGGCGAAAATTATAGTAATCATGTTATAGGCGATGCGGCTAGCAACCCATTACTATTTTGATTCCATTTTCCATCTATACCTAGCCCCACAATCTTGCTAAACGTGGCTTAGGTCTTGTCACCTTAAGCTCTGTCTACGTAAGGATAAAGTCGTGACTTGTGTATTGTGTGTAATGAATTGTATTAAGGTTAGGTAGATCCATCGTTATTTTCTTGTGTTTTATGTACAACTAGTTATCTGTCTTAGTTTAACTTAAACCCCTAAGCCACCTTTGCTTTTACAGCATGACGTCAAGTGCATTAAGTCTAACCTGGCATTAAGTTGGCGCTACACTGCCATCCATCTTCCCGCCGATCCATCATGTAGACGCAGCCTTACCTGCACCCTGCAGCTTCAGACGGGAGGTAAACTAACAATGGAAACTGGGATTATTCTAGAACTTACTGTAACTAATATAGAATGGCTTATGTTGTTTGTATTTGTATCTCTCTGTTAAAGAGTTACTTAAAGTTATTAGAGGAAGAAAATCTGAGCACGTTCAAAATGAATTTGACTAGACTTTACAAGTATATCTTTAACTCGATGTTTTTATCTCATTAACATGATTTTGTTTTTTGTTTATGACCTCCTGATAAATAAAAGACACAGATTGTCTCAAGAGTACTTTATTAATTTACTAGCTTCTACCCGCGACTTCGTCTGCGTAGAGTTATACATTAAAACCTTCCTTTTTAATCACTCTATCTATTAAAAAAACCGCATCAAAATCCGTTGTGTAGTTTTGAAGATATAAGCATACATAGAGACATAGGGACACAGATAGCGACTTTGTTTTATACTATGTAGTGATTACAATTTTGTAATTATTTGCTTCCATGCTGGTCTGGGAGCAAAGAAAAAACGTAAAATGTACCAGTTGCTTCTCTTCCCGCGCAGATGGTAAAAGCCCATCGAGAAATCTTAGGAATCATGTTATAGGCGATGCTTGCAACCCATCACTATTTTGATTTGTTGTTAGGTTGTATCCTGTCTACCCCGTAAGGGATAAAGATTATTTACTTATGTATGTATGAAAAAAAAATATATACAGGGTGTAACAGACGCCCCGTACGATAATTCACTGGGGTATATAACCATAGCTATAGAAGCTAAAAAACATATTTTGAAAAAAATTGGAGTTAAAAAAAATTACCTTCATAAAAAAATAATTAACATTTTTTGTGTTTCTCAAAAGGTTGTGCGCCTCTGGTTTTATTTAGGGTCGTAGTTTCAGAATTTAGTGACCGCCCACTCATTCATGCCAGTCCAGCCCCTTAGAGTAACCTTAGAGTGGTGAGCGATAATGCAGCGGTGTCTCACTCGCTCTCGTTTAAAAGTCTGGGGCAGATCCCTATCTGCGGTGCAGACGGCTGGCAGCGAGCGCATGCGGCGGCGCACATCGCGTTCACGGTTTTGCGTTACAGGAAAATCGATAGTTTCCGTATCGATGAAAGTTTAAAGGAAAAAAATCTTAATATCAATGTGTTAGAGTATAGCAAGCTAATACCAGTAAAAGGGTAAGAATTCTTTAAACGACTTTTTATTTGATATATTTAGCTGGTAGTTCAAACTGACATGACATAACAAAATCTTCTAAAACAAACCATAGACGAATCTAGTTATAATAAATAAACATTAACCTCTTTGATGTAAAATACAATCCTAACACTCCCACAATTTTTACATCAACTAAAAGAAAAAAACAATATGTACTCCCCTCTAATACAAACACATAAAGAAACAATAATAGAGTCAGTTATGACAGAAAGAAGCCTCCCACAATTAAGTCATACTAATATGTCAATAAACATAAAACCCGGTTTCTATTAACAGAGAACTTTTGACAAGGTAGGGCTTTTGTTAAGAAATCAGCTAACTGATTAGAGCTTTCAACATATTGTATTGTTAACGTTCCTTGCTCTACTTTTTCTCTAATAAACTTGTACCTTACGTCAATGTGTTTTGATCTCTGATGATATACTGGATTGCAAATTAATCTTATTGCGGCTTGGTTATCTACAAAAAGATTAATAGAATTTTGAGGCTCTCCTAACTCGTACAGGAACTGTTTGAGCCACAAGAGTTCCTTAGTGGCATCGCAAGCAGCCATGAACTCTGCCTCCATGGTGGACAGTGCAATGGTTTGCTGTTTTCGGCTTGTCCACGTTATTGGTCCGTTATTCATTAAAAACAGATAACCGGTTGTTGACTTCCTAGTCTCTATGTCACTAGCATAATCAGAGTCAGAGTAGCCAACTACATTAGCACTATCTTTATATTCTATGCCAAAATGCCTCGTTCCAATTAGATATTTAACTATGTGCTTTACTGCTTTAACATGGTTAGAGTTGGGGTTGTTAACATACCGACAGACTAAATTTACGGCAAACGAGATATCCGGCCGCGATACTAAAGCCAGAAACAACAAAGACCCAACCGCCTCCCTATAAGGAAAACTGACAGACTCTTCCTCTTCCCCAACCGAACTTGTCAACACAGCATTGCAATCTATTGGTGTAGAGCAGGCACTGGCATCAGACATGTTGAACTTTTTTATAATCTGATCGACATAATTAGTTTGACTAACAAAGATAGACTTATCCGTTTTTCTTATCTCTAGCCCTACATAACAGTTCAAGTCTAAAACTTTAATTTCAAAAGTTGTTTTAAGTGCGTTAATAACCACATCGAGGGTATCACGATTTGACGCAAATATAAGGCCATCATCAACATACAGTATTAACAAAACCCTCTCATTATTAAGATGACTGCTAAATACACAACTGTCAGAATCTAACTGCACAAACCCAAACGATTTCAAAAAACCTGTAAACTTAATGTTCCAACACCGAGGCGCTTGTTTGAGTCCGTACAGAGACTTGTTAAGTTTGCATACTTTACCATCATCAGCAACTACTCCCTTTGGAACCTCCATCACAATATCTTCGTCAAGGTCACCATACAAGAACGCCGTCTTGACATCAAACTGTATTATTTCGTAATTATATTTGGCAGCCAAGCTCAACAAGATTCTGATTGAATCGTACCTAGTTGTTGGTGCAAACGTTTCTACATAATCAACGTCTTTAACTTGACTGAAACCTCTAGCGCATAGTCGTGCCTTATACTTTTCTATTTTACCATCTTTCTTCTTCTTAATTTTGAAAATCCACTTTGAAGTAACTGGTTTCTTATCAGTTTTATCAACGATGGTCCACGTATTATTCTGATCATGAGCTTTAAGCTCCTCTTTTATTGCAGCTAGCCATTTACTAGACTCCTGGCATTTGATAGCCTCCTCATAAGTGGATGGTTCATAGGATTCAACCAAATTAACCTCATAATTTACGGGCACTCTCGGTCTAAGAGTCATCGTGGAGGTACTTGGCGCACCGCTCACTGTTCTAGGAGGTTCATAAGTTATGTCATTGTCATCACTACTTCTTATACTTTCATAACTAGTGTCACCTTCTGCTTGTGACTGCGAAATTGATGACTCGCCTGACGGCAAAATTTGCTCTGGTGTCATATCTCTGGTAGATTCATCGATCTCGATTGAGACAAGTTTCTTGCTGAAACAGGAAGTCTCACTAGCTTCATCAAAAGTTACATCACGAGAAATCCTCACTTTATTTGAGTCTGGGTCAAACATCCTATAATTATTTTTTTCGTAGCCCACTAAAATCATTTTCTGACTTTTCTTCTGCCATTTTGTTCTACATGCGTCTGGAACATGAACATATCCACATGAACCAAATATCTTCAAATGTTGAACACTTGGTTTCTCACCAGACCAGATCTCAATTGGTGAAACATTCGGGGTCTGGCTGGAAGACGTTCTGTTCAACAGATACACCGCACAGCCGACAGCTTCTGCCCACAACTTCATGGGCAAACTGCGTCCATAAAGCATTGTACGAGCACTTTCGACAATCGTACGTAGCTCTCTCTCTGCTCGTCCGTTTTGCTGTGGCGTGTATGGGGCAGTACATTCATGCACAATTCCATTTTCGTTTAAATACTGTTTAAAATCGTTATTAACGTACTCGGTACCGTTATCAGTGTGTAAGGTGCCAACATTATGGCCAAACTTATTCAGTACAAGGGCGTTAAACGTCTTAAAATGATCTAGTACCTCACTTTTGTGCCTCATAAAGCAGACATACAGATAACTTGACGATGCATCTTTAAATAAGACAAAATACTTCATACCTTGCACCGAGGACTCACTCATGGGCCCGCAGACGTCGCTGTAGACCAGGTCCCCTGGGCCAAGCTTACCGCGAAGGGAACTGTGAAACGGAATACGGGTTTGCTTTCCATACATGCAGGCTTCACAAACAAAGTCTTCTACATCAGTCTCGTCGCACTGAAGCTGTCCATTTTTAATCATATTCTTAATTTCTTTCAAATTTAAATGGCCAAGTCTTTCATGCCAAACCTTCAAACTTCCTTCTGAAGTTTGCACCGTATTACAACTAGCACTGATGACCGTTTTAAAGTTCATTTCATAAAGATTATTCGACTTTTGCGTTGCGGTTAGAACCACGGCATCGTTTTTGTAAATAAGTGCAGAAATATTCTTCTTTAGGATCACAAATCCTAAACGCATGGCGGCTCCTTCAGAGAATAGATTTCTGCGAAGCTCTGGCACATACAGAACTTCATTCAAAACATTGGTCTCCCATTGTTCATTAAGACACTTCTTTATCAGGACTGTGCCAATGCCATTCACTTTCAGTTCAACTTGATTCCCTAATTTGACCATTCTGCTATAATCACTGCTGTATTCTTGCAGGTTTAGGAAGAAATCCTTTCTATACGTCATGTGTACCGACGCGCCGCTGTCTAGTAACCACACATCATCGTTGTAATCAGCAGCAGCACAGGCACTATCAACAACAGGGAACGCCACCATGTTACTCTTGTCATGATTAGGATTGAGAGCAGGTCTCGGTCCTGACTTCCTCGCCCGACAGTCTCTGGCAAAATGTCCGCGCTTGTTACAATTGTAGCAAACAAAGCGCTGCCGTGTATTCATAGCATCATTCTGCTTCTCCTGGGCTGCCACGAGGGCCACTTCGTTCTGTTCTTCAGCTGTCAGACTGGCTTCTTCATCCATGAGTCGAGCAGTAAGGTTGTGGATTGTTTGGTGCGTTTTATCAAGCGACATCCACGCCTGTCTTAAGGAACGGTACTTAGATGGTAGTGTACTGATAATTTTAGTAATGATAGCAGTCTCACTAATTGTTTCACCGCTATCTTTAAGCTGCTGCGCTAGGCTCTCGACTTTGGAAATATGCTGCGCTACGCCGTCTGACGGACTCATCTTATAGTTATAGAACCTCTCGTGAACCAACATTTTATTGAACTCAGACTTTTGCTCGTAAATCGACTCTAGCTTCTCCATGATTTCCTTCGCATTTTCGCAATTTTCTACGAGCGCAATTTGTCTGTAATCCATCGCGGATGTTATAATAAACATAGCGGTTCCGTCGTTTTTCTTCCACTCCTCACTGACTTTTTCATCTTTCGGTTTCTCTTTGCTGATGTCAATCCCTTTTGCGCGCAAAGCGCATTTAATTTGAAACTTCCACTGACGAAAATTATTTCCATCAAAACGCTCTACATTCATTTTCAATCCTGAAACTTCCATTTTTCACTTTTGACAGGATAAAATTTTCACTTTACATTTCACTTAATTTTATACCGAGATAAATATACTTCACTGCTCTTTACCACTTTTATTGATGCTGGGCCACATAACCTGTTAGAGTATAGCAAGCTAATACCAGTAAAAGGGTAAGAATTCTTTAAACGACTTTTTATTTGATATATTTAGCTGGTAGTTCAAACTGACATGACATAACAAAATCTTCTAAAACAAACCATAGACGAATCTAGTTATAATAAATAAACATTAACCTCTTTGATGTAAAATACAATCCTAACACAATGGTATCGATCACTTAGTTAAAACAATACTATCGTTAGTGTCGATAGCATTGCACAGAAAATTACGAAACTATTGATGCCATCGATACTACTGAAATAATGGTAACATTCGATTATTCAAAACTATCGATGTAATATTGAAAAGCAATTGTATCGATACTATCGATAGTTTGGATCGGCGTCAAGGATCAATTACTATTGATACTATTGTCTTTGCTCAAACTATCGACAGACTATCAAAACACTATCGATATTGGACTATCGAGTGCCAACACTACCACCCTAGTAGCCTAGTGTAAAGAGTGAGCGAGAAGTAGGCGAAGTAGCGAGCCGGAATGAGAAAGAAGAGCTTTGGCGGCTTTGTGGAACCGCGAGTAGCCTAATGTTTGTTTCACTAAGTAGGTAGGTAGGTACGGCAAATTAAATTAAACAAAGCGCACGTTTGAACATGTAGCGATGCTCCATAAAATGTCGTAAAATCATAAATCGTAAAACTTATTGTTGGTGTTGGTAGGTACTTACCGTTTGCATAAAATTACCTCCGGGGGGTCATTGACTTTACCTAGGGTCGTATTTGTAGTAGTAATAAAAATGGCGTCTCCGTCCACTCATTCATAACTCACTCGCTCTCGTTACGTCTGGGGCGGGTAGCGGGTAGCGCGGGGCGGGAGCGCGGTGCCTGTCGGCTTTTTCAAAGCGGGCGCCGCGCGCCGCCGCGCGCCGCCGCGACCGTAAACAGATTTCCAAATTCGAACACACGCCACTTCACAATTAACTAACAATGTTAGCAGTCACACCATGATAAACATTTATCATTTACGATAAATCGCATAATAAGTAAGCACGTGCTAACATGACATGTGGAAATTATACGTAAAATATCCATACCTAACTAAATAAAACACTACTGAATGAACGAGAACCAGAATAACCACTTGAAATATTCCTCATTTAAGTACCACACACGAATACACAAAAGTACACAACCAGAAGCCGTGATGACGTCCTGCGCACATCCGGTCGGGACCCATGCGCGAGCGCTACTGGAGGGAGTAGTACACTGGAAGAGAAAGAGTTAGAGAACGCCAGTGTTGCAATACTCATTCAAAAACCCCAAAATCTATTTTTTTTCTCAAAGAATACAAAAAGTAAATGTGAAATAGTCGTTCGACAAATGCATGGCATGATGGTAAATGCACTCGCAAAATCAACTATAAAATATCCCATTAGCAACTTCAGCATAAAAATGCGTTTATTAGAATAAATCCTATCTTGCCGTACAATTTTAGCTAGGATATCCTGATTTTTTTATCGAAAGAAGTTAAGTAAAACAATAGTAACATAATTAGTCGCAAAAAATGACTTTTATGAATTACGAAAAGAGGTGCATACTTCGCACATTTTCGGGAAATGCCCCGCAAGGAACACTGACGGAACGAATGAAAATAGGGCGGAGCGTCGGCCATGTTTGACTATTTTTTTTAAACCAATAGGAATAGAGGCGTACGGAATCAAAAGAGTTCAATAAACTTAATGTTATCAGCTGTTCAGGTGTAGTGAACATTTTCGTTGAAGATCGTTTTTTACTTTGAAATTTTGAGTGCCGATATTTCGGTGTTCAAGAAGTGCTAATTTTTTTAAATATTTTTTTTAGCCTCCATAGGTATGGTTATATACCCCAGTGAATTATCGTACGGGGTGTCTGTTACACCCTGTATACATACGTGTTTATCCCTTACGGGGTAGACAAAGCCTAAAGTACCAAGACCTAAATACCACGTTTAGCATTATTATGGGTGTATGGATGGAAAGGGGAATCAAAATAGTGATGGATGGCTAGCCACAACTATAACATGATTCCAAAGATTTTCGCCCGGGAAGAGAAGCAACTGGTACATTCTATGTTTTTTCTTTGCTCCCAGACCAACAAAGAAAAATATTCAAACGTAAATTGAAATTCACCGTGCTCTCATGATCAGAAACATAAATTAATCAGTACGTACGATTAAACAATATACAAGCAACGTTCAACAAACTTTCCCGCCCTAGGGACGCAATCAATAAACCCGAAACCAAAGTAAATCGAATGAATCTCACCTCAAAAGTTGGAGTTACGTACAAACAGACAGTACCGTCTGATGTAGCTGTGGAATGGTTAAGTTGCAAATTAAAATTAATAACTTTCTCGGAGTTGGCTTTGAAGAAATTAAGTACACAGACTTTAGGCGCGAGATGTAATGGGAGCATCGACTTAAATAATAACATTAAATTCAAAATTTTAATAACACTCAAGCATTTATCGAGTAAATAAATGAAGGAGGCCTTTGTCATGAGGCACGCCGAATTACGCGATAATTTATATACAAAAAGACTACGCAATGTAATGAAATTGTAGCGAAACGGAATAAAAGGGGCTATATTAGTTTGTCGAGTAATCATACGTGAATAAACAATTTTGTACCAAAATGCCTTACATAATTCGGAAAAGAGCTGATACTCTTCAGACTGTTGGATAGGTTTTTACCAAACATGTCTAAGAATCACCGCAAGAAAGAAAGGCAGATGTTCCGTGGCCAATTAGAGTCGTGTTGACAGAAGATCACTAAGCTTATTATCTAACATCGGATTCAGCTAGCTGTCACATTCTTACAAGAAATGTCAAAATGAACACGATGGCGACTCCGAGCTAGGTAATAAGCCTACAGGTCAAGAGTACACGAAACCGACGAGCGTGTATGAAGAGATTGATGTATGTGGAATAATGTGGATGTAGCGAAAGAGGTATGATCGTAGCAGGTGGAACAAAGTAAGTAGTCTCTGCCTACCCTTATGCTAAAGAGGCGTGACGGTACAAAATGTACATTATTATAGATTATTGAGAGCAAGTTGCTCTCGCAAACGAAGTTTCGTATACTGCCGAAAATTGCTAGTTTTGATAGTTATTTATTTATTTATAGGAAAAAAACAGTCATACATGGCTCATAAACAAATCACAAAGAGTTTATATCATTGACAAAATAGTGTTCACATTGAACATAGCACATTTGAGTAATCCAGCCTCCTAGCTGAATGTAACGGACGCGTAAGGATGCGAAACAAATATAAAAAATACTTAATTTAAACAAAACATATAAGCAAAACTTTTGAAAAAGGAAAATGATAATAAAATAAACTGAAATAAAAAAAAACTTACAATAATTTATATAAACTTTCTCTAAAGGTATGGAAGGAAACGTTAAACAGTAAGTTAAAAAGTACGCCGCGGAAACAACATATCTTCGCTGGAAAGCAAGAATGCTGTAACCCGGTCCATCAATCAAAATCGTTTTTTTGAATATTCTAGTACAAAAAAAAATCTGCGCCGTTTGGTCTATATCTCATGTTTCTACGATTTAAAAAAACATTTACAGCATAAGTGAACTGTCATATTTAGATTATTAACGATCATTAAATTGATGTAACCGTCCTAAAATCCAGTGTTTTTCATAAATGCTAGACTTACAGCAAACCGAGGGTTACCTTTCGTTATAAACACCATGCAGCATATTTGCTTTCCCAAAATATTATTTTTAACCTATTTGAACTAAATTTATGTTAATAATTTGTTTGTTTTAGCTTCCATAATCAATTTGAAAGTTTCAAGTTCACAATTTATGAATCAAAAAGCGGTAAGCGATTATATACGAAAACACATTATTAAATAATATCTCTCAGTGGAACTCCTTCCTTGCTCGTTGAAATTTTATCTCTAATTGTATCCCGCGTAAACAGACTGCGAATTAGCGAATTAATAAAATCAAACCGTTATCCAGATGCGGCATTAAAATTATTCATATTTGCACCGAATTCTTATTTATGGAGTCGCCTAGTTATAACGTCCCAAAGTTAACTAGTTTTTATTCCTAGCGATGGAGCAAATTCACCGCTAGTAGAATCTAAGATATCACGGCGTCTCAGTGTTGCCAGATCTACCTGATTTAAAAAAAAACTACTAATCTACTGCTGGGAACGTTATTATTGAAGAATTCTACCGGCTTTATCCAAATCAGATCGGATCATGTAGTTTTTGTTGTCATGTCGTGTCACCTGGCCTTTATAACACGACATTACTTCATCAGGTTTTGTGAGTTTGTGGTATTTTTATCTGTAGTCCTGAGGGCCGCCCTGACATAACAGGCGAGACAGAGACAGACACAAACCATGTGTACCGTCCTCTAATAACTTTAATAACTATATTGTAAGTGCGATGGGGATAGCACGCTGGCTCGGGATGTCTCGCTGTGAATATGCAGGACCAATCTGAAGGAAATTTCTTATCTCTGGCTGTCGCTCGCCCGCGGGTACTACCTGTGGTACGGAGTATTCCATTTTACCTCATGTGGGTATTAATTATATAATCTACTGATTTTTTCCTCTACCTACTGCTAAAACTTTAATTTTTCTACGGAATACTTCAGATTCTATCTGGCAACACAGCGGCGTCTTCAGATTCTTCAGTATGGTAGCGTCAACCAGATTGTCGTTCATAAATTCAACGGTTCGCTCAAAGTTAACAATTGTCAGCAATCAGGTGACAGCGACTTGAAGTAACTAATCTCCAGTCAGTATCGGAGGCGAGCACTCGCTGACGAGCGGAGCTCAACGGGATTAACAAGTCGCTGCTGTCGTGATTGCGATGCTTTGAGCTGTCTTTTGTTTTACTTTCAAAATCTGTTGTGTTTATTTTATTAGAGTGCCAGTATTTTATACTCGCATATGTACACACAGCAAAGCTATTCGGTAAGCAGGATAGATACGGCGCGAGCGTGCGTAGGTGCTTACCTGATTATATTGCCGTGTGTACATTTGTTTGTCTAGGTGTATCTTCAACCGATTGAGCTGAAATTATGCGTACTTGTGTAAGTCGGATAACAATTCTGGGGGTTACCAATTTTCCATGCTGGTCTGGGAGCAAAGAAAAAACAGAATGTACCAGTTGTTTCTCTTCCCGGGCAGATGGTAAAAGCCCATGGACGACAATCATAGGAGTCATGTTATAGGCGATGCGGCTAGCAACCCATTACTATTTTGATTCCATTTTCCATCTATACCTAGCCCCACAATCTTGCTAAACGTGGCCTGTAGGTCTTGTCACCTTAGGCTCTGTCTACTCCGTAAGACGTGATTTGTGTATTGTGTATTGTATTTGGGGGGGTTACCATGACGTCTTAATGCGATTCAATCCCGATTTAGTATAGGTTCACTTGCTGTCAGATCCGTACTAAAAATGACAGCTAAAACCTGAACTGAGTCGGACTTAAATCACGTTAAGACGTCGTGGTATGAAAACAGACGGACTGATATAAACACAGATGTGCGTGAGTGGAACGAAGACAAAAACCTCAAATGAATCGATTCCTCATCGTTACAGTGATAAATGTTAGCTCACTCGATATATTTGTACTCTGCGTAGTCGATTATAGAGTGAGCGATTTATTCACTCAGCGCGGTAATCGATCTTAATCTGAGAACGCTTGGGGCTTGCGTGTCGTTATATCGGGCGTCTCGAACGCTACTTTGCACTTATTAGCTACAAAAGTATTTTTTTTCTTAGACATTTTACTCAAAGAATCATGTTATAGGCGATACGGCTGGCAACCTATCAGCCCATCACTATTTTGATTCCTCTTTCCACCTATATGCTCACAATCACGTTAAACGTGACCGTTATATTCTAGGCTTTGTCTACCCGTAAGCTGGAAGGAATAAATACGTGATTTATGTGTAAGTATATGCATAATGTAACAAAAAAACCTGAAAATCATTAATAGAGGTGTTCAGGCAAAACTCATTCAACCACCTACTGAAGTATTTCGTATATTTAAAACAATGTAACTTTTTACATTGACGACATAATATTTTTTTACGTTGATGACATTATGTACGCCTGTATCGACGACATTATATTTTTTTACATTGATGACATAATATTTTTTTAGATTGATGACATTATGTACGCCTACAATGTGGTAGGAAAATTATTGAACATCTTATTCACTTAGGCGTATCTGATGACTACGCGTCAGGGGTGGCACTCGGATAGTATTTCATACACATGCCATTGATATCGGGTCAATGGACTGACGTGATAGATAGTGAACATGGTTTGCCGAAGCGACGGTAGGTGGAGCTGGCTAAGTAATGATTGTGGATTCATGCCTTTTAAGGTTATGTTAGTCTGCAATAATACTTTTGGTGAATGGAATTGATACACAGGAATGGTACTTAAGTGTGCAGTCAGTGATTGCATTATCTCTGTGAAGTAATACACGAATGCTTTTACGTCACTCTAGGCCGTAAATGGGAATATTACGCCCGCTTCGCGGGCAGAAAATCTCACTTCATGGTCAAGGCAACACGTAAAACTTTATACAAACCACGGGCGGTAATTCGTAAAGCCCCAGATCGCATATTTATAGCCCTCAGCTTCGGTTCGGGCCTGTAATGTACTATTACGTTTTTGGCCTATGACAATCTAGCTTAAGAAAAGTTTCCTGCGGAATTTAGACAGCGAACATGTAAATTGTTCCAGAAGTTCCAAAATATACGCTATCGACGGCAGTATTTATAGAATCCAGTGTAAGTAGACCCTGTTTCTTATTAATATGCATTGTATGCGTGGTGTCATTTTATATTGGTTAATACAGACGGACATCAAAATTAAGATTTACAAACCTTTTCATTAATTGTGTTAAATTATAAATTAAGAGCTAGCTTTGTACCTACCAACGAGTTTGTAGCAGGACTTAAAGCACACAGCGTCAAGTAATTTTAGTTTGATGCTGACCCGATCATATAAGTTACATTCTTTCTTTTTAAAGTACTAAAGTATTAAAAAACTGTTCACAAACTTTTATTTAACAGCTTCTCACCCCGTAAAATCCAGCAACTAACACCAGCCCAAAAGAATTAGTTCCGACCCATAGACATTTGTGCAAAGACGCCACATTATCAAGGATTTCCCTGGTTTTCCTGGAGTTTCCCCATTTGCCGGGTCTAACGAGCTCGGGGTGATTAGCTGGTAGTTTCCCGGGATTTTTATGAAGGTTGCACTTCCGTGAAAGTACACTCGAGGACTCTAATTGTTGATCCAGTGTAGAACGCTGTTGTATTAACATTGCCAATCCTTTACAACGTGTTTATAAACACAAAAAGGCGACATTATGTAAGCCTGCAATGTGGTAGGAAAATTATTGAACATCTTTCACTTAGGCGTATCTGATGACAAAGCGTAGGTCATATCACCTCTGGCTCAGTCTACCCCGTGAGGGATAAATCATCCATGTTATTCTTTCATTCAATCTCTACCCATCCCCAATCATCAGTGATATTAGGTATGTGTCCCGTTCTTTCGCAAAAACCTACGGCAAAAACCTTAAGGCGCAACCTTCCCAGCCTCCCGTTTGGCTGCAGACAATCGATCCCTCCGTATAACTCAATTAATTAGGGCCATCAATCTAACGGAGACGAATCATCGGCTCACTTCAAACGATATATCTTGTGGTGTGCAGAGAACGCATTAGTAAGCATTGTTTAATTGATAAATTAACTGACGCAATTACTACACAGCTAATAGTATACAAGAATTAAGTAATAGAGTGCAAATACTACTAATATAAACTTACATAGGTACTGTAAGAGCCCTGAGGAGGCACAGACTCTACGACGGGATGATGTAGCTCAGATGGGTTACAATTCTATTTAATTAAACTTTGAAAATGAGTTCAGTATTTTATTTATCTTTTTAGCTCATTCAAATCAATACATCTGCTTCCAATGGGGAATAAGCAGACTCTGACTTTTCTCTTGTTTCGAATTCTAGTTTATTTTTAATTTTTATATTTAAGATTCGAATTCGATAAAGAGTAAAGAAGGAGTCTTTACAGTACTGTAAGGCTCTGAGGGGTGTAGCCAGTTCTACATCAAACTAATTTGACACTCCTGGATTTATTCGAGATGTACGGTATCTTGGCGCTCTGAGCCAAAATTTTCATCTAATTAATAAAATATCATATAGATCCATAACCGTGTTTTATTTTAAATTCTTTATCTTTTAATATTCAAAGTAACAGCAGCAATGCTTTCAGAGGCAGCTGTTCAGGTAATGTCACAAAGAAAAACTTGTTTTTTCCGATTCATCATAAATTCTGAAATCAAATTGTTAATATTTGCATTACCTGCCAGCGAGTTGGTTTGTATATACAAAGTCAAGTTCCTACAATACATACATATATAATATCACTTCTTTATCCCTCACGGGGTAGACAGAACCTTAGGTAACAAAACCCTAAGGTCTTGTTTAGCATGATTAAGGGCGTATAGGTAGAAAGGGAAATCAAAATAATGCTGGCCTAGCCGCATCGCCCGTAACATGATTCCTAAGACTTTCGCCCAAATATAAACATTATAATGTAATATTATAAATGCGGAAGTTAGTGACGATGTGAGCGAGTGTGTGTGTATGTTTGTTACTTCACGCTGAAACGACGGAACGTATTTGGATCAAATTTGCAACGGAGTTAGCTGGTACCCAAGATTAAAACATAGGCTACTTTAACCCCGGAAAGTTGCATAGTTCCCGTGGGATAGCGATAAACATGTCAAAGGTCGTAGCTGCCTAGTCTTGTCAATATAATTTTAATGAGTCTGATTTGTAAGCGGACGAAGTAGCGGGCAGAAGCAAGCATGTATATCGATGTATATCGATTTACATATTCAATGAACAACAAATGCCCCAATCAGTGGTTGGTATTTGAGCAATTATGCTAGCTTAGACTAAGGTCAGTGTTAGGTTATCTATGATGACATCTCTGTCTGTTTTGAAGTAATAAATAGAGACGGAATCATAGATAACTGGATAAGATAACTTGCTGAGTTTGATCTAAATCCGCCCAGTCGTTTCAGCGTGGAGAAGTAACAAACATACACACTGACATAACAACAAACACAATAATGCTGAGTTGGGACCATTTTTTGACATTTTTGTTTATCTAAATTTCTAAACGACACTTGAAATTTTCTACCCGTTACTAGATGTCACGTGACCTTTTTATTACTCAGCGAATTTTTGTCGCTAAGCGTCATCTGTTTTAAATGATGTGTCTGTACGACACAATTACAAACTCTCGTGAAACATCTACTGCTCACCAGGGTCGAAAGAAGGCGCTGTTTGCTACCTGCTATGGGTGGTGTAGGGGTATAGCACGCGTAACGGAATGACGAGGATCCGGGTTCGATTCCCGGCCATAGCTTTACTTTTCGGATTTTTCTGTGTTCTCATTTTCACTGACATTTAGATTTTTTCTTTTTTCTCTTTCTTTCCTTCACACTCACTCAGAAACTCTCGCATTAATAATATTAGGATTAATCCGTGTACGTTTTTGAATTATAGCTCATACTCGTATTCTCATGTTGCGCAGCCCCTATTGTGTTCGTGGAATAATTCCCGATTTTTCGCACTATCTCTTTCACGCGTCGGCGGCGCCCGGCAGGTGGAAAGATAAACTTAACGTTTGTATTCTGATTTTGCAGCTAAAACGGTTTCTGATAAAACGACGGACGATAAATTGTGAATTTTTAGAACCTTCGTTCGTTGTTGTTGATGTTTCAAATTATATTGAAACGCAGTGAACTCTGATACTGTTCAGAACTATATGAGCAGAAGATATTATTTATACATACACTAGTTTCTGCCCGCGACTTCGTCTGCGTAGAATCATACATAAAAACCTTCCCCTTGAATCACTATATCTATTAAAAAAACCGCATCAAAATCCGTTGTGTAGTTTTAAAGATATAAGCATAGGTACAAAGAGACATAGGGATATGGGGACAGAGAAAGCGACTTTGTTTTATACTATGTAGTGATAGTGATACATACATACATGCATACTACCAATTACCAGTTGCTTCTCTTGCGCAGATGGTAAAAGCCCATCGAGGGTATGGGCGAAAATCTTAGGAGTCATGTTATAGCTAGCTGGCGATGCGGCAACCCATCACTGTTTAGATTTCCCTTACCACCTTTACGCCCTTAATCGTGCTAAACGTGGCCTTAAAGTTTTGTTGCATTAGGCTCTGTCTACCCCGTAAGGGATAAAGACGTGACATACCATCACGCCTCTTTCCCACAGGGGTAGGCAGAGACTACTTTGTTCCACTTGCTGCGATCCTGACATAATTCTTTGGCTTCATCCACATTCATCAATCTCTTTATACATACTCCTGACTTATTTATATTATTTTTATATAAATTCATTATTATGACAATAGATCATGGCTGTATTAACTTTTTTTAGTAATGAGTGTCATACATTATACGTCCGTGATGGATAAACTGTTGGTTCTAATTTTATATTTGTTAACATCTCTGTACACAGTTAAACAATAAACGTTATTCTATTCTATTCTATTCTATTGGTTTGTCATGATTCTTTTGATTTTTTACAAGCTATTAACTTGCAATTTAATGTACCTATGTAAGTATGTTTGTCCGGGTGGAATCTTGAGACTCAATTTTCAAGCAGATGAGATGTAAGTCAGATGACAATACAATAATCTGGTAGTCGAACTCTGGTGGTCCAGCCCGGACCGTCTCCGCAGGCGGAAGCTCTTCAACGGTAGGTTCGATTGACTTGATATTTGGTTCACATGTGTAGGGTAGACAAAGCAAGTACAGTCAACAAAAAAGCTAGTATCTAAATTAATTTTTTAGGTTAGATGTAAGAGAATGAGGAAGTCATTTTGGAAACCTATACGAAGATTAACTAGGAGTAGACCGACAGGTTTGAAAGCAGTTATGACGGTACATTTTGGTACGTGTTTTTATAATAAAATTACATACTAACGAACTTCACCTATCATCACTACATAGTATAAAATAAAGTCGCTTTTTCTGTCCCCGTGTCCGTATGTATGCTTATATCTTCAAAACCAGTCAACGGATTTTGATGCGGTTTTTTTAATAGATAGAGTGATCCAAGAGGAAGGTTTATATAAAATACATGCATAATATACCGTGCGAAGCCGGGGCAGGTCGCTAGTTTGAAATAATTCCTTACATAATTTCCGTGAATTTGAATAATCCCTCTTACCATTTAAAATTACATAATCTAAGCAATCAATACTAAATTGCCATGCACTCTTAAGGCCTCTGTACGACTAATGGTGGCTCAACACGCCACATCAAGTTTCTTATTAAACAGCAATTTTGACCATTATTATATAATCTTTATGGAGTTAATTCCCAAACACAGCCGTTACGAGGTGGTAAGCTTTGTATTATGACTTGCTTTTATTAAAAATAGCTTATTTTAGTGCCTATTTGATGGTGCTTTAATGGTTATTAGATGCTTGGGACACAATAGGGAAAAATGCAAAAGTTTACTTCTCGGATTTTTCTATGTGTTCTAATTTTCAGTAATATTTAGATACCTATTTAATTTCTAACGGTAAAACCGTTAAAGTAAACATAAAAATCAAGAAAAAAAAATCTTGATTCATTTGATAGTACCTATCGTTTGAAAAACAGCGCTTTCTCTCGTCCCTGGTGAGCAGTAGAAGTTCCGCGGGAGTTTGTAATTGTGTCATATAGACACATCATTTAAACAGATGACGCTTAGCGACAAAAATTCGCATAGTAACAAGGTCACGTGACAGCTAGTAACAGGTAGAAAAATTCGAAGACTACCCACCTGCTATGGGTGGTGTAGGGGTATAGCACGCGTCACGGAATGACGAGATTTTTCTATGCGCTCTAATTTTTCGGTGACATTTAGAAATTTGCAAGAGTTTGAATATAACTTAATACTAGTTATTTTTGGTGCATAATGACAATCAAAATTAATCCGTGCAGGGTTACTAAGAGTAAGTTTTCGTTCACATAACACGTCTCAATCGTGTTTGGAACAGTTTGTTGCCGTTCCGAATCGCAATCAACGCCGCCAATTGCAATTGAGACATGCACGTGATCGCGTTGTCTGACCCTAAATGTTCTGTACACCTGCCTCGTACCCCGCGGGAAGATAGAACTCGATTGCCACCGGCTTGCCTATTTAAATATACTTGATGCCACGCCATTGCAATTACCATGTGGAACCGTCTCAAAATGAATGTCATAGTGACGCTACGTTAAATTGACAAGGAAAATCATGTAATGTTTACTATGAGAATGTTCTACGGTGGGTCTGCGGCGTTAGCATAACTAATGTGATTCAAATCCAATTCAGTTTAGGTTCGTCCCTGTCAGATCTGTACTAAGAATGACAGCTAAAACCTGAACTGAGTCGGAATTGAATCGCATTAAGTCGTCACGAATGCCATACCAGAAATAGAATAAAAATAGAAATTGAATTTACCAGTTGCTTCTCTTCCCGCTGAAATGTTTATAATTTTAGGTAGTTGCTAAGAGATAAATTAAAAAAAATGATATTTGTTTCAATCCACTTTATTGTGAGCAGACCGAACAGATTGTCATCACACAACACTTATTTAAAAAGTAAAATACTTATTTTAAACGTAAACGACTTATTTTTACGTATTACAGGTAACCGATTAAGACTCACAATTTGATATGTGGGTAGTTCAAGTAGTTACCTTAGGCTACTTTAGGGTATCCTAAGTACCAGTATATAACACAGGGTATGGTTAAGCGTGGTTTGGCTGATCTACGTTCGTTTTATGATTAATTGTATAGAATATCTTAGCTGCAGCCCGGTCGGGCAAATCCGCGGGCAACCGATGCGGGATCGGCTCGGGTAGGTCGGCCGAAGCAGCCGGGACTAAACCGCCGGTGACACAACCAGCCGTGATCAAACAGCCGTGATCAAACAGCCGTGATCAAACACCTCCTGGAATACACCGGGGCATTGGGTTGTAGCAAGCGGTTATGCAGGCGAGCATAGTGACTCTAAATTCCACTTCCGTTGTGCAAAAGCAAAGGTGGGTAGGCTTAGAAAGTTGAAAAGTGGTAAGTGGAATGGCTCTAGATGTTCCAGCAGCGCGCTACACACAAGGGACTTCGTCCCGGGTATCTTCCAGAAGCATTCCGCTCGGGGCGGAGTAAGAAATTTAGTGAATAGTTTAAATGAAGTTATTATTGAGAAGGTAAAAGTAAATAAGTAGGTAGGTTACGGTTACGGTTACCCAGTGGTAACAGATCACAAGAATGAAAATATGCACTGTCAGGGCGCAGATTAATGGTTAATTTAATTTGGTAAAATTATAGAAAAACATCCAATTCCTCAGGAATTGGCTAGGCCAAGCTCAGGAGAATAAAAGAAGATGAAAATTCGGCACTAGGAAACGATCTGGGCCCAAAATTGCCCACAAGACACTTTGGGCAATCTACCCCCGAAGTAGCAAGGATATGCAAAGCGAACTTACTTGTCAGAGGCGGAATCAGGGTATCTGCGGGACGTGGACGCTGGGACCGCTTCTGCGACAGCTCGGCGGAACGCGGCGCAGGTGGAAGATGTTTTAATGCTGAAATATGGTAACCAAGATTAATTGAATGTTCCAACCAGATCCCTAACCTCGAACGCGTAATACGCTGTACTTACAATTTGGGGGTAGGCTTCAGTCTTGCCACGCAGCAGGCCAGATCGGAGCAAAGATTATCAATTAAATGGTATAAATTCTAGGCCAGCGCGGAACGTGGCGCTGTAATAAAAAACCAGAGAATAGTATCACGAAATACTTTACGAACACTAGCAAGCCAAAGGTACAATTTGCAAGAACTCACCTGAGTAGAACGAGGATTTAAATTAGCACTGAGGGTAACAATTACGAGGAGACTTTCCGCTGGAGATTATTAATATAAAAGTGCTCGTCATCTTCGGACAGACAAATTTATCCCCTCGATCGAATGAGAATCGATACATTCACAAACTGAATGAATGTAATCATGAATGTGTTGCCGTAATCGAAGGTAGTTCCTAACCTCGAAAGGTGGGTAAATCTAATTATGACAGGAGTAGTTGCAACAAGGGTAATCTGACATGATTAGTCGGAGATAAAATATTCCGGATCTCTGAAACGATAACATAACAACCAGGAAAAAATGTGGGATGAATAAACAACAACTTTGAGGCTAATATTCACACAAACAACCATTCAGCTGTCGTTATTTCCGGGGTAAAATTTAGAAACTGGTAACACTTACGCTAGAGCGCTACCACAGAATATGCATCGATGGAACTCGAATGAACTTGATGAATGGACATGATGAATGGGCTGTCTGTCGTAAAGAATCTGAAAGGAAAACCATAAACAACCTGCTGCATACTATACGATTATGAATGAACAAACAGGCTCGGCAACATAATGAGGAGCGTTTAATTTTTGACGTTTCAAACGATGACAAGACAAGAGGTGTTAACCTACATTCGCTTGACAGATGATGGTTAGATTTCTTGTAAACAATGTCTCCAGGGAGTGAAAACTGTGAATTTAAATGTGAAAGTATGCTAATTATCAGCTTCCGCCACCAATTTCCTTCCGAGGAGCACTGGAGACACGCAACTGTGGCTTGTAATGATGATGAAAGCTGAAGGAATGTGAACAATCGTAAGTTGGTAAAATATAACCATTACACCGCGCAGATGGTAAAAGCCCATCGAGGATTGGCGATAGTCTTAGGAATCATGTTATAGGCGATGCGGCTAGCAACCCACCACTATTTTGATTTCCATTTCCACCTATACGCCCTTAAACATGCTAAACGTGGCCTTAAGGTTTTGTTGCCTTAGATTAGACTCTGTCTACCCCGACGTCACGCTAACGCCCTGGAATCAAATGGCTCAACTGTACAGCGAAAATTATCAAGATGAATCTATTTCTCTGTGTGCCATGCACTCGAAAACCTCAGCATCCCGACTCAATTAATCCGCTCGGGTTCTTTTACCCCACAGTTTTACCCGAACCCATTTATCAGAACGGGTAATTTACCCACGTCCGACGCAGGTGGCGCCAGTGTGTCCACGGGACAGATAGGTAAACAAATAATAGGGTTGTCTTGAAGTGACACACACTGTCAGTTAGATTCCTGGGAGGATCTTAATCTAATTAAAAAAAATCGGTTTTTCTATGACAATGCTTACTGGATGACGTAAAATGTTATTAAGACAGGGGTTCTCAAAGGCCCCGACGTTTAAAAAAAGTACTTTACTCGCGTACTTTTGCTGAACCGTTTCTGAGAGTTCAGACATTTTCAGAGACATTTGAGACAGTAAAAATCCCAATTTCTTTATGTTAAGTACTTGAACACAGATCCGAATACACATTATGCATCTTTTTCTATGACATATTATGTTACTAAATTTATATAGTACTAGCCTTCCGTCCGCAGCTTCGCCCGCGATAAATTAATTTTCCCGTAGGAATAGGTATTTTCCCGCGGTAAAAAGTAGCCTATGTCAGTGATAATGTAGTTTTGTAACGGCAAAAGAATTTTTAAAATCAGTCCAGTAGTTTCGGAGCCTATTCAATGCAAACAAACAAACAAACAAAGAATCAAATTTTACCTCTTTATAATATTAGTATAGATATCATTATATCCATTTATTTGCGTTAAAGTAGTCTCAATGTACCTAAGTTCAAATTTTAATACATGGGACGTTATCACGGACATCAAATTTAAAGATGTCCTTAAATTTGATGTCCGTGAAAATGAATAAGCTGGAAGAATATAACATGGATTTCTTTGCAAGTGTATTATATCGATAATAATTAGGTGTTAATTTCAACTTTATAATAATAATAATAATAATCATTTATTTCAGATAACAAAAGATCCATAAAGAGTACATTAATTGATAAGAAAATAATAATAAAATAAAATAAAATAATCAATAATACAGGCTGTTTCGTACTTCGTTCAATTACTGTCTAACTAGCACAAGATAGTTTTCCCCTTTTTCTATTAATTTTAATCAATCAAAGTCGATAGCAAACTTTAATGCAGGTACGAACCAAACGCTTTTCAAAAAAAAGGAGTATCAAAACGCAGCATCTCTAAGACAGTGCTGCCAACGGTCAAATAGCACAACCTTTATAAACAGCCGTTCAGTGTGTGTCGCGACCTAAGCCGCTCCGCTCAAAATTCCAAAATTCAAATCTCAAGAATCAAAATTCTAGCACCAAAACAGTCCAGATAACGCCTGTGGAACACACAACGCCGGGGGCCCCCAGGAGCAACGTTCCCGAAAGCCTAGGTAAGTGTCTGCATTACTCTCATTGCTATCGAAGATTTTCCCCAACATAAGTTTCGAACCGGATTTATCGTTTATTTTATCTGGTTATTTGTTTAAACTCGCGTTTTTAACTGTTTTGTGCTAACGTTTTTTAAGAATTCTATGCGCTTAGCACGGGTTCTACCGCCAGCCATAAAATATTAACATCAAGTTTTCGAGCATCTGTCGTATTATTTTGCGATAATACCGGTGTGTACAGTGAGATCTCAACGAGATCTTTCTAATTATATAATAATATAGTTTCATAGGGTTTTGAGCGATATTTTTCGAAATTACATTTCGTTATTTTTTCCGCCACACGGCGCGGTAGTTAACATCGCCGCGCGCTCGCCGCCGCCAGCGACGGCCGTTACGGCGCCTAAACTCATCGCCGTATATAGATTCCAAAAAAGTTACCAAAGATGGCCGAACGTCACGTCACAAGTGTCATTTTCATTATGACATTCCAGATGTAACCAACCGATGCACATTAATAAAAAATAGTCAATAATATTTTGTTGTTATTTAAGTGTAAAGATTATCCTAAGTTTTTGACGTTTCCTATAATATACGTCAACAACGAAAATTATCGCGAGCACAGAAAGCATTCGATCAATCCGAACGCCAGATGCCGAATGAAATGAAGTGACAATTTGATTTGGAGATGTCATGGTGGGTGGCCCTGTGGCCGCCATGTTTACCATAAAGTTTGCTACACGTGATTTGTTGTCAATATTTCTACGTGCATATCAAAATTATTTTATAAATAGTGTATAGGTACGCAAATTATAACATTAATAGTATCCAAATGTTGTTTAAACCTGAAGTATTACCACTGTAATATGAACTTTTCTTCTACAAAAGAGTTTCAACCAAATTTCTGTAGGTGAAATTAATATTGATATGAAATAATTTATTTATGTGGTTGCATTTAATTTTAACTTTACAATTCTATATAAATAAATTACTTATGTATTATATTTATCAAAGTTAAAACATACCGATGCAAAACTTTTTTATTTTATTGGCAACACACGAGTAGTTTTTTTGGAATCTAAATACGGCGTTTAGTATAAGTCTAGAAGACTCTGACCTGCCGCGTTAAGCTTGTTGTACACTGGAATCATTGTAACAATTTTGCGTGTAAATTTTATTTCTATTTCTATTCCCTGCTATTTCCTAGTGGTTAAGGTATTGCGTACCGAATCTATTTGCGGCCATTGTATTTTCGTACATGTTCCATACCTGTTCAGATATTTCATATTGAACGCGTCATTTTATAAATTTTTTATTACACATTGCGTGTTAAATTACACATTTCCCCCTTGGTTTGCAACAAGGCATTTTATTTACACTTAACAAGAAATTACAACGTCGTCATACCCACAACGTAAATTTTATATCAAATTACAACGATGGAACTTGAACCATTAATTTTCGAACGTGATTTGGCTCTAAATAGTATCCAACGTATTGTAGATTGTTCCAACAACTTATCCGAATTCAGAGTTCGTGTTAAGGAATTAAATTCTATAAAGAAATCCTTCTTCCAAGTTCAAGCAAAAATCGAAAAACATTCGGTAAAACTTGGAGATTTCTGTAAGGAACAACACTTAGCAACGCGTAATCAATTCGATTCGTTATATTATGAGATTCAAATAATATTGGATACTATGAAGGAAACGCGTAGACAAAGCACCGCCGGTGTGTCTCCGCCCTGCGGGCGCGACGCGCAAGATCTGACCAAAGTCCACGTCAAGTTACCCACTCTGTCGTTGCAATCATTTGAAGGGAAACTAACCGAATGGAATGCATTTTATGATTTGTACAAATCTCTTGTGCATGATAACGATTGCTTAACGAATGTAGAACGATTTCGTTATTTATTATTGTCATTAAAGGGTGAACCTTACAACCTAATAAAATCTATTCCGGTTACTGAGGTCAATTACGACAGTGCCCTGCAGGTATTAATAAATCGTTATGACAACAAACGTATTGTTGCAACTAAACACTTTGATAATATTTTTGATGTAGAACCGGTCAATGATAAAAACATTGAGCCGAGCTTACGCAACTTGTTAAATACCTATCATGAAAACATTACGGCCTTATATTCTTTAGGGTTCCCAGTGTCCGAATGGAGCTTTGTTCTCTTAAATATTTTGCTACGTAAAATTACGTCTAATATTCGTCGACGTTTTGAATTATCTTTGCAATCGTCAAGTGACATTCCTAATGTCAAGGAGTTGGTGGTGTTCCTTAACAAGGAGCTATCGACGACGGAGGTGATGTCGTCCGCGCGGCTGCCGAGCGCGGTGCGGCCCGCGCCTGCCGGCCCGCTGCCGCCGCCCGCGTTCTCGCGCCCCGCGCACGCCCAGCGCCGTGCGCTGTCGCTGTCTCGCTCGCACTCTGATGCGCAACAGAGCAAGCATGATGTGCCGCGATCTCCTGTTTCTTCCTTTTCACATTCCGCACGAACCATGAGTGTTCATGCTGCAACTGCAGCTGACTATTTAAATAAAATTAAATGTGCATACTGTAAGGATAATTCTCATCCATTATATAAATGTGATAATTTTCAAAAACTTACTTTCGCCGAACGCAAACGTTTCGTCACAGAGAATAAAGTTTGTTACAATTGCTTGTTTATCGGTCACGACACAAAGGACTGTAAATCGCGCCATAGTTGCCGCGTTTGCTCTCAGCGTCATCACTCCTCATTACATGAGGATGTGCCCGTTCAGAACGTCACATTAACGACGGAATGTTCTACGTCCTCCGAGTTGCGCTCGGTAGCGGACTCTTCGCCCACTCCATTACATGGGGATTCGGGCCCTTTCAATAATAAAAATTGTACGGTTTTGCTAACCACCGCGCTTGTTAACATCCGTCCCATGGACAATGCGCGCCGCCCGGCGCGCCCCGTGCGCGCGCTCGTGGACCAGGGCTCCCAAGCCACACTTATCACGGAGTCGTGCGTGCAGCGGCTCGGCCTGCCGCGTCGCCCCGCGCACACCAGCACTACTGTTTCAGGCATCGGCGATAGCAACGAGCGACCGCGTGGTTACGCGTTGTGTGAGGTCACACCACACGACAAGCCCGAACCGAAGCTTTATATAGAAGCGCTTATTTTACCCAAGATAACAAGCTACATTCCAAACATTCCGCGTTCATTCGAACAAATTTCACACCTTCAAGGTCTTTCCTTGGCAGACCCAGAACTGCGTTCTGCGCGTCCTGTCGAACTCCTTCTGGGGTCGGATTACAGTGATAGCATACTGCTTCACGACAACATAAAAGGCCCGCAGGGAACCCCTGTGGCCATTAATAGTATCTTTGGCTACCTACTCAATGGTAGAATTTCCCATACTTATCTAGGACGGGTTAGCACTAACCTTAGTACATGTCAGTTGGACATGCAACTCCAAAAGTTTTGGGAACTTGAGTCTATTCCAGAAGAGACTTGTCTTTCAAAAGATGAGGCTTTGTGCGAGTCCATTTTCGTGAACACTCACAAACGCGATTCGACAGGCAAATACACTGTTTCTCTTCCCTTTAAGGAGAACGCGCCTCCTTTAGGTGAATCCCGTCTTATCGCCCTCTCACGTTTATCAAAACTAGAGGCCCGATTATCGCGTGATCCTGCTTTACGAGCTGAATACAACACTTGTCTTCAACAATACTTGGATATGGGTCACATGGAGCCGGTCTCTGATTCCGCGAACGGTGACATGCCTCCTTATTATATTCCTCATCATTGTGTGGTAAAAAAATCTGCTGCCACTACACAGCTACGCGTAGTGTACGATGCTTCGTGTAAAACAACGTCGGGTCGTTCTCTCAATGATAATCTCCTTACAGGACAGAAGCTTCACCAAGATATCTCCGAAGTTCTTTTAAAATATAGGCTTCATAAAATCGTTTTTACAGCTGACATAAAAATGATGTATCGCTTCATCAATATCTGCAAAGAACACCGCGACTTTCAACGAATTCTTTGGCGATTCTCGCCTCTCGATCCAGTACAGGAATACCGCCTGTGCACGGTGACTTTCGGCGTAGCCTCTGCACCATTTTTGGCCTTACGTACGCTCCGTCAATTAGCAATTGACGAGGCGGCCGACTTCCCACTTGCTTCGCAGGTGCTTCTCAATAATGTCTTTGTGGACGATGTCGTCACTGGTGCCGATGCATTGGACGATGCTCTCGTTCTTCAACGTCAGCTCACGTCTATTTGCAAAGCCGGAACTTTCGAACTCCGCAAGTGGACAAGTAATAGTTCCGAATTCTTATCTCAGGTTGTGAAAAATGACGAACATCATGACGACTCTCTTATACTTTCCGCACTTGACACTGACACTTCAGTAAAAGTGCTAGGTCTCAAATGGAATCCCAAATCAGATACCTTTACCTATAAAACGGACACTCCTTCGCGTAAATGTACGAAGCGTATTATGCTTGCTGAAATTGCAAAGATCTACGATCCTCTGGGCTTCCTTAGCCCTATAACCTTGTATGTCAAGCATTTAATTCAACTCCTGTGGGTATCAGGTACAGGGTGGGATGACTCTCCTCCTCAGGGTGTCTGCGAATTGTGGTATAAATTTCTTGATGAACTTCCGCTACTTCAAAATATCTCTTTACCTCGTCATGTTCTTCCAAGCACTCATAATGTGCAACTTCACGGTTTTTCGGACGCATCCGAAAAGGCGTACTCCGCCTGCGTTTATATTCGTGTCACAGACGTAGACGGTGCGATCAGTTCCCATCTCCTGCTAGGCAAGACCAAGGTTGCGCCCTTGAAACGTCTATCAGTCCCACGCTTAGAATTGTGTGGCGCATTACTCTTGTCCAAGCTCATTAAACGGATAATCACTGCTTATACGAATGTCTTATCGTTCGACCAAGTCTTCGCTTGGTGCGACTCATCAATCACACTTGGCTGGTTGCGCTCATCCCCAGACAAGTGGCGAACTTACGTGTGTAACCGCATCGCGGAAACCACAAGTAACGTGCCTGCTGCACAATGGCATCATGTGCGATCTGCTGATAACCCCGCGGACCCCGCGTCCCGAGGGGTTCTTCCGTCACACTTGGACCATCAACAATGGTTCCATGGACCCTCCTGGCTCACTAAGCCGCAGCCAGAGTGGCCGATCTCTCATATCAATTGTCATACCGACGAAGAGCGTCGTAAACACATTCTTGTCACTAAGGAGAATGAGTCTAATCTCGAGTTCCTTGAACGGTTTTCTTCACTGTCTAAAATGTTGCGTGTCGTGGCATTGATCTTTCGATTTTATCATAAATGTCGAAAGACTCTAACGTACTCTACAACGCATATAACGGTTCCAGAGACCAAGCAGGCTCTCACTCGGATCATTTCTCTTGTTCAATCTGAACAATTTTCATCGGATATTTCTCGCCTCAAGGAGGATGATATATGTACGAAACGCCTTCAAAGGCTAAAACCCTTTGTGGATGACGCCGGACTTCTCAGGGTCGGCGGCAGAATAAATCGTGCCAACGTTCCGTACGATGCTAGGCATCAAATCGTTTTACCTAAACGACACCATTTTACCAATCTACTTATAGATTTTTATCATAAAACAAACCTGCACGTAGGTCCTCAAACTTTACAATTTATACTAGCACAGACGTACTGGATCTTGTGCGCTCGCGACGCGGTCCGCATGCGCACTCGCCGCTGCGTGCGCTGCTTCCGCGCGCGACCGGTCGCTCCGCAGCCGCCTATGGCTCAGCTGCCGGCCGCTAGAGTTCGATCTCTACGTCCGTTTCTACACGTAGGGATAGACTTTGCCGGGCATTTTAATCTCAAATCTAGCAAGTTTAAAAATGCGAAAATATATAAATCTTACGTTTGCGTTTTCGTATGCATGTCAACGAAAGCTATTCATCTGGAACTCGTCCCGGATCTTTCAACAGAAGCATTTCTAAACGTGTTACGCCGTTTCATATCACGCCGTGGGCTATGTACTGATATTTACTCTGACAACGGTCGTAATTTCGTTGGCTGTGATCGTTATCTATCTGAACTCTACACTTTTCTCCGAAACGAATCTAATGAGTCTTCCATTAACCAGCAACTAGCTGACATGGCCATAACGTGGCATTTCAACCCTCCGTACGCGAGTCACTTTGGTGGCATTTACGAGGCCGCAGTTCGTTCTTTTAAGACTCACTTACATCGAGTTATAGGTACACTTACACTCACAAATGACGAGTTTAACACACTCCTTTGTCAAATTGAGGCAGTTCTCAATTCGAGACCACTCAGCAGTTTGAGTAATGATCCCTCGGATCCTTTACCACTCACACCCGGACATTTCCTCATCGGGGAACCATTGAACGCACTCCCAGAATTCGATTTATCCAACGACAATCCGAACCGTCTCGTCAGATGGCAGGTTATCCAGCAAGCTGTTCAGCATTTTTGGAAACGCTGGAGTATAGAGTATCTCCATCAGCTACAACAGCGGGGTAAATGGTTCCGCGACGAGTCTCACACACATACGACTCTCCGCGAGGGCTCTGTGGTCGTGTTGATCGACAACACGCTGCCGCCACTGCAGTGGCGACTGGCGCGCGTGCTGCAACTGCACCCGGGCGCCGACGGTGTTACACGCGTGGTCACTGTACGCATCGGTAATACCGTAACCAAGCGACCTGTAGTCAAGGTCTGCCCGCTGCCTCTCGAATAGGCATTTCCTTACTACTTCACTACATGTTATATATAGTATTAAGTTAGCATAATTTCTTAATAAAATAAGCATTATTTTATGGTCGGCGGCATGTTTCGTACTTCGTTCAATTACTGTCTAACTAGCACAAGATAGTTTTCCCCTTTTTCTATTAATTTTAATCAATCAAAGTCGATAGCAAACTTTAATGCAGGTACGAACCAAACGCTTTTCAAAAAAAAGGAGTATCAAAACGCAGCATCTCTAAGACAGTGCTGCCAACGGTCAAATAGCACAACCTTTATAAACAGCCGTTCAGTGTGTGTCGCGACCTAAGCCGCTCCGCTCAAAATTCCAAAATTCAAATCTCAAGAATCAAAATTCTAGCACCAAAACAGTCCAGATAACGCCTGTGGAACACACAACGCCGGGGGCCCCCAGGAGCAACGTTCCCGAAAGCCTAGGTAAGTGTCTGCATTACTCTCATTGCTATCGAAGATTTTCCCCAACACAGGCAATAATCACAATATTAGTTGAAAATTAACTTACATACTACAATTAAATTAATACCTTCTCTCCGACACAGCTACTGGCACATGTCTACTGCAGCAGTGTCGGATAAAAGTACAGTCGATCCTGTCTGCGATGACACTCAAGATTACGTTGGGGCTGGCTCGCACTCTGCGCACCAGGGAGAGTGCCCGCTGTCGCATAGTGGTGTGGAAGCACGCGGTGCGAGCCTCTGCAAACATGGCCGAGGCGCTACAGAAACGAGGCAGCCCCACAATTACCCTGAACGCATTATTGTAGAGGACGCGGAGGTCGCTGTAACTTCGCTTTGTGTAGTCTGCCCACAGGCTGCCCGTGTAAAGAGATGTGCAGTATGCTTTAAATAAAGTAATTTTGACCTCCCGGGAGCATCGTGCAAACCTGCGGGCTATCATATTTGCTCTTATTGACAGCGCCCTCCGTTCCCGCGCAATATCCGCATCATCCTTGAGGTCGGCAGTGACTATGTGCCCCAGGTACTTGAATTGAGTGACCATTACTAAAGGCGTACCATTCAACACGATCGGTGGTACCTCCTGTGGGCGCTTTGTACCAGCCCTGAAGACCATACACTGACTCTTTTTCACGTTGTACTTCAACCCGTGGCCACTTGCATAGTCCTCACAGATCCGTACCAGCTTCCTCAGGCCGCAGACCGACGCGCTCAGCAACACCATGTCGTCTGCGTAACTCAAGTTATTTACACATACGTCATCTACATGGCACCCGACATGCTGGTTGCTGAGCTCGACGATTAGCTCGTTCATGTACAGATTGAATAGGGTTGGTGAAGATAGTCCCCCCTGCCTGACACCACATTCGAGTACATATGGATCCGACATTGCACCCGCCCATCTCACACTATTAGATTGGTTCGCGTACCAGTACTGGAACATACTAACGAGTTCCAGTGGCAATTTTACACTCCTCAGTTTGTCCCATAGAAGGTCGTACTGAACCAAGTCAAAGGCCTTCGACAGGTCGAGAAAGCAAGCATATACCGGAGTCTTACGATTTGTGTAGTATTTGACGGTATGCTTAAAACATAGAACCGTGCTTTCCGTACTCAGACTAGGACGAAACCCGAACTGGTTGTCTTTCAATGTCACGAACTTATCCAACTGCGCATTAAGCAGTCCGTCAAACACTTTAGCAATTATTGTAGCAAGCGATATTGGCCTGTAATTACTTTTATCGCTAAGATCACCGGTTTTATTCTTCACCACAGGCACTACAATTGTTTTCATAAAATCGTCTGGCAAGTAAGAATGGCTCACACACAACGAAAAGAACATAGCCAGTATTCTATTAATATGTGGCCCACCGTGGAGTAGGTGCTCCACGCTCAATCCATCATGCCCCGGCGATTTGCCTCTCGATATACGCTTTATGGTGTCAGCGACGTCTTTTGCAAGAAACGTGGTCTCAACCATAGGACTGCCAAAGTCGGCATTGAGCACCCTCCTCCTACTACCCACAGGTGGGCTCACCGAAAAGTGTCTCTTAAAAACATTAGCAATGTCCTCAGGGTCACTAACCCCCTCGACGCTCAAAGGAAAGCCAGGCCTCACATTAACCTTGCCAGTATCTTGCCAAAAGCCACGAAAGTTTCCCTTAGAGTGATTTAGTGCAAGAGAGTCCATTTTTAATTGTTCTTGATGGTCTTGGCACCACTTTAATCTAGACTTAAATACTCGTTTGCTTTGGTACATTTCTTCATATACAAGGCCTGACTTCGGCTTACCGCACATCACCCATTCCCTAAATTTCAACCTGGCTTCCGCGTGAGCCCCGCGAATATGCTCATTCCATCCCACTACACGCGGTCCACCCCCCCTCTTTTTCCTACTTTCTCGACCCACCACTGCCGCTCCACGAAGGGCCGTTACCATATCAGAATAAAGCTTGTCCAATATTCGCTTGTGGCCACTATCATTACAAAAGCAATTAGCACAGTTAACACATTCAGAAGGAAAGTCAATTAATTTTAACCTCCTGTGACATTCATAATTATACATAATGATTTGTTCCTTGTCTCTTACACCCCAGATGACATCCTTGTTCAAATTATCAATGTTTAAAGATACTTTAGGATTTATACATTTAAAATTGCATGTAATAATAAGAGGGCAGTGATCCGACCAGAGGGTGTCATGCATCACTTCAACATCAATAACCGATTGCTTCGCCGAGTGAGTCACAACACAGTGATCTAACCAACTAGTGGTGCCGTGTGCATCACTAACGTATGTAAAAGTGCACGAGTCCAAACCTAGCATATCAAAATTTTATACCTTTGCGCGTTCCTGAGAAAAAGTGTCGTGACGGATAGAGAAAAATGAGGAATGAAGTAATCTTCATCATCAACATCGTATCAGCCGTAGGACGTCCACTTTTGGACGAAGGCCTCCCCCATAGACCACCAGTTGCCTCAGTTAGAAGCGGCATCCACCGTGAACCCGCGACTTTAACCAGGTCATCCGTCCAACACGTCGCGATCTCCACTCGAGAACCTTTCGTCTCCAACGAAGATCTTATAGTTCAGTTTTCCTTTAGAGGTAGAACCCTATATATATAAGTTTTTTGCTTAAGTAGGCTGCATTCTACCTTTTTTTTAACGTGTGGAAAATGCGCCTTATGCATCTCCGCGCTCGGGGCAGCACGAACGGAGGTATGATGGGCTCTCCAACTCGCCGCTGCCTTCCCTATGGAAGGAGGGGAGAGGCCTACCGTCTAAAAACACACACGTTCCCTCCAGGCCTTGAACTGCGGGCGTTGCGGGCGCACTACGGTGACCACCGCAACGAAGGCTGCATTCTACCTGCATTTAAGAGTTTATCACCCAGACAAAACCCGCAGCGTTACCACGGCCTTATCTCACTCGTCTTTCACCCGAAGAAGGGATGTCAATATTGACAGAACACTCGACCGAATTGGCCCGAGTCGCGCCGACCGAATCGGCAATATTTTCACAATAAACACAGTGCCATTTGGTAGGGAAATTGTAGGCAGCCAGTAAATTGGGTGAGAGCTTTGTTTTATGACTGTTGACTTACTTACGAGGGTTTTTTCTGTGCCCTTTTGATTTGGGATGTGGAAGTCCATAGCAGTGTCAAGTGGTGAAAGGGTTTCTTAGAAGTTGGTACACTCTTGACTTAGTAGATGCGGTCGTTCTTGAGGAAATCGGTTGAGTGGTTAAGCATGAAAGAGTAACAAATAGACAAATAGAATTGCTTTCGCATTTATAATAGTCATCTATCAGCTAGTACGCCCACTGTTGGACATAGGCCTCCCTCATAAACCTCCAGTTACCTCGGTTGGGAGCGGCGTGCATTGGCCGAGAACTTGCGAATTCAACCAGGTAATTCGTCCACCTCGTTGGTGGACATTCTACGCTGCGCTTGCCGCGCGGTCTCCACTCGAGAACCTATCAGCCCCAACGACCATCTGTTCTCGGTGCTATATGGCCTGATTACTGCCACTTCAACGAGCTAATTCGCTTGGCTATGTCGATGACTCTTGTTCTTCTACGTATCTTCTTATTTCTGATTCAAACCCGTAGAGCAACTCCAAACATAGCTCGCTGAGCAACTCGGACTCTATTCATAAGGACTATAGGATATGGAATACAATACAATACAAATACTCTTTATTGAACATCACAAATCAGTACAAAACAATACAGAAACAAAGACCAAAGTCTAGTCTTTGATCTCAAAATTACATACGTACATACATAAATCACGTCTTTATCCCGTACGGGTAGACGGAGCCTAAGGTAACAAGACTCAAAAGCCACGTTTAGCAGGATTGTGGGCATATAGATGGAAATGGGAATCAAAATAGTGATGGGTTGCTAGCCCATCGCCTATAATATGATTCCTATGATCTTCACCCATTCCCTCGATGGGCTTTTACCATAAGCGCGGGAAGAGGAGCAACAGGTACATTCTATACTCTTTCTTTAGTCCCAGACCAGCATGGAAGACAAATTTTCCTAAGATAATTGTTTACGCATTCGTCTTTGGTTCATTTATAATTGTGACGCATCTGAATCAATGAGCAACAGAACAGGCGAATACAAATTGAGTATATTTATAGACTATTGCTATCTCTTTCTTCTAATCTGTGATGAAATCACCCAACACCTTCGAAAGGCGTTAAATACCAATGTTTGCGCAGGCACCCTCCAGCTCTTCAAGATTATTCCCGTGTTCGTTCAGATAATGCCTATTTACGTTTTGTTTGCCCTTCGACTCTGTAAACTCTTTATTTTTTACAATATTAAATGTTTGTTCTATGCTGGGCGCAAAGAAATTTAATTTCCATAAAGGGTGCCCCCTATCTTCAATCTAGCAGTGAATAAATGTTACCACATCTTTCTACTCCTTAACTTATTTTGGTGAAAAAACCAGCATTCATACTTACTTTTTACAGAACTATTTCTACAAAAATACTTATAAAAAAGCTACGTTCAGTATTTTGCTTTTAAAATATTTATCATCTCCAGCATAAATACATCCCACTGCTGGGCACAGGCCTCCACTTAGAACGAGAGAGCTTGGGCTATAATTCCCACATACTCCGTAGTGTGCACTTATAATGTTAGTGAGGATTGTTTTAAATTTCAAATGTCACTGAAATTTAGGACACAGTAAAATACGAAAAGTAAAGCTGTGGCCGGGAATCGGAAATCGAGTGGGTAGCCTTCGAATTTTTCTTCCTGTTACTAGCTGTCACGTGACCTTGTTACTATGCGAATTTTTGTCGCTAAGCGTCATCTGTTTGAATGATGTGTCTGTACGACACAATTACAAACTCCCGTGGAACATCTACTGCTCACCAGGGACGAGAGAAGGCGCTGTATTTCAAATGATAGGTACTATCAAATGAATCAAGAAATTTAATTTCTTGATTTTTTATGTTTACTTTTACGGTTTTACCGTTAGAAATTAAATTTGTAAATGTCACTGAAAATTAGGACACATAGAAAAATCCGAAAAGTAAAGCTAGCTCGTCATTGATTGTTTTGTATAATGTAGTAACACATAGAACTTATGCGATACTGCCAAAGTAGAGCACTTAACTAGAACTCTTCAACTCTCAAAACACTAGATCAGGTGCAACAGAGTAAAGTTTCAGCAATAAACCCTAACGTACGACAGGAATCAATACATTGTAGCCAAGTTGCACTTCGTAGCCGGGGGCATAGAGAACATTACTAAATAGAGAGGCTATAAAGCCGGGTGCTCATCTGCGAGCTGTAACTGCCACTTTTGCATACACACGTCGTCAACCCTTACGTGGTAGACAGAGCCCAAGGTAACAAAACCTTAAGGCCACGTTTAGCATGATTAAGGGCGTATAGGTGGGAAAGCAAAATAGTGATGTTGCTAGCCGCATCGCCTATAACATGATTCCTAAAACTGTCGCCTATTCCCTCGATAGGCTTTTACCATCTGTGCGGGAAGAGAAGCAACTGGTAAATCCTATGTTTTTCCTTTGCTCCCAAACCAGCATGGAAGTACACACAGCACTTTTGCACATTACAGTAAATTGCTAAAAAAAAAGTTACAGAGCCTAAGGTAACAAGACTCAAAGGCCGCGTTTAGCATGATTGTGTGCGTATAGGTGGAAATTGGAATCAAAATAGTGATGGGTTGCTAGCCGCATCGCCTATAATATGATTTCTATGATTTTTGCCCATCCCCTCGATGGGCTTTTACCTTTTTTTTTTTTTTTTTTTTTTTTTTTTTTTATATGAATTGGAAGGCAAACGAGCAAGTGGGTCACCTGATGGTAAGTGATCACCACGGCCCATAGACACCCGCAACCCCGGAGGGATTGCAGATGCGTTGCCAACCTAGAGGACTAAGATGCAATGCCTCTTGTGCCCGTAATTTCCCCGGCGGTCTTACTCTCCACACCGGAACACAGCAGTGCAAGCACTGCTACTTAGCGGCAGGATTAGCGAGTAAGATGGTGGTAGCGATCCGGACGGACCTTGCACAAGGCCCCTACCACCCGCAAAACCTCCGCAGGAAGCGAAACAACTGACACATTCTGTTATTTCTTTGCTCCAGACCAGTTTGGAAGAACCGTCAATTCACAATACCAAAACATCACAAAGCTTAATTAACATGAAAGCAGGGGTGATCTTAAAACATAACGCTCGAAGACACCCCAGGTTTAGCGCCATTGTAATGCACACTCGAGTCATAAATATGACTTAACAGGCCCCAAAGTCCGCAAATCCAGCCGACACCTCGCTATGAATATTAAATGTAATAACCTTGATTATTGTCTCGAACGTTTAAAACAAGGGAAATTGAGATCGTGATGCCAATACAAACGAGCAAGAGTTTCTTATTACCAAGTTGGATGAGATTTTTCCTCTGGCAAGAATACTAATTGACGAGTGACTTCGTTTTTTGGGTTCCGCGTCTTTCCATGCCAATGGGGCCCTGATAAGGCTCTGCTATCTATCCGTCCATTCATTACAGATTAACATACATACAGATTTAACTACCGTTCAGTTAAAACGGCTCAGACATATCAGCGTCTTGACCAAAAAAATTTAGCGCGACTACAAGCCCACGGAAAAAAAACATGTGAAATGAACCAGCGTGATTAAAGCTTAGAAGGCTGTTATTGTATCATAAAATAACTCTGAGCGCTATGCCGTCATTTCTGAGCGGTACAGATTTTTTCCATAGATAGGGACATAGGGACAGAGAAAGCGACTTTGTTTTATACTATGTAGTGATAGTGATACTATTCGTGTATATCGTGTTACAATACTTTTTTTATCGCCACGGAACCAATCGTGTGCAAATCCGGTTCGCGCTTTGCCGGTGTTTTTAACACGATTTTGGGCTGTTTTTCTAGATTGAGTTAGCAAGTTGGCGAAGTCTGAACAGTTGCTGAAGTATGTGGATAAACTTAAATATGGAATTATGGGCTTGTAAATTGGATTATTTAAATGCGGTCTTTTGAAGTTAACAAAGTAACTGATACCACGCTTTGTTTGTCAATTTTAATAATTTGTGTTCATTTGACGACTGGATAGCCTAGTGGTTAGTGACCCTGACTATGAAGCTAGAGGTCCCGGGTTCGAATCCCGATAGGGGCAGACAGTTGTATGGTGAATACGAATGTTTGTGCCCGAGTCATGGATGTTGTATCTATTTAAGTATGTATTTATCTACATTATATAAGTATGTTTATCCGTTGCCTGGTACCCATAGCACAAGCTTTGCTTAGTTTGGGGCTGGGTCAATTGGTGTAATATGTCCCAAGATATTTATTTATTTATTTATTTATTTATTTATTTATTTATTTATTTATTTATTTATTTATTTATTTATTTATTTATTTATTTATTTATTTATTTATTTGTTTGCTGGTCTGGGAGCAAAGAAAAAACATAGAATGTACCAGATGCTTCTCTTCCCGCGCAAATGGTAAAAACCCATTGAGGGAATGGGCGAAAATCATAGGAATCATGTTATAGGCGATGCGGCTACCAACCCACCACTATGTTGATTCCACTTTCCACCTCTACGCCCTCAGTGTCTTGCTAAACATGGCCTGTAGGTCTTGTTGCCTTAGGCTCTGTCTACCCTGTAAGGGATAAAGACGTGATTTGTGTATGTATGTATGTATGTACTTTTTTGTAAAAAATAAGGTGGCAAAGCATGAAAAGACCTCTATCTGAGGACACTCGTAACACCAGAGGTCTGAAGACACGTTGCTAACTCAGAGAGCTAAAATAAAATAACCTTGGCACTAGTGAGAAAGATTAGAGAATGAAACCCAAAATAATTGAAAAACTTTATTTGACGAGAAATTTTCAGCGGTAGAGAAGGCTTAACTACTTATTATAAAGAAAATAAAATAAAAGCTATGGTAGCCTATTGGTTTGACATGTGGCCTCTCAAGCATAGAGTTGTGGGTTCGAATCCCGGCTTCGCACAGAATTTTCGGGATTTTTGTACGAAATTACATTTCAAATTTATCATGAGCTTTTCGGTGAAGGAAAACATCGTGAGCAAACCTGGACACATTTTCGAAGTAACTCAATGGTGTGTGCAGTTCCCAATCCGCATTGGGCCCGCATTGGAACAATAGCCCAATCCCTCTCATTCTGAGAGGAGGCCTGTGCCTGTGCTGGGACGTATATAGGATGAAAATAAAATCATGACTGCAGTCGAATAAACTTAAAAAAAAGTCAATCACGCTTTAACGATTATCAAACACCTCGACACACCCTCCCTTCGAAGATTCTTCAAAAAAATGACAACTTAATAAAACAAATCATTGTCACTGATTTAATTATAATTCGAAACAAAAAATATATTTCCGGGACCGCCAAAAAGTGCAGCCCTCAGCCCTCCAAGGCTGTTAACGAAGGGCTGGGGGCCGGGGCCGGAGCCCTGCATCGCGGCCCAGCGAACTGCAATAAGAGGATTCTACACCCTTCTTGGTGCTTGGTGCAAGGGAGGAACTGCCAGAGAAAGATGTGACGGTTACAAGGTGTATCTGAATTATGCTGGAACTAGTTTCCCGTGATTCCGTCTGTGCAGAATTAGGTTATCGCAATCCCGCGAGAACTACGCTGTTTTCCGGGATAAACATTATATGTCCTTTTCCGGGACTGAAACTATCTGTATACTAAATTCCAGCTAAATCGGTTCATTGGTCAAAGCATTAAAAGGTAATGGACAGACAGACAGAGTTACTTTTGAATTTTTATTATTTAATACTAGCTATCCCGTGGGAACTACGCGATTTCCCCGGACTGGAACTACGCGATTTCCCCGGACTGAAACTAGCTCTGTACCAAATTTCATTAAAATCGGTTCAATGGTTTAGTCGTGAAAGCTTGTCTACCTCGGGACGCAAATTTTATTTGAGCTGTTTGGAAGCAGAGGGTCGGGGGTTCGAGCTCGGGCTCGCACTTCTAAATTTTTCGTTATTTATGTCCGATTACATTTGAAATTTACCATGAGTTTTTCGGTGAAGGAAAACGTAAGGAAACCTGCACACATCTGCGAAGCAAGTCAAAATGGTGTGTGTAAAGCTCCCAATCCACACTGAGCCCACTGGGACGTATATAGGCTAGAAATGATGACGTCTTGAATAGGTAATAAACTAAGCACCACTTTGGAATGTATGTTCTAGTGATGGGATAGCTTGCGGGCCTCAGCTCCGCTACCACCCGTCACTCGTACCAAACAATAAAAGAGGAAATTGCATTAAATTATAAGTCGACGAGCAATCACGTTTTGTTTCTAGAGTCGGATTTAACGGTTTGAACAAATCCCAGCTCTTAATTAGTAAATTTAAAAGCTTATTCCTATAAATGGCGGATGTCAGCTGTCTCTGAGTCGAGGCCATTAAGAGCCGTGCAGTTCATCTGACGTCTATAGGATGTTCATTATTGTTTCAGTGAATTGCTCCTTTCACCATGAAACCGTTTGTTCTTGTGGGAAAAGCTATATCCACTAGATTGTCGGAGCACATACCCAGTATGAGAAAACAGGATGAAGGGTTCTGCTGTCGCCGAACATTCAATGGCATCTTATTCACATTATATCAGGTTTAATAGTGTCCGTAGTGGTGAGAGAAAAGTTTTTCATGCCGCAGAAAGTACGTGAAGCCATCGAAATAAGTCGGTATTCCAATTTTAACCGTGATAACGGACGGGTGGCTCCGAGTTGGAAAACTGTTTTAAATATTGGCCAAACGGTGAGTGTGAGTGAACCTTTACGAAGGCGTGATCAGTGTTGTGTGCTGCCCTACTTTTGACAATAATAAAAATGACGATGAAAACGAGGGTAGTTGTGCGCCGCTGTCTGCTGCGCCGAGTAGCCACGCGAGCGAATCGGCGCGTAGTGTTCATTTCGCTACCACCGGTGCGAGCGCTCCGGGAGGAAGGACTACGAACCAGTCCGAAACATGTCGAGCAACATTTCGTTTTTTTTTTGTGTAATTATGAGTGAATTGCTCGCTTATACACGGTGAACTGAATGTCGTTCAGCGTATTGTACAGAATGGTTAAGGAGATTGGGACTTTACAATAAGTACGATTGGTTTTAAGTGGATTACGGGCTACGGGATTTTGGCTGAACATGTTCCTCGTAGTGTTACTTACCAACCAAACCAATTTTATAACTTTTTAAACTCACCGAGTATCTCCCACCAAACCCTATCTACCTACTACCTATTGGAATTTCCACAGACTTTCAACATCAGTATGCAGTGCACTAGTACACTATTTTTTATGGATCTACATGTTTTAATTATTTTTTCTTTGTAACTATTTTTGAGTTGCTTAAACTTTTTTTACAGACACAATCATCAAAATCAATTCATAATTTTGACGGAGTAATTGCATAATAAATATCCAAAACCAACAGTCAAATTAAAAAACATCTTCTTGGGCAACCTTTAAAAATACAACCATTTCACACATTACAATTCAGTCCACTCACTGCACACAACACCGGTGCAGAAATCGATGGTGTTTTAAATAAAAAATGTAATATTTTCGAAGGAACAACGTTATCTCTTGGCAGGAATCCAAAGACCTAATTTGCGGCCGTGGACAGAATCACAACGAGCAACAGTAGGCAATTGGAGCAATCGGCAGAACCGGGCCGATGCGAATCGATAAATTGTAGCACGTTGCTTCATTGTCTATGTGAGAGGATAGTTTATGGCCTTCTTTGTCTCATTAAGTAATGTTCACAAGCCTTTGATTAGCCCATACTTCCATCATCATCTACAGACTATAACAACATACATACACATACACAAATCACGTCTTTATCCCTTACGGGGTAGACAGAGCCTAAGGTAACAAGACCTAGGCCACGTTTAGCAAGATTGTGGGCGTATAGGTGGAAAAAGGAATCAAAATAGTGGTGGGTTGCTAGCCGCATCGCCTATGACATAATTCCTAAGAATTACGCTCATTCCCTCGATGGGATTTTACCATCTGCGCGGGACGAGAAGCAACTGGTACATTCTATGTTTTTCCTTTGCTCCCAGACCAGCATGGAAGTAGACTATAACAAGACATTTTAAAATAACGTACACACAAAATCGAGACAAATCTAAGACGAGCTGTGCAGGAGCTATGCTCGGAGTTTCTTTGCGCGACAGCATCCGGAATACGGAGATTCACCGAAGAACTAGAGTCACCAACATAGCTCGAAGAGTGTGTACGTTGAGGTGGCAATGGGCAGGCCACTTCGCTCGTAGCAGACAACCGTTGGGGGAGAAAAGTTCTCCAGTGGCGACCACGAACCGGAAGACGCAGTGTTGGCAGTCCTCCTACTAGGTGAACCGACGACATCGTCAAATTTGCGGGAAACCGGTGGATGCAGGTGGCCAGTTGTCTTTGTTCAACAGTGGACATCTTCAGGCTGATGATGATGACGATGACACACAAAATCACGTCTTTATCCCTCACGAGGGCACGGTAACAAGACCTAAAGGCCACGTTTGGCATGATGTGGGAGCATATGTGGAAAGGGTATTCGAAATAATGACGGGTCGCTAGCAGCATCGCGTCCAACAAAGTTATGGTTGTCAATTGTTTCACACTCTTGGTCGAAGTTCAAAGTGTACGGTGACAAAGTGGTGAAAGAGGTGACTCAGTTTTAAATGAATCAACCTAACCATCTGCTGACATATTCTAGAATAGTTTTGAGACTCCATGTATAGGTCCCAATGACCTCCTGACACTGACACAGACCTCCTGTCAGAATGAGTGTAGATTATGTGGATTAAAGCCTTCACACAGACCATTGAACTTCTTCGCAGGTGTGGGTGACACTGAGAGATAGAATGAAGAATAGTGATAAGGGAACCTGCTGATGTGAAAGATGATATAGTGACTTGGATAGAAAAAAGTATGCTAAGTGGGTTTGATCACGCCGAGTGGATGGACTCTAAATGGATGCGTTAGAAGGCGAAGGCCTAGAAAGACGTTCCAGGGCCAAATAGGCGTTTTGAAAAAGTCAGTTTAGAAGTACCCGAAAGCGACGAGCATGTATGAAGAGATTGATGAATGTGGATGAAGCGAAAGAGTTATGTCAGGATCGCAGCAAGTGGAACAAAGTGCCTATCCCTGTGGGAAAGAGGCGTCACGCTATGTATGTATGTATGTAGATTTAGATTCCCTCACGATATTTTCCTTCACCAGAAAACATTATGAAAATTCTTAATGTAATTTCGAACATAACTTCCGAGTTAAAGCTACGCGTAGTTTCATTTAATTACACATATCCAAAGCCACTGCTAGCCCTCCGTTGATAATTGTTAGCTGTAGCCGTCGTATAAATAAATTCTTATTACTTAGCCTTAATAACACGGCCGGTCTAACCGTTAGCGTGCACTATCGGCCATTTTGTAATTCAGCCGCCATTTTATGAATCGTTATTTGTTTGTGATTTCATCGAACGGAGAGCGTTGGCGAATACCAATGTGTTTTGGTTCTGATTAAATAATCGTGTTTCAGAAATAGGATTTGAACTATTTTGAATGGTTTTCTTTAGCTTGTCGTTGATACTGGTGAGTAAAAATTAGTCTCTCACAACACAATGAAATATAGGAGCCCACTTAATGAGGGCCGCTCAGGACCGGTCTTTACGGCGCTCTTTAAGTAAGGTCTTTTTTTTAACAAGGGGAAAATCTAGGCACGGGGATGCCTAGGAGTATATTAAACTCCTCCACCGCTTCCGAAGGGGTATACTCTCAGTCTGGTGTGATGGGGACACAGTGGGATACCACAAGGGTTTCACCACTAACGCCCTCCCCCCTGGTGGCCCCGTATTCAGCCAGGACTGCTCCAAGAAGAGGAGGGCCCGTACGTTGGGCCCGTCTTCCGTTAGACGATGAGACCGTGCAATGCAGGTAGGTAATGCTTTGGGAAAGGCCTATGTTCAGCAGTGGACATCTTTTGGATGACGATAAAGAGTATTTTTAAGCATTAATTTAATTATTTCCTTTAGTCCCATCTCGTAGCCAGATTTAGTAGCTGGCTTCCAAATCGAAGAAATAATCCCGATTCGAAACTGGCTACGAAACGGGAATTCTTCAGTCCCACGTCGTAGCCAGGTTTACAAGCTGGCTTCCAAATAGGAGAAACGGGATTTTTTAAGTCTTGATCCAATCTCTTTGCTCTTTCGTTTTTTAATAATCTTAAAGGAAATCTGGCTGCGAGATGGGAAAATCTTTCCTATATAGTAGCTAGCTTAGCTACAAGATGGGAAAACACATTTCCCATTTCGTAGTTAGCTACCAAATTTGACTACGAGATGGGAAAAGCGTTCCCATTTGGTAGCTAGCTACCAAATCTGGCTACGAGATGGGACTAAAGAAGTAAGTTTCATAATAAAATTGTTTTAGGTTTCATAACAATCAAATTATAAGACACCTTCTATTGATAGCTTTAAAACATCTCACTCGAAGTGTGCCATAATTATTCCGCAATCTCATAATCTCCGAACAATGCGCCTATCTCAAGTGTTTATGCGCGGGCATCGAACCGGTACAGGCAAAGGGCCGTAACTCAACTTATAATGGAGAAAGTGAAGCGGAATAAATCTACCAACTCAGCCGCTGCTAGTTTCGAGGAATTAGACTTAGCAAGTTTTAGATAGGTGCCGGTCAAAAACACATTTTTTGTTGTTGGGCTCAGACCTGTCAGTGTGCGAGGTATTAATAATAATAATAATAATAATAATCTTTATTTGCAGAAAAAATGGTACGGTAAGGTGTTACATTTTGAAATTGAACATCATTTTTTGCTAAATATTAGCATGCAACATTAAAAACTTATACCTATGACTCTAAATTTACTTAAATTGAAAATAATTCGCTCACTGAGTAGAACAGTTTCTCATGCAGCCAGTTGTACATTTTCACTCTAAATTGGTTAAATGGGAGTTCTGTTATATTTGTAGGTATAGCATTATAAATTTTGACACACATGCAGTAACAGTTTTTCCTACTTAACGCTGTCGTCGGTAATGCATCATACACAAGTCTGTTTCCATGCCTTTTATTAGTGCGACCGGTATCTTTAGCCTTCTTAAATAACTCTGGATGTTTTTTTACAAATACCACTACTTCGAAAATATACATGCAAGGCAGAGGTAACAGTTTAAATTTTTTGAACAGCGGTCTGCATGATTCATATTGGGGCACACCACAAAACGCTCTTATGCATTTTTTTTGGCTAATAAATGCTCTGTTTACGTCCGTCGAGTTTCCCCATAATAACAATCCATATCGCAGCACCGACGCTACGTAACCATGATATGCTAGTAGAACCGTGTCTATGTTGGAAGTCCTGCGTAGTCTATTTATAACGTACACAAACTGATTCACCTTGCAGCAGACTTTATCGACTTGAGCTTTCCAATTACAATTTTTATCTAAAATTAAGCCTAAGAAGGGCATTGTGTCAACATCCATAATAGTATTATTATTATCACTTATATTTAGAGGCATACAATTGTTTTTCACATTACAAAATTGAACTAATTTAGTTTTACTAAGGTTAACACTTAAATTATTATAATCAAGCCAGTCTATTATTAACTTGACCGCATTATTAATTTCAGAATTCAAATTGAATTTATCTTCACAAGTAATAAGTAATGAAATATCGTCAGCAAAAAGTGTACATTTGTGAGTAGTAATGTCTGGGAGATCGTTTATGTATAATAGAAACAATAATGGTCCGAGCACGCTACCTTGTGGCACACCGGAGTCGTTAATTCTGTATTCGGATCTAAATTTAGTGACTTTATAGTTCTGTATATTCGAAATTTCCACGCATTGCTCCCTGTTCTCAAGGTAAGATTGTATCCAATCTAATGCAACACCTCGAATACCGTAGTTATGAAGCTTATTTATTAACAGTTTATGAGATACACAATCAAACGCTTTTGTCATATCAAAGAACACAACGGCTGTCGCCTTTTTCCTATCGATATTTTTAACAACGTTATTTATCAAATTGAAAGTAGCCAATGTAGTACATTTATTTTTTTGAAAGCCGTTTTGTTCCTTTTTTAGAATGTTGTGTTTGTGCAAGAAAGATAAGACTCTTTTGTATATAGCTCTCTCGAAAATTTTAGATATTACTGGAATTAGCGTGATAGGTCGGTAGTTAGACATTTGCATTACATCACCTTTCTTAAATAACGGTTTCACTATTGAATATTTCAAGACCTCTGGAAATACACCTTGTTCGAAAGAGCTATTTATCAGATGAGTCAAAATGGGCCCTATTTCGAAAACAACAGATTTCAAGACTTTTGTGCTTATGTCATCATATCCGGTTGCGTTTGTGTTCCTTAATGAACGTATTATGTTAATAGTTTCATTTACAGTTAGCGGCTCCAAAAATATAGTTTTATCCAGAATTTGAGTGCAAGTATTTTTTTGGGTAGCGGTATTTTGCTTTTTCGTCGACTGTATAAAATAATTATTAAATTCATTCGCAATTAAATTAGGGTCATTGATATTTATTTCATTTACATTAATGTCATGTATGTATTGTGAGTTTAACTTGTCACTCGGTTCGTCTTTAATAATGTTCCAACAAGCTTTGGGTTTATTTTTGGAGTTCAAGATATAACGATTGTTGCACAGAATATGAGCTTTGTGGATGCAAGTCCTTAGTAGGGAAGAGTATGTATCATACAGTTTCCTACTGTTTTCCGATTTCTCAAAATAGTATCGATAACGAAGAATTCTTTTTTTCCTACAGCTTATTTTTAATCCTTTCGTAATCCACTTAAGAGGTTTTGTTTTATTTGACAACTTTATTTCAATTTCTGGGAAACACAGCTTGTAAAACAGGGAAACAGTGTTGTGAAAAACTCCGAATGCGTCGTTAAATTCGGTTTTTTCATACACTTCGGAAAAAGATAAACTGGCTAGACATTTTCTAAATTTTTCTATGTTTTCCTGGCTATAATCTCTCTTAATTAAAGTTTTGGCTTTTTTACAAATAATTTTTTTAGTAACCGGTATATCTAGCATCTGGGCATGATGATCGGATAATCCCAAGTGAAGTACACGACCTACAGCCTCATTGATGTTGCTTGCTATGTGGTCTATGCAAGTCTGTAATCTAGTTGGATTCATTATTTTTAACTCTAGGTTGTAACACGTCAGTATATCTCTTAAGCGATTCGAGATGTTTGTTTTTTGTAGTGTGTTAATATTAAAGTCCCCAGCAAGAACCACTTTTTTCTTTTTTTTTATAGCCAATGTATGAGCGATCGATTCTAATTTGCTTAAGAACAACTGAACGTTTGAAGCTGGCGTGCGATAAATACATGCTACGATAAGCTTATAATCTGAGATTTCAACTGCACAACATTCGAAATCCATCTCACAACGATAATTATTAATGCACGTTATTTCTTTGTATTTCAAACCTATTTTAGTAAAAATGCAAACTCCTCCTCTTGGTTTGACTCTAGAAAAATATGATGCCAAGTTATATCCACTTAGTTTAATGTTCGATTCACTTCCACGCTTAACAAATGTTTCGGATGCACAAATAACATCTGGTTCTTCATTTCTATCACGTAATTCCTGAATAGTCAGTTCAAGTAAATTTCTTTTAGAGATAAGGCTGGCGATGTTTTGATGAAGAATTTTTAAGCACTGTTTTTTTCCTCGTTGATCAGAGACGATAAAAAAGAATTATCACTATTTTCTAATTCCTTGGAAGTGATTTCTTGCGTAGTTCCGATTATAGACTCTTTACTCTTACTTTGTGATGTTAAATAATAATCTGAAATTTTTTTCTGGGTGAGTTTTGCTGGTATTGAAAAATAATTATTAATGTGCGCACAAATGAAACGGTCCAAATGATATAATATGTTTTTCATACCCTTGTTATTCAGTTTTCCCGTATTTGGCGAAAACATATCCAAAGCCAAATTCAAGTTGGAATCATAAGAGTAATGATGCACATGCATATCAGTGTTATTAATCAAGATCCTATTAAACATTTCAACTCTGGCGTTATGAATAGGTTTGCCCCACACGTATGTAGGACAGGCTACAATAACATTTGTGTGCGACATTGACCGAATAAACTTCCCTGTGTAATTTACTAAATCACTAAAACCTGTGTTTTTTTTACAGTCGGTATCACCCACCAATATAATACAATAATCATTTTTAGTTAAGCTCATCAATGGACGTTTGCCGTGTGATAACATTTCGCGGATTCCTCCTCCTGGTATAATATGATGGCAGCAGTCAAGCTTCGAGAAGAATGCATTGTCTTTAATGATGTTTAATATCTTGTTCTGGTTATTAGCGCTTAAAATTATCAATTTACTTTGAACGACATCTTCCCTTTCGCATGTTTGTGTTTGATGATTTTTCAGTCCAGTCAAAAGATGTTCTTTATCCATGGTTTCCGAAACATCTGACCCATTTCCAATCTGCGTCTGTTTACTCTCTATCTTTTGTCTATCCATCGCCTTTGTACTATCTGAGGTGTTTTCTTCCTTCCTTTCCACGTCATTAAATTCCGAAATTATCGTGTCGTTCAGTTCGATTTCGGATGGTTCCAAAATCTCCGTGTCGGTAAAATATGTCCTTGTGCTAATCATACTTTTGTGCCCTTTAATATTTTTCATCGGAGTTGACCTACATATATGTGTCAGTTTTTCAGTTTTCTTTTCAAAAGCTAATATTTGTTTTTTCAGCGATACGTTTTCTAAGCTTAAGTTTTCAATTTCATGTTCAGCTGCTAGTAATTCCGTCTTTAATTTGGTCACTTTAATTTTTAGTTCTTCTAATTCTTCTTTCATACTATGCCCAGTTTCAGGACAGCTGCGGTTTAAAATTGAGCAGTCTTCATAGTCTTCATAGTCCAATACTCGAGCTTCCCGTACCGCACTATTATTGCTGGCATCGTCCGACTGTAGCGATTCAAATGCGTTTTCCGTAGGTATATTTGGTTTACTTCTAATGCGTTCTGTCACATAGTTTGTAGGAGTGTGTAAATTACGAGCATTGTTAATTTTTGGTTTGGATGGTGACGTCGGCAAGGACTTCGTGTCATCGAGCACATGTACACACTTATTGCATTTCCAGCTTTTGGATTCCTTTACTCGTATTAGGTTAAAGAGTTGTTCGGAAACTTTTGTGCATTTCACATGGAAAAATTTTTGGCATCGCGAGCAGTTGAGAAAGCGCCTGTCCAAAATACCTTTTTTACATTTTGCGCAGTTAGCCATAGTCATAGTGTCCCCTTTACTCCTGTGCATATTTGTCCTCTTCGGTCGTGTGTCAGCGGCCGCGCTCCACAGCGAGCGCTGCAGCTTTGCGTATGACTCACCGCTCACCGCGCGCTCGCTACCCGCGAATGTAGAATATTTGCCGTTAAGTGATAAATATTTAAAACGTTTTTTGTCACAACTTCTAAAGTATAGCGATTTTTCTAAAACGAGTTTCACCACTATGTTCTTCGTTTCACTAGCTTCAAAACAATATTACACACTTTGATAGAGGTTTATTTTTTGGACGTTTATGAATTTAAAAACAACAGAGGTGGCAACAACGTGACTGCCTTGCACTAGCGCGCAGTTAAGCATAAATATTGGTATGTAGTTCCCACGTGAGCCCAGTGTAGAGTGGGACCTACATTATGTACCATTGAATTGCTTTGCAGGTGTGTAGAGGTTCCCACAATATGTTTTTCTTCACCGAAAAGCGCATGGTTAACTTCCGCAAATGTATTTCTCTCTCTCTCTCTCTCTCTCTCTCTCTCTCTCTCTCTCTCTCTCGCTCTCTCGCTCTCTCTCTCTCTCGCTCTCTCGCTCTCTCTCTCTCTCTCTCGTTCTCAATGTAACGCTTGAATAATAATGAACTTTGTTAATACAATGTAAACTGCACCTTCATTTGCCAAGATAAAGTTGAGAGTTGCGAGTGACACTAGCGATATTTGGCGGCGAAAAGGTGAAGAAGACCCTAGAGGCTTACAAAGGACCTTTTGCCAACTGATAGCCTATGGGTAGTGATCCTGACTGTGAAGCAAGAGGCCTCTCATCATGATGACGAATCCGTGGTGAAGAAGAAACTAAAGGTACTAATTCCCAACAGTTTTTTGTTCCGAATTATCTAGAGAAAAACGCAATATGGTACAATATAGATAGGTTAGTAAAAGAAAGAAAGAAAGAAAGACAGAAAGAAAAACATTTATTTACACACATTCGATACACGTACATATAAAACACGGAGAAAAAAGTGGTGGTAGTGGTAGTAAAAGTGGTTCAGCATATTCTGCCGGCATCAGCGTAGAAATATTTCAGTCTGGCAATAGTATCATCTTAGACATTATTATTAACAACTATAGATAGGCACACTTTTTATGTAATGTCAAAATAAATCATAAATTTAAACACACCATATCCATAGATTGTTAGTAGCCTTAAATTTTACAACTATGTCAGTACATTTAAATCACTCAATATGTAGATCTCGCTGGATATTTTTTACATCTTTCTTCAAACTATCGGTTTGAAAAGGAAATCCTACAAATCAGAAGCAAACTACTCGCCAACAATAGAACTAAGGATCGCTCTATTTCGCCGTAACACTACACCGTGTTCAAGTTTTTCATCAAACTTGTAACTTTCCATGCCTACAAAGTTTACCCCGTGATTGGTGTCCTATACCCCGAGCGATACGGCAACTTTCGACGATAAGCATACATTACGCGTTAAACTAAGCATCTCAAGATGACGTCACAACAAAACCCGCAATGGTTCACGTGCAATGAGAATACTCGAGTCGATTGTAAAATATATGCAGTACTTAATAATAAATATGGAAGCGATGGAGTTTGCCTAAGTTGGGCCTAGGTTAAGTTTTCATATAAATTTAATGCTGTGTAATATTGCCCGAAGTTTGCACTAACAAAGTTAGTAAGTATCTTTTCGGCTTTGCACGTAATAAACGTCGAGGAAGTACTATTAAAATTTCATCGTTTATAGACAAATTAATAGGCTTACTCCTGTTTACATTTTAACTACTATGTTTTGGCGATTGGCCTTTTTATTTAACGGAGAGAAAATCTTTATGGATGCCATAGGCTAGACACGGGGATGCCTAGGGTTATGTGGGACTTCCCCCCGAAGGGGTAAACCCAAACTAAAAACTCTCCGGCGTTGCTGCTGTTGGATGCTGCTGAATGCTGGATTCGTCCGGTCTTATGGATGATAGGATCTTGCACAAGATCCTACAGGATCACTACCATCATCGCTATCATCTTATTCTTCAAATCTTGCTTTTACTAAATGCTATGTTTCACAGTAAAGAGTAAGCCGGTGAAAGAACTGGCGCATAAGAAATTCTTAGTCTTCTAGAATGGCTATGCGTCTTCAATCATCTGGTGCTACTGCTTTGGTCCTTTCACATCCTATTTCAACCAGAAAAATAAAAAAATATAACACCCAGGAAAAACAGTGGACAGCACTGCGTGAATTCAATTGCCTGTGTTCTGTTTCAGCGAAGGTATCCGTTCACACAGTATCATGTACTGTTTTATCCATTGCTCTGTCCGTCTCCATGTTAACCAGAACGATACAGTTAGCAAAAAGGAAACAAAGTCAACAGTGTTTTGTTTTGCGTGTCCCTTTGTGTGTGAAAAATTCTAGAAGCGACCATTAGTATTTTTCTCTCATCTTTAGCTGACCGTCTTTTGATATCTGATTGGTTGCTTATTTCTAGGACCTTTGGAAGCATCTACTTTTTCCTACGCTGTTTCTTTTTCTTGTTCTTTGTGTGGATCGAGTGTGTCTAAATAAATATAACTATCTCTGTCTCTTTCTCTGTCTGTCTCTCGATGTACCCAATACGACATACAAGGACAACCTCGCTATGAACTTAAGTACATTATCGATTTCAAAGTTTTCATCCACTTAATCTAGAAGTTTTAAAAACATTAAATTTAAAAAATTAAGAACCCCCACGCATTAATCTTGTAATCATAAACAAAATATGCCACAAATGCCTTATATCATTTTGGAAAACTGCTGATCAGAACCACCCCAAGGAAACTGCATCGAAATCAATCCATCCGTTTGAGAGCTACAATGTCACACAGCCATCGACGTCAAACTTACAACACCTCAACATACTGCTTTCTCTTTTGGACTTGGATAATTATCGGACAGGAGTCTTTAACTTCTACACCGCCACGACTTTATTCGCAAGTGTGATCCCAGTCTACATAGCTGTGTCGTGTCAGTGGTGTGCCTGTGTGAGTGCCGTGCTTGTGGCTGTGAGGTGTCGACCAGTAATCAGCCCGGCCGAACAATGGCTGTCGGCGCCGGATTAAAACTTTAAACCGTCGGCGTAAGGCATGACCGCTTTACGATAAAAATATAGAATTTTATGAAAATGCGGGAACAGGTACCGCGCGGCTATTAACTTGTTAATCTGGTTGTTATGGTAAAAAGAAAAGGTATGAATGGTGCAGTGCACACTTCCGATTGCTGTACGAAGCTGGTTAAATGAAATGAAATGATTATTTATTCACAATGAACGTATGGTTACACAAGGTCTTATAAGGTAGTATTGCTGCCCATAACATGTTCAGCCAGGCTAGGCATGTGAAAATCTGAGGTCAGCGATTTAGTCGCTCGGTCGATATTAGTAACATTATCCTTGATAGACATAGAATTAGAGTTATAGAATACCTGTCATTTGGAAAAGGTTAACAAGTCGTGTGTAGTAGGATAAACAAAAATTAAAAAAATGTTTTCCATTTTACGTTTACGCCCACAATAATGCTAAGCTTTATACCCTAGGCTATGTCTACTCGTCAAAGGATAAAGACGTGATTTATGTATGTCAAGATTTTGTAATGATACTACGTATGTACCTAATTTTACTGTCATAAACCTGATAAGTAGACTTGCCTTGATTACAATAACATCAAAACAATACCTAAAATATCCAAAACCTTTAGTCTTTTCATATTCCTAGAACCTCGAACATGGTAATGTAAATAAATAATAAATAAATAAATAAATATCTTGGGACAAATTACGCCAAATTGACCTAGCCCTAAACTAAGCAAAGCTTGTACTATGGGTACCAGGCAACGGATAAACATACTTATATAATGTAGATAAATACATACAACATCCATGACTCGGTCACAAACATTCGTATTTATCATACAACTGTCTGCCCCTACCGGGATTCGAACCCGGGACCTCTAGCTTCATAGTCAGAGTCACTAACCACTAGGCTATCCGGACGTCAGAATGAAAACAGTTAGCAGCCTTCAGCTCACCGCTAAACTCAGCGTTGATTTTTCCATAGTAACAGAGACGTTAACCCAAACGCATCTGAGACAGTTGGTTATGACACAGAAGTATCCTTGGCCCATGAACTCCGCTAGTTACTTGAAGCTTGCGGCGGAGCCAGCTCGTTGGTGGAAAAAGTTGGAGCTCGCTCACCGCGACTTATTGGGATGACCACAAGCAGGATTGGATGCAGTTCAAAAATTAAAATTTGTCCTCATCTAGCTGACAAAATTGTCTACTACACTTGGGATTACAAAAGTATAGTCACTGATTTTGACCTTTGGTTGGCATAGATATAAATGGCATCGGACCATGTCAAGAAGCAAGGCTTTTATTTGCTGAAAACGTTCAGAATAAAGGCAACACACATTGAGCCATTGGACCGTAAAAGACTAAGACCACGAATGCAACAAAAGACGATGAAGGAAGGCGGTAGACAGAAATTAAACCCTCACTGCACGACTAGGAAGCTGGATGATACCATTTAAATGAGTTGTTGGAGGCTTCCTTCGAGTTTCTCCATGCTTCATTCTTTTTTGAATGAGTTCTTGGAGGCTTCCTTCGAGTTTCTCCATGCTTCATACTTTTTTGAATGAGTTGTTGGAGGCTTCCTTCGAGTTTCTCCATGCTTCATACTTTTTTGAATGAGTTCTTTGAGGCTTCTTTCAGTAATCAGTAATCAGTAATCAGTCATTTATTGCTTTAAGGAATTCCATGCAATACATTATATAAGAGAATTATTTGAATACAAAAATGCTAAAAAATAAAAATTATAGGTAAATATATTCTATTTCACATCGTTAATTTCTCGATTATTAAAAAAAAAAATGACAAATTATTCAAAAAATTACAAATTATTCAAAATTACAAATTATTAAAATTTAAAATTATCAAAAATTACAAATTATTCAAAATTACAAATTATTAAAAATGTCAAATTTTGTTATATGTCAAAGGAGATACAATTAAAATTTACAAATAAAGTACATCGACAATATTGTGACGAATTAAATGTAGTATTTAGCATGAATTAGTCAAATATCTTAGCAAAATATTCATTAAGGGTATAAAATGGTCTTAATTTTAAATAAGATTTCAACTTATTAGAGAACTCTCTTAGGTTTTGTGATTTTCTTATGTCGACGTCAAGATGATTATAAACCTTTATCGCTACGTAACCTATGCTTTTCTTATATTGCAAAAAGTACGACTCAGGCAGAACGAGATCCAGACTACGCCGCGAGGGGTATCTTCGGGAATCCTTTACTTTTTTAAATGAGTCTAAGCGCTTAAACACATAAAGACAAAGTTGGTGTATGTATAGTGAAGTTACTGTATAGATGTTGTTCTTTATGAATAAGTGTCTATGAGTTTCAGGAAAATATCCCTCGATCAACCTTATACACTTTTTTTGTATCAAGAGGATTTTGTTAATCGACGTACTATTACCCCATACTTCGATTCCATAACGGATTATACTTTCTACGTTAGCATAATATACGGTCTTGAGGGTGTGCTCGTCAGCAACTTTTGCCATGGTTTTCAAAGAGTAACATGCACTTGCTAGTTTCTTTGTGACACTGTCTATATGATTATGAAATCTCAGAAAAGGATCTAGGTCAACTCCCAAAAAACGTATTGAGTCCAATCGGTTTATAGGAATATCCAGCGTGTAGTCCATAGAATTCACAGCACGTTTAAAGATCATATAGAAACTCTTATCGCAGTTCAGTCTAAGCCCATTGGCGTCAAACCATTCAGAAAGGTTTTTCCAACTAACGGACGCCATTTCAGAAAGCCTCTCGCAACTATCGGCTCTAAAAATCAGGCTAGTATCGTCGGCATACAAGTATGAGGTTCCGCAGGATATATTATCGGGCAAATCATTAATGAAAATTATAAACAATAATGGCCCCAGAACAGAGCCTTGCGGAACGCCTCGTTCTATAATGTATTCGTCAGATTTACTAGTCTTTATGTTTCCCAAGTTATCTGTAGATCTTAGTTCAACAAATTGCCTACGATTACTGAGATATGATGAAATTAGGCTTAAAACAGGCCCTCGGATACCATAGTATTCCAGTTTACTTAGTAGGATTTTATGATCTACGCAGTCAAAGGCCTTACTTAGGTCGCAAAATATACCCGCACATTTAAAATTCTTATTAAGATTGTCCATGATTTCTGTTACGAGTTCAGTTATTGCTGTGGTCGTATCCCTACTTTTGCGAAATCCATATTGTTTATCTGACAGATAGCCATTATCATTTAAATGTGTCTCTATACGATTTGCTAAGCATTTTTCAAATATTTTAGCAATGACGGACAGTAGTGAAATCGGCCTATAATTGTTTATGTCTGCAGTACTGCCCTTTTTATGTAAAGGAACTACCTTTGCGTGCTTGAGTATGTCAGGGAAAATTCCTACCTTAATGTGTTCATTAAAAATATGGCACAGCGGGACACAGAGGATATCCACATTTAATTTCAGGAAAGAAGTGTGAATGTCGTCTGGACCACAAGAGTTACTATTTTTTAAATTTTTAACTATGTTTATAATTTCTTGTTCTGAAATGGGTTTCATGAACATGGATTTACTATTGTTTAGATTTTTATTTGAAAGCAATTTTTTAAAATTTAAATCGTTCCTACTTGATTTTAAATTCTCACCAACCTCAAGAAAATGTTTATTAAAAATATTGGAAATCATTTTCGGATCACTTATTATCTCATTGCCATACTTTATGTTCCATTTTACAGTTTTGCGCCTACACGTATTTTTTCCGGTATTATCTTTGACTAATTGCCACACTGCTTTTGATTTGCATTTCGCTTTTTTTAAGGTATTTCTGATATAGAGCTTTTTTGCCGTTACAAGTGTCTTTTTGAGTACGCATTGGTATAATTTGAAATATTTTCCCAATTCAAAATCAAACTTTTTCCTAAGATCAATAAATATTTGCCTTTTTCTCCTACAGCTCTTTCTTATTCCTCTGGTTATCCACTTTTTTGTATTAACAAGTTTCTCCATGCTTCATACTTTTTTGCATTATGATGAATGCAAAAAATACTTTTTAATAACTGTATTAAAATAGCTAACGATCAGGATCAATTTAGTGTTTGGCAGTCTTAAGGCACGACTATAACTCTTGTTTGACTAAATAAAACACTGCATAGCTTTAGTTCATCAACAAATTGACTCACACAGCGTAATTACAAAACATCTTCATGGATCCAGTCAAAAACAATGCCCGAATCAATTTAGTTTCCAATCAACGCCTTGACGTCCCGATCTTTGATATCTCTCCCCAATAGTGGACGTTTTTAATTAAGGCTATTGTCAGGGGACATCAATTCTTTAGCTTTGTTTCAGCCCTCGCTAATGGCTGCATTAAGAAATGAAAAAGCAATGAATGGTGTTTTTTAATCGTCATCTTTAGCTGATTAAGGCTTTTGATGTCTGATTGGTGAGTGCAAAGTTGCAGTCAGTAAAGTTCCTTTGGCGTTATTGTTCTGTTTATTTGTTAGTTTGTTGCTAGGGGATTCTTTTGTCGAAGCATTTACTTTAAGGACAAATATTTAAAATTTACTTGATAAAATATATACAAATACAGGCTTCTAATGAAGTTAACGGAGAAAATATTGAGAAAGAAGACACAAACAAGACAAGAACAGTGATACTAATAATTATAAATGCGAAAGTTTGTGACGATGAGTTAGTGAGCGAGCGAGTGAGGGAGTGTGTATGTTTGTTCCTTCATCACGCTGTGACGCGTGCTATAGCAGGTGGGTAAGCCTTAAATTTTTCTATCTGTTACTAGCTGTCACGTGACCTCGTTACTATGCGATTTTTTGTCGCCAAGCGTCATATTCTGTTTGAATGATGTGCCTGTACGACACAACTACAAACTCCCTTTGAACATCTACTACTCACCAGGGACGAGAAAAGGCACTGTTTTTCAAATGATATGTACTATCAAATGAATCAAGAATTTTTACTTCTTGATTTTTTTACAGTTTTATAAATAAAATTTAATAAGTTATATAAATTAAATTCCATCCGTTTCCGTCAAGATTTTTGATTACAGACAGAAACCGGGACTGTTGAAACTAAACGAAAACTTGTAAAAATGGTCCTTTGAACAAAACCTTTTTTTTTTTTTTTTTTTTTTTTTTTTTTTTTTTTTTTTTTTTTTTTTTTATGTGAATGGGAAGGCAAACGAGCAAGTGCGTCACCTGATGGTAAGTGATCACCACTGCCCATAGACACCCGCAACCCCGGGGGCATTGCAGATGCGTTGCCAACCTAGAGGACTAAGATGAAATGCCTCTTGTGCCCGTAATTTCCCCGGCTGTCTTACTCTCCGCACCGGAACACAGCAGTGCAAGCACTGCTACTTAGCGGCAGGATTAGCGAGTAAGATGGTGGTAGCGATCCGGACGGACCTTGCACAAGGCCCTACCACCCGAAAACTTTTCATCGGCTATTAGAAATTAAAACGGCGTTCGAAATTGGAATTCCCGAGTGCCCCATTGGACAATGCCAGCACTAATCTTTTCATTAAAAACCGATTATTCGCTGCACACTGCACTAATAGGAATAATAATTCACCGCCTTATTATATCCCCCATAGAGTTGAATATGAAATGTGTGAAGGCCGGGCTGCAATATGCCGGCCGAGCCATCTGTGACGCAATGACATTTCAATTTGAATTCTTGTTGTGAATCCGTGAAGAATTATTAAACTTTTTTATTACGAGGGAGATTCGTTTAGGTAGGCAACTTATCGAGTACAGTCTACGGCGATGAGAGGTGACATATGTTACAGCTACCGATATGCTATTCCTATCCAATGGCCCTTATAGAAATATTCCAGAATGATAATAATATTCTTAAACTTCTGACCAAAATAGGTAATAATTTTCTAAGCGACACTGAAAATTAGAACACAGAAATATCCGAAAAGTAAAGCTATGGCCGGGAATCGAACCCGGATCCTCGTCATTCCGTGACGCGTGTTATACCCCTACACCACCCATAGCAGGTGGGTAAGCCTTCGAATTTTTCTATCTGTTACCAGCTGTCACGTGATTTTGTTACTATGCGAATTTTTGTCATCTGTTTGATAGGTAATGTTTTTTTGCCAGAATGCAATACTTGATCAATATTATGTTTTTTATTAAAACTGTAATATTAAAGTAAGATTAGATTAAGTTTATTTATGTCATTTTTATGACCTTAACGAGCCAGTCAATAGACCAAACATCACAAAAGGACATTATAACAAAATTCATGACATGACAATTAAAGAACTAGCAATTGCCCGCGGGAACTACGCAATTTTCCGGGATAAAAAGTAGCCCATATGTTATTCTAGACTATAATCTATTTATGCACCAAATTTCAGTTAGATCTTTTCAGCCGTTCTGGCGTAAAAGAGTAAGAATTCTCAGAAATTGCGGTAAAAACTTATAAATAAATGTTTACAAATTTCGTTGAAAATGAAAGCCATTTTGTACTTACAAAGTATGTAAGAGAATGTGTAAAGGAACTCAACAAGCCAATACGTTACACCAATACGCACTTAAACCACAAAGAACTCGCTGGCACTTCCAAATAATAACACATGGTGCTTCTGCAAATAAATCAAAACCAGCAACCAGCGTTGCTTGACCTCCCCCTCGGAACAACGGCTGACCCGAGCGGAGTAACACGACGGTTATTAGTACAGTGGTTGTTGTACAAGTTATTACTTGAAGCAGGCTTGTCTGTTCAATCTCTTATGTCGTCCCCGGGTTGCTTGTAGGCGGGAGTTGAAGAGGTTCCTCGGTGGGTTAATGTTTATTAACAGATGTTTTCGCTTTTCGAACGTGATTATTTTTAACCGAGTTCAAAAAAAGGAGGTTCTCAATACGGTTGTATGTTTTTATTATTTTTCATGTTTGTTACCTCAAAACTTCATCATTTGTGGACTTCATCATGTTCCAGGACGACGAGATCTTGGAGAAACTGAAGGTCATCAAATCTTATAGACATAGCGATAGCGGTTTAGGTATATTTTTCACTATTTGGTGAAATGGAACTGGTTAATGAAGATCAAGTCACGTCCACGTGGGCGCCGGTACCAACCAAACACCAGGCACTGACTTCAAATAGATAAGTAGGTAGGTAACGCACACTGCAAGATATTTTGACTCGAAATTTCTGTAGTAACATAGTTAATACAATTTATTGTGCAAGCGGAAATAAGCTACGTTTGAAGCTTTTTTACTCCCTCTTTTTGCGCCAGGGGTTAAAAATGATTCGACTACGTTGCTCCGATGTATTTCGAGTTTGTTGATACATTATTTTATTCAACTTTTTCATCACACTTGCTCGTAAACGGTATCAAAACATACAGGTTAACTTAGCCGTGAGCCCCATATAAAACCCTCGGGCTTTTTCTTGCCATAAAGCCCTAGGGCGGTAAGTAACACCGCAGCACCACCGCTACGACAACCCCCCTGTCCGTCCCTATGTATGCCTAGATATCTTTAAAACTACGCAACGGATTTTGATGCGGTTTTTTTATATATAGAGTGATTCAAGAGGAAGGTTTATAATATGTATAATACGCAGACGAAGTCGCAGGCAGAAGCTAGTAAGCTATATTTGATTTGACAGCTAGTTTTTTATAAATTGGGCACCATATAAAAGAGACGCTTCACAAGATACCTTGATTCTTTACTACTAAAATTGTATCAGGCGTTACTTTACAGGGTATAATAATAAACAAAAAACATATATATTACTTCTCTGTTAAGCCAGTTTCCTGTTGGTAGCCGAGTAGCATGGCTAATATTTTCTAATCCTCCATCACCCTGCGACCATCATGCTTATCATCACCAGTGTTTCCAGTTTTGAACGTAGGCTTTCAAAGAACTTCCTAACACTGTCATCCATGTAACATTACATTTCTAAAGAAAATGAAATGAATACAGTCATTGTTATCAAATTCACGCCTATTCACTATCTAGCATGCTTTAGTCATGTAAATTGTAATAGATATAGCAGCAGCGAAAATTCAGTTTGTACCAATACGAAACATAATACCCTATCTCGGTTGCGTCGTGACACAATAGGCGGCTCTAGCGAGACAGCCGCGTGATCTCGACACGCGCGAGATTGACATGCGATAGTGTCACCGCTTGAGATAAAAGTGCGTGCCTGTTGTTCCAAGACGTTTCCCCGGCGAGTTTCTATTGTTAGAGTTTGGAGCGATTTATGTAACCGCTTCAACTCAATTCATTTTGTTGTGCATTGTGCAAATGGTGGTGTTATGCAGAATTGTAACTATGATTGGCGTGAATACACTCGCAGATGTATTGTGTCTAAGACATCCAGATTACATACTTATAGAGTTCAGGAAACAGAATCTTCTCCTTCTATTAGGAGTGGTTCTGACCAAACACAATCCTACTTTACGTATCATCAATACATAGTATAAAATAAAGTCGCTTTTTCTGTCCCCGTGTCCCTATGTATGCTTATATCTTCAAAACCACACAACGGATTTGGATGCTGTTTTTTTTAATAGATAGAATGATTTAAGAGGAAGGTTTATATGTATAATACATACGTAATATACCGTGCGAAGCCGGGGCGGGTCGCTAGTTAAAAATATAAACCAAGCATTTGAAGAAGATGGGTAGCATCAAAACGTTTTTAAGGAAAGTGTAAATTCATGCTGGTCTGGGAGTAAAGAAACAACATAGAATTTACCAGTTGCTTCTCTTCACGCGCAGATGGTAAAAGCCCATGAAGAGAATGGGCATAAGTCTTAGGAATCATGTTATAGGCGATGCTAGCAACCCATCACTATTTTGATTTCCCTATCCACCTATACGCCCTTAATAATGCTAAACGTGGCCTTAAGGTTTTGTTACCTTGGGCTCTGTCTACCCCGTAAGCGATGAAGACGTGATATATGTATGTATGTATGAAAGAAAATTTTAAAAAAAGTGTTGGCATCCTCGGTAGTCTGATGAGGCTGGGGCACTCTTAGTATTCAACGGTAAAATTACAAGATCACTGATCATCTTGAGTCTCATTTAGAAATGACAGCTGCACACACGAAAATTCTAAACAAAACATGTAAACGGGTTTTCTATGCGCGTTAGTCAAAGGTTGTTCAATAATTTTCCGAATAAATATGCTCAAAAATAAATCAAAAAATGCTGAAAAAATAATCATGTTAGGCGATTCACACTGGCACCCATCAGGCCATCACTATTTTCATTCCCGTTTCCACCTATACGCCCACAATCATAACCTACGGCAATAAGACCTTTTACCACGTTTAGCGTCTCTCTGTCTACATTGCAAGCGACAAAGACGCGATCCATGTGATCTTCTAGAAACCTCCCACCTATGCCTCTCGCAGCCATTACACGTTCTGCAATTATATCACAATCTGCCGTCAGCTGATGCCATCGCTGGGGGACTGAGATGACGTGTCGCGTTTAATTCGCGACTTGTAGCGGAGGGGACACTTGGGAAAATGTCGTGTTAAATGGCCGCCGTATGAAACGTCAATTTGCAGCAAACAATTTGTCGTACAACGTTGTACACTTCAAGTAGAAACCTTAATTCAACTTCTTCATCATCATCATCATCATCATTTCCAGCCTATATAAGTCCAACTGCTGGGCACAGGCCTCCTTTCAGAGTGAGAGGGCTTGGGATTTCCCACGCGGGCCCAGTGCCGATTGGGAACTTCACACAGATGTGTGCTGGTTTCCTCATAATGTCTTCCTTCACGGAAAACTCATAGTAAAATTTCAAATGTAATATCGCACATAAATTGCGAAAAACTCAGAGGTGCGAGCCCGAGCTTACCATCTGCGCGGGCAGAGAAGCAGTGGTACATTCTATGTTATTTCTTTGCTCCCAGACCAGTGTGGAAGTCCTTATTAAGTGAAATTTTAAAAACGGAACGTTGTAACGACCTCGTTGTGGCGTTTGATTGGCTGCCGGCCGGCCGATGCGCGCGTCAAATTAATGTCATTGGTGGAAAGGATTAAAAGTGTAAAAACATCGACTGAATTCATACACTTTGTGCTTTGTAGACGGGCGGCTGGAACGCTGTTCGATGACAGATAGATCAAAAATTATTAAACTACCTACATAAAACAACTATGCGTAAAAGACGGCGGTGTGGTTCGTCTTTAAATTGATACAAACTAGCTCTAAAGCTTACAAATATTAATAAATTGTTACTCAAGAATTGTACTTACAATATTTTACCATTGGAAGTTTATAATATAATGTTGATTAACGTACCTGAAACAAATAATCAGATTAAAATTATTTAAATTCGTAAATAAAACAATATTTTGGTTATGGTTTTATAGGTATACATAAATACATAAATCACGTCTTTATCCCTTACGGAGTAAACAGAGCATAAGGTAAGAAAGCCTAAAAGGGCCACGTTTAGCATAATTATGTGGGCGTATAGCTAAAATGGGGAATCAAAACAGTGATGGGTCGCTAGCCGTGTCCCTTATAAGATATAAGACATAGATAAATAATCGCCATTTCATCACCATCATCATTATGGGCCTGAAGCAGTCCAGCATAGAGATATGGCGCTAAAATGCGCCATTTGACTCTTCGGCTTGTCGCATCCAGTCACCACCAGCCAACTTTCGCAATCGCCATCGCCATTGCAATCGTCAACTCGCGTGCCCAGCGTGGCGAAGTGGCATTTCATAATAAACCAGATTTAACCATAGCGTTTAAAAAACCGCCCGTCTGTCTCGCCCCATTCGGAAACTCCGCGGCGTCCCTCGTTTGTTTTAGTACTCGCAATTAAACCGGCTGAGTGACGGGATTGTCGCGTCGAAAAAAAAACTCCAACAAAAGAGCACTTTTTTCCCCGGCATTACCTCGCAGGAGTTTTGTATTTTTTCCGTGACAGTACCAAGTATGCGATTCAGATATGTAGACAAGTGGGAGAGTGCTCGTGTGGATTTCAATTGTATTGCTTGTGTTGTAAGGTTGGTATTACTTTGGGTAGGTTGTGTTGATTAAAGGCTTTAAAATAACAATGGACACTGAATTTATTTGTGAATACCTTTATGCACCGAAACGACTATTCTTTTCGGTGTTAATGTCAGAAAAATACTTATTTTTGTATTTTACGCCTCTGTGTGTGTTTTGTGCGCTCTTCGTTTTAATTTCGTCTTGGTTACTATTCGTTTGTGGACAATCGGATAGCGTAGTGGTTAGAGAACCTCGAAGTTTAAGGTCCCGGGTTCGATCCCTGGTCGGACAGATAATTATGTACGCAAACACGAACGTTTGCTCTCAAAGCTTGTCTGAGTTTAAGATAACAGACAGACACATATATACACATACGAAAACAAATCAAGTCTTTATCCCTTACGGGTTGGACAGAGCCTAGAACAACAAGACCCAAAGGCCACGTTTAGCATGATTGTGAGCATATACTCGTAGATGGAAAGGGAATCTGAATAATGATGGGTTGCTAGCCGCATCGCCTATGACATGGTTCCTGAGAATTTCGCCCATGCTTCGATGGGCTTTTAACATCTGTTCGGGAAGAGAAGCAATTGAAAGAAAGAAAGACATTTATTATTTTTACAAGACACACAAAATATAAGCGCATGCACACAATTTGGTACAAACTATGTTTTTTCTTGGCTCCCAGACCAGCATGGAAGTATGGACTTTATTCTAACTAGATTGAAACTTTATTTACGTAGCTACAATTCTGTCTAAGCGGTTTAACCTATAAGTCTGTCTAACAAACTTTATTTAACCTTTAAAAGGCGTCAAATGAACCTTTTAAGTACGACGAGCGTTATCAGCCGCTGTAACCTCAGCAGAGAGAGAAAATAAACTCTGTAGTGGAAAGAACAAGTATGAAAATGGAATGGCGTGAAGGCGGGACCTAGGACGTTGTTGATGAGCCAGTCAGTGTCCACTAATCGGATTGGCCCGTCAAATCGTGGAAGTTTTCGCGTTAATTAATGGGAGATAGAAGCGATCAATGAGAGTGGGCGATATGGGACGGGTTCGGTAAATGAATTAGTTTTTTGTGTAAACGTTTGTTTGTTGGCTTTTATTATAATCCTACTAATATTATAAATGTGAAAGTTTGTGAGTTTGGATGTTTGTTACTCTTTCACGTCAGAACGGCTGGACAGATCTGGATGAAATTTGGAACATAGATAGATTATAGTCTGGAATAACACATAGGCTACTTTTTATCCCAGAAAAATGAACGGTTCCCGAGGGATATATGATGATGATGATGATGAATATATTACTACTAAGTGGGTACTATTACTACTATTTATTACGTTGAGATTTGTGATTGCAGGTAAGAAATCAAATTATTAGTAAAATATGTCCTACTAATATTATAATTGTGAAAGTTTGTATGGATGTTTGGATATTTGTTACTCTTTCACGCCAGAACGGCCGGACAGATCTGGATGAAATTTGGAACATAGATAGATTATAGTCTGGAATAACACATGGCTAATTTCTTTCTTTCTTATTCCGGAAAATTACGTAATTCCTGCGGGATAGCGATAAAGATAAAGCTAGATAAAGCTATTTAGGATATATTTTAGGACAGCCCTATAGGTTAGGTTGGGTTTGTTTTATAAAAATCCTGCAATATTTAGTTTCAGAAAAATTAAGGCAGCGGGGCAATGCGGGGGGCTTGCTTGCATGTTTACTTGAGTCCTTGCTTTGCATGCTTGATTGCATACTTGCTTTCATGCATGCTTGCATGCTTGCGTGCTTACTTGCATGCATGGATGCTTGCGTGCTTGCTTGCACGCTTGCTTGCATGCTTGCTTGCCTGCTTGCATGCCTGCTTACATACTTACATGCTTGCATGCATGCTTGAAAGCTTGCAGGTTTGGTTGCTCGCTTGCTTGCATGTTTGCTTGCATGTTTGCTTGCCTGCTTTCATGCCTGCTTGCATGCCTGCTTGCATGCCTGCTTGCATACTTACATGATTGCATGCTTGCTTGAAAGCTTGCAGGTTCGCTTGCTCGCTTGCATGCCTGTTTGCATGCCTGCTTGCATGCCTGCTTGCAAACTTACATGCTTGCATGCATGCTTGAAAGCTTGCAGGTTTGGTTGCTCGCTTGCTTGATTGCTTCATGTTCAGGTTCATGCATTCTCGCTGGGTGCTTGCTTGCATGCTTGCTTGCCTGCTTTCATGCCTGCTTGCTTACTTACATGCTTGCATGCTTGCTTGAAAGCTTGCAGGTTCGCTTGCTCGCTTGCATGCCTGCTTGCATGCCTGCTTGCATACTTACATGCTTGCATGCATGCTTGAAAGCTTGCAGGTTTGGTTGCTCGCTTGCTTGATTGCTTCATGTTCAGGTTCATGCATTCTCGCTGAGTGCTTGCTTGCACGCTTGCTTGCATGCTTGCTTGCATGCTTGCTTGCATGCTTGCTTGCATGCTTGCTTGCCTGCTTTCATGCCTGCTGCTTGCATGCCTGCTTGCATGCCTGCTTGCATACTTACATGCTTGCATGCTTGCTTGCTTCTTTGAAATGCTCATGGTTCACGCGTGCGAAGCCGCGGGCAAAAGCTAGCTTTAGCTTTCATGCCTGCTTGCATACTTACATGCTTGCATGCATGCTTGAAAGCTTGCAGGTTTGGTTGCTCGCTTGCTTGATTGCTTCATGTTCAGGTTCATGCATTCTCGCTGAGTGCTTGCTTGCACGCTTGCTTGCATGCTTGCTTACTTGCATGCATGCTTGCTTGCCTGCTTTCATGCCTGCTTGCTTACTTACATGCTTACATGCTTGCTTGAAAGCTTGCAGGTTCGCTTGCTCGCTTGCATGCCTGCTTGCATGCCTGCTTGCATACTTACATGCTTGCATGCATGCTTGAAAGCTTGCAGGTTTGGTTGCTCGCTTGCTTGATTGCTTCATGTTCAGGTTCATGCATTCTCGCTGAGTGCTTGCTTGCATGCTTGCTTGCTCATGGTTCACGCGTGCGAAGCCGCGGGCAAAAGCTAGTTCTAAATAAAAATATCAAGAAGTACAAATTCATGATTCTTTTGATAGTACAGTCAATAGCAAAAGAAACTGATGAATCTCAGTCCCAAAATAATATAAACTATGAAACCCTGTTGGGCGCAGCATTTTAGAGAAAGGGATATGCCGAAGTTGCATTACAGAAATGTATTCTATGTACATTATGTTGAACTAGACTTACAACAATTGACAAATTGCAAATTAATTAAGGGTTACTGTTAAAATTATTAACTGAAGTCCAAAAAACAAAAACATTTTTCTTTACTTGTTTATTCCTTAGTATACCTAAAGAGTGTACATTGATTCAAAACATTTGGCATCCAAAAGCTGATCACAACGCGAATTGTTATAATTCAATACCCACCATTATCAGCAACTCATTTACTTTCATTATGCAGTTGCAGCCAACTCTGTTGCATCCATTATTTATTGCAATTTGGGGTCCCAGACTATTAAAATAATTGTGTCAAATGTACTGTGAAGCCCTGCAAAGGCTAATCATGGGTAATCTTCTATAGATCAGGCTCCATTGACAATCGTCAAATCAAATATGCTTGGCTAGTTGTTGCCCACGTCTTTGCCTGCGAAGAATTCATTTATATCACACAATCATGCTAAACGTGGCCTTTAAGGTCTTGTTACCTTAATTCTTTCTACCTCGAAAACTAAAGTTCCAGATGTAATTTGATAATTTTTTTTAGTTATAAAACGTTTTATTTCTACAGCAAATATTTTTGTAAACTAACCAAATCTAATAAGCACGATTTCATGTGATGAAAAAAAATATACCTAATATTATCTAAACTAATATTATAAAGAGGAAAAATTTGATTGTTTGTTTGTTTGCATTGAATAGGCTCCGAAACTACTGGACCGATTTAAAAAAAAAATTGCCGTTAGAAAACTACATTATCACTGAGTGACATAGGCTACTTTTTACCGCGGGAAAATAAATTTACCGCGGGCGAAGCTGCGGACGGAAGGCTAGTAACCAATAAAAATGATTCCATGCTGGTCTAGGAGTAAGGAAAAAACATAGAATTTACCGGTGAAAGCCCTTCGAGGGAATGGGCGAAGTTCTTAGGAATCATGTTATAGGCGATGCGGCTAGCAACCCAACAGTTTGATTTCCCTTTCTACCTACGCCCTTAATCATTTTTGGCTTGCCTTCTGATATACTTGACATAATCTTTGTACAGTTTGACAACAAATATAATGCGCATCGGCAGTATTCGTTTGCGCAGAGCAGCGCAGACCAGTTTCCGATGGTAGCCGAAGGTGTAAATAATCTATATTGAACTTTATTTGCAAGCGCAACTGGCAGAGTATTGTTTGCTTTGCATTCTTAGCTCTGTCCCGCTTACACGATTTTGCCATTGTTGGTACGAAATCGATCAACCAATAACAGCGCCAGAGTTTCCCGCGCTACTAAAATTGGTCTACTGCGCAGGTACATAGTGGAGCATTATTTTTGCTGTCAAACTGTATCTCTTTGTATCTCTACCGCTTAAGTGTCTACGTCTTCGGCAACCCGCATAAGTACCGCGCAGCCAGACAAAACAGCTATATAGATCTTAGGAGCAACAAGAAACTGGTCCTTCATAGGTCCCATTTTGTGCATTTTAACAAAAGCTTCAACAACATGGCAATTAAAGTATACAGCAATCTTAGCAACGACATCAAAGATAGCAACACCATGGTAGCATTTAATAGAAGGGTGAAAGATTATTTTGCAATACGACCATTTTATTCGGTTGAAGAGTTTTTTGCCAATGCCCTGGGCAAGTAGCTTATAGGTATTTATATCATTATTGTGTACAAGTAATTGAATTGTAATTTGAACTTAATTTACTAATTACCGGACTAGACATTGACATTTTCCTTTTTATTATACTATTACAAATGTTACAATATACAATTAGATTAAGACACTGTATTATTTATTATATTTGCATGTATTTTGTACTTAAACAAATAAATGAATGATTATGATTATGACACCTCACCATTTTTGCGGGTGGTAGGGCCTTGTGCAAGGTCCGTCCATATCGCTACCACCATCTTACTCGCTAATCCTGCCGCTAAGTAGCAGTGCTTGCACTGCTGTGTTCCGGTGTGGAGAGTAAGACAGCCGGGGAAATTACGGGCACAAGAGGCATTGCATTTTAGTCCTCTAGGTTGGCAACGCATCTGCAATCCCTCCGGGGTTGCAGGTGTCTATGGGCAGTGGTGATCACTTACCATCAGGTGACCCACTTGCTCGTTTGCCTTCTTATTCATATAAAAAAAAAAAAACACGCCACTGGTACGTAGATTATTAAAATTAATAGTGTCTATTCTCATTTTGTTTCCTTTGCCGTAGTCAAAAACTAGTAATTTCAATCAAGCGCCGATAACTACCCTCGGCCGGGGTGAGAATAAATTGTCTTTTCCCCTCGCGATGACAATCTGGGCCTGTAATTTCTTGGCGATGCAGTAATAATACATTATGTAAGTTTCCGGGACACTGGAGTGCGGACAACCTGTCGACAATGTAACTGCGTATTGATTTAATCACTATCACTACATAGTATAAAACAAAGTCGCTTTTTCTGTCCCCAAATCCGTTTGTATGCTTATATCTTCCAAACTACACAACGGATTTTGATGCGGTTTTTTTTAATAGATAGAGTGATTCAAGAGGAAGGTTTATATGTAAAATACATGCATAATATACCGTGCGAAGCCGGTGCGGCTCGCTAGTTGATTTAATAAATAATAAAATGAATAGAAAGCATTTATTTCAGACTGAATCCATAGAGGCTAGTTACATTGGGAAGTATCGTAAGTTTTAACAGACTTCAAGAAAAGGAAGAGGTTCTCAATTCGGTTGTTTTTATTCTTTGTATGCAAACACCACACCTCATGGCAAATTTCAGCTTTCTAGGACTGAGAATATTACGACAGGTTTTGGTACTTTGGCTTTTATTTTTAACGTCCGACGCAAACAAAGGGGTGTTATATGTCTGAAGTCTTTCTCTTTTTCTCTTTCTCTCTCTCTCTCTCCCCCTCCCCTCTATCTCTCTCCCCCCTCTCTCACTCTATCTCTCCTTCTTTCTCTTGGTTTTAGTCATGTTTCGTTAATGAAGAATAAACATCGAAAGGAAACCTGGATACCGAGGTAGGTTAGAGGTGGGATTAAAGTTAAGCCCTTTCTTCTTGACACGAGGCCTGTGCCACCGTTGGGGCGGTACGAGCTGGGGTCCAAATCGATAATTTACTTAAGCACTTTGATTCTATTACGCTATTCAACTATTTTTCATCATTACGACCCTTATTGCATTCGACAGTGACATTTAATCCGACCTTTACGAAACTGCATTCAACGTGAAACGGCTACACACCTCAGTGCAAGTGCGAGTGAGATAGAATATATTCCGAGGCGACAATAGCAGTCAATTGACTTTTCTTCGGTAGTGGAAAAATGCGTCAAGCGCGAGCCGTGGTGGAAAAATAAAGGTACTATGAGTTTTGTGTGAATTATAATTTACTATTACTTTAAAACAGCATTTTTAAGACGTTAACTTTTTAGCTGTTGCCCGCGACTTACCCCCTTATTCATAAACGCTCTATAGGCTTCTGCTAACTTAGCAATCGTTAGTCCTTATCTGTGAAAGGTAAATGTCAAAGTGACAGATAAGGACAAACGATTGCTAAGTTAGCAGAAGCCTACAGAGCGTTTATGAAAAAAGAAGTTTGTATGTAAAACATTTGTTTATCGCTATACCGCGAAAACTATATTATTTGTCGAGATTAAAAATAGCCTATGTTTTATTCCAGACAATAATAAACAGCAAAACGTAAGTATCAAAACCGATCGTCAAACTCACAGTTCTCAAAATGCTGATTAAATAAATACTATTATGATTTATTGTAGGTACAAAAATTCCAAAACTTCAAGAGAACTCTTCCAGACTTTTTTCTTGACTTAAAGAGGTTTTTGTAACCACGGAACCCAGAAAAAACCGATAAAAAATTCCCTCAGCCACACAGTGGAAATCAAACCCCATTGTGAGGAGGTAATTCTCACCCCACACGTATTTACATTTATATGAAGAAATCGGGACAGCAGCGGAGTAATGAAAGACTCAAGTGTCGAGATCGGAGGCTAGTGTAAGTTTGCCTGTAGATCAATTTTTTTTTTTATACGACAAGGAAGGCAGATCCAGTGCAAGGCTTACCTGATGAGTCATCAGTGATGACTCTGGAACAGTGTTGCCAGGTCGCTTCCCTCGAAAATCACATTGGCATCCCTAAAAAGTTCCATTTTTGGTAGAAAAGTTCCATTTTCATTCAAATCTTCGGGAACGAGCTCTTTTTTTTTTACCTCATCATAGGAATTAGGAATAATATTGAAAAGTTCCGAAGTTCCGCGGAGGTGTCAAAAGTTCCGAAAAACGGAAGAAACGGAACCAAACGGCAACACTGCTCTGGAATCAGCTAGCTGCAACATTTTTTCCGGACCGGTACAACTTAAGGATCTTCAAAAAATGAGCCTATTCCTTTCTACTATCAAATGAATCAAGAAAATTTATTTCTTGATTTTTATGTTTTACTTCAAAACTCAAAAATTCGCATAGTAACAAAAGGTCACGTGACAGTTAGTAACAGGTGGAAAAATTCGGAGACTACCCACCTGCTATGGGTGGTGTAGGGGTATAGCACGCATCACGGAATGACGAGGATCCGGGTTCGATTCCCGGCCATAGCTTTACTTTTCGGATTTTTCTATGTGTTCTAATTTTCACTGACATTTAGAAATTTCCTATTCCTTTCTTAAAAGGCCGGGAACGCACCCTTAATGCTCCTTTGGTATAAATGTCTATTTCTATGTACACTGCAGGTTGTCGGTTTTTTTTTTAAATATTCATCGTTTTTTTTGTAAATAACGCTCTTTTGTTGTAAGTGTATATGTCTATGTTCATTGCAGTTTTATAAATTTACATTGCAGCTGTCAGATTTTTTTATAAATAACAAACTTGTACAAAAAAAATCTAAACGACACGGCCAGGAATCGAACCCGGATCCTCGTCATTCCGTGACGCGTGCTATACCCCTACAACACTCATAGCAGGTGGGTAAGCCTTCGAATTTTTCTATCTGTTACTAGCTGTCACGTGACCTTGTTACTACGCGAAGTTCTGTCGCCAAGCGTCGTCTGTTTGAATTTATGTGTCTGTACGACACAATTACAAAAACTTAGGTCAAAATTAATAATTAAAAAAAAATATTTGAAAACCGCATAGGATTCAACGTATGTCAAGCTTTATTCACTTCTCTTGTATAATTTACGTAAATTTATAATTATAAAAAGATACCTACGATCCCAGTTGATCGAAGCAAAAAATATGATTACAATTATTACAATAGAAATGGTGAAACTACACCCCCTTGCAAAAAAACGTGCACCCATGGTTTTTCTATTTTGTGTCCATAAAAGCTTACTTTCTAAAAATAATCTGAAAAATCATGCCCGATTTTTTGCAAAGGGATGTATTTTTGTTTTACACGAAAGTTCCATAAAAGTTGCCTGACCGAAATGAGTGTTTCTTTGTTATATTCAAATCAAATTCCAACCTACTGAGAATCGGTTGTAATATGACGCAAATCAAAGTTTTATAACAACAGGCCAAACTGAAACTGTATAATATGGCCCAACATTGTTACGTACGTTCAGTACCGAACACTTTAGGCCACAAATACTAATAAACAACAAGTAAAATGTACATAAATCACGTCTTTATCCCCTAAGGATAGACAGAGTTTAAGGTGACAAGACCTAAAGGCCACAATTAGCATGATTGTGGGCGTATAGAAAGCCATGGTAGCTTAGTGGTTTGACCTATGGCCTCTTGAGCAGGTTGTGGCTTCGAATTCCGGGCTCGCACCTCTGAGTTTTCGGTGAAGGAAAACCTCGCGAGGAAACCTGCACACAACTGCGAAGTAATTCAATGGTGTGTGTGAAGTTCTCAATCCGCACCGGGCCCGCGTGGAAACTATAGCCCAAGCCCTCTCATTGTAAGAGGAGGCCTGTGTGTATATAGGCTAGAGATGATGATGTGGGCGTATAGGTGGAAAGGGGAATCAAAATAGTGATGGGTTGCTAGACTTGCTAGTGACGGAGTCACGGGTAATAGTTAGTTCCAAATGAAAATGAAAATGAAAAATTATACTCGGCTTCGTCCTTCGAGATTAGCATAGCAACATGTAGTACCGCGTACGTATCGCCACATTCACACACTATATTTGAGGGTTGATCTCACTTTTTTATTTTTTAAAGGAGGGTACCTATGCGTTTCTTAGCCAAGCCGTTCCTGCCTGGCTTCATTCGCGTTCTAGTGCTTCGCCACTTCGCACGTATTGATTAAAGTACATACATAAAAAAAAAAAAAAAAAAAAAAAATGTCGAAAAGAAAGAATAGTGATGAAGATTATAAACATTTAGCAGAAAAACTTCGGAAACTGGAACGAGAAATTCATAAATCTCGTAGGAACAAAAGGCGCGTGAGGCGCATTTCTTCAGATTCTTCATCTGCGGAACCATCACCTTCCCGCCACGTTGGACGGTCGGAACCCACAGGTTAGTTGAAAAATAAAACCGTTATAACTACGTTCGGTTCAGTGGGTAGTCCCAGAGACTACTTCTTTAAACTGAAGGTGGGATGAGCTCGATTGCCATCTTGTATAGTTTCTATATGTAGTTGGATAAGTATGTACATAAATATCTTCCAATGTTCTGTACGAATTGTACGTAACTTTTTACAAGCGCATACGCGTTTATTTTACAAGTACCTACATTTACTAAGACAACATGAGGTTTTTTCTTGTGAACAGTTCTAGAGGCTGTTTCTTAAATTATCATGTTTGTCCTGTTATATATATAAAAAGCATAGTGTATAGTTTAAAAGGCTATATCATTGCTAACGTAACAAAGACTTGTGGATAGTTTAAAGGGCTATCTCGTTTGTCAAATTGTTTATACTATAAATAGTATAAACACTAGTCATTTTAGCGAACAGTCTCAATGGCTGTTTCAGACTATTGATATATCAGGTTTTTCTTCAAATCCTGATTTTATTTTTAGACCACCAAATCGAGGATGGGTTGGATGTACCTGGTCCTTCAGGACTGTATAGTCGCGCCCCGAGCGAGGACTTAGTAACCATGCTATACGGAGGCGCTTCGACACCGGCGCCGGCGCGGACTCCCCTGCCTACGCCAGCCACCCCCGCCGCGCCGCCCGGCCCGCCCCCCGCTGCCGCCGCGGAACCGGCCGCCGCCGCCGCCGCGGCCCTCGAGCCAGGGCTCTGTGAGAACGACGCTGATGCGTGTATTGCTTTGGATAGCGATCTAATGGAAATTCTTGGATTAGATCCTACAAAGAGTGACCACTTTGGCCCAGATCTGCATAAAGAAATCGCTATACGATTCGAACACTGTGTGACTAATGGATTAACGAAGGATACACGTAAAGAATTAACCGACAAATACAAGATACCGGCTAACTGTAAATTGGTAGACGCACCATCACTGAATCCGGAGATTAAAGCCGCCCTCTCCTTACCAATACTTAACCGAGATAAGGCCATAGAGGCCCAACAAAAAATATTAGCCTCTGCAATTTCATCCTTGGGTGAAGCGATAACTTTGTTGTTGTCATTTAAAGAGAAACAACCGGAATTATTACGTCTCCTGATAAATAGTGGTCGTTTATTATGTGATCGTCAGCACAAAGACTCGGAAGTTCGACGCCAATACATTTTATCTTCACTAAAGCCAGAGATGAAGGAACAATTAAAGATTACAAAGATCGACAGTTTGTTATTTGGACAAAACTTTCAAGAGACGTTGAAGACCGCAAAGGCAATTAACAAATCCGGATCAGATTTGAAAACGACCTACCCTTTTGTCAAGCCATCGCCATCGACCTCGAAGCCAGTTCCCAGCACGTCAAAAAACTGGCGCACCTCCAATCAGAACCTGCGGAAGCCAGCAGCAGCTCGGAAGGAGACGACGTTGCCGACGACGTCAGCAGCTCGCCGGGCGCCGCGCGGCGCCGCATCGCGCGCATCGCAGCGGCCGCGCGCCGCTCCCCCGCGCCGCTAGAGCCGGTAAGGGCTGCGGGTGCACTCGCTGACAATTATAACCAGTGGTCCCTTGTGACCAACGACCCCGTAGTGCTGTCATATGCCAAAGGTTATAAAATACCTTTCACCCGACCTGTATTTCAAGTAAATATCCCGCCGGCGCGTAAGCCCAGCGACCCGGACTATTTTTACTTTAGTGAAGCTATAACTCAGTTGCTTTCTTCAGGTGTCATATCCAAATGTAAGCCATGCGAAGGTCAATTCATTTCTAGTATATTTCTTGTACCAAAACCGAATGGAAAGAAAAGATTTATTTTGAATCTTAAACAATTGAATAAATTTATTGACACTAGCCATTTTAAAATAGAAGATCTTCGCACTGCCTTAAAACTAATTACCAAACATTGTTTTTTAGCCAAATTGGATTTGAAAGACGCATACTTTTCGATTAAAATACATAAAAACTTTAAAAAATACTTAAGATTTCAATGGGGTCCTGATCTATATGAGTTCAATGTATTACCATTTGGACTCAGCACGGCCCCTTATGTCTTCACTAAAGTTATGAAGCCGGTCGCTCGGCTCTTGCGCTCCGCAGGGTATTTATCCACAGTCTACTTAGACGATTGGCTCCTCTTAGCTCACACGTATGAAGAATGTAAAGAAAATCTCATTCAAACTAAGTCATTGCTATTAGCTTTAGGTTTTTCAGTGAACGAAGAAAAGAGCTGTTTAATACCAAACACATCTTGCACGTTTCTTGGTTACATCTTAGACTCGAGAAACTTCCAGGTCAGTTTGCCCGTCGAAAAAATTCACCGAATTAAAACGGAAATTCAAAAATTTTTTCATGTCAGGCGCTGTAAAATCAGAGATTTTGCTCGTTTTGTGGGACTCTTGACTTCAGCTTGTCCTGCCATTGAATACGGTTGGCTGTACACCAAATATTTTGAACGTTTAAAATATTTAAATTTAAAAGATTACGATGATTATGATCGTTTTATGTCAATTCCTAACACTGTTTTACCTGATTTACAATGGTGGCATCATTCTATACAAACATCAGTAAACAAAATAAAAGAGGACAGATATGACCTGGAAATTTACTCGGATGCCTCAACTACGGGATGGGGCATTTCATGCGGAGATGACAGAGCTAGCGGGCCATGGAGTGCCGCTGAAAGTCAGCGGCACATAAACTATTTGGAATTACTGGCAGCATTTTTTGGCCTTAAAATCTTTGCTAAAAATCTTGTTAATAGTCAGATTCTATTGCGCATTGACAATACCACTGCTATCTCTTACATTAATAGAATGGGAGGTATACAATACCCTCACCTTACACAAATAACTAGAGAATTGTGGCAATGGTGCGAACAGCACAAAATATTTGTTTTTGCTTCATACGTACGATCCACAGATAATAAGGAAGCGGATTTAGAATCTCGCCGTACCCATCCGGACATAGAGTGGGAACTCACTAACTCAGCGTTTCAATGCATTGTTTCAAAGTTTGGGCGGCCTCAGATTGATCTTTTTGCTAGCCGAATTAATAGGAAATGTGAATCGTTTGTTTCCTGGCATCGCGACCCAGAGGCATTCGCAATAAACGCATTTACAATTAAATGGACCCAAACGTTTTTCTACGCCTTCCCACCGTTCTCTATGGTACTCAAAACCTTACGTAAGATTGTGGCAGAGCAAGCAGTTGGTATTGTTGTGGTACCAATGTGGCCCACCCAACCTTGGTACCCTTTATTTAGACAACTTTTAGTGTCAGAATTGTTATTACTAAAAGCGAATAAAAATATGATATTTGATCCCATTTACAGCCAACGCGACTTCCACACCAAGCTTACCCTGGCAGTCGGTGTATTATCCGGACGGCATACATAAAACAAGATGTTCCGGAGTGCGCGTTGGATGTGATGCTAGCTTCACTATCAAATAATACCTTAAAACAATACGATGTTTATTTGAAAAAATGGTATAATTATTGTAATTTGAATAATGCTGATTTGTATACGTCTTCGATTAATGATGTGGTAAATTTCTTTACTTATTTATATACAGAAGGAGCCCAGTATAGTTCTCTAAATACTTGTAAATCAGCATTGTCTTTAGTACTAGGAGGACACATCGGACAAGATGAAAGAGTAAAAAGATTTTTTCGGGGTATTTTTCGACTCCGTCCCCCATTACCCAGGTATGATACGACCTGGGACACTGGCATTGTATTAAGATTCCTAGAACAATGTTACCCTAATGAAAATCTAGCATTAGATGTAATTACTAAAAAATTGATTACTCTATTAGCTCTTGTTACTGGCCATAGGATGCAAACCATGGCAAAAGTTAAATTAGATAATATTACTGTGTCCCAAGATTTGATTTCTATTAAAGTTCCAGACCTGATTAAAACTTCTAGACCTGGCTCCTGTCAACCTTTGTTAAAATTGCCATTTTTTAATCAAAAGCCAGAAATATGTCCGGCAAAGACCCTTATGGTTTATCTGAATAAAACAGCTTCATTGCGCGGAAACGTAAATTCACTATTTATTAGTTTAAGAAAACCCTACACTGCCGTCTCCACTCAGACACTTAGTCGCTGGGTCCGAACCACTCTTAGCGAGAGTGGGATTGACGTGTCGATGTTCGGTGCCCACAGCACGCGGCACGCGGCTACCTCTGCCGCGCACCGCCTGGGCGTAAGCCTCGACACTATCAAGAGGACGGCTGGTTGGAGCGGCAGTTCTAATACTTTCTATAAATTTTATAATAGGCCCATAGAAGTTGTTGCAGAAAATACTTCCTTCGCTGAAATAATACTCAATCAATAGTTATGATGAAACAATCTAAAATTTGTAATACTCTTAATATAGCTAAATAAACCGTTTTTTGATAATAATTAAATTTCTATTCAATTATACTATCCTGAATTTAGCGGTAAATATTTCACGACATGAAGTGCTCTAAAAGTCTACATGTTGCTATGCTAATCTCGAAGGACGAAGCCGAGTATAATTAATGATTAAACGAACTTACCTGTATGTGAAGTTCAATCATAATTATTCGAAGGCTTCGTCCGAAGAGATTAGCATCCCGCCCACCCAGTCAATAATGAACTTTACCCCCATTATGTCGGGAAATATTTTAACACAAGTGCTCTAAACTAAATGAAGCCAGGCAGGAACGGCTTGGCTAAGAAACGCATAGGTACCCTCCTTTAAAAAATAAAAAAGTGAGATCAACCCTCAAATATAGTGTGTGAATGTGGCGATACGTACGCGGTACTACATGTTGCTATGCTAATCTCTTCGGACGAAGCCTTCGAATAATTATGATTGAACTTCACATACAGGTAAGTTCGTTTAATCATTAATTATTTTTGCAAATTGGCCTAAAATAATTATTAAATTACTGTTTTGCATCTATTTCGTTTATATACCCATGTGTATCGAGTTTGTGTAAATAAATGTTTCTCTCTCTCTCAAATAGCCACTTTGACATCTTTGACGTGACAAGGAAGAAAATACTAAAGCGTACCTTTTTCCATGACGTCAAGTACATAATCAGTTTTCATATTTCACTATTATACCTTGACGTGAATACGAAGTGTGGTAATTTTCGACGAATATCCGAAAATATGTGAAAGCTGATATATGTAAATTGCGGTCATTCTCAACGGCAACCTTGTAATTTTCACGATTTAAAGCGAAATGCTTTGGAAAGCCGTTTGGATTTAGTGTTGTTAAACACGATTTCACCCTAATCTACTGACCTATCGGACAACCCACTTGTGTTACGAAATAAACTACAAAGAACTACTAAAGAAAGAGTACGAAAAGGATATCTTTAGACGAAGCATCTTCTTTTTCTAATATGGCCCCATCGATCGATGCGATGATTTCGCCAATGTCAAAGTAATTACAGTATTCAAAAATCTTGTGACAAAAATGTCGGCAACGTTGTACGATAGAACACGGTCCTCCGTCGGGCTCTTAGCTAACGGTTAATGATATCCCTCAGAATCTGCCAGGAAATCATTAACCGATGCCCAGGGTGCACCAGACCAAGCACTGCTCTTCACCCGGACGGATCCAAAAACGAACCGCAGCTCTTGACCACACGCGGAGGTCTGGACTAAGCATTGTTGTTATTTTTTTTGACAGGGTGTCATGTACCTACCGCCGTTTAACACAGTAATTTTGTAAAACGTTTATGAATAAATTATCTTTATCTTATCTTTTATCTTTTATAATCTTTGTAGTTATTTTATTGAATCAGGCGTTACTTTGCGGAGGTCCATTTCAATGAACAAAAAAATATTTGCCTTGCTACTGCTTGTGTGACATATTATGTTTTTCATGCAACCCTCCCTCCCCTACTGCCACGTAAAACACATATAAATCCCACAAACTTAATTATCCTTTACACCACACAAACACTGACGCGTTTCGACGCCTCTACGGGGTCATTATCGAAGTTTAATGAGCACAACTTTTACACATGCAAACCAACGTACGTCGATGATTTTCGCCAATTCCCTCAATGGGCTTTTACTATATACGCGGGAAGACAAGCACCTGGTACATTCTATGTTTTTTCTTTGCTCTCAGACCAGCATGGAGGAATGGTACTGTAGTTAAAATAAAATAACATTCAACGAAAGTAAAAACTACAACTGAAACACGTACGAATACAATTTATTTTTATTATCAAGAGAGTTCCTTCGGAGCAGCCGCGTCGGGACTTAAGGCTCTAGCCTTCGCACTCAAGACTCAAGACTCAAGACTCAGGACTCAGCCAGACTCATACAGTATTTATAGCGATAGCGCAAGTGTGCTTGAGATCGGGGATTTAAATTTGAAATGTACTTGTAGTTCCGTGTCGGCGTCACACGGTTTCGAAACGGTGTACCGGCTCTAGTGTAAGTTTTAGACATAAAAAGCTGACCAAGTGAGAGACTCGCGCACCGAGGGTTTCGTAGAAAATTGTCAAGTGAATATGAGTTCCCGTGTTAGCAAAGCCCTACCTCCTAAGCAAAATGTAGGCAGTGTGAGATCATTTTATGTTGGTTACGTACATAGACAGAGATAAATAAAAATATTCTTCGAAAAATTTGCGTTAGTATAGTGTAAGTCGAAAAAGACTGATGTGTTGCCGCAATTGGATAGCCCTTACCACTCTAATAGGATATTTCCTGTATGGGTTCATGTTATAACGTGCCACCATGTCAAGATAGCGTTGCGGTCGCTCCCAAACAACTAACTTCATCCAAGCTAACAGCTGGACGGATACTAACTAAGTTAGTTAAGAGATTATGACAAACCGATAGATAAATAAGAGGTGATGCAAATGATCGTAGGTTTCGTAACTGTGGCCGCACCAGATTTTCGTAATTCTAGTACGAAATTCCGGTTGAAATTTAACATGAGCTTTTTGACAAAGTAATAAGGTGCGAGTCGGGTTACCTCCACTAGTAGTCAAAAGCTGCGGTTCGGTTTGGATCCGTCCGGGGGAAGAGCAGTGCTTGGCCCGGTGCACCCTGGGCATCGGCTAATGATTACCTGGCAGTTTCTGAGGGATATCATTGACCGTTGGCTAAGAGCCCGACAGAGGGGGGGGGGGGGAGGGAGTCTTTGACCATTGCCGTACAACGTTGCCGACATTTTCTCACAAGATTTATTAATTAGGTATATTTTTGTTACTTTGACATTGGCGAAGTTGTTGTCGCTATAACGACTTGATACGCCACAAATAAGAAGAAGAAGAAGACAAAGTAAAATAAATGACCAGGTCATCCGTCCACCTCGTTGGTGGACGTCCTACGCTGCGCATGCCGCGGTCTCCACTCGAGAACCTTTCGCCTCCAAAGACCATTCTCCGTGCTATATGGCCTGCCCACTGCCACATCAACGAGTTCCTTCAATTGCACAGGCAAAACCTTCGGTTTCCCCGAAGAGATCCCCGAAGCGTAGCCAGTTCACCAACGCGAGCGGGTCTACATCGGGCCCCATGAGGGCCTCATAGAACCGCCCGTGATGCTCCTTACTCTCCCATTCAGTCTTGCGATCCTCGGTGCTCCATATCTTAGGTCTGCGCCAGTTCTCTTTTAATAATTTATTTGACGGTGGAGGCATTTTACACCTCCACTGAACTTATTTTTTTTTGTTTTGACTAATAGAGACTTTATACATCTCTACTATAGATTAATATAATTGAAGGATCGGGGACCTTATACATCCCTTTTATAAACGTATTTAATTTAAGTAGAATTTAAGTATTCTTACTGTATTTTATTTTGGAAACTTTCTGCCAAGTTTCTCGCGGCGCATTCTTCTTGGCAATGATGGTCTTTCCGAATGCGCTGGTAGTTTCAAAAAGACATGTAAAAGAGCCCTTGGCGGCCAATTTGCAAAAATAAATTTTCATTTTCATTTTTCATTTTCAATAATATTATAAACGCGAAAGTTTGTAAGTATGGATGGATGGATGTTTGTTACTCTTTCACGCTAGGACGGCTATACAGATCTAGATGAAATTTTGAGCATAGATAGAGAATAGCCTGAAAAAACAAATAGGCTACTTTTTATCCCGGAAAATTGCGTTTTTCCTGGATAGCGATAAACAAATCTATGCAGACGAAGTTGCGGGCAACAGCTAGCAGTTATAATATCGTTCACCAATCATAACCCTCCCTGGCGATTAAACAAACTTTGTTTCACTTGAAGCAAGTTGATAATACGGGGTAAGTGACTCGCATCGGACAATGGTGAGGCGTCTGCGCAGTTAGTTCGTGCGGTTAGTTTAATTAATGGAAGGAACTTGAAGACCTAGGGAGCACCGGGTGAGGTGAGGGGTCTAAAACTTAGGAATATAATACGTTAATAAACTTAGGTAATAAAGGACGCGTTGATAGACTAGACAAAGCTCGAAAACGCCTCTGTAGAAGCATAAACTGCTTGAAATAGAGCTGAAAGAATAATTAATTGATCTAATCGATTTTGCAGAATATGGGGCCGTCTTTGCGCCGTAGACCAACGAATAAAAAATACACGAAGACATCGCCTACCTAGAAGAGGTGTAGATAAAAACAAGAAAATAATAATATTGAAAATTTACTGAAAAAATCCTTCTCTTTCTTTTTCTGAAAAGCGAAAACTGATTAGTCTGAAGTCGACGAATTTGGTGAATCAAAATATTTCAATTCCGATTCAGTTTAGGTTCGCTCGCTGTCAGAGCCATACTAAAAATGACAGCTAAAACCTGAACTGAGTCTGAATTCAATCGCATTAAGACGTCATATAAGGCCCCAGCAGGCTTATTGTCTAACTCGCTCGCAATCGCCATCTTGTTCATTTACACAGTTCACGTATGGGCTGACGATTGGCATCGTAATCAGCTAGCTGTCACATTCATACAAGAACTGTCAAAATGAGCACGATGGCGATTGCGAGCGAGTTACGTAATAAGCCTACAGGTCCCAAAACAATCAGCCAATGTTTTCACAATCAGTCAATGTTTGTAGTGTCTTCTTCAACCTCGACATTGGCAGAATGATCGACAGTATCGATGGAGCTAGATTTTTAAAAATTGAATTGAATGTTTTCACGTCATAATTACAATGGCAAACAAATCTTACTTTACCGTATCTAAATATTTGTCCACTAAAAGCAACTTAAATTAATATAACACCCTAAAAATCCCTCGCAAACCTGCCATTGTGGCGGTCAAACCGCTTATTTCCATCGCTTTCAACTTCTGACAACGGTCAACCGTCACTCGCTCTACCAACTTAAATCTACCCTCGTTCAGCGAAAACCGGACCGTTTGAAGTCCACACAAGGAGCGGAAATGGGAAAAATAAGGTGGGAAACCGGGACAATGGGCGCCACGACAAAAGCGTAAGAGGCCCAAATGACAGACGTCACAATAACGGAATGGTAGGGATGACCCGCATTGTTCAATCTGATGAGTTTTTTACCGGAAAAAAAGTGCTTTGAAAATAATACTGGCCGTTTCGTTACACAAAGAAATAAAAGAAACACGGGGTAAAGAGTTCCCTTGTTTGTTTTAGGTTATCGACGCGGAATGTGAAGTGGTTTTCATTGGAAAACTACCCTTTGCTATGAGAGCTATTGTGGTTGCCTGTTGCATTTTTGTGTGTATGCTTTTTAATGAACAAAACATTTTTTTTTTTTTTTTTTTTTTAATTTATTGAAAACAAATTTAAATATACATTTTAAATGTTTATGACAGCGGGCAAAAACTCAGCAGAGTTTATCTGCCGCTGCTAGTTACTCACGTTAAATCCTTAAACTAAACAGATGAGTTATTGTTGTGCTGCGTTACAATTTAGGTAAAATGCTTTGACAATTCTCTTGCATCTATTGGGGTTGGCACACACTTCATTATGAGTTTCCGATGGTAACTCATTGAGAATACTTGGTAACATATACTGCCATGTGCGTTTGCCGTATACATTGGAACATTTTGGTAGAATATATTTCGGCAAGTAATCTAATTGACGGAGATTTTGTGATCTAACAGATTTCTTCAAATTATGTAACTTATCTATTTCATAATTAAGTACTTCATTTTTAATGAGGTTGTGAACACATACTACATTACAATACCCAAAGAGCCTCGCCTCATCACCGCGCATCTTTTTCTTCGCCGAGCTGGGTATAATTGCCTTTAGTAGGCTTACCTGCAATCTATAAATTTTATCTATATAGGTACCTTGCTACTCTAACTCACGTGCAAGATAACCAACAGTTATGCTCATTAAACTTCGATAATGATCCCGTAGAGGGATCGAAGCGCGTCAGTGTTTGTGTGGTGTAAGGGATAATTAAGTTTGTGGGATTTATATGTGTTTTATTGGCAGCAGTGGAAGGATTGCATGAAAAACATATATATTTCACACAGGCTTGGTTATCTTGCACGTGAGTAGCGGAGTAGCAAGGTATCTGGAATTTTAAACTCATTCTTTGTCGGTCCCTCGTTAAATGCTCCCCTCATCTACTCAAAGGTTACGTTGCGATCCCTTATAGGGATAAGTTCGCCTATGTGCATATATTAAAATGATTTTTTAATAAAGCATTTGCTTACTTACTTAACTTACTTAATAAGTCTTAACACTAACTGACGCCTCTGCGCGCTGAACTCATCCCTCTTACCACAGATTCAGCACAAAGCAGTATTGGCAGAGTGCAAAGCTTGTGGAGGGGGTAGCCTAAACGATCACAGCACTCGCTACGGCTAAAATTGTCATTTTTGTCGCTGACTTGAGCTGTCAAATCCATATTGCAGTAAACATTTTCTAATCGTGTTTGAGATAAAAATATGGTCCTGGCAAGATGTGTTGTTGTGAATTGTAATAACACCAAGAAGAATAGCGACTGTAAATTTTACCAATTTCCAAGACCATGTTGGAAACGAGACCAAAGAAATAAGTGGATATTTGCCGTAAGAAAAAAAAATTTAGTTACCTAACCTCTAAAATTTCACTGAAAACAACAATTTTAATATTATTGGCAATAATGTTACTGACTACCATTGTCCAAAATTGTGTAATATAGTAAAATAACACAAGATTTCATTAATATTTTTCACAATATTTACTTACTTCTTGTTTGACAGCGGTGACAATATTGTCCATAATGGCCGCCTGTCACGTGGCGCTGTCGTCGCGCACGGTCCCAATAAAACCCGCATCACACTTGCACGTCAGGTGCAACAGCATACGGTGAAAAGTAAGGCTAATTACACACACCCCAAATCTAAATTATGACATTCGACGCAATATGGCGTCGACCCCCTTGCACGCGCCCCAACAGGGGCCGGATCGCCTTAATGATTCAACAGGATTATTTTTATGCGATATTGAAATTGGAAGTGTGTAATTGGCTTTACGTTGCTGATGCATGGCGTTGGCCCATAGAGCAGAACACATATAGAGGGAACGCCATGTAATTAAACGAGATAAAATTAAGACAAGTCGAAATTGGCGATTACTGCTAATTGGCCAGCCGAAGTTCAAACAGGTTACTAAAGTTGAGCAAGCAGCTATTTTTTTTGTTGACTGCATTTACATTGTTATCCATCATACATTATGGATTTCGGAATGTCACTGAAAATTAGAACACAGAAAAATCCGAAAAGTAAAGCTATGGCCGAGAATCGAAGCCGGATCCTCGTCATTCCGTGACGCGTGCTATACCCCTACACTACCCATAGCAAGTGGGTAGTCTTCGATTTTTTCTACCTTGTACTAGCTGTCACGTGATCTTGTTACTATGCGAATTTTTTCGCTGAGCGTCATCTGTTTGAATGATGTGTCTGTTCGACACAATCATAATCTAGGATTAGGACCCGGGTTCGATTCCCGGCCGGCTTTACGGATTTTTCTATGTGTTCTAATTTTCAGTGACATTTAGAAATTTAATTTCTAACGGTAAAACCGTAAAAGTAAACATAAAAATCAAGAAATAAAAAAATCTTGATTTATTTGATAGTACCTACCTACGTTATGAATACCAAATTTCAAGGCAATCGGACCAACCGTTGAAGAGTACCCTCCTACGGAGACGATCCTGACTAGGTCACCAGAACTCCACTACCAGATTATTATTTTGTCATCCGACTTACTCAAATATGCAAAACTTTAGCTCAATCGGTGCTTCAAAATGAAGTCGCAAGATTCACACATTGGGTTAAAATGTGTTAGTATGTTATATAACGAAAAAGTCAGATGTGTTGCCATAATTTAATAGCCCTTACCACTCTTGTTGATTATTTCCTCTATGCGTTGCCCGATGTAGAATAAATTGGTATGTTACTATTTAATACGATGCTGGATTGGGGCAAGACCTAAAGGCCACGTTTAGCATGATTGTGGGCGTATAGGTGGAAAAAGGAATCAAAATAGTGATGGGTTGTTAGCCGCATCACCTATAGCATGATTCCTAAGAATTTCGCCCATTCCCTCAATGGGCTTTTACTATTTGCACGGGAAGAGAAGCAACTGGTACATTGTATGTTTCTTCTTTGCTCCCAGACCAGCATGGAAGTAATTAAAAAAGTAAGTTTTTTTTTTTAATGTCGTGGATTAATGTCTCTGAATGCCTGGTACAGTCAAATGCGTATTCTCGCATAAACACAGCTCTCTCAGCTCTCTATTATACGCGTTACGGCTGACAACAGCAAATTTCAATTTGGGAAAACCGCCGGTTTGCTGCGGACGGATTACTGGGCTGACTGTACGAAGCTTGGAGGAGGCAATGGTGAAGATTTATTTATTATTTTATATAAGATATTATTTATACATTACTAGCGACCCGCCCCGGCTTCGCACGGTATATTATGCATGTATTATACATATAAACCTTCCTCTTGAATCACTCTATCTATTAAAAAAAACCGCATCAAAATCCGTTGTGTAGTTTTGAAGATATAAGCATACATACGGATATGAGGACAGAAAAAGCGACTTTATACTATGTAGTGACTATGTGTTACCTCTGTAAGATGTTCTCAAAATGTTCTCCTTACTGTACCTCTTTTTAATTCCAAATTCTATGTATATTCTTATACTGTTCAGGCTATACGGTTGTGGAATTCCTTGCCTATAATCATAAGGCTTGCAAAATTTTTACCCATATTTAAATCTATGTTGAAGGAGCACTATCTGTCATCTTGTGCGTGAATCTTGTAGCTGGCATTTTTAGGTACGTGTGTATGTGTCTATTTATATCTCCATTTATTATAAACGTGTGTTTTATTTATAATATATTATGTATTTTCAGTACTTAGTATATTAATATATTTTCTAATTTGCACCACCTGCTTAGATCTGTTCTGTTCTCCAGTCCATTATGGTTGCCTGGTAGAGATCGCTCTGTAGCGAGGCCGCCTATTGTTACCTTGTAATATTCTGTATATCTTTTTTCTGTTTCGGTTGTTATATGTGGTGTTCAATAAAGAGTTATTGTATTGTATTATATTGTATTGTCGCTTGTCTCCGACAAACGCAAGCTGCAGTACTTTGGTCACATAATGCGTAGTGATAAATACGACCTGCTTCAACTCATCATGCAGGGGAAAATCCAGGGAAAGCGTCCACCAGGAAGGCGTACAATACAATACAATAACTCTTTATTGAACACCACATGTAACAACCAAAACAGAAAAAAGGTATACAGAATATTACAAGGTAACAATAGGCTCTGTCTACCCCGTAAGGGATAAAGACGTGATTTGTGTGTGTGTTTTGTGTAACAATAGGTTTACTTCGCGGCTTAAGAATTTCCGGACATGGTACAACCAGCTCACTGTTCCGAGCTGCTGTATCAAAATTAAAGATAGCACTGATGATAGTCGACCTCCGGTAGGAGATGGCACCTCAAGAAGAAGAACTATCATACGATAGCCACGACGTTTTAACTTTATGAATACAATAGACAACTTTTTTTTTACCGAATATGCGGCAACCGCATCCAATCCAGCCAGGATCCTCGCGCCGCTCTCTTGATAGATATGTTAATTCGTTCACTGAATAAATAATTCATTTGTTCAAGGCATATCACTCTGCGACTTTGTTACAGAACCTGCCAGGCCTGAAACCACCGTGTACCCCCGAGTTAGGGTCCAGTGTGTAATAGCACGTGTTTGAATGAAGTGGCTGAATACAGTGATTTACTCGAGCCCGTTGACGGCTCGTTTTAAATGCGAGTGTTCTGAGATTTTGCGGTTTAAATTTGGAACGGATTTTAAAATAGGTACACACGCGTCTTTATTGATCGGCTGCGAGGCTGTTTGCGCGGTCTGGCCATCTTGTTTGAATTTTTTTTTTTTAGTTTTAAGAACAGTACTGTCATCATCGTCTGTCAATAGATAAATAAGCTGTCAAACAAACGCCTCATGCGGCATATGCATGGATGTGTGCGTGATCGCAGCAAGTTTTAACTTCGTGGTTGCCACTTGAGCGCCTTTCTCCCCTAACAGTTAGAAAAATGGTAAGGCATTGACTTCTTCCTTGCTGATCTGGGAGCAACAAAAAGCATTGAGTGTAGTAACTTATTCTCTTCTCGCGCAGATGGTAAAAGCCAAGCGAGGGATTGGGTGAAAATCTTAGGAATCATGGTTATTCCCCTTTCCTCTTATACGGCCACAATCATGCTAAACGTGGCCTTTAGGTATGGTTACCTTAGGCTCTGTCTACCCCGTAAGGGATAAAGACGTGATTTATGTATGTATGACTTATTTAGCTGTGCTCGTCATGCTAAAATGAATATGTAGTTACATATTCTATCATTAAATAAGACGATAAGTTTCTAAGAAAAGGTGGGGTCAAACTTGACTTGCAGGTTTCCTGGCAATGTTGCCGTGTTCCAGGTCAAGTAATGGCTTTCTGGTCAGCACGCACAGCCCGGACAGGTCGCGACTTGTTTATTTGTTATCCTAATGCATTCATAATCGATTCCAAATAACGCGTAAATAAAATATAATGTTTCTTTTGTTTTGGCCTTTCTTCTGCCGTAACTAGCAGTTCACCGGCTGCTACGCGAGCAGAAATTCCTAATTCATGACCTGGGGAAGACGTATTGTGTACACACCTCGGGCGGTGATAAAGAAAGCCTCAGGTCACATGTTTAATGCTCTCGCCTATGGCTCGTGCGACTAGTTCCTGCGATCTGAGACATTATTTATTTCACCACTCTCGGAGTGTAATGTGCTATTAAGTTTAATAATAATAATTATAGTGTACAATAAGATAGTTTTAGTCTTGATAATACATTGTCGGGGTCGACTATGTGGTCAGCGTTAATTATCAACAAAAATGACTGGCAACTAACAAAAGCATAAATTTATTGTGTTAAAATTATTAATAGAACAATATTTAATTTAATTTTTTTATTTCAATGTCGTTCACAAATTTAAAAAGTAAAAATTCTTGATTCATTTGATAGTACCTATCATTTGAAACACAGCGCCTTCTCTCGTCCCTGGTAACAGATAGAAAAATTCGAAGGCTTACCCACCTGCTATGGGTGGTGTAGGGTAGCACGCGTCACGGAATGAGGAGGATCCGGGTTCGATTCCCGGCCATAGCTTTACTAATTTTCAGTGACGTTTAGAAATTTAATTTACTATGTTTAATAATTTGGTAACAAGGAGTATACTGGACGTTGGAAAAATAAAAACCTATATTTATTCTACACCTAGACTTTTTAAAGGAAGTTTTAGTTAATTTTCATGTTCTTTAAGTTGCTACGCTGAGACTCTACGCCGCCGTAGCATGCTACGCCTTTAACAACATTCGTAGCACTATCGTAGATCGTAGCATTTCGAAACAATTTAAACCTTGAATAATGATATTTTTTCTTTAAACTCTTGTAAATAACCATATTTTTTCAACCATTTAGCGGAGTAGCGTACTTTTAAGTTTAATTTCGCGAAGAAATGCCTGAATTGAAAAACGATTTTCATCAACTTGTCGTGTATTTTAAATACCTATCCAATGACAAACATATTATATACAATGTAATAGAACGCATTCTATAAACTTGGATGTTAGTCTGTGGTGTTACCCCCGCCCCGCGGGGCACCCCCTCCCCTGGTCAGCCGGCTAGCGAGAGGTGATATACCTGTGTATTATTAAGATAAGATTTGTAGAAAGAAGTTAACATAAAATAAATACACCAGAAAACAAGTATAACGTTTTATTATAAAGATCATTACATGGCGCAGTCGATGAAGAACAATTATTTCGCGAGATTCAATTGGATTTACTAAGGTAACCTCAAATCCGCATGGCACGGTGCACCGGCCGGCAAAGCATAATTAAACTAAAGAATATGAAGATTGCTCAGTAATTACGAAGAAACGATACTAATACGACCTAATTAAAAATGCCGAATGTAGAAGAAAACGTAACACAAGAGGTGGATAACATGTGTTCCATCGAATATAAAATGCCGCATGGCATGAATTTAGACGACATTGGCAATTGTTGGCCACAATGGCAAAGGTTTAAACAATCCTTTCGAATTTTCCTGCTCGCCGCCGGGTTCGACAGACTAGCAGAAACTAGAAAAGCGGCAATTCTCTTGAATTGCATTGGACAGCAGGCGCAAGAACTTTATTTTAATGTATTACAAAAAGACGAGAAGACAAAATTAGAAGACATTATCACAATATTCGACGAACATTTCAAGCCTAAACAAAACCAAGTAATCAACAGTTACAAATTTAACATGCGGAGCCAAGAGGAGGGAGAAACTTTCGACGCATTCTATACAGCAATCAACAAATTAGCTGAAAATTGCAACTTTAAAGAAAAAGACCGTATGATGCGAGACAGAATTGTGATCGGTGTCAAGGATGGGAGAGTACAACAGAAGCTTCTGGAAATTGCGGAACTAACGTTAGAAAAAGCGGTGGAAGTGTGCCGATCTGCCGAGCTATCCAGAGAACACATGAAGACGCTGAACAACCCGGAGGTGCATGCAGCGATGTCCAAGGCCCCTTCGAACCAGCCGTGCTACTCAACAGACTCCAAAGCTAAGTACTTTGATAACAGTAAAAATAGGTTCTCAAATATGAGAAATAACAGTCAATATAATAAGAATTACTATTTGTGTAGAAAATGTAAAACTGAACATGGCCCTAGGAATTGCCCGGCCTATGGGAAAATTTGTAGTAAATGTAAGAAGTATAATCATTTCAGCGTAGGCTGCACCATCCCTTATAAACAAGTCCACGAAATGACTGAGGACTGCATGAATAACGTACACGACTTGTGACTAGTATACTCCATTGATCTAACCAAAAATGAGTGGACTCAGCTCCTTAGAGTTGAAAATAAAAGAGTATGCTTTAAATGCGATACTGGAGCACAAATTAATGTGCTCTCACTAAGAGATTTAAAAAATATTATCAATGATGAAAACAAAGTAAGATTATCTGAGACAAAAAGTTTAATTGAAGTCTTTGGAGGGGGCAAACTGTTGCCTCTTGGTAAAATCACTTTGAGAATGTACTCGAAGAATGATGAAAGCAGTTATGAAACTGAATTTGTTATTGTAAACGAAAATGTCAGACCTATCTTAGGATTAGGCTCACTGGTAAAACTTGGACTATTAACTAGTAATAATATTAATACAGTAACGAATGAAACTTGCAATCCAACTAAAGACTCTATTGTTAATATGAACACTGAATTATTTCAGGGTGTTGGGGAATTTAAGGAGCCATTGGAGTTGCGGGTTCAACCAGGAGTGGTGCCGGTAGTGCGACCACCGCGGCGAGTGCCTCACGCACTAATGACTCGCCTTGCGAACAAGCTGAAAACCCTGGAGGAGCACAAGGTCATAGCCAAAGTCGAGCATCCTAGCAGTTTCGTAAGCAACCTTGTTATAATTGAGAAAAAAGATGGTTCACTTAGGATTTGTATTGACCCCAAGGATCTGAACTCTGTATTAATCAGAGAGCATCACTTGATTCCTACTCTTGAGGAAATTGTTCCAAAGCTATGTAATAAAAAATACTTTTCAGTCCTTGATCTGTCAGATGGATTTTATAATATTAAATTAACAGAAAAGTCAAGTGACTTGTGCACTTTTAACAGCCCTTATGGCTGTTACAAATTTTTAAGGTGCCCATTTGGTATCTCAGTGGCACCAGAGGTGTTTCAAAGATATAGTGAAACAGCCTTTGGAGACATCCCGGGGGTCATCGTGTATTGTGATGATTTGTTGATATGTGGCAATACGGAACTGGAGCATGATACAATATTAAAGAAAGTGTTTGAACGAGCTAAAGAGCACAATGTCCGTTTTAATAAAAATAAATTCCAGCACAAACTAACAGAAGTCAAATACTTTGGTCATATCTTCTCTGCACAAGGCATGAAAATTGACCCAGAACGAGTTAACGCTATTACTAATATGAAAAGTCCCAGTAATAAAAAAGAACTCCAAATTTTTTTAGGCATGGTTAATTACCTAAGGAAATTCATTCCCAATATGGCAGATATTGTATCACCCCTCCAGTTATTACTAAAAAAAGATGTGACATGGTTATGGACGGAGGTTCATGAAAAGGTGTATAATAATATTAAGAAAAAATTAACTGAAGCCCCAACTTTACAAAACTTTGATCCCAAAATACCAATTGTAATTCAGTGTGATGCATCAAAGGGTGGCCTTGGCTGTTGCCTACTACAAAATGAAAGACCAGTCAGTTTTGCATCTAGAAGTTTAACTCCATCTGAAAGAAATTTTTCACAGATAGAAAAAGAACTGCTTAGTGTCGTGTGGGCCACTCATAAATACCATTATTATATATATGGGCAAAAGTGCACTGTTTTAAATGACCACAAACCCCTTGAGTCCTTGTTAAAAAAGCACATTCATGAAGTTCCGTCCCCCAGGTTGCAAAGACTGAAATTAAAATTGTTAAAATATGAAATAGAGTTTAAATATTTAAAGGGCAAATTCATGTACATAGCTGACTTGCTGTCACGTGCATTTATAGATTCTAATAATAAAGATGAATCATATTTAAATGATATGATTCACTGCGTTGGGCTCGCAAGCTACCTACAATGTACTCAGGAACAACGACAGGAGCTGATCACGGAAACCGGTAATGACGGGGAATTACTGAAATTAATAGAATATACTAAAAATGGTTGGCCGGACAAAAAATATATCCCTGATAATGTACAATATTATTTTAAATTTAGAGCTGAGATAAGTACTGATGAAAACCTGGTATTTTTAAATCACAGGTTGATAATTCCAACGTCATTGCGGGTTAAATTTATGAAATTGTTACATGAAGGGCATTTAGGAACAACTAAAATGAAACAACAAGCGAGAAACTTGTACTATTGGCCCAAAATAGATGAACACTTAGATATTTTTGTAAGAAAATGCTATGTATGTCAAACTTATCAAAACAATAATGTGAAAGAACCCTTGCTGCCCCATGAAGTTCCAAAATTACCATTTCTTAAAATAGGCACTGACATAATGGAATTCAGAACAAAAAGTTACTTAGTAATTTATGATTTTTACTCCAAATGGCTAGATGTAAAATTAATACCCAATAAAAGTGCCAAATGTATAATTAACAGTTTAACTGACATATTTTGCACATTTGGAATTCCAAATGAAGTAGTTTCGGATCATGTTCCTTTTGATTCGAGAGAATGCATACAGTTTGCCCATGAGTGGGGTTTCACTTTCACATATACTAGTCCTAGATACCCACAATCTAACGGAATGGCAGAAAAAGGCGTACAGATAGCTAAGAAAATAATGTATAAATGTCAGGAAGATGGAACAGATTATAGAATAGCACTTTTGCAATACAGGGCTTCACCGGTCTCGGGTACAGATTTCTCACCCAGTCAGTTAATGATGAACAGAAACTTAAAAACAAAATGTATTGTCAATTCTAAGTATTTACAGCCCAAGCTCAATATTAATGTTAAACAACAATTTGATAAAACTTTATGCAGAAATGTTAAGCATTACAACAGCACAACTAGACCTAAGAATGTTTTTTCTGTCGGACAACAAGTGTGGTTTAAAAAAGATCCAAATAAAAATAAATGGTTATTAGGAAGAATTGTCAAAACTAATGGGCATAGATCTTATAATTTGTTAGATAAGGACAATGTAGAATATACTAGAACCTCTTTTCACATACGACCGGCTAATGACTTTGTGGTCCAGTAGGGGGCACCACTGCTGGTTGATCAACTATCTCCAATGGTTGCTTATTTTTTTTTTTTTTTTGTTTTGTTTATTGGAAAGGGAAGAAAAACAAAAGTGTTATGTATAAACTGTAATTTAATTAGTATTAATATTGAGTTTAGTGAGACTAAGGACAGTCACTTTGTATTAGTATAAGAGAATGTTTTATATGATTAAAAATAGAAATGCTCAAGCAAAGTATAAAATTGTGTAGCTTGGTAATAAGTGTAGCCTAGTATGTTTAAATATTATTTTCTTTTATAAAAGGGGATGATGTAATAGAACGCATTCTATAAACTTGGATGTTAGTCTGTGGTGTTACCCCCGCCCCGCGGGGCACCCCCTCCCCTGGTCAGCCGGCTAGCGAGAGGTGATATACCTGTGTATTATTAAGATAAGATTTGTAGAAAGAAGTTAACATAAAATAAATACACCAGAAAACAAGTATAACGTTTTATTATAAAGATCATTACATACAAAACACTACTAAAGTCATCTGAGCCACAGACAGACAGACAGACGTGGGGAAACTATAAATAAGTCTTTGCCATTTTGTCTACGAAACTCTAAAAATCAATCACTTCGAGGGATTAAAATAAAACATGAGAATAAATTTAATAGAGACCCAGGGCCCTATTGCACCAAAGCGACAATTGTCAGTGACAAATGACAATTCTGTACACATTACGATCTCTGTAATACATTACGAACCCGGCGAGAATCTACGCCGATTGGCTTCATATTGACCGCGCATTGTAATTCGAATTGTCACTGTCACCGACAGTTGTCGGACAGGTAATATTCATGTTTTCTTTCACAGCTTTCATTAAAAGCTCATTTATGTAAATAAACAATATAAAAAATATATTTTTCTTACATACATACATAAATCACGTCTTTATCCCTTACGGGGTACACAGAGCCTAAGGTGACAAGACCTAAAGACCACGTTTAGCATGCTGACTGGGCGTATGGATGGAAAGGGGAATCAGAACAGTGATGGGTAGCTAGCCACATCGCCTATATAAACATGATCCCTAAGATTTTCGCCTAATCCCTCGATGGGCTTTTACCATCTGCGCGGGAAGAGAAGCAACTGGTACATTTTATGTTTTTTCTTCGCTCCCAGACCAGCATGTTATTTTCCAAATAACTACAAAAGCAACTGCGATATAAACTATCAAAGATTTGTCTTTATCTCTTTGTAGAAAAACGGTATTTTAATACTATGGAGTTTATAAAGGGCACCATCCCCATTGGCGGCGATTTGGGAGATTTTTTTTATCTTTAACTAACTTCTGCCCGCGACTTCGTCTGCGTAGAATTATACATAAAAACCTTCCTCTTGAATCACTCTATCTATTAAAAAATACCGCATCAAAATCCGTTGTGTAGTTTTGAAGATATAAGCATACATAGGGACATAGGGACAGAGAAAGCGACTTTGTTTTATACTATGTAGTGATTTAATAATCATTTTAGCTGGGTTTAAGTTATTTTTAAGTTTTGACTGTTTTTTATTATGATTTCTTTTTCTTTTCCAATAAAAACCGTTTATAATGGGCATTGTCAAATGACATCACATGTCAAATCGGATCTCACTTTCTAATCGGCGACTAATTAGAGTTTAAAACTCTCATATTTTCCGTATCTTTGACCGATATTAATTGTAGTTTCACTTTTCGTCATCTCTTGTACGATATTTTCATATTTTTTTAATTCATATTCTCTACTAGCTGTTGCCCGCGACTTCGTCCGCGCAGAATTATTATAAATATAGCCTATAATACTCCCAAATACTGTGGCTTTCTATTGGCAAAAGAATTTTCAAAATCAAAAGCGTCACTCGGAATCGAATACATAATTCCCGTTTTTTCCTTATCCCGCGGGAATTTCCAAAAAAATCCTTCCTTAGTGGATGCCTACATTGTATAAGGTATCTATGTGCAAAATTTCAAGTCTCTAAGTCCAGTGGTTTGGGCTGTGCTATCCCGCGGGAACTATGCAATTTTCCGGGATAAAAACTATCCTATGTTCTTTCCCGGGACTCAAACTATCTGTATACCAAATTTCAACTAAATCGGACCAGCGGTTTAAGCGTGAAATGGTAACAGACAGACAGAGTTACTTTCGCATTTATAATATTAGTAGGGATTAGTAAGGATTGGTGAAGTAGGGGTCAGAAGTCTCGGTATGTTACCGTCAAGGTGAATAAACCTCATTCAAGCGTAGAAAACTTAAAATTCAGTATCACGCCCCTACTAAAGTGCGAACGTTCTTCCGCGCTATATCACTGTCGATCGCAAGCACTGCTCAATATGTCACGACGCCATCTTGTTTCAAAAAACCACTACAAATAAACCCCCAATCCCTTACACACTACACACCACCAGAGCTCAAAGCAAACTGGTTTTCAATGCATGCTAACTAAAGAAAAATCCAACGTAACGTGCCCTCGAACGCTCGGTACGTGGAATGCTAACAGAGGTCAATTGATATTGGTAGTTTGCGCGTACTAGGTGGAAACTCGACCGATTTAAATTGAGACAGATGGTCACGGCTGCGGTATAAAAATCAAGTCCATAACATTCTGGTGGTTTGTTTAGTTCACGTCCAGTGTAAGTTGAGCTTGGGTTTCTATGTTATTGTAGGGAAGTGGGGTTTTTGTGGTGTGGTTCTGGGTTTTTTCAGTGGGTCACTGGTTTGTGAGGGTCGAATGGGCAGGTCCCATTGAGCTGTGATGTTGTTTATTACTTTACCTTGTAAAGGGTTCGGGTAAGTTGGTCTTCATTATGGGCCTTTGATATTATACCGATGTTGTGGGTACGCTGGATCAAAGTTTTTATCCCCGCTGTTTTGTTTTATCTCTTCAATGTCTAAAAATAAGAGTCCTGCCTGACTGACTGAGTCATCAACGCCCAGTTACAACGAATAGTGTCGTTATAATCTATGCGCATAGAATTAGATCATACTAAAATATAACTATTATTGTATTCACTCCGCAAATTACAAATATGTACTCGAGAGCAAAAAAATCGGGTCACTTTTTATAGAACTTTCTACGAAAAGTGACCCACAGTGAGTAAGCCTTCGAATATTTCTATCTGTACCAGCTGTCTGAATTTTTGTCGCCAAGCGTCATCTGTTTGAATGATGTGTGTGTACGACACAATTACAAACTCCCGTGGAACATCTACTTCTCACCAGGGACGAGAGAAGGTTTACATTCATATATACATATGTAAATCACGTCTTCCTTACGGGGTAGACAGAGACTAAAGTAACAATATCTATAGTCCACGTTTAGCATGATTGCTGGTGTATAGGTGGAAAGGGGAATAATAATAGTGATGGGATGCTAGCCGCATCGCCTACAACATGATTTCTAAGATTTTAGCCCATTCCCTCGATGGGCTTTTATCATCTGCGCGGGAAGAGAAGCAACTGGTACTGAATTTTATTCTTGACTTTTTATTATATTTAAAAAAATTAAAACACCGAAAAGTCCAAAAAGTAAATCTATGGCCGGAAATCTATTTCGTTTTAACATATCCCTATTATACTGCCCATTCGTCTCGAAATCTATTGGTTCAAACGCATTTAATAAATCGAATTCGTACGAAACATAGATTTGTATGCCGACCGTATTTCCACCAGCTGTTCGTGGTACCGTCGTCAAAACACGCCTTTTGTCCTGCGCCTGCGTCGCCAGTAACCTGCCACCGTTGAGTTTATTTAGCAATTGCCAGAGAGCGCGCTTGAGAAAGTATTCAAAATATATTTAACGTAAATTACACATACATACACATACACAAATCACGTCTTTATCCCTTACGGGGTAGACAGAGCCTAAGGTAACAAGACCTACAGGCCACATTTAGCAAAATTGTGGGCGTATAGGTGGAAAATGGAATCAAAATAGTGATGGGATGGTAGTAACGTGAATTACACCAAGTTATTGCCTACTTTTGCTACATTAACATTACAAATACAAAGTTTGTGAGTATGATGTAGGTCTGTATAGAAAGATGTGGAGGACGAGAGAGGAGACCTTTGTCTTTATCCCTTACGTGGTGACAGAGCCTAATAACAAGATCTAAAGGCCACATTTAGCATGATTGTGGGCGTATAGCGTGGGTATCAAAATAAGTAAACATAAGATAATAGAGAATATTCATGATTTTTTCACGGCTTTCATTAAACGCACATTTATGAAGTAAACAATATAAAATTTTCTTTTTTACATAACTACAAAAATAACCCAGTTATAAGCTATCAAAGATTGGTCTCTACCTCTTTCTAGAAAAATAAATTTTAATATGGAGTTTATATGGGCATTATGAAAAATGACGTCACATGTCATGTCGGATCTCTCTCTCTAATTTCTGACTAATTAGTACTTTAAAACTCTTATATTTTCCGTATTTCTAGACCGATATTATTTCAAATTTCCGTTTTTGTCATCTCTTTTATAGTATAAGTATTTTATTTTATATCATCACTGCATAGTATAAAATAAAGTCGCTTTATCTGTCCATATGTCCCTATGTCCCTATGCCCCTTTGTATGCTTATATCTTCAAAACTACACAACGGATTTTAATGCCGTTTTTTTATAATAGATAGAGTGATTCAAGGGGAAGGTTTTTATGTATAATTCTACGCAGACGAAGTCGCGGGCAGAAGCTAGTTATAGTATAAGTATTTTGATTCCCCTTTCCACCTAGTCGCCTCAAATCATGGTAAACGTGGCCTTTAGGTCTTGTTACCTCAGCCTCTGTCTACCCCGGATATGGATGTGATATGTGTATGTGTATCTATGTATGTATTTTATAGTATTTTCATATTTTGCTCAGAAATGTGATAATTTTAAATGCATCCCTATTATTATTTCGATTATTCTCTCTCACTTGATCTCTGTTACAACCAAAGCCCTCTGAAGCTTCATAAATATTTTATACTGGAGACAAAACAATACAGCCTGGTCTCCGGAGGACGATCACTGTACCCACAGCAGGGTCTGCAGCCAGCGGAAACCTTCGAACGAAGGAGTGAGACCCAATCACTACATAGTATAAAACAAAGTCGCTTTCTCTGCCCCTATGTATGCTTATATCTTCAAAACTACACAACGGATTTTGATGCGGTTTTTTTTAATAGTGATTCAAGAGGAAAGTTTTTTGTATAATTCTACGCAGACGAAGTCGCGGGCAGAAGCTAGTATTGAATAACAGAGCTGCAGAAAAACGTTTTAAACACTTTTAAATTTTGATTTAAGTCTATTTCAAAAGTGATGGAACAAAGCAGTTATAGGCGATGCGGCTTCAACCCATCACTATTTTGATTCCTTTTTCCACCTCTACGCCCTCAGTGTCTTGCTAAACGTGGCCTGTAGGTCTTGTTACCTTAGGCTCTGTCTACCCCGTAAGGGATAAAGACGTGATTTGTGTATGTGTATGTATGTATGTACGATTTTCGCCTTGAATATAAATGACTTTTATTATTTTGTTGTCCTAATCCTAAATTATATGATATTTTAATACAATATTTTGGTGCATCATTAATTTACGATTTCTAACATAACTATAAAACAAAGTCCTCCACCGCGTCCGTTTGTCTGTACGCGATAAACTCATAAACTGCTGAACGGATTTTCATGCGGTTTACATCAATAGATAGAGTAATTTACGTGGAAGGTTTGAATGTATAATTTATGAAGTTTACGCCCACAACCATGCTAAGGGTGGCCATTAGGTCTTGTTACCTTGGTTCTGTCTAACCTGTTAGGGATAATGGCGTGATTTATGTATGTATGAAGTTTTTTTTATAAATTAGTTGAAAGGAATAACGACAATTTTTGGAAATGTCGGGAAAAAGCTGCCTGGGATACAATTTTTTTAATATACCTACCTAATAAGACTCATAAGTGCCAAATGTGCAACTGAGTGTTTTTCAAAAAAAATTACCACGTTTTTTTTCAGAATTTTACTAGTGTGCGTTTTTCTTACTCAGAATAGTTTACCATATCGTTTCTTATACAAAAAAATGAGTCCCAAACTTCCATTCCAGTTCGTCACTTTTTGTTCGTCGTTTTTATACGTGACGTGACGAACAGGAAAATAGAATTCTATAGTTAAATCTGGGACACATTTTTTTGCATGAGAATCGATAGCGTAAACGAAGTGGATGAGAAATACCTAAAATAGTTAAATTCTGGAAAAAAAAAGGTAATTTTTTTGAAAACGCTCAGCTACATTTTTAACTCTCAAACAATCCTTATTATTTCGTAAAACCTGGTAACAAAATGTCCGCGTCAAAATGTCTAATACTCTGTAAAACAGTTGAAAATCGCAGACCGTAGCTAATTCGCAAACACAAAACACATCTGGGATTACTTCAAACACTTCGCATGTTACAAAAAAGAATTACAACCAGCCTCCAACTCCAGAGGCATTCGACTTTCAACCTACTCTTACTTAACATAAAGACGCATTCACTGACATCACAAATCAACCAGTCGCAACCAAATTGACAGATGAGCTAAGGAATTTGATGATACATAAGTCATTTTTCTTCTAAGTCAGAGGCATCATTAAGAATTAAACCGCTTATATTTGTTCCGTGTCGCATAAAAAAGACTTGTGAATTATTAAAGGCGAAGGCCTAAGTCTGTGGGGAGCTGTAAACGCGTATCCCTCCAGTAATACCATAGTTAAAACGACAGAGTTCCTTCAGTACACCCGATGTCATAAAAAGGATGAATACGTCTGTCATTAAATTTGATAATGACAATTGTACTATAAAATGAATCAAGAAATTTTATTTCTTGATTTTTATGTTTACTTTTTCGGTTTTACCGTTAGAAATTAAATTTCTAAACCTTTGTATTTTATTTGTAATTATTGTGTCGTACAGACACATCATTGAAACAGATGACGCTTAGCGACAAAAAATCGCATAGTAACAAAAAGGTCATGTGACAAGTTAGTAACAGGTAGAAAAATTCGGAGACTACCCACCTGCTATGGGTGGTGTAGGGGTATAGCACGCGTCACGGAATGACGAGGATCCGGGTTCGATTCCCGGCCATAGCTTTACTTTTCGGATTTTTCTGTGTGTTCTAATTTTCACTGACATTTAGAAATTTAATGACAATTTTGTCGCGCGCGATAAAGAATTCCCTCTTTTTCTAGAATGTACTCTATGAAATCTTCCATGCTGGTCTGGAAGCAAAGAAAAAGCGTAGAATGTACCAGTTGCTTCTCTTCCCGTGCAAATGGTAGAACCCCGTCGAGGGAATGGGCGAAATTCTAAGGAATCATTTTATGGGCGATGCGGCTAGCAATTCCAACTATACGCCCACAATTATACTAAACGTGGCCTTTTAGGTCTTTTTACCCTAGGCTCTGACTACCCCGAAGGGGATAAAGACGTGATTTATGTATGTATGTAAACCCAGTTTTCTTGCGGTGGTTCCTAGCTGTGTTTGGTAAAAATCGGTTTAGCAGTTGAAAAGCATGAGCTCTTTTCCAGAAAGATGTAAGGCTTTTTTTGACATAAAACTGTTTTGTTATGTTTGATTACTCGATTGATGCCTTTGGGTACCCCCATTAACACAGTGTTGACCATGAAAATTCGACAATTGTGCAAAAGATAGGGATTCTCACTTACAGTTCCATAGATTTAGTGTGCTCCTTCAGTCCAGAGACACAGCCAGCACACTTTCACACAAATTCGCAGCGTTTTCTCAGAGTTTTGAATATTATAAATTGAGAGCTCACGCCGGCCGGCTTGTATCTTAAATATGGAGCGAGCAGTGGCGCCATCACGTGGCGTGATGTGGAAGTTTTCCAGCCAGTAAGGTCACTGGCCGCGTAGTCGCATTTTAAGAGAGATTTATCTCAGGTTATGATTATCTAGTTCAGAGGACCTAGATGCCTAGGACCAACATCCACCATCTTATCAGCCTTACAAAAAACAAATGATTTAAACTCTCCTCAGAACTATTTAAAAAAACCACTATTATCATCCAGGCCACTTCAAAGTATTGTCGTCTGATGAACGAAAACAATCTACAGTTCAAATTTCATTCCGTCCAATTCTCTGAACAATAAAAACAATATCACGCGAGTAGCTCTAAAATCGTTTAGCGCTCGGAAAATACCTCTGGTTTAGCGGGCCAGGACATTCTGAGGAGAAAAATACGACGCTCGGATGGGGGGCAATTTAAGAACGGTGCGGTTGAAAAAATATGGTACCTCCCGTAGGCATATTACGTAACTCGCTCGCAATCGTGTTCATTTTGACAGTTCTTGTATGAATGTGACAGTTAGCTGATTCCGATGCCAATTGTCAGCCCATACATGAACTGGCAAAATAAACACAGTGGCGATCGCGAGCGAGTTAGACAACAAGCCTACTGATTTGTGACCCCGTTATATCGTGGTCCTTCTGATAGTAGTAGGTAGGACCACGAGCGAGAACTATGCCTGTCTGACCTACTGTTTTCCTGTGTAGCGGTTGCCAATTATTGAAACCACCACACATTTCTCAGGAGTCTTGAAATGACCCTCCTGTAGAACCGTATAGGTTAAGTTAGGTTAGGTTAGTTTTACAAAAATCCTGGGATGCGACGTCGGAAACCTCCTAGAGAGCTCTAGCGTTACAGTTCCCTTCTAACAGAGGCTCTTGGCCTCAGGGGGGAAGGTAACGCTTAGGCCGGTGCACCCTGGGCAACAATGGTTAATTAATTTATTTAGTAAGTTAGTTAACTGTTGGCCAATATCTGACTGGGGGGGGGAGGGGTGGTAAGGTGAACCCGCAATCTGAGCTAGCGGGTCCAGAAATGAACCTGCAGTCAGGGCGGCGCCTCTGGGCGCCTTTTTGACGGAGGTGAACCTGAGCCAAGTATTTGCAGGGAAAGGTGAGGGCAAGCCTTATTAGACCACGAGAAAATGGGTCGCTAAAGGGACCAGAGAGAAAACCAGCGCTGGGTACATGTAACTTAAAAAACGCATTATTCCTTTATTGATGAAATTATTTGGTTTTATCTCAGTTACATCTCCGAGGAGTGTCGTTTTCTACATAAGTTTGCGCTTTGGCGTTGTCGTCTGTTAGCTCGTTTTAAGGATACCTTATAGAGTCTGAAACATATCAGCGTCTTTGCACACATCTGCGAAGCAAGTGGTGTATGAAGTTTCCCAATCCGGGCTGGGCCCGTGTGGGAGCTATAGCACAAACCCTCTTGTCCTGAGAGGAGGCCTGTTCCCAGGATGATAATGATGATAATATTGTGTATGGCTGTCTTGCACGTGTGGTAGTAGCAAAGTAATTGTTTTTGTTCATTAACGTGGAGCTCCGCAAAGTAGACTAATTCAATAAATGAAACGTGTTAAAAATTAGATCCTCTTTCTCTTGTGGCTTGGGTCGGTGTTTTACGGAGAATGAATTATCCGCTTTTTCCCGGAATTATTGAAATAATCCGTGTGAATGATGCCTTCTAATGACTTTTCATAAATGCTGCGTTTGAAGCGATTCCGAGGGTGGCACCGGCTTATCCTGCTTCTTATTATATGTGTACTTCTTCCACTCTTTATCTGTCATACAAAGATACAGAGAATTTATTATTAGTTGTGAAGTAGATTATCTTTGTAACCTTTCTCTTTATTGGATTTAAATTTTTAAGATTTTATAAGATACCTAATCATAGTTTTAATTTATTTATTTATTTATATTTTTGTCATGTTTACTTATTTTTCCCTGGTGATTGTTTAATTATTTAATAGCCATTTTGTTTAGCTCTTATAGCCTGAAACACAGGATTTCCTAGTTCAGGCATATGAGTTGTTAACTTACATTTATAAGGAAACTTTGTTCTTAGTTATAAATTTGTAAAACATTTATGAATAAATTATCTTATCTTATCTTATCTTTATCTCACAAAGTTAGTATTAGAGCATAAACATAAGTACAGTAGTATTGGTTACTTACTTGACATGAAATGTATATTTCATAATTTTGTTTTTTTTTTCTCTTCGACATTGGAGACATCTCCAATTAATTTATTTAACGGTGGAGGCGTTTTACACCTCCACTGAACTTAAATTTTGTTTTTTGTTGTTTTGACTAGTAGAGATTTTATACATCTCTACTATAGATTAATATAATTTAAGGTTTGGGGACCTTATACATCCCTTTTATAAACTATTTAATTTAAGTAGTATTTAAGTATTCTTACTGTATTTCATTAAAAAAAACCTTTCTGCCAAGTTTCTTGCGGCGCATTTTTTTTGGCAATGATGGTCTTTCCGAATGCGCTGGTAGTTTCAAAAAGATATGTAAAAGAGCCCTTGGCGGCCAATTTGCAAAAATACATTTTCATTTTCAGTTTCTGTCAAAAATGCCCCGTAACGATTTTCCTTGTTAGGTAATGCGATGTCACTATGACGTTTTATGTGAAAAGGTTCCTCGGTGATTCAGAAATTAATTTCCTTGACTGTTTGTATGTATTCTTCCATACAATGCACTAAAATAGAATCTTCACTTCAACATGCACACATAAAACAGATGGTTATATCGTCAATTCGTTTTAACTATGTCATATTACGGTATCTCTCAGAATTAAGCATCACAACGGACCCATTCAACATTTATTGGCTCCCCTTTAAAACAGACATCCGGTTTAACGAAGCTGAAGTCTTATTCTGAGCAAGCTATAGTACATTTCAACGCTAGTGCGGAAAGTATGTCATTATGTCACGAGTTTGGAGATATCGGGACAAGTGAAGAATGATATTTCCGCGCGTGTATCGAACGACGTTTTTTAATACAGCTGCGAAAAAATACAACACAAAATAAAGTAAGTTAAAACTTAACAGTTAACATTTTTGACAAACTAAAGGCGTTTTTTAGCATACTCAATGAATTTTTTTATAAGTAAGTAACAATTTTATAATATACATAATATATAACACTTTACTATTATTACCTTAGTATCACAATGTTCGATTATTTAATGTATTATGCCTTTAGAACCTGCGCAAAAACGAACTTTTCGCTCGCAAACCAGCCAAAAAAAGGGCACTTTTTGAGCAACTATATTGATTACAATGTTGCCAAAAAGAAGTAGAAATATAACTTGCTAGCTGTTGCCCGTGACTTCGTCCGCGCAGAATTAAAAGTATCCTTAAGACTTTTCCCGACACGTATATATTATATCCCGTTCGTTGCTTAACCATGAATCGTTTATTCAACTAGTTTGTTGAATCAACGACTTCTATAAAGTACTACGCGATGTATATTCAAATCAAAGTTAATAGAACTTGATCAAGCATCCTAAAATAACACCGTCAGTTTACTGCCTTCCATAAAGCCCGCACTTATCTTTAGGCGAGGCAAGCTAAATTTAAGTAAGCCAATAAACGCAGTAAAAACATTTACAACGTCGTATCTGCCAACTTCTACGTTCAACCTATTTTATTTTGCACAGACTTAAAACAGTACGACAACTGAACTGTAAACCCTAGTGAAAATGAAAATGAAAATTTATTTTTGCAAATAGGCCGCCAAGGGCTCTTTTACATGTATTTTTGAAACTATCAGCGCATTTGGAAAGGCCATCATTGCCAAGAAGAATGCGCCGCAAGAAACTGTGTGTGTAGTGTGGTTGTAACTCGCGAGCCTAGGATACAAGGCAACGTTCAGAAAACAGGCTAACAGCTGGCACATTTTATAATTCGATGCGATCTCATCACCATACCGTTGCTGACTCGGGGCACGTTCTAGTTTGATATCGATGTTTTAAAAAAGCCCCGTTGACCACTGGGGACGGTGAGAGCACGTTCAGTAATTTAAAGTCGATATTTTCATCTCGACTGCAATCTTAAATACCGACGAGTTCGGAAGAAAATATTGATTGTATATTATGAAAACTATTTCAAATTAGTTAGTTAGGTTAGGAACGTAAATAATTTAATTTTTAAATTTAACTTTGTCTGTTTATAATTTTAGTTAATAAAAACTTTCAATATAAATTCAAGTCACTAAGACAACTCTTCGACTCCAGCGACGGTGCGTCATTACCCTGCACGCAACAAATACCATACTAATCCTGTATGTACCTACCTACCTGTATACATTTTACATTAAATTTGTAATATTCTTCTTTTGCTCAATAAAGATTTACCTTCATATTTATTTCTTCTTCTTCTTTTTTTAATATAGCCCCATCGATCGATTCGATGATTAGGCCAATGTCAAAGTTGTAAATACAGTACCTATTCAAAAATCTTGTGACAAAAATGTCGGCAACGTTGTACGGTAGACGGTCAAAAGACCTCCCCCCCTGTCGGGCTCTTAGCCAACGGCCAATGATATCCCTCGGAGACCGCCAGGAAATCATTAGCCGATGCCGGGTGTACCGGACCAAGCACTGCTCTTCCCCCCGGACGGATTCAAGAACGAACCGCAGCAGCTCTTGATCACAAGCAGATAACCCATGAAATTGATATTCTTTTGTTGATAAAATATTTTGCTACATCACTTTAGTTTGTGCTCCGAGTTAGCACACTCTCGTTACTGCTTCTAACATATTTACTGCACAAGGCGCTCGCTCATTAAGCATCCATGCCGGTGTCGCAGGCTTCATTAATACCTACAAACTGCTGGCTTTCGAACGTTGATCACAAATCAGCTGATTACCTCAAGAAACATCTTTACGGTCACCGTAAACATCGAAGTAGCACTCAATTTTATGAAGACTTACTTGTTTTACAGTTGAAAAGTCTGTGAGCTCCTAGATACCAACATCCTTATTCATAAACGCTCTGTAGGCCTCTGCTAACCTAGCAATCGTTTGTCCTTATCTGTCACTTTGACGTTTACCTTTCACAGATAAGGACAAACGATTGCTAAGTTAGCAGAAGCCTATAGAGCGTTTATGAATAGGGGGGCTAGGTCATACATTCAGGTTTCGGATACCGTCGGCTGATTTGTATCAAACTGATATGAGTGAATGAGACAAGAAGACTGACCCGTAGGTCTATTAAAATAGTATAGCACTGTATTGAACATTATGACACAAGAGTATTATGGCACACAAGAATTATGGTATGTCATATTAGGGCAATTAAAGGGTGTATATTTGTCACATAAAATTTGAGTTCCGAATGTATACTTTGAAACAATTTTCGTTAGATAAAGCGTTTTCTGAAACATTTAGTATTTTTTCTAGAATTGTCAAGGTGTATTCCGATGACTTTTCCAAAATTTTTGAAAACTGCACGATTACGTGAGTTATGACAAGTAAATTATGACTTACGATAATTATGACCAACAAAAATTATGACACAAAAAAGTGACCGTTATGACAAATAATATTATGGGAAATGACACATCAGGGGAGCAAACAAAATGTAGCAGTTGCTTCTCTTCCCGCGAAAATCCAGCACTATTTTGATTTTCCTTTCTAGCTATACGCCCACAATTATGCTAAACGTGGCCTTTAGGTCTTAATACCTTAGGCTCTGTCTACCGTAAGGTATATAGACGTGATTTTGTGTATATATTGTATGTAAGCACAACTTGGTCTCGTTCGAGCGAGCAAGCACGGGTGGCTGGCCCCATCGATACCGGATTAATTGATTAATGGAATGTAATTAAAAAGGCTTTTTTAATCCCTTAAGTGCTAAAGGATTCAGTCTGGTTTAAACTGAACGCTGTGCTACTGCTCTTTAGTACAAACTGCTGCATCTTAAAAGTCAGGCTATTTGACAATGTATATATTAAAATTCTAAATGTCACTGAAAATGAGAACACAGAAAAATCCGAAAAGTAAAGCTATGGCCGGGAATCGAACCCGGATCCTCGTCATTCCGTGACGCGTGCTATACCCCTACACCACCCATATACTTAAAATGTAGACACAAAACTAAAACTACTATTAAATTAAAATAACTAAATAACATTAAAATTAATTATACAAGAGAGGTGGGCCTCTTGGCAGGGTGCCCATCACGCAGGCAGCATTCCCGCGCTGAACTGCGATTGCGATTCTTTGCGCGAGAAGGCTGCCGGCGCGAGGGTCGCCTGTTGCCTCTCTCAATCTCTTGCTGAGCTCTTTGTGTAGCTCCAGCGTACCCTTACCCCAAGGACCTAGAGTCTCGACACCGAAAGCAAAGAAATGATATTGAGAATCACTTACCACTTTAACGGTGTTTATAGTCAAGCGACAGACGACTCAAGTCACAGACGTTGGTAAACGTATAAGTGGAAACGTTTGCCTTCCTTGTCGTATAAAAAAAACGTTCGAGTGTGTCTTGCTATCTCGCACACTCGTATAGGTTTGATACGTCGGTCGTTTCATAGCTCATGTACTGTACGATAGTATCATATTCTATCTATCCAGTAAAAGAATGCAAGCAACAACATACCCGTACAAAAACTGTCCCCTTTTCCTGCACACTTAATCAAACAAATCGAGCGACCGGTTGCGCGACGCGTCGCCATTAGCGTTCGATCACACAGACAGCCAATTTGTTGAGAAATGGGCCCGCGACGTTCCTTTGTGAGAGAAAAAATGCGAAAAAAAATGAGGCCACATAGTACCGATACTGGGAACAATGGGTGGCTAGAATTGCCAAATAATTTCACTGACATTTACACGGAAATCTAACTTACAGTACCCGGGCATAACAATTAACGGTCTTCTCGGCTAATTTTGGATTTGTAGAGCATTGTCTCGCTCTAACTAACGTGAAGTCAATTTGTCTCTTTCCAAAGACCGATGCAATCTTTATGCAATCTTTATGGCTGTACAGAGTAATATTTAGGTTAAAGAACAAAAAATATTTACCTTGCTACTCCGCTACTCACGTGCAAGATAACCAAGCCTGTATAAAATACACATATAAATCCCACAAACTTAATTATCCCTTACACCACACAAACACTGACGCGTTTCGATCCCTCTACGGGATCATTATCAAAGTTTAATGAGCACAACTGTTACACATGCAAAACCATGTGTAGAGGGATCGAAACGCGTCAGTGTTTGTGTGGTGTAAGGGATAATTAAGTTTGCGGGATTTGAAAGGATTGCATGAAAAACATATATTTCACACAGGCCTGATTATCTTGCACGTGAGTAGCGGAGTAGCAAGGTAAATATTTTTGTTCATTGAAATGTACCTCCGCAAAGTAACGCCTGATTCAATAAAATAATATTTAGGTTGCTGCCGACGCAAAAAAACGTTTATTTTAATCTGCAATCCTAACGTGTTCCCGGTGTCCACGAATGGTGGTACTCACTTACCATTAGGTGATCCACTTGCTGGTTTGCCTTCCTTGTCGTGTAAAAATGATTGGGCATGCAAAATCTATGCTTTAATTTATTTCCCAATAGAATAGAATAGAATGGAATGGAATGGAATAGAATGTACCAGTTGCTTCTCTACCCGCGCAGATGGTAAAAGACCATCGAGGGAATGGGCAAAACTTATAGGAATCATGTTATAGGCGCTGAGGCTAGCAACCCATCACTATTTTGACCCCTCAATCTTGCTAATTGTGGCCTGTAGGTACCTGTTACCTTGGGCTCTGTCTACCCCGTAAGGGATAAAGACGTGATTTGTGTATGTGTATGTGTGTATGTAATTTATTTCCCTAATTCAATTAGGCAAGATACCTATTTTAATTTTCTTTCAAAGTTGAACTCAAAAAAATAAACGCAACATTGCAATTGTGTTAAAAGAAAACAAGACATCGAAATAGGGCTAGATCACTCACATCTCAAATAAAAGGCCACACGTCATGTCCTCAATTGAGATCGATGTGGTCACCCGACGTCCTACCTGCCCACCAATCACCGGGCGCTCCTCGCCCTTGTGCGCTGGGGGCCGCATGATTTACGCGGTGCCGGGACATCTCCCTGATAGTGCGAATTGTCTCCGCATTTATACCGGTCTTGGAAATGTGTGGCGATATGTCATGGTTGTTTATTTACAGGTTTTTTTTTGTTTTTATGGTTGCGGTAGTAACTTCTTTGATAAAATAATAGATAGTTTTTTTTTTAATAAACCGAGCGGAGTGGCATCACTACATACTCGTAGTATAAAACAAAGTGATTCCCGCTGTCTGTCTGTCCCTATGTATGCTTAGATCTTTAAAACTATGCAACGGATTTTGATGCGGTTTTAAATAAATAGATAGTGATTCAAAAGGAAGGTTTGTATGTATAATACACGCAGAATATCACTACATAGTATAAAACAAAGTCGCTTTCTCTGTCCCCATGTCCCTATGTCCCTATGTCCCTTTGTATGCTTATATATTCAAAACTACACAACGGATTTTGATGTGTTTTTTTTTTAATAGATAGAGTGATTCAAGAGAAAGGTTTTTATGTATAATTCTACGCAGATGAAGTCGCGGGCAGAAGCTAGTATTAGATAAACACTGTTGGCATCCGTGCGAAACCGGGGCGGGTCACTAGTTCTAAGTATTATAGCCCTAGGTTGGAAAAGTAAGTAAGTAAATGCTTTATTGTACAAATATAAAGAAACATACAATTCACAAAAAAAAAACATTAATATATGCACAAAGGCGAACTTATCTCTATAAGGGATCTCTACCCGTTAACCTTTGAGAAGAAAACAAGTATTAAGTAAGTTAAATATTTCAGTTCTGAGTTTATTATTCACAAAATAATTTTTATTGTGTACGAATATTACATAATACAGATACTTAATTTAAAAATAAGAAAACAATAATAATTAGAATGTCAAATATAAAGGAAAGAAAAAAAAACAAATAACAAAAATTTCATCAACTAAGCAAACATTACGGCAATATCATTGTGTTGCTAGAGACATATTTCACATATTTTATTGAATCAGGCGTTTCTTTGTGGAGGTCCAAAACAAAGTTGAGTAGCGGACGGTAGTTGTACATATTTCACGTTAATCATACGTTTAATATTTCGAATAGTTTAATACGTTCCAAGATGGCGGAAGGTGTAATGAGGCTGTGTTTAAGTGGCTTCCAGTTTTACGCGTTTCGGTCGCGAATGCTTGTACGTATTACTTTGATGTTGATGCTAGTGCTGGGCTTCGGTGGAGTCGATAGTTTTGTCGATAATATTAAATTTGCACAAAGGTACTGGCAGCACAATTGTGGCTAACGTTTTTTGTCTGCATATATTCTAATACGTGGCCTCAAGGTTTTGTTGCCTTAGGCTCTATCTACCCCGTAAGGGATAAAGACGTGATTTATGTATGTATGTATGTATTTTAATTGAAGTTAAGAATTTACTTTTACTTACTTACTGTACTATAATACATACATAAATCACGTCTTTATCCCTTACGGGGCAGACAGAGCCTAAGGTAACAAGACCTAAAAGCCACTTTTAGCGTAATTGTGGGCGTATAGTTGGAAAGGGGAATCAAAATATTGATGGGTTGCTAGCCGCATCATCACTACATAGTATAAAACAAAGTCGCGTTCTCTGTCCCCATGTCCCTATGTCCCGCCTTATGTCCCTTTGTATGCTTATATCTTCAAAACTACACAATGGATTTTGATGCGGTCTTTTTTAATAGATAGAGTGATTCAAGAGGAAGGTTTTTATGTATAATTCTACGCAGACGAAGTCGCGGGCAAAAGCTAGTCGCCTATAAAATGATTCCTAAGATTTTTGCCCATTCCCTCAATGGGCTTTTACCATCTGCGCGGGAAGAGAAGCAACTGTTACATTCTATGTTTTTTCTTTGCTTCCAAACCAGCATGGAAGAAAAATCCTAAATTTAATTTTCAAAAACACTGTTGTGTGCGTCTGGGCTCTGCTGGTATATCGATATATGAAACTATCGACCGCGCCCAACCCTACGCAGGTGGAAAGCCCTTAGCCCAGTTGCGGCGCACTCGAGTCGAGCCTCCTCCGCGATACCTCGCAACTCTCTTCGAATACAAACTCGTCTAGGCATAGTTGCCGACGACTGTTGTTAAATACGGGCGGGTAAGAGCTATATACCCGCACTAGGGAGGGAATGTTGATTTTCACACAGAAACTATACGAAATACTACAAAACCACTTTTTTTGAAACAGCTACTATTTTGTGTAAATGGTTCGGAACATGCCATTTCCCGTGATAAAAAAGCCTGTTTGTACTGTTTCATCTATAATCCTATGTTCTATGTTATAGAATGTACCAGTTGCTGTTCTTCCCGCGCAGATGATAAAAGCTCATCGAGGGAATGGGCGAAAATCTTGTTATAGGCGGTGCGGCTAGCAACCCATCACTATTTTGATTCAATTTTTTGCCATCTATACTACGCTTACAATCTTGCTAAACGTGGCCTGTAGGTCTTGTCACCTTAGGCTCTGTCTACCTCGTAAGGGATAAAGACTTTTTGTGTGTTTGTGCTCTAAATTTCATTCAGATCTTTCCAGCCGTTCTGGCGTGCAGTAACAAACATCCATAATACATCCGTACTCACACACTTTCGCATTTATAATATCAGGAAGACACGGGTGCATCCATTTCTATTAATTCCTATCTAAACAATACTACCATCTTCACTGGAGGTAAACGAAATGTCCACAATACAAGATGTCTGGAGTGTCAGCGACACAAAGCCGAGTGTCTGAGAGTCGATAGAGCTCGAGAACGATGAAACAAACGGTGTCCAGATAAAGTTAACAGTGTCGCAAATATGTGTATGTATGTACGTACAACTCTTTGTACACAAAACACACACACACTTATGCTGGTCTGGGAGCAAAGTAAAAACATAGAATGTACCAGTTGATTCCCGGGCAGATGGTAAAAGCTCGTCGAGGGATTAGGCGAAAATCATAGGAATCATATTATAGGCGACGCGGCTAGCAATCCATCACTGTTTTGATTCCATTTTCCATCTATAGGTACCTAGCCCCACAATCTTGCTAAACGTGGCCTATAGGTCTCGTCACCATAGACTCTGTGTACCCCATAAGGGATAAAGACGTGATTTGTGTGTGTATTGTAAACACATGAAAAAGATGAATATAGAACAACACAAATACACAAAGACGAACTTAACCCTAAAAGGGCCTTCTTCCAGTTAACCTTTGAACGGAAATAAAATATTCGACTCGTATTTGTGCAAAGGAAACTGAGTCAGAACTAGTCTTATAATAGAGGTTTTTTTCTTTCACATTTACTATTTTAGTAAGGATTTCCACTATTTTGATTCCCCTTTCCACCTATACGCCCACAGTGTCTTGCTAAACGTGGCCTGTAGGTCTTGTTACCTTAGTCTCTGTCTACCTCGTAAGGGATAAAGACGTGATTTGTGTACGTAGGAAGCTCAGATTTAATACATTAAAGTTGCTTGAGTCCATGATGGAAACCATAGTTTCATTTTTTTTTATTTGGGAGTTCGTAAAAATTATACTAGAGTTCTTAGGGGTCCGTGGCTAAAAAATCTAAAGTAAGCTGCAGTTAACAATAGAAAACACTTACCCGCTTGTTGTCCCGGAACTTCAACCAGCCGCTGATGACACTGTTATCCACATCACTCCCCTCCTCAGGATCCTCACTCTCCCCCCTCCTGACCGGCAGCGGGGACCCCCCCGGACTATCCACGACCTCCCGCCTCCTCATCACAGGCGTACATTGCTGGGACAGCCTACCCTCGTTGACGGCATCGCTCCTTCTCCCCAAAACCGGCGTGGCATGAGCCGATACCCCCCCTAGTATCCCTCGCCGGGAGAGAAAAGGACTGCCTTCCCACATAGGTCTTTTGGCTGGACTTTTGCATTCTGAATGCATGCAGAGTGCATCGAAATTCGCCAGTTCCACGGACACTCGGGTCTGGAGTCCACTCGGGTGGGTGGTCAGTATTGTCTGCTTAGCAATACTGCATCCATGCCTGTGAAGCTCTTCCCGCCTCTCCATGGCTTCAAGTCTCCTCCATTCCCCGTCTGAAAATAATAATTCAATTAAACAAAATAGCCCTTTTAATGGCGCAATTAGAATCGCGTTCGACGCCTATATTAGTTTAGATTGCTCTTGTATAGCCCGGGCCATCCTTTGTGCGCCAAATTGACTGTTTTAGATTTTATGCAAGTTCGCTATTAGGGAGCATTTACATACACCATTGGGTTCTCTAAGGCTACTTAACGGTGACGGTCTTCGGAATCATGTTATAGCCAATGCCCCTTGCAACCCATGACTATTTTTGATTCCCATTTCTACCTAAATTTACTTCCAGAACCATGCTAAGCGTGGCTTTTAGGTCTTGTTACCTCAGGTTCTGTCTACCCGTAAGAGATATAGACGTGATTTGTGTATGTATGTTTATTAACGGGTGGCTAACCCCAACAAAAGTGCACAGATAGTCGAGTACTCTGCAAGCTGCAATTGCTGTGGCAAGTCGCACTAACCAAAAACCACACTGGAGTTGACGTGGCGTTCCGCACGCGGCAGGCTCGAAATGCCTGCTCCAGGTTTTCGGTGTCTATGGTTACAGCTTACAGACAAGTACCCGGCTCACTATGCCACAATTTGGAGCTCTTTTACACGAGTCAAGTTGTGGCAGCTGGCAGCTATCTGCCGCCATACGAACTGCTGGAAGTTTTGCAGTTTAAAAAGATAATGATGCGCATGAATAAATGTTTCTCTCTCTCTCTCTCTCTCTCTCTCTCTCTCTCTCTCTCTCATGAGATGCTATGCACTGCATAGCACTGATGGCTGCCGTGGACATGTGACGATGGATGTTGTAACATGCCGCTAGAATCCGTACAGTCAGTGAGGTGGTCTCAGAACGTCATTCGGCTTTGTCTCACTCAGTGTTATTGGTTTGATACTTGACTTGGCAGAGTGAGAGAGACAGCAAGACAAATTGAGACTGTAAGATATTGTCGGCGTTTTGCGTCGTGCGGCAAGACAGCGTGGCAATCCTACGCCATCGTAAAAGAGGCTTAATAACTCCGGAGGGGTCACAGATCGCTCGCCATTTGTTATTGGGGGGCTCGCCTCCTTAATCTTTGGAAATGTCGACTGTAATAGGAATTTTGGCCGACAATTTCGTTCTTTAATGAAGTTGTGAAGTCTTCATAATTCCAGGGTTGAATTTAAAGTACGATGATCATTTATTAAGTACGCTAACTGGCTTTACATCGTGAATTATTCATAGATTTAATTTGGCTCTGTTCTTATTTCGGTATGTTTGATGTATTTCGGCATATTTTATTGGCTGTCCGAATGAAAGGGATGCAAATTAGATTGCAGCGTTTAATGAAACTTGAGATTCGGATTCCGTTTGCGGTGATACTCAAACGGAGCCAAATTACAAAGGCATGGCCTACTCGTATGCACAATGATCAGAGAACTCTTTTAACTTAAAATCCAGCACAGGTTCACAGCTTACCTGCGACACAGACAGACTGCGATAGTTCAGATTTTTGCTGTCACTTTTATATGGATCTTGGGCCTTACCATGATGTCTTAATGCGATTCGATTCCGATCCAGTTTAGGTTCGCTCGCTGTCAGATCCATACTAAAAATGACAGCTAAAACTTGGACTGAGTCGCAATTGAACTACAATACAATACAATACAATACAAATACTCTTTATTGAACATCACAAATCAGTACAAAACAATACAGAAACAAAGAACAATGTAGACAATAGGCGGTCTTATCGCTTAATAGCGATCTCTTCCAGACAACCAAAAAGCTAAATAAGTTGGAGACAGTTTAAGTAGGTGGCGGAAACAAATAGACAGGATAAACGCAGGGATAATAAAAACAACAGTACCAACATAAATATAATACATAGCTAAATAAATAAAATAAAATAATTCATGCATATACACATAACATAAAACTTAAGATAAAATAAATGTGAGAAGCAATGAAAAATAAGAAGGCCATACAACAGAAAAGGATTTAATCAGAAGCAAAAAGGAAAGATAAGGTACTAAAGACAGGGAGTGGATTAAATTAGTGATAAATAGTGAGATTACACATAAAACGTCCTTGACAGCGAGTAAACCTAAACTGAATCGGAATTGGATCCCATTAAAACGTCATGGTAAGACCCCAGTCCTGTTGTCTAGACAATTGTTTTGATACCTATTGACCAGAATGTACCAGTTGCTTCTCTGCCCGCGCAGATAGTAAAAGCCCATCTAGGAAACGGGCGAAAATCTAAGGAATCATGTTATACGCCATACGGCTAGCAACCCAAAACTATTTTGATTCCCCTTTTCACCTATACTCCAACAGTTTAGATCTTGTTACTTAAGGCTCCGTCTACCCCTCAAGGGATGTACCTAGAGTAGACTTGATTTGTTTATGTATGGCATTACTAGCTTTTGCGCGCACTTCGTCCACGTAGACTTTATTTGAACAATTAATTAAGATAAGTAACGGACCTAAACAGGTTTTGTGAACAAGCTACCTGACCCAATTCATAAAAAAAGAAAAACGTTAAATTCCTCATTTAAAACGTTGACTGTCTTTGACTTCAAGCATCAAATTACATGTACGTACACAGTTTAAAGAGGGTTTAAGGAGGGTTAAACTCCAGTTAAAACGTAATGACCGCCATTAGCGGCGTAATGCTGCCTGAATAAATAACCCGCGTTTTGTTTTACTTGCCAATGATACAAAGAAACGGTTCGAATCTATTTTTGAATTGTTATAGGGTTCCTACTTCTAAATCTCCCCTGTCTGTCTGTCTGTCACCAGGCTGCTTAGGAACTGTGGTTACAAACATAAATCACGTCTTTATCCCTTACGGGGTAGACAGAGCCTAAGGTGACAAGACCACGTTTAGCATGATTGTGGGCGTATGGATGGAAAGGGGAATCAAAACAGTGATGGGTTGCTAGCCACATCGCCTATATAACACGATCCCTAAGATTTTCACCAATCCCTCGATGGCCTTATACCATTTGCGCGGGAAGAGAACCAACTGGTACATTCTATGTTTTTTTCTTTGCTCCCAGACCAGCGCTGGCAAAATTTGTACGAAACTGGAGTGCGACTCCCTCTTAGTCAGCCTCATGAATTTATTGTCATCTACGAACTCCGTACTCTAGACTATATTAGTTGGTTCCGCCGTACTGCCGTGCCGTGTACAAGGAAGGCCAGCCAAGCTGTCACAGGTTTTGACCTGTTTTGGTTTTGATCTCCAGGCTCTTATTTCACCAACTCCACAATTTATCGGTGAGCAGTGACAATTCGAATTGCGATGCGTCAATTTGAAACCAATCAGCAGAAATTGACACTTGTCACTGACTATTGTCGACATGGTTAAATAAGGGCCTGGTGCCACGTGGTATTGCGCATGCAGCCGCGGCCAGTGACGTATTGTTGGTTATAAAAACTCCTTACTTCCACGCTGGTCTGGGAGCAAAGAAAAAACATAGAATGTACCAGTTGCATCTCTTCCCGTGCAGATGGTAAAAGCCCATCGAGGGAATAGGCGACATAAGAATCATGTTATAGGCGATGAGGCTAGCAACCCATCACTATTTTGATTCCATTTTCCACCTAGCCCTTAATCATGCTAAACGTGGCCTTATGGTTTTGTTACCTTAGGCTCTGTCTACCCCGTAAGGGATAAAGACGTGATTTGTGTATGTGTATGTGTGTATGTATGTAAAAACTCCGCTGTCAAGAGCGAACATCAATCCGCAAGAGATTAAGAAATCCTCGCAGCAAGTAACTTAAATTTCCTACATCTTATTAGCGGCGCAACGTACTAGAAATCTGTACCATTCGCAGGAGCAGCCCCGTGGCCAGTTTTTTTTTTATATGAATAGGAAGGCAAACGAGCAAGTGGGTCACCTGATGGTAAGTGATCACCACTGCCCATAGATACTCGCAACCACGGAGGGATTGCAGATGCGTGGCCAACCTAGAGGACTAAGATGAAATGCCTCTTGTACCCGTAATTTCCCCGGCTGTCTTACTCTCCACACCGGAACACAGCAGTGCAAGCACTGCTACTTAGCGGCAGGATTAGCGAGTAAGATGGTGGAGCGATCCAATCGGACCTTGCACAAGGCCCTACCACCCGCAAACCACTAAGTTGTAAGTTGGGCATGATGGTAAAGAAGCGAAGGTAAGCATTCCTTTTATGTTCACTTCCACCAGGCCCGCAACGGTAGCGGTGGTGTGGAAGGCAAAATATGCATTATTTTTTCAGGAAAGTCACTGTACAGGTTGCATGTTTTCATTTTGCGTGCAATGGGCCGTCAGAGGAGGCAGACGTAGACAGGAGAAAGAGACGCAGGATAATTTTCAAGTACAGTGTCCATGCACTTTTGCAGGCGGCCTCCTCCTGCACGCCAGTGCTTTGTATCGACTATTAAAGACAATACAAGCAGTAACGGTACTCTTCCATTACATATTACTTATTCACTCGCACTGTCTTGTTTACGAAAGCCATCATCATATCAAAAAGACAGTAATTCCCGGACAGACAAACAGACGAATTATGGGGCACATTAAGCTGTAGATTATTCATGGAGGTCGCAACGCATAAACCTTGGTTTTACAACTTACGTAAATTGGTCCCGTAATGTACTGTTTCATAACCTCTATTATTATACAACTAGCTGTCCGTCCGCGCAGTATTCGCTTATCGCTATCCCGCGGGAACTATACTGTTTTCTGGGATAAAAACTATCCTATGTCCGTCCCTGGGACTGAAACTAACTGTATACCAAATTTCAACTAATTATGTATGTTTAATGTAACCGCGGCAATATAAGGTGTCAGCACGCCAATTTTGTTTAATTACATGCTTAAATTGTTGTGTACTAAGCTGCATAAGTTATTATAGTTTTTTAACTATCCCACGGGAACTCTTTAATTTTGCGGGATTAAAAGTATCTAAAATATTGACCAGGGATATAAGATATGTGACATAATAAGGATGACGAGATCTTGGAATAACTGAAGTAACTCTTCAAATCTTAGACATAGCGATAGCTATTAATTATTTATACATACGTATGTACATAAATCACATCTTTAGATATCCCTTACGGGGTTGACAGAGCCTAAGGTAGCAAGACCTACAGGTCACGTTTAGCAAGATTGTGGGCGTACAGATGGAAAATGCAATCAAAATAGTTATGGTTTGCTAGCCGCATCGCCTATAACTTAATTCCTATGATTTTCGCCCATTCCCTCGATGGAATTTTACCATCAGCGCGGGAAGAGCATCTGCATCTGCATCTCTGCATCTGGTGCATTCTATGTTTTTTCTTTGCTTCCAGACCAGCATGGAAGTAGTTCCTTTGGACTTGATTTGGTGTTAATAAGACCAAACTACATTAAAACAGTATTACTTTTCAACAAAAAATTATGTTCTAAATCGGTCCACAATTGACGGAATTCTGAGGTAACAAACAAAGTTAATTATTAATTACTTAAATAGAATGTACCTACCTAATAAAACTCGAAACAGTTGTAGGATATCTATTAGAAGATTTGAAATTGACAACATTATTTTTTTCCAATTTGACATTTTTTGAAGTACTTGAGTATGATGACATCAGTGTATTGAGGTAGCAAACATTTATGAATGAAAAATAGAAAAACTATTAAAGTAGACAATAATAGGGTAAAATAGGTACGTAGGCCTTTCTGTTAAATAATCTGGTTCCCTGACATGACAGCTTCCTAGGGTTGACAATATTTTTGGCTTTAATAATTAATTATATTTTTTACGGGGTATTTTGTAACACGTTGTATATTTAGATTATTTATAGTTTTTGCGCATTTTGGAACGATTCCTACAGTGTCCAAATAACGAACAACATTTTGTCGGTATGAAAATGAACTTCGGCGCCATTAAAGCTTTTCATCGTGCACTGACGGGATTAAACAGTGGATTGGAGTCCGAATGGTGACGAATTTACTTTCATACAGTTTATTTGTTCGTCCGTTGACTGATTTAATTTGCTTTTTAATTACGCTATCAATAAATCGAATCACGTGCTTAAAATTAACGACACGTTTAATTCCGTACCTAAGCAGACATTGGCTCTTTTACATGTCTTGTTTTTCTAACGCTTTCGGAAAACCATTATTAAAAACTATATAGATTCTGCCACGCTGGTCTGGGAGCAAAGAAAAAACAGAATGTACCAGTTGCTTCTCTTCCCGCGCAGATGGTATAAGCCCATCGAAGCATTGGGTGAAAATCTTAGGAATCATGTTACAGGCGATGCGGCTAGCAGCCCATCAATATTTTGATTTCCCTTTCCACCTATACGCCCTCAATCATGATAGACGTGGCCTTAAGGTTTTGTTACCTTAGGCTCTGTCTACCCCGTAAGGAATAAAAAAGTGATATATTTATGTGTGGTGATACCCTCGTCAGCATTTTCTAGTTTACCAACCCCGGAGCGGAGACTAACCCCCTTATTCATAAACGCTCTATAGGCTCCCGATAACTTAGCAATCGTTTGTCCTTATCTGTGAAAGGTGAATATCAAAGTGACGGATAAGGACAAACGATTGCTAAGTTAGCAGAAGCCTATAGAGCGTTTATGAATAAGGGGGTAAGGCAATCCGTTGCAACACCTCTCATCGTTCGGTCGCGTGCCTTGCAATCACATTCCGATCCCGCCTGGTTAGCCTTAGGACATTATGTAATCTGTTAGTCTAGTGTGTAGTTTACATTAAACATCAGTTAACTACTCAAGAGCATTTATTATCAGTCTCCCATAAAGTCACACCCTCACACAGCTCTCTCAAGGAGTAGTTACATGTGTATGTATAAATGAATATGAATAATGCTATCGAAACTCGATCGTAACTTAGCTCTCAATCAGCTTGTATTAAATAACCCCTGAATCGGTCCTATCTCGTCACCTAATGCAATGAGATAATTGAAAAGATAGGAAGGCTTAACGGTTCGCGCGAGTTATCGCCCCGGGATAAACCGTTAGAGGTAATTAAAGAAATACACAAATTATACGAGATAACGTCGGGTGAGACACTAATGTTTGGAGTGTTTTTATCGACAGAAGAAGACGCAATGACCAAACCAACGTTTAGACTGCAATAGCCAAATCAACGTTTGGCTTGACTTGTTTCGGTTTAATTGGTTTAATGCGGTTGAACTCGAGTGTTGCCATACATACTTCCGTGTATTTGTCAGCTTGTTTGAGAAGTGCTTTCCACTGGCGTTCCTGTCGCTACATTTTATCTGGGTCCCACTGAAAAACAGCGTTGCGGCTTGCCGCAACATTATGCTGAGCGGGGTCCATTTTACACCATGTCGGTACTATTTCTCCTTGTTTTATATCTACGTGTATCGAATGTGTGTAAATAAATGTCTCTCTCTCTCTCTCTCTCTCTCTCTCGATGAAAACGAGACTTACAGTCTGCCTACAACTAGAGCGATACACGCAATGAACTACAAAAACGCTCGACGGTCGCGTGTGTTAGAGACCTATATCACATACGTCAGATTACAATTTTTCATCTTCTCGCAAAATTTACACGGAAATTATCAAAGCGCGCGGTAACAAGCAGAATTCAATACGGATTGATTCGCAACTCAAAGGATTTGCGACATTCCATATACTAACTGTTCATCTCGGAGTAGTATTTACTTCTTTAATAATAATAATAATAATAATATCTTGGGACAATTGACACCAATTGACCTAGCCCCAAACTAAGCAAAGCTTGTAATATGGGCACTAGACAACGGATAAACATACTTATATAGATAAATACATACTTAAATACATATTAAACATCCAAGACTCGAGAACAAACATTCGTATTTTTCATACAAATATCTGTCCCGACCGGGGATCGAACCCGGGGGGGGGGGGGGGGGGGTCTTTAGTACATACTTACGCATTTGTATTGGGTATAATATACGAGTATGTCTACTTTATGACTTTTTCTTAGTCTTTCTGGGTGTTGTCTACATTAGATTGCTCAGTTTGTTTCAAAATCAAGTCACCTTTTTAATGCCATACAGTTAGTACATTGAGCAATGTACAGAAACATTTTACTATTATTATTATTATTGGTATTGTTGGTTTTACTTTTAACTTTAGTTGTTAATTTATTAAGTACTAAGACTACTTATTTGCGCATAACAATGACTGCTTGCCTTTCTTTGTAACCTATTCCTTTCTGTGTCAGGTTAGCTGGAAGAAATCCCTTCTTAGGGATAAGTTCGCCTTTGTACTATTTTCTGTGTATTTCTGTATTTTTGATTTTTTGTGCAATAACATAAGATAAGATAATCATTTATTTCCAAAATACTTTACATGCCATAACAAATTCACAGAAACTGATACCTTAACACAATTTTATTAAGAACTTGTAATAAAGAGTTTACATACATACATACATACATTTCTCAGCCAACAATTAAAACATCAAATTAAAATCACAAATGACGAAGTAGTAGGGAAGGATGGTGTCCGTAGAAAACAGAGGTGTTGTATATTTATTGAGTTTGTGAAACCATAGGCACTATCTGATATAATTGAAAGATGTTACTATCAATGACACTGTTTGTTCACCTTTTCGCGAGTTTACACTTGTTTTAACTTAATGCAGAATTAATGAACTAGAGCACACTTGTACGTTGTCGCCATGTCGAAAGGCAAGAGAGCGAGACAGCTGTATCTAGTGTAAACGAGACAGAAGATTTAGAAACCCTCAGAAATGTGTGAAAGTAATTTAGTTTAACTAAACATCTGCTACGACATGACCACTTCCTAAAGAATTGTAGAGAGAAACCAAGGAGAAATCATATTCAGCGAATTAAGGAGAAGGTTGAGATCGTATCTTGCCAGAAAGTGAAGCAGTTGTTGGCGGACAAGAATGACTGGCGACAACTTCACCCACAAGAGCAAGGGTTTTAATCGCAGAAAGAAAGTAAAAATTCCTGAAAAACATTGACAAGGGTGTTCAGTCTAATGAACCCGACCTGGTGAAGTATCCGGAATCAATTTTAAACTCCCGACGCAAAAGGAGGGGTGTTATAATTTTGACGTCGATGGCTGTGTGTGTGTGAGTATTTGTCTATGGCATCGTAGCTCTTAACCGGATGGACCGATTTCAATGCGGTTGTTTCCATTCGAAAGACAGATTCCTTGCGGTGGTTCTTAACTATGTTTGGTAAAAATCGGTCCAGCGGTTTGAAGAGTATCAGCTCTTTTCCAAAATGGCGCATTTTTGGCATAAAATTGAATTATTTCTTTATTTACTCTTTCTACTTACATTAGTAATTTAGTATCATTACTCGATTGAAATATTTTTTTAAATTTAATGTTATAATATAAGACACAGTACAATAGCAACTACTCGCAAGCAAAAAAAACAGGGTAATTTTTCATAAATTTCTACAAGAAGTGAGTCGGTTTTATTTCTCCCGAGTACATTTGTAACCACTGCCACTCGATAGACTGTGTACGTCAGTCTCTCGGGAAGTGGGGTAATATGACACGAAACGCTACGACCCCGGGATCCGTGACAAACACATACACATATCTTGTATATGTAGCTGTTAGTTACTGGGAGTTATTTTCGATGGTGTTTCTGGCAAAGGTCAACGTGGGTTTCTTACGGAATATTTCAACAGGAGGATAAACTGGCAGATTATTAAACAAGACGTCCACCTCTTGCCGTGTCTTATTTAGCTGTGGGGAGTGCCTCAACTCCTCCATCTCTCTCCAGGCAGATGTTATGCCTGGGGACCGAAGTCCGAAGGAAAAGAGTTGAGGGTTGTAGTTATGCAGTCGCGTTGAGAAACTTCGTTAGCGGCATGTAAAACGATGTGACAGCTTTCAACATGAAACTACCGTGAGACTTAATCATCATTACACATAAACGGATAACTCACGTATAAAAAGTCGAGTGATGCTCGACATTTGGCAATAATAAAAATGACGATGAAAACGAGGGTAGTTGTGCGCCGCTGTCAGTTGCGTCGAACAGCCGCGCGAGCAGAGCGCTGGCGCGCAGTGTTCGTGTCGCTGCCGCCGGGGCGAGCGCTCTTGGAAAAAGGAGTACGAAATAGTCCGAAACATGTCGAGCATCACTCGACTTTTTATACGTGAGTTGTCCATTTATGTGTAATGACGATGTGACAGCTGTCATTAGAACTGGCGCTAGCTATTCGTGCGTCGTACGTGGCGCTAGGATCGCTACATCAGCTCCCCTTTTTAGACCGGAGGTCGGTGCGGAATGCAATGCAGTCTGAGCGTCATGTGGGCGCTTGCAATTGCCAGGTGCTCAGAGCCTCGTTGGCGAGCGTTGTTGCTCCCTGCTAGCTGGGTCCTTGTTGGAGCGGGTAGCAGTAGTGGGAGAAGGGTTTGCTTGCTGTAGACACCAGGCATGGAGATATAGCAACATGCTAGTGGTGTACAATGCGGTGCGGTTGTCTGGCTTGCTGTGAGACTGTGCCTATCCTGTGTTATCATTCTACGGAGCCTCAGGAGGCGCATCTACATATCCTCTACCTTAGGAGAATCATCAAAAACTTTAGGGAGCCGCTTTTTCCTAAATCTGATTGAATTACCGAGAGGAGTATATGGTCCACCAACCTCGCAGCAAACGTAGCATCGACGACGACGTCCGAATTAATCTGTTGCAGATTTGGTAACTGGTTTAATTAAACCACCAGTTAAAGTAAACTACACAATAACTATTCCACAAACTTAGCCTCAAATGAGCCAAGCGCAAGGCCGGCCATTAAATAACTAATGAATAAATATTTCCGCCATATTGGAGGGCAACGAGCGACAGAGTAGCTGTGTTTGCGGGAATCAAATGAGCCGATCGCAATCGGATATTGGTTTAGGATGGCTAGTGTAAGTTAGCGAGTATTTCTAGTAACAAGTATTTAGTTAGTCTTAGCTAAATGAACTTCTTTTGCAGTGTCTTTTGAACTTGTACCTACCAGTATAGTACCTACAATAAGTTATTGACGTATCAAAAAGTGGTTGCTGATACTGTGGAACGCTTTCACAGTAAATTTCTGTGGGATGTAACACTGAATTGCCAAAACAACATTGTGACGTTCTGTGAGAATGTTCTATTGCGGGCTGGAAATCAAAATGGCCGATAGTACCTATGAAAAAAAATAGTTACTACGTAGTCGAGTTAGTGTCATGTTATATACAAGTATATGTTCGTTAATGTGGAAATGGAGTAGCTCAAAGAGTATCCTATGTGTTAATTTAAATTGTAACCTACCTACGAGGCAAATTTCATCGAAATCCGTGCACTTAACCACTATCGCGAGAAACAACAAAGTCTACAAGACAAAATCCGACCAACGGCTGCGAAAACCTTGGCCGATTTCTGGTGCTGCTTTAAAATAAAATACCAAGTATAAATACTTGCTCCCTTTCCATCAGTCCCAAGCCAAGTGGTCCGTGTGCCCTTCCATTTAGCCGTGACATAATGCCTTGCTGATTACGAGCTGTTTGCTTAGGACCTGGTCTGACCGTGAATGGGCAGCTGTTCTTGAAGATATTGTTGGAGCCTTTGAATTTGATGAATTTTCATTAGACTGTTATAGTTAAACTAAAGCTTGTTTTGTCAGGTTTTTATTTTATCTTGATTTCTTATTTATGTTAGTTAGTTTACTCGTAGGTGCTTGCAAGTGAAATTTAACCCACTTCTAATAGATTTATTAAAACGGCCAAGTGCGAGTCGGACTCCCACAACAAGGGCTCCGTACAAATTCGGCTAGTGAATATAAAACCCAGTTTTAGCAGAGGCTCCTAAGCAAAATGTAGGCAGTGTGATGTCATTTTATGTTATTCACATACATAGACAGACAGACGTAAAGATGTTCTGTTTTTAGTATTTGTCGTTATAGCGGCAACAGAAACACCATCATCTGTAAAAATTTCAATTGTCTATGATGCCTGGTGACAGACAGACAGACGGACAGCGGAGTCTTGGTTACGGGGTCCCGTTTTTGCCCTTTGAGAACATACATACATACATATATCACGTCTCCATCCCTTACGGGGTTACAAAACCTTAAGGCCACGTTTAGCATGATTGTGGGCGTATAGAAGGGGAATCAAAATAGCGATGGGTTGTTTTTTTACCATCTGCGCAGGAAGAGAAGCAACTGGACAGACCAGCATTGAAGAAAAAAAGTTTTTGGTGAGTTAGGTAGTTTTTTTTGTTTGACCTGTCTCAATACTCTACGCACGCCACTGCAAGGGCGAAGTCCATTCCCTCTATGGGCTTTTACCATCTAGCAACTGGTAAATTCTATGTTTTTTCTTTACTCCCAGACCAGCAAGGAAGAAATTTTGGGAACGGAACCCTGAAATCCTAATTTATCCAAAAATCTGCAACACAATGCAATCAACAACTCGCTTAATGCTCCTCTCATTTACTCAAAGGTTAACTGGTAGAGATCCCTTATAGGGATAAGTTCGCTTTTGTGCATATGTCTTTTTTGTGAATTCTCTGTCTTTCTTTATATTTGTACAATAAAGCATTCACTTACTTACTTACTTACAATGGTAACCAAAGAATAAAGTCTACTATTTCAAAATCAACCCTTATTCATCCAAGAAAACGGTATCCTTCCAAAATGCAATTAAATCTGGAAGCACACAATACGCATCCACTGCGAACCCATTCGAACTGGCCAAGTTAAATAAGTCGGGAGCAGTTTAAAATTAACTTTCTTAGTTAGCTTTCCACTGGACTTTATAGGCCTGGAATACTTTAGGTGCGTACTGTAATTAGATTTCAGTGCAAACCGTTATTTTCAAGTCTAAACCTCATTAGGAAGTTTGGGTACTATACGGTGTTATCCTTCTAAGCAGTAACCTCTATAAGTTATCAAACTGGAACAAATAAAGTTAAGATTCCACCAACGATTGCGACAAAATCAAATACAACAACAAAAAATTATATGTTCTTCAATGTACTTATATATCACTGTAGCGACTCAGGTAACGCTCAAAAATGAAGAACCTAGTTATTCCAAAAAGAATCGATTAATATCTATCAAACGTAACGTTGTTTAGTTGTAATTTTTACACCAAATGAATGAATATTTATTCTAAATAAAACTTGCTATGTACTTGTAACCATGAAATAATTGAACTATACTAATTTTAACACTACCAACACCGCGTTCCCACAACCTTCCAAAATAAGGAGCTATGCCCGTCGGTTAGTTAGCATGCAGACTTAGTTCCAGTTTCAACCGCAGCGCTGCGATGTTTGCATGGCATGCGGCCAGTTCATAGCACACCTATACAAACTATGGCTTAGAATTGATAGTTTAGTTTATTTTAGCATTAGCGACCCGCCCCGGCTTCGCACGGGTGCAGTCAGTGTTTCTCTACTATATTATGCATGTATTATACATTTAAACCTTCCTCTGAAATCACTCTTTCTATTAAAAAATCCGCAACAAAATACTTTGCGTACTTATAAAGATCCAAGCATTCATAGGGACAGGCAGACAGCGGAAAGCGACTTTGTTTTATACTATGTAGTGATAGTGATAAGCGAGCAAAATGACGTGTTTGCTTGATATTAAAGTTCAGAATTGTTATAAAATAGGAAATCACATCTATATCTCGTAACTCTGCACCACAAATTACGATATGCCCTTATTGTTTCGCAACGGAAACTGGCCTACGTGCCGATAGATTAAATGTGCCTACGCATATACACTACAGCATTCTCTGCAACATATATCTATACAAATCGGTTGAATTTTGGACAGTGATTGAATCCAATAGGCTGGGTTTTGTTTAAGGGTCCAGTCGGAAGACAATAGCATGTTTGGGACTCCGTTGTAAATTGTAAGCGATCTGTTGCATTGACAACTGCAACTGATCTTTTGTAAGATAGAATGAGCAAACGTTTAAAATTTCAACAGATAAATAAGAAAGCGTGCATTCTGCATTTAAAAATTAATTGTAACAATGATACAGTAAAAAACCGTGGTAGCGTAATGGTAACCTATGGTCTCTGAAGCAGAGGATCGTGTGGTCAATTCAAAGCCATGCTCGCATCTCTACAGTTCCCAATCCACTCTGAGATTGAATGGGAACCAAAGCCCAAACCAAACCCGCTTACTTCGTGAGACCAGTAGGCTTATTACCTAACTCGCTCGCAATCGCCATCGTGTTCATTTTGACAGTTCATGTATGGGCTGACAATTGGCATCGGAATCAGCTAGTTGTCACATTCATACAAGAACTGTCAAAATGAACACGATGGCGATTGCTAGCGAGTTACGTAATAGCCTACCTGTTCCCAGCAGTGGGACGTATATGGACCGTAGATAATGATTCAAACTTTATAATCTACAAGATGAGTATTTAAAGATTTTAGTGCATTCATTTTTGTCTTTATCTCTCAGCTAAATATTGCTGAAAGAGACGCCTCAGGGGTAACTATTTAGAACGAAAGATAGTACTAACGCTGAGTATAGTTTCAAAGTTTTCTCGACTTGTCTCTCAGCTCTGGTAATAATCCTAGGAGGATAATGACTTTTGATAGAAAGGCGTTATAACTACTGTCTAATTTGAAATATGTCAGCAAATGCCGAGTCTGAATAAAGCTACACAATTTGTTATTACTAAATTTCAGTTCAAAATGACATCACTCAATGGTTAACTTAAGTTCGCCTTTGTGCGTATATTTAATGTTTTTTTGTGATTTGTGCGTGTTCTTTATTTTTGTACAATAAAGCATTTACTTACTTACATCACAACCTTGACGAAACACTTCGAATTTCAATCAATGTATTGAATTTGTGCCCTAACCCAACGAGCATGTATGAAGAGAATGAATGTGGATGAAGCGAAAGAACTATGTCAGGATCGTAGCAAGTGGAACAACGTAGTCTTTACCTACCCCTATGGGAAAGAGGCGTGACGGTATGTGCGTATGTATTGAATTTGTTAAATTTAATTCTTCTTCCTCTTATGGTGCCTCTCCAACTAGTGAAGGTTGGCAGTCAGCTCCGCATACTTCACACGGTCCCTGGCCAGGTTGAAAAGCTCCGCTGCACTTGTGATTCCAGTCCATTCCCGGATATTTCGCAGCCAAGATTTCTTCCTGCGCCCAACAGCTCTTTTTCCAGCCACTTTGCCCATGATTATAAGCTGTAAAAGCTCGTATCTTGTGTGCCTAAGCACATGTCCCAGATAAGCAACTTTTCTTCTTTTGATGGTCTGCATCAGTTCACACTCCTTTCCAACCCGACGCAGGACCTCAACATTGGTCACCCGATCCGTCCATCTTATGGCCAACATGCGTCTATATGCCCACATTTCAAATGCTTCTACACGTTTACGGAGTTGCTCTTTAAGGGTCCAGGCTTCACATCCGTATAGAAGTATGGGCCATATATAGCATTGCAGTTAACGGATGCGCAGACGTATTTTGAAACTGCGACTGCAAAACATCTTCCTCATGTTGTTAAAGGCACTACGGGCGATTTCAATACGTGTTTTTATTTCGTTATCACTGTCCCAGTCTTCATTCACCCATGTGCCTAAGTACTTATATCTACGCACCCGCTCCAGTGTCCTGCCCTGTACAGAAATCATGGGATTTACCACCTCTTTCTTTGTGACCACCATTATTTTCGTCTTAGAGACATTCATACGGAATTTAATTTTTATCTAAATTTAATTAAATCTACCCAACTAGCTTCACTGTCTGATGTCAACGATTCATTAAACACACATATGCCAAGGCGACTTTGCATCACGCATTCATATTAAATCAAAAGAAACAAAAGCATTACATTTTTATTAAATTTTCCCCGAAAATACAGTCTACAAAGCTGCATTGGCCATTATGGCCACCGTGTAAACGTGGAAACTTTTGAATGAGCCGGCTTGAAAGTTTTCCGAGCTTAAAATAATAGAGCCGCGGTTATTGCTAACGAATGGAGAACGATTTTGATCACTCTGCACACAGCTATTCATTCGCTTAAAGCACTGTCTCCACTGGAGCTTGTGCGCGAAGTTTCAAAAGCGAACAGCAGTTCATAAGCGAGATGAAGCAGACTTTTGTGAGCGAAGCTTAGTGTTAGAGCGACAAGGCTCTTCTTTTCGGGTATCTCATCCTTCGTTTTAAAATTTCCAAATGAGAGCGGACACGGTTCGATGTTGGAACTTTATACACATCAAACTAAAAGAGTTTCGAATGTACAAAAATCATACCAAACGAGTAAATAACGCGTTAGAAAAAGTTCGACGATACGGGTGTCGGTTTCAATTTAATATTGGAGCAAACTGTTCCAGAAGTTCTTGTCTAACGCTAAATGCTGTAAGCGTAAGATATAGTATTCAAATTTTCACATAGTTTGTGTAACAAAATCTTAGTAGAACTCGTTTCGTACCTTTCCCTTCACGACCCGCCGACAAAGTTTTTGAAAGGAATAAACGTACCGGTCTAACTGGTAGACCGATAGTTCAAGACTAAATTAATTCAGCTACTGTCAAACATTTCTGTAGCAGAGTATTATTTATGCAGTTAGGTAATGATATTGTTCAAGTGCATATTCTGAGGTTGAATTACAAGAGAAATAATATTTTTTCCAATGGCCTGATTAGTATTTGGTTTTGTTTATCGAAGGCGATTCACTAGTAATTTTTTACCAGTCACGATGGCCCCCAACGGAAGACCAGCGCTGGCTATAAGGCCAGCAAATGCTGAGTTGGGACCATTTGTGGCATTTTATTTTTACGTAGCTATTTGTACGTTTTTTTTGTTTTTTAACTACTTTTGTGATTGTCAAACTTTGTCTTTCTTTCTTTCTATACTATTTAGTTTCAGGTTTACCTGTAAATTTCGCAAGCACAAGCGAAATGTACAAACTTTTTCTTAAATCCTCACCAAATCATGGCTTCCAATTTTCGGAAAGCAAATTGAGCCATATCCTGAGTTTGTTCAGATATTGGTGATACTTCTACCGCGTTAAGGGCGCATGTCAGGAGCTGCGATGAATACTGATGTTGGGTAATGCGACTGGTATCATGTTCGCTTCGGTTACTACGGAGGCTTTGATCGGATATGATTCTGTACAAACATACGCTTGGGTGCCGAGTTAAACTGTGGCGTGTTAGTTTTTACATTCTAATATTACATACATAAATCTCATCCTTATCCCTTACGGGGTAGACAGGTAGCAAAACTTAAGAAGGCCACGTTAAACATGACTGTGGGTATAGATTCAGGAATCAAAATAGTGATAGCCGCATCGCCTATAACATGCGCGGGAAGAGAGGCATCTGGTACATTCTATGTTTTTTCTTTGATCCCAGACCAACATAAAAGTAGTTTTGTTAACTAGCTGACCCGGCATACTTCGTTTCGCCTTAGCATCAGTTTCTGTCATGTCATCAGAGATGGCGTTGCGTATGAAATGTTTTTTTTTTATATTTTAAATCCAACAAATACAACAAATCAATGATCATAAAAATCTGTGCAGCCTTTCTTGACTCATTCTGTCAGTCTGTCTGTATGTTTGTTCTTGTTTCACGCTAAATCGTCTGGACAATGTATGAAACAGTTAACATAGATCCGTGAAAGACACATCGGTTACTCATTAATATGATTTAGGAGTTGTATTCGTAAATCAACTTCGTTATTATTAATCAAGATCAAGTATCAAAACTGCCTTTAACCTCTATGTTAATATCAAATTATCAAAAAAACGCAAAAAAGTAGACTTTCTTCGAACTTGAAACTTTAAACGATCAAGTATCAAAACTATTTCCCACGGCACCGTAGCGTAAGACCCTAACTATCAAGAGGGGCGGGCGTGCGTGATACCTCATCAATGTAGTGTGCACATCAAACGATTGTTGTTGACGAGCGTTGATGGTGATGATGATGGGAATACAGCTCAGAGGAAAATAACCAGAAGTTAGTTAGTTTTATAGAATACAGTGAATAACAGATTTTAGTGAAGCAACTTCAAAGTTTTGAACAGTGTAGGTATTTCTGAGGTCATTATGAAGTAAGAAATCCCTACTAATATTATAAATGCGGAAGAAACTCTGTCTGTCCGTCTGTCTGTATTTTACGCTTTCACGCCTAAACCGCTGATCCGATTTTAATGAAATTTGGTACAGAGATAGTTTTAGTCCCGAGGATGGACATAGGATTAATAAGCGAGTTTTGTGCAGACTATATCTATCAATCTAGAGTCTATCTGGCACTTGTAGCCGTGCTGATGTCATATCAAATATCAAAACTTCACGCCTATATTGGCAAGTATCAAGTGCGTTCGTGCGTGCTAACCTGGTTCATGTGTAGTTCACATCAAACGTGATAATGTTGGAGGAGCAATCAAGCCCCTCGCGGTCTTATCACAGTATATATATATATAAGCTAAAGCAGTAAGGAAACTACGAACAAAACGGCCGAAACGAACGCACACATAGACGCGCGCTACTACAAGGCCCCTAAGCGGGTCTCGCGGTGCCGCCAGTGTGTTTACGTTTCCCCATAGTTTATTTAAGAAAGCTACTCATTCGGATGAGAATTTTTCATACTATAAAATTTAATAATACAGCTTTCCGAACGTCTCGTAGCAGGCGAAAGTATTTTTCAGTAAGTAATATAATAATACTTACCTACCGACGAATAAAGAATTCGTAAACTGTTAACTTAAACTGTTGAAGTATGTATGTATGTATGTTCTTTTTTACGGAAATTAAAGGTGCCAACCCTAATACTCTTCATTGAGTGGAGCTAGTTACTTTAAAACAGGCCTTACTAGATGAGATAGCGCTAACTAAACAACAAGCGTTTCAATTTTACAAAAATTTAATCGACAACCCTAACGCTCTATTGGAGCGTAGGTATTTATTTCAAAAAATAAGCCTAGTTTCCATACTGCTCTATTTATTTAGTGTGGTCTTATCGAATCAGGTATGAATTTCTTAGTCAAGATGCAATTTGATGAACGCGTCCTAAATTTACTGGAGAATCTCGTGATATTATTTGGGTTGATGTTTTTGAAACAGGGCCTTGTGCCTTTTAGTTTTTAAGCTTATTTCTGCTAACACGGTACAGTCTGTTACTGTGCTTCTAGTTTCTTAATGTATTTTGACAGTTGCCTTGTTTCGAATAAACGTGAACGAAAAAGTAATTGGGATTATCGAAAAAAAAATACCAATTTTTTTATATATTTTTTTTGGATAGAAAAGTCAATTATAGGAAACTAATTTCGATATTTTATCATATAACTCACAATTTTTTTTAATATTAATTATTGAAAGTATTTTGGGTTGATGACGTCAGAGTTTCCTCTGTCCCTGCTAGACATACGCTTATTTGATAAATTGACCATAATACGTATGTGTAGCGGCGGCATTAATGTATTTTTCTCAAAAATGTCCGGTAAAGTCGTCATTGTTAACTACATATCAGAACAGGAAGTTATTGTTGCCGGTCAGTCCAAAATTTAAAAAAAAAAAAATTACTGTCGCGCTAACCTCTCCAGTAATGTTGCATACAAATTCCATTACTGTCTAGTTATTAACTTTTTAAAAATGCAAATCACCATTATAAAATAAAGGCACAAGACTTAAAACACCAAATTTTTAAAAAAAAAGCAAATACGACAACGTGTTTATCTATGTCTGAAATAGCTTTAGGGGTTCTGGGTAGAAAAATACTCTCTTCAAATGCCATTGATAGAAAAAGGCGGAAAAGCAAAACAATTTTGACTATTTTGTTTTCATTTATTTTTGTTCTTGTTTATTTTCGATTTTTGAGAAAAGCACTATACTTGCCTCGGCCAGAATAGCATTGCTGGCTTCGTATTATTAAACGGACTCGCAAGCTCGTCCGTTCAAACCAATACTCAGCCAGCAATTGCCTACTTCCTGGCCTAGACAGTAATGTACTATTCTATCTGTGGCGAAGTTGGCAAACTGTCATTAGTGTCAATGTGATGTCACAACGTTCCAACATGTCAAAACAAGAATGACAGTCTCTAAATCTAATTTTCAGTGACATTTAGAAATTTAATTTCTAACGGTAAAACCGTAACAGACATAAAAAATCAAGAATTAAAAATTCTCGATTCATTTGATAGTATCTTTGAGTGATCCGTCTATTTCACTACAAACTTGTGGTTAAAAGTTGGTCCCTTATCGTTTGTTCGCAGCGGACTATCGTAGCTGAGGCGGCGATCTATCAACTTTATGGTGGCAAAAGCTATGGGGTGGAAACACATAACCTTTTAGGGGTTTTTATACTATAAACAATAAAATGCTTCGTCGGTTTGAAGCTGGAAGGTATTTTGTGTAATGAGTGATAAAATATGACAAGTACTTCGTGTTATAAACGTGAAATTATATAGAGGATGAAAATTTTCAACAATCCACTGTTACCTAAATAAAAAAAAAAAATTTTCCTAAGGTGATAAATGTAAAAATTCACGTCTTTGTCGCTTACGGGGCAGATGTAAAAGCAGATGTAAAAATGTCGGCAACGTTGTACGGTAGAACACGGTCAAAAGACCCCCTCGAGCTCTTAGCCAACGGATAACGATATCCCTCAGAATCTGCCAGGAAATCATTAACCGATGCCCAAGGTGCACCGGACCAAGCACTGCTCCCCTCGGACGGATATTAAAACGAACCGCAGCTCTTGACCACACGCGGAGGTAACCCGACTCGCACCCCTTGTATAAAAAAAGATAAACATTCTACACATTCGAAGACAGGCAACATTACAGGAGAGCAAATAAACGCGTCACTGCCAATGGCCGAGCTTAATTAGCAATAAACAGCTAACCAAATCGTGCAAAACAACTTTGCCAATAATCGGCGCTTAAGTCTTGTGGAAAAAAATCAATTAACGGAAAACTCATCTCGGCAGCCATTCGGCCGGAAACGGAAGTAATAGGGCCCGCCGGACCGGAAACCACGGAAGTTGACACTTGGCATGTGTGATAGAAAAATGGGGAGGCACTTGTTGAATCGGCATGATATATTGCTGGTTTGATGGAGGAATTATAAAAAAAAATGGGGTAGACAGAGTCTGAGGTAACAAGACCTAAAGGCCACGTTTAGCATGATTGGAGATGACTAAGGAAGGGGAATTAAAATAGTGATGGTTGCTAGCCACATCGCTTATAACGTGATTCCTAAGAATTTCGCCCATTCCCTCGATGGGCTTTTACCATCTGCGCGGGACGAGAAGCAACTGGTATATTCAATGTTTTTCCTTTGCTTCCAGACTAGCATGGAAGAAAACAAGACAAGTATAGATATTATGCTGTTTGAAAAAAAACAGTATTGTAAAACGGGGTGAAAAGGGATTGCGGGGGGAAAAGTAGGTACATTATACAGTAACATTTCTGGCTCAGGTTGCTCTAAAAGTAGTTCATTTTTATTTTTAGATATTATTATCTCCTTTTTTCTTATAATTTGTTATTGACATATTTTTTATTTGTTCCTATCCCTTCTGACCCCACTGCGGGGTGAGCTGGGATTTGCCTATATTTTAGTTTTTATTTTTTAAACTATGAAACTAAACGACAGGTAATAAATTATTAAACTAAAATTCATACCGCCGGAACATTTTTTATCTATAAAAATCAACTTGGCACATACAAAAGTATTTTTATTGAGATTAGAAGTTTAATCTTGTCCCTGCTCACCCCATTTCACGGTAGCTCATTGTGAAAAAGCCAATCCGACAACAAGTACGTCAAATTTGACCTGCAAATTTTGAACTTATGCACATAAATTAAACCTTGTATAAAAGACGGAAAACGGGCTAGTGGGTCATCAGGACCCTATCTGGCAGGGATTTTACCAAAAAAAGAACGAACTATTCTATGCAAGATTTATTTTGTACGAAAAAGCTTGTTGATCCGTGACAGACTAAGCGACACTTGCTTTACAATGTCACGTTTTGTTGAAGCCTAAGTAGTAAAAGTACAATTAAAACTAAACATACAAACAAAGTGGCTGTTACGGCAAACTAGCATAAGCGCCAAACGCAATCAACAAACAATTTTATTACATAAACAACCCTTTATTAAACTAATATCGTATTCGAGCAAATTACGCACAACCCGACCCGTAACTACAAAAACGTCGCATAGTGCAAAATTTAATATGGCGCTTAGTACATTTGTGTTATAATATAACCACTGTTTGGTAGTCGTAAGTTATATTCCTAAAGTGCCATCAATATGGGGTTTCGGATATAATTGATACGATTAATTTGGAGTCGCGGCTTGTTTGTAACACATTAGGCTTGTAACGGTATGGCTGAGGGGTTACAAGTTCTAAATTGCATTTACAGAATGCCGGTTGGATTTAATTGTAACTGTAGGAACAATTTTTGAAATCACATATGCAATAATACCATTCGATAATTTCATTCTTCATTCCAATCCGTTACATACAAACACAAATCCCTTACAGGGTGATAGAACCTGAAGTAACAAAACCTAAAGGCTACGTTCAGCATGATTGTAGGCGTATAGGTGGAAAACGAAATCAAAAATAGTGTTGGGTTGGTAGCCGCATCGCCTATAACATGATTCCTAAGAATTTCGCCCATTCCCTCCATAGGCTTTTAAAGGCAACTGGTAAATTCGATGTTTTTTCTTTACCTACTGCCAAAGATTTACTGATAAAGACGTGATATGTATGTATCTTACTCTTGACATTGCAAGTACAGTTGGCAAAAAAAAGCTTATTTCAAAAACATCAAATCCTGTAAACTATGTATAGTTCTCGTGGGAATCCACACGCCGTTAACCGTCACAGTTGGCGGAATCCACCCTTCAAGGATTATAGTCGTAAGCATATCTATACATATAATAAAATCGTTGAGACCAAAAAATCTGTACATTGAAGATTAAAAAAAAAAACCCGACCAGGGTGACTTAAAATCGGTAACTGAACATATTAAAACCATTTTTAAAATTTTTGTTTGTTTGTTTGTTTGTTTGTTTGACTGAGCATCACGTAAAAACTACTGAACGGATATTAATGAAATGTTCACAAATCGATTCCAATAAATTCAGAATAGGATATAGGCTACAGAAATTGTGGAAAATTTTGGAAAAAGGGGGTGAAAAGGGGGGTTAAAGTTTGTATGAAAAAAGAAAATTAGATTGTTCTAGAATCATGAAACTCAGAATAAATACTTAGTAATAAAAATAAAGAAATACCTGTTTTAGCTTTTTTTTTTAATCTCATCCAGAGGCGCAAAAAAGAGGGTTTTGTGTTTAAAATTAATTAACTTCATACACCTATACAATAAAAACCAATGAAGCGTAACCTTTTGAAATTGCTAAATAATACTTCCAATTTAATACAGGTAAATATAATTTCTCAGTTTTCTTGAAATTTGATTTTTGAGGTGATTACGCACAAAATAGCGGAACTCAAGAAAATCAGCTTCCTCGGTATAAGTAGTTGGTAATAGTTACAAACAAAATAATACTACGAAGAAAATAGATAGATACAAATGTACATAAGACATAATAGCCGGAAAAGCGTGTCAATTTTGAAAAAACATTAATATAATAATTACATGCTGTACAGGCATTTTTTCAACGAAGAGATTTTTGTCGATCCTAAATCAACCTAAATTGGCGTCCTAAATTGTGTTCTTTACCTAACACCTAAAGTTCAATATGCAATACCGTTACTTTTGTTTTTATTTATTGCGCCATTATTAACAACGTGTTCGGTTTTTGAACGCACTCTTATTTGAAAACCTGATATTAATATGAGGGCGGCGTGAAACGCTTGGCTGTATGTTCTTGGTACCTTTGCCTATAAAAAGCAAAATCAAAGGGCGCGTTTACGCCTGCGCTACGAACATGTCAGAATTTTATTGTGAAAAGTTGGTGCTTTTAGTATAAATCTGACAGCGAGCGAACCTAAACTGAATCGCATTAAGACATCATGGCAACTATGGCAAGGCCCGTGTAGGTAATTAATTTGTAGAATGAGTGAATAAGTGTTAATAATCTGTAATTACGTACCTACTTAAACCAAGAAAATAAATTAAAAAAGCTTCTGCTAGAAAATATTGAGTCGCAAAATATTAATTAAAACGGATTAGTAAATGAATTGTTAGTTGTAAGGTAAAAACAGGTAAACATTTATGTATTATTTGGTTAGAATAGATTTAATTTTTTAAATTAATCAGGGTACAAATATCGTTAAAGTGAGCGCAGTATTCGCCAATAAGCGTCATAGTTTGGCGAAATTAATAGTGATGTAATTAAAACTGTACTTAGCTTTTTTGAATAAAGAAACTATAAATAAAACTATTTGTAAAATAAAGTATAAATAAATGTGATGAGTCATTAACCAGTTTGCACTTGATTTTTTTTCAAGATTCCGTGTCGCAAATTATTATTTTCATGACGTAATTCTAAAAGTATAGTTTCGTACATACTTTCAGTGGTTCATGTGACGAAGTTAATAGTCATAATAATAATAATTTTGATATCGAGAAAAGCCGTAAGTATCACAAAAACACACGCGGACGAAGTCGCGGGCAACAGCTAGTTATGTTAATAAAGTTATATGTTATACATTCTTGAGAGGGTCGGAACCCGAGCCACGATGAATTGTGGATGAGAGCGCGAAGTGGAATGCTTTTTTATATCGACGATGGTCGGGATATTTTTAAGAGTAAAGCTGGTTTAAGATCTATCCAAGAATAAGGAAAAACATCAAAAACTAAATCCATCCATCCTCCATCAGGCAGTCGGCCTCCATGGCGTCGTTCAGGGAAGACTTGAAGAAGATGTGGCTCACACCATCTCCTTATATATTGTACTAGCTTCTGCCCGCGACTTCGTCTGCGTAGAATTATAATACCTACATCAAAACCTTCCTCTTGAATCACTCTATCTTTTAAAAAAAAACCGCATCAAAATCCGTTGTGTAGTTTTGAAGATATAAGCATAATATAGAGACATAGGGACATAGGGACAGAGAAAGCAACTTTGTTTTATACTATGTAGTGATGACGCGTGTACTCTTACGCATTTTGTACATACACATACACAAATCACGTCTTTATCCCTTACGGGGTAGACGAAGTCGGGGTAACAAGACCTCAGGCCACTTTTAACAAGATTGTGGGCGTATAGATGGAAAATGGAATCAAAATAGTGATAGATTGGTAGCCGCATCGCCTAAAACATGATTCCTATGATTTTCGCCCATTCCTTTGATGGGCTTTTACCATCAGCGCGGGAAGAGAAGCAACTGGTACAGTCTATGCTTTTTCTTTGCTCCCAGACCAGCATGGAAGTTCCTTTTAAAATAACCACAAACAATGCAACTTAACCTAAGGGTGAATTTCTGAACGGGACGTTTTTTGGTAATTTTCGTGGCGCGTTTTTTTTTTCTTTTATTTTATATTTTGATAATAGATTATGGTGGAGATTGGAATGATGAACAAAACGCAAAAAGAGGCACTCTTCTGTGTTAAATAGTTTAGCTAAAATTCGATGGCGAAAAAATTCATGCCACACAAATTACATTGTTGCCACGCAAATTACATTTTTAATTTTTTACTATCAATTTGCTAAATAAAACTAAACTTTTTGATTTTCCGATTTATTCATAAAAACAGAAAATGACACTTTCTAAACAAATCAGTCTTAAGGTTGTTAATAAAAAATTAAAAATCACACTGCGTTTCTACAGACTAATTGTATTATTTTCTGTCTTTGCCTGTAGTTCCTGACGTTGATTCTATTTCTTTCCCTCAATATACGCTTAGTATTCTGGGACTGCTCACACATCGGAAGAATTTTTCTCTCTCTTTTCATTTGATGATATTTCTCTCTTTTTTCTCTTTTGTATTTTTCATAATCTTCTGCATCGTTTTTAATTTTCTGTCTCCTTTTTCTCTCCGCCAATTTCTTTTTCTCGAGTCTATCCTCTTTTTTTTGACGCATTTTGAAATACCTTAAACAGAAAAGGTATAAATCAGAAACTAAAAGCAAGTTGTAATTAAACTAAACGTCAATTACAAAATTAAACAGTATCATAGATACGTAAGTTGTTCAAAAATAATAAATTAAAAAATACAACGTAAAATAGTAGAAAGTATTGTAATTGTATTTACGTTGTTTTTTTAAAGATAGCAAGTGTTATTAACCATCATAAAATGCTCATTTTATTGAAATAAGACATAAAATGTAATTTGTGTGGCGCGTTTGTAATTTGCGTGGGCAAAAGTGACACACAAATTACGCCACACAAATTACGGCAAAAGTGTATTTATTTTTTTCTGTCGAAAGTATAAGCTTTAGGTAAATGACAATAGGACTGTTCATTCTCGATGTTCTAAACTATAAAACACTTAAATAGACATATCGATAAAGTAGTTGAACATGCAATATTTACTAGCCACACAAATTACCTTATAGGCTGACCAAAAGTATCGTGTCACAAACTTACCTATTTTTAAAAATCACAGCGCAGACTACGCGTCCGCTTTGCTCGGTAATCGAACGCGAACTAGCATGTCTTCGACGTAATAACTTAAAAATGGCGTTACATAGCTCAACCAATCAGTAACCAGCAAGTATTTGCGAGTCATCGAAAGACGCTCTCGCGCGGGACAAACACATTCCTATCCCTGTATTTTTAAATTACGAGATTTTTGCATTGTTTTTTGTTTTATAATATAGACCAGGAAGAGCTCTTTAAAATGTTTTTTACAGAAATAAATTACGACAATTATAGACGAAGTTGTATTCATTTTTCTGAGCTAAACTTGGCGTGTGACATACCTCACAGCTATGCTAATCGTGGATTTTCGAACTTTCAATATTTTTTTTCGGGGATTGGTAGCTCATCATCATTTATTCAAGGCTTTGCCTCGTCATAAATGATTGCAAAGAATACGATCATTTTTTTTTTGGTACATAATATGTCATAGTTTTTTTTTTGGTAGCGTGGGACAGTCAGAAAACTCGGTTTTGAAATTCACCCCTAAACAAGAAATTAAAGTATCCAATTTACAGCAAACACGTCAAATTCGCGCACCGAATGAACGTCTAATTAAGCCGCAGCAGCATAAATTGGGCGGTTAAAATGAAAAATGGCGGACATCACGCTGGCTGGCAGTGTTGCCTGTCGCCGTTAAACGGGTTGCCAGTGCTAAAAAAGGTAAATGGTTGGCGTGATTCTGCAACCAAATCGCCGGTCCCGGGGAACAAAAAGATAACTGCAAAAACCAAATTTTTCAGGAAAAATAAAATAGATGTTTCGCTCAATTGTGACTTGTACATTGAACGTAAACGGTTGGTAGTTAGCTTTATGCAAAGTTAATTTTTCATTACGTTTCAATATGTTACTGTGGCACACGAGAAATGTCTCAAAAGAAAGATATTTAAGAAATAGTAACTTAGTCAAAATAGATCATTCACTATTACGCGTTAAGACGTATATCATTTTATTCGGTGTTTATCGGGGTCAAACGCTAATATTGTACCATTGGTGTACCATTTTATTCGACTACTTTTTAATGTGATTGCCGTGCAAGATAATAGTGCAATATCATTTTATTCCCGTAATTATTAAGATTATTTTTTTTACTAAGGGTTTTTAGGAGACTTTTATAACTAAACAATAATATGATATTCAACATTGCAATTATATTACGAACGATTCACATAGTAAAAACAGTCATTAATTTCTTAAAATCAAAGTTTTCCATTATAAAACGTGCTACAATACCACTAAAATTTAAGTATGTCTCAATCAAATAGCAATAAATGCCAGTTTCATAAAGTAACTAAAATCAAAAGTTTTTTTTTCAGACTAATAACTTTAAGTTTGAAGCATAAAATCAAACCAAATAATCTACGCATTTGGTATTATTTTTCATCAGTCTAATATAATAATAATTATGTTATAATTAGTTCTTTCATTGAGCACTAACCTGGGGGACTATTAAACATGAAATCAGGTAAATCAATTGCCATCATCTTCGTCTTGGTTTTCATTAATTGCAGAACTAGTATTAACGCCCAGGGAGTCATAAAAGTCATGGCAATGGGCTGGGATGTCTCCTGACTTGCAAAGACTGATAAGGTCGTCATGTAAAGGCTTACTTATAGGCAAGGGCTCTGTACATAGCACTTGCAGTTCAAAATCGTAGGCAGGATTTGAGTTGACTAAAGGAGCTGCGGTTTATCTTGTTCCCCGCTTGCTTCATGTTTTTGGACAGGTTCGGTTCGGTTTTTATTTTGGCCACAGCAACCCTCGAAGTAAAATGATGCATTTTTGATACCTCTTTGTTTTTCATTAAGTAGGAATTGCCATATACTGCTACCGATTTCATTAGCTCCTCGTTTTGCAACCTGAGCATGCCATACATAGCAATAGCCTTTACTTCGAATGGAATCATAATGCCGGAATAAAGGATTGCCGATAAATGTTAGCGTAGGCAGACCCCGGAACTCAAAAGACACTGAAAAAAAATACGACAAGCATCAGAGAAATAAGGAAGGTGTACGCCAAATTAAAAAAGAGGACAAGAAATCGGCAGATGCTCAGGTTGCAAAACGAGGAGCTAATGAAATCGGTAGCTGTATATGGCAATTCCTACTTAATGAAAAACAAAGAGGTATCAAAAATGTATCATTTTACTTCGACGGTTGCTGTGGCCAAAATAAAAACCGATTCATAGTTACAACGTTAAAGAAATGCTTCAAAAGGAGTTTTATAACATAAAAGCACTAATAAATAATAAGAATTGGGTCCAATATGAGGTAGGGCAAAAAGTATTATGGACACAGATAATGGAAGTGAGAGTCGCTTGCTCACAGCCCTCAATTTTACAGTATAAATATGATTTTTAGTCTGGATTCTGGATATTCTTAAATGAACATAGAATCTGTCCAAAAACATGAAGCAAGCGGGGAACAAGACAAACCGCAGCTCCTTTAGTCAACTCAAATCCTGCCTACGATTTTGAACTGCAAGTGCTATGTACAGAGCCCTTGCCTATAAGTAAGCCTTTACATAACGACCTTATCAGTCTTTGCAAGTCAGGAGACATCCCAGCCCATTGCCATGGCTTTTATGACTCCCTGGGCGTTAATACTAGTTCTGCAATTAATGAAAACCAAGAGGAAGATGATGACAATTGATTTACCTGATTTCATGTTTAATAGTCCCCCAGGTTAGTGCTCAATGAAAGAACTAATTATAATATAATTATTATTATATTAGACTGATGAAAAATAATACCAAATGCGTAGATTATTTGATTTGATTTTATGCTTCAAACTTGAAAATAAATCTTTTGTTTTTAGTTACTTTATGAAACTGGCATGTATTGCTATTTTGATTTTTGATTAAGCTATAATGATTAAATAGGTACTTAAATTTTAGTGGTATTGTTGCACGTTTTATAATGGAAAACTTTGATTTTAAGCAATTAATGACTGTTTTTATTATGACTGTGAATCGTTCGTAATATAATTGCAATGTTGAATATCATATATTATTGTTTAATTATAAAAGTCTCATAAAAACCCTTAGTAAAAAAAAAATAATCTTATCTAATAATTACGGGAATAAAATGATATTGCACTTCACTTATACTCCAATCACAGCAATAATTATATAATTTTTGAATTAATCAATCGAAATCGAACACTAAAACATATGACATGTCGATATTTAAGCCGGGGTGCGAGTCGGGTTACCTCCACGTGTGATCAAGAGCTGCGGTTCGTTTTTGGATCCGTCCGGGGGGAAGAGCAGTGCTTGGTCCGGTGCGCCCTGGGCAACGGCTAATGATTTCCTGGCAGTTTCTGAGGGATATCATTGACCGTTGGCTAAGAGCCCGACAGGGGGGGAGGGGGGTCTTTGACCATTACCGTACAACGTTGCCGACATTTTGTCACAAGATTTTTTAATAAAAAAATTTTACATTGACATTGGCGAAGTTGTCGTCACTATAACGACTTGATACGCCACAAATAAAAGAAGAAGAAGAAGAAGAAGAAGATATTTAAGCCATTGTAATTTACATTCGACCCGTGCATGTGACAAAAGGATATGGCAATACTTTTTATAGTTCCTTTTCAAATGTGTAGTTTTGGTGAGCGCCATTGCACGAACAGTATCTAGCGGCTTGCGACGAGAATACAAAGATAACTGCGCATATCATTACTTAGCGATCTAATTTTGACGAGAACATAATAATATGGATGTTTGTCATGCGATGAGCTATAAATAAAAACATTGAAAACTATTGTATTATTTTTTAATTTTGTCATTTACCGTACAAAAAATGCGAAAAAAATTGAGCTGGTGCATTGGCACCTACGGATTCCAAATATGACATAAAAATAAAACTAAGATAATGGCGGTTATCATTTTGTTCTCCGGGGCCGGCGAAATGACCAGTGGACATTGTTTGTTTACGACGCCATTTTCTTTCGTAATAAATAACGATGTTCGTCTGAAATTTTTGAATTATTTTTAACTATGTGTGCGATGGTTTTTTTATTTATTTTTTAATGCCGTGAAAGCTTTACGCTGTATTCAAGTATGCCAAAATAAAACAAAATTGTACTTTATATCTAGATATAGATATGTTGAATAACTATCCATTCATGGTCTTACAGGCTGGTCTGGGAGTCAAGAAAAAACATAAAATGTACCAGTTCCTTCTTGTCCTGAGGTGCGTAGATGGTAAAAGCTCATCGAGATAATGGGCGAAAATCTTAGCTAGCAACCCACCACTATTTAGATTCTTCTTTCCACCTGTTGGCGATGTAAATAGGTCTTTTATATTTCTCTTATTGTCTTTTATTCCTTTATTTGAAGTTGCTTTTTTAATACCTTTTTTTCTTAAGTCATTGTCTGTCTTCTTAATATATGTGTCACATCAGCTGCTTTGGTTTACTTTTCTGCTCCTAAAAGCCTAAAAGCTATCGAATCCTTTATATTTTGGTCCTTCTCCCGTCTTTTATGTAATTATGATCACGCGAAATAAGTCTAAGCAGTTAGCGACATCGGCAAAAAGCGTCCAGGAGACACGCTCGCGCCCGAGATTGGGTAAGTCCATTGCGGGTGGGCTCAGTCGGTCCTCAAAATCGGACCTCGTAACGGCTGATGCCTCCAAAACACCCACGACTTCCGACCCTCAAATTCCCGGGACGTCTCAGGAGTGCCCCGCTACCGGTACCGACGCCGAACGTATTAATGCTCCACAGAGTTACAGGTCACGCACTTCCGGGTCTACGCGGTCATCGGCCACTATAAAGGCACGGCGACTGATCGCGGAAGCCCAGCTTGCCCGTAGGAGCATGGAAAGAGAACAAAAGCTCATTGAACGTGAACGGACTCTTCTTGATCAGGTGAAACAAGTGGAACAGTTGGAATTAGAGGCGTCACTCGCCGCTCAAGAAGCCGAAGTATGTTCCGGACAATCGGTCAGTATGTCACGTACAGCTTCTTGGGTCCGGGATGTAAACCAGGACAGGCATCAGTCTGGCAAAGAGCCTGAACCAGGGACAACTGGTGCCCCGGTCACAAACACCCGGTCGCAAACTTTGGACGCTGTTGCCCCGGTTCCGCTTATTGATCATTTTACTGATCACAACAATCAGGACAACCATGTTACCGTTCATTTGTCACATGACAACCTTTGTAGCAACACAAATGCAGCGATTGATTTCCATCGTAGTTCTGGAAATCAGAAGCGTCATTTTGATCAGCCGTCAAACGACTCCACACTGCTTCTGAAAGCGATCGCTGATACCGCCGCTGTAGCCAAGGCGCTCGCTATTGCGCAGGAAAGGCCGATTAGAGCGAAAATTGAGCTCCCGACATATTTTGGCAATACGTCACAGTGGTTTCAATTTAAATATTTATTTGACAGCACTAAAACTGCTTATTCCCCTGCAGAGAACACCGCGCGCCTCCATAACGCGCTCCGCGGGCCCGCCCGTGAGGCAGTTACCTCTTTGCTCCATACTGCAGCAGCTGCCGACGAAATCATGGCCGCCCTCGAACGGACATTTGCGTGCCCTGAAATGATTGTCTTCGGCGAGGTACAGGTGTTGAAATCACTGCCTCGGCTCGGCGCCGACCTAAAGGAGATCGGTATTTTTGCTAATAAGGTACGAAATAGCCTGTCTACTATGAAATTACTCGGCCTTCGAGAATATATACAATCACCGGAACTATTTCATAGTATTTTAGGCAAATTTAACCCTGTAATGAAAATGAGATGGTCTGATTTTGCGGCGAAAACGCCAAACCCCCTCGCCTCAAAACTAGAGCTTTTGTCAGATTTTCTGACACGTGAACATGAGCGTTTTGTGAGATTTTCTTTGTCGCCTGAAATGGGACGCTTTTCACTCACAGAACAACCCGCTACTAGGGCATTTGCACCGATTAATAAACCTTTTAAACGTGAAAGTATTCATTCTTTGACTCACGACAAAAATAAAGAACATAACAAAATTGAATGCATTTATTGTCACAAAAATCACAACATAAAAAACTGTACCGAGTTTACAAAATTAGCCGTTGATGATAGGTGGCGTTGGTTGCGCGAGCAGAAGATTTGTTACAAATGCTTAAAGCGCAATCAACATCAGTGGAAATCTTGCAAAGTGAACCCTTGTGGGGTCGACGGTTGCACGTTTAGACACCATCCTCTTTTACACGGAAGGCAGGATACGTTTTCGTCACCGCAAACACCCGATACACAGTGTAACAATGCTGTGTGTGTAACTGCGTCTACAAGTGATGTCCAGCAAACGTCGTTCTCCCCGCCGGCCGTCGTCCACGAGTCAACGGAAGAAAATGTGATGGTTTCTAATACAGGTATAAAGCGTGACCAAAACACGACCCTAAACAATTTACACACTTTGCTAAAAGTAGTGCCAATTACAGTTTTTGGACCAGCTGGCAGCTGTCAAACTTACGGTCTCCTCGATGATGGTAGTACCGCTACATTGATTGACGCCGACGTAGCTGCCCGTATTGGGTTATCAGGGCCTGAAGAGTGTATAACTGTCAATGGTGTAGGTGGCTTACAAAAAACTACCAAGATTACATACGTTGATTTTTACATACAAGGCAAACATGAATCTAACAGGTTCCTAGTTAAGCGTGCCAGGGCTATACCATCACTCAACTTGAACACCCAAACACTGTCCAAACAGACCGTAGAGTCCTACGAATACTTGCACGACATATCCGATTATTTGACGTACTCTGACGCCACACCAACCGTACTCATTGGGGCGGAGCACTGGCATCTGTCAATATCTCGGGATGTTCGTGCCGGTGGACGTAATGACCCCGTGGGCTGCCACACTTGGCTGGGTTGGACGTTGTATGGGGTTGTATGTGGTAAAATTAAGCCCGTCGAGTTTGTCAATCACTGTCAGATGGACCGTGCTCAGTTATCTGACCACGAGACCTTGGAATCGCTTATAAAGGAACATTACAAACTCGACTCGCTGGGAATTACCAAGCGCGAAACTTTGCATAGCAAGCTTGACTCTCGAGCCATTGAGATTTTGGATAGTACTACCACACGTTTACCAACTGGTAGGTACGAAGTAGGGCTTCCATGGCGTGATAATATTCAGTCCGTTCCCGATAGCTATCCACAAGCCTTATCACGATTTCTGAGCCTAGAAAGACGTATGATAAGAGAACCCGATTTTGCCAATGCGTACAAAAAGTTTATTGACAATATGCTCTCTAAAGGTTACGCTGAAGTGTGTGATCCTGCCACTCATTATGGTACTTCTGTCAACACCGGTGCCAACATTAGTTACCAAAATAATTCACACAATTGTTCAAACAAAATTCACATTTCATCAAATGACTTTCAGCATGGTACAGTCGGTCTGAATAAAGTGCAACCAAAAGTTGACAGTCACCTGTCAAATGAAAATAATAACAAAATTAAAATACAAATATCTTCAGAACGGCCTGTAAGTGTTATTGACAAACGAATAAGATGGTATTTGCCCCATTTTGGCGTGTACCATCCCCAAAAGCGTAAACTTCGTGTGGTCCATGACGCTGCGGCAACGAATCAGGGCGTTTCATTGAACTCGTTGCTTCTTCAAGGCCCCGATCTTTTACAAAATTTATTGGGCATTTTATTTCGATTCAGAGAGGGCGCTGTTGCCGTAACAGCCGATATTAAGGAAATGTTTCCACAAATACGAATTCGTGAACAAGATAGGGATGCGCTTCGTTTTTTATGGCGCGACGTTCAGTCAAGGGACACAACGCCTCTAAAAGAGTATCGTATGACAGCCGTCATTTTCGGAGCCTCATCCAGTCCATTCACCGCGCTGTACATAAAACATAAAAATGCAATGTTGCATCAACATTTGTACCCAGATGCAGCACACGCAAGCATTCACAATTCCTATATGGACGATTATCTGGATAGTCTGGACGATGTTGCCGAGACTGCACGGCTAGCATCCGATGTAGTGACTATCCATCGTTCCGCTTGCTTCGAAATGTGTGGCTGGATTTCTAATGAGCAGGAAGCGTTGCGTCTTGTACCCGTTGAACTGCGCGCCACGCAGCCTACTGAAGTATCACTTGGTAGTGAACCAAGTGGCATCCGAGCTTTAGGTGTCTCCTGGGATCCTATATCAGATACCATTGGTTTTAGGACAGGTTTAGAAGGTGTCAGTCTTCAAGGCAGTTTAAATAAGCGTAAAGTGTTGTCCCACCTTATGAAAGTATACGACCCATTAAATTTACTTGCACCAATAGTGGTCAAAGGCCGTATACTACTTCAGGAAGCATGGCGGTCAAATATCGACTGGGACACTTCGTTGCCACCATCACAAGTTTTAAAATGGAAAGAATGGTTTAAGGAACTGTCTGATATTTCAAATATTAGGATTCCACGCTGGTATGCTAAATTAAACGGAGAGCCTACGCATAGAGAGCTGCATATTTTCACAGACGCGAGCGAGCTTGCCTATGCCACCGTTGCTTATTGGCGACTTTTATATGCAGATGGTACAGTCAAGCTCGCACTTATCACCAGTAAGGCTAGAGTCTCGCCATTACGACCTTGTTCCATCCCGCGTTTAGAGTTGCAGGGCGCCTTAATCGCCTCTCGCCTTGCTGTCACAATTAAAGAATTTCATAAGAAAAAGCCTATCCGAACGGTTCTTTGGACAGATTCGAGGACTGTCCTCGGCTGGCTTAGAAGCGACGCACGAACTTTCAAACCCTTTGTGGCCCATCGTGTCGGGGAAATTACCGAAAATACGTGCGTTCATGATTGGAGATGGGTCCCAACGGAGTTGAACGTTGCGGACGACGCCACTCGAATCAAACCTCTTTACCTCAACCCTAATCACCGATGGTTCACGGGCCCCTCTTTTCTTCTGGATCCTCCGGAGGATTGGCCTGTGCCTGTGGAACCAGCTGGCCAGCATACCACTCTTCCTGAACGCAAGCAGTCTTCTGCACTTGTGGTTGGTCATCTGGTTCTCACCGCGGATTTTAGTCGCTTTAATGACTGGCTACGCCTTCTCCGTGCAACTGCTCGCGTTTTGCAGGCTGCGGCCAAATTTCGCTCGGTATTGGACCGCGTTAATGTTACTGCTCCTAACACCGATGTTAGGACTCGTCGAAGTACGAACGCACCTACGTCCACCACTCTCATACCTCTGACAGCGGAATTAATGGAAGCCGCAGAAAGGCACGTCCTAGAGAAAGTACAGTCGGAATCATTTGAAGAAGAGATACAACAACTTAAGCGTGGAGAGTTGCTACCCAAAGGTAGTCGCTTAGCGAAACTTTCCCCCAAGATGGGACCGAATAATTTGTTACGCCTAGCTGGTCGGATCGCTGCTGTACAGGATGTTGGTGCGGAGATTAAGTCACCCATTATTTTAGACGGTCGCCACCCAGTCGTGCGCATGTTGGTTCATTTTTATCATCGTAAGGCTGGACATGCAAATAATGAAATGGTCGTGAATGAAATCCGACAAAAGTTTTGGCTTTTATCATTGCGCAGTACCGTACGAAACGTTACCAGTAAGTGCCTGTTTTGCCGCATTAAAAAGGCGAAACCGATGAACCCAATGACCGGAAACCTTCCTCCACAACGGCTTGCTCACCACCGCCGCCCATTTACGTACACTGGATTGGATTATTTCGGCCCAATGAATACGACAATCGGTCGCAGACAAGAGAAGCGCTATGGAGCTCTGTATACATGCATGACATCTAGAGCCGTTCATCTTGAGCTCGTACACTCCCTCTCCGCTGATTCAGCCATAATGAGCTTACGACGTTTTATTGCGAGAAGAGGAGCTCCTGACACAATATTTTCCGATAACGGCACTTGTTTTATTGGTGCCGACCGCATCTTGCGAGAATTTTACAGATCAGACGTCAACGACTTTGCTGCCAGCAGAGGCATAAAATGGAACTTTATTCCAGCTGCTGCTCCCTTTTTCGGCGGTTGTTGGGAAAGGCTTGTCCGTACTGTCAAAGTCGCGCTGAACGCGACCCTACGTGAAAGAGCACCAAACCCAGAAGTCTTAGTGACACTCTTGCAAGAAGCCGAGGCAATTGTGAATTCTCGTCCTCTGACTCACGTCCCTGTTAGCACTGACGACGACGAGACCTTGACTCCATTTCACTTTCTAATTGGCTCGTCATCCAATCAAGTTTTGCCTGCTTCTCTAGACGATCGAGATCTCCTGCGACGGGTAGATTGGAGAAAGGCTCTGCGTCTGGCCGACCATTTTTGGAACCGCTGGGTAAAGGAGATTCTTCCGACGATGCAGCCTCGTCAAATAGGCGAGAACAGGGAGCGTAATTTGGACATCGGCGACTTAGTACTGATCGTAGACGAGAACCTACCCAGAGGGGTATGGCCACGAGGCCGCGTTGCCGCAACCTTCCCTGGAAGAGATGGTATTGTTAGGGTGGTGGACGTAGCCACGACAGGTGGCCTCCTTCGTCGACCCTCCAGAAAACTAGTCAGGCTGGACACGTAAGATTGGTAAGATCTTGCCTAGCCTAGCTAGTTTTTGTGTGCTTTCGCACACAAGGGGGTGGGATGTTGGCGATGTAAATAGGTCTTTTATATTTCTCTTATTGTCTTTTATTCCTTTATTTGAAGTTGCTTTTTTAATACCTTTTTTTCTTAAGTCATTGTCTGTCTTCTTAATATATGTGTCACATCAGCTGCTTTGGTTTACTTTTCTGCTCCTAAAAGCCTAAAAGCTATCGAATCCTTTATACCACCTATACGCCCACAATCGTGCTAAACGTGGCCTTTAGGTCTTGTTACCTCAGGCTCTGTCTACCCCGTAAGACGTTTACGTGTACGTATGTATTGAATACAAAAAACAGTTCATAATTCTGTATTATCTCCCTTGCGCTATCTCAAAAGAAAGGCATATTGAAAATCTTAAAAAACACAACGCAAAAGTAAATTTTCAAATAAAAACTGTGAAACTCATAATAGTGTTGTACTCGCCTTTACATTATTATCGATAAAATCTCTCGCAAAAATCGTCTAAGCACAATAGATAATAAATAAAGTTCACTTTACGAGAAAACCAATAAGCCATATTGGTGTTTTTATAGCAAAAAAAAACGGCTATCATAAAATTGTATTGCGTACATTTTTTTACAGACAGCTATGGCTATGGAATGCGGCCGTAATGCTTCTCGAATATAATGCGTGCGATATTAATAATATCGATTAGGGCTCCTTGGGCGAAAAGGGTACGGGTTATCCTTAGTAACGCTACAGAGTGAGTGTTATTGTTACATTTAAAGGCAGCTGTAATTTGAAAACCCGAGACTTTTGTCTCAAGATGCTCTCTGTGTGTACTAGCTTCTGCCCGCGTAGAATAAGTAATTTGTTTTTTTTTCCGGCGTGAAACGTAATCGAAGTGATATAAATTATTAGCGATTTACAGAAGATAAACTTGGCCCTGGAAAAATCTACAACAATTACACTCTTCCTAAATACATACATACATACATACATAAATCACGTCTTTCTCCCTTTCTTTCTTCCTAAATGACCTTCATTATGTAACGGTTTCGAAACTAACTATAATATAACTAGCTTTTGCCCGCGGCTTCGCACGCGTGAACCATGAGCATTTCAAAGAACCTAGCAATTAAGCAAGCGAGCAACCAAACCTGCAAGCTTTCAAGCATACATGCAAGTATGCAAGCAGGCATGCAAGCCTTCAAGCATGTAAGTATGCAAGCAGGCATGCAAGCAGGCGTGCAAGCAGGCATGCAAGCGGGCGTGCAAGCAGGCATGCAAGCAGGCATGCAAGCAGGCATGCAAGCAGGCATGCAAGCAGGCATGCAAGCAGGCATGCAAGCAGGCATGCAAGCAGGCATGCAAGCAGGCAAGCAAGCATGCAAGCAAGCGTGCAAGCAAGCATGCATGCAAGTAAGCACCCATGCAAGCAAGCATGCAAGCATGCATGCAAGCAAGCGTGCAAGCAAGCATGCATGCAAGTAAGCACCCATGCAAGCAAGCATGCAAGCATGCATGAAAGCATGCATGAAAGCAAGTATGCAATCAAGCATGCAAAGCAAGGACTCAAGCAAGCATGCAAGCCAGCCCCCGCATTGCCCCGATGCCTTAATTTTTCTGAACCTGTAAATATTGCAGGATTTTTATAAAACAAACCTAACCTAACCTATAGGGCTGTCCTAAAATACATCCTAAATAGCTTTTGCCCGCGACATCGTACGCGCTAAGATGTAAAATGAAAAAATAAGTTTTTTCCCGTTCCCGTGGAAATTTTGGGGAGTGCTTTCGGAGTACACTTAAAGCCTTTAAAGAAACACACGTTATAAATGTTAAGTCTCTTTCTTCCGCTGTTTCGTCTGGAAACGTAAAATCCCGTTTTTTCCCGTTTTAGTGTTCCCCTACACTCCCGAATAAACGACAAATTTCAACTTTTTATGTCAAGTAGGTAAAATGTAAAATCCCGGTTTTTCCCGTTCCCGTAAAAATGTTAGGAAATCCTTTGTTAATGCTACCTTACGATCCCTAAGGAAGCTAAATGCTAAATTTCATCTTTTTACGACCAGTAAAACGAAAAATCCCGTTTTTCCTGTTCTAGTGGGAATTTCTGGAAATCCTTTCTCAGTGCTCCCATACACTCATCAAGGAAGGCTCTTACCAAATTTCAGCTTTCTACGACCAGTAAAACAAAAAATCCCGTTTTTTCCCTATCCCATGGGAATTTCGAAAAATACCTTCTTAGTGCACCTCTAGGATACTCAAGGTATGTGTGCCAAATTTCAAGTTTCTAACCATATTATGCCTACCGCAGTATTTCTTTGTAAACAGATATTTTTCCCGTTCCCGTGGGAATTTTGGAAAGTACTCTCTTAATGCTCCTCTACACTCCCGAAGCAACCTACATGCCGAATTTCAGCTTTCTGCAACCAGTAAAATGAAAAGTCCTGTTTTTCCCGTTCCCGTGGGAATTTCTGGAAATCCTTTCTTAGTGCTCCCATACACTCATCAAGGAAGGCTCTTACCAAATTTCAGCTTTCTACGACCAGTAAAACAAAAACTCCCGTTTTTTCCCTATCCCGTGTGAATTTCGAAAAATACCTTCTTAGTGCACCTCTAGAATACTCAAGGTATATGTGTGCCAAATTTCAAGTTTCTAACCATATTATGCCTACCGCAGTATTTCTTTGTAAACAAAATATTTTTCCCGTTCCGGTGGGAATTTTGGAAAGTACTCTCTTAATGCTCCTCTGCACTCCCGAAGCAACATAAATGCCGAATTTCAGCTTTCTGCAACCAGTAAAACGAAAAGTCCCGTTTTTCCCGTTCCCGTGGGAATTTCGGGAAATCCTTTTTTTAGTGCTCCCCTACACTCCCCAAGAGAACTTGAAGGCCAAATTTCAGTTTTATACGACCAGTAAAACGAAAAATCGATCCCGTAGAACTGAATATATAAATCCCGTTTTTTTCCTTATCCCGTGGGAATTTACAAAAATCATTTAAACATTATTTTACTATTATAATCACCTACTTCTATGCCAAATTTGAAGAGTCTAGTAATTATAGTTCACAGGATTTCGTTAAACTGAATATATAAATCCCGTTTTTTTCCTTATCCCGTGGGAATTTCCAAAAATCCTGAAATTAGTTTCTTCGTTTTGTAATCACCTACTTTTGTATCAAATTTGAAGAGTCTAGTTATTATAGTTACTGAGATAGCGTCACTCGGAGTCGAATATATAATTCCCGTTTTTTCCTTATCCCGTGGGAATTTCCAAAAATCCTTCCTTAGTGGATGCCTACATTGTATAAGGTATCTATTTGCAAAATTTCAAGTCTCTAAGTCCAGTGGTTTGGGCTGTGCGTTGATATATAGTTAAGTCAGTCAGTCAGTCAGGACTTTGAATTTTATATAATATAATATTAATATTATTATGATTTCTTTGAGAGGGTTTATTTTATAACAGGCGTTTAAACGAAAATGAATAATAATGTTGTTTATATTGAAAGAAGAAAATATATTCTTATAATATCATTATTTTGAGTAAATACAGAATCGGTCTAACTTTTTCCACTTTTATTTCAACACTAGTTGTTAGCACCCGTGGCTTCGTTCGCGTTGACTTAAATTTTACGATAGTAATTAATATATAAGATTTTATTGATCTTAAACTTTATTTTTTCGCAACGCCAGATTCTGATGAAACGGGTACGTATTAAAATACGTAAAGTTTAAAATGTATAATGCGATTTTCTCAGAAAATTGTAAATTAACAGTATTGTTATAAACTAAACCTAACCTAACCTAAACCAATCCATAAATTACGCTATCAAAAAATATCATCTAGCTAATAATTACCCAGAAAATACCGTAGCTTAAAAAAACTGGTAAACAGTACTGAAAACCATTGAAATTTATTCTCTAAACGTTTTGAAATATATTTAATATCGTACATTTTTCCTTATTACAGTTTCGGTACACAGATTTACAAAAACAACAATAATTTATTGCAACACCCTTGTTTTTGTGACGGTTTATTTTAAATCGTATCAAATCCATTTTCAAGTCAGCCAGTATTGCCAGCTCCTAGCGTGGCCGTTGGAAGCGATCGTATTCATCTCCCCCTTTGATATAGGGTATTGAATGAAAAGGAAAATACTTTGACAGATCGCTATCCAGGTTAAAAAGTTTATTTAGTCAAAAGGCGAAATTGGGTTACCGACCCTTTTTTTCACTCGGTTCATGGCAAAAGGGATTATGAATTCAACGGTGTGTTCCATCTTTGAATGTTTTCTAGCACTTTCTGACGAAACTTTGGTGAATTTTGTGGTGAAACGCGCATCTCAACAACAAGACCACGTTCAGAATGCATACATAAATAAATAAATATCTTGGGACAAATTACACCAATTGACCCAGCCCCAAACTAAGCAAAGCTTGTACTATGGGTACCAGGCAACGGATAAACATACTTATATAATGTAGATAAATACATAATTAAATACATACAACATCCGTGACTCGAACACAAACATTCGTATTCATCATACAACTGTACCCCTACCGGGATTCGAACCCGGGACCTCTAGCTTCATAGTTAGGGTCACTAACCACTAGGCTATCCGGTCGTCAAACATACATACACAAATCACGTCTTTATCCCTTGCGGGCTAGACAGAGCCTAAGGTAACAGGTACCTAAAGGCCACATTTAGCAAGACTGTGGGCGTATGGTGGAAAATGGAATCAAAATAGTGATGGGTTGCTAGCCTCATCGCCTATAACATGATTCCTACGATTTTCGCCCATTTCCTCGATGGGCTTTTACCATCTGCGCAACAAGTACAAGTGTACATTCTATGTTTTTTCTTTGCTCCCAGACTAGCATGGAAGGTGCGTTTAGCATGATTGTGGGCGTATAGGTGGGAAAGGGAATTCTAGTAGTGATGGGTTGCTAGCCGCATCACCTGTAACGCCGACAGAGAGGGGTATATCTATGAATGATTAAATCAATGCAGCTAATACTAAACGCTTAACATAGTTGATAAAGAGCTGACTACGAAGATTGATATAGTGGATTCGATCCCCGTTGAGTTAGTTAAAAATTATTGTTTGTTTCTTTTTGAATCTTGAATATTTAAAATACACACATATCACAAATCACGTCTTCACACCTTACGGGGTAGACAGAGCCCAAGCCAACAAGACCTAAAGGCCACGTTTAGCATGATTGTAGGCGTATAGCTGGAAAAGGGGATCAAAACAGTGATGGTTGCAAACATAAAACATAGTATGTACCGGTTGTTGTAAAAGCCCACAGAGGGAATGGGCGAAAATCATAGGAATCATGTTATAGGCGATGCGGCTAGCAACCCATTACTATTTTGATTCCATTTTCCATCTATACCTAGCCCCACAATCTTGCTAAACGTGGCATGTAGGTCTTGTCACCTTAGCCTCTGTCTACCCCGTAAGGGATACAGACGTGATTTGTGTATTGTATGAGTTGCTAGCCCCATCGCCTACAACACGATTTCATGGATTTTCGCCCATTCCCTCGATGGGCTTTTACTGCGCGGGAAGAGAAGCTGGTATTCTGTTTTCTTTACTCCCAGACCAGCGTGGAAGATCATTTGATACAAAGTGAATCTTTTATGTGAACAAGAGCTCCCAAACCCAAAACAAAGCATATCAAGTAGCCAAATCTATCAAGTCCCCTCACATATCGATTGGAACCGGTGCGCTGACATGCGTGCTGATAATGGGAATCGAACCCACTGCCTTCACAGACGACCATTACACATATTAATATATAAAGAATAATAAATAATTCATTGAATCAGGAATTTAAGTCAATCAAAATCAAGAATCCTTCCATGCTGGTCTGGGAGTAAAGAAAAAACATAGAATTCACCAGTTGCTTCTCTTCCCGCGCAGATGGTAAAAGCCCATCGAGGGAATGGGCGAAAATCATAGGAATCATGCTATAGGCGATGAGACTAACCACCCATCACTATTTTGATTCCATTTTCCACCTATACGCCCACAATCTTGCTAAATGTGGCCTGTAGGTACCTGTTACCCTTAGGCTCTGTGTTCCCCGTAAGGGATAAAGACTCGATTCGAGCAATACTCCATGATAAGACCATATATAGCGTCAAAGAGTACCTCAGCAATGATTATCGTAAATTTGATAAATAATAAATATCTTCTGTGTTACAATCTTATTATTTTGATATTTTGATATTTTAATTTGTATTAATGACATGTACTATTAAAGTGACTATGATAAGTAATAATTTTATAATATGAAATATTTGTGCAAAATTTGTGTATCGACATTTGTAATAATAATTGTACCGAACAATAGTAGTATTTATCTCTAGTTTTAAGATGTTTGATAATAGATAGATTTATGCCAAGTAAAATGAAATGGCAATTTGTGCTACATCCTCAATGACGAGTCATTCTTGTTCATTTTGACGTCTGTATTTATCCAATCTGTAACAATGATGACAATAAAAAATTCTGATTCTGATTCTGATTCTGATTTTTGTATGTATGTATGTGCAAAATCAAGGCTGTTCTCTAAATTGGCAGCAAAGGGCTCTTTAACGCGTTATCTTTTGTATCATCATCATAATCATCACGGGCCTCCTCTCACACTGAGAGGGCTTGGGCTATAGTTCCCACGCGGGCCCAGTGCGGATTGGGAACTTCACACACAATTTTTACCTTTACCGAATAGCTCATGGTAAATTTCATTTCAAATGTAATACAGCAAATTAATTTCGAAAAACTCAGAGGTGCGAGCCCGGATTCGAACCTACGACCTTGTTGGAGGTAGTACAGAAAAAAAAAGCTATCAAACGACACTCGTGAGATACTACGATCTTGTACAATAGTTGCTAATAATTAAGCTGTAGTTAATAAAAAAAAAAAAAAAAAAAAAAACCTACGACCTTGTGCTTGACAGGTCAAACTCTTTTGTATAACTTATAACAGTACCGTAACAGACAACCTAATCTGAATGAAATTTATTATTTACTGCTAGAGTCAATATTGTACAAACTGAATTGTACTGTTTTACGGTTATGTCCTTTTTACGAGGGCTGTAGGAAACAATTCCGCCTTTTTAGAGGCGGCGAACAAGTGGGTCATCTGATAAAGTTAACGTTTTTGTGAATCAATTGCTATCTACAGTCGAACCTGCTTAACTGCCGATCCTACATCATCTACATGATATAAAACAAAGTCTTCAGCCGTGTAATTTTCCATGCTGGTAGAATTTACCAGAGTTGCTTTTCTTCCCTCACAGATGGTAAAAGTCCAATGGCGAAAGTATGTATGTACCTACTATTTAAACTCTTTATTGTCATTGAAATCATTGAAAGTCATTGGAATCATGTTATAGGCGATGCAGCTAGCAACCCATCACTATTTTGATTTCCCTTTCCGCCTATACGCCCTTACCATGCTAAGCGTGGCCAGGTTTTGTTACCTTTGGTTCTGTCTACCCCGTAAGGGATAGAGACGTGATATGTGTATGTGTGTATGAATTCAGCCGTGTGTCTGTCGGATATAAACTCATAAATGACTAAACGTATCTTCATGCGCGTTTCACCAATAGTACCGCTAGAAGTTCTCTCCCTAATTTTGGGACCACGGGAGTGTGAGTGGAAACACATTTTCCAATGATTGTATCTTATAGGTACTATCAAATGAATCAAGAAATTTTTATTTCTTGATTTTTATGTTTTACTTTTACGGTTTTACCGTTAGAAATTTAATTTCTAAATGTCTGTGAAAATCAGAACACATAGAAAAATCCGAAAAGTAAAGCTATGGCCGGGTAGCTTTACTTTTCGGATTTTTCTATGTGTTCTGATTTTCACAGACATTTAGAAATTATTGTATCTTATGATTAAGTTGACTTAGAGAGTCAATTTTACAGCACACACACAAACATATAAATCACGTCTTTATCCCTTCCGGGATAGACAGAGCCTAAGGTAACAAGACCTAAAGGCCACGTTTAGCATGCTGAAGCGTATAGGTGGAAAGGGGAATCAAAATAGTGATGAGTCGCTTGCCGCATCGCCTAAAACATGATTCATATGCCCATAAATTATCAAATGAATCAAGATATATATATTTTTTAAATTCTTAATTCATTTGATAGTTCCACGGTAGTTTTTAATTGTGTCGTACAGACACATCATTCAAACAGATGACGCTTGGCGACAAAAATTCACATAATGTCACACAAGGTCACGTGACAGCTAGTAACAGATAGAAAAATTCGAAGGCTTACCCACCTGCTATGGGTGGTGTAGAGGTACAGCACGCGTCACGGGATGACGAGGATCCAGGTTCGATTCCCGGCCATTACTTCAGATTTTTCTGTGTTCTAATTTTCAGTGTCGTTTAGAAATTTCATGTGCTCATTTGATCTTTTACCATCTGTGCGGAAAAAGAAGCAACTGGTTCTTTTTATATGTTTTCTTTACTCCCAGACCAGCATGGAAGCAATTTTTACTTTTTACGCATTCCTGAGAAAAACAGTTTTCACACTCAGCTTTTCTTTGAAGTACGCAACTAATGTAACAGGCTGGAGATCTGGACCTTCTCAGGGTAATGCCTGATTCAATCAATTAGCATTCCACGTCACCCTCAAGTTAACTTGTTAATGCTAATTATCTTGATATCTAACAGACGGGCCAGCGTATTACTGGGGCTTCTGTATCCAGTGACTGCCGCGGGTATCGCCGATCGATTCCCGGACCTACACGTAGGTATATGTAAATTGTACGTGTTATAAGTTTATCCCGCAGGCAGGTACAGTGACAGATCTTTGATGCTCGATGGAGTGTTTCTCGGTCGAAGACGAACACACGTAATGGACAAAGGGCTGGCTTATTGTGATCAGAAAAATGAGCAAACAAAAAAGTTTCTCCATCTAAATCATCACTACATAGTATAAAACAAAGTCGCTTTCTCTGTCACTATGTCCCTATGTCCCTATGTATGCTTATATCTTCAAAAGTACACAGCGGATTTTGATGCGGTTTTTTTTAATAGCTAAAATGATTCAAGAGGAAGGTTTTTATGTATAATCCTACGCAGACGAAGTCGCGGGCAGAAGCTAGTATATTATAAATGTAAAAGTTTGTGAGGATGTATGTATGTATGTTCTTTCTTCACGCTGAAACGACTGGACGGATGGGATCATTGAATGGCTAACTAAAACAAAGGCTACTTTTTATCCCGGAAAATTGCATAGTTCCCGCGGGACAGCGATTAACATGTCTCGTAGGTGCCTAGAGTCGCTACGTGAATAATTACTGCAGAATATGCTATCCACATCGGTTCTTCAGTCTAATTCTACGCGGACGAAGTCGCGGGCAGAAACTAGTCTAAATATATATAACTCAAAGGTGACTGACTGACTGACATAGAGATCTATCAACGCACAGCCCAAACCACTGGACGGATCGGGCTGAAATTTGGCATGCAGGTAGATTTTATGACGTAGCCATCCACTAAGAAAGGATTTTGATCAATTCTACCTCCAAGGGGATAAAATATGGGATGAAAGTTTGTATGAAACTTTGTCAATTTTAAACCGATCGGGCTGAGACAGCTGATAGCGATAAACGAATTCTATGCAGACGAAGTTGCGGGTAGTTAAACATAAAGCTTGAAATGCAGACTATCAAACATCTATGTGTAATACCTTATTTTGTTCCAAAATATATAATGCATCTTTTTTAATGGTAACTTAGTTCGTCCAGCTAATAGTTTTACCAAAAATGTAGAGTAGTCAGAGTCAAAAGTAACAAGACCTAAAGACCACGTTTACGTTTAGCATAATTGTGGGCGTATAAGGGGAATCAATATGGTGATAGGTTGCTAGCCGCATCACCTATAACATGATTCTTAAGATTTCACCCATTCCCTCGAAGGGCTTTTAGCATATGCGCGGGAAGAGAAGCATTGAGGGGTGCGAGTCGGGTTACCTCCACGTGTGATTAAGGGCTGCGGTTCATTTTTGGATCCGTCCGGGGGGAAGAGCAGTGCTTGGTCCGGTGCGCCCTGGGCAACGGCTAATGATTTCCTGGCAGTTTCTGAGGGATATCATTGACCGTTGGCTAAGAGCCCGACAGGGGGGTCTTTGACCATTACCGTACAACGTTGCCGACATTTTGTCACAAGATTTTTTAATAAAAAAAATTACATTGACATTGGCGAAGTTGTCGTCGCTATAACGACTTGATACGCCACAAATAAAAGAAGAAGAAGAAGAAGAAGAGAAGCAACTGGTACATTTTGTGTTATTTCTTTGCTCCCAGACCAGCATGGAAGACTAGTTTAGAAGATAACTGTAAAATGTTCAATAGTATCATCACACTTCCACGCTGGTCTGGGAGTAAAGAAAAAACATAGAATGTACCAGTTGCTTCTCTTCCCGTGCAGATGGTAAAAGCCCATCGAGGGAATGGGCGAAAATTTCAGGAATCATGTTATAGGCGATGCTAGCAACCCATCACCATTTTGATTCCCCTTTCCACCTATACGCCCACAATCATGCTAAACGTGGCCTTAAGGTGTTGTTGCCTTAGGCCCTGTCTACCCCGTAAGGGATAAAGACGTGATGTATGTATCGTCAAAATGATAAAACTGTGTGCAATTTCTTCTGAGTTGACTTAAAAGTGTCTGAAGGATGAAGAAGTTACGACAGACCAGACTGTGTGGTGGAAATTTTCCATGTATAGTTAGTACTTAAAGGCTTTGTGCAGGAAACAGACGAAGGCCTGAGAATACTAGCCTGCGCAATAACTAACTTATGACAAAGTAACGCAAAAACAAATAAGTAATATTTCAAAACAATTGAAAATATTATAGATATCAGGGTAAATGGGCTAAGTTATGTTTCTTGGTGACCTACTCTAATTTTTTACTTGTTTTTCTTAATTACCGTAGTTGTGTGTTCGCTTTATGGAAATTTGAAGTGTCTACCATGACAACATAAAAGATGCTGCTCTGAGACAGAGAGACAGACTGACGGACGGAAGCACAACCATAAGTAAAGCTCCGTTTTATCAAGTAGCAACAATCCTTCTAAACCTGTTTTTGTTCTTGTTTAATGCGAAAAAAGTCACCATGTTTTACCTTCTCAATAAAAAATAACCTTTTCGTAACATTCGTTATTATAATTCTACTAATATTATAAACGCGAAACTTTGTAAGTATGGATGGATGGATGGATGGATGTTTGATAGTCTTTGGCGTAAAAACTACTGAATGGATTTGGATAAAATTTGGAACGCAGATAGCTGATACCCTAGATTAACACATAGGCTATTTTCTGTCCCGAAAAATTGCATAGTTTCGCCTTTGTGCATGTATGTTCTTGTGTTTTATGTACGATAAAGAATTATACATACATACATACATAAAATATTTTTTTGCAGACGAAGTATGAGCAGCAGCTAGTGGTACATTATTTTCTAAAAAAACATTTGACATTTGACGTGAAAATAATATCGTTGTTTACCAGACTACTCATCTGCGCAGACCAGTTTTTCTGGACCACGAGACAAAACTTACAAGCCTGGAGACAAGTACAGTCGTATGCAAATATTTGTCCCAGACAACCCTACTTAGCCTAATGGATCATGTAACTAAATGCGAACTGTACTTATGAGTTAGTATTTGATGCGACTAAGGGCCGTTCACCACCACTCTCTGATAAGTTCCAGTTACTTTAAGTGTCAGTTATTTATGATGACGTCTCTATCGGTTTCGTAGTCACTACATAGTATAAAATAAAGTCGCTTTTTCTGTCCTCATGTCCCGATGTATGCTTATATCTTCAAAACTACACAACAGATTTTCATGCGGTTTTTTTTAATAGATAAAGTGATTCAAGAGGAAGGTTTATATGTATAATACATGCATAATATACCGTGCGAAGCCGGGGCGGGTCGCTACTACTACGGGTACTATAAAGATGGAATCATATCGTATCTTCCATGCTGGTCGGGGAGTAAAAAAAACATAGAATGTACCAGTTGCTTCTCTTCCCGCGCAATGGTAAAAGCCCATTGAGGGAATGGGCGAAAATCATAGGACTCAAGTTATAGGCGATGCGGCTAGCAGCCCACAGTGTCTTGCTAAACGTGGCCCGTAGGTATGTTACCTTAGGCTCTGTCTACCTCGTAAGGGATAAAGACGTGATTTGTGTATGTATTTTACTAGTAGCAAAATAAAATTATCCATTTATTTTTTGACATTGACCTCCGCAAAGTAACGCTTGGCTTTGGCTATTTATTAAAAAGCTTTATATTTTAGATACTTAATTAGGGTTTTTACTCTGAAATGATATAACGGAAGATAACATAACAAGTACGATCAAGGGCATAAAACTATATGTACGTTGCAGAGACGTCAGAAACTTGCCACAAACAATAAGGTCAGGGTGATACAAATATGTTTAATGATGGCTGTATCGATATTTATACCCTCGACTGTACCTAATAACGTATATACATACATACATAAATCATAATCTTTATCCCCTATGAGATTTACAGAGCCTAGGGTAACAAGACCTAAAGGCCACATTTAGCATAATTTATCAGCCTATGAATACCTTTTAAAGTATTTGATAAAATGTACCTGTCCTAAACATTTCACTATCTTAAAGTTAGCTTAGAGAGCTAAGACGAAATATCTCATGTGCTAGTAATTTCAATGGCTATCCTGCTCTCCAAGCCTGAGCACAGCAGCGCTGCGCTGCTGCTTAGCAGCTGGATTAGCAAGCAAAACAACGCATAATATATGTCATTCAAAAATTAAAATAAACAGAGATTAGGTACACCGCCTAAATTTTAATTGTTAAATTGAAACTACTTTGTAAACAGTTATTGTATACTCGATTCGTATAGGTAACATGATACTTGAAATAAAGACTAACAACATTGTAAAACGGGAGCAATACTAGAGTTTCCATTTAAACTTTTATTCCACTTAAGAGTACCGTAAGTTATGTGCGTAATAAAACCGCAAGCTAACAAGGCCCCTTAACTCGCGGTCCCATGTTGGGCGCCAGTTAAATAACGAAGCAAAAAAACTATTATTGTATCATTATATTGCACTACAACTACATTCCGAAGGGCCTAATGATCGTTCCTTTATATCTTTCTTCTTCTCATATGTTGTATTCATAAAGTACAATATTTTTGACGTGAAAGAGAATTTGTTTTTAATTATCAATGAGTTTTCAATTGTTTCTAAATTAAGATTTGAGGTACTTACAAAAGCAATGTCACTAGTTCACTTGACTGCAAACACTTAGTCACTCACTAAATAAACCAAAATCTAGTCACACGGTCACTCACCATACAAAATTAACTTTAACACTGCCCGCTAAAATACAGAGCATACTAAATCACCGATGCCATTGAACGTAAAGTTCACACAGCACAGCGCAGCGCGTCGACAAAGTTCACAAAGTTGTATCCACACTATGCAAATTAAGTTTACGTATCGTAAAACGCGGAGCGAAATCGCCACCCCTCAGCACAACCGGCCGTCGCGAGAGCACGACGCAAACTGAGGAAGCGAAGGATTCTACCCTACAGTTTGCGCGTGGGATAAGGAGGGGTGTTGTTAGTTAACGGGTGATGTGTACGTGCGAGGGGGATGGCGACAGGAAGTGCCGTGTCTGCACGTGGTGCTATGCGGTCAATGGTATGTTGCAATGCCGTCTACGGTCATTGCCATACAGGGATCAGTTACGTGTTTTATTCATTGATTATGTAATAAAGTAAAATACATTTTTAGGAATAAAATCCTATTTTTAATATTATAAACGCGAAAGTTTGTGAGTATGGATGTATGGATGTTTGTTACTTTTTCACGCCAGAACGGCTGGACAGATCTGGATGAAATTTGGAACATAGATAGATTTTAGTCCGGAATAACACATAGGCTACTTTTTATCCCGGAAAATTGCGTAATTCCTCGGGATAGCGATAAACGAATTCTATGTAGACAAAGTTGCGGGGAACATCTAGTTAACAATAAGAATTTTAAAGAGCCATTTTGTATTACCTACGAAGATGTTAATGCAAGCTATGAACCGTGAGAGCACTTCCATGCAGGTCTGGGAGCAAAGAGAAAACATAGAACGTACCAGTTGCTTGTCTTTCCGCGCAGATGGTAAAAAGCCCGTCGAGGAAATGGGCGAAATTCATAGGAATCATGTTATAGGCGATGCGGCAAGTAACCCATCACTATTTTGATTCCACTTTCCACCTATACGCTCACAGTCTTGCTAAACGTGGCCCGGTAGGTCTTGTTACCTTAGGCTTTGTCTACCCCGTAAGGGATAAAGACGTGATTTGTGTATGTGTATGTATAGAAATTAATTACGTCTATATCCATTACGGGGTAGACAGTAGACAACCATGACCAGTGTACATTTGTGTTCATCTATTTTCGTCCTACAAAGTTAACTCTCCACGGAATCAAATCCTGCAGACTGATACGTAGTAGGCTGATTTATTTACGCTATTTACGTATACTATGTAGTATACGTAAAGGCTTACGAGAATACAGCACTAGTTTTGTACCGCGGCTTCGCTTACTTACATACATAGATTACATTATATTATCACGTCTTTATCCCTTACGGGTTAAACAGAGCATAAGGTAAAAAAACATTAAGGCCACGTTTAGCATGATTAAGGGCGTATAGCTGCAAAGGTAAATCGAAACAGTGATGGGCTGCCAGCCGCATCGCCCATAACATGATTCCTAAGACTTTCACCCATTCCCTCGATGGGCTTTTACCATCTGCGCGGGAAGAGAAGCAACTGGTAAATTCTATGTTTTTACTTTACTCCCAGACCAGCATGGAAGAAACTTCGCTTACTTACGTAAACTAAAAGGCAGTTGAAATCCTGAAGTTAACTGAATTCCTTTGATTACGATAGTTTTATAGAAATTACTATGCGTTATGTCAAAGATCCATAGCCAACCAAACAACGTAACTTTTTGGATTTTTAGGGATCCGTACGTTTTAGAGGAACTCGTCATGCTGCACTGGTCCTAAATGGTGATATTTAATTTTTAATAATTTTCTTGTTGACATGAATTACTATGTTTTTTGGGTTTCATGTTTATGTTTAATGTATTTTAATTTTGATTGTGCTATCTTTAATTTTTTAAATTTTTGTTTTTTAGTTTCATTTAAGTTTATTTCATTCATTTCTAATTTAAATTATGTAATTTTGAAATGTGATTACCTACTTACCTGAAATAAACAAAATTTATTATTATAAGATTCCTTCATTGTCCGTCTTTCCGTCTGTCCATCAAGACCTTTTTATTTAGGATCGCGTTGAAGTATAAAGTTAGCCTGTCTCACCACTCTCTGTAATGTTTCTGATATCTTAACTGTCAGTTATCTATGTTACTTTTGCGAAGACCCACACAACGCTGATGATCTATTTTCGTGTCTGTGTATTTTTGTTGTTTATTTTCTATAAAATCGTGTGTATGCTCTTATAGTGTTAAACGGGGTACGTATTAAAATACATAAAATTTAAAATGTATAATGGGTTAAAATACATAATGGTTTATAATATATAATGCGATTTTCTCAGAAAGTTACAAATTAACAGGATTGTTATAAAACAAACTTAACCTAAACCAATCTATAGATTACGATATCATAAAAGTTCATTAAGCTAATAGTTTTACAGAAAATTGCGTTATATATTTTGAACCATTATGTATTTTAACCATTACATTTTAAACTTTATGTATTCTGATCCGCTCCCGTTAAAAGTGGCCTTTAGGTCTTGTTACCTTAGGCTCTGTCTACCCCGTAAGGGATAATGACGTAATTTGTGTGTACCTATGTAATTTTTAAGCGATCCTTATACGCTCTAGTGCGTGCAATCCTTTTCATTGAATAAGCCCTCGTAATTAAATTTATATATTCACATATTTACTGAAAGTTGTTTGAACAAGAATATGTAAGTAGGCGCCGGTAGCTCCGACAAGACTTAGGAGTATCATGCTAAACAATAACAGGAAAGTTCCAGAACGTCTCAGTAGGTTTAAGTAACTTCGTCAAAGGAGAGCATCGTATGTCGGCATGACACATAGATCTTTTTTTTTTTTTTTTTTTTTTTTTACTGTAAACTGACCAGTGATTGACCTCTATCTCACTTGGTGGAAGGTGCAAATGAGGCCAAAGGTGTAACTCACTGGTTCAGTAATAGCCTATTCACTCTAGCCTTGAAGAGCCCTAGGTTGTATCTGTCCGGAAATACAGACGATGGGAGCGAATTCCATTCCCTAGCAGTTCGCATTAGGAAGGATGAAGCAAACCGCCTCGTGCGGGCCAATGGTATGTTGACAATAAATGGGTGAAACGCTCGATGGGTGAGATCTTAAGCTTTCATTGAAATACTTGAGGAAATTATGTTACGTAGACACGAATATTCTTCAATTACCTCCCCCAATAAGGAATTATGGGCGTATAGGTGGAAAGGCCAATCAAAATAGTGATGGGTTGCTAGCCGCATCACCTATAACATTATTCCTATGCCCATTATTTCCTGGATAGGCTTTTACCATCCGCGCGGGATGATATAGCTCGGATGGCACAATATACTATTTATTCCTTGAATTAAGCTGCGTTTTCTTGAATATAAAATCAGTATTTTATTAATCTTTCTAGCTTATTTAGTCAATACATCTCCTTCCAGTGGAAGCTCTAAGCCCTAAGCAGACGGACCTTCTTCTTGTTTCGAATTCTTTTTTTTTATACTTGAACATTTTTTAAGATTACAATTCGACAAAGAGTAAAGAAGGAGTCTTTACAATAGTCAGAACTTTGTGACTGTACATTAATTTTATTGAATACTAGCTTCTGCCCGCGACTTCGTCTGCGTAGAATTATACATAAAAACCTTTCTCTTGAATCACTCTATTCATTAAAGAAAACCGCATCAAAATCCGTTGTGTAGTTTTGAAGATATAAGCATACAAAGGGACATAGGGACAGAGAAAGCGACTTTGTTTTATACTATGTAGTGATAGTGATATTCACATAACCAGCCATACAGGCATAAATAAGAGTATAGAATTCAAATACATGAATAGGAACAGTAATAATGGCAACCTAAAGAATAGCCATGTGAAAAAGATCCCGTAGGAGACGCGCCAGGAACTTCCACAGCCATAGCGCAAGGAACCAGCGCACTGTAAATAAAAAAATAAATAAAATAAAATAAAATATCTTTATTATCAGACAACTTTGAGGTCCATAGTATGTTAGTAAACAAATTGAAAAATCTTAACCTATGTTAGTATTAATAATGACAAAAACTTAATAACATTAATATAATATCCGATTGGCCGCTGATTCACCGAGCTGCAATCTTACTCGGGGCATGCAGCTCGTTGAATCTGCCCATCAGTGCGCTATCTTGCCTGCCCGCCACGACCTGCAGGAGGTTATTGGGGCTTCCCCTCACTCGTTTTACTAATGACGCAACTTTATTACGCATAAGCGCAAAACCTTCCAACTGTGCCAACTTAATCTTCGCTCTGAACACATGCAAGATGTACCCGGGATAACATGCCGATGAAGAAGGGCGGTGTACCAAAACTTAGAACTTTGTGTGTCTGGGAGTATTAGTAATTACATTATGTGTTAAAAAAGGACATAAAACCTTCGCGGCGGTCCGGCCGTAAAGGCTCTAACTCGCCTTTGATCGGCTGGGCGGGACTCGTCCACTAGGGTGGCAGCGCCAGCGCCGTCGACACTTAGGGTTGTCACTTAGGGCAGGCTATGTTACTTACTTTTAATATTTGGCAATGATGGAGATCGAATCAGAAATGAGATCCGTAGAAGAACCAAGGTTACCGACATAGCCCAGCGGATTAGCAAGTTGAAATGGCAGTGGGCAGGGCACATAGCACGGACGACGGATGACCGATGGGGTCGAAAGGTCCTCGAGTGGAGACCACGTACCGGCAAGCGCCGTGCACGTGGGCCGCGCACGTGGGCCGTCCACCCACAAGGTGGACCGATGACCTCATTAAGATCGGAGGATCGCGCTGGATGCAAGCCGCTTCCAACCGGTCTTATTGGAGGTCTAAAGGAGAGGCCTATGTCCAGCAGTGGACTTGTAATGGCTGAAATGATGATGATGATGAATGATGGTCTTTCCGAATGCGCTAGTAGTTTTTAAAAAGACATGTAAAAGAGCCCCTGGCGGCCAATTTGCAAAAATAAAATTTTCATTCTGTTTGTGTTTGTTCTTCCATGCTGGTCTGGGAGTAAAGAAAAAACATAGAATTTACCAGTTGCTTCTCTTCCCGCGCAGATGGTAAAAGCCCACCGAGGGAATGGGCGAAAGTCTTAGTCATCGTGTTATAGGCGATGCGGCTAGCAACCCATCACTATTTTGAGTTCCCTTTCCACCTATACGCCTTTAATCATGCTAAACGTGGCCTCAAGGTTTTGTTACCTTAGGCTCTGTCTACCCCATAAGGGATAAAGACGTGATATATGTATGTATGTAAAATTTTCATTTTTATTTAATTTCACTTTTTGTCCTCTTTTTTACGATAGTTTTACATTTTATTAGGAAATGTGATCATTTTTTTGAATGCATATTCTCTATTTCCCTTCATTGTCCATAAAATAAATAATACAGTTTGTTTTTCCTGTCTATTTGATTCCGCCTACTTAAACTGTCTCCAACTTATGTCTCTGTCTTATTGGTTGTCTGGTAGACATCGCTATTAAGCGATAAGACCGCCGATTGTCTACTTTATGCTTTGTTTCTGTATTGTTTTGTACTGATTTGTGGTGTTCAGTAGAGAGTATTTGTATTGTATTGTATAGTATTGTCCACACATCGTACGCTTCAGGTTTTTATGCGCGGGAAGAGTAGCGACTGGTACATTCTGCGTTAAGTCTTAGTTTTATAAAGAAGAAGAAAACATTTATAAATACTGTTTTTTTTTGTTAATGCAGAGGCAGCCCTAGCAAGGGCTCCGGTTCACGCAACATTGAAGACGTTAATGATATCTAGAGTTTAAGATCGACCCCGATGGCGACCTAAGGCCGCATCCACCAGGCGCCTATTTTAACATATCGACAATATTGTCGATATGGTAAAATAGGGGCCTGGTTTCTGCCATGCTGGTCTGGGAGTAAAGAAAAAACATAAAATGTACCAGTTGCTTCTCTACCCGCGCATATGGTAAAAGCCCATCGAGGGAATGGGCGAAAATCATAGGAATCATGTTATTGGCGATGAGGCTAGCAACCCACTATTTTGATTCCATTTCCCACCTATACGCCCTCAATCTTGCTAAATGTGGCCTGTAGGTTGTTACCTTAGGCTCTGTCTACCCCGTAAGGGATAAAGACGTGATTTGTGTATGTATGTATGAGTCCGCTGTATCTCGGACAAACGTAGCATTTTGCTCTGTCCGAGTTTATATTAACGGCGTCGTTTGCGTTAGAACCACGTCGGATGCAACGGACTGAAAGTCAGGCCGCAGTCAACAGATGACTGACAGTAAGACCGGCAATACACGACTGTAGCTTGTACATTTTGAGGTAAAAATTAACAAATTATATTTGTAGGTAGTCTAACAATTTATGTACCTATGTGATGTCTATTTTAGATTCTCATCAGAGTACCGCACGCTGAAGCTACCGAACAACGGCTGAATAAAAACAAGTAGTGTCTTCTTCAACCTCGATATTGGCAGAATCATCGACAGTATCGATGGAGCTAGATTTTAAAAATTGAATTGAAATCATTTTGGGGTGCGAGTCGGGTTACCTCCGCGTGTGTTCAAGAGCTGCGGTTCGTTGGGATACGTCCGTGGGGAACACCACCCCGGTGCACCCTGGGCGTCGGTTAATAATTTCCTGACAGATTCTGAGGGTTATCATTATCCGTTGGTTAACAGCCCGACAGGAGGGAGAGGGGTCATTAGAACTACCGTACAACGTTGCCGACATTTTTGTCACAAGATTTTTGAATACTGTATTTAATTATTACTTTGACATTGGCGAAACATCGCATCGGTCGATATAATTTACATTTTTGTACAAGCTAGCACTCTTGTCCTTAAGTATGACATGTGCAAGTCACTTGCATAAAAATGTGCAAGCAACACTACAAAAATGTGTATTCTTGGTCATACGCAAACGCATCATTTATAATGGGTTTGCGTGATTTTCGTACAGTGCTGAAAATTGCACTACTTATTTAAGTGTTCTGATCCTCTTTTAGTATAAATACCCCGAAATACCGAAACCAGTCTAGTCTAGTGCAATATTGCGTGTAACGTAAATAAAGAGCACGATGTCATTTTTGGTGATTCCTACGGATCAACGAAGTTCAGTAAAAAAAACAGTTTTCAAGAACAAATCTAAAGCTAATCGCATATTTTTCAGTAGATGACGGTAATTTAGACACGTTTAACTTTTTAAACCTTGCGTAGTGACCATCTGCGTAGATAAATAAATAATACATACATACATATATACATAAAGCACCTCTTTATCCGTTACGGAGTACACCGAGCCTAAGGTAACAGACTTGAAGAAGAAGTGGCCTGTAACGTTTAGCAAGACCGTGAGCGTATAGGTGGAAAGCGGAATCAAAATAGTGATGGGTTATTTAAATAATTGTGTTCGTGTCGCTTTGGCATACTGTTTCGTTGTTGTTTAGTGTGTCACGTATACTCTCGCTAACTTTTGTCCCCGGCAGGCCGCGCGTGCGTGCCATGCCTGATTTTATGTAAATTATTATTTTTGTCTTACGTCAGTTCGTCCTGTCGCCACAATTAACATATTCGGGGACAGCTCCGTTTGAATGAGAATAGAATCACAAGCGGAAACCAAAATGGCGGCACGATGTTGATTAGCTTCCATGCTGGCCTGGGAGTAAAGAAAAAACATAGAATGTACCAGTTGCTTCTCCACGCGCAGATGGTAAAAGCCCGTCGAGGGAATGAGCGAAAAGCATAGGAATCATGTTATAGGCCAGGGGTGGCGAACCTTTTTCGGTGGACGCGCCATTTTTTCACAAATCCTACTAATATTATAAATGTGAAAGTTTGTGAGTATGTTTGGATGTTTGTTACTCTTTCACGCCAAAACGGCTGGACAGATCTGGATGAAATTTGGAACATAGATAGATTATAGTCTGGAATAAACACATAGGCACTTTTTGTCCCGGAAAATTGCATAATTCCTACGGGATAGCGATAAACGAATTCTATGCAGACGAAGTTGCGGGAAACAGCTAGTAATGTAATATTTGGCTCTGACCTATCATCAGACCTTGTTGTCTTAAGAGTGTGTTGTTATAATTACCATCATATGACCATATTGCCATTATTGGCGTGCCCGAATTATTTTGAAGCGTGCCAACACTGGCACGCGTGCCATTGGTTCGCCATCGCTGTTATAGTTTATAGTCGATGCGGCAGGCAACCCAACACTATTTTGATTCCCGTTTCCACCTAGATACGCCCACAGTCTTGCTAAACGTGGCCTGAAACTCTTGTTACCTTAGTAGGCTTTGTCTACCTTGTATGTATACATATTTCGCACAAGCTTAGTTAAAGAAATGGCCGTAAAAAAGGCTAATAGAAATCATAATGAATAATGTTAACTTCGTAATATACATGCAACTACCTTCTTTCACAAAAATTCTATTAAGAAAGTCACAATACAAAGCCCGTGCCACACGATCACTTTCACTCACCGAATAGAATATTCGCCGTCTCGCTCGCACCTACGGGGTGGTCAGCGCAAATGAAGCGATCGCGTGATGCGGCATCATTCCTCAATATCTGCCTTATGGTACAGGGTGATTTAATGCGTTGCGGGCAAAAAACATTTCGGCGGATTACTGGGGGCGCATAGGTTTAGATAGGAGAGCTAATAGTAGATTAATGCCGAGGCCTGGGAAGTAGCCAATTGCTGAATGAGTAACTTATAAAAACACGAACCGCAGGTGAGTGTTTTTTAAAGTTACGATTCCAGCAATTGTTCCTCCAGCTGAGGCAGATATAATGTTTTTCTCTAGCATGGAGAGGAAATGAAAATAAACTTTGCACTTAACTTACATGCATACTTATATCATACATACATACATTCAATACAATACAATACAAATACTCTTTATTGATCACCGCAAATCAGTACACAACAATACAAAAACATAGAACTCACAAACACACAAATCACGTCTTCATCCCTTACGGGGTAGACGGAGCCTAAGGTAACAGGTACCTACAGGCCACATTTAGCAAGATTGTGGGCGTATAGGTTGAAAATGGAATCAAAATAGTGATGGGTTGCTAGCCTCATCGTAAAAACATAGAACAAGGTAGAATGTGTCGCTTAATAGCGATCTCTACCAGACAAACAATAAAAGAAAGAAATAAGTCGGAGACATACATACATAAATTACGTTTTTATCCCTTACGGGGTAGACAGAGCCTAAGGTAACAAAACCTAATGGCCACGTTTAGCATGGATGTGGGTGTATAGGTGGAAAGGGGAATCAAAATAGTGATGGGTTGCTAGCCGCATCGCCTATAATATTCCTAAAGTTAGACTTCTGAGCAAAGCGGCTCTGCATTGTTTTGTACAGTATGAAAATGTATGAAGGTACTTCCGAGCGCAGCGTCACTAACGCAGCCACCCTTTATTAACCGCCTTCAAAAAAGGAGGTTCTATGTTCGACTGTATGTATTTTTTCTTAAATACCAAGAGGTTTGCTTCGGCTATATTTGTGGCTAGTTTTCTAAAGACACTTCTTCTTCTTCTTTTAATATGGCCCCATCGTTCGACGCGATGATTTCGCCAATGTCAAAGGAATAAATACAGTATTCTAAAATCTTGTGACAAAAGTGTCGGCAACGTTGTACGGTAGAACACGGTCAAAAGACCCCTCTGTCGGGCTCTTAGCCAACGGTTCATATCCCTCGGAGACCGCCACTAAATCATTAGCCGATGCCCAGGGAGCACCGGACCAAGCACTGCTCTTCCCCCGGACGGATCCAAAAACGAGCCGCACTAAAGACACTTTATGACAGAAACCAACTGTCACATCCCAATAATAAGAGATTTCTCCTTTCTTCTCTTTTTTTCTTCTCTCGACCCTGGTGAGCAGAGCAGTAGATGTTCCATGGGAGTTTGTTATTGTGTCGTACAGACACATCATTCAAACAGATGACGCTTAGCGACAAAAATTCGCATAGTAACAAAAAGGTCACGTGACAGTTAGTAACAGGTAGAAAAATTCGGAGACTACCCACCTGCTATGGGTGGTGTAGGGGTATAGCACGCGTCACGGAATGACGAGGATCCGGGTTCGATTCCCGGCCATAGCTTTACTTTTCGGATTTTTCTGTGTTCTAATTTTCACTGACATTTTGAAATCTAATAACAGATTTTTATGACGTCATTCGACTGGTTAAACCGCAGCACCCTGTAGCCAGTAATTCGGGCCGCGCTGACGTGCGGCGGTTAAAAACGAATTACTTCGGAGCACCCTGTAGCCGCGCCATTTGTCATGCGGCGCGGTGTGCACGCCCCCTTATGTAGGCTAGGATACTGGCAACATCATATTTATACTATTTTAAATACATACATGCGTGAGAGCATTAAGGATGTATGGAAGGTGTATCACTGAAAGATAGAATCAGGAATAGTGTGATAAGGGTACGTGCTGGTGTGAAAGAGGATATAGTTACTAGGATAGAAAAAAGTATGCTTAGTTGGTTAGGGCATGTAGAGCGGATGGATGAAAGTAGAATAACTAAACAGATCTATATGGGGAGTGTGAATGGTTACGTTGGGAGGGGAAGGCCTAGACGAACATTCCGAGACCAAATAGGAGACGTTTTGGAAAAAGGTCAGGTCAGGAGTGCCCGAAACCGACGAGCATGTATAAAGAGATTGATGACTGTGGATGAAGCGAAAGAAACATGTCAGGACCGTAGCAAGTGGAATAAAGTAGTCTCTGCCTACCCCTGTGGGAAAGAGGCATGACGGTATGTATGTATGTTACCTCAGGCTCCGTCTACCCCGTAAGGGATAAAGACGTGATATAGCCGGATAGCCTTGCGCCTTATGCATCTCCGCGCTCGGGGCAGCATACGAACGGAGGTATGACGGGCTCTCCATCTCGCCGCTGCCTTCCCTATGGAAGAAGGGGAGAGGCCTACCGTCTAAAAACACACACGTTCCCTCCAGGCCTTGAACTGCGGGCGTTGCGGGCGCACACGGTGACCACCGCAACGTCCACTGGCCGCCCCGGGATGGGGCAGGTGGCGACGGCACCGTTGAATGCGGGTTCCGGATTCCCCGCCCTCCCCCGCCGGTGACCGTCTGTTTTTTTAAAGAGGTTAACTCCTCGTAGCCCCCTCAGCGGCCCACGTTCCCAGCGATAGCCGGATAGCCTAGCGGTAGTGACCCTGACTGTGAAACTAGAGGTCCTGGGTTCGAATCCCGGTAGGGGCAGACAGTTGTATGATGAATACGAATGTTTGTACCCGAGTCATGGATGTTGTATGTATTTAAGTATGTATTTATCTACATTATATAAGTATGTTTATCCGTTGCCTGGTGCCCATAGTACAAGCTTTGCTTAGTTTGGGGCTGGGTCAATTGGTGCAATTTGTCCCAAGATATTTATTTATTTTATTTATATAATGTATGTATGAATCAAAGTAGCACCGAGCTCTTAAACTACGTTTCTTCAGATGTGGGTAGTTTCTTCGCCAGTTCTTTTAACAAATATAAATATAACGTTATCAGCACGCATCAGGTAACTCATTTTTAATCACTATGCTTTGTTTGCCTGTTAATTGAAGCTGATCTGCATAACTTTTACATAAAAGTGGAGTAAAATGGTTACACAACCGCGGAAAGAATATCCTGGGGTGCGAGTCGGGTTACCTCCACGTGTGGTCAAGAGCTGCGGTTCGTTTTTGGATCCATCCGGGGGGAAGAGCAGTGCTTGGTCCGGTGCACCCTGGGCAACGGCTAATGATTTCCTGGCAGTTTCTGAGGGATATTATTGACCGTTGGCTAAGAGCCCGACAGGAGGGGAGAGGGGTCTTTGACCATTACCGTACAACGTTGCCAACATTTTGTCATAAGATTTTTTAATTATGTCTTTGTTACTTTGACATTGGCGAAGTTGTCGTCGCTATAACAACTTAATACGCCACAAATAAGAAGAAAAAGAATAATATCCACTCTCATATAGCCTCACATATATATTATGTATTCTAAGACAGTAAGTTATAACACAGCAAAATGTCTCGAACGCTTGCGTCAACATCCCAAATATAGACCAAATATTATTATATAATTTTAAGTACTGTCAAATAAATCAAGAATTTTATTGTTAAATTTCTAAACGATACTGAAAATTAAAACACAGAAACATCCGAAAAGTAAAGTAAGTATTCCGTGTATTAACCACTTCCGAGAGTTACATTCGAGTTGTGTGCTTTCAAAAATAAGATCCCAGATCTAGGTTACGCGGGTAAACGCTAAATCCGTAAAGAAAATTCAGCATAATCTAACAAAATGTTCAGCTCATTACTCTGTCTTCATAGCCGAAGTAGAGGGATTTTATATAAGCTAGTGCAGTCAATATTTAACTAGTAAAAGATCATAAAGCCTGGGATTTATCCCCCTACTTAGCTAATAAAACTGAGCGAGCAGTTAGTAAGAATTCTGGTATTATATATTATCGTAATCCACTGAAATAACCGCAACCAAGTGAAATTCAGAAAGATTCAGTGTAGCTTATACACTAAATCATATAACCCTTTTTTGGCTTGGCCGTAGTCGGGTTGAAAGTTTGTGAGTATGGATGTTTGTTACTCTTTCACGCCGGAACGGCTGGACAAATCTGAATGAAATTTGGAACACAGATAGATTATAGTCTGGAATAACACATAGCCTACTTTTTATCCCGGAAAATTGCGTAATTCCCGCAGGATAGCGATAAACGAATTATATGCAGACGAAGTTGCGGGCAAAAGCTAGTTAATCCATACTTCCATGCCGGTCAGGGAGCACAGAATAAACATAGAATGTACCAGTTGCTTCTCTTCACGCGCAAAAGGTAAAAGCCCATCGAGGGAATTTTGTTCCACTTTCAAACTATACGCCCACAGTGTCCTGTTAAACGTGGCCTGTAGGTCTTGTTGCCTTAGGCTCTGTGTACCCCCTGTGTAGTGTGTAAAGACGTGATTTGTGTATGTATGTATAACGTTTATCCTTTCTAATATTATTAATGCGAAGGTAACTCTGTCTGTCTGTTGCCATTTTACGCTTTAACCGCTGGACTGATTTAGTTGAAATTTGGCATGTAGATAGTTTGAATCCCGGGGAAGGACACAGGATAGTTTTTATCCCGGAATATTTCATAGTTCCCGCGAGATAGCGATAAGCGACTGCTGCGCAGACGGAGTCGCGAACAGCAGCTTCTAGAATATTTCAAATAAGAAATAAGAATAAGAAATCTATATATATAAAAGAAAGTTGTGTTAGTTACACTATTTATAACTCGAGAACGGTTGAACCGATTTGGCTGAAAATTGGTAGGGAGGTAGCTTAGAACCAGGAGACGGACATAGGATACTTTTTATCCCAATTTTCCCACGGGATTGGAAAATTCCGAAATGTTCTACTAATAAAGCTACAGACATTAAATTTAGGATGCCTACACATTATTCCTTGATTAGTATAAAGATGCACTTACAAAGGAATTTTTCAAATTTCCCACGGGATAAAAACACAAGGTAATTAATTAAGACGATAATTAGTAGATAATATTCCTAGAGGATCTGTTGGTGCTCTAAGAAGGGATTTTCCGAATTTCCCACGGGATAGGCAATAAAAACCTTATACTTGGAGACATGAGTGGATGTATGGGGTGTGTCGTCACTCTGGCGTTATGTGCGCGGACGAAGTCGCGGGGAAAAGCTAGTAAGAAACAAAGGCGGCGAGTGGTCAAACAGGCCCTTTGTAGACTGTAGAAACTAATAAAATAAAACAATTTAAATAGCGCTGCGTGGAATTATGTTTATTTGCGGCCAGTGCCAAAAAATATTTTTTTTTATAAAAAGGTTGTAACACGTAGCTGCCTGAATAGGCGTGTCGCACACCCTTAAAGAAGCATATCTTAAATCCAGCTCAACCAAGCGAGTACAGCGAGCCGTTTGAGCGGTACTCATTCCTGCCGTTAATCTCAATAGTACGCTGGCTCCACGCCAGCAGCAGCGCTACAGACCTGCAGCGGGGATGGCCAATCCCACAGCCGCTGCAGTCAGCAGTAGAGTATGTACACACAGAAAACTATTCGGTAAGCAGGATAGATACGGTGCGAGCGTGCGTAGGTGCTTACCTGATTATATTGCCGTGTGTACGTATAACTTCCATGCTGGTCTGGGAGCAAAGAAAAAACATAGAATGTAGCAGTTGCTTCTCTCCCCGCGCAGGTAAAAGGCCGTTGAAGGAATGGGCCAAAATCTTAAGAATCATGTTATAGGCGATGCTAGCAAGCCTTCACTGGTTGGTTTTTTTTTATGTTAGAGAGGCCGGACAAACGAACTAGTGGGTCACCTGATGTTAAATGATCACCACTGTCCATAGACACCCGCAGCGCTTTACGCGATGCCAGTGCGTTGTCGGTTGTAGGATACAAAGATTGTACATTATTACTAAGTCTTTTAGGACAATAAATAAACCTCCATTAACCAAGAACAAGGTTTTATTTCAAGTATATTACAAATGCCACTAATCTGGTTGGACATTTCTGTGTATTTGTCTCTACTGCTTCCTTATTCACTCTACACAAAATAGACAATTCACAGCCACTTTTCACCACTCGAATCTAGAGGGCTTCTAAAGTCAAGCAGTTAAAGTCCGAATTGCTGCGAGCGGCATCGAGTCGAGTTAAACGTTCGGCAGTAAATCGATTATGCGTTTTATATCGATTGTAACATGTGACGATGTGACGGCTTATGAAGACTATTTTGATGTAAAAGGTATATATTTTGATGTATGGAAGGTTTCTCTTCGACATTAGAGACATCTCCAACTAATTTATTTGACGGTGGAGGCGTTTTACACCTCCACTGAACTTAAATTATTTTTGTTTTATTTCTTTTGTTTTCATCTCATACTTTGTTTAATTTTGACTACTAGGGACTTTATACATCTCTACTATAGACTAGTATAATTTAAAGCTCGGGGACCTTATACATCCCTTTTATAAAATGTATTTAATCTAATTAGAATTTAAGTATTGTAGTTTACTTCCATGCTGGTCTGGGAGCAAAGAAAAAACATAGAATGTACCAGTTGCTTCTCTTCCCGCGCAAATGGTAAAAACCCATCGAGGGAATGGGCGAAAATCATGGGAATCATGTTATAGGCGATGCGGCTAGCAACCCATCACTATTTTGATTCCACTTTCCACCTCTACGCCCTCAGTGTCTTGCTAAACGTGGCCTGTAGCTCTTGTTACCTTAGGCTCTGTCTACCCCGTAAGGGATAAAGACGTGATTTTTGTATGTGTATGTGTATGTATGTAGTAGTTTACTGTATTTTATTTTGATGAAATGACTTTCTGCCAAGTTTCTTGCGGCGCATTCTTCTTGGCAATGATGGTCTTTCCGAATGCGCTGGTAGTTTCAAAAAAGACGTATAGGTACAGGCACCATTTCAAATACATGTGCCACCGACCTTATTGTTTCTAGCATAAAGATGTATCGATGTTTTTGACGTCTAGGTAAAGTAAGTTAATATTTATGGCCTTGACTGTAAAAAAAAATTGAACGTTAAATCTTATAACGTGTTTTGTGTCGTGTTTTCATAGGTTGCCAGCCACGTCGCCTTTAACACGAATTTTAGGAATCATGTTATAGGCGATGTAGCTAGCAACCCATCGTTATTTGGTTCCCCTTTCCACCTCGCCCACGATCATGCTTAACGTGGCCTTTAGTTCTTATTATCTGTTGCCCGTGACTTCGTCTGCGCAGAAGTCGCTTATCGCTATTCCGCGGGAACTATGCAATTTTCCGGGATAAAAACTGTCCTATGTCCTTCCTCGGAACTCAAACTATCTGTATACTAAATTTCAACAAATCGATCCAGCGGTTTAAGCGTGAAAGTGTAACAGACAGACAGACAGACAGACATGCAGAGTTCCATTCGCATTTACGATATTAGTAGGTAATAGATCTTATTACCTTAGGTTCTGTCCCCGCAAGGGACAAAGACGTGATTTATATAGGTATGTTTGTCTCAGAATCAGTAAACGACTTTTGACATCGCATCACTCGAAAACAGTGGAACCTTTTCACTGCAACTGTCATGACTTTCCGTACTGCCAAAGAAAATGTATGACAAATGGCACATAGGTAATGTTATTGAGTTTCTTTGAATGTACTTACTGACATCCATCTTGCATTTATAGTACCAAGTTTTAAGGTAACCAAACCACTAGAAGCCCGCTAGAACGCAATAACGTGACACGCGATTACCTCGCGTCACGCGTCAAGCTCGCGTCAGGCGTCAACCGCGGCGCGTCAATCATTCGGCACGCTTGTCGCTAGATCTGATGCGCAGGGGCACTGATTGCATTTCATACCGGGAAGGGGTGAAGTTTCAATTGGATACAGTTCGGGTTTCAGAAGCTGAATTGGATACTGTATCTTTTGCTTTAAAATACGGAAACTTTTAGATACGGATATAAAATACTCCGGTGGGCAAGTTGGTTCGATTGAACATATCTGTACATGATTTTCATGTTTTTATTTATAGTTCTAGTCGTACACGGTATGTCAATGATTCCGTGGAGTGTGGGATGTGCTGTAGGCTTATTACCTAACTCGCTCGCAATCGCCATCGTGTTCATTTTGACAGTTCTTGTATGAATGTGACAGCTAGCTGATTCCGATGCCAATCGTCAGCCCATACATGAACTGTCAAAATGAACACGATGGCAAATGCGAGCGAGTTAGACAATAAGCCTACTGGTAGACACGCTAGCCTCGTCTCACCTTCGCGGAGCCACGAGTAGAGCAGGCGCGGCTGCAGAAGCAGCCGAATTAGGCAAGATAATAAATATAGGGGTCTCAGCACCGAATTATAATTTAGTCCCTTTCGGTGTTGAGACCCTTGGTCCGTGGGGTCCTAGCGCTATTAGCCTCTTCAAAGATATTTCGAAGAGGCTAATAGAAGCTATGGGATACCGCAGAGCTGGCAGCTTCCTTGGACAGCGTATTAGTATCGCTGTCCAAAGGGGGAATGCTGCTAGAGTCTGAGGTACTAATATGCCACGGGGGCCCCTAATTTGTTTATAATTTAATCATAGTTTAATTTGTTGTTGTGTGTTTGTTCTTCCATGCTGGTCTGGGAGTAAAGAAAAAACATAGAATTGACCAGTTGCTTCTCTTCCCGCGCAGATGGTAAAAGCCCATTAAAAAACTTCTATTGGATCTGTCACTGTACTCTGTTAAAGAGTACAGTGACACTAAACTTGACATTTAATTTTGAATGAGTTTATATGTGTGATAATTATTATTTTGTACCATTCTAGTACCTCATTTATTTTTTTTATTTTTTTTATTTAGTGTTCTGACAATATTTTCACATTTTGTGATTTTATATTTACTATTTGACATTTTAAATTGATTTTAAAATAGGTTTTATTTTAATTATTATTATTTTCTCATTTTACCCATGACGATCCTTTTGTGAATCTACATTGACATATTTCATTAAGCTTTATTTTTGTTTGTTGCAATTTTGTTTTAATTTGATTTCAGTTATTATTATTATTATTATTACTATTTTATTTCAATTGACGATCCCTTTGTGAATTACTTATGTTTGACATTTAATTGTACTTTTAAAAGGGTGATAAATAAATCTAATCTAATCTAATCATCGGGGGAATGGGCGAAAGTCTTAGGAATCATGTTATAGGCGATGCGGCTAGCAACCCATCACTATTTTGATTTCCCTTTCCAGCTATACGCCCTTAATCATGCTAAACGTGGCCTTTAGGTCTTGTTACCTTAGGCTCTGTCTGCCCCGTAAGGGATATAGACGTGATTTGTGAAAGAAATTACAAAGAAATCCCGTCTAAACCTTCTGGCTGCGCCAGGATTCGTGGAAATATAACTTATTATTATCAAAACATCGCATGTTTAGAATGTTATCCATGGGTGAATTTCTGAACGGGACGTTTTTTGGTAATTTTCGTGGCGCGTTTTTTTTTTCTTTTATTTTGTATTTTGATAATAGATTATGGTAGAGATTGGAATGATGAACAAAACGCAAAAAGAGGCACTCTTCTGTGTTGAATAGTTTAGCTAAAATTCGATGGCGAAAAAATTCATGCCACACAAATTACATTGTTGCCACGCAAATTACATTTTTAATTTTTTACTATCAATTTGCTAAATAAAACTAAACTTTTTGATTTTCCGATTTATTCATAAAAACAGAAAAAGACACTTTCTAAACAAATCAGTCTTAAGGTTGTTCTCTAAGGCTCAATATACGCTTAGTATTCTGGGACTGCTCACACATCGGAAGAATTTTTCTCTCTCTTTTCATTTGATGATATTTCTCTTTTTTTTCTCTTTTATATTTTTCATAATTTTCTGCATCGTTTTTAATTTTCTGTCTCCTTTTTCTCTCCGCTAATTTCTTTTTCTCGAGTCTATCCTCTTTTTTTTGACGCATTTTGAAATACCTTAAACAGAAAAGGTATAAATCAAAAACTAAAAGCAAGTTGTAATTAAACTAAACGTCAATTACAAAATTAAACAGTATCATGATACGTAAGTTGTTCAAAAATAATAAATTAAAAAATACAACGTAAAATAGTAGAAAGTATTGTAATTGTATTTACGTTGTTTTTTTAAAGATAGCAAGTGTTATTAACCATCATAAAATGCTCATTTTATTGAAATAAGACATAAAATGTAATTTGTGTGGCGCGTTTGTAATTTGCGTGGGCAAAAGTGACACACAAATTACGCCACACAAATTACGGCAAAAGTGTATTTATTTTTTTCTGTCGAAAGTATAAGCTTTAGGTAAATGACAATAGGACTGTTCATTCTCGATGTTCTAAACTATAAAACACTTAAATAGACATATCGATAAAGTAGTTGAACATGCAATATTTACTAGCCACACAAATTACCTTATAGGCTGACCAAAAGTATCGTGTCACAAACTTACCTATTTTTAAAAATCACAGCGCAGACTACGCGTCTGCTTTGCTCGGTAATCGAACGCGAACTAGCATGTCTTCGACGTAATAACTTAAAAATGGCGTTACATAGCTCAACCAATCAGTAACCAGCAGGTATTTGCGAGTCATCGAAAGACGCTCTCGCGCGGGACAAACACATTTCTATCCCTGTATTTTTAAATTACGAGATTTTTGCATTGTTTTTTGTTTTATAATATAGACCAGGAAGAGCTCTTTAAAATGCTTTTTACAGAAATAAATTACGACAATTATAGACGAAGTTGTATTCATTTTTCTGAGCTAAACTTGGCGTGTGACATACCTCACAGCTATGCTAATCGTGGATTTTCGAACTTTCAATATTTTTTTTCGGGGATTGGTAGCTCATCATCATTTATTCAAGGCTTTGCCTCGTCATAAATGATTGCAAAGAATACGATCATTTTTTTTTTGGTACATATATGTCATAGTTTTTTTTTTGGTAGCGTGGGACAGTCAGAAAACTCGATTTTGAAATTCACCCCCATGCGATATTGATTCTCATTATTATCTTCTCCATTACCTATTAGCATTTCGAAAGAAAAACACTAAACTTATCCAACAATAACACAATTCCACAAAAACTGTGTAATATTTTTCTCTACCGTTTTATTATAATGAAAACACAAATTCCAATGCCCCAGTTCGGACCATCACTCCGGTGAAATCTAGAAACGCGAGACTCACAGCAGTTCTGGATCAGAGTAACCGCTATTATTACCAAGGAATAAGGTTCACGTGAACCGCTATTTCCCATTCACCCCCTAGGGCGAGGCATCATGATAAATTATACTAATATTTCACTTGTCACACCAATATTACAATAGTATAACGCAAATATTCACAGATAAAAAATATCCGTACAACGAACGCGTGAAACCTAAGCCACAAAAATATTTCCACGTCTTCCTTCTGCTCTGTGCCATTTGTAAGTGTGAAAAGCAAACTTAGCGTTTACAGATGGCAAAAAAACTAAAACTATACGAAGGCTCTTATTGCTAAGGAGCTACGATCGGTTTAACTCCTAGTTGTTGTTCACTAGGCAGAATTAACGGAATACTTTAGATTGTCGCTTCTGATATGAGATAACGATTCGAGTGGCATGATAACGTTGGTATCACAGACTTATATCGGTGTTATTTAATAATGATTTATTTTAGGTATCGTAAAAATCATTAAATATACTGGGAATCTTTCATATCACGAGCTACCCACCCCACACGGGTGCAATCTTGTACTAGACTGTACAACCTTTTCAAATAGTTTTTTACCTTTTTGTTATTGTTTACTAAACGTGTTAGTATGTCTTGTTACCTTAGGCTCTGTCTGCCCCGTAAGAGATAAAGACGTGATTTGTGTATGGTGTATGTGTGTTATTGTTTAGGTATGTTTTTTTTTTATATGAGTAGGAAGGCAAACGAGCAAGTGGGTCACCTGATGGTAAGCGATCACCACTGCCCATAGACACCCGCAACCCCGGAGGGATTGCAGATGCGTTGCCAACCTAGAGGACTAAGATAAAATGCCTCTTGTGCCCGTAATTTCCCCGGCTGTCTTACTCTCCACACCGGAACACAGCAGTGCAAGCACTGCTACTTAGCGGCAGGATTAGCGAGTAAGATGGTGGTAGCGATCCGGACGGACCTTGCACAAGGCCCTACCACCCGCAAAAGTTTTTAAGATAACTTTGATTATACTGTTGTCTCCACCGAAAACCAGTGCCTATTTACTTAGTTCCCAAATACAGTGTTTCTCTACTATATTATGCATGTGTTATACATATAAACCTTCCTCTTGAATCACTCTATCTATTAAAAGAAACCGCATCAAAATCCGTTGCGTAGTTTTAAAGATCTAAGCATACATAGGGTTTAACAGCGGAAAACGACTTTGTTTTTTATACTATGTAGTGAAACCTTAGGTTTTTAAATTTTCTAAACGACACTGAAAATTAGAACACAGAAAAATCCGAAAAGTAAAGCTATGGCTGGGAATCGAACCCGGGTCCTCGTCATTCCGTGACGCGTGCTATACCCCTACACCACCCATAGCAAGTGGGTAAGCCTTCGAATTTTTCTATCTGTTACTAGATGTCACGTGACCTTTGTTACTATGCGAATTTTTGTCGCCAAGCGGCATCTGTTTGAATGATGTCTGTACGACACAATTACAAACTCCCGTGGAACATCACTGCTCACCAGGGACGAGAGAAGGCGCTGTTTTTCAAATGACATTTACTATCAAATGAATCAAGATTTTTTTCTTCTTACCTTAGGCTGTTTAAAAATAACTATGGTCGATTAAGTACGTGCCGTATAGGGTGTAGCCCTGAGGGAGATTAAACTATGAATGCCCGCGATTTACAAGGAAACACTTAATTGTGTTATCTTCAATTGTTTTTTTAAACAAATACAATACATGAAACCTAACCCTTGGAAGCTAGAGCTCGAATAAATAAAAAGTGCCTCATTTTTTGCAAAGAATTGTGGTTGTACGTAGTTGCTTCAAAGTAGTTAGCATTTGACTATATCTCTGGTCGATAACGTCAAAACGGTAGCGTTTCGCTTGAAGTAATCGAAACGCTTCGGAGCGTATTTCCTCTTGTCTAGCCTCTCTGTTTTGATGGGATCATGCAATGGCTATAATTCGGCGCGAGCGCAGCAATCCTTTTGCGTCACTTCGCCACGAATTCTCGTTCGGCATTTTTCGCTAGATTCAATAAATAATCGACCATCCAGATATGTGACGGATAGGTGGTCCCAATCACAAGAGTTCAGCGATTGTGGAAATTAAATGAACAGATCTGTGACTTCAGACTTTTTAACGCAATTAACACGGTGATATTATGTATACGCTAAAACTAACGTGAAGAAGTAACAAAACGCACAGACACATTTATAATATTAGTGCGATTGGAAACCCGGTGGTATTGCGAGTGGCACGATCTCGTACAAGGTCTATCCGGATGGCTACCACCGTCTTACTCGCTAATGCTGCCGCCCAGCAACACTGCTTGCGCTGCTGTGTTCCGGCGTGAAGAGTAAGACAGCCAGTGAAATTGAGCACATGAGGTCTATCCCCCAACGCTGGCAACGCTTCGGGTATGTTCACTTACCATCAGATGAGACTTACACAGACAGACAGACATGAAAATATTCTGTTTTTAGTATTTGTTGTTATAGTTATTGTAGCGGCAACATAAATACATTATCTGTGAAATTTTCAACATTCTAGCTATCACTATTTTGATTCCTTTTTCCATCTATACGCCTACAATCATGCTAAGCGTGGCTTTTAGGTTTTGTTACCTCAGGCTCTGTCTACCCCGTAAGGGATGAAGAAGTGATTTGTGTATGTGGATGTGTGTATGTGGCTATCACGGTCGATGAGATACAGCCTGGTGACAACCAGACAGATGGACAGTGAAGTCGTAGTAATATGGTCCCCTTTGGGTATGGAACCCTACAAACTAAATGGGACGAGAATTGCCCCGCACAGGGTTTGATTTCCACTGTGTGGCTGGGGGAATTCTTTATCGGTTTTCTGGATTTTTTAAATCCGCGACCGACTGTGGCTTGGGCTGCGCACACCCGCATCCAATATCCGTCCGCGACCGACTTTGGGCGCGGAGTGCAAATGACGTCTACGCGATTATTTTTGTACCAACGGTGCGTTCCGGTGTACAGTCTTACGGCAAAAAATAACGTACACACATAAAATAACGCCTTTATCCCTTACGTGGTAGACAGAGCCATTTTTTAACGAAGAGGTGCCTAGGGTTATGTGGGACTCCCCATACCCAAACTAAAAACACTCCGGCGTTGCCTCAGTCCGGTGTAATGGGGACACAAGTGGGATGCCGCTAGGGTTTCACCACGGGTGCTGGGAACGTGAGCCGCTGAGGGGGCTGCGAGGAGTTAACCTTTTTAAAAATAACAAACGGTCACCGGCGGGGGAGGGCGGGGAATCCGAAACCCGCATTCAACGGTGCCGTTGCCATCTGCCCCATCCCGGGGCGGCCAGTGGACGTTGCGGTGGTCACCGTAGTGCGCCCGCAACGCCCGCAGTTCAAGGCCTGGAGGGAACGTGTGTGTTTTTAGACGGTAGGCCGCTCCCCTCCTTCCATAGGGAAGGCAGCGGCGAGTTGGAGAGCCCGTCATACCTCCGTTCGTGCTGCCCCGAGCGCGGAGATGCATAAGGCGCATTTTCCACGCGTTAAAAAAAAAGGGTTTCACCACGGACGCCCCCCGTTGGCCCCGGCTTCCCCCAGGACCGCGTCAAGAAAGGGAGGACCCGTACGCTGGGCCCGTCTTCTTTTAGACGATGAGAACGTGAAATTCAGGTAATGACGGGGTAGACAGAGCCTGAGTTAACCAGACCTAAAGGCCACGTTTAGCTTGATTAAGGGCTTATTAGTAATGGGTTGCTAGCAACATCGCCTATGACTTAGTCCCAAACTGAGCAAAGCTTGTACTATGGGTATACTATAATAGACCTTTGCATCTATTACAGACGACTCATGGCGTATCGTCTGGGAAACGTCTTCTGTGTTCACTCCAATGCGAGAGCCACATACTCTACCACAGGCCTGACAAGGGAAGTTTGCCTACCTACGTACTGTGGAGCTGCCCTGAAGAGGCACTTCAAACTGTACGGGTATCGTGTTATAGAGTTTCTAACCAAAATGTTGTAGCAGAAGGCCTGTCTATTTTAAGTAGAAACGCATACTTATTTATTCTTGTTTTTATTTCAACTTTAAAAAATCAATTACAAAATATTATTGCTTTCCGCCTATGCGGCTTTCGGTTCAAGCTGTTCTGAAGGCCGTCCCAAGTTCCAAAACAAAAAACTTAAAATATCGAACAGGTGTTCGATATTCGGAACTTGAACTATTTCAGACCAGCCAGCACCCAAAATCTGCCAGCATAAACTAGCCGAACCTATTCCTACAGTACCTACGTACTAGGCAACGGATACCTAAATAGTGACTTAATTAAACATCCAAGACCCGAGATGAAATCTGCACTGCATGTCAAGTCAGTGACCACTTTTTCGATATCAGATTACAGCCCCAACACTTGGCCTTTTATTGTGACCCTTCAACGCCACCTTCCCGTATATTTACAGCCCCGGACCCTCTCCATCCATAAAATCGCCAAGAATCATTAAAACTGCAGCTGGACGCGTTATTGCTCATTTTACAAGCGAATTAACGACTTTACCGCCATAAAAATATTTCTATGATAAAAATAAAGTTGCCAAGTTATATTGCCAAGGCCGGACCGGAACACCCCCGGTCGAGCCACTTTTTTGTTCTTCGTTTGTTTTGAATAAATAGAATATGGTATTGTGCTGAAGTGAAAGATGTGAAACTTATTTTATTTCGTGTGGTTTTACCGGATGAAAATGTTAATAAGCACCTTAGGACACACAAATCACGTTTTTATCCCTTACGGGGTAGACAGAGCCTAAGGTAACAGATACCTACAGGCCCCATTTAGCAAGATTGTGGGCGTAGAGGTGAAAAATGAAATCAAAATAGTGATGGGTTGCTAGCCTCATCGCCTAAACATGATTCCTATGATTTTCGCCCATTCCCTCGATTGGTTTTTACCATCTGCGCGGGTAGAGAAGCAACTGGTATATTCTATGTTTCTTCTTTGCTCCCAGACCAGCATGGAATAAACCACCTTAGGACACTTTGATCTAACACATTACTAATCTAATATTCATGACCAAACCAACTTTTAAACCAACAGTTCCATTAATTGTAAAATAAAACACTTGATACTTTTTTAAGACTATTTGGTGTTCATGCTAGAATTTTTTAATTTTTATTTTACCGGCGTTTCTTTTGAAATGAAGTCTGTTATGTCAGAGATCGGACAAATTTGCGTCATTGCTCGCAATAATGTGGACATGACTCCAAAATTAATCAAATATTTTAATTTAATTAATTTCTTACCTGACTTAAATTTTAATTCCTAGCCAATAAATACAAAAGTTTGTTAAAGTATAGATTTATTAAAGAAAATAATCAGTATTTTATCCAAATTTTCTGCAGTCAGTCTATTTTTTTTTACATCAAAAATATACTTAAGTGCTGAAAAACTCCGCTCGCACTCCACTGATGTTAATGGGGCAAACTTAACAACTGCCACTTTAATTAGCATTTTGCTAATAATTTTATGCATGTGTAAATTTTTATATCCGGGAGTTAAAATTTTATTTCGAGAAATTAATTAAATGATTAATTATTTGATTAATTTTTGAGTCATGTCCACTTTATTGCGAGCAATGACGCAAATTTGTCCGATCTCTGTATGATATAATATATTTATTATAGACTGTGGGTCTATTCTAAGGTGGCCACAGCTGATTCCATTCGGTCGTAAAGGAAAATTTCGACATCGCTTGTCTAGAATCGCAGCTTTACGCACCAGTGCAGCCACAGTGTCCCGAATCGTTAATTGCCGGTTCTTTGAAGCTTTCGATGTTCCGGTCAAAGCTGATTACCGGTTGGATTAGTGTCGAGCTGCGATCGAAGACTGATTAGAGGTCGGCGAGGTATTTAGACTGATCTCTGTTGCTCATTAGTCCCAACGGATTGTTTTGATTCCCTCATCATCATTTCTTCCATGCTGGTCTGGGAGCAAAGAAAAAACAGAATGTACCAGTTGCTTCTCTTCCCGTGCAGATAGTATAAGCACATCGAGGAAATGGGTGAAAATCATAGAAATCATGTTATACGCGATGAGGCTAGCGACCCATCACTATTTTGATTCCATTATCCAGCTAACGCTCACAGTCTTGCTGAATGTGGCTTGTAGACCTGTTATCTTGGGCTCTGTCTACCCCGTAAGGGATAAAGACGTGATTTGTGTGTGTGTGTGATCAGCATCATCATCTCCAAAGTCCCACGGGGCGCAGGCCTCCTCTCAGAATGAGAGGGCTTGGGCTATAGTTCCCACGCGGGCCCAGTGCGGATTGGGAACTTCACACACCATTGAATTGCTTCGCAGATGTGCGCAGGGTTCCTCACGACGTTTTCCTTCACCGAAAAGCTCATGGTAAATTTTAAATGTAATATCGCACATCAATTTCGAAAAATTCGGAGGTTTCTTTTGATTCCCTAATTGCGAAGTAATGTTTATTTATACGAAGCAAGAACTCTTTGTTAAAGACCTTGTAACAAATGGAGTTCGTCAAACCTCGTATCTAAATTATTATTATTGGCTTTACTAAAATAAAATATTTTTCATTCCAAGAAATCACTTTCTCCCAAGTTTTTTGCGTCGTATTCTTTTTATATACCTCACTATAAAGGCGATTTGTGATCTTTTGTTGTTTCTTTCATTCTGGAACTAAATTAACACAGGATATTTTTCATATGTTCCCATTCTTCCATGCTGGTCTGGGAGCAAAGAAAAAACATAGAATGTGCCAGTTGCTTCTGTTCCCGCGCAGATGGTCGCCCTCGACCATCAGCGCGGCCAGCGCGCACGATTGAGCGAAAATCTTAGGGATCATGTTATATAGGCGATGTGGCTAGCAAAGCAACCCATCACTGTTTTGATTCCGCTTTGCATCCATACGCCTACAATCATGCTAAACGTTGTCTTTAGGTCCTGTTACCTTAGGCTTTGTCTACCCCGTAAGGCATAAAGACGTGATTTATGTATGTTTGTATGTATGTACAATTGCGTTTCGAACGATAGCGCGGTAGTCTCTGTAGCTTACAACTTAGAATACCAATAAATAGATCACACTTGAGATTGCTTGTTAGTTTACAAACACATTGCAAAAGATTGGTAACGTTAATACGACAGCGTTTCAAAGTGGCTCAGCAATTAAAATCCCTTTGTCCGTACTTATTAATGAACAAAAAATATTTACCTTGCTACTCAGCTACTCACGTGCAAGATAACCAAGCCTGTGTGAAATGTGTTTCATGCAACCCTCCCTCCACTACCTACTGCCAAAACGCGTCAGTGGCGTAAGGGATAATTAAGTTTGTGGGATTTATGTGTTTTGCTGGCAGTTGTGGAGGGAGGATTGCATGAAAAACATATTTATCTCACACAGGCTTGTTTATCTTGCACGTGAGTAGCGGAGTAGCAAGGTAAATACTTTTTGTTCATTGAAATGGACCTCCGCAAAGTAACGCCTGATTCAATATAACGTACTTATTAAGTTTAAAAATACTACTGTTTTCATAAAAGATTGGGAGCAAATGTCGTCAAAAAGGGAATTCGTTGAAGAATGACACCCTGTCATAAAAGACATCGCAACTTTGTCAGGTGATTTTAAGAAAATTACTATATTTATAATGCACGCCCCTCTTGCATTCACCCCACAACTTACAGCCCGCGCACACAGCGACTTTTTGTCTTGCTGAAACAGACCACCGTTACTTGACCTATACAGTCAGGGGAGTCCTAAATACCAGTTGCTTCTCTTCCCGGGCCATTATATCTGGTTAGGGAGCAAATAAAAATATAGAATGTAACAGTTGCTTCTCTTCCCGCGCAGATGGTAGTCCGACGATCATACATACATACATACGTACATAAGTCACGTCTTTATCCCGTACGGGGTAGCCTTAGCCGATCAAATGGGCGAAAATCTTAGGAATCATGTTATAGACCCCCTTTCCACCTATAGGTACGCCTATAACATGATTCCTAATATTTTCGCCCATTCCTACGATGCGCGGGAAGAGAAGCAAATGGTAGGTACAGTCAAGTGTAATAATATGTATCTAGACAAAGATTCAAAAATAAGTACCATACGCTCTTATACCGGCGTAATAAGGTCGTGGGACATATTTTTGAGAAGTTGCTATCAATACTTATTTTTGCACTTGACCGTACATTCCATGTTTTTTCTGTACTCCCGGACCAGCTTGGAAGAAGTCCAATAGGCTAAAGTAACAAAAAGCTAAGGTTGATTTTAGGTTTCGTGTAAGTCTCCAACTTATTGCAATTATTGGTTGTCTGGAAGAGATCGCTATTAAGCGATAAGACCGCCTATTGTCTACTTTGTTCTTTGTTTCTGTATTGTTTTGTACTGATTTGTGGTGTTCAATAAAGAGTATTTGTATTGTATTGTATGTATGTATGTTTCCTAACGTTACTAGCCAATGTCAACGTCAAGATACCCCTGGAAATCATCGTCAATACAATACAAATAAGTAAGTAAATGCTTTATTGTACAAATATAAAGAAACAGATACAATTTTAAAAAAAACTTAATATATGCACAAAGGCGAACATCGCTACAAGGGATCTCTACCAGTTATCCTTTGAGTAGATAAGAGGAGCATTAAACGAGGGACCGACAAAGTGTGAGTTTAAAATTCCAGATAGTGTCGTAGTAGAAAAGTATGTATGTATGTAAACTCTTTATTGCACGTAAAAAATTTAAAAATACAGAAATACAGAGAAAATAGTACAAAGGCGAACTTATCCTTAAGAAGGGATCTCTTCCAGCTAACCTGATACAGAAAGGAATAGTTACAACAAAAAGGCAAGCAGTCATTATTATGCGCAAATAAAATAGTAGATATTAATACTTAATAAATTAACAACTAAAGTACATTATAAAATCGTAATAAAATAATATATAAATAACGGAATAAAATTTAACCAATAAACTTACATAAACACTATCGAATATCAAATAACATAAATAAATACTCGAACTAAAAAAACAATATGAAAGGCAACTACCGCCTCAGGTGCCAGTGCTTAGCCACAACTTCCTCAGCCCACCCCTGAAAAGTCGTAATGTCCTGTGTCTTTTATAAAGCAGTCCCGTCCAACGACACACGTGGTATCACCCTTGCGGTGCAATTATGCACCCCGATGCAATTTCAACTTCTTTAAGGGACAGTTCTCGTGTTCGCACAGAAATATGGTAATCGCGCTTTGGTTTGGTTTATTGAGACGAAGCGACAGGGGCAGATAATAACTAGATTGCGCTTGCGTTGGTCATGGAATTTACGTTTTGTATGAATTGGAAAATATCGAAAATTTAATTGAAAGTTGGCTGCAACTTCGCCCGCGCAGAATTTTAAAAAATCTTTTGAATTAATTTCAACTATTTTTTTGACTTCCATGCTGGTCTTCGAGCAAAGAAAAAACTTAAAAAGTACCAGTTGCTTCTCTTCCCGGGCAGATGGTAAAAGCCCGTCGAAGGAATGGGCGGAAATCATAGGAATCATGTTATAGGCGATGCGGCCCATCACTATTTTGATTTCCTTTTCCATCACGCCCACAATCATGCTAAACGTGGCCTTTAGGTCTTGGTACCTTAGGCTCTGTCTCCGTAAGGGATAAAGACGTAGCTAATTTATTTATTTATGTATATAATTCTAATTTTTGGTGTCATTTAGAAATGTTTAGACGTGAGAAACTTTGAATAAAGGAGCGACCACACTGCTGCGTATACGCAGTGACGTGTCGCATGCGTCACATTCTCTCGCCGTTTCTCACACACCGTCGACGTCTTTTACGCACTGGTGCGGCCGAACCTTAATTCGTAGCAGTTTTACATACATACACATAAACAAATCACGTCTTTATCCCTTACGGGGTAGACAAAGGCTAAGGTAGCAGGTACCTACAGGCCACATTTAGCAAGATTGAGGGCGTATAGGTGGAAAATGGAATCAAAATAGTGATGAGTTGCTATCCTCATCGCCTATAATATGATTCCTATAGTATGATTTTCGCCCATTCCCTCGATGGGCTTTTACCATCTGCAACTGGCACATGCTTTGTTTTTTCTTTGCTCCCAGACTAGCATGGAAGACAGCGTAGCGGTTTTATTCCTATGAAAACGAAAATAGACAGTTCGATTGAGCCGAACTAAAAAGCATTTAGGAATCGATAGCACTGCTTTCTACGCCGCGTTACCCATTTGCAGATTGCAGTGATGCACGGGACCGCGGCCGGCCGGGTTCTGCCTGCCGAACCCCGAAAGCCTTAAATCGTACTTACAGATCGCAATTAGCTGATTAAACCTGACTTGGGTTCCGTGAGATTAAAATTTCGTAGCCAATGTTTACTTGGGAAGCTCTATAATTATTTTCTTTGGCAATGTCTGAAATTGCTTTTATAGGATCGAGGGAGTTCGCTCTTTAAATAAATTTACTAAATTATTTGAGTTATTAGGATATCAATTAATTTGACTCAATTTTCTCGATTTATGCGCTATTTTGGTATTGTCTCCGATATTTCAATCTATCAACTTTTCTGCCCATTACTACTATACAATACAATACAAATACTCTTTATTGAACACCACAAATCAGTAGGTACAAAACAATACAGAATCAAAGAACAAAACAATAGGCGGTCTTATCGCTTAATAGCGATCTCTACCAGACAAACAAACTACTTTGATACTATTTTGATTCCATTTTCTATTTATACCAAGGCCCACAATCTTGCTAAACGTGGCCTTTAGGTCTTGTTACCTTAGGCTCTTATCCCGTAAGGGTAAAAGACGTGATTTGTGTGTGTGTGTGTGTGTGTGCCCGCTGGTGGATGGTGGTATGGCAAGTTTTTATTTGCACATGCTATTTGCATCGGCCGGCAGTACCGGGTGGTGTGAGTGGTTTATAGACGCGTGTGACGGACAGACCGATGGATTTATTATTATGGAGCGCTGTATGAGGGCCGTGCGTTTGACGGAGACAACTGACGACGTTATCTATTATTTGATATAACGTACATACATACCTATGTATCTATGTATGCACCAGCGGGTACACACACACACACACACACACACACACGCAAATCACGGCTTTATCCCTTACGGACAGAGCCTAAGGTAACAACACCTAAAGGCCACGTTTAGCATGATTGTGGGCGTAAAGGTGGAAAGGGGAATCAAAATAGTGATGGCTTTTCGCCCATTTCCTCGAAGGGATTTTAAAATGTGCGCGGGAAGAGAAGCAACTGGTACGTACTATGTTTTTTCTATAGTCTAAGGTTATCACTTCACTACATAGTATAAAACAAAGTCGCTTTCTCTGTCCCTATGTCCCTATGTATGCTTATATCTTCAAAACTACACAACGGATTTTGATGCGGTTTTTTTAATAGATAGAGTGATTCAAGAGGAAGGTTTTTATGTATAATTCTACGCAGACGAAGTCGCGAGCAGAAGCTAGTAAATTTATAATACATACATAACTGTAGGCGACGCGTTTAAGTGCGTGTAAAATGCACGTTGCGTATAAAAAGTAGGTAATAAAAAATATGAAAACAAAGAACATATTATCCTCAAAGTATTTACGCGGGTCCTGGAATTCCTGTAAAACAGAGCTGAAGCCTCGTTAAGATTAATTTGGGGGTCGTAAATAAAAAAATAAATTTAACAGAACGCGAAATGAAAGGTCATTTTTGTCGGAACACAACGAGTGCTAATTAGGGGTTAAATTATCGTTTCGAGCCGCGTCCGGGACAAGCGGGCTAAGTAACGAGCGATAGCGGAATGCTGCTATGTTTCACGCTGAATGTAAATAAGGTTTTAAAAACTAGCTGATGGTCAGGATTCGTCCGCACACAATTAAATATAGCAAACCCAGGGACTACCCCGCATAACGTCACAAACTCACAAAATATACATCTTTATTATATCAGCACAGAAAATTTGGGTGTCGATGGGTAAAAAGCTGATTGCATCCCGTAAGGAGCCCACTTGCTCGTTTTCATTCCTTGTTGTTCAGATAAAAAGTGTTTTCTTTTACTAACTGTAATTGCACAGTCATTCAAACTTATTAATAACGAATTGCAAAGCAATCAATGACTAACTTACCAGAAAACGGACAAATTTGACTTGAAAGATACGAACAATATACATGTACCAACACGGCGTGGTAACACTCCACCTTAAGTATTGGTTGTGTCAAAACGCCCCCCCCCCCCCTCCAATCTACCTAATCTACCTAAATAAATAAAAATAATTCACTATGTGTCTCTATCCGCAAAATTCGGGAACGAGTTTATCGATTGAGTTAATTCATTTTTTATAGTGTTTGTTATATTGTCCAGATCAGTTTTTAATGGTTTCAATTAAACGATGAATATTATGGCATGATCTATGCACATCGCGATCCATATCACGAAATATTGAAGTCACGGAGCGAATCCGGTTAATTTTAAATCCACATACACATACGGAAAAAACGTCTTTACCCCTTACGGGGTAGGCAGAGCCAAAGGTGGCAAGACCTAGGCCACGATTAGCAAGATGTGGGCGTATAGATGGCAAAAAATGAAATCAAAATAGTGATGGGTCGCTAGCCGCATCGCCTATAGCATGTTTCCTATGATTTCCGCCCATTCCCTCGATGGACTTTCACCATCTGCGCGGGAAGAGAAGCCACCGGTACATTGTATGTTTTTTCATATCAAAGCCTCGGGCAACAGCTATCCAAAAATGTATATCCGCGTTTCTAGCTCGCCATCAAAAGGCTGTATAGCCTTATAACGCTCCCCGCTCGTCCCCGGACCCCGCCGGCCGTGGCAAACTGCAGGGCTACCTGAAGTGCCTCCGCGATATTTATTACCGCGTTATTACGCGTAATCGTCGTTCAAATCTCTTTTAATGCGAGTTTAAAACGCGCCCTTATTATGTGCGAGCAAATACCACTTCTTACTTTTGACGGAAATTCTGCGCGGAAAGGAACGTTTTTGTATTTTTGAGAGTTATAGGTCAACTTAAGCGAATAACCTGTTCTATGTAGTAGTGTACAGAACTCATATGGGACTTAATGCAGTCAATTTGTCTATTTGCACACATTACTCACACATACCTACAAGAGTAGGCTTATTACCTAACTCGCTCGCAATCGTCATCGTGTTCATTTTGACAGTTCACGTATGGGTTCACAATTGGCATCGGAATCAGCTAGCTGTCACATTCATACATGAACTGTCAAAATGAACACGATGGCGATTGCGAGCGAGTTAGGTAATAAGTAAGGTCATTAAGTTTTTGTTACATTTTTTTTTAGGTGCTAGGATACGGGGATAGTAGAATTTAATTAGTGTGTATGTTTTTATTTTAAAAACATGTCTTTCTGCCAAGGGCAGGGCGTTCTTCTTGGCAATCAATGATGGTATTTCCAAATGCGCTGGTAGTTACAAAAAAGCAGGTATTTGCAAAATAAAGTTTTGATTTTGATTTTATAAATGCGAATGTGTCTGTATGATACCTCAGCTAATCTCTTATAGTTAAGTTAAGTTAACAGAAGCTTAATAAACGTTTATGAGTAAGAGGATAAAAAACAGCCGTTTTGGAAGTTTGGTCCATAGTGATCCATTCCTGCATGCGCAATGCGGTGGCTTTATACAATTTATTCTGATCGTGTCCAGTTCTGACTTTTATTTACTTATACTGCGCGTTGTGACAAAGTAATTGATATGTCGCATTCTGCACTGTATGGTTGACCAAGTAAAGTGCTTTTTTTATGTTAGAGAGGCCAGACAAACGAACTAGTGGGTCACCTGATGTTAAATGATCACCACTGTCCATAGACACCCGCAGCGCTTTACGCGATGCCAGTGCGTTGTCGGCCCTGCAGAAAATTGTACACTCGCCTCTTAAAGGCACCCAGGTCGTAACTCGATGGGAAGACCCCAGCGGGAAGCTCGTTCCAGATTTTGCAAGTTCGTGGCAAAAAAGACCGATTAAACCGCACCGTCGAAGACTGCCATTCATCAACATGATGTCGATCAAATGAACGCTTACGACGGGTGGATTTACTGTTTTTATTACAGTTCCTATATCAAAATAACTTAAAACGATTTTCCGAAAAACAATCCAATCTCCTTACCTGGAACTGAAATCATCTATACCTATATATATAAAAGAAAGTCGTGTTAGTTACACTATTTATAACTCCAGAACAGCTGAACCGATTTGGCTGAAAATTGGTAGGGAGGTAGCTTAAAACCAGGAGACGGACATAGGATACTTTTTAACCCGATTTTCCCACGGGATTGGAAAATTCCGAAATGTTGTACTAATAAAGCTACAGACATTAAATTTAGCATGCCTACACATTATTCCTTGATTAGTATAAAGATGCACTTACAAAGGAATTTTTCAAATTTAAGGCGGAACAAAGCTCGCCGGGTCAGCTAGTTTCTAATAAAAATTCCAACTATGTTAAGCGGTTTAAGCGTGAAAATGTAACAGACAGACGGATACTAATATTATAAATGTGAAAGTAACTCTGTCTGGCGGTCTGTTACGCTTTGGTTTTTGGTTCCGAGATAATTTGTGTCCCGGATAATTGAAATTTTACCACTGATGCCATATATTTCCTTCCATAATGGTCTGGGAGCAAAGAAAAAACATAGAATACACCAGTTGCTTCTCTTCCCGCGCAGATGGTAAAAACCCATCAAAGAAAGGCGAAAATCACTACACAGCCAACCCATCACTATTTTGATTCCCCTTTCCGATACGCCCACGGCCATGCTAAATGGTCAGGTCTTGTTACCTTAGGCTTTGTCAACCCCCTCGAGTCCAACCTTGTACCTGCTGTTCGCCCCGGGCGGGGAACGGAAGGGCGAGCCTCATGCTGGCGGCGGGCGAAAGCCTGCCGTCGAAGCGGTGCGTTCCGCAAGGGACGCGATCGCGGAGCGGAGTGACCTCGGTCATTTTCGGTCGGCACGTAACCTGGTCCGTAGGGCCGGGACCGTGGGCCGCCTCGTCTTTTTCAAGATAAGGGGGCCGCGAGGAGAAAACCTTTATAAAAATCCGGAGGAGCGACGTGACCTCGGTCACGGTCGGACGCCACGTAAACCTGGTCCGTAGGGCCGGGACCGTGGGCCGCCTCGTCTTTTTCAAGATAGGGGGGCCGCGAGGAGTAAACCTCTATAAAAATCAACAGGGCGGCGTGATCTCGGTCATGTCGGCCGTCACGTAACCCCGGCCCGCAGGCGCTGGGAACGTGGGCCGCTGAGGGGGCTACGAGGAGGTAACCTCTTTAAAAAAACAGACGGTCACCGGCGGGGGAGGGCGGGGAATCCGGAACCCGCATTCAACGGTGCCGTCGCCACCTGCCCCATCCCGAGGCGGCCAGTGGACGTTGCGGTGGTCACCGTGTGCGCCCGCAACGCCCGCAGTTCAAGGCCTGGAGGGAACGTGTGTGTTTTTAGACGGTAGGCCTCTCCCCTCCTTCCATAGGGAAGGCAGCGGCGAGATGGAGAGCCCGTCATACCTCCGTTCGTATGCTGCCCCGAGCGCGGAGATGCATAAGGCGCATTTTCCACACGTTAAAAAAAAAAAAAAAAAAAAAAAGGCTTTGTCAACCCCCTAAGGCATAAAGACGTGATTATGTATGTCATATATTTAGATACAGATCCGTGTAGATAATATCATATTGTTCGAGTGTACTGAAAAGTTTTATCGACTAATAAAGGCGGTATGCGATAAATAAACGCGTTGAGAATGCAGTGATTGCGCGCCGCCGCGCGGGAAATGCAGTTTTGCAGCTAATGGAGCGAGCTATGGCTGTTGCAATGTCAGATACCTAATACTAGCTAATAATAGCTAATAATAGTTTGCGGGTGGTAGGGCCTTGTGCAAGGTCCGTCCGGATCGCTACCACCATCTTACTCGCTAATCCTGCCGCTAAGTAGCAGTGCTCGCACTGCTGTGTTCCGGTGCGGAGGGTAAGACAGCCGGGGAAATTACGGGCACAAGAGGCATTTCATCTTAGTCCTCTAGGTTGGCAACGCATCTGCAATCCCTCCGGGGTTGCAGGTGTATATGGGCAGTGGTGATCACTTACCATCAGGTGACCCACTTGCTCGTTTGCCTTCCTATTCATATAAAAAAAAAAAAAAAAAAAAAAAAAAACTACATTAACACCGAGGCCTGGGAAGTAGCCAGTTGCTGGAGTAAGTTGTTTAAAAGCACGAACCGCAGGTGAGTGTTTTTTCAAGTTACGAATCCAGCAATTGCTCTTCCAGCTGAGGCAGATATGTTTTTCTCAAACATTGAGAGGAAATGAAAATAAATTGTGCACTAAACCTCATCGCAGCTTATGTTTTCATGTTCCTGCGTTTTCTTGCAATTTTTTTTTTTGTTAAAAAAACTCGTTTCACTTGAGCCGTAGCTTTTTTTGGATTTTTCTATGTGTTCTAATTTTCTGTGTCGCTTGGAAATTTAGTTGGGTTCAGTGCCGGGGTAGGATATAAGATAGTTATTATTCCAGAAAATTCCACAGTTCCCGCAAAGTAGCGATAAATGAATCCTTTGTAGTCGACGTCGTGCAACTGCTGGTAGGTACCTAACATTTTTCTCTACCTACCTTTTATCTCGTCACACTTAAACTGGTGAACGGTGAACCAATATTTGATGATTTTGAGTCTTGTTGAAGGACATTTTCGCTCGGGAAAGCGGTAAACGATTTTTTCTACGCATTGTTGAGGAAAGGGGTGACAGACACAGTGATCCTAAAAACAATAAAGAAACATTATACAAAGACTAGAAATAGTTTTGATCCGAAATATTTCATACGCAGTTGTCTAAGTTAATTCAACCAAAGGCTTGGCGCAGTTTTTTAAATACCAGCTAAAATTAAAAATGTTTTCACAACAAGACCTACTTATTAATAGCGTAGTGGGGAAAAACCCGTGAAAAGTTCAATTCAGTGTAAACAATGTTGAACTTTGCAAAGGTTTTGTTTCTGCAAAGGTCGCTCCACAATAGGCTAGGCTTAAGGCGACCACAAACTGACGACTTCAAGCAACTCTGTGAAGTTCTCGATTCGTGGTGATCGAAAATTTGGGCATAAAAATTAAAATAATGTCTCAGGTCAAAATGAAAAGTTATATTTTGCAAATAGACAGCCAAGGGCTCTTTTACTTGCCTTTTTGGAAACTAGTAAGAATGCACCGCAAGAAACTTGAGTAGTTTTTTTTTCGAAACAAATACATGTCATACACTTGAATAAATTCTAATTAACCACTATTAATATTATCATGAACTATCTACATAACTTCTTTTTTTAATATAGTCCCATCGATCGATGCGATGACTTCGCCAATGTCAAAGTAATAAATAAATACAGTATTTAAAAATATAGCCTACTGTACTTAAATAATAATATAAAAAAACACAAAACGTCCCCAAATCCGGTTGAAAATCGTTAATGTGCAGTGGGCCTTAGAGCTATTACGCCCTGTTAGTTTTAATTTTATTGGAGGCCATTTTAATTCGAGTTCTGAAATTGTGTTGGTCTTGCTTTCTGATTTTGAATGTTATGAAAGTTTGTAGCGAAATGGCGCGGGTTTTGGCAACTTATTAAATCAACGTGTTTAACGTAGGTTTTGGTACATTATATTCTCATTGTTACAGTTTTTCGACGTTTTCTTAACTATTTTAACTATTTTTTTTTATTTTACGTGTCTGTGTTCTAGTAATTTGACACGCCTACCTCTCTATTAGAAGATGAAGGGTTTGATCGCGGTCGCGCGTATGAAGTTTTTTCTTGTAATTTACATGCGCAATTAGATATAAAATTGTCCATGAACTAACGCTTTAGTAAAACGAACTAAGATTGAAACTGATCTTAATTAATGCGACTTATCTTTCCGTCAGCGTTGCTGTGATTGTGATTTCCTGGGAGGATTCCAAACATTATTCCGAGCTGTCGAACACTGGAATATTCACCTGTAGCAAAGTATATATATAAGCTAAAACAGCAAGGAAACTACGAACGAAACGGTTGAAACGAACGCACACATAGACGCGCGCTTTTACACGGCCCCTAAGCGGATCTCGCGGTGCCGTTAGTCGCGAGTGCGGCGTTGAGACGAGCGGTCGTCTGTTATGTGCGCCCAGACAGTCCGCGATCTTTTCGTTTTAAACATGTCAAGAGCGTATTGCGCAGTGTCTCCATGTTTCCCAATAGTTTATTTAAGAAAGCTATTCATTCGGATGAGAATTTTCATATCATAAAATTCAAAAATAGAGCTTCCCGAACGTGTCGTAGCAGGCGAAAGAATTTTCGGTAAGTAAAATGTATATAATACTTACCTACCGACGAATAAAAAAATCTTAAACTGTTGTAGTTTTTTTCAATACCCTATTTTATTTATAAATGACTTAAATTATTCGATTATTTAATTATTATAGAACCCAAATAAACGTTTGTTTCTTTTTTACGGATATTGCGGGTGCCAACCCTAATACTCTTAATTAAGCGTAGCTAGTTACTTTAAAACTGGCCTTACTAGCTGAGATAGCGCTAACTAAACAAAAATCTTTCAATTTTACAAAAAATAAATTGACAACCCTAACGCTCTATTGGAGCGCAGGTATTTATTTCAAAAAGTAAGTCTAGTTTCCATGCTGTTCAATTTATTTACTGTTCCTGTAGCAAAATATACCTACCTAGTAAAATCAGTATAATTTTTAGCAACCTGCCACAAACCAGACTGTAAACTATAGTCTAATATTATCACAAACTTCCCGCAACAGTTTTACATAAATTTTCATACTTTTAGCAGAGTTTAAAAATTAACATGAAACACGAATACTGTATAAAGTTCCGTGAATGCAAAAAGCAACTGTAACGCTACGATTCTGCTTTGAAACGCACATAAAACAGTTATTTGTGCAACAAAAAACACAAAATTGGTTTTGTTCTTTATTATTAATAGGATACAAAATGGAATTAAAACAAATTAAAAACGAATTAAAAACTAAACTAATCTTAAAATAAAATAATTTAAAAAAGGAGGGGCCCCGTGGCATAGTATAGTTCCACAGACGCTGGCAGCATTCCCCCTTTGGACAGCGATACTAATACGCTGTCCAAGGAAGCTGCCAGCTCTGCGGTCGCCCGTAGCGTCTATTAGCTTTTTCGAAATATCTTTGAAATTGGTGTTTTATTCGTGTTTTGATTTTGAATCCCGAGGAACCATAGCGAGTGATTCTAAGTTACACTCCTGAGTGAGCCAGGGCCGTTAAACTAGACTGGGGCCCTTGGGCACACAAGAATTTGGGGCCCTTTTAGAAAGTAAAAAAGCGTAATGTGCCCGACAAAAATGTTTTGAGAATAAATGTGTGAGAGAAATTGTCGGTCCTTCGGAGCCCCCTGAGAATGGGGGCCCTGGACACGGGGCCGAGGAACCGTAGCAAGTAATTCTAAGTTACACTCCTGAGTGAGCCAGGGCCGTTAAACTAGGCTGGGGCCCTTGGGCACACAAGAACTTGGGGCCCTTTTGGAAAGTAAAAAAAGCGTAATGTGCCTGACAAAAATGTTTTGAGAATAAATGTGTGGGAGAAATTATCGGTCCTTCGGAGCCCCCTGAGGATGGGGGCCCTGGACACTGCCCCGTGTGTCCTTATGGTAAAGACTGTATTGGAGTTAGCGAGGGATTCACAGACACGAGGTTTAAAAACCTTTGGGTCTCTTATGGCACATACAATTTTTCACCTCAGCAGCCAGAAGATTTTGCCCCATTATAATGAACTAGCGACCCGCCCCGGCTTCGCACGGTATATTATGCATGTATTATGTATGTATGTATGTATGTATAACTCTTTATTGTACATAAAACACAAGAAAAAGATAAATACACAATACATAATAATACATACAAAATAATAAATAAAAAATAAAATAAAAAATAAAATAATAATAGTACATATAAACCTTCCTCTTGAATCACTCTACCTATTTAAAAACCGCTTCAAAATCCATTGCGTAGTTTTACAGATCTAAGCATACATAGAGACGGACAGACAGCGACAACGACTTTGTTTTATACTATGTAGTGATTAATATAACACGGTAAAAATTCAACAAATTTATTTGTTTTGAGGGCCCTTATTTTATTTTTATTTATATTTACTTCTATGCTGGTCTGGGAGCAAAGGAAAAACATAGATTGTACCAGTTGCTTCTGGCCCCGCGCAGATGGTAACGTAATTCTTAGGAATTATGTCATAGGCGATCACTATTTTGATTCCTTTTTCCACCTATACGCTAAACGTGGCCTGTAGGTCTTGTTACCTTAGGCTCTGTCTACCCCGTAAGGGATAAAGACGTGATTTGTGTGTATGTGTATTATTTTTGTTTTATAACAATTCTATTAATTTGCAATTTTCTGAGAAAACCGTATATATTTTGACCCATTATACAATTTTAAACTTTAGTATTTTAATACGTACCCGACCAAACTTTCACAGGCCCGTTTGCCTCCGTAAACTTCCATCAAACCTCGCTTGCTATTATCCTTTTTAACATATAACGGTGCACCCCACTCTTCCCACGCCGTAGTCACAGTATATATATAAGCTAAAGCAGTAAGGAACCTACGAACAAATCGGTTGAAACGAAACACGCACACAGGCGCGCGCTTTACACGGCCCCTAAGCGGACCTCGTATCCGCTCAGGCTCAGGTCCGCTTAGGGGCCGTGTGAAGCGCGCGCCTGTGCGTGTTTCGTTTCAACCGATTTGTTCGTAGGTTGCTTACTGCTTTAGCTTATATATATACTGTGCCGTAGTTTTCATAGCATAAATTAAAATAATTAATTCTGGCTGCTAATGAAATATTTTGCGCGCTCGGTTTCTTTCCTGCGACACCTGAGGGAATATTAAATAATGCGAGCTACGTGTGTAATTATGGCTGCCTGTAATTTATAAGCCCTTAAGTTTTTTTAATAATGCATTTATGGCTGTTGTTGATGTATGTATGTATGTATAACTCTTTATTGTACACTAGCTATTGCCCGCAACTTCGTCTGCATAGAACTCGTTTATCGCTATCCCGCAGGATTTACGCAATTTTCCGGGATAAAAAGTAGCCTACGTGTTATTCCAGACTATCTATCTATGTTCCAAATTTCATCCAGGTCTGTCCAGCCGTTCTGGCGTGAAAGAGTAACAAACATCTAAACATACTCACAAACTTTCACATTTATAATATTAGTAGGATAAAACACAAGAAAATAAATACAGGACAACACAAATCCACAAAGGCGAACTTATACCCAAAAGGGATCTCTTCCAGTTAACCTTTGAACGATTGGAGGACATAAGTATTAAGCAAGAGTAGACACGCAGAAAAAGTAAAAGAACCGATCGAAACCTAAAATAATCCTAAATGGCTAAATTTTAAATAATATAAGATATAATAAACTACACATAATAGATCAATGCGATAAACTAATACAATAAATAAAATATACTACAAAATCCATTATATTAATTTAAAAGGATTATTGCATTGTCAAAATTATTATTTAAAGGTTTGTACAGTCAACGGCAAAGATATCTTTACACTTTAGTGCCATAATAAGTATATTTTCGAAATTAATACGACAGAGAAGCAATTGATTCATTCTATGCTTTTTCTTTACTCCCAAACCAGCATGGAAGAAATAAGAAATAATAGTAGACCAAATAACGTTATAAAATTACTTTCTTTATTATCACAACGCCATCAGTCCTGCTCTTTACATGTCTTAAATCACAAATATATCACATTCCACTTCAAAATAAATTAACTGAAGATTTCCGCACTTTTAGAAGCTAGTTTTGCCGAAGATGAAGTTACCCGCAGCGTTTTGGTCTTCTGAAGCGAAGTATTTATTCCAAAGACTCTGGAACTCAGGCCAGGACACACTGGCCTTGCCCTTCGCCATCTTCTTAAAAGCCTCGACAGACTCGTTCTTGTTCAAACCGAAGGAGACGTACACGGAAGAGAACTCATCGCTGTCAATTGCTCCGTCGTTGCTCGCGTCTTCCAGCTCGAAGATGAACTTGCAGTAAAGGTTCTGCCACTCCAGAGCTGCGGCAGGGTTCTTGGCGAACTCGTCCCACATGGCCACCCATTCGTCGAAGGAGACCTCGCCGTCGTTATCGGCATCAGCACGGCTCTGCAAACCTTCCCAGATCTTCAGCAAGGCATCCTGTGTTTGCTTGAACTTGGCGTCTCCGGCTTTCCAGCCGCGGTTTTGGGATATTTTCTCAGCGGCCAGTTCGAAATCTTTCTTGTCGATGTTACCACTCCCGTTGGTATCGAAGAACGCGTTGAAGACGTGAAGCAGCTTCTTCTTTCTGAAGTCGGACACCATTTTGATTTTTTTAAATTGGGAACGTTTAATGCACTTGGCTGTAATGTGACATTGTAGCAGTAATTGGTCTTTATATATGCCTTTTGAGACTGCATTAAAGATATTGTTATCTGATTTGTTTACAGTATGACGCAAAAGAGAGCCGATTTTGTTTTATCAGATGCTTATCTAACCGCAATGCAGGTTGTTGTTGGCTTTTATAATCCTTGTAGTTACTTTTTAATAACGGGGTGTTAATATCCTTTATCTATTGTACATAGTAACTGGTAACAGTACATACATATTCTTACTGTTATATATTTATATTATATAATAGTTAAAACAATAACTGAGAGGTAATACTGATGTCAATTATAATTAATTGGAAATTATTCGAAATTAATACGGCCGAATCAACAGGTAAAACTTTTATCTGATAATTAAATTCCTGTTATATTAATTTATGAGGTGATGCGATTAAAAATTGACTGACGTCAATATATATTATGAGTAATTTTTTCCAATAGCTGCTTGCTTAGTAATTTTTTCCATAAACTATTTTACGCGTTAAGACTAGAAATTATATTGTGTTTTTTTGCATGTGTAACAGTTGTGCTCATTAAACTTTGATAATGATCCCGTTGAGGGATCGAAACGCGTCGGTGTTTGTGTGGTGTAAGGGATAATTAAGTTTGTGGGATTTATATGTGTTTTATGTGGCATTGGTGGAGAGAGGGATTGACATATATTTCACACACGCTTGGTTATCTTGCACTTCAGTAGCGGAGCAGCGAGGTAAATATTTTTTGTTCATCGCATTAAGATGATGTCTACGGCCCAAATGAGCATTATCTTTTATCTTTGGCCACTGGATTTCGGACGTAATTTAACCTAACGCTAATATCACAATCTCCCACAATCTCCCTAACATCCACTATCGAGTGACTAAGCTAACATATTTCCGTTTCCATTAGTCGTCTCGCGACCGTCTTACATAAAGCCGCCGCCACACGTTGTCTTCGCGAGCGAGACAGATAGGCGCATCAGTCATGTCGGTTGCACGCCGGTACTGAGGCACCGACAATGTGGATGTGGCATAATATAATATTCCTTACGGGGTAGACAGAGCCTTTTTTATGGTGTAGAATATGCGCACGGTACGGGGTTACCGGGGGTATGTGGAGCTCTCCCGTGAAGGCAGGCATACCCACTAAAAACCACACGGATTCCCTATTCGATCGTATGTGAGGCGTTACGGGAGCACTCGGTGTCACCGCGATGCTCCACGACCACCCCGGGATGGGGTTCCCTCTTCGCGGCACCTGTGCAATACAGGTTTGGGAATTTCCGCCCTCACGGGGTAGACAGAGCCTAAGGTAACAGGACCTAAAGGCCACGTTCAGCATGATTGTGGGCGTATAGGTGGAAAGGGAATCAAAATAGTGATAGGTTGCTAGCTGCATCGCCATTAACATGATTCCTAAGATTGTCGCCCATTCCCTCGATGGGCTTTTACCATCTGCGCGGGACGAGAAGCCCACATACATTCTATGTTTTTCCTTTGCTCCCAGACCAGCATGGAAGTATATACCTAATAGAGGGAAAGGCTAGTTAAAGTAAGTAAGTAAATGCTTTATTGTACAAATATGAAGAAACAGATACAATTCACAAAAAAATAAAAATAACATTAATACATGCATAAAGGCGAACTTATCCCTATAAGGGATCTCTACCAGTTAACCTTTGAGTAGATGAGAGGAGCATTAAACGAGGGACCGACAAAATGAAACTTTAAAATTCCAGATAGTGAAAGCCACAATAGAGCGTATACATATCTAAGTACAATAAACAAAACATAAAAAACTACTAAATATCATTACACACATGCATACATAAATAAGTCGGCTTGCCTTTTGATATACTTGACGCCTCGCCACTGCTTTGTATGTATGTTTTTACTTCTCAATTTACTACACACAGAGATATGTGATTACTCAGCAACTTCTCGCTTAACATTTTCCAATCCCGCATAAAGCTGCTAAGAATTTCATGCCCTAAGTGCATTTCGGATGCCGCTACACAGCTTTCCTACATCCCGCCACCTAATGCGATAAAAGAGCGCTATAACAGCCATAAGGGAGCATGATGCCACTCATTTGGCAAATTGTGGGGAATCCACAATTGCAGCAATATAGAATTTTTATGACTGTCATGGCTCGTAATGTTTACTGTCCATTGGTAATCTAATTTGGTGACTTTTTATAGAATAGGGAGCAAATGAGCGAAGAGGCCACCTATAATCGTAAGTACGCGCCCAACGTTCAGAGTACAGTAGCCCGATTTTTGAAAGCACATGTGTGTAAATACCACTCGAAAGTGGTGAAAAATTGTGCTGAATTTGAAATACGAGTAGCATAGAAGACAATCACAGCTCTCATTGATCTTTGAACTAGTCAAAAGTTTGATTAGAACTGTAGTTTTGGAGATATAAGCTGATGTATACCACTATCAAATGAATCAAGAAATTTTATTTCTTGATTTTTGTTTTACTTTTTCGGTTTTACCGTTAGAAATTAAATTTCTAAAATATTTATATTTATATTTATATTTTTTCTTTTTAAAACATAAAAATCAAGAAATAAAATTTCTTGATTCATTTGATAGTAGGGGAGACCGGGGACAAACGTAACGGCGGGTGGAAAGTAACGAACGCTCTGTAGGTTTATAAAACGGCCCAAGTGCAGCTCCGCCACCGTCACGTGATAGCGGGCGTCGGCCCCGCATGTATTCAGTCGCCGCGCACGCACCGCGCTGAATGGACGTGCTAGAGGACGCCACGCGATTTTACGAACCAAAGGTAAATTTTTTGGCAATTATTCATTTACTGTTTTCATACTTTAAACATTACGATATCTATATGATTATTGGAAGGCTAACTCGTGATTAGATTATTTATACAGTGTTTTAATTGGTTTTTGTCAAGCGTGTTCCATTTTTAGGTTACTATCCATTAATTGTCAAAAATGTGGTTGGGTACAAAAGTAGCACAGCGCATGGGGGACAAAAGTAACATGTTACTTTTGTCCCCGTAATAATTTTATATTATAATTCTTCTCATATCTTTTTTTTTACTTTAACAGAATGCCTCGGCACCGAGTACGAAAGACGACACGTGGAACAACAGGCACAGAAGTGTACCAGAAATCGTAATAATAATTCATCTGACGAAGAAGATTGCTATTGCCTTGTTTGTCTAGAACAATTTAGCAATAGTCGTCCAAATGAGCAATGGATACAATGCACCGATTGTAAAAAGTGGTCCCATGTGGCCTGTGTGAATGATAATCTAAATTACGTGTGCCATAATTGTGAGTCTGATTAGAATAGGTACTACCCGTCATGAAAGTTGATCTCATAATGTTAAGATTAAGATTAAGATGTTATACTTATGCAACTGACGAGAAGTCGATAATTTTTTTGATTATTTGTTACAAAAGAAAAAGTTTTTTATTTGTGTTATTCTAGGATATTTTTCTAATAAATAATATGTTGATTTGATATTGTTTTTAAATTTCCTATACACACCAATATCATGTTACTTTCGACCCACACGATGTTACTTTCGACCTGGCGACGGGGTCGAAAGTAACAAAATCTTTTTTTTTTTCAAGCCTTTATTTTTGCTAAACAACTGTTATAATGAAAAATATTTTGATGCAGATTTGTAAAGCATGAATGATATTTACATATACGTAAATTTATTTTTTTAAATACATAACACCTAGTGAGGAATCGGTGTGAAAGTACAAAATGTTACGTTTGTCCCCGGTCTCCCCTACCTATCATTTGAAAAACAGCGCCTTCTCTCGTCCCTGGTGAGCAGTAGATGTTCCACGGGAGTTTGTAATTGTAGACACATCATTCAAACAGATGACGCTTAGCGACAAAAATTCGCATAGTAACAAAAAGGTCACGTGACAGTTAGTAACAGGTAGAAAAATTCGGAGACTACCCACCTGCTATGGGTGGTGTAGGGGTATAGCACGCGTCACGGAATGACGAGGATCCGGGTTCGATTCCCGGCCATAGCTTTACTTTTCGGATTTTTCTATGCGTTCTAATTTTCACTGACATTTAGAAATTTGATTTATACCACTTTCGAGTGGTACTTTCGAGTGATGTGCTTTCCAAAATCGGGCCCCAGATGCTTCTGTCTGAAGGGCTTAGCTTTTTTATTATTATTAGAAGCATTATATTAACTTGCAACATAATTACTTCCATGCTGGTCGGGGAGCAAAGAAAAAACATAGAATGTACCAGTCGCTTTTCTTCCCGCGCATGTAAGAGCCCATCGAGGGAATGGGAAAATCACAGAAATCATGTTATAGACGATGCGGGTAGCAAGCCATCACTATTTTGATTCCACTTTCCACCTATACGCCCACAGTCTTGCTAAACGTGGCCTGTAGGTCTTGTACCTTAGGCTCTGTCTACCCCGTAAGGGATAAAGACGTGATTTGTGTATGTATAATGCTACATAATATATGTTTGTCCGGGTGAAATCTTGCGACTCAATTTTGAAGCAGGCGTCTTAATCCGATTGAGCTGAGATTTTACATACTTGTGCAAGTCAGATGATAATACAAATAAGCTGATAGTAGAACCTTGGTGGTTTAACCGATAATTTTATGTGGATACAAACTGTACATAATTTGTATCCGAGTTTGTCTTCTACTTTGAACTTAGACTTGCATCCGGACTCGAACCCGGAATGCATAAGTCACTCACTACGAATCGTTAAGGAGAACCTACCTAACATTAAATTTTTTTGCTCGGGACATTTTGTTTGTGTAATCATTCTCTATTCCTCGCTAAGTCTGGCCCTTCTGTGTTGCAAGTTACAAACAATGCCAAAGCAACAAAAACCTTTGTGCTTGGTAGCGAAAATTAAAAAAAAAGTACTCATAATGGAGTGTTCACGTAGGTATATAAACCAACTACCCTCGGGCGGGGAAGGGAGTTTTATACGCCTTTGTTTCTTCTTGATATATTGCGTGGCGGGCGAACCAACGTCTTGCGGTTCGCTAAATTATTTATTTTTAATTGTTTATAAGGTTTTGTGGGCATCTCAAGTGGATTGAGAGCAACACTTAAATAAGTTACCTTAGTTTGTTTGTGTAAAGAGAAAAAAAACCTGTTCTGTATGATCTATCATCCCGCGGGAACTATGCGATTTTTCGGGATCAAAACCATCCAATGACCTCCCCCGGAACTGAATTTATCTCTATACCAAATTCCAACTTAATGGGTTCAGCTGTTTAAGCGTTATAAGGTAACAGACCGATAGACGTACAGGCACACTTTCGCATTTTATAATGTTACCATGGATAACACAGTAACAAAGCGCGGCTTAAACCACTAGAAAATCGGAATAAATTGTAAATATAGGCTACTTCAGAGATTCAGCTATCAATATACCGAATTTCATCTAAATACAGCTGTTTTTCATCCAAACACAGACATGTAAGTAAAAGTAAAGTAAGTACCTAAGTAAAAACTATTTTCCAAAATAGAAACGAATTAGGTACAATATTAGGAAATTCAATGACTCCACACTAGGCACAACCTGTATCGCGGCAGCCGAGAAATATAAAAAAAATGTTACCATCAATTATGAAGCGGTCAGAATAACAAAAAAGGTAAAAAAAGAAAAAAATAACAATAATTTACAGATGGGAACCCAAATACTAAATAGAAATTAAAACATTGTATTAATAAATAGATAGCTGCAAATGTGTATGTGTGTGTGTGTTCGTGTGTGTGTGATATTCAAAAACTTTCACATAATATAATATACTAGCTTCTGCTCGCGACTTCGTCTGCGTAGAATTACACATAAAAACCTTCCTCTTGAATCACTCTATCTATTAAAAAAACCGCATCAAAATCCGTTGTGTAGTTTTGAAGACATAAGCATACATACGGACATAGGGACAGAGAAAGCGACTTTTTTATACTATTTTAGGAAGTATTTAGGATGTGTGGGTTTAATAAAACTTCCTATCTAAGTTGTATATAGAAGGAGAAGATGAAGAATGAATTTTATTTACAGAAAACTTACGACTAAGGAATATTTACAGGGTTCACTTATTAGCTAGTAGCGCGCATCTCGCGCGAGTCTCAACGGACCAATACGGTGCAGGCAGTGTGCGAGCTAGAAATCCGCGCGGTCGTCTCGCTCTTGCGCTCGCTCTCGCTCTCACGCTCGCTCTCGCTCTCACGCGGCTATAAAACGCGAGGTTACGTGGAGCTCGGTCCTTTCTGCGCGCGGCTGTCGAAGCGTCAATACGTTGCTCCGGACTTCGTGTATGCGGCGTGTAAATCTCCGCTCCGTGTGACGACGATGTATTGTTGAATCACAATAATGAAGAAAACAAACAAACTGTTCTTCTCAGAACATCGACCATTTGATGGTCGCGTTTCTTTGGAACAACGTCTCAACTAATCACCTACAGGATTCCCCCTCAAGCGAAGCGTACCGGCAGGCGGATGGTGCGGCCTCGGCGAGATGTTTTGCTGTCGCTTGTAGGTGTAGGGTTGTTTCCTGCGGTTTGTTGTTTCAGGTTTCCGTTTGATGTTATTGAAGTTTGTTTGTTGTCGTTCGCGCTCGATGTTGTGATGCGATTGTTGCAGGTGTTCGAAGTTGCAGTTGTAGGTAGATCTTGCTCGGCGTCGGCGATAGTGTAGGCAGGTTTGAGTCGGTCTATCGAGATGTTCGTTTGCCTGTTAGGTAGCTGCAGCGTAAATATCTTGCTGTCTCGTTTCAGCACGCGGTAGGGTCCGTCGTAAGGTGCTTGTAGCGGCTTCCTTACGGCGTCTACGCGTACGAATACGTGTTCGCACGTTTGTAGGTCTCGGTGCACGAATGTGGGTTTCGTGTTGCTATGCGGCTGATTCGGTGTTGGTTGCAGGTTTCGTAACGATGTTCGCAGCTGATCGACGTAGGCGGAGTCTAAAGTGACGTCATCGCGCTCGCGGGTTGTTGCTAGGAAGTCACCGGGTAAGCGTACGTTGCATCCATAGGTGAGTTGGGCTGCGCTTACGCCGGTGTCGCTCCGCATCGCGGCGCGTACTCCGAGTAGTACGGTTGGTAGCTCGTCGATCCAGCTTCTTGCGGTCTGTAGTCTTGCTTTTAACGCGGCTTTTAGAGATCGGTGCCAGCGTTCGATGATTCCGTTGCATTGCGGATGGTACGATGTTGTGCGCGTCTTTTCTATGCCGAGTAAGCGAGACAGAGAAGCAAATACTCGGCTTTCGAATTGACGGCCTTGATCGGATGTTATTGTTGCTGGGCAGCCGAAGCGGGAAATCCAACCTTCGTAGACGGCTTTCGCGACGTCTTCAGCGGTTATTTCGCACAGTGGGTATGCTTCGGGCCATCTCGTCGCTCGGTCGATCATCGTGAGTAGGTATCGATGACCGCTGGCCGCGGTAGGTAGCGGACCAACGATATCGATGTGTACGTGCTGGAATCGTTCGGTTGGCGGGAAAATTGATGGTTGGCTTGCTGTGTGGCGCTGTACTTTAGCGCGTTGGCACTGTACGCATACTTTTGCCCACTTGCCGATGTCCGTGTTCATGGCGGGCCAAAAGTAGCGTTGCGCGATTAATTTTCTTGTTGTGTTGATTCCGGGATGACTGATGTTATGTACTGAGTTGAATGCGATGCGACGGTATTCTTCGGGTAGGTATGGACGTAAGTATGGCGTTGATGTTTCGCAGTGTAGCTTGGTGTTCGATGCGGGCAGAGTGACTTGCTTGAAGGATAGATTGCTTTGTAGAGTGAGTGCTTGAATAATGTCGCTGTCTCTCTCTTGAGCTTGCGCAAGTTGCTCGTAGTTGATTGGCGATGGACAAGTGATTGCTTCGACGCGTGATAATGCGTCCGCGGCAGCGTTTTGCGATCCACTGACGTGACGTATGTCAGTGGTAAATTCGCTGATGTAAAGTAGCTGGCGGGTGCGTCTCGGCGATTCGCTGTTTGTGCTCGTTTTAGTAAAAGCGAATATCAGCGGCTTGTGGTCGGTGAAAATAACGATTTCTCGTCCCTCAAACATCTTGCGAAAATGTTTCACGGCCATGTAGATTGCGAGTAGCTCGCGGTCGTACGTACTGTAGCGTGTCTGGGCGTCGGTGAATTTTTTTGAAAAATACGCCAGTGGTTGCCACGAGTTGTTGACGTACTGGTTGAGTGCGGCACCGGCTGTCTTGTCGCTTGCGTCGCTGAATATAGCAATCGTCGCGTGGTGTGACGGATGGGCGAGTAAAGCGGCGTTTTTGATGCTGTCTTTACACGCCTCATACGCTTGCGTTGCTTCAGCGGTCCAGTCGATCGCAGTTTTGTCGCGCTTTTTCACGTTGTGTAAGTAGGTATTTAGCGGCGCTTGGATGGTGGCGGCGTCTTTGATGTTTTCTCGGTAAAAGTTTATCATACCGAGAAAACGTCGCAGCTCTTCGACGGTTTGTGGCGTCGGAAAGTCGATGATGGCTTGGACTTTTTCTTGTGGTGGCTGTATTCCTTCCGCCGAGACTTGATGACCGAGGAATTTCACAGTAGGCTGGCCGAAAACACACTTGGACGGGTTGATGGTGATGCCGTGCTCTTCTAGTCGCTGTAGGACGGTGCGTAGGTGTCTTCGGTGCTCTTCCTCGTCGTTTGATGCGACAAGTAGGTCATCGACGAATGGAAATACGAAGTCGAGTTCGCGCAGTACTTCGTGGATGAAACGTTGAAACGTCTGGCCGGCGTTCTTAAGGCCTGGGCACATGCGCGGGAACTCGAATAGGCCGAATGGGGTGATGATGGCGGTTTTCTCCACGTCTTGTTCGCTGACAGGTAATTGTTGGTAGGCGCGATTGAGATCGAGCGTGGAGAAAATCTGCTTCCCGGCGAGTTGGTAGGTGAAATCGCGTATGCGTGGTATGGGATACCGATCAGGCTTGGTGATGGCGTTGAGCCTGCGGTAGTCACCACATACACGTAATTCTCCGCTTTTTTTCGGCACGACGTGAAGAGGTGATGCCCAAGGACTTTTGCTTGGTCTGCATAGGCCTTGGTTAATCATATTCTGGAACTCTTTTTTAACTTGTTCGTAGCGATGTGGTGCGATGGGGCGTGGCCTGCAGTGAAGGGGCGGGCCTGTTGTTTCGATGACGTGCTCGACTTTGTGCTTTGCAGACAACTTCATCGACGTGATTCGGGTTGCACCTGGGTATTCGGCGAGGATCTTGTGGTAGGCATCGTGCACGTCTATGCTGCGAACGGTAGGTATGTCCGCGGCACAGATTTGAGCGGTCGATGTAAGATGCGTCTTGCCGTCGATGAGTCTGCGGTGCTTGATGTCGACTATGAGGTTGTGAAATTGGAGGAAATCTGCACCCAGGATTGGCTTCGACACGTCTGCGATGATAAATTTCCATCGGAACGGTCTTCGAAGGCTGAGGTCGAGTTCGATCGTCTTCTCGCCGTAGGTTGGAATGACGGTGTTGTTGGCGGCGTAGAGTTGGAACGGCAGTGGTTGTTCGCGTGAGCCTTTTCTTTTAGGTAGCACGGAGATGTTGGCTCCCGTGTCGACCAAAAAAGTGAGTTTCGTAACCCTGTCGGTTACGAAAAGGCGGTGTGAATGCTCGGTAACGCCGGTTTCCGCCGCAGCCAGCGTTAATTTTGGTTTTCCGACGGTGATGGAATGGGCTTGAAACTGCACGGTGGTGTGCACGTCTTCGCGTCCATACCGTAGCGATGATGGTTGTGGCAGTACGGCATGGGAGAGGGCTTGCGGCTTCTAGTTTTCGACTGCGAACGGTGAGGACGACTGCTGTGGCGGTGGTCGCTATGTCGCGATCGTAATTCGGCGATTTCCTGGCCGATCCTTCTCAGCTCGTCGATGAGGAATTGTGTGTCGATGGCTGGTAGATGTTGGTGAGCTGGTGGCGGAGGCTGCTGTGGCTTCTGTACGCCGGCTTCAGCTTCAGGATGCGTCATCTTCTTAATGTGTTCTTCTAGGGCGTGGTCTTCTGCGGGGTCACCACTTTAGAAAGTATTTAGGATGTGTGGGTTTAATAAAACTTCCTATCTAAGTTGTATATAGAAGGAGAAGATGAAGAATGAATTTTATTTACAGAAAACTTACGACTAAGGAATATTTACAGGGTTCACTTATTAGCTAGTAGCGCGCATCTCGCGCGAGTCTCAACGGACCAATACGGTGCAGGCAGTGTGCGAGCTAGAAATCCGCGCGGTCGTCTCGCTCTTGCGCTCGCTCTCGCTCTCACGCTCGCTCTCGCTCTCACGCGGCTATAAAACGCGAGGTTACGTGGAGCTCGGTCCTTTCTGCGCGCGGCTGTCGAAGCGTCAATACGTTGCTCCGGACTTCGTGTATGCGGCGTGTAAATCTCCGCTCCGTGTGACGACGATGTATTGTTGAATCACAATAATGAAGAAAACAAACAAACTGTTCTTCTCAGAACATCGACCATTTGATGGTCGCGTTTCTTTGGAACAACGTCTCAACTAATCACCTACACTATGTAGTGATAAGTAGGAAGCAAGTTTATTAGGATCTGATAGATAATAGGTACCTACGAATAATCGGAAACAACTATCTACTCATTGACGCATTCTACAAGATATCAGTTTACATAGTAAGCAGGTATGTGAGTCACCCTAGTGTGATCACTGGTGTATATGTGTGTGTGAGCTGTGTATGAATTGTCGGGAATGCTGGTATTTTTGTTATAAGCCTACGGAGATGTTTGCTTGCAATTATCTACGTGTGAGGTGATTGGCGGGATATCTGAGACAGGGTCGTGTTAATTCAATGTCTGTTTCTATGCTTATTTAATATCTTATTTTGTCTTAGTATTGTTTGGTCGGTAAATAAGATAATTTAGTAGGTGAAAAGACGAAAAAGATAACTTAGAAAGTATTATACTACACAACTGTATGTAATTTTCTTCTGATCTATGTCAAATTCAACACGATTTTTCTCCATTTTAGAGACGTATTTCACAAAATGTGTTTTCAAACTCAGGACTCATTTATAAGAAAAATATAATAAACATCAGACTTGTGGCTGTATGCTGTATGGGCTAAGTTCCCTTTGCCTTTACTAACGCCGAAAAAATCGACATGCAACACGAACTTTTCGCTGAATATACACCCTGATTTCACGTTAGCTGAGTTATATTAAAAAGCTGAGGTATAGTAAAAAACAAACTTTTTTTAGTCATTTCTATCCTATCCTTTCCACCTATACGCCTACAATCATGCTGAACGTGGCCTTTGGGTCTTGTTACCTCGGGCTCTGTCTACCCCGTAAGGGATATAGACGTGATTTGTGTGTGTGTGTGTGTGTGTGTGTGTGTGTTCTATCCTAAACCATCTTTAGCTGTTTTTAACGGCACGATAATTCGTTCCCGCGTGAGTTATGGACTATTTACCGTTTCCGCGGTTTTACGCGCCAATAACCTTCAACTTCGGAAATTGAAATGGGTTTTGTTATTGCTTTATAATTTACACTGTTGTAAATAATGTTTAAACACAAACAACAAACGATTAGTTTCCTATCGCTAACCATTTGGAAAAACTTATTTATTGACAAATTTAACCAGACGGGTTTAAATTACTATAATAAGTACTTACCTTTTTTTTTTATGGTGTGGAAAATGCGCCTTATGCATCCGGCCCGGTACGGGGTTACCGAGGGTATCTGGGGCTCTCCCGAGGCGTCAGGCATACCCAGTAAAAACCACACGGATTCCCTCATTTGGCACTATTGCAGGGGGCTGCGGGATCGCATAAGCATTTCTAGCCGCAGAAATAAGTACTTACCTACTTAAAGTGAAGTTTTACTCAACATGAAACATTTGGTAAAACGTAAGTGCCTACTTACCTAATACTCCTAATAGTAGTAATTTCGTATTGTTTAGTATTTTTTTAATTTTACTATCGTTTCGAGGTCTCATCCTATTTTTTTATTATCTATATCTATCTATCCTCCATTACAAAATTCAACAAGACGTTGACATGAGTATTGTGTACAGTCGAGGACATTAATATCGGTACAGCTATCATATCAAATATATGTGTTTAATTCCCGACCATGGAAATACCAGCTCGGAAATCCCGGCCCTATATTCCGCGTTCACGTACATGAAATACGGGTCGGTATTTCCACCCCGGTATCGCTTTGTACCGCGGTGATAAACCCGACCTGATAAATTCCGGCCTGTTAATCGGTGTACAATTCCCAATGACAATCAATTCTTGGCATCGAGCTACTATAAAACTATATAAAAACTAACCTAGCTAACCTAATCGACTGGCTTCCTCGGTATAGAGCGTACCTACTGGGGTGATATTTCGTTTACCTGGAAATACCGACTTGTGATTTCGTGTACATCTTGGCTGCTAAATATCGGGTCGGTTTTTCCAGGCCGGGAAATACGGGACGGTATTTATTGCCTCTCAAATTATAAGTGACATTGGCCTTGTTTATGGCAAAGGTGTAAGTTTTTGCCGGTGTAGTATGTAGAATAGTAAGTAAGTAAGTAAATGCTTTATTGTACAAATATAAAGAAACATATACAATTTACAAAAAAAAAAAAAACATTAATACATAAATAACAGTCTTGCTGTTTTTGTTGTAGGGTATCCCCTGCCTAACCCTACCGGCCAATCAATGGAACTATGCCTGACAGCTGAGTAACGCAATTTTGACAGCGATCATTCGTAGCTCTCAACCTTGACACTGGCAAAGTTGTCCCATTGGACAGAAGCTATCTATATTAGAAAAAAAAAAAGTTTTTGCCGTCTGCCGCCGAGACAGGCTGAATTACTAATAACAGTTTGGAAATATGTTGGCATCAGAGGGCAAATATTAATTTGATACCGCGTCCGTATTAAGCCGGCCATTTTGTGCCGGCGTTGGCAACTGCTGCACTAAATCTCAATTTGATGCACTCAGAATATTGCGTTTGTGGCTAAATTCTTCACATAATATTGGATATCGGATTTCCAACCGCCGTTTTGGATTGTTATCGATAAGCAACGGATCCATTTAAATAATAATTATTGGAGACACACACAGACATACACATAAATCACGTCTTTATCCTTTACGGGGTAGACAGCCTAAGGTAACAAGACCTGAAGGCCACGTTGAGCATGGTTGTGGGCGTAAGGTGGAAAATGGAATCAAAATAGTGATGGGTTGCTAGCCGCGTCGCCTATAACATTATCCCTATGCCCTCGATGGGTTGATGAGAAGCAACTGGTACATTCTATGTTTTTTCTTTACTCCCACACCAGCATGGAAGATGGTTATTCTAGCCTGAAAATAAGAAAGATAAAAAGGAACCGACCTAGGATAATTTTGTTATGTGGGTAGATCAAGTATTTCTTGTTGTTATTCTATCTCATTTGCGAGGGGACAAAAGTAGTAAAGTTTGTTAGAAGGAATGTTGTCTCATTACATTGCTTAGTAAATAACCATTTTATGGAATAGGCTTAAAACTGGCGCGAAAATACAAATAAAATACTGTCAAGTCCCTTTAAATTTCATCATCAAATAGTTAGGTACCTACAAGACAGACTCCACAAAAAAAGTAATGTTTTGAGGAATATCGTTATTTGCAAGTAGAATGTGACGCATTTAATTTGTATATCTTTGCCAATTCTTCGTATGTTTTTATCAAAAAAGCCATGGTAGCCTAGTGCTTTGGCCTGTGGCCTCTCAAGCCGGGTTGTGGGTTCGAATCCTGGGCACCTCTGAGTTTTTCAGAATTTATGTGCGAAATTACATTTGAAATTTTCCATTAGCTTTTCGGTGAAGAAAAACATCACGAGGACTTACACACATCTGCGAAGCAATTCAATGGTGAAGTTCCGAATCCGCACTGGGCCCGCGTGGAACTAGCCCAAGCCCTCTCATTCTGAGAAGAGCCCTGTGCCCAGCAGTGGGACGTGGAGATGACGTTGTTAACAAAATTGTAAAGTCCATTCATGTTACATTCCTAAACGATACCAAAAACTTCAACCTATGCAATAATCCCCAAATTAATGCTAAGCATTCTTAATATCTGCTATGAGTTGTGTAAAGATAAAGCGCACATCATGGCTTGATGGGGTCCGGGTTCGATTCCCAACCAACCAACCAACCAACGGATTCTGCCGCTAAGTAGCAGTGCTTGCACTGCTGTGTTCCGGTGTGGAGAGTAAGACAGCCGGGGAAATTACGGGCACAAGAGGCATTTCATCTTAGTTCTCTAGGTTGGCAAAGCATCTGCAATCCCTCCGGGGTTGCGGGTGTCTATGGGCAGTGGTGATCACTTAACATCAGGTGACCCACTTGCTCGTTTGCCTTCCTATTCATATAAAAAAAAAACCTTAACTTTAGTTTTTAGAGTTCTGAGCATCATTTACGGGTGAACCGCAATAATAAAAACACAAGGTAAAATTACACAATGTTCACGTTAAACTTTAATACAAATTGTAAAACCCCTTTCAAATACCTCCAGCGAAATAAAAACGCGGACTATCAACGTAGGTACTTACACAAAGATGTCGTTCGCTCACCGAGCAGCGCGAGTGCCTTCGATGCAGTACAATGCAACAAAAGCGCATGCAGGTAAACGTCTTTCATTTGATATTTGTCTGTGCCACGGATCAAGATGGCTGGAAGCGTTGTTTCCTCTATAGGTTGTTGATGCTGATGTTGTTGTGGGGACGCCTAGCTGAGTCAGGCGGGCTGTCGATCCGCTGCGGCGATCATTCAGCCCAGTTCCCCTTGGCTGGAGCCGCCGGTTACTGTCCCAGCAGCGCTCCCACACACCAACTCTCCTCAAATCTTCGTATCTTCCTGCCGAACATAAGGACATCTTTTAGTTTGATGTCTCTAAGCTCGTCCTCCTCCAGTTCATCGCTCCCGAATGCTTCGCGCCGCGCTGCCGCGTACATGACGCACTAGGCGAGGACGTGTTTACTTGTCTCCTCTTTCCCACAGTGTGGGCAGGAGGGATCACTTGTTATACCTATAATGCTTAAATGCCTGCTTAGAGTATTATGGCTCTATAGGTTGCAATCTTTAGCGAGTGGCGGAATCTCCTGCAATGTATGACGCTGATCCCGTGGAGTGTGGGAGGTGTGCTGGTGTGGGATGCAACGTGCATAGACACGCTAGCCTCTAACTTTCCCGAAACCAGCAGTAGACGCGGCTGCAGAAGCGGCCGAATCAGTTAAGACAAATAGACAGGGGTCTCAGCGCCGAATACAACTTTGTCCCTTTCGGTGTCGAGACCCTTGGTCCGTGGGGTCCTAGCGTTATTATCCTCTTCAAAGGTATTTCGAAGAGGCTAATAGACGCTACGGGTGACCGCAGAGCTGACAGCTTCCTTGAACAACGTATTAGTATCGCTGTCCAAAGGGGGAATACTGCCAGCGTCTGCGGTACTATGTCACGGGGGCCTCTCCTTTGTTAATTGTTTTGTTTTACGGTCCTGCGCCCGTGTTAGCTCTATGTAAGTCAGAAACTGCTTTGAATATCTTAAACAAAACCAGTAAGCTGGATGCATCGCCCAACTCCGTAAACCGTGTATTATTTTTAATCCCGCCCGGGCCGCGGCGACCTCGTTGTGCGCCGCTAATCCCGAGACGTGGCTTTATTTCCATACACACACGATTTCTGCTGCCTTATGATGTATGCTACCCTTGTTCTTCGTACACCAAGGTACAACTAGGACATTCTAAGGTACATTAAAAACCATTTCTAAAGTAAATAATAATAATAATGGAGAGTCACTCAGACATATTATTTCTGGTTGTTCTAGTATTGCTAACGGCGAGTACTTGCACAGATATAACCTTGTAGCCAGGATTACCAGCAACTTGCTCTTTTATTTGGTCTTATGGACTTCGAAGTGCCCTACTATAAGTACACACCTGCACCAGTTCTTGAAAACAGTCGTGTCATGCTCTATTGGGATCGATCTATCATCACGGACCGGACTATTGTCGGCAATAAGCCTGATATCGTCCTGATAGATCGATTGAAGCGCCAGGCAGTGCTCGTAGACATCACGATCCCCCATGACGTGAACCTCGTGAAGGCCGAGAAGGACAAAGTCAGGAAGCACCTTGACTTGGCTCACGAGGTTACCGCGATGTGGCCTGTTGATTCGACGATCACTGTCCCGATAGTCGTTTCGGCGAACGGTCTAATCTATAAGTTATTATAATTCGCTTTTTTTACTTTCCAAAAGGGCCCCAAATTCTTGTGTGCCCAAGGGCCCCAGCCTAGTTTAAGACGGCCCTAGCCCCAACAACATTCTATTCTAAAGCGCTTATACTGCACTCGGAGGGCGCTGTAGGCTCGTTTCGTATACTGAACGAATATGTTCCCGTTATCTTAAGTGTCAGTTATCTATGGTGACGTCTGTCAGTATCGTAGTAATATATAGAGACGGAGATAACTAACACTTAAAATAACTGAAACTTAACAGAGAGTAATTTATTATATTAGATCAGGCGTTACTTTGCGGAGGTCCATTTCAATGAACATAAAATGTTTACCTTGCTACTCCGCTACTCACGTGCAAGAGAACCAAGCCTGTATGAAATATATGTTTTTCATGCAATCCTTCCACACTACTGTCACATAAAACACATATAAATCCCACAAACCTAATTATCCCTTACACCACACAAACACTGGCGCGTTTCGATCCCTCTACGGGATCATTGTCAAAGTTTAATGAGCACAACTGTTACACATACAAACCAACGTCGTACACGTGCACGTGGTTATCTTGCATGTGAGTAGCGGAGTAGCAAGGTAAAAAAATTGGGTGCGCCAAAGTTGAACAAATTTTTTTTATGTATATATGTTTTTATTCATAAAATTGAATATTATTATACATTAAGGCACTGGTAAAAGCAATATAGGTTGTTGATTAACTAGAATTAATTTAGGTTTAGGTGCGGCGGGGGTCCCCTAAGCCGCGAACATGTTTGTTTTAATTTAGAAATAGTCTTTATTTTACCTTAGAATGTCCTGGTTATCTAAAATAGTTGATAACATTGAATGATTTTTAAAACGGCACTATCTATTAATAATAGAAGTAATAATATTATAAAAAAAACTTATGATTAAGAATGTTATGAAAAAAAATGTAGGAGTTTACGTAAATTCTCAAGTGAAGTTACTAAATAAAATTGTAGGAAAACTGAGTGTTATGGACTACGTTAATAGTAAAATGAATTTTAGGAATACACACTTTAGGAAACAAATTTTTAGGAAAAGTGATCATTAGTCGAACCGATCATTATGATAATCATTTTCGGGTGATGAACTTTAGTTGAGCCAATACGGACCCAAAAAAAATATATTCATTGAGGGCGTTGAAACAGATCCTTTGTCGGTAGGTGCATTGGAAACGTGGTAAGAAGGAACGCTCGATCGTGCAGCCTGCGTGCTATTTGCTACCCTTCTCGGTGCTTTAATGCTAGGTAAGCATTAAAGCACCGAGCAGGGTATGAGTAAGTCCTTACATGTACCATTTTTGTCAGCCACGCCAATGTATGAGAGATCGTCTCTATCAAAATATTCATCACTAGCCTTCCGTCCGCAGCTTCGCCCGCGATAAATTAATTTTCCCGTAGGAATAGGTATTTTCCCGCGGTAAAAAGTAGCCTATGTCACTCAGTAATAATGTAGTTTTCTAACGGCAAAAGAATTTTTAAAATCGGTCCAGTAGTTTCGGAGCCTATTCAATGCAAACAAACAAACAAACAATCAAATTTTTCCTCTTTATAATATTAGTATAGATTAAAAAGTAAAAAATACTTTATTTATTAATTTCATTTATTTGTTTTATTTCATGTTTTCATTATATTTGTGTAACAAGTGATACCCGGGTGAAACGCTGCGTAGTTTGAAATTTTTGGCTAATGTTTACCCGACTGTGGGACGCGGAAGATAATGTGTTTTACAGCCTATACGTGTAAGGTCCCTAAATTTAGAATAAAGAGGTTTACAGAACATAAAAAAAAGGATTTTGAACCATTTCTAATTTGCGCTACTCAGGGTCGAGCTCGCGCCTCTGGTAGGCCGGTGCTTAGCATTGGACAGTTTACAAGATACTATTATAGAGATAATGATTATGTTACATAAGTAGTATTCTTGTTGTTGTCGCAAATCTTAGAGAACCTCTCCTCAACTCGGACATAACAAGCTATTGTTAAAGTTGAACAAAAGACGTTCGGGATGTTAGTTCGAAGCAGATATGAATCGCCTGTTCGCGTAGACGAAATAAATCTGAAGTATTCTTTGTGTGATGTTCTAATGTTGTATCATTTGTAATAGTTATTCGCATATTCCCGATTCAAGACTGAGTAGGGTTTCAATCAACGTGTTCTGGGGCCTTACCATGACTTCTTAATGCGACTCAATTCCGATTCAGTTTAGGTTATTTCACCAGCGTATTTCTTCCATGCTGGTCTGGGAGCAAAGAAAACCTAGAATTTACCAGTTGCTTCTCTTCCCGCGCAGATGGTAAAAGCCCATCGAGGGAATGGGCGAGTCTTAGGAATCGTGAATGTCATGGCGATGCGGCTAGCAAACCATCACTATTTTGATTTCCTTTTCCACCTATACGCCGTTAATCATGCTAAAAGTGGCCTTTAGGTGTTGACCTAAGGCTCTGTCTGCCCTGTGAGGATATATGTATGTATGTGTATATCTCCAAAACTACAGCTCTAATCAAAGTTTTGACTAGTCCACAAGATTAATAAGAGCTGTGATTGTCTTCTATTCTACTCGTATTGCAAATTCAGCACAATTTTTCACCACTTTCGAGTGGTATTTTCATACATCAGCTTTCAAAAATCGGGCCCCAGCTACAGGGGGTTATTCTGTAGTCAACCCTCCGCTATATACGAGCTCCTATAATCATAGCGGTACATCCGTCGCCGACTATTATGACGTCGAGTACATTTCGTGGTTGTGAAGTATGCAATCGTCAGGCGCACTCCACACTGCTCCTTTAATTTCCAGACATTTTCAATCTTACATCATACAACGTAGGTTTTAGTTTATTTATTATAATTGGTAAAGTAATGTATTGTGGCTCTCAGTGTTTGCAATTTTTAAACTCACTCGTCCATCCCTAATTATAATACTCCTTTCATTCACTCAAAGGTTGACTGGAAGAGATCCCTTAAAGGGATAAGTCCGCCTTTGTGCATGTATCTCAGTGTTTGTCAATTGTATTTGTCTTGTTTATTTTGCACAATAAAGAGTTTACATACATACATACATACATACAACGTTGCCGACATTTTGTCAAAATATTTTTGAATTATATTTATTAAATAAATAAATAAACAAACATTTATTACCTAAGCATAAGCAGATAAGTTAAGTTGACGACAGATTCAAGACTAAAGAAGAAAAAAAAACAAAGAGACACACTAGGCGGGCTATGTTCCGGCAACGGGTACCAGTCTCAGCGTGTGCTGGGTTACATGAACCCAGCGCTGGTTTTCAGTCTGGTCCCTTTATCGGAGGCTAGTTGTAACAGATAGACTATTACTGAGCAGTAGATTTTACCGCACACCTTGTCATTTAAACTGACATTGGCCAAAGCCTTACGACCCCTATTAAGGGATAAGGAGAAGATATAAACACATAAATAGGCCATTATTGTTTCTTATCTTACAAGCGCCATCTTTTGCAAGGGTGCCGAGCGTTTGAAGCGGCGCTTATGACGCCTGGAAGTCCTTAAGACTTATGTTTCAAATCGGTTAATACATACATACGCATAATTAATCTCGTCTTTATCTCTTAGTTACGCGGTAGACAGAGCCTAAAGTAACAAGACCTAACGGCCACGTTTAGCGTGATTACGAGCGTATATGAAAGAGGAATTCTAAGATTTTCGCCTCGATCGGCTTTTACCATCTGCGCGGGAAGAGAAGCAGATGGTACATTCTGGTTTTTCCGCTCCCGACCCGTGGTAACAACTACATACATACATACATTATATCACGTCTTTATCCCTCACGAGGTGGACAGAGCATAAGGTAACAAAAGGCCACGTTTTGCATGATTAAGGGCGTATAGGTACATCTACACACACACAAATCACGTCTTTATCCCTTATGGGGTAGACAGAGCCTAAGGGGACAAGACCTACAGGCCACGTTTAGCAAGATTGTGGGGCTAGGTATACCTACAGTAATGGCATACAATACATAGGTACATCTACAGTTTGTTCAATAGATCTTCGACGGGGCGGAGCCCCTTTGTTCTGGTTATTTTGCCCTTCGGGCAACTGAAGATACCTAACTTACCTAACCTACCTATTTTTGTATTAAAATATTATTGCGTGATTCAAAAAAATAGCATCATGTTTTCCGGGTTAGACAAATTTGTTGGACCACAAGTCGATAGCTGTTTTTTCTTTGCTCCCAGGCCACTAGGCTTATTACCTTACCCCATCGCAATCGCCATCGTGTTCATTTTGACAGTTCACGTATGGGCTGACAATTGGCATCTGAATCAGCTGTCACATTCATACAAGAACTGTCAAAATGAACACGATGGCGATTGCGAGCGAGTAATAAGCCTACAGAATCGGTTAATATTTAATTTTTGGCTAAGCCCGCAGTGGAACACACCGCAAGGCGCCGCGCGGGCCATTTCTATAATTACGGAGACGCGGGCGCAGTGAACGTAGCGTTTAGCTCGGCGATACTCGGCGGGACCGTTTACGCGATGGAAGTAGGCTGTAGTTTGTAGAAGCTATTAATATGCATTAAGTATCACAGATTTTAGTTTTTACTAGCTTCTGCCCGCGACTTCGTCTGCATAGAATTAGATTTACGAAAGATGTTGATAGTTACATTCTGCAATTATTTACGTTGAGTCTAGGCAGCTACGACCTTAGACATGTTTATCACTATACCGCGGGAACTATGCCATTTTCCAGGACAAAAAGTAGCCTATGCGTTGAGCTAGGATACCAGCTATCTCCGTTCCAAATTTTATCCAAATCCTTCCAGCAGTTTGCGCGTGGAGAAGTAACAAACATACACACACACAAACTTTCGCCTTTATAATATTAGTGTGATGTATGCTCGTACTTATTTAGTAGGCATGCGACTGCGTTTAGCAGGATTTAAAAATTAATCTTGTGACTAAAAGATTTTTTATTTTTTTTTGAGACTAAAGCCGTAATCACGAAACGTCAAACCTTTCATTTACCGTTAGACAATCGGTACTTAGCTTTACCCTATTTACTTTGAAAAGACATGGAGAAAGAAAAAACTACAAATAATTTCTAAAAATATATTTCATTGTTATAATAATAAATCTATAATACATTGTTATTCATCATGCAATAATATATTAATTTATTATAATCGTCATACTCAGTACACGCATACTATATTTTATTCGTGTCTTTGGAAGATCATTAAATCAAAATTCACTTAAAACACTCTAACGTTAAGAAACAGACAGGCGTATAGATAGATGTGACACTCCTAACTAGCTCGCGTTTAGGAACCGCAATTGCGGTAGGGTTGTCAACCGAGCTCGAATTCTTGGTTGTTTTTTTTTACGTCATGACTTTGATTGAAAGATGATATCTGTCTACTTATACGCCAGTAATTTCAACATCGTTTAAACAAATCGTAAATAAATAACGAGTTATTTTAAACAAATAATAAATGAATATTTCGTATCAGTAAATCGTTATTAAATTATTTAAATGCACCAATCAACAATAACTTCCGTAATTAACAACATAAACATACAAGATTTATTTTGCATCGATTAAGTTATTAAATTGAGGATTTATCGGCTATTATTATTATTGAGCAGTCGTTAAAAAAGGCACTATTATTGAAATTAATAATCTTTCACTCGTCGTAATGCACATTATTACGTCCATTATTCAGCATCTAAATATCAGCAAAATATAATATTAACTAAGATTGAGTTAGCGTATTATATATGGCAGTAAGATATTAATTAACAGAAAGGAACAAACCACTTTAATTTAATTAAAAAAGGCATTATTCTAAAAAATATATATAAGTACACAAAGAATCTTAAATTTGTATTAGAACTATTTTTTTACATATACATAAGTAACCAATAATTAAAAGAACACAATTATTATCTTGAGTAAACAATACTCATAATTTCTCGTTTTGATTTTAAATAGGTACATACAATAGGAACACTAATTAATTTTCAATATTGTACCAAAGTGAATATAAAAGTGACAACCCTAGAGCCGAAAGGCGGAAAGGGAGGGAGGAATAGACGAGGATAGGAATAGAAATAAAAGGGATAGAAATAGATTTCTCACTGTAACCGAGCATAATAGCCAAGGGATTAAACAAATCGTGTAATTTGATCAATAACGGAAAGATTTGTTTATAATTTAGATAAATTTTCATTCGCACTTAATTGCACCTTACAAATACTAGCTCATATTAGATTTCTGTTTTAAGTCACAAATCGCTAGATGTCGCTGCGATCAACATTTTGTAAAATCGCAAAGAAAAATATATCTTCACATTCCGACGACAGACAGAAGAAAGAGGAACTACCATTTTTCGCACTATCATAACTTTGCCACTATTAATACATTAAATCAAGTATTTTGCATCAAAATTTGACAGTTACGAAGCAAGAGGCGCCCTCCGTTCTCTCATTGTTTTCCGACGTATCTACAGATACAAAACACTTCCAATTTCATAATTTAAATTTTACTAAAAAACTGTATAAAGACCGCAACAGTCTCTACTCAGAAAAGAATAAACCAATAAACGTTTACATTTCACCATTCCTCAGTTACTCTAAGCGTAAATTGCACCAAGTTGCTTAAATTTTTTTTTAACCAACCAACGATTTTCACGTAATATTTCATAGCTTTCTTGTAAAAGCTGTTCTTGTTCTTTTTTTTTTTTTTTTTTTTTTTTTATATGAATAGGAAGGCAAACGAGCAAGTGGGTCACCTGATGGTAAGTGATCACCACTGCCCATAGACACCCGCAACCCCGGAGGGATTGCAGATGCGTTGCCAACCTAGAGGACTAAGATGAAATGCCTCTTGTGCCCGTAATTTCCCCGGCTGTCTTACTCTCCACACCGGAACACAGCAGACCCACTCACCACTTCGATTCCACTTTCAAAATTTTCCCCCATAAATTACAATCTTGGTAAATGTGACCTGTTGGTATTTTTACCTTAGGCTCTGTCTACCCCGTAAGGGATAAAGACGTGTATTGTGTATGTCAAAAATCGTCAGTTACGGTCAAAGTTATTGTTACAACAACTTGGTGCAAATTAACAACAGCGACATCTAACGGCAGCCGCCGGAACTAGCGCGCCTTGCGGCTCGCTCACCGCGCGTACACTTGGAGCTGTGCCGCCATCTGGAAGAGTGACTTGAGGCCGGGCAGGAACGAGGCGACGGCCGCGAAGTCAGCGCCGGTCGCCAGCGACGTGGTCACGTGAAGCGCGTTGTCGTATTCGGAGGACTGGGCGTACTGCACGCACGTGTGGAGGGAGCTTAACGCCGTCTCAGACAACTGGGGAGGGAAGTTAGGTTAGAACTTTTTTTTTGTCAAACGTCGTAAATGTCGGAAGTGCTGCTACGAACTATTCTAGACTTTTACACACAAGTTATCCGTTGCGTAATTGTAAATATAGGACAATGACATCATCTAATTATAGTTTTAAGAAAATATTCGACAACTTACCCTATACTCTCTCAGCAAATCGTATAATGTTTCTAAACGCCGCTGTACGTCTTCCAATTTCCTCTTCATTTGCTGTTGAAAAATATCTCAATTATCTCAAGTCGCCCAGTTATTATCGTTTGTGCTCGGTTTAACATATTGTTAGAATACACAGACTAATATAGTTAAATACAATATTATAAATCCAAGATTCAAGAATAAACTTTCGCATTTTTCATACATAACATCTGACACAAATGTCCACTATCCCTATATACTTAGAATGATCTGACAATGTCCCACGTCCTGTGCACTTTGGGCCCATATACTTAGAATGATCTGACAATGTCCCACGTCCTCACACTTTGGGCCCATATACTTAGAATGATCTGACAATGTCCCATGTCCTGTGCTTCCACATTGGGGTCACATTGCACGGAGTTGACGGTGTAAATTAAGCTTTTTCTTAGTGTTTGTATACCTTTCCATTTGTGAAAGATAGTAAAACTATATTAGACAACATTAGGGGAGGCCTATGTCCAGCAGTGGACTAATATAGGCTGATGATGATGATGATGATGATTAGACAACAACCAATTTTTAAGAATAAGAACGCATAGATACCACATTGACATTGACATTTTAAAGAATACCTACATAACTAATTTTTCAATTCATCAATCATCATCAATTTTAAAAGAGGGGTGTTATAAGTTTGGCGTCGATGTCTGTCTGTCTGTCTGCGTCTGCGTGTGCGTCTGCATGTGCGTGTGCGTGTGCGCGTGTGTGTGTGTGTGTGTGTGTGTGGCACCGTATCTCTTAAGCGAATGAACCGATTTGGATGTGTTTTCTTTCATTCGAAAGCCAGTTTCCTTACGGTGGTCCCATAGTCATGTTTGGTAAAAATCGATCCAGTACCTAGTTTAAAGAGTATCTCTTTTCCAAAACGATTTAAGGCATAAAATTGTTCTTTTTATTTACGTATGATCACTCAATTAATACATGGGGGTTATACATACATACATAACTCAAAGTGATCCTGTGTAGACAAATTGTAATACCTAACCCCGTGACGTAATAGGATCATTCGAATCTGTGAATCCATCGTAGAAGCACGTAGTTCTGAAGAGCCACGTGACCCAACATTGGGGGCACCACCAGAATAGGTTACAGGGTGCAACTGTTTACACCAAAGCCTCTCGAGCTTTGTAGTCAAGTCATCTAAAGAACTAGGCTGGTGGTACGTACGGGGTTGGCGGCTCTGTTGGCGCACTCCAGCCGGATGGCGTCCAGAACGGCCGGCATCACGGCGTGCTGCTCCGGCACGGGCGGTTTCTGCACCGGAACTGCCTCCACAGCCGGCGCGGGACTCGCAGTCTGAACACAGCAGGTTTACAAAATACAAAATAGTAATACAAACATGTTTGTATTACTATTTTTATCTACACACACATAGCCAGGAATACAGGACAAAACGTTACGCCAAGTTTCTCGCGGCGCATTCTTCTTGGCAATGATGGTCTTTCTGAATGCGCTGATAGTTTCAGAAAAGACATGTAAAAGAGCCTCAATAAGTTTTTTTTTGACGTCGGGCAAAGTGGCGCAAAGTTGCCGGACTTTGCTGAATATGTCTGGCGACATCGCGCGACATTGTGTCGCTATTTACATAAGTCGCGCGATAACGCCAGATATGTCAGGCAAACTGGGCCGGCTTCATTTGTACCTAGTATATCCCTAGCTTGCAAGTCTTCTATGATACGTTCAAAAACCATACTTTATGATCAGCATTACAGCAGTGTTATTTTAGCGCCATAAACAAACCGAAATCGATGTCATTATTAAGTTGAAGTTTTTTTCCGAACGCATCTTAAAGGATTACGATTATATGTGTAGATAAAATACTGTCTACAACCGTACATAATTAGGCCTTACAACACGTATGATCTTATTATGAAACTCGCCAAAGCTCATTTCATAAAGCCACACTCGCGTTTTAAATATTCTCATTGGGTATCACTTGCATAAACTATTTAGACACGCGGTAGCGTGTCCAGCCAAGTTCAAAGTAAAAGGAAGTGGCGACGCAGCCGTGCCTAGATCAAATACGCAAGCATTTTGGCCGACGTGATTTCATGGTACATTAAGACTATTTATTATTTAGTCTCATTAATATAACAAACTTTAGTATCAAAGTATACATACATACATACAAACATTAATCACGTCTTGGTCATTTGCATAATTAAGTTAAGAATAGGCGTAGTATAGGTGAACATAGTAAAAATAGAGTAATTTTACAAATAACAACTTGTTCATGGTGATATATGGTGAATTCTAATTCCAACGTCCATCTGGATCAATGCCACTATCTTACTCACTAATCCTGCCCCCAAGCAGCGGTGCTTGCGCTGTTGTGTTTCGGGGAGGAGAGTAAGAGAGCCGGTGAATTTACTGTTTACTTACCATCAGGTGAATCCCTTGCCATTGTTCACTTTCCATATCAATAAAAAACTGTACCTACAAACAGCAATGGTAATTCATCAAAAACATAAATCTGAAATGAGAGCCAAGTTCAATATTATAAATATGCGTCGTTATTGACTTCGTCGAAAAAAGAATTGATATAAATAAAATGGTTGCCAAGTTCGGGCCAGAAAATCCTACATTTATTTCACTTAGGATTTAGGATGTATACAATTTCAAGGCTAGTTTTTTCGTACAGACTATATTATAACTTGCCTATGTTGCTTTTCTAAAATTTAGTTTTTTGGTAAAAACCAGCCAAGTTTAATCTTGAAATTGAATCACGTCCCAATTGAAGTAAATATAGTACTTTTGCTCGGAACTTGGCACCCATACCTATAGGTATATCAATTCTTTTCTCAGTGAATCAATAACAATAAAAAAATGAATGTTTTATGTAGAAGCAGAGGAGGGTAGTTTGCATGTAAAAACATATAATTCGCAGAGGCTTGGCTGTTATGCACGTGCGGGAGAGGAGTAGCAAGGTAAAGGATTTTGTGCATTTTGTTTTTTACAAGTTTTTATTTACTGTCACCTGTCCCGGTGTATGTAACCAAATCTTGCAAGTAAATTTTGACCCATTTCCAGTCCAGTGAAAATACAAAAAATATTAAAGTAAAATTCTGATGACCCAGCCAGGACCGTCTCCGCAGAAGGGAACTCTTCAACAGTTTGTCCGATTGACTTGAAATTTGGTACACATGCGCAGGACAGCTGACAATGCAACTACAGTCAGCAAGGAAAGTTTATATTAAAAATGTTTGTACGTAAGTATGTTTGTCCGGGTGGAATCTTGCGACTCAATTTTGAAGCAGATATCTTCATCCGATTGAGCTGAAATTTTGCATACTTGTGTCAGTCAGATGACAATACAATAATCTGGCAGTAGAATTCTGGTGGGCCAGCCAGGACCGTCCCCGCAGGAGGGAACTCTTCAACGGTTGGTCCGATTGATTTGAAATTTGGTACACATATGTAGGACGGATGACAATGCAAGTACAGTCAGCAAAAAGTACACACAAAAGCTTGTATTGAAAATGAAATTTTTAGATTACCTAGAATATTTAAATTAGGATCGATACAAAATTGTATGAACAGAAAATATTCACCTTGCTACTCCACTTACTCACGTGCAAAATAACCAAGAGTAGCAAGGTAAATATTTTTTCTTCATTGAAATGGACCTCCGCAAAGTAACACCTGATTCAATAAGGAAAATTAAGAGTCTGTAAAACATAGTACTGACCTGTTGAGGGTACTGCGAGGCCGGCGGGTACTGCGCCTGGTACTGCTCTTGCTGGTACTGCTGCTGGTACTGCCCCGGGAACTGCTGCGGGAACTGCTGGTACTGCCCAGGGTTCAGGGGCACGTGCTGCGGCGGTTCCACGCCGAAGAGCGGGTGGGTGATCGGCGCCTGCTGCTGTACCTCTTGCTTTGGCTGTTGGGGCATGAGCGAGATAAAAGATTTTCGCGTCCGTATCTACTATCTTACTCGAACATTACGGCAAAATTATTATCACATGAGGTTCCATTGTAGCCTTCTAGGCTGGCAAAGTATCTGCAATCCTCTGTTATTGCGTGTGCTCATGGCTGTCACTTACTTGCCATCAGGTAAACGCCTTGCTCTTACTTACCATTAGGTGAATCCCTTGCCAGTGATCGACTTCCACATCAACAAAAAAGTGCACCTACGAAAAATAATATCCCATCAGATACATAAATGCTCTCAAACCTAGAGCTGAATTGGTGTCAAATAAAAAAAAAACATGGCAGGTATGAGGTAAAACAAACAAAACAAGGAACAATAGATTAGTTGGTATAGAAACAAAACAGGGTTCAGGCAACGTCAAAAAAGACAAAATTACGTATTTGAAAAGATTAACACGAAACACGTCTCCATAAGTCATAGAATAATATTGCTGAGACCAAAAACTAAAAAAAAATCAAAACAAGATTTAAAAAAAAACACGATTTGTTATTACATTAGAAAATCATGGATAAGACATTTAAGAAGCTCTCGGTCCCGTAGAAAATGTGTCTATAGTGTACCCCTTCCTAATACACAACTCACGTCTTTATCCCTCACGGGGTAGACAGAGCCTAAGGTAACAAGACCTACAGGCCACGTTTATCAAGATTGTGGGCATATATGTTGTATATAGAAAATGGAATCAAAATAGTGATGGGTTGCTAGCCGCATCGCCTATAAAATGATATCCTAAGATTTTCGCCCATTCCCTAGATGGGCTTTCACCAACTGCGCGGGAAGAGAAGCAACTGGTACATTCTATGTTTTTCCTTTGCTCCCAAACCAGCATGGAAGTAATAACAATCATAATTATTTGTATCTTTATAATTATCAACTAATTTGGGATATGGAAAAAACAACACCAAAATCGAAGACATGTCACGAATTTATGGCTATATATAAATGAAGGTATGTTGATACTTTTTTGGGGACTTGCGTCATGCAACAAACTGCCTTGGTAACTAGTAACCCCATTATTCAACCAGCTAGACTTTAGTTTATAAATAATCTTAAATACACAAAAACCCGAGGCCATTTAAATTTAAACCGTCTCGGGTTTTTTGTAGAAATCGCTACAAATTTCAACGAGCAAAGCAACAACCTAACGACTGAAAATTAATCAGCTAGGTTATTAGCATGGATGAAACGAGAACTGACAACCATACTGAAGCGCAAACACGACAAAATCAATCCAAAAATAAACCCTAGCTTTTGTGGTTCGTCTATCCCAGGGATTACTAGTCGACTACCTCGTGCAGGCGCCTGTGCTCTATAATGTGCCCCCAGCAGCGCGTGCCAGCGTGTTGTGCCGACATTTCGCCGTCCACGTGCTATGGCAAAGCGGCATTTAGGGCATGTTTCAGCACTATTTATTAAGTTCCTGATATCTTAAGTCAGATGGGTGGATCAAGCCGGGCTGTCACTGTGCCACCATCATGGTCCCGTGGCGCCTTGCAATAGCGGTGAGGGAATACCGGTGGGTTTTTGCTAGGTGTGCCTCCCCCCCTCCTTTCGCTATGGGGGCAGTGGGGAAGGAGTCTCACATAACTTCCATACCGTACCCGGTTTAAGAGTATAATGAGCCACAACATTACTTCTAACAAACTACACTTTTTTTGATAGAATAGAAACAATAAATAGTTGATCCACACATATACCAATGATGCCATCTCTGTTTTCTCTATTTTGTAGTAATAAATAGAGACGTCACCACAGATATCTGACACTTAAGATATTAGGAACTTAAGGAGTGGTAATACAGGCATTTAATGTAAATCCTCTATTAATCAAACTCAAGTACCTAGTTTTTATTCACTACACCAGGGGTTCCCAAAGTGTGCGCTGCGGCGCCCTGGTGCGCCGTAGAAAGTAAAGAGGGGCACCGTGAGTTTCGAAACCACAAATATTCGCGGGTACCTAAATTTGAGCGCTCGCATCGGTAAATAATATAGCAACAATACAACTTAACTAAGGCAGGGCGCCGTTACAAAACACTAAACTTGTAACTGCGCCGCAGGTTGAAAAATATTGAGAACCCCTGCACTACACCATTCATTCATCCACTTGCCTATTCGCTATAGATTTCGATCATAATATCTGTTTACTCAACTTTAGAGCCATCCTTGATCCTAAACCGCCCAATCAGATTGCAGCAATCGGTGTGTTTTTTTTATTAATAAAAACAATTGATATTTCTACTATACTGTTACTGCCCAAGAATAATAAAATTTAAAGATACGATGTATTCAAAGATAAAGTTAGAACTCACCTTGGGTTTAGCTGTTAGTAGCGGGGGGTCGTTCCAGCCGGGCGCCGCCTGGCGGGGCTCCTGGTAGTAGTTCCCATTGACCTGGCCCGGAGGCGGCGCGCTCAGCTGGCTCGGATTCATCGGATTAAGCTGACTCGGGTTCATCGGATTAAGTGGATTCGGGTTCATCGGATTAAGTTGGCTCGGGTTCATCGGATTAAGTGGGTTCGGGTTCATCGAATTAAGTGGGTTCGGGTTCATCGGGTTAAGTGGGTTCGGGTTCATCGGATTAAGTTGGGTCGGGTTGAGCGGGTTCGGGTTGAGCGTCTGGTTGAACTGGTTGGGTTGGTAGTTGCTGCTGGGCACAGTGGAGCCGCTGTACTGGTCGGGCAGCGGGCTGTTGAACCCGAACGACTGCGGCTGCGGGCTGTTGAAACTGTACTGGTTGTAGAGCGGCGCCGACTGTACCGAAGGATCCACTTTGTATTTCGATTTGGAAGTTATACCGCCTGAAACAGAAAGTTCATAAGACACATACATACACATACACGAATCACGTTTTTATCCCTTACGGGGTAGACAGAGCTGACAAGACTAAGGCCTAGTTTACCATGATCGTGGGCGTATAGGTAGGTGATTAAAATAGTGACGGGTGGTATCGCCTCTAACATGATTTCAAAGATATTCGCCCATTAACTCGATGGGCTTTTACCATCTGCGCGGGAAGGGAAGCGGCTGGTACATTCTGTTCTTTTGCTTCCAGGCCAACATGGAAGCAATATAGTATATGTGAGTAACCTGGCGTGGCGCCGCGGCTGGCGGGGCGGGGCGGCTGCGCGGGGAAGGCGGGCGCGGGGGCGGGCGCCGCCCACGGGTTAGCGTCGTACGACGGACCCACTGCAATTATATAACCAAACAGAATTTCAATATATTTTTTGTAAATATACTCGGAAGGAAAAAATGTGACACGCTCATGTGTGCTGCAATTTTGTACGAAGACAGGACCAAACTTTGTGTTTTTGAAAATTCCAAAATTCATATTTATTTTATTCTATTTATCATATATTCAAAGATTTCTCACAATTGTTAATTTGACTGAACACTCCTACAAAGATTTTTCATTTAAATTTTTGAATCAAAATGTTTTTTTCGGTTAAAAATACAGGTAACACTGACCGGCGCTGTAAGTGTTAGACACGTCGTTGTGCGCCACCAAGTGGCCGCGCCTCTGCGGGCCGCTGGCCGCGCGCGCGCGCCCGAACTGCGCCGGCGCGGCTTGCTGCAACACACAACAAACAGTTTAACATAACAACAAATTTCAGTATTAAAACATTTTTTCCTGACTGTACTTTTTATTGACCGCACTTGCATTGTTGTTGCACAGCCGAACCAGCCGTTGAAGATGAAGAGTTCCCTCCTGCGGCAACCGTGTTGATTTAGCCATCGGAATTTCACTTCAAGATTATTGTATTGTCACCATCGGCCCAAAGAAGACTAGCGCAGACTGTGAGGCATAATTTCGTGACAATTTCTCCCTATTTCATAATTAGTTGTGTATTTCAACTAAATATTACTTAACCTTTATATACCTTTTCTATCTTTCTTTCTTTATTACTGACTAGCTGTTGCCTGCAACTTCGACTGCATAGAATTCGTTTATCGCTATCCCGCAGGAATTACGGAATTTTCCGGGATAAAAAGTAGCATATGTGTTATTCCAGACTATAATCTATCTATGTTCCAAATTTCATCCAGATCTGTCCAGCCGTTCTGGCGTGAAAGAGTAACAAACATCCAAACATCCATACTCACAAACTTTCACATTTATAATATTAGTAGGATGTATACGCAAAATTACCAAATTCCACGTCAATCCAACTACTAGAAGCGGCTCGAAATTCACTCGCAAGTTTCAATTGCAACTGGGGAGGTGAAACTGAACAAAAAGCTTGCATAAAAACGTTACTGACATGGCTGGCGCGCCTGGCGTGCTGGAGCCCGAGCGCGTGCGCGAGACGCTCGCGCAGCTCGCTGTGGGCCACGCCCTCCAGGCTGTTGAGCGCGCTCTGCAGGCAGCCCTGCGCCGCCAGCCGGGACGCGTACTCCGTCAGCACCATGTCCAGCTTGCCGCCGCTCTGTACCATATATTACACTATTTATTATACACAAGTATACTCTTATGGATGTTGAAGGCTATAGAAGTACACTCTTATGGATATTGAAGGCTATAGAATTATACTCTTATGGATGTTAAAGGTTATAAAAGTACACTATTGATTGTCAAAGGTCACAGAAGTACACTCTTATGGATGTGAAAAGTTATAAAAGTACACTGTTGAATGTTAAAGTTAATAGAAGTACACTATTGAATGTTAAAGGTATAAAAATACACTTTTATAGTCTTTGAAGGTACACTCTTATCGATGTCAAAGGTCATAAAATTACCCTCTTATGTATCTTTAATGTCATATAAGTTCAGTCTTATAGATTTTAAAGGGCATAAAAGCACTCTTATGGATGTTAAAAGCTATAATAGTACACTATCAAATGTTAAAGGTCGTAAAAGTACACCATTAAATGTTAAAGGATATAGAAATACACTTTTACGGATGTTAAAAGTTATAAAAGTACACTGTTGAATGTTAAAGTTTATAAAAGTATACTATTGAATGTTAAAGGTCATAAAAATACACTTTTATAGATGTTAAAGGTCATAAAAGTACATTTTTATCATGTCAAAGGTCATAAAATTACTCTCTTATGTCACGTATGTTTAATGTCATAAAAATTCACTCCCATAGATATTAAAAGGCGTAAAAGTATTCTTATTGATGTTACAGGTCATTTAATGTGGTCGTTGATATTTGTTTTCGGATCCAAGTCGGTGGATAGCTTTTCGACGCTAAAATGGTAACGGGTGGCGATTTTGTGTATCTGAGGACGTCGAACTCAAATTTGATATCGTTTTTAACCCCCGACACGAAAAGAGGAGTGTTATAAGAGTGACTAACGTCAATGTCTGTGTGTGTCTCTCTGGGGCATCGTAGCTCTAAGGCGGATAGACCGATTCGGATGCGGTCTTTTTCATTGGAAAGCTAGCTACCTCGCGATGGTTCTTAGCCTTGTTTAGTAAAAAATCGGGCCAGCAGTTTAAAGAGTATCAGCTCTTTTCCAAAGTGCGATAAATTTGCGTGAGAGGGGTTACTGACCGTGGCGCGGCCCCGGGCGGCGGCGGCGCGGCGCGCCAGCAGCGCCAGCTCGGTGAGGCGCGCCAGCGCGGCCGGCCCCCGCGCGCGCCGCGCCGCCCAGCGCGCCAGCAGCGCGTCGGCGCTCATGGCGCACAGGTAGCACGTCGTGGCCGCCTCCGCCAGCGCCGGCTCGCGCGCGCCCGCCAGCCGGTCGCCCAGCATCTCTGCGACGATTATCCAAATCGTGAACACATTGCCGGCCTCATCTTTCAATAATTGTACGAAATCCCATTAGACTCTCGTCTAGTCGCAACTAAACGTGACACTTTGCGGCCTGATAAGGAACATAACAGCAACATTTCATTACACTTGTGACGGTGCACTCACCACAGTAGTGCGCCAGCGCCTCGCCGTCGCAGTGCGTGACCAGCGCCGCCAGCACGTCCCGCCAGTTGCTGGCCGCCGCTGACTGCACCAGCAGCTGCCACTGCGACTGCAGCAGGGACCCCGCGATGAGGGACACGGGGTCTTTCGTGGTGTGACTCAGGTGATACTTCTGCACTTTGTAGAACAGTTCTTGGCTGCCTATGAGGTAGAAACATCGATTGAGATGCAGACACAACACACCAATCGGCTAGTAGGGTCCTACTTCTCTATGTATAGCTGAACTCACCCAACGAAGCGATTATAAGTGCGTCAGCGACCCTCTTGGCGTCCAGGCACAGTTCCACAGCTTCCTCAAGGTTCCCGCAGACCAGCGCTCGGCAAATGAGGCTAGTCGAATCTGGAACCAAAGGACAACCTTCAATCGAGGGATCATCGAAACATCCTTTTCAAAACAGTGATTAATTTGCCCACTTGCTCGTTTGCCTTCCTATTCATATAAAAAATATATATATATATTTCAAAACAATACTAAAAGTAGAACACAAAGCTATGGCCGGAAATTATACCCAGATCCTCGTTAATCCTATTGACCTATAATAAAAAAAATGGCGCCCTTTTTTGGTACAATATTGCATGTCAAATTTTATCCACATTTGGTCGAATTGAAATTTGGTATACATACGATGGATGAGAATACAAGTACAGTCAGCAAAAAACATATTAAAAGCGCATGGTATATTATGTTTCAATTTAAATATTTTAATTTTACCAAATTTTTTATTTTTTGTAAACTTGACTTTTCATTTTTTTTCAGTCTAGGGGGCGTTCAAGTATTACGTAAGCGCTTGAGGGGGGCGGGGGGGGTCTTTGCTTTGCTTATTTTTGATGACATGGGAGGTGGGGGGGTCGATATGGTGATTACGTCAGCAGCTTTGATTCCAATCCAATCCATTAAAAGAAAAATGCATATAGGTACTAATCATTACGTAAGCATGGGAGGGGGGGTAAGAGGTTTGCTTACTTTTGCTGACAAGGGGTAGGGGGGGGAGGTAAATAATTGTAAAAAATCTGCTTACGTAATACTTGAATGGCCCCCTACAAATAATAAGAGATTTACATAATATATGTATATTGAAATTGTAATTACAGTCTAGTTGTAAGAAATTGCTCAACAGAGCTCATGTTCTTGATCTGTGCCTACCTAACTTTAAGACCTTAACGTACAACACGCAACGTAATAAAATTTGAATAAAATTGTTTATCAAGTTACCTTCCCCGCTGGGTATGACCACGTTCTGGGCGGTCGGTTCCAATTCCAAATTCGACAGCTTTCTTTCTATCAACGTATGCGCATCCTGTAAAGAAACGAACATCATTCACACATACAAACCGACAAATTGGAATTGGATTCCCTTTTCAAGTTTTAAAAGTTTTTTTTTATAAATAAACTGAAACTGAAACAAAAAAAAAGCAAAGTTAAAGAAGTGAATTGACAAAATTGCGAAATAGGTTTCTTTCGATTTAGATAGATAGATAGATAGATAGATATCATTTATTGTCAAAAACTGTGTACATAAGATCTCATGTCATACATTGAAAAGAATCAACAGTTTGCCCATTTCGGGCGTACAATATTATTGAACTTAAAATTAAACTAAACATTTGAAGAGCTATACGAAATATTCATTTAGATTATAAAAACATTTATTGGCAAGCCATTCCTTCAGTTCCCTTTTGAACTTATTATCATCTAGTGACTTAATAAATTCAGGCAAGTTATTAAAGATTTTAATTCCAGTAGCATAGGTACTCTTGCGGATTATGTAACTAGAAGGCCTAATTGTACACAGATCATATTTATACTGAGATCTTAGATTACTTTTGAAGTCAATTTTTTTATTAAATATATCATGTCGTTCCTTAACAAATAAACAAATTTCTAGTATGTATACACACGTCAGAGTTAAAATTTTATTGCTTCTAAATATGTCTCTTAAGGATTCCCCATTTTTAAGATTAAATATTATTCGCAGGCTTTTTTTTTGAAGAAAAAATACAGACTGAACATTCACAGAATTACCCCAAAAAATTATACCGTATTTAAGTATAGGATAAATATTTCCATAATATGCCGTTTTTGAAACATCTATTGACGTTATTTTGGTCAATATAGATAAGGCATAACAACATTTAGCTAGTCTCTTGTTTATATTGTTAGTGTGGGACTTCCAGTTCAGATTGCTGTCTATTGTAACTCCTAGGAAATTTATGCTTGTAACTTGCTCAATTTGTTTATCCTCCATTTTTATGTTTAAGCTCTGCGGTATCTGCCTGTAATTTGCAAATTGTAAAATTTTTGTTTTTTCCAAATTAACACACAAATTTAAGGATGACAACCAATCAGTAACAGTTTTTAGTGTAGTGTACAATTCTTTTCTAATATCAATGTCATTATTCTCACTTACAAATATAGTGGCATCATCTGCGAACATCACACACAGGTGGTTAATCACTAAAGGAAAGTCATTTACGTATACCAAAAACAATAGTGGTCCTAGCACACTGCCCTGAGGTACGCCTTGAAGATTTTTCTCATAGCTTGACTGTATATTCATAACTGTTTTTGTAATCCTATCATATGAGGCTAGTGTTGTAGCTTGGATTCTATTTGTTAGATAAGACTCAATTAATTTCAAGGGAATACCACGAATACCAACATGCTCAAGCTTCTGCAAAAGCATTCTGTGGGAAACGCAGTCGAATGCCTTAGATAAATCTATAAACAATCCAAAATTTACCTTATTTTTATGTGTGTCAGTCCATACTTGCTGCAAAATTTTAAATATTGCAAGTGTAGTATTTTTCCCTTTTTGGAACCCAAATTGATTTGCGTTTAATGTGTTATTTTTATTAAAAAATGATATAAAGCGATTTGATATAATCTTTTCAAATATTTTAGAGAAATTTGATAACAAAGCGATCGGTCTATAATTTGATATGTCCTGCTTGGAACCTTTTTTATGTAGAGGTTTTATTAATGCCTTTTTTAATTCGTCAGGATAAATACCAGTTTCTAATGATAGGTTAAAAATATGAGCCAGTGGTTCTGCTATAAATGCAATGCTTGATTTTATTATTTTTATAGGTATTTCATCAAATCCAGTACTTTTTTTGTTTTTTAACTGTTTTACTGTATTTATTATTTCTTGGGTAGTAACTGGGGTCATAAATATACTATTCAAAGTGGGTTCTGTTAGATTCCTGACATGTGAATCATTTACGGTATGTGCATAGTTTAAGTTAATGAAGAAGTCGTTTATAGTATTTGCAATGTCAAGTGGATTTTTAATATCGATATTATCTTTTTTTATAGATTCTATTGTATATTTTATCTTGTTTACTTGTGTTGTGTTTTGTTTTATTATTTGCCAAGTAGCCTTACTTCTATTGTTACTTTGTTTAATGAAATTACTGTTTGTGTTACGTTTCAATTCTCTAGTAACTGTTTTCATGATTTTACAGTATTTTCGATAATTTTGTTTGACAATATTATTGTTTGTTTTGAGGGTTTGCAAATATAAATGTTTTTTACGTTTGCTTGATATCACTATCCCTCTAGTTTTCCAGTTTGTTCTTTTTTTATAGTTTACTTTAATTCTTTTGTTTGGTACACAAAGGTCGTAAATAAGTTTATAAGTATCTATGAAGACATTGTACGCTTCATTCGGGTCTTTTATGGAATAGATTTCAGAGAAACTAAGTTGAGATATGTATTTTAAGAATATTTCGATGTAGCTGTCTGGACTTCTACGATACACAAACCAGCAATGTTCTTTAAAGCTTAAATCAGTATGAACCGTAATGAGCTGACACGTATGGTCTGACAAACCGAGGTTTAATACTTCAACCTGATATTGTGTTATATTTGTGAAAATATTATCGATACAAGTCTGGGAATGTATTGTTATCCTCGTAGGTACTGTAATTGCATGGTAAAGTTTATAAGACCCAAACGTGTTAAGGAAAAGTTCACTTTTGTTATTTTTTTCGAGAATATTTATGTTAAAATCACCCAAAACAAATATTTTTTTGTGGCTATTTCTAGCCCTTGTCGCTAACTTACTTAGTAAATAATCCAAATTAACGAGAAATATGTCTAAATTACTATTCGGGGTTCTATATATACAAACGATTACGTACTCAAGGCCACACAATGTAACACCACAGCATTCAAAGTTACTTTCAACTGCCATTTTTGACACCCAATCCAATTCCCGACAGTCTATTGAGTGTTTTGCATAGATTGCCACGCCGCCACGTTTTTTGTGTTTGCGGCAAAAATGTGCAATATTGTTGTATCCCTCTATTTGTAGTATTTTTACTTCGTCTTCTTTTAAGAAAGTTTCGCTAAAACAACAAACATCAACACTTTTCCCATGCAGTAATAATTCCAACTGTTCTTGTTTTGACTTGATACTTTGTGTGTTTAAATGCATAATGACAAGGTTATTGTTGGATGTATCATTCACAAAGCTATTTTTAGTCTCGAAAAAAATCTGATGGGTTGTGTTGTTGTTGTTGTTGTTGAGCCACCGATGTGTTAGTCGCTTCTGTGTTCATTAATGACTTAGCTTTTTTTAGTTTAATCTGTTCGAATAAGTAAGGGATGTTGTACTGAAAAAAAAAAATTGACAAAAAAAAAAGCAAAAATTACGGTCGGTATACATATTTTTGTAACTTTGTAGTGTATACATATTGGTGACATTGGCTGTGAAGTATAGTGTATATAGCAGGGGTGGCCAACTTGATTAGAGCCAAGATCTCCTGTTTACTAACGAAACCCTGTGCGATCTACCAATTACATACTTCATGAAACCTTAAATCAGCAGTTGGTGATTACGGTGCGCAGTCTGGTCTACGTATTTATATTTTTTGCCTTGCCACGATCGACTGGACTAACAGTCGCGATCGACCTGTTGGCCACCCCTGGTATATAGGATACAAACTGCCTTTAGATTTAGGTAACCAAAACGAGACCAAAGAAAAAAGGCAGCTGTCGAAGTGTGTTAAAAAAATAAACTGTCATTTATAGGCGTACACGCAGCGTGCATTTATTTTTGTAATTACAAAAATACATTTAATTTTTTAATGTATTTTATCAGAAAATGACAGCTGTCGAAGTGTGTTAAAAAAATAATCTGTCATTTTTATAGGTAGGTACACATTGCAGCGTGCATTTTTTTTGTAATTACAAAAATACATTTAATTTTTTTTAAATGTATTTTTATCAAAAAACGACAGCTGTCGAACTGTTAAAAAAAATTGTCATTCATAGGTACACACGCAGCGTGCATTTTTTTGTGATTACAAAAATACATTTAATTTTTTAGTGTATTTTTGTCACAAATGACAGCTGTCGAAGTGTGTTAAAATAAAAAAACTGTCATTTATAGGTGCACACGCAGCGTGCCTTTTTTTTGTAATTACAAAAATACATTTTTTTTTATCAGGGTAATGTGTAAGTGTGGTAACATTCTGTGGCGGTGACCATCGCGGCGGTGACGTCACTAACTCACCGAGAGGTCTGTGCTGGTGTCAGTGGACAGTTCAGCTTCGGTCTCCGTGGATTCCCCCTGCCGTGTCAGCGTGTTAGTCACAACAGGAACATAGCGGGTGTAAAGTAGAAAATACAGTGATACTTGTATTACATAAGCTCTAGTGAGGCAAAAATCAAACAGCTAACTCGCCCCTGAGGAAGGTCCGCGAAAAGAGCGAAACTTGTCGGAATGTTAGCCGTTTAATTTTTAGTTAAAATAGTGAAAATTGTAATGTTTCGTAGACCACTGTGCAATGAGAAGAAAACTATTTATTAATATAATATTAGCTTGTTTTGTATGAACACTGCTAATGTTAAATAAAGAGCCAATGTTTTTATATCTGCTACTACCGACCGACCGACCTCTTAATTAAGTCCTCGCCGACCGTTTAATTAAGTCAGGGTGGTAGGGACTTGTGCAAGGTCCATCCGGATCGCTACCACCATCTTACTCGCTAATCCTGCCGCTAAGTAGCAGTGCTTGCATTGCTGTGTTCCGGTGTGGAGAGTAAGACAGCCGGGGAAATTACGGGCACAAGAGGCCATTCATCTTAGTCCTCTAGGTTGGCAACGCATTTGCAATCCCTCCGGGGTTGCGGGTGTCTGTGGGCAGTGGTGATCACTTACCATCAGGTGACCCACCTGCTCGTTTGCCTTCCTATTCATATTAAAAAAAAAAAAAAAAAAAGCCGTTGCGGCTGCGGGACGGGGACTCATTTAAGCGGTCGGACTATAGATGGCGTTTCAGATGCATTATTCTACTCTTCTACTCTCTTTGATCAAAGTAAAATAACGGAAGATACCCACATATTTCTGTTACAAGTCTGCCTACGTGGCGTCGTTCACAGCGTCTCCTTAAATATTGTATGTATGAACTCATATTTGACGACCGGATAGCCTAGTGGTTAGTGACCCTGACTATGAAGCTAGAGGTCCCGGGTTCGAATCCCGGTAAGGGCAGACAGTTGTATGATGAATACGAATGTTTGTGCCCGAGTCATGGATGTTGTATGTATTTATCTACATTATATAAGTATGTTTATCCGTTGCCTGGTACCCATAGCACAAGCTTTGCTTAGTTTGGGGCTGGATCAATTGGTGTAATTTGTCCCAAGATATTTATTTATTTATTTATTTATTTATATTGTATGTAGTGTGTATGTATTCAGATGTGTAATGATATTTAGCAGTATTTATGAATTGTTTGTTGTATTTTGTGATGTACGCTCTATTGTAGCTTTCACTATACGGACATTTTAAACTCACTCTTTGTCTGTCCCTCGGTTAATGCACCTCTCATTTACTCAAAGGTTAACTGGTAGAGATCCCTTATAGGGATAAGTTCGCCTTTGTGTGTGTTGTGTCGATATTTAATGTCTTTTTTTGTGATTTGTTTCTTTATATTTGTACAATAAAGCATTTACTTACTTATTTACAAGTGTCACGTTTCGCAAAATGACAAATAAGTTTTCATTACCCGTGTTTCAGATAAATTAAAAAAAAAATTAAGATAAATACTTAATTAGGTATTAGTAATTCGTGGTGTCTGATTGTATTATAGAGGTTCAGTGCGATGTTGGTTTGCATGTGTAACAGTTATGCTCACTAAACTTTGATAATGATCCCGTTTGTGTAGTGCAAGGGTTAAGTTTGTGGGATTTATATGTTTTACGTGGCAGTAGTAGAGGGAGGGATTGCATGAAAAACATATACATTTCGCACAGGCTTGGTCTTGCACGTGAGTAGCGGAGTAGCAAGGTAAAATTTTTTGTTCACTGAAATGGACCTCCGCAAACTAACGCCTGATTCAATAAAATGTTATAGTTATAGTTAAGGTATTAACGGGGTCCATAGGCTAAAGGTTAGTGACCTATCCGTTATTTCACTTTAACCGACTTGGCACCAAACGGGTATACTTACGCGACTCAGCATGGCGGATTGGTCAGTTTGGTCGGCGCTGTTGGCGCCCTTGAATTTGGACGTGATCTCGTCTTGCTTGAATCCTGAATAGAAAAAAAATATTAAAGTAATTTTAAGATTCTTGTAAGCGTCCATAGGCTACGATAGCCGCTTTCCATCAGGCGGGCCGCATGCTTGTTTGCCAGCGACGTGGTATAAAAAAATAGATATATTATACACCTTAGTACCTTGTCATTTTCAATACTGTGACACATTCCAAACTCAATAACATAGGTGGTTATTGCGATAAAGTACCAAAGTGTTTGGGTATCTCTGAGGCCTAATTTTTAGTTATTTTTTTAATATACCAGTTGCTTCTCCTCCCGCGCAGATAGTAAAAGGCCATCGAGGGAATGGGCGAAAATCATAGTAATCATGTTTTAGGCGATGCGGCTAGCAACCCATCACTATTTTGATTCCCCTTTCCACCTATACGCCCACAATCATGCTAAACCTGGCCTTTAGCTCTCGTATGTACATTAGGTTCTGTCAACCCCGTAAAGGATAAAGACGTGATTTATGTATGTTTGTATTTCGACGAAGGAAAACATTGGGAGCCTGTACAAAATCTGTGGAGCAGTTCAATGGCAAATGTGGAGTTCCCAGCTGATCTGGAACTGTTGGAGGCCATACGGTGGTACTGGTGGCTGACTTACCGAGCAGATTGAGGACCTCACTGCGGAAGCCGGGCAGGAAGTTGGCGCGCAGGAAGAACCACGTGTAGCGCTCGCTCTGCTCTGTTGCCGCGTCACCTTTCTGCCGGCAGTATCTGCACAACAATAAAAATATCAAAACGGTTAAGCCGTTGAGCCGTTAAGGTTAAGGTTAACGGTCCAGACTAGCCATGTTAGCCCTCCCTCCCTTGCCGGTCCTTCCTCCCTTGCCGGTCCTCCCTCCCTTGTCGTTCCTCCCTCCCTTGCCGGGCCTCCCTCCCTTGCCGGTCCTCCCTCCCTTGCCGGACCTCCCTTCCTTGCCGGCCCTCCCTCCCTTGCCGGTTCTCCCTCCCTTGCCGGTCCTCCCTTGCCGGTCCTCCCTCCCTTGCCGGTGCTCCCTTGCGGTGCTCCCTCCCTTGCCGGTCCTCCCTCCCTTGCCGGTGCTCCCTTGCCGGTGCTCCCTTGCCGGTGCTCCCTCCCTTGCCGGTGCTCCCTCCCTTGCCGGTCCTCCCTCCCTTGCCGGTGCTCCCTTGCTGGTGCTCCCTCCCTTGCCGGTCCTCCCTCCCTTGCCGGTGCTCCCTTGCTGGTGCTCCCTCCGTTGCCGGTGCTCCCTTGCCGGTGCTCCCTGACTTACTCAGCGAGCGCGTCCACGGCGCCGGGCTCCTGGCTGAGGCTGGAGCCCAGCACGGCGTCCAGCTCCGCCGCGCACTCCACTATCTCCGGCTCGCTCACCACCTACACAAACCAACATGTAAAACATACATGAATAATGATCACGTCTTTATCCCTCACGGGGTAGACCGACTATAGGTTAACGAGTGAAGGTTGTGTTTAGCGTAATTGTAGGCTGAGGAATCAACATCGTAATAGGTTGCTAACCGCATCAGCTATAACATGATTACAAAGATATTCGACCAACCCTCGATGGGCTTTTACCATCTGCGCGGGAAGAGAAGCAACTGGTACATGCTGTTTTTTTCTAACGTATTACCCGTGGTCTTAATTTGCCTTACTCGGAAAAAAATTTTAAGTATTTTGAATCATTGAATAATATTTTAATACAAAAATAGGTTAGTTAAGTACTCGTATTTTCAGTTGCCCGAAGGGCAAAATACCCAGAAAAAGGAGCACCGCCCTTGAGCGGAGCTCCGTCGAAAACCAGTGGAATACACTGCAGTAGGACCACGGGCAACAGTGGTTTTATCTTTGTTCCTAAACCAGCATGGAAGGAAGGAATTTAAAGCTTACCTGACTGATGTAAACCATTTTCTGGGTGTTAGCTTCTTCCGGGCACTTCTCAAACGTAACCAATTTGCCTCCAAACTGCAACAAACACCCAGCACAGTTGGTAAATTTAAGATAAAGTTTAAAAAAAACTATTTTTTTTTAATGCAACAAAACACATTTACACATTTTTGTACGTGTTTACGTAAAATTGTTTATTACAAAGGTACAGAGTAAGGAAAAGTAATTTCTATTGACGACTCAGGAGTCGTCCTAATAGTACAGCCAAAGAGGTCAAATATATGTGTAAAGAAATCGTTTTCTTTAAGTTATGTGTTAGGCTGATTGATAAAGTAGGTTTTATTTATTTATTTCCACTAAAGATGGCGTTACTTATGACAGGTGTCATGTTGTCAAATCAGAGGCTGCTATGTCAAGATGGCGAGATAAGTTGATAATTTTAAGACATGTCTATTTGTTAATAATGTGATAAGGAATCGACTCCATGGAACATATCATCGACCCTTTCGTTCGTGGCATAAAGATGTCTTTAACGTCTCGGTAAAATACACGTATTTATGCCGTTGAGTGTACAGCAGGTACTGACGGAGAACTTGGCGGCGACAGGTCTCCTCAGCCACCTGGGCGCGCGCGGCAGCACGGCGCGCGGCGCGGGCGGCGGCGCGGCGCGGGCCACGGCCGGCAGCTGCCCCAGCGACGCCGCGCCGAACGCCTCCAGGATGTTCGACTGGTTCTGCCCGCTCTGCAACACCATATACCCGTTAGCGAACGCTCCAACTTCCATGTGTTAAAGTGAAACTTCTCGCATTTCGCATTAGTCGGCCGCGGAGTGGGGATAAAGTGACAGGCGCTCGGCAGAGTGGCCGAGGCCAATATGGCGGCGCCCATAGCTCACATCGGCTGACCGTGTAGCGTGAACGCGCAAAAAAGGCTCGTATTAAAAATTTAATAAAAAATCGTAATAATAATAAATCTCAAAATATTGTATTCGCCGTCGTTTACAGGTTGGTAGGGAATCGCTAAGGTAGACGACGCGTACAAATTGTGTCCCTACCCACTGCCTACTCCTGTTTGCCCTGATGGCCTCCAGTGCACGCCACGTGGAGCACCCCTGCTGCTGCTGCATGTACTCACGCTCTCGGGGCGGGCGCTGCCGCCGCCGCCCAGCAGCGAGTGCACGGCCAGCTGCTGCTGGAACGAGCTGCTGGCCAGCAGGCCGGGGTCCCGCGCGCACCACGCCACGTGGAGCACCCCTGCTGCTGCTGCATGTACTCACGCTCTCGGGGCGGGCGCTGCCGCCGCCGCCCAGCAGCGAGTGCACGGCCAGCTGCTGCTGGAACGAGCTGCTGGCCAGCAGGCCGGGGTCCCGCGCGCACCACGCCACGTGGAGCACCCCTGCTGCTGCTGCATGTACTCACGCTCTCGGGGCGGGCGCTGCCGCCGCCGCCCAGCAGCGAGTGCACGGCCAGCTGCTGCTGGAACGAGCTGCTGGCCAGCAGGCCGGGGTCCCGCGCGCACCACGCCACGTGGAGCACCCCTGCTGCTGCTGCATGTACTCACGCTCTCGGGGCGGGCGCTGCCGCCGCCGCCCAGCAGCGAGTGCACGGCCAGCTGCTGCTGGAACGAGCTGCTGGCCAGCAGGCCGGGGTCCCGCGCGCACCACGCCACGTGGAGCACCCCTGCTGCTGCTGCATGTACTCACGCTCTCGGGGCGGGCGCTGCCGCCGCCGCCCAGCAGCGAGTGCACGGCCAGCTGCTGCTGGAACGAGCTGCTGGCCAGCAGGCCGGGGTCCCGCGCGCACCACGCCACGTGGAGCACCCCTGCTGCTGCTGCATGTACTCACGCTCTCGGGGCGGGCGCTGCCGCCGCCGCCCAGCAGCGAGTGCACGGCCAGCTGCTGCTGGAACGAGCTGCTGGCCAGCAGGCCGGGGTCCCGCGCGCACCACGCCACGTGGAGCACCCCTGCTGCTGCTGCATGTACTCACGCTCTCGGGGCGGGCGCTGCCGCCGCCGCCCAGCAGCGAGTGCACGGCCAGCTGCTGCTGGAACGAGCTGCTGGCCAGCAGGCCGGGGTCCCGCGCGCACCACGCCACGTGGAGCACCCCTGCTGCTGCTGCATGTACTCACGCTCTCGGGGCGGGCGCTGCCGCCGCCGCCCAGCAGCGAGTGCACGGCCAGCTGCTGCTGGAACGAGCTGCTGGCCAGCAGGCCGGGGTCCCGCGCGCACCACGCCACGTGGAGCACCCCTGCTGCTGCTGCATGTACTCACGCTCTCGGGGCGGGCGCTGCCGCCGCCGCCCAGCAGCGAGTGCACGGCCAGCTGCTGCTGGAACGAGCTGCTGGCCAGCAGGCCGGGGTCCCGCGCGCACCACGCCACGTCGAACACCCACTGCTCCTGCTGGGACACCTCCACCAGCAGCTCGCCGCCCTGGGAACAACCAAGACGGGTTACGACTAGCACTTCTTAATCGACGCTCAAGCGGAGCGTGCAGCGGTAACAGGTCCCACTGCTGGACACGGACCTCCTGTCAGAATGAGAGGGCTTAGGCTATAGTTCCCACGCAGGCCCAGTGCAGATTGAAAACTTCACACAAACCATTGAATTATTTCGCAGATGTGTGCCAGGTTTCCTCAACATGTTCGGTGAAGATAACAGGTCATTGTGGTACAATATGTTTGGGCACCAGATCGATTTCTCTGAATACTTTAGAGCCAAAATATGGTAAGGCCAACATGCACTTTCAATGTCCATATGTTTCTAAAACAGCTTTTACTATGGTCACCTTGTATCAGGAAGTTTTCAGGACAAAATACCCGGGCGTCAAAATATTCAAAATGTTATTTGTAAATTTCTCGTTCGTTCTTACAAGCATAGTAGGTAAATACTTTTTGACTCTTGGACATTTTGATTAGAGCGTTTTCGAACCCATTAAGAATTTTGGGATATGGACCATTTATCTTCTGTTCGTTTTTTCTATGATTTAATTAGAATCTTAAGTTTTAGTGGCATCTAATCGATTTGTAATTTGTTCATTACAACATGTTTACATTTACATTCACCGTTATACATTTTAATAATGAGCCATTTTGAACCATAGTATGTTTAGAAATTTGCACCAAAATGACCTGAGGCCCGATTTTTCAATGTGTGAAAATACCACTCGAAAGTGGTGAAAAATTGCGCTGAACTTGAAATACGAGTAGCTCAGAAGACAATCACAGATCTCATTAATTTTGTAAACTAGTCAAAACTTTGATTAGACCTGTAGTTTTGGAGATATAAGCTGATTTATACCACTTTCGAGTGGTTATTTATCGGGCCCCTGTGTTTGTATTATTGACTTACCAAATTTGTACGGAAACAAATTTGGCTATTCCCACACCCACTTGACCATATTTTAACGTAAAACTGCACGTCTAATACGAGAGCGCGCATGAGTCGCGTCACACGCGAGATAAATTGCTCGCCTTTTTCTTACTGTTCGTTCCAGAAAGGGACAGGTAGTATATTTCGCGCGCTCTCGTGCTAATTGACGCAGAATTGGAACCTCTTATTTGTTTCTAAATGTCAGTGAAAATTAGAACACATAGAAAAATCCGAAAAGTAAAGCTATGGCCGGGAATCGAACCCGAATCCTCGTCATTCCGTGATGCGTGCTATACCCCTACACCACCCTCTTATTTGCTGTCGGTTAAATTATAAAGTTTGAAAACTCACCGGTTTAGTGTTATTAGGGTTCCAGCAGAGCACACGGCCATCTTTGCCGGCCGAGAGCAGCAAGTCGGGGTCCTGGCGACACCACGACAAAGACATCACACCTTTCTGGTGACCCTCCAACGTCACCAGTGGGGACGCGGCCAGCCTGCAGAACCGAAGGTGCATGGAGTTGACGGTCAATATTATAGTGATACTGGTTGTGCAAGTATTTTTGACGGCAAGGTAAAGTAAAGATTGTCTCGTTGCTGGGACGAGCAAGGTCAAGTCACAACAGCATTCTACAAGTGATAGTCGGCGGATTTGATTGCCCGATCCTTAATTATTGGAATGTGATGTTAAAAAGTGCGGCTCAGTTTGCTGTTAAATAGTACTTAAGTTATTATAATGCTGTATTTTATTTGCTAACCTTACATTTATACGTTTTTTATGTAAATTACTAACAATTTCTATGGATAATTATTGGTCCGAAATAAAGATTTATTTTTATTATTGTGCCGCAGGCACAACCTTTTTGTATTGTTTTATGTTTTTATACTTTTTTATTATTTTAGAATGTTTTAATTTTAGAATTCTTCTTGTTTTTGGACTTTAATGTCAGTCTGAATATAGCGTGGAGTAAAAATGGTTGTTTCTCTTTATAGTATTTAATAACAGACTCAGTAAAGCCCTCAGCTTTAATTATTATTATTAAAGTAAAGTAAAGTAAAATTTATTTTCCAAAATAGAAACGGAATACAGGATTAGAAAATTCAATGAACCCACACTAGGCACAGCCTGTATCGTGGCAGCCAAGAAATATCAAAATAAAAAACGGTTACCAACAATTATGAAGCGGTAAGAAAAACAAAAAAGGTAATAACAGAAAAAAAAATAAAAAAAAAATTATAGCTATACTTTACAGATGGGAACCCAAATACTAACTAAAAATTAAAACATAGTAATAATGTAAATAGTATATAGCTGCAAATGTGTAAGTGTGTGTGTGTGTACAGTAAACTTTTTGGCTGTTGGTGGCTGGCGCTAGTCCATTGCCACGCGCCGCGGCACCGAATAAAAAGAGCAGTAACGCGGTTTTTCAGACGATTTTCAGGGACACGTTTCAAAAACTTACTTGATTTGACGAGGATTTGACAACCGAAAAAGGTTTATTGAAAAATAATGACGACAAGCAACATTAAATGAAAATACACTGAAGAAGTTTTATCGGACAAGACGGGGGAAAAAAATAAACATACTGTAGACTTTTCTTTTTAGATACGTGTTTCACCTCTCTTCGAGGCATCATCAGATCCTGATACTCCGACAGTCAGTCAAACAGTTTCAAGTTGGGTGGTTTTTGGTGTGGCTTCCGATGCTGTTTTTTAATTATTTCATTTTGTAAAGCATTAACTGCTGTATATCGCCGAGTAGCAATGTAAAGTTATCAGTTTAGTTTGACATGGACCTCCGCAAACTAACGCCTGAATCGAAACAGTTCAGTGTCACTGACCTGAGGTCCCACAGTTGCACTACGGGCATCTGGTCGTCCTCAGAGGCCACGCACAGCTGCGTGGCGACGGCAGGGTGCCAGGCTAAGGCGCGCCAACGTGTGCGGGACTGTGAGTCACTGTAAAAGACACATCATTAAACGCAAAACTCGAGAACGGCTGGACCAATTCGGATATTTTTGTTCCTTAAGACACACAGTGTTTTATGGAGAGAAAAAATATGAGCAAAACCGGAAGGGGGCGAAGCTGCGGGGAACAGCTAGTATTTAACATAAAACTACCGTCATATGTTCACCTTGAGAATGGTCCACGGATTGATCGTAACATGCTAAGTGACTAGGGTTGCCAACCGTACTATAATATATAGTATTGTACTATATTTCCGGTCTGTGTACTATATACTGTTCCAGAAATATATACATACATACATACATACATAGATCACGTCTCTATCCCTTACGGGGTAGACAGAGCCTAAAGTAACAAGACCTAAAGGCCACGTTTAGCATGATTGTGGGCGTATAGGTGGAAGGAGGAATCAAAATAGTGATGGGTTGCTAGCCGCATCGCCTATAACATAATTTCTATTTTCGTCCATTCCCTCGATGGGCTTTTACCATCTGCGCGGTAAGAGAAGCAACTGGTACATTCTATGTTTTTCCTTTGCTCCCAGACCAGCATGGAAGAAATATATAGTACGCAAAAATACTATATTTTTAACATGGAACGAAATCTGAGAAACAAATATAGTTTTTATAAAAATAAAAAGTAACAAAAAATATATATTTTTGTCTATTTTTAAAAGTTTTTTAAAATACTATATTTTTTAGAATATTTTTAAAATATGTTGTATTTTAAAGCTTATTTTGAAAAATACTGTATTTCGTTGAAAAAATGTTGGCAACCCTATAAGTGACCCATGCTCAGTGCTTCTTTGAATGCTTGTTGTCAAATCTTGTTAGTCAAGTGGTGAGGGTCCAGGTGCCTTTCCTCAGCAGTGTCACACATACAATAATACAATACAATAATAAGCTACAAGTTATTTATTTTCGTGTCAGTACTTAACCACGAAAAACTTTTCCACGAAAACTTTTTCACGGACTTTTTAAAGTCTTTAGTGGTAAAGTTTTCGTGAAAAAGTTTTTCGTGGTAAAGTCTATTCGTGGTAAAGTTTTTCGTGATAAAGTTTTTCGTGGAAAAATACTAGCGCCATTTATTCTAACTGCCTTACCTCAGTTTCATGATGGGCTCGTTTTTCCTCAGATCCCACACGACGCATCGCGACGCGAACGTCGATCCTAGTATATGTTGAACCTACGACAAACGTTCCAATTAAACAGTAGATAAAGTATACTTTCAATATGAAACTAGGTGGGCGAGCGCCCCAAGAGGAAGGACTACGAGCTAGTCCGAAACATGTCGAGCATCACTCGACTTTTATACGTGAGATATCCGTTTGTGCAATTGGCATTGTTCATTTTTTTTAAGCTGTGCTTTTAACACCTTTATTTGATAAAATGGACTATTTCAAGCAACTAATTTGAATATTATGCTTTTACGTAGTTTTGTTAATTATAATATATATAGCTGAACACCCACTGACTGACTGACTGACTGACTGACTGACTCACCCCAGAGTTGTTTGGAAGAACCGGTAAGAGGTGGGGTTCGACTCTATACATTGTCGTTTCAAAAATGCTTGCCCGACCACCAGAAAAATACGAAATCGACCTGAACGTGGAAATTGACTTAACACATGGGGTGGTTCTCCGCAACGGCTCGACCTATCGAGTTTGCCCGGAACTAAAGTCGCTCAGAACAGCCAGCCAATGGGTGAGCCGGTCAAAGTTTTTTCAAAATGGCGAAAACAAGATGGCCGCCATACAAAATTGAAACGCGAATATCTCAGAGGCCAGTCGCGATAGATGGGTGGTGCTCGACCAAATGTCATTCAGAGTTGAGGTGGAAATCTGACTATGCAATTTTTTTTCCAAGATAGCGGATTCAAAATGGCGGCCAAATTTTTTTTTGCTCCGATCCGATTGAAATTTTGCATCCGGGGCTCTTCTAGGCCACAGATTCCAACCGCATACTTTATTTTTCGATTGCGCCATTTTCCAAGATGGCCGCCATACAAAGTAATTTCTGTATCTTTGACCTGTTGTTTTGAAGAGCCCATAAGAGGTGGGGTTCGATTCTATACACCGTCGCTTTAGAAATTATATGCTTAGTACCAAAAAATGAAAAATTGACCTGAATGTGGAAACTGACCTGACACATGGGCCAGCTCTCCGCAACGACTTGCCCTATCGAGTTTGCCCGGAACAAAAGTCACTCGGAACAGCCAGCCAATAGGTGAACCGGTATTTTTTTTTTCAAAATTGCAAAAACAAAATGGCCGCCATACAAAATTGAAACACAAATATCTCAGAGGCCAGTCGCAACAGGTGGGTGATGCTCAAACAAATATCGTTCAAAGTGAGCGGAGTAACTTAATGAACCTATTTTTTTTTCCAAAATGGCGGATTCAAAATGGCGGCCAAAGTTTCTTTTACTCCGATCCGATTGAAATTTTGCATCCGGGGCTGTTTGAGGCCACATATTCAAACGGCATAATTAATTTTTCGATTCCGCCATTTTCCAAGATGGCCGCCATACAAAGTAATGTCAGACTCATAGACTCACTTGTGTTGTAAAGCAGCTTTTAGGAATAGGGTTCGACTTTATACACCATCGCATAAGAAATTTTATCACAAGAGCAAAAAAAATGCAAAACTGTCCTGAACGTAGAAACGGACCTGACACATGGGCCAGTTCTCCGCAACGACTTGCCCCATCGAGTTTGCCCGGAACTAAAGTCGCTCAGAACAGCCAGCCTATTGGTGAACCGGTAATTTTTTTGCAAAATTGCGAAAACAAGATGGCCGCCATACCAAATTGAAATATAGGTACTAAAAAAGGTTACAAATATTTGAAAGAAAAACAGGGTGGCAGGGTGACTCCGCGGGTCCCGCGGGGCCCGCGGCCCCCACGCGAAACGCTTTTCCCAAGATGGCGGATTCGAAATTGCGGCCAAAGAATAAAGTAAAAAAAAGTCAGAAATATTTGAAAAAAAAAAACAGGGTGGCAGGGTGACTCCGCGGGTCCCGCGGGGCCCGCGGCCCCCACGCGAAACGCTTTTCACAAGATGGCGGATTTGGAATTGCGGCCAAAAAATAAAGTAAAAAAGGTCAGAAATATTTGAAAAATAACAGGGTGGCAGGGTGACTCCGCGGGTCCCGCGGGGCCCGCGGCCCCCACGCGAAACGCTTTTCCCAAGATGGCGGATTCGAAATTGCGGCCAAAGAATAAAGTAAAAAAAAGTCAGAAATATTTGAAAAAAAAAAACAGGGTGGCAGGGTGACTCCGCGGGTCCCGCGGGGCCCGCGGCCCCCACGCGAAACAATTTTCACAAGATGGCGGATTTGGAATTGCGGCCAAAGAATAAAGTAAAAAAAGATCAGAAATATTTGAAAAATAACAGGGTGGCAGGGTGACTCCGCGGGTCCCGCGGGGCCCGCGGCCCCCACGCGAAACGCTTTTCCCGAGATGGCGGATTCGAAATTGCGGCCAAAGAATAAAGTAAAAAAAGGTCAGAAATATTTGATAAATAACAGGGTGGCAGGGTGACTCCGCGGGTCCCGCGGGGCCCGCGGCCCCCACGCGAATCGCTTTTCACAAGATGGCGGATTCAAAATTGCGGCCTAAGAATAAAATAAAAAGGTTAGGATTATTAAAACAAAACAGGGTGGCACGGGACCCTCCGCGGGCCCCTTGGGGCCCGCGGCCCCCACGCGAAATACTAGTTATAATATATATAGCTGAATACCCACTCACTGACTGACTCACTCACTCACTGACATGCTGTTTTGAAGAACCCACAAGAGGTAGGGCTCGACTCGGTACACCATCGCATCAGAAATGCCGCCGTGACCACCAGAAAAATACGAAATCGACCTGAACCTGGAAATTGACTTGACACATGGGGCGGTTCCCCGCAACGGCTGGACCTGTCGAGTTTGCCCGGAACTAAAGTCGCTCAGAACAGCCGGCCAATGGGTGAGCCGGTCCAAGTTTTTTCAAAATGGCGAAAACAAGATGGCCGCCATACAAAATTTAAACGCGAATATCTCAGAGGCCAGTCGAGATAGGTGGGTGGTGCTCGACCAAATGTCATTCAGAGTTGAGGGGGAAATCTGACTAAGCAATTTTTTTTCCAAGATGGCGGATTCAAAATGGCGGCCAAATTTTTTTTTAATCCGATCCGATTGAAATTTTGCATCCGGGCCTCTTCAAGGCCACAGATTAAAATGGCATACTTTATTTTTCGATTCCGCCATTTTCCAAGATGGCCGCCATACAAAGTAATTTCTGTACATTTGACCTGTTGTTTTGAGGAACCCATCAGAGGTGGGGTTCGATTCTATACACCGTCGCTTTAGAAATTTCATGTTAAGTACCAAAAAATGAAAAATTGACCTGAATGTGGAAACTGACCTGACACATGGGCCAGCTCTCCGCAACGACTTGCCCTATCGAGTTTGCCCGGAACAAAAGTCACTCAAAACAGCCAGCCAATAGGTAAATCAGTATTTTTTTTTCAAAATTGCAAAAACAAAATGGCCGCCATACAAAATTGAAACGCAAATATCTCAGAGGCCAGTCGCAACAGGTGGGTGGTGCTCAAACAAATATCGTTCAAAGTGAGCGGAGTAATTTAATGAACCTAATTTTTTTTCCAAAATGGCGGATTCAAAATGGCGGCCAAAGTTTCTTTTACTCCGATCCGATTGAAATTTTGCATCCGGGGCTCTTCGAGACCACAAATTCAAACGCCATACTTAATTTTTCGATTCCGCCATTTTCAAAGATGGCCGCCATACAAAGTAATGTCAGACTCATGGGCTCACTTGTGTTGTAAAGCAGCTTTTAGGAATAGGGTTCGACTTTATGTACCATCGCATAAGAAATTTTATCACAAGAACAAAAAAAATGCAAAACTGTCCTGAACGTAGAAACTGACCTGACACATGGGCCAGTTCTCTGCAACGACTTGCCCTATCGAGTTTGCCCGGAACTAAAGTCGCTCAGAACAGCCAGCCTATAGGTGAACCGGTAATTTTTTTGCAAAATTGCGAAAACAAGATGGCCGCCATACCAAATTGAAATATACTACAAATATTTGAAAGAAAAACAGGGTGGCAGGGTGACTCCGCGGGTCCCGCGGGGCCCGCGGCCCCCACGCGAATCGCTTTTCCTAATATGGCGGATTTGAAATTGCGGCCAAAGAATAAAGTAAAAAAAGGTCAGAAATATTTGAAAAAAAAAGCAGGCTGGCAGGGTGACTCCGCGGGTCCCGCGGGGCCCGCGGCCCCCACGCGAAACGCTTTTCCCGAGATGGCGGATTAGAAATTGCGGCCAAAGAATATACTAAAAAAGTTTACAAATATTTGAAAGAAAAACAGGGTGGTAGGGTGACTCCGCGGGTCCCGCGGGGCCCGCGGCCCCCACGCGAAACGCTTTTCCCAAGATGGCGGATTCGAAATTGCGGCCAAAGAATATAGTAGAAAAAGCTGGAAAAATTTGAAAAAAAAGCAGGCTGGCAGGGTACCCTCCGCGGGTCCCGTGGGGCCCGCGGCCCCCACGCGAATCGCTTTTCCCAAGATGGCGGATTCGAAATTGCGGACAAAGAACAAAGTAAAAAAAGGTCAGAAATATTTGAAAAATAACAGGGTGGCAGGGTGACTCCGCGGGTCCCGCGGGGCCCGCGGCCCCCACGCGAAACGCTTTTCCCGAGATGGCGGATTCGAAATTGCGGCCAAAGAATAAAGTAAAAAAAGGTCAGAAATATTTGATAAATAACAGGGTGGCAGGGTGACTCCGCGGGTCCCGCGGGGCCCGCGGCCCCCACGCGAATCGCTTTTCACAAGATGGCGGATTCAAAATTGCGGCCTAAGAATAAAATAAAAAGGTTAGGATTATTAAAACAAAACAGGGTGGCACGGGACCCTCCGCGGGCCCCTTGGGGCCCGCGGCCCCCACGCGAAATACTAGTTATAATATATATAGCTGAATACCCACTCACTGACTGACTCACTCACTCACTGACATGCTGTTTTGAAGAACCCACAAGAGGTAGGGCTCGACTCGGTACACCATCGCATCAGAAATGCCGCCGTGACCACCAGAAAAATACGAAATCGACCTGAACCTGGAAATTGACTTGACACATGGGGCGGTTCCCCGCAACGGCTGGACCTGTCGAGTTTGCCCGGAACTAAAGTCGCTCAGAACAGCCGGCCAATGGGTGAGCCGGTCCAAGTTTTTTCAAAATGGCGAAAACAAGATGGCCGCCATACAAAATTTAAACGCGAATATCTCAGAGGCCAGTCGAGATAGGTGGGTGGTGCTCGACCAAATGTCATTCAGAGTTGAGGGGGAAATCTGACTAAGCAATTTTTTTTCCAAGATGGCGGATTCAAAATGGCGGCCAAATTTTTTTTTAATCCGATCCGATTGAAATTTTGCATCCGGGCCTCTTCAAGGCCACAGATTAAAATGGCATACTTTATTTTTCGATTCCGCCATTTTCCAAGATGGCCGCCATACAAAGTAATTTCTGTACATTTGACCTGTTGTTTTGAGGAACCCATCAGAGGTGGGGTTCGATTCTATACACCGTCGCTTTAGAAATTTCATGTTAAGTACCAAAAAATGAAAAATTGACCTGAATGTGGAAACTGACCTGACACATGGGCCAGCTCTCCGCAACGACTTGCCCTATCGAGTTTGCCCGGAACAAAAGTCACTCAAAACAGCCAGCCAATAGGTAAATCAGTATTTTTTTTTCAAAATTGCAAAAACAAAATGGCCGCCATACAAAATTGAAACGCAAATATCTCAGAGGCCAGTCGCAACAGGTGGGTGGTGCTCAAACAAATATCGTTCAAAGTGAGCGGAGTAATTTAATGAACCTAATTTTTTTTCCAAAATGGCGGATTCAAAATGGCGGCCAAAGTTTCTTTTACTCCGATCCGATTGAAATTTTGCATCCGGGGCTCTTCGAGACCACAAATTCAAACGCCATACTTAATTTTTCGATTCCGCCATTTTCAAAGATGGCCGCCATACAAAGTAATGTCAGACTCATGGGCTCACTTGTGTTGTAAAGCAGCTTTTAGGAATAGGGTTCGACTTTATGTACCATCGCATAAGAAATTTTATCACAAGAACAAAAAAAATGCAAAACTGTCCTGAACGTAGAAACTGACCTGACACATGGGCCAGTTCTCTGCAACGACTTGCCCTATCGAGTTTGCCCGGAACTAAAGTCGCTCAGAACAGCCAGCCTATAGGTGAACCGGTAATTTTTTTGCAAAATTGCGAAAACAAGATGGCCGCCATACCAAATTGAAATATACTACAAATATTTGAAAGAAAAACAGGGTGGCAGGGTGACTCCGCGGGTCCCGCGGGGCCCGCGGCCCCCACGCGAATCGCTTTTCCTAATATGGCGGATTTGAAATTGCGGCCAAAGAATAAAGTAAAAAAAGGTCAGAAATATTTGAAAAAAAAAGCAGGCTGGCAGGGTGACTCCGCGGGTCCCGCGGGGCCCGCGGCCCCCACGCGAAACGCTTTTCCCGAGATGGCGGATTAGAAATTGCGGCCAAAGAATATACTAAAAAAGTTTACAAATATTTGAAAGAAAAACAGGGTGGTAGGGTGACTCCGCGGGTCCCGCGGGGCCCGCGGCCCCCACGCGAAACGCTTTTCCCAAGATGGCGGATTCGAAATTGCGGCCAAAGAATATAGTAGAAAAAGCTGGAAAAATTTGAAAAAAAAGCAGGCTGGCAGGGTACCCTCCGCGGGTCCCGTGGGGCCCGCGGCCCCCACGCGAATCGCTTTTCCCAAGATGGCGGATTCGAAATTGCGGACAAAGAACAAAGTAAAAAAAGGTCAGAAATATTTGAAAAAAAAAACAGGGTGGCAGGGTGACTCCGCGGTTCCCGCGGGGCCCGCGGCCCCCACGTGAAACGCTTTTCACAAGATGGCGGATTCGGAATTGCGACCAAACAATAAAGTAAAAAAAGGTCAGAAATATTTGAAAAATAACAGGGTGGCAGGGTGACTCCGCGGGTCCCGCGGGGCCCGCGGCCCCCACGCGAAACGCTTTTCCCGAGATGGCGGATTCGAAATTGCGGCCAAAGAATAAAGTAAAAAAAGGTCAGAAATATTTGATAAAGAACAGGGTGGCAGGGTGACTCCGCGGGTCCCGTGGGGCCCGCGGCCCCTACGCGAAACGCTTTTCACAAGATGGCGGATTCGAAATTGCGGCCTAAGAATAAAATAAAAAAGGTTAGGATTATTAAAACAAAACAGGGTGGCACGGGACCCTCCGCGGGCCCCTTGGGGCCCGCGGCCCCCACGCGAAATACTAGTTATTATAATATATATAGCTGAATACCCACTCACTGACTGACTCACTGACTGACATGCTGTTTTGAAGAACCCTTAAGAGGTAAGGCTCGACTCTATACACCATCGCATCAGAAATGCCGCCGTGACCACCAGAAAAATACGAAATCGACCTGAACGTGGAAATTGACTTGACACATGGGGCGGTTCTCCGCAACGGCTCGACCTATCGAGTTTGCCCGGAACTAAAGTCGCTCAGAACAGCCGGCCAATGGGTGAACCCGTCCAAGATTTTTCAAAATGGCGAAAACAAGATGGCCGCCATACAAAATTGAAACGCGAATATCTCAGAGGCCAGTCGCGATAGATGGGTGGTGCTCGACCAAATGTCATTCAGAGTTGAGGGGGAAATCTGATTATGCAATTTTTTTTCCAAGATGGCGGATTCAAAATGGCGGCCAAATTTTTTTTTGCTCCGATCCGATTGAAATTTTGCATCCGGGGATCTTTAGGGCCACAGATTCAAATGGCATACTTTATTTTTCGGTGCCGCCATTTTCCAAGATGGCCGCCATACAAAGTAATTTCTGTATTTTTGATCTGTTGTTTTGAGGAACCCATAAGAGGTGGGGTTCGGCTCTATACACTATCGCTTTGTAAATTTTATGATAAGTACCTAAAAAATGAAAAATCGACCTGAACGTGGAAACTGACCTGACACATTGGCCAGCTCTCCGAAACGACTTGCCCTATCGAGTTTGCTCCGAACAAAAGTCACTCAGAACAGCCAGCCAATAGGACAACCAGTATTTTTTTTTCAAAATTGCAAAAACAAAATGGCCGCCATACAAAATTGAAACGCAAATATCTCAGAGGCCAGTCGCAACAGGTGGGTGGTGCTCAAACAAATATCGTTCAAAGTGAGCGGAGTAATTAAATGAACCTAATTTTTTTTCCAAAATGGCGGATTCAAAATGGCGGCCAACGTTTCTTTTACTCCGATCCGATTGAAATTTTGCATCCGGGGCTGTTTGAGGCCACATATTCAAACGGCATAATAAATTTTTCGATTCCGCCATTTTCCAAGATGGCCGCCATACAAAGTAATGTCAGACTCATAGACTCACTTGTGTTGTATAGCAGCTTTTAGGAATAGGGTTCGACCTTATACACCATCGCATAAGAAATTTTATTACAAGTACAAAAAAAATGCAAAACTGTCCTGAACGTGGAAACTGACCTGACACATGGGCCAGTTCTCCGCAACGACTTGCCCTATCGAGTTTGCCCGAAACTAAAGTCGCTCAGAACAGCCAGCCTTTGGGTGAACCGGTATTTTTTTTACAAAATTGCTAAAACAAAATGGCCGCCATACAAAATTGAAACGCGGATATCTGTGGCCAGTAGAGATAGATGGGTTGTGCTCGACCAAGTGTCGTTCTAGGTGCAAAGAGTAATCTAATGAACCTAATTTTTTTACAAGGTGGCGGTTCAAAACGGCGGCCAAAGAATATAGTAGAAAAGTCTGGAAAAATTTGAAAAAAAAAACAGGCTGGCAGGGTATCCTCCGCGGGTCCCGTGGGGCCCGCGGCCCCATGCGAAATGCTTTTCCCAAGATGGCGGCCAAAGAATAAAATAAAAATAGGTTAGAATTTTTGGAACAAAAAACAGGACGGTAGGGTGTCCTCCGCGGGTCCCGTGGGGCCCGCGGCCCCCATGCGAAATGCTTTTCCCAAGATGGCGGCCAAATAATAAAGTAAAAATAGGTTAGAAATTTTTGAAAAAAAAACAGGACGGTAGGGTACCCTCCGCGGGTCCCGTGGGGCCCGCGGCCCCCATGCGAAATGCTTTTCCCAAGATAGCGGCCAAAAAATAAAGTAAAAATAGGTTAGAAATTTTTGAAAAAATAACAGGACGGTAGGGTACCCTCCGCGGGTCCCGTGGGGCCCGCGGCTCCCATGCGAAATGCTTTTCCCAAGATGGCGGCAAAAGAATAAAGTAAAAATAGGTTAGAAATTTTTGAAAAAAAATCAGGACGGTAGGGTACCCTCCGCGGGTCCCGTGGGGCCCGCGGCCCCCATGCGAAATGCTTTTCCCAAGATGGCGGCCAAAAAATAAAGTAAAAATAGGTTAGAAAAATTTGAAAAAATAACAGGACGGTAGGGTACCCTCCGCGGGTCCCGTGGGGCCCGCGGCCTCCATGCAAAATGCTTTTCCAAAGATGGCGGCCAAAGAATAAAGTGAAATAGGTGAGAAATATTTGAAAAAAAAACAGGGCGGTATAGTACGAATCACTTTTCGAAGGTGCCGGATTAAAAAGGCGGCCAAAGTATATAGAAAAAAAAAAAGATTAGGATATTTAAACAAAACAGGGTGGCACGGGACCTCCGCGGGGCCCTTGGGGCCCGCGGCCCCCACGCGAAATACTAGTTATAATATATATAGCTGAATACCCACTGACTCACTGACTCACTGACATGCTGTTTTGAAGAACCTGTAAGAGTTGAGGTTAGACTCTATACATTGTCGTATCAGAAATGCTCCCACGACCACCAGAAAAATACGAAATCGACCTGAACGTGGAAATTGACCTGACACATGGGACGGTTCTCAGCAACGGCTAGACCTGTCGAGTTTGCCCGGAACTAAAGTCGCTCAGAACAGCCAGCCAATGGGTGAGCCGGTCCAAGATTTTTCAAAATGGCGAAAACAAGATGGCCGCCATACAAAATTGAAACGCGAATATCTCAGAGGCCAGTCGAGATAGGTGGGTGGTGCTCGACCAAATGTCATTCAGAGTTGAGGGGGAAATCTGACTAAGTAATTTTTTTTCCAAGATGGCGGATTCAAAATGGCGTCCAAATTTTTTTTTACTCCGATCCGGTTGAAATTTTGCATCCGGGGCTCTTCGAGGCCACAGATTCTAATGGCATACTTTATTTTTCGATTCCGCCATTTTCCAAGATGGCCGCCATACAATGTAATTTCTGGAAATTTGACCTGTTGTTTTGAAGAGCCCATAAGAGATGGGGTTCGATTCTATACACCGTCGCTTTAAAAATTTCATGCTTAGTACCAAAAAATTAAAAATTGACCTGAATGTGGAAACTGACCTGACACATGGGCCAGCTCTCCGCAACGACTTGCCCTATCGAGTTTGCCCGGAACAAAGGTCACTCAGAACAGCCAGCCAATAGGATAACCAGTATTTTTTTTTCAAAATTGCAAATACAAAATGGCCGCCATACAAAATTGAAACGCAAATATCTCAGAGGCCAGTCGCAACAGGTGGGTGGTGCTCAAACAAATATCGTTCAAAGTGAGCGGAGTAATTAAATGAACCTATTTTTTTTTCCAAAATGGCGGATTCAAAATGGTGGCCAAAGTTTCTTTTACTCCGATCCGATTGAAATTTTGCATCCGGGGCTGTTTGAGGCCACATATTCCAACGGCATAATTAATTTTTCGATTCCGCCATTTTCCAACATGGCCGCCATACAAAGTAATGTCAGACTCATAGACTCACTTGTGTTGTATAGCAGCTTTTAGGAATAGGGTTCGACCTTATACACCATCGCATAAGAAATTTTATCACAAGTACAAAAAAAATGCAAAACTGTCCTGAACGTGGAAACTGACCTGACACATGGGCCAGTTCTCCGCAACGACTTGTCCTATCGAGTTTGCCCGAAACTAAAGTCGCTCAGAACAGCCAGCCTTTGGGTGAACCGGTATTTTTTTTTACAAAATTGCTAAAACAAAATGGCCGCCATACAAAATTGAAACGCAAATATCTCAGAGGCCAGTCGCAACAGGTGGGTGGTGCTCAAACAAATATCGTTCAAAGTGAGCGGAGTAATTTAATGAACCTAATTTTTTTTCCAAAATGGCGGATTCAAAATGGCGGCCAAAGTTTCTTTTACTCCGATCCAATTGAAATTTTGCATTCGGGGCTCTTCGAGACCACAAATTCAAACGCCATACTTAATTTTTCGATTCCGCCATTTTCAAAGATGGCCGCCATACAAAGTAATGTCAGACTCATGGGCTCACTTGTGTTGTAAAGCAGCTTTTAGGAATAGGGTTCGACTTTATACACCATCGCATAATAAATTTTATCACAAGAACAAAAAAAATGCAAAACTGTCCTGAACGTAGAAACTGACCTGACACATGGGCCAGTTCTCCGCAACGACTTGCCCCATCGAGTTTGCCCGGAACTAAAGTCGCTCAGAACAGCCTGCCTGTGGGTGAACCGGTAATTTTTTTGCAAAATTGCGAAAACAAGATGGCCGCCATACCAAATTGAAATATACTAAAAAAGGTTACAAATATTTGAAAGAAAAACAGGGTGGCAGGGTGACTCCGCGGGTCCCGCGGGGCCCGCGGCCCCCACGCGAAACGCTTTTCCCAAGATGGCGGATTCGAAATTGCGGCCAAAGAATATAGTAGAAAAAGCTGGAAAAATTTGAAAAAAAAGCAGGCTGGCAGGGTACCCTCCGCGGGTCCCGTGGGGCCCGCGGCCTCCATGCGAAATGCTGTTCCCAAGATGGCGGCCAAAGAATATACTAAAAAAGGTTAAAAATATTTGAAAGAAAAACAGGGTGGGAGGGTGACTCCGCGGGTCCCGTGGGGCCCGCGGCCCACACGCGATGTACTTTTTCCAAGGTGGCGGTTTCAAAACGGCAGCCAAAGAATATAGTAGAAAAAGCTGGAAAATTTTGAAAAAAAAGCAGGCTGGCAGGGTACCCTCCGCGGGTCCCGTGGGGCCCGCGGCCTCCATGCGAAATGCTGTTCCCAAGATGGCGGCCAAAGAATATACTAAAAAAGGTTACAAATATTTGAAAGAAAAACAGGGTGGCAGGGTGACTCCGCGGGTCCCGCGGGGCCCGCGGCCCCCACGCGAAACGCTTTTCCCAAGATCGCGGATTCGAAATTGCGGCCAAAGAATAAAGTAAAAAAAGGTCAGAAATATTTGAAAAAAAAAACAGGGTGGCAGGGTGACTCCGCGGGTCCTGCGGGGCCCGCGGCCCCCACGCGAAACGCTTTTCACAAGATGGCGGATTCGGAATTGCGGCCAAAAAATAAAGTAAAAAAAGGTTAGAAATATTTGAAAAATAACAGGGTGGCAGGGTGACTCCGCGGGTCCCGCGGGGCCCGCGGCCCCCACGCGAAACGCTTTTCACAAGATGGCGGATTCGAAATTGCGGCCTAAGAATAAAATAAAAAAGGTTAGGATTATTAAAACAAAACAGGGTGGCAGGGACCTCCGCGGGGCCCTTGGGGCCCGCGGCCCCCACGCGAAATACTAGTTATTATAATATATATAGCTGAATACCCACTCACTGACTCACTCACTGACTCACCCCAGAGTTGTTTGGAAGAACTGGTAAGAGGTGGGGTTTTACTCTATACATCTTCGTATCAAAAATGCTTGCCCGACCACCAGAAAAATACGAAATCGACCTGAACGTGGAAACTGACTTGACACATGGGGCGGTTCTCCGCAACGGCTCGGCCTATCGAGTTTGCCCGAAACTAAAAATGCTTAGAACAGCCAGCCAATGGGTAAGCCGGTCAAAGTTTTTTCAAAATGGCGAAAACAAGATGGCCGCCATACAAAATTGAAACGCGAATATCTCAGAAGCCAGTTGAGATAGACGGGTGGTGCTCGACCAAATGTCATTCAGAGTTGAGGGGGAAATCCGACTAAGTAATTTTTTTTCCAAGATGGCGGATTCAAAATGGCGGCTAAATTTTTTTTTTATCCGATCCGATTGAAATTTTGCATCCGGGGCTCTTCGAGGCCACAGATTCAAACGTCATACTTTATTTTTCGATTCCGCCATTTTCCAAGATGGCCGCCATACAAAGTAATTTCTGTTTCTTTCACCTGTTGTTTTGAGGAACCCATAAGAGGTGGGGTTCGACTTTATACACTATCGCATCAAAAATTTTATCAAAAATACAAGTAAAAGAAAAATTGACCTGAACGTGGAAACTGACTTGACACATGGGGCAGCTCTCCGCGACGGCTCGACCTATCAAGTTTGCCCGGAACAAAAGTCACTCAGAACAGCCAGTCAATAGGTGAACCAGTATTTTTTTTTCAAAATTGCAAAAACAAAATGGCCGCCATACAAAATTGAAACACCAATATCTCAGAGGCCAGTCGCAACAGGTGGGTGGTGCTCAAACAAATATCGTTCAAAGTGAGCGGAGTAATTTAATGAACCTAATTTTTTTTCCAAAATGGCGGATTCAAAATGGCAGCCAAAGTTTCTTTTACTCCGATCCGATTGAAATTTTGCATCCGGGGCTCTTCGAGACCACAAATTCAAACGCCATACTTAATTTTTCGATTCCGCCATTTTCCAAGATGGCCGCCATACAAAGTTATGTCAGACTCATAGACTCACTTGTGTTGTATAGCAGTTTTTAGAAATGCGGTTCGACTTTATATACGATTGCATAAGAAATTTTATCACAAGTACAAAAAAAATGCAAATCCGACCTTAACGTGGAAACTGACTTGACACATGGGCCAGCTCTCCGCAACGACTTGCCCTATGGAGCTTGCCTGGAACTAAAGTCGCTCAGAACAGCCAGCCTATGGGTGAACTGGTATTTTTTTTTCAAAATTGCGAAAACAAGATGGCCGCCATACAAAATTGAAACGCGAATATCTCAGAGGCCAGTCGAGATGGATGGGTTGTGCTCGACTAAGTGACATACAGGGTGGTAGGTTACCCTCCGCGGTCCCCGCGGGGGCCGCGGCCCCCACGCGAAATACTTTTTTCAAGATGGTGGTCTAAAAATGACGGCCAAAGAATGTAGTAAAAAACGTTAGAAATATTTGAAAAAAATACAGGGTGGTAGGTTACCCTCCGCGGTCCCCGCGGGGGCCGCGGCCCCCACGCGAAATACTTTTTCCAAGGTAGTGGTTTCAAAATGACGGCCAAAGAATGTAGTAATATTTGAAAATACAACAGGCTGGCAGGGTACCCTCCGCGGGTCCCGTGGGGCCCGCGGCCCCCATGTGAAGTACTTTTTCCAAGGTAGTAATATTTGAAAATACAACAGGCTGGCAGGGTACCCTCCGCGGGTCCCGTGGGGCCCGCGGCCCGCATGCGAAATGCTTTTCCCGAGAGGGCGGATTCGAAATTGCGGCCAAAGAATAAAGTAAAAAAAGGTCAGAAATATTTGAAAGAAAAACAGGGTGGCAGGGTGACTCCGCGGGTCCCGCGGGGCCCGCGGCCCCCACGCGAAACGCTTTTCCCGAGATGGCGGATTCGAAATTGCAGCCAAAGAATAAAGTAAAAAAAGGTCAGAAATATTTGAAAAATAACAGGGTGGCAGGGTGACTCCGCGGGTCCCGCGGCCCCCACGCGAAACGCTTTTCCCGAGATGGCGGATTCGAAATTGCGGCCAAAGAATAAAGTAAAAAAAGGTCAGAAATATTTGAAAAAAGAACAGGGTGGCAGGGTGACTCCGCGGGTCCCGCGGGGCCCGCGGCCCCCACGCGAAACGCTTTTCACAAGATGGCGGATTCGAAATTGCGGCCTAAGAATAAAATAAAAAAGGTTAGGATTATTAAAACAAAACAGGGTGGCACGGGACCTCCGCGGGGCCCTTGGGGCCCGCGGCCCCCACGCGAAATACTAGTTATAATATATATAGCTGAATACCCACTCACTGACTGACTCACTCATTGACATGCTGTTTTGAAGAACCCATAAGAGGTAAGGCTAGACTCTGTACATTGTCGTATTAGAAATGCCACCGTGACCACCAGAAAAATACGAAATCGACCTGAACGTGGAAATTAACCTGACACATGGGGCGGTTCTCCGCAACGGCTCGACCGATCGAGTTAGCCCGGAACTGAAGTCGCTCAGAACAGCCAGCCAATGGGTGAGCCGGTCAAAAAATTTTCAAAATGGCGAAAACAAGATGGCCGCCATACAAAATTGAAACGCGAATATCTCAGAGGCCAGTCGCGATAGATGGGTGGTGCTCGACCAAATGTCATTCAGAGTTGAGGGGGAAATCTGATTATGCAATTTTTTTTCCAAGATGGCGGATTCAAAATGGCGGCCAAATTTTTTTTTGCTCCGATCCGATTGAAATTTTGCATCCGGGGATCTTTAGGGCCACAGATTCAAATGGCATACTTTATTTTTCGGTGCCGCCATTTTCCAAGATGGCCGCCATACAAAGTAATTTCTGTATTTTTGATCTGTTGTTTTGAGGAACCCATAAGAGGTGGGGTTCGGCTCTATACACTATCGCTTTGTAAATTTTATGATAAGTACCTAAAAAATGAAAAATCGACCTGAACGTGGAAACTGACCTGACACATTGGCCAGCTCTCCGAAACGACTTGCCCTATCGAGTTTGCTCCGAACAAAAGTCACTCAGAACAGCCAGCCAATAGGACAACCAGTATTTTTTTTTCAAAATTGCAAAAACAAAATGGCCGCCATACAAAATTGAAACGCAAATATCTCAGAGGCCAGTCGCAACAGGTGGGTGGTGCTCAAACAAATATCGTTCAAAGTGAGCGGAGTAATTAAATGAACCTAATTTTTTTTCCAAAATGGCGGATTCAAAATGGCGGCCAACGTTTCTTTTACTCCGATCCGATTGAAATTTTGCATCCGGGGCTGTTTGAGGCCACATATTCAAACGGCATAATAAATTTTTCGATTCCGCCATTTTCCAAGATGGCCGCCATACAAAGTAATGTCAGACTCATAGACTCACTTGTGTTGTATAGCAGCTTTTAGGAATAGGGTTCGACCTTATACACCATCGCATAAGAAATTTTATTACAAGTACAAAAAAAATGCAAAACTGTCCTGAACGTGGAAACTGACCTGACACATGGGCCAGTTCTCCGCAACGACTTGCCCTATCGAGTTTGCCCGAAACTAAAGTCGCTCAGAACAGCCAGCCTTTGGGTGAACCGGTATTTTTTTTACAAAATTGCTAAAACAAAATGGCCGCCATACAAAATTGAAACGCGGATATCTGTGGCCAGTAGAGATAGATGGGTTGTGCTCGACCAAGTGTCGTTCTAGGTGCAAAGAGTAATCTAATGAACCTAATTTTTTTACAAGGTGGCGGTTCAAAACGGCGGCCAAAGAATATAGTAGAAAAGTCTGGAAAAATTTGAAAAAAAAAACAGGCTGGCAGGGTATCCTCCGCGGGTCCCGTGGGGCCCGCGGCCCCATGCGAAATGCTTTTCCCAAGATGGCGGCCAAAGAATAAAATAAAAATAGGTTAGAATTTTTGGAACAAAAAACAGGACGGTAGGGTGTCCTCCGCGGGTCCCGTGGGGCCCGCGGCCCCCATGCGAAATGCTTTTCCCAAGATGGCGGCCAAATAATAAAGTAAAAATAGGTTAGAAATTTTTGAAAAAAAAACAGGACGGTAGGGTACCCTCCGCGGGTCCCGTGGGGCCCGCGGCCCCCATGCGAAATGCTTTTCCCAAGATAGCGGCCAAAAAATAAAGTAAAAATAGGTTAGAAATTTTTGAAAAAATAACAGGACGGTAGGGTACCCTCCGCGGGTCCCGTGGGGCCCGCGGCTCCCATGCGAAATGCTTTTCCCAAGATGGCGGCAAAAGAATAAAGTAAAAATAGGTTAGAAATTTTTGAAAAAAAATCAGGACGGTAGGGTACCCTCCGCGGGTCCCGTGGGGCCCGCGGCCCCCATGCGAAATGCTTTTCCCAAGATGGCGGCCAAAAAATAAAGTAAAAATAGGTTAGAAAAATTTGAAAAAATAACAGGACGGTAGGGTACCCTCCGCGGGTCCCGTGGGGCCCGCGGCCTCCATGCAAAATGCTTTTCCAAAGATGGCGGCCAAAGAATAAAGTGAAATAGGTGAGAAATATTTGAAAAAAAAACAGGGCGGTATAGTACGAATCACTTTTCGAAGGTGCCGGATTAAAAAGGCGGCCAAAGTATATAGAAAAAAAAAAAGATTAGGATATTTAAACAAAACAGGGTGGCACGGGACCTCCGCGGGGCCCTTGGGGCCCGCGGCCCCCACGCGAAATACTAGTTATAATATATATAGCTGAATACCCACTCACTGACTGACTCACTGACTGACATGCTGTTTTGAAGAACCCGTAAGAGGTAAAGCTAGACTCTATACATTGTCGTATCAGAAATGCCACAGTGACCACCAGAAAAATACGAAATCGACCTGAACGTGGAAATTGACTTGACACATGGGGCGGTTCTCCGTGACGGCTCGACCTATCGAGTTTGCCCGGAACTAAAGTCGCTCAGAACAGCCAGCCAATGGGTGAGCCGGTCAAAGTTTTTTCAAAATGGCGAAAACAAGATGGCCGCCATACAAAATTGAAACGCGAATATCTCAGAGGCCAGTCGCGATAGATGGGTGGTGCTCGACCAAATGTCATTCAGAGTTGAGGGGGAAATCTGACTAAGCAATTATTTTTCCAAGATGGCGGATTCAAAATGGCGTCCAAATTTTTTTTTACTCCGATCCGGTTGAAATTTTGCATTCGGGGCTCATTGAGGCCACAGATTCAAATGGCATACTTTATTTTTCGATTCCGCCATTTTCCAAGATGGCCGCCATACTAAGTAATTTCTGTATATTTGAACTGTTGTTTTGAAGAGCCTATAAGAGGTGGGGTTCGGCTCTATACACTATTGCATTATAAATTATATTAAAAGTACTTAAAAAATGAAAAATCGGCCTGAACGTGGAAACTGACTTGACACATGGGCCAGCTCTCCGCAACGACTTGCTTTATCGAGTTTGCCCGGAACAAAAGTCGCTCAGAACAGCCAGCTAATAGGTGAACCGGTATTTTTTTTCAAAATTGCAAAAACAAGATGGCCGCCATACAAAATTGAAACGCGAATATCTCAGAGGCCAATCGCAATAGGTGGATGGTGCTCGACCAAATGTTGTTCAAGGTGGGAGTAGTAATCTGATGACCCAAATTTTTTTCCAAGATGGCGGATTCAAAATGGCGGCCAAATTTTTTTTGAGTCCGTTCTGACTAAAATTTTGCATCAGCGCCTCTTCAGGGCCATAGATTCTGATGCTAGAATTTATTTTTCGATTCCGCCATTTTCCAAGATGGCCGCCATACAAAGTTATGTCAGACTCATAGACTCACCTGTGTTGTATAGCAGCTTTTACACCATCGCATAAGAAATTTGATCACAAGAACAAAAAAAATGCAAAACTGTCCTGAACGTAGAAACTGACCTGACACATGGGCCAGTTCTCCGCAACGACTTGCCCCATCGAGTTTGCCCGGAACTAAAGTCGCTCAGAACAGCCAGCCTATGGGTGAACCGGTAATTTTTTTTCAAAATTGCAAAAACAAGATGGCCGCCATACAAAATTGAAACGCGAATATCTCAGTGGCCAGTCGAGATAGATGGATTGTGCTCGACCAAGTGTCGTTCTAGGTGGGATGAGCAATCTAATGAACCTAATTTTTTCCAAGGTGGTGGATTCAAAATGGCGGCCAAAGAATATAGTAAAAAAGTATAGAAATATTTTAAAAAGAAACAGGCTGGTAGGTTATCCTCCGCGGGCCCCGCGGGGTCCGCGGCACCCACGCGAAGTACTTTTTCCAAGGTGGCGATTTCAAAACGGCGGCCAAAGAATATAGTAAAAAAGGTCAGAAATATTTGAAAAAAAAACAGGGTGGTAGGGAACCCTCCGCGGGTCCCGTGGGGCCCGCGGCCCCCATGCGAAATGCTTTTCCAAAGATGGCGGCCAAAGAATAAAGTAAAAAAGATTAGAAATATTTGAAAAAAAAACAGGCTGGCAGGGTATACTCCGCGGGTCCCGCGGGGCCCGCGGCCCCATGCGAAATGCTTTTCCCAAGATGGCAGCCAAAGAATATAGTAAAAATAGGTTAGAAATATTTGAAAAAAAACAGGGCGGTAGGGTATGAATCACTGTTTCCAAGGTGGCGGTTTCAAAAAGGCGGCCAAAGTATATAGTAAAAAAAACAAAAGTTAGGATTATTTAAACTAAACAGGAAGGCACGGGACCTCCGCGGGGCCCTTGGGGCCCGCGGCCCCCACGCGAAATACTAGTTATAATATATATAGCTGAATACCCACTCACTCACTGACTCACTCACCCCAGAGTTGTTTGGAGGAACCGGTAAGAGGTGGGGTTCGACTCTATACTTTGTCGTATCAAAAATGCTTGCCCGACCACCAGAAAAATACGAAATCGACCTGAACGTGGAAATTGACTTGACACATGGGGCGGTTCTCCATAACAGCTCAACCTATCGAGTTTGCCCGGAACTAAAGTCGCTCAGAACAGCTAGCCAATGGGTGAGCCGGTCAAAGTTTTTTCAAAATGGCGAAAACAAGATGGCCGCCATACAAAATTGAAACGTGAATATCTCAGAGGCCAGTCGAGATAGGTGGGTGGTGCTCGACCAAATGTCATTCAGAGTTGAGGGGGAAATCTGACCAAGTAATTTTTTTTCCAAGATGGCGGATTCAAAATGGCGGCTAAATTTTTTTTTTATCCGATCCGATTGAAATTTTGCATCCGGGGCTCTTTGAGGCCACAGATTCTAATGGCATACTTTATTTTTCGATTCCGCCATTTTCCAAGATGGCCGCCATACAAAGTAATTTCTGTATCTTTGACCTGTTGTTTTGAAGAGCCCATAATAGGTGGGGTTCGATTCTATACACCAACGCTTTAGAAATTTCATGATAAGTACCAAAAAATGAAAAATTGACCTGAATGTGGAAACTGACCTGACACATGGGCCAGCTCTCCGCAACGACTTGCCCTATCGAGTTTGCCCGGAACAAAAGTCACTCAGAACAGCCAGTCAATAGGTGAACCAGTATTTTTTTTTCAAAATTGCAAAAACAAAATGGCCGCCATACAAAATTGAAACGCCAATATCTCAGAGGCCAGTCGCAACAGGTGGGTGGTGCTCAAACAAATATCGTTCAAAGTGAGCGGAGTAATTTAATGAACCAAATTTTTTTTCCAAAATGGCGGATTCAAAATGGCGGCCAAAGTTTCTTTTACTCCGATCCGATTGAAATTTTGCATCCGGGGCTCTTCAAGACTACAAATTCAAACGCCATACTTAATTTTTCGATTCCGCCATTTTCAAAGATGGCCGCCATACAAAGTAATGTCAGACTCATGGGCTCACTTGTGTTGTAAAGCAGCTTTTAGGAATAGGGTTCGACTTTATACACCATCGCGTAAGAAATTTTATCACAAGAACAAAAAAAATGCAAAACTGTCCTGAACGTAGAAACTGACCTGACACATGGGCCAGTTCTCCGCAAAGACTTGCCCCATCGAGTTTGCCCGGAACTAAAGTCGCTCAGAACAGCCAGCCTATGGGTGAACCGGTAATTTTTTTGCAAAATTGCGAAAACAAGATGGCCGCCATACCAAATTGAATAAAGTTAAAAAATGGTTAGATATATTTGAAAAAAAAACACAGGGTGCCAGGAAACCCTCCGCGGGTCCCGTGGGGCCCGCGGCCCACACGCGAAGTACTTTTTCCAAGGTGGCGGTTTCAAAACGGCGGCCAAAGAATATAGTAAAAACGGCAAGAAATATTTGAAAAAGAAAAACAGGCTGGCAGGTTACCCTCCGCGGGTCCCGTGGGGCCCGCGGCCTCCATGCGAAAAAATGTTCCCAAGATGGCGGCCAAAGAATAAAGTAAAAAGACGGTTAGATATATTTGAAAAAAAAACAGGATGGTAAGGTACCCTCCTCAGGTCCCGCGGCCCCCATGCGAAATGCTTTTCCAACGATGGCGGCCAAAGAATAAATTAAAATAGACGAGAAATATTTGAAAAAAAAAACAGGGCGGTATAGTACGAATCACTTTTCGAAGGTGCCGGTTTCAAAAAGGCGGCCCAAGTATAAAGTAACAAAAAAAAAAGGTTATGATTATTAAAACAAAACAGGGTGGCACGGGACCTCCGCGGGGCCCTTGGGGCCCGCGGCCCCCACGCGAAATACTAGTTATAATATATATAGCTGAATACCCACTCACTGACTGACTCACTCATTGACATGCTGTTTTGAAGAACCCATAAGAGGTAAGGCTAGACTCTGTACATTGTCGTATTAGAAATGCCACCGTGACCACCAGAAAAATACGAAATCGACCTGAACGTGGAAATTAACCTGACACATGGGGCGGTTCTCCGCAACGGCTCGACCGATCGAGTTAGCCCGGAACTGAAGTCGCTCAGAACAGCCAGCCAATGGGTGAGCCGGTCAAAAAATTTTCAAAATGGCGAAAACAAGATGGCCGCCATACAAAATTGAAACGCGAATATCTCAGAGGCCAGTCGCGATAGATGGGTGGTGCTTGACCAAATGTCATTCAGAGTTGAGGGGGAAATCTGATTATGCAATTTTTTTTCCAAGATGGCGGATTCAAAATGGCGGCCAAATTTTTTTTTGCTCCGATCCGATTGAAATTTTGCATCCGGGGATCTTTAGGGCCACAGATTCAAATGGCATACTTTATTTTTCGGTGCCGCCATTTTCCAAGATGGCCGCCATACAAAGTAATTTCTGTATCTTTGATCTGTTGTTTTGAGGAACCCATAAGAGGTGGGGTTCGGCTCTATACACTATCGCTTTGTAAACTTTATGATAAGTACCTAAAAAATGAAAAATCGACCTGAACGTGGAAACTGACCTGACACATTGGCCAGTTCTCCGAAACGACTTGCCCTATCGAGTTTGCTCCGAACAAAAGTCACTCAGAACAGCCAGCCAATAGGACAACCAGTATTTTTTTTTCAAAATTGCAAAAACAAAATGGCCGCCATACAAAATTGAAACGCAAATATCTCAGAGGCCAGTCGCAACAGGTGGGTGGTGCTCAAACAAATATCGTTCAAAGTGAGCGGAGTAATTAAATGAACCTAATTTTTTTTCCAAAATGGCGGATTCAAAATGGCGGCCAACGTTTCTTTTACTCCGATCCGATTGAAATTTTGCATCCGGGGCTGTTTGAGGCCACATATTCAAACGGCATAATTAATTTTTCGATTCCGCCATTTTCCAAGATGGCCGCCATACAAAGTAATGTCAGACTCATAGACTCACTTGTGTTGTATAGCAGCTTTTAGGAATAGGGTTCGACCTTATACACCATCGCATAAGAAATTTTATTACAAGTACAAAAAAAATGCAAAACTGTCCTGAACGTGGAAACTGACCTGACACATGGGCCAGTTCTCCGCAACGACTTGCCCTATCGAGTTTGCCCGAAACTAAAGTCGCTCAGAACAGCCAGCCTTTGGGTGAACCGGTATTTTTTTTACAAAATTGCTAAAACAAAATGGCCGCCATACAAAATTGAAACGCGGATATCTGTGGCCAGTAGAGATAGATGGGTTGTGCTCGACCAAGTGTCGTTCTAGGTGCAAAGAGTAATCTAATGAACCTAATTTTTTTACAAGGTGGCGGTTCAAAACGGCGGCCAAAGAATATAGTAGAAAAGTCTGGAAAAATTTGAAAAAAAAACAGGCTGGCAGGGTATCCTCCGCGGGCCCCGTGGGGCCCGCGGCCCCATGCGAAATGCTTTTCCCAAGATGGCGGCCAAAGAATAAAATAAAAATAGGTTAGAATTTTTGGAACAAAAAACAGGACGGTAGGGTGTCCTCCGCGGGTCCCGTGGGGCCCGCGGCCCCCATGCGAAATGCTTTTCCCAAGATGGCGGCCAAAGAATAAAGTAAAAATAGGTTAGAAATTTTTGAAAAAAAAACAGGACGGTAGGGTACCCTCCGCGGGTCCCGTGGGGCCCGCGGCCCCCATGCGAAATGCTTTTCCCAAGATGGCGGCCAAAAAATAAAGTAAAAATAGGTTAGAAATTTTTGAAAAAATAACAGGACGGTAGGGTACCCTCCGCGGGTCCCGTGGGGCCCGCGGCTCCCATGCGAAATGCTTTTCCCAAGATGGCGGCAAAAGAATAAAGTAAAAATAGGTTAGAAATTTTTGAAAAAAAATCAGGACGGTAGGGTACCCTCCGCGGGTCCCGTGGGGCCCGCGGCCCCCATGCGAAATGCTTTTCCCAAGATGGCGGCCAAAAAATAAAGTAAAAATAGGTTAGAAAAATTTGAAAAAATAACAGGACGGTAGGGTACCCTCCGCGGGTCCCGTGGGGCCCGCGGCCTCCATGCAAAATGCTTTTCCAAAGATGGCGGCCAAAGAATAAAGTGAAATAGGTGAGAAATATTTGAAAAAAAAACCGGGCGGTATAGTACGAATCACTTTTCGAAGGTGCCGGATTAAAAAGGCGGCCAAAGTATATAGAAAAAAAAAAAAGATTAGGATATTTAAACAAAACAGGGTGGCACGGGACCTCCGCGGGGCCCTTGGGGCCCGCGGCCCCCACGCGAAATACTAGTTATTATAATATATATAGCTGAACACCCACTCACTCACTGACTCACTGACTGACTGACATGCTGTTTTGAAGAACCCATAAGAGGTGAGGTCAGACTCTATACATTGTCGTATCAGAAATGCCTCCACGACCACCAGAAAAATACGAAATCGACCTGAACGTGGAAATTGACTTGACACATGGGGCGGTTCTCCGCAAGGGCTCGACCTATCGAGTTTGTCCGGAACCAAAGTCGCTCAGAACAGCCGGCCAATGGGTGAGCTGGTCAAAGTTTTTTCAAAATGGCGAAAACAAGATGGCCGCCATACAAAATTGAAACGCGAATATCTCAGAGGCCAGTCGAGATAGATGGGTGGTGCTCGACCAAATGTCATTCAGAGTTGAGGGGGAAATCTGACTATGCAATTTTTTTTCCAAGATGGCGGATTCAAAATGGCGGCCAAATTTTTTTTTGCTCCGATCCGATTGAAATTTTGCATCCGGGGCTCTTTTAGGCCACAGATTCCAAGCGCATACTTTATTTTTCGATTCCGCCATTTTCCAAGATGGCCGCCATACAAAGTAATTTCTGTATCTTTGACCTGTTGTTTTGAAGAGCCCATAAGAGATGGGGTTCGATTCTATACACCGTCGCTTTAAAAATGTTATGCTTAGTAAAAAAAAATGAAAAATTGACCTGAATGTGGAAACTGACCTGACACATGGGCCAGCTCTCCGCAAGGACTTGCCCTATCGAGTTTGCCCGGAACAAAAGTCACTCAGAACAGCCAGCCAATAGGTGAAACAGTATTTTTTTTTTTAAATTGCAAAAACAAAATGGCCGCCATACAAAATTGAAACGCAAATATCTCAGAGGCCAGTCGCAACAGGTGGGTGGTGCTCAAACAAATATCGTTCAAAGTGAGCGGAGTAATTTAATGAACCTAATTTTTTTTCCAAAATGGCGGATTCAAAATGGCGGCCAAAGTTTCTTTTACTCCGATCCGATTGAAATTTTGCATCCGGGGCTCTTCGAGACCACAAATTCAAACGCCATACTTAATTTTTCGATTCCGCCATTTTCCAAGATGGCCGCCATACAAAGTAATGTCAGACTCACAGACTTATTTGTGTTGTATAGCAGCTTTTAGGAATAGGGTTCGACTTTATACACCATCGCATAAGAAATTTTATCACAAGAACAAAAAAAATGCAAAACTGTCCTGAACGTAGAAACTGACCTGACACATGGGCCAGTTCTCCGCAACGACTTGCCCCATCGAGTTTGCCCGGAACTAAAGTCGCTCAGAACAGCCAGCCTATGGGTGAACCGGTAATTTTATTTCAAAATTGCAAAAACAAGATGGCCGCCATACAAAATTGAAACGCGAATATCTCAGTGGCCAGTCGAGATAGATGGATTGTGCTCGACCAAGTGTCGTTCTAGGTGGGATGAGCAATCTAATGAACCTAATTTTTTCCAAGGTGGTGGATTCAAAATGGCGGCCAAAGAATATAGTAAAAAAGTATAGAAATATTTTAAAAAGAAACAGGCTGGTAGGTTATCCTCCGCGGGCCCCGCGGGGTCCGCGGCACCCACGCGAAGTACTTTTTCCAAGGTGGCGATTTCAAAACGGTAGCCAAAGAATATAGTAAAAAAGGTCAGAAATATTTGAAAAAAAAACAGGGTGGTAGGGAACCCTCCGCGGGTCCCGTGGGGCCCGCGGCCCCCATGCGAAATGCTTTTCCAAAGATGGCGGCCAAAGAATAAAGTAAAAAAGATTAGAAATATTTGAAAAAAAAACAGGCTGGCAGGGTATACTCCGCGGGTCCCGCGGGGCCCGCGGCCCCATGCGAAATGCTTTTCCCAAGATGGCAGCCAAAGAATATAGTAAAAATAGGTTAGAAATATTTGAAAAAAAACAGGGCGGTAGGGTATGAATCACTGTTTCCAAGGTGGCGGTTTCAAAAAGGCGGCCAAAGTATATAGTAAAAAAAACAAAAGTTAGGATTATTTAAACTAAACAGGAAGGCACGGGACCTCCGCGGGGCCCTTGGGGCCCGCGGCCCCCACGCGAAATACTAGTTATAATATATATAGCTGAATACCCACTGACTCACTCACTCACTGACATGCTGTTTTGAAGAACCCACAAGAGGTAGGGCTCGACTCGGTACACCATCGCATCAGAAATGCCGCCGTGACCACCAGAAAAATACGAAATCGACCTGAACGTGGAAATTGACTTGGCACATGGGGCGGTTCTCCGCGACGGCTCGAGCTGTCGAGTTTGCCCGGAACTAAAGTCGCTCAGAACAGCCAGCCAATAGGTGAGCCGGTCAAAGTTTTTTCAAAATGGCGAAAACAAGATGGCCGCCATACAAAATTAAAACGCGAGTATCTCAGAGGCCAGTCGAGATAGGTGGGTGGTGCTCGACCAAATGTCATTCAGAGTTGAGGGGGAAATCTGACTATGCAATTTTTTTTCCAAGATGGCGGATTCAAAATGGCGGCCAAATTTTTTTTTGCTCCGATCCGATTGAAATTTTGCATCCGGGGCTCTTCTAGGCCACAGATTCCAACCGCATACTTTATTTTTCGATTCCGCCATTTTCCAAGATGGCCGCCATACAAAGTAATTTCTGTATCTTTGACCTGTTGTTTTGAAGAGCCCATAAGAGGTGGGGTTCGATTCTATACACCGTCGCATTAGAAATTTCATGCTCAGTACCAAAAAATGAAAAATTGACCTGAATGTGGAAACTGACCTGACACATGGGCCAGCTCTCCGCAACGACTTGCCCTATCGAGTTTGCCCGGAACAAAAGTCACTCAGAACAGCCAGCCAATAGGTGAACCAGTATTTTTTTTTCAAAATTGCAAAAACAAAATGGCCGCCATACAAAATTGAAACGCAAATATCTCAGAGGCCAGTCGCAACAGGTGGGTGGTGCTCAAACAAATATCGTTCAAAGTGAGCGGAGTAATTTAATGAACCTAATTTTTTTTCCAAAATGGCGGATTCAAAATGGCGGCCAAAGTTTCTTTTACTCCGATCCGATTGAAATTTTGCATCCGGGGCTCTTCGAGACCACAAATTCAAACGCCATACTTAATTTTTCGATTCCGCCATTTTCAAAGATGGCCGCCATACAAAGTAATGTCAGACTCATGGGCTCACTTGTGTTGTAAAGCAGCTTTTAGGAATAGGGTTCGACTTTATACACCATCGCATAAGAAATTTTATCACAAGAACAAAAAAAATGCAAAACTGTCCTGAACGTAGAAACTGACCTGACACATGGGCCAGTTCTCCGCAACGACTTGCCCTATCGAGTTTGCCCGGAACTAAAGTCGCTCAGAACAGCCAGCCTATGGGTGAACCGGTATTTTTTTTTACAAAATTGCGAAAACAAGATGGCCGCAATACAAAATTGAAACGCGAATATCTCAAAGGCCAGTCGAGATGGATGGGTTGTGCTCGACTAAGTGACATACAGGGTGGTAGGTTACCTTCCGCGGTCCCCGCGGGGGCCGCGGCCCCCACGCGAAATACTTTTTCCAAGATGGTGGTTTCAAAATGAAGGCCAAAGAATTTAGTAAAAAACGTTAGAAATATTTGAAAAAAAATACAGGGTGGTAGGTTACCCTCCGCGGTCCCCGCGGGGGCCGCGGCCCCCACGCGAAATACTTTTTCCAAGGTAGTGGTTTCAAAATGACGGCCAAAGAATGTAGTAATATTTGAAAATACAATAGGCTGGCAGGGTACCCTCCGCGGGTCCCGTGGGGCCCGCGGCCCCCATACGAAGTACTTTTTCCAAGGTTGTGGTTTCAAAATGATGGCCAAAGAATGTAGTAAAAAAGGTTAGAAATATTTGAAAAAAATACAGGGTGGTAGGTTACCCTCGCGGTCCCCGCGGGGGCCGCGGCCTCCACGCGAAATACTTTTTCCAAGGTAGTGGTTTTAAAATGATGGCCAAAGAATGTAGTAAAAAAGGTTAGAAATATTTGAAAAAATACAGGGTGGTAGGTTACCCTCCGCTGTCCCCGCGGGGGCCGCGGCCCCTACGCGAAATACTTTTTCCAAGGTAGTGGTTTCAAAATGACGGCCAAAGAATGTAGTAATATTTGAAAATACAATAGGCTGGCAGGGTACCCTCCGCGGGTCCCGTGGGGCCCGCGGCCCCCATACGAAGTACTTTTTCCAAGGTAGTGGTTTCAAAATGACGGCTATAGAATGTAGTAATATTTAAAAATACAACAGGCTGGCAGGGTACCCTCCGCGGGTCCCGTGGGGCCCGCGGCCCCCATGCGAAATGCTTTTTCTAAGATGGCGGCCATAGAATATAGTAAAAAAGGCTGGAAATATTTGAAAAAACAGCAGGCTGGCAGGGTACCCTCCGCGGGTCCCGTGGGGCCCGCGGCCCGCATGCGAATTGCTTTTCCCGAGAGGGCAGCCAAAGAATAAAGTAAAAATAGGTTTTAAATATTTGAAAAACAACAGGATGGCAGGGTACCCTTCGCGGCCTCCACGCGAAATACTTTTTCCAAGATGGCGGATACAAAATGGCGGCCAAATATGATAGTAAAAAATGGTAAAAATATTTGAGAAAAAAACTGGGTGGCAGGGTATCCTCCGCGGCCCCCACGCAGAATACTTTATCCATGGTGCCGGTTTCAAAAAGGCGGCCAAACTATATAGTAAAAAAAAAGGTTAGGATTATTAAAACAAAACAGGGTGGCAGGGACCTCCGCGGGGCCCTTGGGGCCCGCGGCCCCCACGCGAAATACTAGTCTATATATATATAATTCAAAGGTGACTGACTGACTGACTGACTGACTGACTGACATAGTGATCTATCAACGCACAGCCCAAACCACTGGACGGATCGGACTGAAATTTGGCATGCAGGTAGATCTTATGACGTAGGCATCCGCTAAGAAAGGATTTTTGGAAATTCCCACGGGATAAGGAAAAAACGGGAATTATATATTCGATTCCGAGTGACGCTATCTCAGTAACTATAATAAGTAGACTCTTCAAATCTGATACAAAAGTAGGTGATTACAAAACTAAGAAACTAATTCCAGGATTTTTGGAAATTCCCACGGGATAAGGAAAAAAATTGGATTTATATATACAGTTTAACGAAATCCTATGAACTATAATTACTAGACTCTTCAAATTTGGCATAGAAGTAGGTGATTATAATAGTAAAATATTTTTTTAATGCTTTTTGGAAATTCCCACGGGATAAAAACAGGATTTATGTATTCAGTTCTACGGGATCGATTTTTCGTTTTACTGGTCGTATAAAATTGAAATTTGGCCTTCAATTTCCTTTGGGGAGTGTAGGGGAGCGCTACAAAAGGATTTCCCGAAATTCCCACGGGAACGGGAAAAACGGGACTTTTCGTTTTCTGGTTGCAGAAAGCTGAAATTCGGCATGTAGGTTGCTTCGGGAGTGTAGAGGAGCATTAAGAGAGTACTTTCCAAATTTCCCACGGGAACGGGGAAAAAACAGGATTTTACGTTTTACTGGTCGTAGAAAGCTGAAATTTGGCAAGTGGGTTCCTTAGGGAGTGTAGAGGAGCATTATGAGATAATTTCCCAAAATTCTTCTTCTTCGTTCCCGTAAGAATTTCGGGAAATGCTTTATTTGGCGAAATTCTTACGAAAACGGGAAAAACGAAAAGCGGGGAAAAGTAGAAATTTATCACGTAGGTTTATTTGGGAGTGTAGGGGAACACTAAGAAAGGATTTTTCGAAAAGCCCACAGGGACGGGAAAAAACCGGATTTTACGTTTCCAGACGAAACAGCGGAAGAAAGAGACTTAACATTTATAACGTGTGTTTCTTTAAAGGCTTTAAGTGTACTCCGAAAGCACTCCCCAAAATTTCCACGGGAACGGAAAAAACTTATTTTTTCATTTTACATCTTAGCGCGTACGAAGTCGCGGGCAAAAGCTATTTAGGATGTATTTTAGGACAGCCCTATAGGTTAGGTTAGGTTTTTTTTATAAAAATCCTGCAATATTTACAGTTTCAGAAAAATTAAGGCAGCGGGGCAATGCGGGGGGCTTGCTTGCATGCTTGCTTGAGTCCTTGCTTTGCATGCTTGATTGCATACTTGCTTTCATGCATGCTTGCATGCTTGCTTGCATGGGTGCTTACTTGCATGCATGCTTGCTTGCACGCTTGCTTACTTGCATGCATGCTTGCTTGCATGGGTGCTTACTTGCATGCATGCTTGCTTGCACGCTTGCTTTGCATGCTTGCTTGCCTGCTTGCATGCCTGCTTGCATGCATGCTTGCATGCTTGCTTGCATGGGTGCTTACTTGCATGCATGCTTGCTTGCATGCTTGCTTGCCTGCTTGCATGCCTGCTTGCATGTCTGCTTGCATGCCTCCTTGCATGTCTGCTTGCATGCCTGCTTGCATGTCTGCTTGCATGCCTGCTTGCATGCCTGCTTGCATGCCTGCTTGCATGCCTGCTTGCATACTTGCATGTATGCTTGAAAGCTTGCAGGTTTGGTTGCTCGCTTGCTTAATTGCTAGCTTCTTTGAAATGCTCATGGTTCACGCGTGCGAAGCCGCGGGCAAAAGCTAGTTAATAATAAATATTTTTTCGCTGTTTGATAATTCGTGAATTTAGACAGAATCCCAATCGCCTTCGTTCGGCTGGCTATAAAAAAAACGGCTTTGTCTATGGTTTTGTTAGATTTGACAGTGACACGTGACAGTTGCCATAGCCAAACTTTTTTTTTTCATTTTTGTGGCAAACATTCGATGCTGGATTCTGTCTAAAAACCCGGTCGTTCGGTCAAACAAAGGTTCAAAGTACTTTTACAAAAATATCTGCAATCATAAAGTATTTTTGAAATCGGACAAGATAAATCGGATAATTGATGGTTTTCCTCGAAATGGTTTTCGAATTGGAGCATACTAAAAAAAATGAAGAATGCCAATTACGATAATCCCTACTTCCCTACTAATATTATAAATGCGAATGTAAGTTTGTTTGTTACGGTTTCACGCGAAAACTACTCAACCGATCATCATTAAATTTTGTACACATGTTCTTGGAGGTATTAGAAGTAACATAGGATACTTTTCATTAATATATATATATTTTATGTCGTCACTCTGACGTTATCTGCGCGGACGAAGTCGCGGGCAAAAGCCATTAAACATAATTTTCGGGATCTCGTTAAAAAAAAATTACAGTATCCGGTCTCCAACTTATTTCGCTGTCATATTGGTTGTCTGGTAGAGATCGCTATTAAGCGATAAGACCGACTATTGTCTACTTTCTTTGTTTCTGTATTGTTTTGTACCGATTTCTGGTGTAGAATAAAGAGTATTTGTATCGTATTGTAGTTACTTGCCGACCCCTGGTTTAAAGTTCTAGCTACCAAGTTGTTCGCCATACCTGCTGGTTCCAAGCCAGCGCCTGCACGTGGTCCAGTGGCTGGCTCTTGGTGCCAGGCGCCATGGGCTGGCCGGTGTTGTTGAGGTCCCATATGAAGATCTCGCTCTCCGACGCCCCTGACGCGAGCAGGTTCTTCTGATACGGGTTTATGTCCAGCGCTGTCACGTGATCTGACAAGGGAATCATTGAATGCCATGAAGTAAATGTGTAGTGTTTTTTTTTTGCTGTGTGGTTACAAATGCGTTGCCAGCCCTTATTTTAGGGTTCCTTACCTCAAAAGGAAAAAGCGGAACCCTTATCCATCCTTCCTTATCCATCTTTCCATTCATCCTTATTCGTCTTATCTTCTTCCATGCTGGTCTGGGAGTAATGGGATGGAAAAAGGGAATCAAAATAGTAATTTGTTGCTAGCCACATCGCCTATAACACGATTCCTAATATTTTCGCCCATTCGCTCGATGGGCTTTTACCATCTGCGCGGGAAGAGAAGCAACTGGTAAATTCTATGTTTTTTCTTTGCTCCCAGACCAGCACGGAAGATACACATAACAAGCACGAAATATTTGTCAGTCAGTAAAAATAAAACATTCTCAACTAATCAATTCACAATAAGCGGGGCACAGTTATCTCTGGACTGCACAGAGGTCCGTCAAACAATGTCCAAGGAAATCTAACATTTCGAACAGAGGTATAATTAGAGCTTAATTGATTGAACGAATGAATATTTATTCGCAGTAAATGTTGTAGAAAAATGAGGTTATAGTTATTCTAGTTTCAAATCAAGAAAAGTTCACACTCGTCCTTACGAAATTTCCAAAGGGCAATGAATAAATCCGAAACATGTCTGGCATTTCTAAATTATAACTTCGTTCGCAAAAATTTCACTAGTCACTCACTATTGTGCTTATTACTGCTTCCTAGCAGCGGGTTCTCAGCCTTCTGCAGCAGCCGGTCGGAGCTGTAGAACTCCAGTAGGCCACCATCGCAGCCACCTACGATCACGCCCGCTCCGGACCATACTAACTTTTGAAATCTGAAACGGACTCACATTGAGCAAATCATTACTGATAGACTCTGTTCACCAAAGGACGAAGCAGAGTGAGAAATACACTGCTAGGCACTGGCCTCTCAGATGATAGCTACGGTTCTTACACAGGTCCAGTGCTGATTGGGAACTACTACTTTTGCGGGTGGTAGGGCCTTGTGCAAGGTCCGTCCGGATCGCTACCACCATCTTACTCGCTAATCCTGCCGCTAAGTAGCAGTGCTTGCACTGCTGTGTTCCGGTGTGGAGAGTAAGACAGCCGGGGAAATTACGGGCACAAGAGGCATTTCATCTTAGTCCTCTAGGTTGGCAACGCATCTGCAATCCCTCCGGGGTAGCGGGTGTCTATGGGCAGTGGTGATCACTTACCATTCAGGTGACCCACTTGCTCGTTTGCCTTCCTATTCATATAAAAAAAAAAAAAAAAACTATATTGAAATGCTTCACAGTTTCCTTCGCCGAAAAGCTCCGTAAAACTCAGAGGTGCAAGTCCTGGCTCCAATCCGCGTATGTATAAATATAATTTATATCGGCATACTTTTGTTGTGTTGATGTCAGCTCTTGTACTGCTGCACTAATTCAAAAAGACGTGTCCAAAAAATTATTTGTTTTTTTACATTTTTGGACAGATCAGACATCAATCTATCATACTGCCATCCTAATTCAAAAGGACACATATCCTGTCTCTTATCTGTCCAATACATACACAAATCACATCAATATCCCTTACGGGGTAGACAGAGCCTGAGGTAACAAAACCTAAAAGCTTTAGCATGATTCTAGGCGTATAGGTGGAAAAAGAATGAAAATAGTGATGGATTGCTATCCGCATCGCCTTTAACATGATTCCAAAGAATTTTGCCCATTCCCTCAATGGGATTTTACCATCTGAGCGGGACGAGAAGCAACTGGTACATTCTGTTTTTCCTTTGCTCCCAGACCAGAATGGAAGTGATGCAGGATCTATTTTTTTGGACCTGCATCCTTCTGATTGAGGATGGCAGTGTAAAGATTGTGTATTATATGTCAAAGATTTTGAGCCAGCAATAGCAGCAACTTGTTTTTGGGTAGTTATGGCAAATATTTAATAAATTAGCTTATCAATCATTACTTTCTAATAATTAGCAATCACCAGTTTATGATGCAATTTATTCACATTGTAATTTAATGATGTTTCATCTCATGAGGACATCATGATTACTCAAGCATTTATACAACAATTATAATAATAATATTAAACAGAAAAACTAGCTTCTATTTGACAACCAGATAGCCTAGTGGTTAGTGACCCTGACTATGAAGCTAGAGGTCCTGAGTTCAAATCCCGGTAGGAGCAGACAGTTGTATGATGAAATGAATACAATATTTGTGCCTGAGTCATGGATGTTGTATGTATTTATCTACATTATATAAGTATGTTTTTCCGTTGCCTGGTACGCGTAGAACAAGCTTTGGGTCAGTTGGTGTAATCCCAAGATATTTATTTATTTTATTACACGCTAACAAACTACCAAAACGCAGATGTGGTTTTCAACGAAACTGTAACCCATAGCAAGACATTTAGTATTAGAAACTGTTTTATACAAACGAAAAAGTGTACATAACCAACAGAATGTAACGTATAGCGCGTCAGAACTCACTTATGCTGGGTTTGAAAGCTAGCCTTCAGCTCTAGATCGAGCCCCGGGTCTTCTAGATTCAAAGAATAGAGCTCCAACTGGCTTGTAGAGCTGAAGGAGGCATCGACCTGCTGCGCGGACGAGCCGGCCGCCAGCAGCACCGGCGTATGCTCCGCCGGCGACCAGCTCACGTTCACCGTCCTCTTCAACTCCTTAATCTTCATTATCACACGCCAACACCGCTAAAGCAAACCAAACACAACCACCGAATTATGTCACCACTTCTATGACTCGCAATACCCAAAAACTACACCAGTTTTCGAAATTGTAACAACAGTTGTGGATTATTGATGGATTTTAGAGCGTCCCTTATGTTAAACTTACGGTATTTAGACGAGAAAAATAAAATATTTATCATAAAAACACCGAGTTGGCACTTCCAACGTGGCTGACGTAAATACGCTGTCAGTTTGACAGGCGTGTGACGGTGCTGCGTTCAGTTTCACTACTGAAGTAACAGCGTGAAGTAATCAATTAGAAAACTAATGATTTATGTAATTAAAAAATAATCATAATTAACACGCATTATTTAACATTAATTACCTTATTAACCAGTTTTGAGCATGTAAAATGGAATTATCTTCCAAGAAAAATGCATGAACGTAAACCGCTATTATAATCTCCAAGGCAACGTTATTTTATTTCGTGCAATTATTTTTAGTTTATTATTTTCAAAATTAAGGTATTTAAGAGCAAAATGAAGACAGACAGTTTTTTTTTATAATTATACTAACCAGAGGTCATTCTGGCCACTAAAAAGTTTTCGCTAAGTTTTCACTTTGGTAGAAAGAAAATCTTCTTTGACAATGACAAAAGAAAAGAAGCGTTGAATCGAAAGTGTTTACTTTTTTCTTTTAAATGGAACCATTTATGTTTACCAGTAATAATTACTAGTTAGGATTGAATAGGGATTGAATAAAAACCAGGTAGGTACCAAACAAAAATACTTATAGGTACCTACTTAACTAAGTAGATACTTAGGTATGTGTTTTACAAGACAAGCAATTTAGTCATCAATAAATCACACAAGCACGGTACCTACGCTTGATTTCTCTTTTTATTTCTACTTCTTAGTTGTGTATAGCCGGGTCATCTCCTCACGCTGACTCACAGTCTCGTTCAATAAGGGACTCGGCTTCTAAAGAGAATTTCATATCTAGGTAAAAAATGTCTTATCCATAGACAATACTTAGTTAATGCGGCACGAGTCTGTTTTCTTGTATTCCTAGTTACTTAAATACTTTTAATAGTTCTGAACTTCAGCGCCTTTCGCTAAGCTTGCTTGGCTGCAGCTTCCAGCGCTCTCAATGATCCACTGAACTTTAAAACAAGGGGCTACTCCAAAATTCGATTTTCGAAGTTTGTATCGTACCTTCCCTCTCTCTCCCAATTAATAACTGTTGGTGTGAGCGGGAGTATAAGGCCGGTTATTCCGCCAGAACCATGCCGATAGCAATGTCGAAGGAGGAGTGGGCGCGCATCGTGAAGTGGACGGACCCTAACAAGGAGAACCCTGACGTGGTCCGTCAACGCGAGTACGTGCACCGTTTGGAGGAGATCAGCAAACGGATGACCAGGGATTGGCCTAATTCCCTTGAGGTACCATTTTGAATAGTGCAACCACTAAACATAGAAATATGAGTAGGTAGAGTAGAAAATTTGTCAAGTTATCTGCCCCGCTAGCACGAGAGCGCACGAAAGTCGCATCGCGCGCGAGTTGGACTAGTTACCCGTCTCTTTCTTGTTGGTACAGTAAGAAAAGGACGGGCAATCTATCTCGCGCGCGACGCGACTCTTGTGCGCTCTCGTGCTAGACGTGCAGATTACGTCTCTATCTGTTTCGTTGTAATAAATAGAGACGGAATCATAGATACTGACACTTAATATAACAGGAACTTAAGTATACTTATGTTATGTGAACACCAAAGTCACCCCCATCAGAATGTGAACAAGCGCAACGAGGAGCAGCGCCGCGCGCGCCTCGAGATCGCGGAGCAGACCAACCAGAAGTTCTACAAGAGATACGTGCGTCGCAAGCGCGAAGAACAACAGCGGCTCATGCACAGCGCAAGAGACATGATCTTCAAGAACAAGGACGCTCCCAAACTGTTGCTCAGGTATGGCTTCGAGGCACCGCTGCACGGCTAGCACAAAAGCGCGAGAGCCTACACGTCTGTTGATTCTGCGATTAAAAGGTTTCCGAGATACTTTTACTATGTTAGCTAGGTACTCACGCCCAATACATAACTCACGTCTTTATCCCTTACGGGGTAGACAGGACCTAAGATAACAAGACCTAAAGGCCACGTTTAGCATGATTGTGCATAAGCCAAGTATATTGACTGTTTACGTCGTAAACTTTACGATGATGTTCTGTGCATGATAGGATTTTTTTTTCATTTCACAAGCCAACAAAGACCATTGCGAACCATGATCATTTCTTCATTACAGCGCTGTGATAGAAACAACAATTCAAAAGGAGCGTATGGAGCAGCTGAAGTTCAGAGCTGAGAGGAAGCGCGAGGAAGACGCTCAGAAGCGGAAGGATGATGATGAAGTGATCCGTCAAGCTGCCGACTGGCACGCGCTGGTCGCCGAGCGCCGCCGCCGGCGGTTCCAGGCCAACAAGCAACACCAGAAGGAGATACTTGAACAGTGAGGACTGTTTCATTTCAGTTATTATCAGCTAGGTTGAATACAGTACATCCATCTAGCCAGTGGCGTAACTATAAATTCTGGGGCCCGTGGCAAATCCGTCAGATGGGGCTCCTTCCTCAATATAAAGAAGTGCATCAGCGTCCCCTCTGTTTTCTAAACCAAGCCAGTTCGGGGCCCCATAGAGCTGGCATTTTGCCACCCCTGCCACCCTATAGTTACGCCACTGTAGGTATCTAGCATAGCTTGGGCTGCCCTTAACGGCAGGAAGAAGGGTTTATTTTACTTCGTATTTCAAATTTAGCTTAATCTTGTACCGTTTTTGAATGGTTAAAAAATCTGTCCCTTGCTTATCCGTAATCTACTGCAGGGCGCACGAGGTTTCAGAGCGAAAACGCATTGAATTTGAAACTGAACTGAACTACCAGAAGAAGGACAACATTCAGGCTGACAAGCAGATGGCCGCCATTGCAGAGTTCGAAGCCAATTTCGTGAGTGTCCATGCTTTTCTTTCATTGATTTCGTAAGTACTTATACCATAAAGAGGAAGCAAGGATTCTGAAAAAATGATAATGTGTCCTATCCCTACATACCTAGATACTCGTAGTCTATACTAATATTATAAAGAGGAAAAATTTGATTGTTCGTTTGTTTGTTTGAATTGAATAGGCTCCGAAACTACTGGACGGATTTCAAAAATTCTTTTGCCGTTAGAAAGCTACATTATCACTGAGTGACATAGGCTACTTTTTACCGCGGGAAAATACCTTTTCCTACGGGAAAATTAATTTATCGCGGGCGAAGCTGCGGACGGAAGGCTAGTAGAAAATAAATAAGAAAAAAAAACTCAGACATGAAAAATAGAACATCATAGTATAAAATAAAGTCGCTTTCTATGTCCCTATGTCCCTATGTATGCTTATATATCATTAAAACTACACAACGGATTTTGATGCGGTTTTTTTAATAGATAGAGTGATTCAAGAGGAAGGTTTTTATGTATAATTCTACGCAGACGAAGTCGCGGGCAGAAGCTAGTTTATAAATAAGATCTGATTTAGGTCACGTATCGTATCATGCAATAGTAGGTACCTTTGTCAACAGAGAGCGGAAGAGAAAGCCCGTATTTGGTCAGACATGGATCGGTCTAAGAAGGAGGTGGACGCGCGGCGCCAGGAGGTGGCGGCGCGGGACCGCCTCGACGACAAGCTGCAGGAGGTGCTGCTGCGCTCGCGCGCCAGGACCGAGGCCAAGCGGAAGAAGACCGAGAAAGAGGTGATCTGAGAACTAGAACTAAGTAAATTGTAACTTGAAGTTTTTCAGAGTTTGGTTGGGAGTCCCGATGCCGGTGGTTTGAAGCGCGCGTTCAAATTCCGCCCGGCACTCGAGAAACTAAATGATGAGGCTATTTAATTTTAAGGGTAGAATTAAAAGAAATATTCTTTGCATCGTGTTTACTAACTAGGTGTTGGTTCGCTCGATGAGAGTCTGAGATAGGCAGGCGATTGGTGAGGAGCGCTTAAAGTCGACAGATCAATGGTGATTGCGTGACTCGTAGAATGAGTTTGCGAACAGTCTAGCTGTCATTTTTAGGGTTCCGTACCTCAAAAGGAAAAAACGGAACCCTTATAGGATCACTTTGTTGTCCGTCTGTCCGTCCGTCCGTCCGTCTGTCAAGACCCTTTTTCTCAGGAACGCGTGGAGGTATGAAGCTGAAATTTATATCAAATACTCAGGTCTACTGCCCCTTGGAACTGTGAAAAAATCAAAATTCTAAGCCAACGCAATCAAAAGATACAGCCGTTTATGCCGCAAATTTCCGCAAATTTTCAACTCTCAAGGGAATCAAAACCTACAAGGTAGTTCCCGTGAACGCAGAATCTTGAAATTTGGTATGAAGGTAGGTCTTATAGCACAGATTAAAGAATAATTGCGAAAACCGTAAATGTGTATGTATGTCTGTATATAGCAGTGACCAATATAAAGTAACCCCACACTGCGTACATTTTGCTTTGGAACAGGGCTCTGCTTACACTGGTTTTAGATATTTATAGATAATGATACGGAACCCTCGGTGCGCGAGTCCGACTCGCACTTGACCGGTTTTTTTAGTGTGGATCTGACAGCGAGCGAACCTAAACTGAACCGGAATTGAATTGCATTAAGGCGTCATGTTAACCCCCGTGTTCCTTATGTTCAAACGCGTTGTTCTTTGAGGTATCAAGTCGGTATTGTTATGTTGCAGGTGAAAGACGAAAAGCTGCGAATTCTGGAGAAGATCAGTCAGCGGCTGGAGAGCGGCGATGCGGAACGGGAAAGCGCCGAGCGGGCCGCAAGAGAGAAGGCCATGGCCGAGAAGCAGGCCATGTGAGTACCGCAGCCCCGACTAACGACGAGAACCTCCGAGGAGCGAGAGAATTATATGTTTCTTGTCTTCTCACGCTCAGGTGTTTCCTGATCGATGTCGATTACTGCCTGCTGCTAGTTTCTCTATCGCACTACACCTTAACTGTAGACATAGACGGACCGGTTGAATGAGTTCTCGCCCTCGCGGCTGCGGGGCACGGGGTAGGACGACCGCGGGTGCGAGCGGGTAGTGCGCTTGTACCCGCACAGTAAAAAATAATTCGCTTCTTAAAGGTTACCACCTCGTGCACGGTCCGACTGGATCGCTGCCACCGTCTTACTCGCTAATTCTGACGCCAAGCAGCAGTGCTTTCGCTGCCGAAAAGACAACCGGGGAAATTACTGGCACATCTTTAGCTCTTTAGGCTGGCAACGCATCTGCAAAACTTTTATATTGCTGGGTGCCATAGGTAGTGGTGCTCACTTACTATCAGGTGACTCACTTGCTCGTTTGCCTTTCTTGTCGCATAGATGATTAATTTTACTTGTAGTGCGGAGGCGCGCCTCCTGGCGCAGAAGCGTAAGCACGAGCAGTTCGTGCGCGAGCGCCGCGAGGCGCGTGCGCAGTTCCTGGCCGAGCAGGAGCAGAAACTCCGGGAGTTCAACACGCGCCGCCAGTGGGAGATTATGAACCGGTACACAGCTCACTTCTTTTGTTTTTCTCAGCATACTTGAGGGAGAAACCAAAATAGAGAATTCTTCCACTCGACAGATTATACCTGGGGATCGAAGTCCGAAGGAAGAGCGATTGATAGCGCGATGTAGAACATGAGTGACGTCACTCGTGTGTCGTAGCCGTTTGTGTAACTATGTGTCTCTAGGGTCATTACGTTATAAACAGCCGCACTGATATGGCGAAGGTCTCCATCACACATTACGATTGCAAAAAATAAAACAAATTACAGGGAGCAAAGTTTACTTTTCTGAATGAGAGGTGTGAAAAATATATTTTCAGCATGAAATTATTCAAATGATTGATTTATTTATTTTCGCTATTAAGGTTCAAGAACGCTGAGTTGTACGAAGATTTCCAAGAGCAATTGCGAAAGGAGAAAGAGCGTAAGATTAAAGAATTCCGGGAAGACACTCTACGGTTGTGGGTAAGTTGTACCTATCTATTCAGAAATTCGACAAATAGTTATTTATACTTTATTTACCTTATTAATGGTTACATGCAGTTCAAAGAAGGTTTTAAGCTTTTCATTACCCCTCACCAGACTCGTGACGAAAAGAACCGAGAGCCTCCGAGAAGCGAACGTGTGGATGCGTTTCCATTCTTCTCTTTCACGTGTTTTATTCTATTTCAGAGGCATTTCACTTTGAGAATAAGAACGCTAATAACCCTGAAAAGTTTCGGCGTACTCATTTATTTATACTTCCTACGTTTTTTTTCAAAATTCTGTGCTTTGGTTTGTAGAAAGAGCGTGACGATCGCGAAGCCCGTGAACGCGCCGAGACACGTTACTTCTACGGAGAGCTGGCGATGCAGAAGCTGCGCGACGCCGACAATAAGCTGCTGACCCACGCTGCTGCGCTGATCGAGGAAGCCAAGAAGCACAACCGACCGGACTACGTGCTCAGGAGGGGCATTGATGTAAGTAGCGCAGCACAAGCAGTCAGGAGGTAGGTATAAAGCTGCTGACCCACGCTGCTGTGCTGCTGGAGGAAGCCAAGAAGCACAACCGACCGGACTACGTGCTCAGGAGGGGCATTGATGTAAGTAGCGCAGCACGAGCAGTCAGGAGGTAGGTATAAAGCTGCTGACCCACGCTGCTGCGCTGATCGAGGAAGCCAAGAAGCACAACCGACCGGACTACGTGCTCAGGAGGGGCATTGATGTAAGTAGCGCAGCACAAGCAGTCAGGAGGTAGGTATAAAGCTGCTGACCCACGCTGCTGCGCTGATCGAGGAAGCCAAGAAGCACAACCGACCGGACTACGTGCTCAGGAGGGGCATTGATGTAAGTAGCGCAGCACAAGCAGTCAGGAGGTAGGTATAAAGCTGCTGACCCACGCTGCTGCGCTGCTGGAGGAAGCCAAGAAGCACAACCGACCGGACTACGTGCTCAGGAGGGGCATTGATGTAAGTAGCACAACACAAGCAGTCAGGAGGTAGGTATAAAGCTGTGGCTAGTTCAGAGAGATAATCAATTCGATGGAATTGTTAACAAATTGTTTTACTAAAAAGTCGCTGATTCTGAGGGGATTGCTGCACCGGATTGGTCATATCAAGGCCTAAGCGCACTACACATTTAAGCGGTCGGTATTTAGAGGGGCGCTAAGGCTAATATAGAGTTGGGCAAGCAGATATTATGACGGCAATGTATGAGTCACTTGATTTTTATGAAAAAAACTAGATAAGAATCGTAATTAAAACAACTAAAATTGTGTACATATTTTATGGCAATGTATACACAGGCACAAAGTACAAACTAATGCGACAAAGCAGTTTTAGTAGGTATACTGTCAGTGGCGTAACTATAACGTCTGGGGCCCGCGGCAAATTCGTCAGATGGGGCTCCTTCCTCAATACAAAGAAGTGCATCAGCGTCCCTTCTGTGCTCTAAACCAAGCCAGTTCGGAGCCCCCTAGAGCTAGGGGCCCCTGGCATTTTGCCACCCCTGCCACCCTATAGTTACGCCACTGTATACTGTATTACCACTCTGTTCACTCTGATCACTTAGACTGAACTCAGTGCGTTTACAGTAGATTAAAAGCGCTTTAATAATAGCTAACATAGCTATATTGATGTCTCTACCTAAAGCAAACCTCAGCGCCAGAAACTGGAACAGTTAGGAGAAAGATCGTACGAGAGAATGCGATACAAAAAGAAGGTCATGACCCTCAAAACAGAGGAATACGACGCAAGGAGTACCTATATAAAAATGTCTTCCTCAGCGCTACTGTAAGCTGTACCGACTGTACCCGATGCCGCCGCTGCCGACGTCCATGCAGGAGCACTTCGGCTCGTACGCGCCGTGGGACGGCTCGGCACCGGACGCCGGCTACCAGGAGCCCGCGCCGCCGCCGCCGGACAGGGGCCCGGACGCTCCCGACGAGCCGGAGGACGCGCCGGATACTGGTGGGAAGAGGGACGGCTTGCAGCCAGCAGTAAGTTACAACACTTTTTTTTCTGAAGTAGATGGCAATTTTGCCAGTGTCAAGGTTGAGAGTTAGGTCCATATTTTAATGATCGCTATCAAAATTGCGTTTCTTAACACAGCTGTCAGGCACAGCGTTGTCATTTAGCGTGGTCATCGTATCATAATCATTATCAGCCATAGGACGTCCTCTTTTGGATATAAGCCTTCCCCATAGGCCTCCAGTTGCCTCGGTTGGAAGCGGCTGGCATCCACCGTGAACCTGCGACATTAACCAGGTCATCTGTCCACCTCGTTGGTAGTTACCTACACCAGCCACAACAAAAATAAACCCGTATTTTAACCACTTTCGAATGGTATTGTTGTCCATCTGCTCATTAACCCTTTAACCGCCGTGGTCTTAAATATAAGACATAAAATATCCAGCTGATTACGCCGAAGTCTTATGAATAATACAATAAAAGTCCAGCCAACACCAGTGCGTAAAAACGTCGACGGTGTGTTTACGCAACAAAAATTTAAAAACGGGACGTCGACGGTGCTTTTACGCAACAAAATGTATGAAGAAACGGTGAGAGAACGTGACGCATGCGACACGTAACTGCGTATACGCAGCGGTGTGGTCGCTCCATTATGTCTATATTTTTAGACACCCGGCGATTCTGGCATGTTCGGTATTAATCTTTTCAGCAGCTAAAAAGTTAATACGTTGTCCAAGTTTATAAACGCTTGTAAAATTTATATACCTAATCAGTCACTAATTTTCGCGTTTATTCATTAGTATCACCCACTTTAAGACAGTTTTTCTATGCTGTACACACATACACAAATCACGTCTTTATCCCTTACGGGGTAGACAGAGCCTGAGGTAACAAGACCTACAGGCCACATTTAGCAAAATTGTGGGCGTATAGGTGGAAAATGGAATCAAAATAGTGATGGGTTGCTAGCCTCATCGCCTATGTATGTATGTATGTATGTATAACTCTTTATTGTACATAAAACACAAGAAAAAGATGAATACAGGATAACACACATGCACAAAGGCGAACTTATCCCTAAAAGGGGTCTCTTAAACCCCCCTATAACAAGATTCCTATGATTTTCGCCCATTCCCTCGATGGGCTTTTACCATCTGCGCGGGTAGAGAAGCAATGCTGTAATTCTATGCTGTAATGGCCGAAAATCTTAGGAATCATGTTATAGGCGATGCGGCTAGAAACCCATCACAATTATGATTCCTCTTTCCACCTACATGCCCACAAACACGCTAAGCGTGGCATTTAGGTCTTACCTTAGGCTCTGTCTACCCGCCAGGGATAAAGACGTGAATTATGTATGTATTATTACTATGGATAGACTTACAGAACATTTTGTAGAGCCTTGTCATCAAGTTGTCATGATATCTAAACGTTGCAGGCCGGTCCCTCCAAGCCAATAGAGACGCATGAAGAATCTGTAGAAGACTACAAACGAGCTGGGCGCGCCAACGGGCTGCAGAGACGAAATGCTGAGGTAGGTTCTGATCACAAACCGTGCCGCCGTCACAAAGCGTGAATTACATCAAGTTCCTTAGCAATAAATTTAACCATAATCCTTTTGTCGCGTGTGGACCCGTTCGCAATTCTTCCCGTTAGCAAGTCGTCCCGCATTCGCACCCTATCGCAACTGGTCCCTTTCGCAACTCGTCCCGATTGTAACTCGTCCCGTTCGCAATTCGTCCCGTTAGCAAGTCGTCCCGCAGTCTCACGTCGTCTCTTTCGCGACTCGTCCCTTTCGCAATTCGTCCCATTCTCTGTCCGTCCCTTTTGCAAGCTGCACGTTAGTGAAAACCACACCTGAATCGGTCAACAGTCGACAGACAGACAAACAGACTCGAAAACTCCTTGACCGATTCAGATGTGGTTTTCACTAATGTGTAGCTTGCAAAAGGGACGGATAGAAAGAGTGGGACGAGTTGCGAAAGGGACGACGTAAGACTGCGGGACGACTTGCTAACGGGACGAATTGCGAACAGGTCCATACGCGACAGAACCACCATAATCGAGGAACCTCAAGCTTAGCTCTCTCCATAGCCGCCGATCTATATCCGGTAGAAACGTCTGATGTATTTTCTCAAACATTGTCGTAAATGTCGTCATTGTATTCTAAGTAACAGAACACGAAGCGCCTTGTTGACGGCCGAATTATATTGCAGGCGCGATTTTCTGACCGTAAATCGGATTGCTGGACTGTTTTTCATTTGTATTTAACTTTTTTGAAGTCAAAGGGACTATGGAATAATGAACAACAATGTCATACAGCCAAGTCGATGGCCGAGGAGTGCGTATTTTGTTCGAGTCTCGTTTTTATCAATGTCTTAAATAGCTTACGGTGACAGTTGACATAAGAAAAAAGGCGGGAACGTGAAAGCCACCTAAGTTGGGAGGAAGACTAGCACAAAATTCATTTTCATTTCCACTCAAAGTTTGAGAAAAACATATCTGCCTGTATATTATTAAACAAGTTACACTTCCAGCAATTGGCTACTTCCCAGGCCTCGGCATTGATCTACTATTAATCGCGATTCATTTACAAACTATGCATGAATTCATCGACAAGAAAGGATATTTTTTATTAGTATTTGATTGCTTTTTATTTATTTCAGCCTGATTTAAAGCTGCCGCCAATCGTGCCCTGCCAGACCCCGAGCTGCAACTGCGACCTCAAGAAGTGAATAAAACAAGTGCTTACAAAATATCATTAATTTATTATCTTTTGTGTTTGTCTATTTCCATAGAGAGCAAGTAATGGCACAGTGAAATTAGCGTGACTAGATATAATGGTGGATGGTTGACAAATTTGTGTGTAGAATTTTCGTGTTACAAAACTAAATTTATACTAGCTTAATAAAATAAATCTTTGGTCACATTGAGTGTAGTTTGTTCGTTAATTTAAAAATACTGAGAGTTTGTTCGTGCCGTCATAAGGCCGCAAAAATTGCAAATTTTACAAATAAAACATGAAGTTGCAAGTCTCAGGGCGTTTCACCACACTCTGTTAAGTTCCAGTTATCTTAAATGTCAGTTATTATACGAAACAGACATTCATCATAGATAACATAACTGACACTTGAACTGGAACTTAAGAGAGTGGTGTAGCAAGCCCTTACATTGATAATTATCTTCTTCAAATTTGAAGGTGATCGGAAAAATTGCAACTAGAAGTAAAATTTATAACACTAATGCACAGAAAGTTGTTGGGCGTTAGAGTCTGTCTTTGTTTAGCTACTCTAGTGCGAAAGGGACGCGTAATCCCGCTAGACTCATTACGGTGCGATTTTAAAATAGTGCGTGCCTTATTGAAATATGGAATTCGCGTACACAGCATTCGTAATACTTTCGTTGGTTTTGGCTTACATAATATTGTCTATCGTTAGAAAAATAATTAATTGCTATCAGCGAATGACAACGCCATTACATTTAAGACCTGTTTATATCTATGAATCCGTCTCTGTCTGTTTCTTAGTAATAAATAGAGACAGCACCATAAATATCTGAAACTTCGTAATTTCATTAAAATACAGTGATATAGTCACTTGCCATTCGGTGACAACAACTTATTAGATCTGTTCAAGAATCTCCTCTACGTCGTTCGTGTTAAAGCTCAGCTGTAACGTCAGATCGTTCGGTCGGTCAGTCGCTGCTTACCTAACTTATCCTAACTTGTACTTTAGTGCGTCCCAATAACCTAACAATATGATATGGCGCTGAGATACTGGATATCGACCGTTTATACCACTTCTGTTGACATTATAGGCCAATTATTAATCGGTCCTTAGCCCACCTGGTTTTTAAAGTTTAGTCCACCTTCACAACTATGTTTCACAACTAGTTACGAATAAGCACTTTATTTCTTATTTGGTAACTAGTTATTAAAATGGCACAAAAAGTGGCCTTTCTTAACTGTCATTCGAAATGGTGTATTCCACGTACATAACCAAGTTACGTAACCGGCACTGGTAAAAGCAATGTAGGATGATTAATTTGGATTAATTTAGGTTTAGGTGTGGCGGAATACAGAAATAGTCTTTATTTTACATTCAATTTCCTCTTTCTCAAATAATTTTGAATGACAGTTAAGAAATGACACTTTTTATTCCATTTTCCTAACAAGTTATCAATCACTAGTTGTGAAAAATAGTTGTGAAGGTGGACTAAAGGGTTTTTGACGGAGCTCCGCCCATTTTCCCTTTACGACAACTGAAGATAACTAACCTAACCTACCTATTATTGTTTTAAAATAATAATGATTCGGAATAATGGTAGCAATTTTCCGGGTGGACACATTAGGTGGACTATCTTGTATGAAAAACCAGTTCATTTTCTTTTGAAACAAAAGTGTGTCTATTAAGCGTAATTTACACCAAATGGGAACGTATTTTGCAATCTTTAAACGATATTAAATCATGTACAGTGTTTAAAGTATAACGTATTCTTTCCGATCCCATGCGATGCGAGCCGTTTCATGGAAATTATTTAAATGCCTATAGGTTTAAAATTTATGTTGACAGGATACATTTGGATCGATATCCAGTTGTTTTTGGTATCAAACGGGTAATAAGAAATGTCATATTAATTAAAGAGAAATGTCAAAATACTACATGCGTCATTTTAAATTTCAAAACGGGATTCAAAAATAGTGTTCATTGTAAAGTATCGCTCTAAAATCTATCACTAAGGCGAGGTTGGACGACGTGTTTACTATTTAAACCTACACTCACGCATTCATACAGAAATCAAATAGGCGGAGTGGTAACAACCAAATCATGGAATCAGGTCCTCCGAAACAAAAAAAAACTTACCTACAAATAATCTAGAAATAAATTAAGTAACACAATTACAACTAATACGTTAGATTTGGCACTATTCTAATACTTAGTCTATTTCTGGCCAATTATATGGAAATGCATTGGGGACAACAAAATGCAGCTCGAGCACGAAACCGACAAACAAACCGGTTTCACTCGTCTAGAACCTTTCGATAAGCACCAGTCATACATCAAAAAAGTTCAAAAACCGAACCGGCCGCTGCGGTTCGTAGTGTCGGTGTTTCGGCCAATCAGCGCGGAGCGGGTGCTCTGTGATTGGCGGGCGTCGTGGGCGGGGGCGTGGCGGCGTATCAGGGCACGTCTCTCGCCGCGTCCATGGCTTGATTGAGGCAGCGGCTCACGAGGCCCAGCTTGTTGAGGTAGGCGGACGCCGAGCCGCGCGGGGAACTGTAATAGAAACAATTCAAGATCAAACTATCAAAAATTTTATAACCCACGCGAAAAAGACAATAAAATAAATAAATAAATCGACAATAGCTTAAGAAACAACCCTTAAACATTTAAATAAAATTAAAAAAAAAATCTATTTTATCTACAGCTTGGCGGCAATATTAGTTAGTATCTAGACGTATATAGAAAAACACACTTTTTAGTCGGGACTTGCCTTCGGCTCGTGAATTAAGTTAAGTTAATTAAGTGAATTAAGTTAAGTTAATTAAGTGAATTAATTTAATTTAATTAAGTTGCTGGCATTTTGAGATATTCTGTTAGTGAATAGGTTGTTACTGAACCAGTGAGCTGTATCTTCGACCTCATCTGCACTTACAAAAAAGGTTTCCAGCACAAATTCCACCATGTTATGTTATTGGTTTTATATATAAGTTTTTTACTAACCTTAGCATGAAAGAATCATCATGTTGCGAGTTGATACTGCCTGAAGACCGTCTGATAAAATCGCCCACTGCAAATGAAATGACATAACTTCATTATATGTATTAGCGCTCTGTGGAAATACGGAAACCCAGAATCATGAACGAGATTCTATGAAATATGCAACTCGAAGTCCGCTTTATCAATAACAAACAAACAATAACAAACAACGCAGTAATCGCCTATTTCGGCTTGTATTGCCTCTCTACTAGGTTGTCTGCTTTATAGAGGCATACCTACATGGAACACCACTGTGACAGCAGCAACGGTAACGAGAAACTCAATTAAAAACGTATACACAAAATGCACAACCCTCCTTCTGGCGCAGTCGGATAAAAAATGCACGTGGCATAATGACATGTGGTGTGACAAGGTTCCGCGGCTGGTACTTACTGGCGGGCGTGGCGGGCGACGGCAGCGTCCTGTCGTGGTCCAGCACGCGGCGGGAGAGCGCGTCGCGCGCGCGCGTGCGCGGACGCGACGCCGGCGTCTCGCCAGCGCCCCGTGCAGAACTGCATACATTATTTACATACATACGGGTCTTACGGGGAAAACAGAGCCTGAGGCAACAAGACCTAAGGCTCTTAGCATGATTGTGGGCGTATAGGTGGAAAGGAGAATGAAAGCGGTGATGGGTTGCTAGCCGCATCGCCTATAACATGATTCTTAAGATTGCCCATTCCCTCGATGCGCTTTTACCATTTGGTCCCAGATCAGCATGATGGATAGATTACAAAACTGGCTGGTTTGTCAAGTGTTTCAGTGTTTAGATTAGAGATTTCGAAAATTGATACACCCCCTTGCAAAAAATCTATGGTTTTTCAGATTTTTAGGCATTAAAGCATAGAAAGTAAGCTTTTATGCACATAAAATACAAAAACCGTGGGTTCCCGTTTTTTTGCAAGGGGGTGTATTTTGGGCACTTCGTTTTATATGAAAAATGGTGTATTGAGTTCTGAGATGGTGTTCTGGGAATTTGCCATTTTGATGAGCAGGTATGTCGTCAATTTGGCATTTTACAAAGTTATGTTTTGGTTAGTCCAGCAAGCTACTGACGGCGTGTGGTCCGTGCGCGGGCGCAGTATGGCGGCGGCGGACAGCGCGCGCTGCTGCTGCCGGCGCCGCACCAGGAAGCGCACGCGCAGCGCCGCTATCACGGCCGTCGCCACGCATCTGCAACAATACACTGTTTAGTTCACGTGGCCCCACTGTTATGTCTCCACTGTTATAAAAAAGTCGAACTACATAATTATAAGGTCTTCCTTTTCCGTTTGCCCTTCGGGCATTTGAAGGTATCTAACAAACCTACATACATACATACATGCACATATCACGTCTTGATCCCTTACGGGGCAGACAGAGCCACAGGTAACAAAACCTTAAGGCCACGTTTAGCATGATTAAGGGCGTATAGATGGAAAGGGAAATCCAAATAGTGATGGGTTGCTAGCCGCATCGCCTATAACATGATTCCTAACATTGTCATTCTTTCCCTGGATGGGCTTTTATCATCTGCGTGGGAAGAGAAGCAACATTCTATGATTTTTCTATGCTTCTAGACCAGCACGGAAGGTACAAGAACAAAAAGTACAATCAACAAAAATGAATTGCTGTTCGTTAGTCTCGCTAAAACTCGATAACGGCTGAACCGATTTGTCTAATTTTAGTCTTGAAATATTCGGGGAAGCCCAGGGAAGGTGTAAACGGTGAGAAAATATTGAAATTTAGAAGAAAAAAAACGGGAGCGAAACCGCCGGCAACAGCTATAAAAAAATATTGTAACGAAAACTTACATATTTTTCGTGAGTGTGACGTATTTAGGCTGGACTTGAAACCCCGTGCGACTTACTTGAACCGTTTCTTGCCGGTGCTGAGTTGGGGCTCCCCGGAGGCCGGCAGCCGCAGGTTCCTCTCCAGCTCGGCGTAGCCGGCCAGCACGCGCTGCAGGTAGCGCTTCTGCCACACCAGCGCCTTGCGGCAGCTCTCCAGCTTCAGGCAGCGGTTGTGGAGGTAGCGGATCTGAACACAACAGGAGTGGTATTTTTATTATTCTGTTTCCAAAGTGTACCAACGATACTCTGGTGACATAACATCCTAGTCATTTTATTTTATTTTGAATTGTACTTATTTATTTTTATTAAAATATTGATTATTTAAAGTTATTTTAATGTTACTATGAATTTTGATTTCATTGTTTTCAAAACTAAATCATTATGTATAAATGTGTAGATTAAAAATAATTTGTTTTCATTATAAATAAAACAACTAACAATAGGTTAAGGCGGATGCTCGCGTTAGCTCATTGAAGAAGTCCCGTTAGATGGCGCTGTAATCAATGATGTGTGTTTTTTGTAGTTTTTTGAAGATTCTTAGAACACTTATAGATTATCAGTTGATTTGCGCACACAGTTTAATACGGCCGATTTTTTGAGACTACACTCAGAAGGTAACAATGCACCAATTCGGAGAATAGCTGCACAAACGCTGGTGTCACTAACGGCCCTATACAGATACTAGTCTTACACACACATGCAAATAGGAGGCGGCAACTGGCGGAAAAATATTGCAACACCTTGCTAAGCTGTTAGCGTAATTTTTCACGTAATATTTACGTTTTTATATCAACTTTACTTTTACCAGAAATTTTACAAATCTATACGTACAAAACTTAAATCGTATTATTTCAACCATTTATAACTTTGGAATGGCTGCACGGATTTTTATGATTTTTGATTTGTTAGCTTTCTCTCTTCCTCGAATAGCCAAATATCTTATCATAAATATGAAAAATGCACAAAAAAAACTCTTTAATTTTTCGTATACAGTAGCGCCATCTCTGCCAAAAACTGACTTTAAGGCGGAATATTTTTTGCCAGCTCGGCTAGTTACAAATACAGAATAATATTATATATGAGTCTAGCAGATGCAAACATGTGAATCAATGTCACCTTCAACCCTTTTTGAATATTAGGGAGTATTTTTTTGTACTTTGTTAGATAGAGGGCTATCGTATTTATACTCACTAGTTGGCGCCACTGTAGAGTAAGGTATATCATATCAGATTATTCAGGATTTCTTTTAATTTATCTTTAATAGCAAGCTATTTATTACCCACAGTGTTGCACAGTCCCGTTTATCCTCTAAATTAGCTGTCATTTTATTTGCCTTCTTAGTTTGGCTCCTACTTTTCATAGCTTTTCTTTTAACATTTTAATAAACCTGTCGTATGTCTGCGAAAATATTCGGAAACAATGTAAAGTAAAGCCGGAATATGCAACTTGTAGGTAGTACTAATTTTACGTTTATTTATAATACCTCAAGTTACAATAGCGCCTCTAGCGGCGAATTCATGTGCCGTCATTGCTATTATCTTGAAATGTCTTTGAGTATTTAATATGTAGGAGCCCGCGATTCATATCTGATATTCGCTCACACGTAGAGACATCATCATCACCATCGTCTGACATTTTATTAATACTCCTATGCATTGCATTACAAACGTTTCGTCTGGGGCATCTAAACAACTAGCGCTGTACTATAGGTATTGTCGTTTTGCGTCATAGGCTTTCGTAAACAGGTAACTTGAGAATCAGCCTGCTTACAACAATGAGACGAAGTCATTCGTGCTAGCCATTCGGATCCTTTCCTTTCACCAAAATGCATTGGAGTATAAGATCACATAAAGGAAATTAAATAATAACGCATAGCGCGTAGGGACTACGTCTGACTGCTTCTTGGCTAGGGATTTCGGTAGTCATCGGTCGTGGGCCACCTGCCTAGTTCACCTGGGTGAACCACGGGCACATTTTCTTGCCGATGTTCCACCTCAGAACACCTAGGTGAACCACGGGCAAATGACTATGGGTCATGGTCCAAAAAGTGCCCATGGTTCACCTAGGTGTACTGAAGTGGACCATTGGCAAGAAAAATTGCCCGTGGTCCAGCCAGGTGAGTTAGACAGGTGGTTTTCGGTTAGATATTTGTTCCGGAGTTGCGACCTGCCTTTTTATGTTATGTCATCATAATTCATATCACTAATTCATGGTACATCGCATAAAAGGAAAAATAATATTAGATAATTATGATGACTTTGCAATAGGTAGGTACGACAAATAAATAATGACAACTCCAAAACAAATTGAATCCATCTGAACTCACTTTTACTTACTGATACTTACTTCCACAAAAGTCGAACTTCATCCATCGATGGTTTTGGGTAGCGTTACCAACAGTGGGATAAAGCAGATTCTCACGGTGTCTAGTCCACACGCGAAAAATAAAAATTGCAGCTCGACGCGAATTATATCAGCGCATGGACCAACTCCATATGCACAACTGGTTGTGCCAATAGGAATTTCGGGCTTATAAAAATAAATAAAAATTCTCATTAGAGATAGTAAAATTAGGTTAGGTTCATTAGGCATCTTCAAATGCCCGAAGGGCAAACCGAATAGAAATAGGAACCCCGCCGTCAATCTTACGGTGGAGTGAAATTCCTAATGGCATAACTAGTAGTCCATAATATAGAGTAGGCCCAGGAGAAAAGCGTCATACATTTAGGCACAAATCGTGTGCATTAAAATTACATAGAATTTAACTAGCGTCGTGCAGCAATAGCGCCTGTACTATACGCATGTCGACCAGTGAAACAGGTAACAGAGACGTGCTAAACTACGAAACTCTCTAGATATTTTTTTTGGTCTGTAACCATGATCCACCTGCAGTTTGGCCACCTGGTTTTTGACAGAGCTCCGCTCCTGGGCGGAGCTCCTTTTTCTGGGTATTGAAACCTCAGTGGTTTTTTGGATGGACAAATTAGGTGGGCTACGGGTAGACTGCAAACAAACTGCACAGTCGATTTGCAGCTAGCTTGCAGTTCAAATGCTGCCCGTCTAGTTTATTATAGGCGTTAGATAAGACCCCACAATAGCTAGGCCAATACGCCACGCAACACGTGGTATGCGCACATAAGGATTGATTTATCAAAGCACTGATAGTTTAAAAAAACCTCGATATTTTTTAAATAAAACTTAATACTTTTTTAAATGAAAACTCTTTTATGATGTATGTAATCAATCATATTGGCAAAATTCAGGCCATTATTATCAGGGTATTTAAAAGGAAACATTGACATAACTACACACTTCAAAGTCAAGAACATATATTGTAATGATTAGATGTTTTCTATACCAGGCGTCAGGCTCCAAATGAAAGAGATGAGACGATCACTGACAAGTTAGTACTCTTCTCGGTGATTGTCAACGTCAAGTGATGAGCTTCGCTAGAATCAAAAACACGTCAGGCCATATTGAATCTTATGACGTGTTTATTTATTTTTCACTTGACACGAGATTAAATCTTATACCATTTAAAATAAAGCTCAGTTTTCTAGTGTGTTCCATACTTTTGGATACTTTGGCTACTACTACTACGCTACCAGTGGCGGTTTGGATGTTACGGTACTAATGTTGGCTTGAATGTTACTAAGTACATACTGTACATACACACATAAAACACGTCTTTATTCCTTGTGTAGTATATACAGTGTAGTTATCACCTAAGAAAATAAGACGAAAAATACAAGCCTTTCCAAATACACGAGTATCTCGATACGAAACTCAAAATATTTATTAACTTATCAAAGGATGTCACGAAATTGTAGTTTGTAGATCACGCAACATACTCAATTCATAAAATATTACATAGCTGAATTGCATGTAATGGAAATTTGCCACTTCTTTATTGTTCACAAAAATTTTTTTTTTACATGCATACAAGAACAATCATAACTTATATTACTACATAGAATTATATAGGCTGACTTTTTTTATCGCCGTCAAAAGAAACAACACGACGAATACAAGCATTATTTTTAAGTTTGGTGTTAAAATATTGCAAATGGTATCATTAAATGATACCTGTCATCATTATCATCCTCATCATATCAGGTGTGTGACGTCCAATGTTGGATATAGGCCTTCAGATACCGCCAATAGAACTCCAGTTGCCTCGGTTGGAAGTGGCTTGCATCCACCATGAACCCGCGACTTACGGTACCTATACGGTTCCATATGATACCTAGGTCAACCTAAAACTTGTATTCTGTATCATATATTCTGTATCATACAGTTTCCTTTTCCTTCTTTCTACCGATCATAGGTAATGGGAACATGAAAGACGGGCTAAAAGTCTTCAAGTCTTCAGAACAGGGTTGACAAATCTCCGCTGTTGGACATCTGGAAATTCACGGTCTTGATAATTTAATTTCCCTAGTAACATAAAGTAATTAACCAATTAGAGTGGTAATAGTGGTTACAAAATTTTGCAACACCGCACTATGGATATGGATACATACATACATACATATCACGTCTTTATCCTTTACGGGGTAGACAGAGCCTAAGGTAACAAGACCTAAAGGCCACATTTAGCGTGATTTTGAGCGTATAAGATGGAATAGAGGAATCAAAATAGTGATGGATTGCTAGCCACATCGCCTATAACATGATTCCTAAGATTTTCGCCCATTTCCTCGATGGGCTTTTACCATCTGCGCGGAAAGAGAAGCAACTGGTACATTCTAAGCTTTCTTTACTCCCAGACCAGCATGTAAGAACATAAATATATTGATAGTTTGGATGAAACAAAAACAGACCATATCGATTAAATCGAGAATTTTACTTCCCAATACTGTAATTAAGACTTTTTTTAGGTTTTTCTATGACAGTTTTTGGGTCTCCTGTGCATATATAGATATGTATACATACATACTCAGTAAAGCATAACGAGGTTTTTACCTCGTAAGTCTCGTAACGATATTACAAATTACATCAATAAAAACCAGTGTTTTAGACCCAACCAATTTTTTTTTCATCACACCAGCAGTAAAGTTCTTGCTCTTCTTGCACAATAATAGCAAGTAAAATCTCGCGTCCAATGGATGTATGATTCACTTATTTCCTGTTAATGCACAAAAATTACCTTCTGAATCCAATGTGAATCTGAAAAATTAACGTAGGTACAGTCAGTACAACAAAAGGATAAATAGATATTTTTTAGGCTTGCATACTATGACATGATATTTCACTAAGAATTAAACTCAATTCAAACGTTTTCTGGATACAAAAATACTTGTTTTGCACATTTATACTAGTTAAGATATTTAACATAGACCAATTGAATGCTATCTGACTCGCAAAATAAAAATAAAACAATTGAAATAAAAATCAGTTCACAACATAGGAAACCAACAAACATACATACTGACACTCACAAACATAAACAGACAACATAAACTTCCGCAAGTTAAATTCAAAGATTATACAAATTTATCCCCACTTTATGAACACTCAGAAAAACGTAACCAAAAAAAGTTACATGATGATAAACTGCTCGGCCCGAAAATTCTTGAAAAAATCTTTAAAAATTAATTACTCGAAAACTACAAAAATCGGCCAACATACATGGGGTATATTCGGATAGCCCCGGATGTGAGGCATGTACATTTTTTTTTTAGACTTCAGTCTTTGGACCACTCTGTATATAATAACCATTATATTTACCTATTGTTGAAAACCGCATGAAAATCCGTCCAAAAGTTTTGAGTTTATTGTAAATAAACACACAGACAGACAAAACGACGCGGCAGATGACTTTATTTTATAATCATACTATTAGCGACAGGCAGACGGACAAACAGAAAGACAAACAGACGGATGATTGGACGTACAGATTAACAATCAGACGGACGGACGGACGGACAGACGGACGGACGGATGGTCGGAAGCATAGACAAACAGACAGACAAACCAACGGATGGACCGCCGGATTGATACCTAGTTGGACAAACAGACAAACTGACAGACAGACAGACATACATACATACAGACAGGCAGGCAGACAGATAGACGTACGGATGGATGGACTGCCGGATGGATGACCGGACGCACAGACAAAAAGACAGACAGAAATATTTAAAGAATTTTTTTATTTATCACAAAAGAAGTTAAAAAAACAGAAGTATCTAAACAAAAAAAGCTAAAAATATAAAAGCCACTGATAAATAAATTGTCACAAAATGGCCCAGAAGACTGGACAAACAGAAAGATAGGCCGACAAACGGACGGACCTGCAAAATATATATGTGCTTCTAACAATGGTTCCTTATTTCTACATGACGCAAGAAACCCTAAAAAAATCAGACAATACAGTCATGTGTGTTTATTTCACCTCTCTTATACCTTTCAATGTACTTACGTAGTTTTTAATTATCATTTTGACTTGCGTTCGCCGATTCGGACGTAAAATATATATATTCGTACACAAATCACGTCTATATCCCTTACGGGGTAGACAGAGCCTAAGATAACACCTTAAAGCCACCAAGAACAAGCATGATTGTGGGTGGGTGAGGTGGAAAGCGGAATCAAAATAGTGATGGATTGCCCTATCGCGTATAATTTGATTCCTAATATTTTTGCATTTACCATCAACGCGGGAAGAGAAGCAACTGGTATTCTACGTTTTTTCTTTACTTCCAGACCAGCATGAAAGGGAGTAGAAGATAGCTGCCTAATATGGGTAAAAAAGCTATAGTTAGACAGACGGACAGATAGACGGACGGATTTGAACGATGCGGCCATAAAATAAACCACGATACAGCGTGAACTTGGTAATAGATAAGCTCCTTTGTGTTCCGAACACCAAAACCTGGCCAAGTGCGAGTCGGACTCTCGTACCAAGGGTTTCTTCCAAATTCGGCAAGTAAATATAAAATCCAGTGTTAGCAAAGCCCTGCCAACTAAGCAAATTGTAGGCTGTGTGAGGTCATTTTATATCGGTAACTTACATACTTAGACAGACAAAAATATTCTGTTTTTAGTATTTAATGTTAGAGCGGCAGCAGAGAAACGTCATTTGTGAACTGTCGCCAAACAATCATGATAGCTGATAGCCATATCACGGTTCATAAGATACAGCTTGGTGACAGACAGACAGACGGACAGTGGCTCCTAAATGAAAAAATATAGCTACGTAATATGGGTAAAAAAGCTATAAAGTTAGGACAGACGGACAGATAGACAGATATAGACGGACGGATTTGAACAATGTGGCCATAAAATAAAGCACGATACAGCGTGAACTTAGTAATACATAAGCTCCTCCATTGGTTACTTACATAGACAGATTGACAAAAATATTCTGTTTTAGTATCTGTATAGCGGCCACAGAAATACATCATCTGTGAAAATTTCCTTTATCACGGTTCACGAGATACAGCTTGGTGACAGACAGACGGGCAGACAAACATATACACACACAGACGGACAGTGGAATCTTAGTAATAGAGTCCCGTTTTCACCCTTTGGGTACGGCACCCTAAAAAAGCTGGTCAATAACAAGTTCGATTCGAGCACTAAAGATTCCTCTAAGTTCTAAGAGTTATAATTAGATGTAAGCGTAATGTATGGTTAGTTGTTACTCTTTCTGTTGATGAGTTTCCAACTGCGGAAGCGACCCTGGCTGGGTCACCAGAATTTCACTTCAAGATTACTGTATTGTCATCAGACTTATGCCAGATTTCACGTCAATCTGATCAATTAGAAATGGGTCAAAATTCACTTGCAAGATTATATTACATGCAGACACCGGGACTGAGCACTTCAATTGCGTTTACAAAAATAATTTGTACCGATCATACAAACGTTGGAATGTTGTATCTTACAAAAATTTATTATGATTAATTGATAAGTACATACCTGCACGTGTACGTACAAATAAATATCTACGCTGCGTCCAATATCGTAGCTTGTAACGTCTTTTACTTCCTTCCTTTGACTTCAATTAATTACGAATAAAATGAATAGATTATTTTTATTTTAAGACACCATGTTCTGTCAACCATTAGTTTATGACAATTCATATCATTGTTTTTTTATTACCTGTCTAACCAGCCAGGTTTTTGACTCGCGTGTTTTTTTTTAATTGTTCTGCAATTGAGAAAACTTATTTACTCGGCCTATTTTGTATTTAGCACTTGTCGGATTTCACGAATCATTGCCGTGGTATATGGCCGTGATTTGATGCAGAGGGTTAGGGTTCGATTCTCGTGAGAAGCATTAGTGCAAAATTAACTGGAAGCCTTTTTTATTTTTAACTTTCTGTGGTCGAGTACTTTTTTTTAAATATATAATACATGTTTTTAAGGCGGCAATATGACTGGGGGGCGCCACCATCTATGCCAAATTAATAAGCACGTGTGATCCTAATACTAGAGAACTTACTAGGCATGAAAGCTTTGCCAAGTTTAGGACTGGCAATGCCACCCGCTAAACCATTCAAATTGGCGATGCCTCACTGCTACAAGGTTATACAAAAAAAATACGAAACTATGTGTTAGTTTAAAAAAAATCTTGGCTAGAGTAAGTTTACCATCACAAGTATATTTTATTTTCAACTAATTGATGGTATAGACCATTTATCGTAAACAGTAAAATCTAATTAGGGTAAGCTTGAGGTTGTTTAAAAACCACTTAGGTAGTACTTTCTTTGGTTTGATTTGACAAGAAAAATATTGAATTTACCATAAAGTTTTCTAAATCTCATCGAGATAGTATTACTAAGTAAGTAAGTTATTAAAAACAATGTTTATTAAATTAAAAAAGAATCGTTCACGGCCTCGAGATTCGAACTTGGTCACTAACTATTCAGTCCTTTAAGTCACGACCACTGAGCCAGATTGGAAGTCACGTGACAGCTCGAAATAGCCAATTGGTTTTTACAACATGTTTTATTTGACACTAGCTACTCACACTATTGTAAAATGCATCGAAATTTACTGCATCATACTGCAATTTAGGTATGATAAATGCACTCTGTTTTGTAATTTGCGCAGACAATATATCCATAGCTAACTATCCTCAAAAAACCGCATTGAAATTAAGCCTGTGGACGAAATGCAGCTGCACGGAAGGTTTGTATGGAAGAGCAACCGCCTTAAGGCACTGTATTTAACTAACATTTTTATATGGATCTCGGTCTGGAATAAAATTATTTTATTTTTATTTTATTTTATTTTTTATTTATAATGGTTGACTATAAAATGTTTGAAGAAAAAAATAAGCACACCCTTTTTATTGACGGCATATTTGATCAAGTTGCATTCTACAGAGGAAATCTTTGTTTTATTCTCACCATGGCAAGATCATGGTATGGTCACAGTAGCAAACCTATTTCCCAAAATACGTCAAACATAAAACCTTAACCAAATTCAAACGAATTAAAAATGGAACCTTTTTGACAGCCGCCTGTCATTCGGACCGATGTGACGTACGGGTTTCTCGGCATTTTTTTATATTTAATTATTATTTATATATAAATAAATATCCATATATAATGAGTGCGGAATAGGTGGCCGGTGAAATGGAGCCGAAGACCGAATTACCCAGCAAGCTCCCCGATATGGTGTAAGTAATTAATAATATACAGTACTTTCTACCTAAGAATATAAGTAACTTTTTCGCGCAAATATTCACGACTAGCGACCCGCCCCGGCTTCGCACGGTATATTATGCATGTATTATACATATAAACCTTCCTCTAGAATCACTCTATCTATTAAAAAAAACCACATCAAAATCCGTTGCGTAGTTTTAAAGATTTAAGCATACATAGGGATATAGGGACAGGAAAAGCGACTTTGTTTTATACTATGTAGTGATGATAGTGATAGTGATAGTGATGAATCAACGTATGATCACGAACTTGATAAAGAGTGCAGACGGAGTTTTTCGAACGGCAAAAAGACGCCAGTGTCCAAGCCTTCCCAGGGGTACTTGTGCGTAGCTTCGCTTGGCAATATGCACCCGGGGCATATTTACGGTCTCACGTTGCCGTTTGTAGAACAGAAAAGACCAAACTTTTTATTTAGTCTTATCTTTTGATGTAATTTGATCAAAACGACATAATTTTTCGATATTTACTTCTGGTTTAGAATTACAAATATAATACATGATTATAAATTTGTTTGTAAATTTGCTTCTCGGCCAAATTAGCTTTGTTTTTACCACTTTTTTTATCCTTTTGTGAAGGGGATAAAGTTTGAACTATTGGATCAATTTAAAAAAAAAATTGCCAAAAAACCTACTAAGCTTTGTTAACATAGATTTTCCAGCGGATATTAGCTTAAATAGTGTCAACAATGTTACAGGGTAGAAAGGGTATGTTGGTTTGGGCACGTAGGGAAGATGGATGATAGAAGAATAACTAAATCGATTTATATGGCGAGTATGAATGGATGCATTGGGAATGGAAGGCCTACACATTTCGTCTTTTTCAACATGAAACTACCGTGAGACTCAACCATAATTACACATAAACGGATAACTCACGTATAAAAAGTCGAGTGATGCTCGACATGTTTCGGACTATTTCGTAGTCCTTCTTCCTGGAGCAGCTTCGCAGGAAGAAGGACTACGAAATAGTCCGAAACATGTCGAGCATCACTCGACTTTTTATACGTGAGTTATCCGTTTATGTGTAATTATTCACATTTCGTGACCAAATTGAGGACTATTTGGCAAAAAGTTAGGTCAAGAGTACCCTAAACCGACGAGCATGTATGAAGAGATTGATGAATGTGGATGAAGTAAACAAATTAGTCTCTGCCTACCCCTATGGGAAAGTGGCATATCGGTATATAATGTAACAACGTTTCAGGATGTGCGGGGACCACCCCTCGCTGACGAAGACGGAGCTGAACGCCAAGGAGCCCAAGGATGAGAAAGACAGTTCCACGTCCTACTCGAAGCTGTCGCCGCAGGTAGCTTTGTACCCTTCTCAGGCTTCGTAAACGTAATTTGGTGTTTACTAGTAAACAAGTAATGTGTCCAGGCCCATCAAGAATGATGTTATAGGCGATGAAGCTAGCAACCCATCAGTATTTTGATTCCCCTTTCCACCACACGCTCACGATCATGCTAAACGTGACCTTTACGTCTTGTTCCGTTATCGTTTATACATAAGTCGAGTTCTATCTATTTATTACTTTGTTTACGTAAAAGTTTAATAGATATGTAGTATATTTTATCTGTGTATCATTTCGTGAGTCACAGACGGTTCTGGTTGAAAATCTGTGGTGCAGGTGATGCGTAATGCTGAGCCAGCGACCGTTTCGCTTTTGCGAAGACACACACAACGCTGATGTTCTATTTATCATGTCTGAGTTTTGTTTCTTGTTTATTTTCTACTAGCGACCCGCCCCGGCTTCGCACGGTATATTATGCATGTATTATACATATAAACCTTCCTCTTGAATCACTCTATCTATTAAAAAAAACCGCATGAAAATCCGTTGTGTAGTTTTGAAGATATAAGCATACATCGGGACATGAGGACAGAAAAAGCGACTTTATTTTATACTATGTAGTGATAAAATTGTGTAGGTATATTCTCTTATATTTGTGTGTCTTGCAAAAAGGAATAAATGTCTTTTTTTCTTTCTTTCTTCTGATATTGGTGGCAAGCTTTACATCACGCCGCCACTCTTCTCTGATAGCCACATGTCTAAGGGGGGGTATAGAGGTTAGATATATGGAACGCGGTCAAAGCTTTTTCTTGGGCTTCAGTGTGTCCACCACTTGATCACTACGACGTTGACAGTATGTGACTGTCGCAGAGTTCGCGTACGGGGCGAGCGTCCGGGCGGCGCGGCGGCGCCGAGCCGGCGCCGGAGGAGGCGCGGCGCCGCGACACGCCGCCCGGGAACAGAGCGCTCGTGCAAGGTAACTCTACCGCCGTCACTGGCAACTAGACTTTCGTCTTGAGGCACTGAGGCATTTTGGACGATGACATTGCGGAGTTTCCCGAACGCTGCCCATCCGAGTTGGGAGTCGACGTGACTCTCTTACATTCTCTCGAAGTTGGAACTACCTGATTGGATGGTATGTCTGTTACGCTTTTACACCGAAAGCGCTGAACCAATTTAGCTGGAATTTGGTATACAGATAATTTCAGTCCTGGAGAAGGACATAAGATACTTTTTAACCCGAAAAATAACATAATTCCCGCGGAATGGCGATAAGCAAATTCTGCGCAGATGGAAGGAAAACGAGCAAGTGGGTTACGTGATGGTAAGTGATCACAACCGGTTATGGACATCCATAACACCAAAGCATTACAAATACGTTGCCAGCCTAGAGAATTAAGACAATAAACCTCGTGTGCCAGTGCCACTGCTGCTTGGCGGTAGAATTAGCGAAGACGGTGGTAAACACACAAAACCACGATTGTTACCACAGCTAGCCTTTTTAGCGGGTTTACTAATACTAAGGCCACGTGTGTGTTGCAGCGGCGCTGGGCAGCTTCCGCTGGCCGCCGTACCTGCTGGCGGTGTGGGTGCTCGTGCTGGTGCTGACGCACGCGCTGCACTGCCTCGTCAGCGTGCTCGAGCGCACGCTGCCCCGCCTCCGGTCAGTACACAGCCTTATTTGTATAGCCCGGAATTTTCATCGATATATTTTGTCGATAATTTATAATTATTCACGACAGTTAATTAATATACAAACGAAGTAGTAAATTAAGTTTAAATGTGTTATTCCTTCTAAACCTTAATTATACTTTACGTAAAGTAAGAAAATGACCACAGCTTTGCCACAATCGGGTAGCATAGATGTAAAACTATGAGTGAATTGCTACAAATCATGTGATTTTTTTAACCTAATATTTTTTATTTGGTGGATCGTTATGGGTCTAACACTTAGCTACCGTGCGACAGTTGTTCCGCAAAGATTCCGGGCTAATTGATTTGATTTTATCATATATTCTATTTTTCCTAAAGCACTCGGAATCACGATCGTTACAAAATGGCCTCTGGTCTTTGATAGAGCGACCTGCATCATTGTATAATCAAGCTTTGATTTTTAAATACCAGTGAATTCGATTCCTATACCATGTTTACTGTAATATTGCATTACATTCAATTTCAATCTGCATGGTTCTCGGATCTGAAGAAACGCTCCCGCTGCCGCTGCGCTTGATTTGTAACAACGCCTTACACATTTAATTACTAAGAAGCTAAAGCTACAGATTCCATATTCGAATTCGGGTACTATAATCATAGATGTGTGTATATAAGTATGTTTATGCGTTTGTAAACACTAACAGGCAATCTCACTGTAACAACAATGAAAGTCCTGTGTAAAACTACAAGCATTGCAGAGTTCGAAATTAGATCAACTAAATGAATCTCATGATCAGGGTTTGAAACCGGTGTGTATAGGTTCTCGTCGTTTCGTTCCCAGATAACCGGTAAAAAAATACCTGTATTACAACGCAAAAATACCGTTTCTCTTAAAGATTCGTACGCGTGTAGGCGACGCCGCTGTTTGGTGCCATATCGGACATTGTAGGATACCGGTTCTCATATCGGTTATTAAGCTTGGTACCGGTACTCTGAAGAATACCAGTACTTCAAGCTCTGCTCATAATATTCCTTTATTTATATTCCAGGCAACTCTGCCAGTACTTTCGCAGTTGGGCGGAAGTCACGTGGAAAGCGGACCACAACACCGGTCGCCTATTCCCGATCGCACTAGCCTTCTTCACCGGACTACTGTACGCGCTCTACTTCACCGTCTATACGGCGTACGCCGTCGCGCTGTGGTCCATTGAACCTTTGAGCACAGACGCTGAACCCAAACACCCTTCCCAAGAAGCAATGGAGACGAAAGTGACGGATTACATCGACGAGCATAAGAGCGATGCGAGCTTGTAAGTTGCATTGAAAAAGCACTACTGGCAAACGAAGAAATGTAGTTAAAAATATGCAACTGATAGTTCTTAGCATGCGCATTTAATATATTTAAGTTTATAACTTTATTTGCAACATTGGAAATTAGACAATACTTATTTAACACTCAAAATGTTTTTTATTTGCTGCTAAAATATACGTCTTTATCCCTTATTGCGTAGACAGGGCCTATGGTAACAAGACTTAGCCACGTTTAGCATAATTATGGGCGTATAGATGGAAAGGGAAATCAAAATAGTGATTGAATGCTAGCCGCATCGCCTATAACATGATTCCTAAGATTTTCAATTTCACTCGATGGTCTTTTACCTACATTCTATGTTTTTTCTTTGCTCCCAGACTAGCATCTACTAGCCAAAACTGACTGTACTTGCATTGTCATCCGTCCTACATGACATGTACCAAATTTCAAGTCAATCGGACCAACCGTTGAAGAGTTCCCTCCTGCGGAGCTATAGTTTTTAACACAGAGCAAAAACAAAGAGGAGCTGGCCTAAGCAACTGTGCACTGTGATTTTCAACTAGGTCCTGACGTCATCATTGTGGGCGGGGCTTAGTCAGTATGTTGTCAGCGTTCGTCAGGTGCACATGTATCGAGACTCGCATTATCGGCGTGTTTTCGCGGTTTTAAGAAGAAAAGGATGAAGTGTTGTGTTTTATCGTGTCAAAGTTATTCAGACAGACGTTCTGATGCTATGAATGGTATCACATTTCATTTGTAAGTAATTTTATACGTAATTATTAAAATAGTTCTAGAAAATTTTCGGCTTTCAAGTATAAATTATACTTCTCGACACTAGATGGCGTAACTTTTGTGAATTAAAAATATAAGTACGTAAAGTTCCGCATTAGTATATTGTAATAATCATACGTGTATACTGAAAACTAAAGTATACATTTAGTCCTAAATACTTTTTAATCGCCAAAACAGTACTTTAGTAGTTTTATAAATATATTGTGAACAGGCCGCCATCTATCGTCAATTAGAAAAACTATTTTCAACGTCAAAAATATCCAGAGCCGTAATTAGAATCAAATAATTTTACCGAATAACGCACGGCTATCGTCGGTAATGAAATAACAATACATTTTAATAGCAAATATTTTGAAGTAACAAAGTTCTGAGTTGTATACATATTATTCTCCGTGACTGTTCATGAATTGAAAGAACTTAGAATATTAAATAAACATTTTATCCATATTAACATAATTGGCATTGTTAATTTTTTTTAATAAAATTGACTATTTCAAGCAACTAGTTTGAATAATATGCCTTTATTTTCGCAGGTAATTTAATTTTGTAAATAAAATTATGTTCGTTATAATAATTTGTCTATTATTTTACATAAGTACAATATACATCTAAATCAGTAAAAATGATTACCCTTATTTTATTCATTTATTACACAAACTTTTTGAAACTCAAAGTTCTGAGTACGTCCCATTACTTTTACACTAATTGACATCTAGTGTGAGATAGCTGAACTAGGTAGGCGAGTGGTTTTGCTACTAACCGACGGATGGAAAATTGAAAAGTGGGCGGAGTTCCACAACCCCTCACCCCGCAAAATGTCACGCGATGTTTCATAGGGAAATCTTATTACCACACCTCCTCTTTGTTTTTGCTCTATGGTTTTTAACTACAGTTTCAGGACCATTTGAGTAGATAAATTATCCCACGTTAAGTAACAAAATATAATTAAAAAATCTTGTGACAAAATGTCGCCAACGTTGTATGTACGGTAATGGTCAAAGACTCCCCCTGTCGGGCTCTTAGCCAACGGTGAATGATATCCCTCAGAAACTGCCAGAAAATCATTAGCCGATGGCCAGGGTGCACCGGACCAAGCACTGCTCTTCCCCCGGACGGATAACCGCAGCTCCTTACCACAAGTGGAGGTAGCCCGACTCGCACCCCAGTCCAGTTTCAAACGCTCCAATAATAAAAAGTCGTGCAATAAGTAGTTTATATTTGACATGAACAAAAACCTTCACATCCACGGCATAAAAACAGCGACTCTAATACATTAATCTTGATATAAGTATGACTGTTGACCAGAGCCCGGATTTTTCATGGCAAAACAAAACACTATCGTAATCTGGCTAGTGATAGAAACATCATTTTATCGATATCGATAATTGTGTAATAGAATAAAAAACGTGACCAAATAAAATAACATAAAAAAACATACATAGTTTGTATGAAGTTATATAGAAACATATCGTCGCTACTTTTAAAAAGCTCGTATCTGATTTTTTCCATTTTTTCATTTATTTACGCACTAAACTAATAAAAATACACCTCGTATGCTGCATTAACTCCAAAGTCGATAAATCGCCATTATAGTAAGTAATCGTTAGTTCAAAAATATCGTATCTAAACAAATTATCGTCACTACTTTGAAAAAACTACTTGTACCTTCCTCTTTGTTGCCTGAGTATAGCAAAGCTGAAAGGAAAGTTTATTTTATTATTGAACTAGCTTCTGCTCGCGACTTCGTCTGCGTAGAATTATACATAAAAACCTTCCTCTTGAATCACTCTATCTATTAAAAAAAACCGCATCAAAATCCGTTGTGTAGTTTTGAAGATATAAGCATACATAGGGACATAGGGACAGAGAAAGCGATTTTGTTTTATACTATGTAGTGATGATAAATAACTTTTATAAATAATACCTACTCGATATCGATAAAATGATGTTTCTATCACAGTGCTTTGTTTTACCATGAAAAATCCGGGCTCTGCTGACATATACAAGGCTCTTGATATGTTTACAGGGCTTTAGGTATTTAAATGTTTTCTTGAACAACGAAACAACGTACCTATTACGTACTTGTTACATTGCCATTCTCAGTGACAAGTCAATCTACTTTCGTTCAATCCATTGGTGCTAGATCTTGCGCGAATTTACCTGTACTACGATGCACCCGATGTAACTGCTAAAGCTATAGAGAAAATGTTTTCGTATGTCCGCCTGTTCTTTACAAGTTCGTAGACATTGAAGCTCCAAAACGTAAAAAAATCTACCACTAGTGACTCGGGTTGCTAAAGCAAGGGCATCGCTAGGAGGGGGGGGGGGGGGGATTGAAAAATAGTTACGGACTCGTGATCCCGCTCTTATAAAAATTACCCCTTCAGACCCACCATACCCCTGGCACTACCCCTAGGGGTAGGGTGGGACCGAACCATACCACCATAGTAATGCGCGCGGGGCTCCTATTCCTGGGTGGTTTGCCCTTCGCGCAAAAGGAGCTACCTAACCTAACCTACCTAATACCCGTAGCTTACAGCACTACGGTGGTATGGTTCAATGGTGGTTGTCCCCAGGGGTAGTGCCAGGGGTATGGTGGGTCTTAACCCGAAATAACGAATTATATTCCACCATAAGGTCGACCTCAGTTTGCCCTTCGGGCATTTGAAGATACTTGACTTTCGCAGCCTTTGACTCGATATGAAATCAGCACATGCAGTGTAAAATGCACCTTCTTTTGACAAGATAAAGTTGACTATTGCGCTACACAAGAGATGTTTGGCTGTGAAAAATTTAACGAACCTAACCTAATTTTATTATCTCTGGTGAGGATTTTTATAATAGTGGGATAACGTCAAATATTTTTTGTCAATGTTGGCTTTCAAGCGCCGCCATGTTTGAGCTACCGGTGAGCTACTATACTTCTACTAGCCCCCCCCCCCCCCCCTCCCCCCTTGATATTTCGGCTGGCAAAGCCCTCGAGTCAGAGTATAGCGTGCAGCAGTCCCCAGCACAGCAGCCTAACGTCAAACACGCGCCAACTCACGGCCTGGTCCTTCTCGTCGGCGGCGTGCGCGCGCGCCGCCAGCTCGCCCTGCAGCGTGTCCACCTGGCGCGCCAGCTGCGCGCGCGCCTCCCGCATCGTTGCCAGCTCGGGGGACACGAGCGAGCGCAGGCTGCTCAGCTCGCGGGCTAGCTCCGTTTTGTGGGACTCTATCTCTGTCTGTAAAAATACAACCGAATTGAGAACCTTTTTGAAGTCGGTCAAAACATTAATAAGTTTCTGTCAAAAATTATTTTTAGTACAGGCTTTCTTTTGCTGACTGTACTTGCATTGCCATCCGTCCTACATATGTGTACCAAATTTCAAGTCAATCGGACCAACCGTTGAAGAGTTCCCTCCTGCGGAAACTATCCTGGCTGGGTCACCAGAACTCCACTCCGATCCGATTTACTCAAGTATGCAAAATTTCAGCTCAATCGGTTGCAGATATCTGCTTCAAAATTGAGTCGCATGATTCCACCCGCACAAACATACTTACATACATACTTTGCAAGTCAAACAAAAGCTTTGTAAAAACCGGCCAAGTTTAGTCTCTACTTTCTCTAGTACTAGCGCATAGAGGGTTCCGTGAAAATTCAGCAAATGAATACGACACCTAGTGTTAGCAGAAGAAAATGTGAGATACGTGTGGTCATTTTATATTGATTACTTACATAGACAGACATAAAAAAAGTTACTTTCAGTATTTATTGTTATAGTACAGCGGTGTTATCTATCACGGTGTCTGTCTAGCTATCACAGGCTGGTGATAGACAGACGGAGTGGAGACTTAGTAAATAATAGGGTATGAAAACTAGAAAAAAGTCCACATAACGTCACTAAGTCGATCAGTTTGCTAACTGCACAGTATTGAACTGACCAAGGCCTGGCTGATGGGCCGCTGCTTGGCGGTAGCGGTCAACTTCTGCTCCAGCTCGGCGATGCTGCCGCTCTGTATGTTCAGTAGCTCCTTGGCGCGCAGCAGCTCCACGCTCGCGTCGTGTTTCAATCTGAAACAAATAAACACAACATAAACATCAGCCGACACGATGTGTTATAGAAGACCTCGCGTGTACTCGTCCGTAATGTACTAATATCTGGCGATTAGTTAAATAATATTAATATTATGTATCTATCTATTTATGTAGAGCACAGGGTGTAGGGGCTGAGACCTGTTGAGGTCGGCGAGCTCCTGGCGCAGCGCGCGCGCGGCGTCCCGCTTGGCGTCGAGCTCGTGCGCGTGTTGCGCGGCGGCGCGCGCGTGCGCAGCCTGCAGGTCCCCGCAGCGCGTGCGCTCCAGCTCCAGCTTAGACTTCAGCAGCGATATCTCGCCGCGGAGCCGCGCGCTGTTGTCCAACTGAAACGAACGTTAACATCGATTACACGATCAAGGGTCGAGGAGGGTAGTTTCATGTTGAAAGTAAATCCTATCCTACTAATATTATAAATGTGAAAGTTTGTGAGTATGGATGTTTGTTACTCTTTTACGCCAGAACGGCCGGACAGATCTGGATGAAATTTGGAACATACATAGATTATCGTCTGGAATAACACATAAGCTACTTTTTAGCCCGGAAAATTGCGTAATTACTGCGGGATAGCGATAAACGAATTCTATGCAGACGAAGTTGCGAACAACAGCCAGTATTCGATAAATTTCGTAGTATAATACTTGCATGCTTTCTTCCATGCTAGTCTGAGAGCAAAGAAAAAACATAGAATTTACCAGTTGCTTCTCTACCCGTGCATATGGTAAAAGCCCATCGAGAGAATGGGCGAAAATAGGAATCATGTTATAGGCGATGAGCCTAGTAACCCATCACTATTTTGATTCCATTTTCCACCTATACGCACACAATCTTGCTAAACGTGGCCTTAAAGTTTTGTTACCTTAGGCTCTGTCAACCCCGTAAGGGATAAAGACGTGATTTGTGTATATGTATAATACTTGCAATTTTCTATTCCTGAAAAACTAAGTTAACTTGTCAGTTTGGAATGTTACCTCCTGTTGCAGCAGCTGCTTGGCGGGCTCGCCCTGGGCGCCGGGCACGAGCTGGCTCTCCAGCTGCGCCAGGCGCGCCTTGTGCTGCAGCTCGGAATGTTACCTCCTGTTGCAGCAGCTGCTTGGCGGGCTCGCCCTGGGCGCCGGGCACGAGCTGGCTCTCCAGCTGCGCCAGGCGCGCCTTGTGCTGCAGCTCGGAATGTTACCTCCTGTTGCAGCAGCTGCTTGGCGGGCTCGCCCTGGGCGCCGGGCACGAGCTGGCTCTCCAGCTGCGCCAGGCGCGCCTTGTGCTGCAGCTCGGAATGTTACCTCCTGTTGCAGCAGCTGCTTGGCGGGCTCGCCCTGGGCGCCGGGCACGAGCTGGCTCTCCAGCTGCGCCAGGCGCGCCTTGTGCTGCAGCTCGGAATGTTACCTCCTGTTGCAGCAGCTGCTTGGCGGGCTCGCCCTGGGCGCCGGGCACGAGCTGGCTCTCCAGCTGCGCCAGGCGCGCCTTGTGCTGCAGCTCGGAATGTTACCTCCTGTTGCAGCAGCTGCTTGGCGGGCTCGCCCTGGGCGCCGGGCACGAGCTGGCTCTCCAGCTGCGCCAGGCGCGCCTTGTGCTGCAGCTCGGAATGTTACCTCCTGTTGCAGCAGCTGCTTGGCGGGCTCGCCCTGGGCGCCGGGCACGAGCTGGCTCTCCAGCTGCGCCAGGCGCGCCTTGTGCTGCAGCTCGGAATGTTACCTCCTGTTGCAGCAGCTGCTTGGCGGGCTCGCCCTGGGCGCCGGGCACGAGCTGGCTCTCCAGCTGCGCCAGGCGCGCCTTGTGCTGCAGCTCGGAATGTTACCTCCTGTTGCAGCAGCTGCTTGGCGGGCTCGCCCTGGGCGCCGGGCACGAGCTGGCTCTCCAGCTGCGCCAGGCGCGCCTTGTGCTGCAGCTCGGAATGTTACCTCCTGTTGCAGCAGCTGCTTGGCGGGCTCGCCCTGGGCGCCGGGCACGAGCTGGCTCTCCAGCTGCGCCAGGCGCGCCTTGTGCTGCAGCTCGGAATGTTACCTCCTGTTGCAGCAGCTGCTTGGCGGGCTCGCCCTGGGCGCCGGGCACGAGCTGGCTCTCCAGCTGCGCCAGGCGCGCCTTGTGCTGCAGCTCGGAATGTTACCTCCTGTTGCAGCAGCTGCTTGGCGGGCTCGCCCTGGGCGCCGGGCACGAGCTGGCTCTCCAGCTGCGCCAGGCGCGCCTTGTGCTGCAGCTCGGAATGTTACCTCCTGTTGCAGCAGCTGCTTGGCGGGCTCGCCCTGGGCGCCGGGCACGAGCTGGCTCTCCAGCTGCGCCAGGCGCGCCTTGTGCTGCAGCTCGGAATGTTACCTCCTGTTGCAGCAGCTGCTTGGCGGGCTCGCCCTGGGCGCCGGGCACGAGCTGGCTCTCCAGCTGCGCCAGGCGCGCCTTGTGCTGCAGCTCGGAATGTTACCTCCTGTTGCAGCAGCTGCTTGGCGGGCTCGCCCTGGGCGCCGGGCACGAGCTGGCTCTCCAGCTGCGCCAGGCGCGCCTTGTGCTGCAGCTCGGAATGTTACCTCCTGTTGCAGCAGCTGCTTGGCGGGCTCGCCCTGGGCGCCGGGCACGAGCTGGCTCTCCAGCTGCGCCAGGCGCGCCTTGTGCTGCAGCTCGGAATGTTACCTCCTGTTGCAGCAGCTGCTTGGCGGGCTCGCCCTGGGCGCCGGGCACGAGCTGGCTCTCCAGCTGCGCCAGGCGCGCCTTGTGCTGCAGCTCGGAATGTTACCTCCTGTTGCAGCAGCTGCTTGGCGGGCTCGCCCTGGGCGCCGGGCACGAGCTGGCTCTCCAGCTGCGCCAGGCGCGCCTTGTGCTGCAGCTCGGAATGTTACCTCCTGTTGCAGCAGCTGCTTGGCGGGCTCGCCCTGGGCGCCGGGCACGAGCTGGCTCTCCAGCTGCGCCAGGCGCGCCTTGTGCTGCAGCTCGGGATGTTACCTCCTGTTGCAGCAGCTGCTTGGCGGGCTCGCCCTGGGCGCCGGGCACGAGCTGGCTCTCCAGCTGCGCCAGGCGCGCCTTGTGCTGCAGCTCGGAATGTTACCTCCTGTTGCAGCAGCTGCTTGGCGGGCTCGCCCTGGGCGCCGGGCACGAGCTGGCTCTCCAGCTGCGCCAGGCGCGCCTTGTGCTGCAGCTCGGAATGTTACCTCCTGTTGCAGCAGCTGCTTGGCGGGCTCGCCCTGGGCGCCGGGCACGAGCTGGCTCTCCAGCTGCGCCAGGCGCGCCTTGTGCTGCAGCTCGGAATGTTACCTCCTGTTGCAGCAGCTGCTTGGCGGGCTCGCCCTGGGCGCCGGGCACGAGCTGGCTCTCCAGCTGCGCCAGGCGCGCCTTGTGCTGCAGCTCGGAATGTTACCTCCTGTTGCAGCAGCTGCTTGGCGGGCTCGCCCTGGGCGCCGGGCACGAGCTGGCTCTCCAGCTGCGCCAGGCGCGCCTTGTGCTGCAGCTCGGAATGTTACCTCCTGTTGCAGCAGCTGCTTGGCGGGCTCGCCCTGGGCGCCGGGCACGAGCTGGCTCTCCAGCTGCGCCAGGCGCGCCTTGTGCTGCAGCTCGGGATGTTACCTCCTGTTGCAGCAGCTGCTTGGCGGGCTCGCCCTGGGCGCCGGGCACGAGCTGGCTCTCCAGCTGCGCCAGGCGCGCCTTGTGCTGCAGCTCGGAATGTTACCTCCTGTTGCAGCAGCTGCTTGGCGGGCTCGCCCTGGGCGCCGGGCACGAGCTGGCTCTCCAGCTGCGCCAGGCGCGCCTTGTGCTGCAGCTCGGAATGTTACCTCCTGTTGCAGCAGCTGCTTGGCGGGCTCGCCCTGGGCGCCGGGCACGAGCTGGCTCTCCAGCTGCGCCAGGCGCGCCTTGTGCTGCAGCTCGGAATGTTACCTCCTGTTGCAGCAGCTGCTTGGCGGGCTCGCCCTGGGCGCCGGGCACGAGCTGGCTCTCCAGCTGCGCCAGGCGCGCCTTGTGCTGCAGCTCCCTCTGCTGCAGCTCCAGCTCCGACTGCATCGCGCTCTCCAGACGCTTCTTTAATATCTGGATCATGTTGGAATCTTGGTTCTGGAAAGATACAAACGAATGAAACAGTCATCTCCAGTGAGAACTTTTAAAACAGTGGGATATAACATCGTCGACATCTGACATCTCTTCTTTTGACAACTCTTCATTTGACAGAGAGAAGAACACATTTCGCTTTTCACCCGATCATTCGTAATTGACTACTGAAAGAAAGGCGTCGCGTGGTTTTATTTCGATCAAAATACTAACCATATTCATAAATGCTCTATAGGCTTCTGCTAACTTAGCAATCGTTTGTACTTATCTGTGGAAGGTAAATGTCAAAGTGACAGATAAGGACAAACGATTGCTAAGTTAGCAGAAGCCTACAGAGCGTTCATAGTTCATGCATGAGGCGGTAAATGTTTAAGTATTAATATGTTTTATGGACAACCGGATAGCCTAGTGGTTAGTGACCCTGACTATGAAGCTAGAGCTCCTGGGTTCGAATCCCGGTAGGGGCAGACAGTTGTATGACGAATACGAATGTTTGTGCTCGAGTCATGGATGTTGTATGTATTTATCTACATTATATAAGTATGTTTATCCGTTGCCTGGTACACATAGTACAAGCTTTGCTTAGTTTCGGGCTGGGTCAATTGGTGTAATTTGCCCCAAGATATTTATTTATTTTTATTTATGTAATAAATAACTGAATCGACTATTAAATTAATAAAAAAAGACAAGAAAGTGAAAAAAAAAAATAACGTCAGATTTAAATCAAATTAATCGGATTATTATGTTCTTCTTTATTTATACAGCCTTTTTGCTAACAAGCCCTCCCGCGTTGTTGTCTCACCTGCAGCGTCTCCGCGCTCTCCTTGTGCGTGAGCAGCAGCAGCTGCAGCCGGCCGCAGTTGTCCTTTTCCGCCTGCAGCCGCAGCTTGGCCGCCTGCCAGTCCTGCACCAGCTTGTCACGTATCCTGAACACACACATACATAACATCATCACCACCTCAGCCATTACAAGTCCACTGCTGGACATAGGCCTCTCCTTTAGATCTCCAATAAGACCGGTTGGAAGCGGCTTGCATCCAGCGCGATCCTCCGATCTTAATGAGGTCATCGGTCCACCTTGTAGGTGGACGTCCCACGCTGCGCTTGCCGGTGCGTGGTTTCCACTCGACCTTTCGACCCCATCGGTCATCCGTCCTCCGTGCTATGTGCCCTGCCCACTGCCATTTCAGCACACCAATTACTTCATACATATCAATTACGTCTTTATTCCTAAGATACATACATACATAGTATAAAACAAAGACGCTTTCTCTGTCCCTATATCCCTATGTATCCTTATATCTTCAAAACTACACAACGGATTTTGATGCGGTTTTTTTTAATAGATAGAACATTCAAGAGGAAGGTTTTTATGTATAATTCTACGCAGATGAAGTCGCAGGCAGAAGCTAGTACATACATATATCACGTCCTTATTCCTTAGGTAGACAGAGCCTAAGGTAACAAATCCTAAAGGCCACGTTTAGCATGATTAAGGGCGTATAGGTGGAAAGGGAAATCAAAATAGGGATGGGATGCTAGCCACATCGCCTATAACATGATTCCAAAGATTTTCACCCATTCCGTCGATGGGCTTTTACCACGCATGGGAAGAGAAGCAACTGGTACATTCTATGTTTTTTCTTTGCTCCCAGGCCAGCATGCATGCAGCATTAACCTAACCTAACCTAGATAAATTACTATACCATAGCCATAGCTTTACTTTTCGGATTTTTTTTGTGTAAAAACGTAAAAGTAAACATAAAAATCAAGAAATTAAATTTCTTGATTCATTTGATGGTACCTATCATTTGAAACACAGCGCCTTCTCTCGTCCCTGGTGAGCAGATGTTCCAAGGTAGTTTGTAATTGTGTCGTACAGACACATCATTCATACAGATAACGCTTAGCGACAAAAATACGCATAGTAACAAGGTCACGTGACAGCTAGTAACTGGTAGAAAAATGCGAAGACTACCCAACTGCTATGGGTGGTGGGTATAGCACGCATCACGGAATGACGAGGATCCGGTTTCGATTTCCGGTCATAGCTTTACTTTTCGGATTTTTCTATGTGTCCTAGTCTTCAGTGACATTTAGAAATGTAAATAAATTACTTTTGCATCGTTTTTTTTGTATGTAAATGTGAACGCACCTGTTGAGCTCGGTGATGAGTGCGTCCTTGTCTCGCAGCCGCGCCTCGAGGTTGTTGACCTGCATCAGGAGCTTGTCGTTATCTGTCTTCAGCCGGTTCATGCGATCCGACGACGTAGAATGAATCGAACTTGACGACCTGTAAACAAACATTTTTAAAGCCTGGTAACAAGTTATTTGTGTCTTTTTTTTTGGTGTGAAGCAATCACCGACACTCATAGACACCTATAGCATAGGGGGGGCAGTGGCGTGGCGGCCATAGAACTCGATTCCCAGCGGCTTACCTATTTTAAGGCAGTTGGGCACTTTTATTGTGCAGAATTAGAGGAAAAGGCTAGTTAAACTCCCTTCGGCGTGCCTTCTGATATACTTGACGCCACGCCACTGATGTATGTATGTGTGTATAACTATTTATTGTACATAAAACACATGAAAAAGATGAATACAGGACAACACAAATGCACAAAGACGAACTTATCTCTGAAAGGGATTTCTTCCAGTTATTAGTAGCAGCCATTTTAATTAGTTTGTGTTTGTTTCACTAAATAAGCAGTTAAAATTATTATTTTAAGTACAAAAATTCAAGTTTATATTGCAAATAGGCCGCGAAGTGATCTTTTACGTGTATTTTTTTTAAACTACCAGCGCATTCGGAAAGACCAAGAAACTTGTCGTCGCAAGAAACTTGGCAGAAAGTCATTTTTTAATAATAAAATAAATTTACAACAATACTATTCTACTTAACTTATAATACATTTATAAAAGGAATATGTAAGGTCCCCAAGTTAAGTAGGTACCTTAAATTATATTAGTCTATAGTAGAGATATATTAAGTCTACTGGTCATACCTAATAAATACCTACAAAGTGATACCTAAGCTCTTCATTAAAACCGGTTAGTTATTAACCTAATAAAAAAATACGTTATCTTTCATCTTTTCATGCGGAATATACATATATATTATTTTTATGACAAACACCACTTACTTGGAAGAGTTCAGAGCAAGCCGCGGGATATCTTCATGCTCGTCGCTGCTAGCCGAAAGTATCTGGAAATAACAAGAATATGTCAGACACTCGCCGCTATTTCTCCCTTTATTTTTTTAAAGCATAGCGTTCCATGCTGGTCTGGGAATAAAGAAAAAACATAGCATTTACCAGTTGCTTCTCTCCCCGCGCAAATGGTAAAATCCCATCGAGGGGGGCATAGGAATCATGACTTTTATAGGCGATGCGGCTAGCAACCCATCACTATCTTGATTCTCCTTTCCACCTATACGCCCAGAATCATGCTAAGCGTGGCCTGTCTTGTTACCTAGGCTTAGTCTACCCCGCAAGGGATAAAGACGTGATTTGTGTGTGTGTGTGTGTGTGTGTGAAACAATTATATGTGGTAGTTTAATAATAAGCGCGGGAAATTATATAATTATTGAGACTGTGATATCACTATTACATCTACATACGACTCTATCACCATAGTAATAAGAGAGTATGTAGTTCATTTTGAGTTCATCAGCTGCACATCGATTTCTGACGCTGACTGTACTCAATTCAACTTTCACAGTTCAAGGTCGGCTACCGTCTGGCTGGCTGTACCTGTTCCATGATGTCCTGGTCCAGGCGGTGCGAGTAGTCCAGCTGGTCCCGCAGCGCCCTCTCCAGCTCGGCAGTAGGGGAGCGCGTGCCGCTCACCACCAGAGCGCGCTGATCGGAAGGAGACCGCCGCGCTGGCGAACTAACCATGCAAACGACAAAATATCCATCATCATCATCATCATCATCATCATGAGCTTGTAGTAGCCCACTGCTGGACATAGGCCTCCCCTAATGAGCGCCATGTCTTCAGCTTGATGCATCCAGTAGCCTGCAGTCTTTCGCAGATCGTCATCCCACCTGGCAGGGCGTCCTACACTACGTTTGCCGAGTCGCGGTCTCCACTCAAGAACACGTTTCCCCCAGCGGTTGTCGGTTCTTCGCGAGATATGGCCGGCCCACTGCCACTTCAGCTTGCTAATACTTTGAGCTATGTCGGTAACTTCGGTTCTCTGTCGGATGTATTCGTTACGAATCCTGTCCTTCAGAGAGACTCCGAGCATAACTCTTTCCATAGCTCGCTGAGCGACTTTGAACTGGTGGACCCACCCTACCGTGAGTGTCCACCACATTACACATACATCAAAGTTTAATTATAAACGACAGTTCGTCATTTGTGCCTGATGGGCTTGATTCACCTGTAGGCTATACGCACCAAGCGTCTTAATAACTGGACCTTCGAGACTCCCAACCAACTCACAGAAAAACGCCATCTCTCGGTCTCCTTTGCCGTCATACCCTGCAACCCTGTCGCACGGGCGAGGACTATTTAACCGATCGGTCTACAGTGACGTGTGGTGCCATCTATTATCCTTGATTGCAAGTCACAAGCTGTGTTTCATCTATTGACCGAGCGAGCGTAAAGTGTGAGCGAAAGGACTCTGTTTCAGCTTAGACATGAACGCTTCCGTATGTCCCTACCTGTCCACGAGATCCTTCATGTCCTGAAGCTCCGCCTCGAGCTCCTGACACCTCTCTGTTTTCTCCTGCAGTTTCGACCTCAACTCGGATAGGTCGGCTTCTTCTTGTAACCTGCAAAATAAGTAGCGAATTTCAAATTAATGATTTTCTTCGCGATAGGTAAGTATGACGTAGCCAGAGCCATGTATTTTATGGCTTCCATGATTTTGTACTAAAGCAAAACATATTTTGCTAATAGCTCTGCCCGCTCTATCAGTTTTTTTTTTTATATGAGAGGGGGCAAACGAGCAGACGGGTCACCTGATGGAAAGCAATCACCATCGCCCAGGGACACCTGCAAGACCTGAGGAATCACAAGTGCGTTGCCGGCCCTTTGAGGAACAGGAAGGCTCGCTTTGCAGCGCTAGCAGCCTCCACGTCAGCTACCATCTTGCCCGCTAGCCTAGCCTCGCCCTTACCTGGCCATGACTTGCTGCAGCTGCACTGCTAGCGCCTCCTTCTCGGCCGCCGCTAGCTCTGCCCGCTCCCTCAACGCGGCGCTAGCAGCCTCCGCATCGGCCGCAATCTTGCCCGCTTGCGACACGCTGTTGCGCAGCTCCGTCACGTCTAGCTTAGCTTTCGCTAGCTCGAAGGCCTGCGCCCAATATTTCAGATTTAGCTTATGGATTTCCGCGACAACGTTCATATTTTATTCTCTTTTGAGAGAATGACGATTCGCGGCTATGTTTTATTAGCATTTATTAACTGTTGCTATTAATATGAAGAAGCGAGTGCACACAAGGAACAACGTCGGTGGAACTGAACAGTAGGTCCATTGGGACAGCTCACAATCATGACTGAGTACAGGCGGTGTAAAATATTATTTGAACGAAAATTTAATAAATCCCATTCGTGATTGAGAATTAATTTGAGCAGTCCTCAAATCAAACATGTACTAGAACTATTCACGTTTTTATATGGATTATGGACATAAATGGACAGGTTAGTAGATTTGTACTAATTGGTCGATTCAGCTCTTCCTAAGTCAGAGGCATTTTCACGAAAACATTCCAACTCAAAAAAACAACCGATAATGTCTTCAATGAACAAAAATTTTTTACCTTGCTACTCCGCTACTAGCGAGTAGCGGAGTGGCGGAGTAGCAGGTAAAAAATTTTTGTTCATTGAAATGGACCTCCGCAAAGTAACGCCTGATTCAATAAAAGATAATGTCTTCGTCGTTGCCATCGGTTTCCTTTTTTATTATGTAATTTGAAACTTAAATAATTAAACTATTCCATTTTAAGATTATTGCAATTTATGTTGCGTTAAATGTTATTGGCACAAAATAAATATATTTTTATGTCTAAAGCACGTTTCCCATGTTACCTAAGGCATTAATATATCGATGCAGCCTTCATATGTGCCGACGACCTTTAACATGATTCTTATAATTTTCGCCCATTCCCTGGATGGGCTTTTACCATCTGCGCGGATAGAGAAGCACTTGACTGTACAATATCTTATAAAAAATAATTTACTGCAATTTTATAACTAAATCACGCTAACTGTACAGTTAACACTCATATTTGACCCGGCGCTAGCACTTTTACAACAATGTCTCTCTACAACGTTTATAATCATAACAATCTACTATTATTCAAGTACACAGTTGCCAAAAAACAAACGTGTATTGTCCTCAGCGATCCTAGAAACGAATGGGTTCATAATTTACGTCGAATCGTGTTACAACAGAGCCATCCAACACGGGAAAGCTTGGCATTTTAACGACACACATTTTTGGCATCGCACCAAATTTAAAAACGAACCGCTATAAAGAATCAATGCACTGCCAGAATGGTACGTCATACGTGACCAATATGTAAGGAAGTCTGGACGAAACCTTATTCTTCAAGATCAATTATTAAAGGTCTGTTAAGTTTTTTTTTTAAATATATAATAGACATGCTTTTGATTTGTGTGACTCGTACTTCCATGCTGGTCTGGGAGTAAAGAGAAAATATAGAATTTACCAGTTGCTTCTCTTCCCGCGCAGATGGTTAAATGGAATGGGCGAAAGTCTTAGGAATCATGCTATAGGCGATGCGGCTAGCAACCCATGACTATTTTGATTCCCATTTCCACCGATACGCCCACAATCATGCTAAACGTGGCCTTACTAATATTATAAACGCGAAAGATTGTAAGTATGGATGGTTGGATGGATGGATGGATGAATGTTTGTTACTCTTTGACGCCTGAAACGGCTGGACAGTTCTAGATGAAATTTGGAACATGGATAGATTATAGTCTGGAATAACACATAGGCTACTTTTTATCCCGGAAAATTGCGTAATTCATGCGGGATAGCGATAAACGAATTATATGCAGACGAAGTTGCGGGCAACAGCTAGTCTAAAATAAAACAAGCGCCTCAAATGATAGCGTTACCTAAATAAGTTTCTAAGCAACTTCAAATCTTTAAGTTCAATTTTTTTAATCCAAAACAGATGAAATTAGAGTCATTTGAAACGACTACCAGTGAAACACCAGGGAACTATATTCAGAAAAATGTTTATATTAATTACTAGCAGTTGCCCGCAACTTCGTCTGTGTAGAATTCGTTTATCGCTATCCCGCGGGAATCACGCAATTTTCCGGGATAAAAAGTAGCCTATGTGTTATTCCAAACTATAATCTATCTATGTTCCAAATTTCATCCAGATCGGCCCAGTACTTTTTGAGCCTATTCATTACAAACATACAAACATACAAAAATAGGTACAAATCTTTCCTCTTTATAATATTAGTATAGATCAAGGTCATATCAAAACTCACCTTATCATTTAGCTCCTTCCTGTTGAAGTCCAATTCGTGCTGCAGCAGCGATATCTGTTTCCTGATCTTCACCAGCTGTTTCTTGTCATTGCTCGCCTGACGGTCCGGCTTCTCACCCTTGCTTTTCGGAGACGGACTCCGAGACACCATCTTCATCTGTTCCTTCAATGAAGCAATCTCTTCATGGTATGAATTAATATCTTCATTCAAAATTTCAATCTCTGTTTCCTTATCTTTAAGCTTATCTGTCAAATCTTTCAACTCGTCAATCTTCGATGTCAAATCGTTGTTCAGGGAGTTCACTCTTTCGAGTTCACTTTCACTGTTTTGTAGTTTCAAAGACGCGTTTTCTTGCTCTTTTTCTAATTTAGTCAGTTTTAGTTTAAGTTCTTTGTTAGCTACATTTAAATTGTTATTATCATCGTTGATTTTTTCGATGTCACGATTTTGAGCGTCAATTGTGTCTTGTAATCTAAATAATTCGTTGGATTTCTCTTCAAACGCCTCCTTTAGGTTGTCTAGTTCTTCAGTTTTATCGTTTAGGCATCTCTGCAAGTCATCTAATCTATCTAAATGTTGGTTTAAACTATCTATCTGCTGATTCTTCTCAGAAACCAACTGTTCTAATTTCTGTAGATCTGACATTTTTTCTTTCAAAATGCGATTTTCGGTTTCGCATTTTTCTAACGCCGTATTTCTACTCTGTATTTCGTCAATTTTGCATTCTAGTTCGGTCATTTTGTTTGTCAAGTTACGTTTCTCTTTGGCTAGTTCTAATATCATATTTTCTCGTCTCAATATGTCTTCTTTAAGCAGATGCAGGTCTTTGGACTTTTCGTTGACTTCCTGTGTCAATTCATTCACTCTTTGTTCTAGCAGCGTTTTATTTGAAGAGAAATGGTCGAGCTGATTTTCATAGAACTTCTTGTCATTCTCCATAGTTGCCATAGTGTTTTCTAATAAAGTTTTTAACTCCTCAACTTCTTCTTTTAAAGCGGGAAACTCACAGAGCTGTTCTTCGGCGTTCTTCAACTCTGACTTACAAGATTCGAGTTCACCCTTGGATTTTTTGATCTCATGTTTCAATTGTGTCAGAATATCGGGGAAGTTCTCTTGCCTGATGTCTAGAGTAATGCCCAGTTCCCTCAGAGACGTGAATTCTTCGTCTTGTGTTCTGTTATCATTGGAAGGTTCGATGGAGAAGTTGATTTTCTTGGGTGCAACGCTTACGTCTTTACTCTCATCTACATCCCTATTCGGGAACATGGAACAATTGTCTGGTATTTTTTGAGCTGTTGAATGTTTGACTCCTTCGCCAAACTTATCAAGAGTGCCAAATACAGTGGTCTCGTTGACGTTTCTTTTGAATATCCCATGGGCATCCTTATTCTGAGAGGAAGTGAGATGAATTGGCAACGAATCACCGCGGGGGGTGAAACTGGGTAGATCGAATTGGTCAATAAAGTCTATGTTAAGTGAGCTCATGTTTGGCTTCGACAAATTGGGAGGTAGAGTTCTGTTTAGCTGAGTTCTGTCTCTATTATCGACATAGGGAGCATTTAGACTTAGATTTTGGGCTTTCAATTCAGCTCTTCTCATTTGTAAGTCTTGCTCGTCGAATTCTGAGATGGATACGATGTCGCTGAGCGTCCGTGCGGAGGTTTTGCCGTCCGGTTCGGTTTTTTCTTCTTTGTCGTCGTCATCCAGTTTGAGTGCTACGGGACATTGTTAAATTAGTTGGGTCTTACGGTCATTAGTGTCAGCGGAAGTTGGAGCCGATCCAAACATGTGCAGCGCTGAGTCAACGGTCTAGACTGAGACTGGTTTTGAAACTAATATTGAGATATTTTGCGTCACCCCGGGCCGTAAGTAGCAATCGCCCGCTACACGAGCGCAAATTTCCACTTCCTGGCCAGGGGAAGACGTATACCTAATTGTGTACACACCTCGGGCGGTGATAAAGAAAGACTCAGCTCGCATGTTTACCACCCTCGCCTTTGGCCCGTGCGACAAGTTCCCGCGATCCGAGACATTCTTTATTTTACCACCCTCGGCGTATAATGTACTTTGATATCATACACTTTGAACATCGACAAGTAGCTAAATTAAAACATTTCGCTGGTCCAATATTACAAGGTTCTATGTTGCACTTTTCTTGAATCGAAATTTAGACTGTCACTATGACAAAGTTGAAAGTCGAGAAAAGTGAAGCATAGAATACCGAGCCTGACGTATCACTTAACGCCCAACTCCACATGGCGATCCTGCCAGTACGGTTTCAAAATATAATATTTCCCCACTGACCCATGATCTCTTGCAGCTGTTCTTCCCTCTCAGCGAGCGCCCTCTGGTGGTCCCGTAGCGAGGCCTGCAGCTCATCCTTGTCCTGTTCCAGACTCTTGGCGAGCACCTCCAGCTGAGCGATGCGGGTCTGCGCGGACGACAACTCGCGCTCAAGGATCACCACCTTATCTTTGGGGTTACCTGATGGAAACAACGAATTTGATCACTGATCCTGAGCCGTAAGTTCAGATTTGATACTGGCAACGAGCTATAAATATAAGGTAGTAAATAGTCAATAGCTGGGGCAGAAGAGTTCTCGAGTGGCGACCACGAACCGGAAGACGCAGTGTTGGCAGGTCTCCCACTAGGTGGACCAACGGCATCGTGAAAGTTGCGGGAAACCGGTAGACGCAGGTGGCGAGTTGTCATTCATTACGGTGAGCTAAGAGGGAGGCCTTTGTTCAACAGTGGACGTCTTCAGGCTGATGATGATAATGACGATTAAATAGTCAATAAATGTTGTAAGGTTTGCGTTGATACAAAACTACTGTGAGACAAAAGACGTAATAATCAAACGCGAAAACCGGTCGTTTCACGTAAGTATTTTAAAGATACGTAGGTGTATTCGATATGTTTTCAACCAATTTTTTTTTCTTTTTCATTTTGTTTTTCACCGTTTAATCTACTTAAAATACTTACGTGAGTGACCAGTTTTGAAATAATTTGCAAAAAGCTCAAAGACTATTATTCTGAGAGGAAGCTGTCCCCAGCAGTGGGACGGAGATGACGAACTCATCCAACATCCTTATTAAAATGACTTACATGAATTTCCATACAACGACTGGTGTTGTTCGCTCAGTTTCTCCCTTTCATCCAAGTTCTGCCTCGCTCGCAGGAGCTGCTTGTCTTTCGATTCTAATTCTTCTTTTAATCTCTGTACCTGTTGAAAAGATTTTCATTTTGTATAGTGTAACATTTGATCTAGTTTACTTTCAAATTGACTGCAGGGAAACCTGTCTTTATCGTTGTACTCGTTGGCTTAGGCATTCATCAGCATTCGGGGCTTTTGCTCGACTAACAGGCTTGCAAAGTAGCCTGCTTGGTAGTAAATACAGAACGTCTAAAATTCAGATGCAAAGTATCACCATTAACTAGCTACTAGCTGCCAGACAGACAATCATCAGCTGACTGACTAGCTACTAGCTAACTGATGGATAAGCTACTAATAGTCCGACGAACTAGCTACTAGATGACTGACTGACAAGCTACTAGCTAATTTACTGACTAGCTACTAGTTGACTGACTGATCATTAACTAGCGGTCCGACTGAACAGTCACTACCTTTATAATTGACAAGCTATTAGCTAACTGACGGAACAGCTACTAATAGTCCGACCGACTGACTACTAGGCGACTGACTGATAAGCTACTAGCTAATGGACTGACCAGCTACTAGTTGATCGACTGACCAGTGACTATCGGTTCGACTGAGCAGCCATTAGCTTTATAACCGACAAGCTACTAGCCGATTAACTGAATCGATACTAGCTAACTGACTCATCAGCTACTAAGCTGATTGACCGGCTACTAGTTGACTGACTAACAAGTTACTGACTGACCAGCTAGTAGCTTTCTCACTGACAAGCTACTAGCTGACTGATCAGCTACTAACCAACTATCCCCTTAACTAACCTCAGCGAGCGCGTCGTGCAAACTGACGGTGAGCTGGCTGGCGGCCTGATGCGCCAGCGCCTCCGCGTTGTTCCGCTGGGTCTCCAGCCGCGCAGACAGCGAGGATATCTTGAGCGCCTGCTCGGACATGCGCGTTTGAAGCACATCGCGTTCTGCGCGCACCTCCTACAACAAAAACAAAATACACAATTAGAGACACACTTTGCAATCCTCAGTGGTGGAGAAACCGCGATATGGCGGCGGTCTACGGCTCGCAGTGGGGAGTCGCCTGTTTAGGTAGCGCATATAAATTGTAGTACGCTAACTTCTCACTACTTACCCTCCACTGCAAGCCACTGGCGACAGTTCAATGTAATAATGGCAAGCTATAACAAAGTATCTACTGCAATGCCAAGCCTGTATGATTCGATATACCACTTAAGATCGTCCCACACCTGACAAACCTGACGATCAAGTCTCAAACAGCGCAGGGGCGTGCTGACATATGACAAAATGGATAATGAAAATGGTGGCGTATGTATTATGATTTGCCTGATAGGGCCGTGATATTAGGCTGAGCTACATTTTATTACATATAATACAGCAGGCATCGTCACAAGGCCAATGCGCAATATGTATAATGTGCCAACACTTCCTCTTAAATCACGCCGACACATACCACAGCACGTAAGTGATCATTTTTATTCCACTGTGACAAGGCAAAAGGGGGTCACTTACTTCTGCTCTTGACTGTACTACCAATACCTAACTGCTCTTCATTTAACCGGTTTTTTTTTATAAAATAATTATATTTTATTTTATTGTATGTATGTATATATGTATGTATGTGTGTACTGTACATAGGCTCAGGATGGTGCTGATGTTAATGTTGTATATATATAGATGTTATATGTTTTAACGTGTTTCATATTTTTTGGATAATGTTAACTGTACTACTTCTTGTTATTTTATAGGAAACTGTAGGTCTATTTTTATAAAATCAAATCCTAGCTTTAGCTAAAATGTAATATTATTGTGTAAGACTGTTTGTTTCTAAATAAATGAAAAAAAAAAAAAAATGTGGAAAACGGAGGTACTACAAAGAGCGAAATATTCATGAACGCTGTACAGGCATGGGCATAAATATGTACGTTACCAAGACGTATAGATACACCTTTATGCCACAAACAATATTTATATTTATGCCCTCGACTGTACCCACAGAATCAGTCAATGCGGTTACCTCAGTCCAAACACCATCTGTTCTACAAGCAATAAACACAAGCAGTTAATTTGGCGATCATTCATGCAACGGTTAAACTAACTGGGTCAGAACAGTTAGTCGCCGCGCTAATTTTAACCGCCCCAGTTAGAACCGGGTCCGAAAAGATCACCGGGTTACTCTTTGTCACCGTAAAAATCATAAATTTGAACGTCACAAACATATGAAGATATCCACCCGGATAGAAGTAGTTGTCTATGAAGCATGACTGAGAAGTGAGATGAATACCTAATCATCGTGTCATAGAAAAATTTGATACCAATTTCTCTAAACCACAGAACAAAGAGACAATAGAAGTGCGATAAGTCACATTCGCTAGGGAAACCGGTGTCGCCAAACTCTCACATCGACAGTTTACTCCTACCTCGAAATCTTGGCAATTATTGGTCGTAGCTTTTCTATTATAAAAATGTAATAAGTTCTGAATCGGTATTATGATTTCAACTTTCCACCCACAGAATATTGCTTAAAGTCCATTGTACAGTATAAACACCATCTAGCGTGAAGTAGCCAAAAGATAACAGTCCTAAAATGACAGCTGTCTAAATAATAGTTTCGCCATTGCACAACAGATGTCCTTAAAATAACTGCGTTGCAAAATGAACTCTGCTGAATGAGATTTATGTTTACGTGATTGAAAATCTAACTGATGACAGCGGACCCCTCGAGAAAATCAGATTCTGGCAGAATCATTCTGCTACTCGAACCGTCAAATTCAATTTGACGTTTATAAATGCAATTTTCCGCATAAAGGTGGCACGCGTCTCTCGGTCACATGCCACTTCCAGGTTTCTCTTTCTTCTATGGTCTAAACCCTAACTAAGCGAAGCTTGTACCATGGCTTCTAGGCAATGCTATTTGAGATAAAAACGTGCGTAAATACACACTAATCCATCGAAGACTCTCGAACAAACGTTTGTACTGTCCAGAGATTAAACACGGGACCTGAAGCTTCAGGTAGTCGTGAAAAATCTGCCTTACATAATTTTAACGACTGGTCATCAACCCACTCAAATAAATTTTTCATAATGACGTTTACATTCTCAGTAAAAGAAGCAATTAAAACATCAAACCACAATGATAGGATTAAGGTTTGTTTATCTTTCAAAGGTCGGCGATAAGACGCACTCGAGCCAAGTTTCGTACAACAAAAACACGACCAACGCGTATAAATAAATCACGCCGGCACTAAACGCTTTCCCAGAGGTCGCTACTACCATTTGGCTAGTGCCGACAAATGTGACGATTAAATTATGATAATTTTAGCAAGCTTTTCGTAAACTCAATATTACAGCATAGGATTCGGTACGATGTTTACATTTGCGCAGCATGAAAATTTCTTCGCTATCACGTCGAATCTTTTACAATGTATTGTGTTAATTCACCAGCACGACTAGCCCGAGAACGCCCGAGAGCGCCCGAGAACGCCCGAGATACACTACCTGTCTCCTTCTAGAATGGACGTTAAAAAAACCCGTGCAGATTATTTAAAGCGGATTTTTGAAAGAATGAAATAGTATCAAAAGTTACGCGATACTACATATTTAAAGGTAGTTTTATCATTTGATTTTGATTTGCGTTGGAATAAATTCTGACGTCATCGATGACTAGTTATTATTATTACGCCAAACTGACAGTTTAGCCTTCAGTTACTAGAGAACGGTAGCTTTCTCCGTGTTGATATGTTTATATTAACTAAGCAATTAAAGAGAGAGTGGAAGTAATTGTGTCGTACAGACACATCATTCAAACAGATGACGCTTGGCGACAAAAATTCGCAAAGTAACAAGGTCATGTGACGGCTAGTAACAGATAGAAAAATTCGAAGGCTTACCCACCTGTTATGGGTGGTGAAGGTCACGCGTCACGGAATGACGAGGATCCGGGTTCGATTCCCGGCCATAGCTTTACTTTTTGGATTTTTCTGTGTTCTAATTTTCAGTGTCGTTTAGAAACTTAAACAATTAAAATAATTAAAAAACGGATTGTATTTCTCTTTCTTTACTTCTCTTTTTTAAAATCATATAATAAATTGAGTATACGAGCCTATTTTTATTCCTTTATACATATGAAGTAACAGCGATATTGTGGAGCAATTGGAATAAGTGCTTGTTACAGTTTGACAACAAATATAATGCGCATCGGCAGTATTCGTTTGCGCAGAGAAGCGCAGACCAGTTTCCGATGGTAGCCGAACGTGTAAATAATCTATATTGAACTTTATTTGCAAGCGCAACTGGCAGAGTATTGCTTGCTTTGCATTCTTAGCTCTGTCCCGCTTACACGATTTTGCCATTGTTGGTACGAAATCGATCGACCAATAACAGCGCCAGAGTTTCCCGCGCTACTAAAATTGGTATACTGCGCAGGTACATCGTGGAGCATTATTTTTGTTGTCAAACTGTAAATCAATTGAATAGCACCAAAGGCTTGACTACATTTTTATCCTTCAAAATAAATAAACTTCTAATAATTTCTTCCATGCTGGTCTGGGAGTAAAGAAAAAACATAGAATTCACCAGTCGCTTCTCTTCCCGCGCAGATGATAAAAGCCCATCGAGGGAATGGGCAAAAGTCTTAGGAATCATGTTATAGGCGATGCGGCTAGCAGCCCATCACTATTTTGATTTCCCTTTCCACCAAATATTCATACACACACACACACACACAAATTCACGTCCTTATCCCTTACGGGATAGTCAGAGCCTAAGGTAACAAGACCTACTGGCCACGTTTAGCAAGATTGTGGGCGTATAGGTAGAAAGTGGAATCAAAATAGTGATGGGTAGCTAGCCGCATCGCCTATAACATGAATGGTTTTAAAGGTAACTTTTAAAGATCAACACATTTAAAAATAGTATTTGTTTGGTGTTTACTGCGCCGTGACAAGGTCGGATAATTGGTGTAATCAAGTCCCATACAAACTACGAGTCATACTGTTTTGTACAAACTTAGAAACCATTTTCCTTATTTATCGGTACGAGTTAGAGCATCTTGTATGTTTTGATTTGCCTTAAGCATTTGATTTGTTTATTATTATACAGTTTGTTTAATTGCATCAATGGTTAAGTAAATGTGATATAACTTTGTTTTGAAAACAAAACGTTCTGCCAAGTTTCTTGCGGCGCATTCGTTTTGGCAATCATGGTTTTTATGTCATGGTCATTAGTTTTAAAAAGTTATCTGAATTAAAAACGAACCTTTTTTCAAATATCAACTTGAGCAAATAACATTCTGTTGTATGAAATTTTTCCATTAATTTCATTGTAGAGAACTTCAAAAGAAAATTTTCTTTCCGCCCAAAGAGGATAATTTTGTTACTAACATAGATGTTTCTTCTGTGTTGATATTCCTTCCGTGTATTCATCAATATCTGTTATCATAAATAATTAAAATTTACAACAAAAAACCTTTACAGGATTTTTCAAATAAACTAATTCACCCAACTGCTCGTATACTCCCGAATAATTCCAGTACATCATGTAATAAACATCATGTAATGTAATACATAAATAAACACAAATCACGTCTTTATCCCTTATGGGGTAGACAGCGACCAAGGTAACTAGACCTAAAGTCCACGTTTAGCATGATTGTGCGTATATATGCATAGATTTTCGCCAATTCCCTCGATGGGCTTTCACGAGCGCGGGAAGAGAAGCAACTAGTACATTCTATGTTTTTTCTTTACTCCCAGACCAGTATCGAAGATACAGACATCACGCACCTCTAAATTACATTGTTTTATTTACTCCACAATAAATCCAACCTAGTCTCCCATCTGAACGTAACCTCTAACACTCACCGTCAAATCCGGAAACCCCATACCAATCTTCCTAAAGTACCTCCACAGAAACATCACACACGCAACACGGCACTATGGAGCCCTACAACACTACATGATGATGTTATGTTCGTGATAGATCACCTTACGGCAGCAGAGCACGCGCTGAAGCATCGGCACAGACTGAACGGGCAGACGGAGGGGACGCGCGGGAAAATAAATTTCAACGCGGCGCGAAAACGCATCGCGGCAACAAAGAGCTATATGTTCTGATTTACAGATGGTGTTCGAAATGTGAAACAATTTATGACACCGGCCACAATTTTCGTAAAAAACACGTTTCCTTCATACTTATAGGGAGCATTGGCGTGTCCATTGAACTCGATTCAGTTGGGCACATTATTATGCAGAATTAGAGATAAAGGTTAGGTATTTTCCACTGACAGGGACCCCTTTGTCATAGAAATCGAATTCTTTTTACTTGTCTTGTGAGGCTGTACATAGTTGTGTGTATGATTAAATTTTGAATACGAATTATACTTGCTGTCAAACATAATTCTATGCCAAATAGAAGTATCTTGTAGATTTTCTTAGACATACTTTCAAAAGGTTGCATCTTAGTCACACAAATTAAGAAACCTCATTTTGAACTGTTATAAGAGACCATAGCGTATTCCAAACCATTTCTAATTTAACACCCCCAAGCATTCGTAGTAAAGAGTCTTGACATACAAAAATCTTACAAGGCTTCCCTTTTCATCAGTACCTTAAACGAGTAACATCGACCCACATCGACGCGACACACACCATCTCTTTAATTTGACACCCTTTATGTATGTTTTTACACGCTCGTATTATCATTTATCCTATCCTACTAATATTACAAATGCGAATGTGAGTTTGTTTATTACGCTTTCACACGAAAACTGCTCAACCGATCATCATGAAATTTTGTACACATGTTCTTAGAGGTATTAGAAGTAACATAGGATACTTTTTATTTAAAAAAAAATTATGTCGTTACTTTGACGTTATCTGCGCGGACGAAGTCGCGGGCAAAAGATAGTTAAAATATATTTAAATGTACTCATATATCCCGCCATCCTTGCTAATCCATATCCCTATTGGCTACTTGTTTTGTTAGTTTCGATTTTTTTTTCGTGTAAATGGTTTCCCTAATTTTTAAATATGGCAATGTATTCGTGCGGGCCCAAGAAAAAAAAATACCATCTCTATCAAATTGCGTCGAACTATCCAAAGGAAAAAAATAGTATTTACCCGAACCAATAACAACATAGTATAAAACAAAGTCGCTTTCCGCTGTCTGTCCCTAAGTATGATTAGATCTTTAAAACTACGCAACGGATTTTGATGCGGTTTTTATTAACAGCGAGTGATTCACGAGGAAGGTTTATATGTTTAATACATGCATAATATAATAGAGAAACACTGATTGCACCCGTGCGAAGCCGGGGCGGGTCGCTAGTAAACTATATAACGTTCTGCCACATCCATGCACCAGTCACTCCATGACCGTGTAACAAATTTAGACCGGCGCTAGGGCTAGCACCGCGCTATTTCTGACTGTTTACCTTCCTGCTTGAGCAACCAGTAGGACCATTATGTTTTCTTTGGTTCTAATGGGGTTATGTTTGCGATTTTAATAGGTGTTCGCGGTTTACGCGTTACAAGGAGCGAGTAGTTTTATGGATGTTTTAAGCTTGTAGAACACTTATGGACAACAAGATCTTTACTCACAAGAACGCGTCCGTCGGCTTATTACCTACCTCGCTCGCAATCGCCATCGTGTTCATTTTGACAGTTCTTGTATGAATGTGACAGCTAGCTGATTCCGATGCCAATTGTCAGCCCATACATGAACATGATGGCGATTGCGTGCGAGCCTACAGGCCTCTAGCATCATACAAAAAGTGATAACGACAAACTCAAAATACATTTGTTGACTCGTGGAGTTGCGTGAGTTTTTTGTTGGCTATGAAATGACCGACCGTCAGTGTCACCTTTGTGTAACGTTTATGGAATCACGTATAGTTCGGGTTCGATCCCCGGTCGGGGCAGATATTTGTATGAAAAATACGAATGTTTGCGAGTCTTGGATGTTCAATATGTATTTCAGTATTTATATACTACTAATATTATAAACGCGAAAGTTTGTAAGTATGGATGGATGGATGTTTGTTACTCTTTCACGTAAAAACTACTGAATGGATTTGGATAAAATTTGGAACGGAGATAGCTGATATCCTAGATTGACACATAAGCTATTTTTTATCCCGGAAAATTGCATAGTTTCCGCGGGATAGCGATAAACGAATTTTTTGCAGACGAAGTCGCAGCCAGCAGCTATTTATCTATATAAGTATGTTTATCCGTTGTCTAAACTTAGGTACTTATTTCCAAAGGACTGCATAGTATAAAACAAAGTCGCTTGCCGGTGTCTGTCTGTCTGTCATTCATATTCATCACTACATAGTATAAAACAAAGTCGTTTTCTCTGTCCCTATGTCCCTATGTATGCTTATATCTTCAAAACTACACAACGGATTTCGATGCGTTTTTTTTAAATAGATAGAGTGATTCAAGAGGAAGGTTTTTATGTATAATTCTACGCAGATGAAGTCGCGGGCAGAAGCTAGTTTATTCATAAACAATACAGATATTGTGTCTGTCCCTATGTATGCTTATATCTTTAAAACTACACGACGGAGTTTGATGCTGTTTTTTAATAAATGGAGTGATTCAAGAGGAAGGTTTATATGTATAATTCCAGGCAGACGAAGTCGCGGGCAGACGGAAGCGTGTCAAAGTCCGTGATCTGACAGCCCTAGGTTAAAAGTCAATAAAAGCCCATCATATCAATAAAGCGTTGCCGAGTTCACGCATTAGGGTCGCTCCGCCGCCTGACTCACTACGGACGCAGTGGGTAGACACTTTCATACCTAACCACTCAAACGACAATAGTAATATACACACACATATGTCACGTCTTTATCCCTTACGGGGTAGACAGAGCCTAAGGTAACAAAACCTTAAAGCCACATTTAGCATGATTAAGGGCGTATAGGTGGAAAGGGAAATCAAAATGGTGATGAGTTGCTAGCTGCATCGCCTATACCATGATTGCTAAGACTTTCACCCATTCCCTCGATGGCCTTTTACCATCTGCGCGGGTAGAGAAGCAACTGGTAAATTCTATGTGTTTTCTATGTTTTATATTTATATTGTACTTGTATTTATTTGTGTAAGCCTTAGGAATCTGTTATAGGCGATGCGGCTAGCAACCCATCACTATTTTGATTTCCCTCTCCACCTACACGCCCACAATCATGCTAAACGTGGCATTTAGGTCTCACCTTAGGCTCTGTCTACCCCGTAAGGGATACAGACGTGATATATGTATGAATCTAAATATTATTTATTTGTACGTATTTTAATGCATCTAACATTACTTCACCGTATAGCACATTAATGCGGTTCTAGCGTCGACAAATCTTGATCATCTGCCAAATGAATCAACGCATCTCGAAGTACTATCCCAAACACCCCCAACTTGCCTTATTACAAGGCTGTTAGCTACAAACTCGCACTACTGTTTCTAGCAACTGCAGTGTTGCCAGCGAAAAATAATGTACAGTAATAAAGCTCTGTTCAGAGTGGATTTAAAGGAGTAAATCTCCCTTTGAAGACGACGTGATGGATAGTGGAGCTAAATGAAAACAATCAAAACAGAGGGGTTCGCTGTAGATTTAATAGACACTGAAAATAGCATTGAGATGGGTTAGAAGAGTAAAATGACGGGCCAGGGGACTGATTTTTGAAAGCACATGTGTGAAAATACCACTCGAAAATGGTGAAAAATGGTGCTGAATTCGAAATACGAGTAGTATAGAAGACAATTACAGCTCTCATTAATCTTGTGAACAAATCAAAACTTTGATTAGAGCTGTAGTTTTGGAGATATAAGCTGATTTATACCACTTTCGAGTGACGTGCTTTCAAAAATCGGTCCCCTGTACTGTTTATGACGCGTTAATGGGGGGGGGGGGGGGGGCATCTCACCCTATTTAAAGTGGGGGAGGGAGGGGGAGGTCTCGGCAAATATGACTTATACGAGTTTACTTCTTGATTTTTTTATGTTTACTTTTACGATCTTACCGTTAGAAATTAATTTTGTAAACGACACTGAAAGTTACAGCGTTTATTGAGCACATAGACAAATCCGAAAAGTTCCCGGCCATAGTTTTACTTTTCAGATTGTTCTATGTGCTCTAGTTTTCAGTGCCGTTTAGAAATTTTATACGAGGTTGTTCCTTTTATGAATCTAAGGCAATCTACCCAAAATCAACGTATTTATTACACTAAAATATCCATTAAAAAAATCTCACGTGAGATTTGTAAGGGGGGACGGGTTCAAGCCAAATCTCACGAACTCTCACCAAATGGGGTGGGGGGGGGGGGGGGGGGGTCACGTAATTAATGGACGATCGCTTCCAAACCCAAAATACAACTTAATCCTTCGTTAAATTACGAGTAAGAATACGTTCAACGTTTGAAAAGTAAAATCATATTTTAATTTGGCATGGTCGACATATTTTTTCCTCAATCTATTTCTGATGTTGTGGCGTGCATGTTAAAATATTTGTGATAATATCGGAACTAATTTTAAACCGACAGCGAGCGGTAGGGTCACCACCCCGATATTTTAATACGTTAAAGGTTTCCATATGGAATACGTCGAGATAAAAATCGAGTTTGTTTTTCGACTGGAATTACATTCTATTTGCGTTGCTCATTTTAATGAACCCGACTCATGAAAAGGACGATGCAATGAAGTTGGTGGTGAAGCGGAAATACGTTTTTATTCCTTGTGTGGTGCCTATATAGAGGAATTAACCAATAGCGGTGACACAGGCTGGCTAAGTCAACACATCAGTGATTTGTCACCTATACCGTACTATCTTTAGATTATCGGGACAGTTTTTCTTCTATCCACTTTACGGAATAACGCCATTCAAGTTAGCATCATATGTTTTTGCAAAAAAGGAACATATTTTGTTCACCATGAACAAAAGGAACATGTTTTGTTGCCATGTGATGAGTGATGACGAAAAATTGTGCATCAATTTCGTTCCATACATCTGCAATGAACAAAAAAATTACCTTGCCTATATATGTTTTTCATGCAATCTCATGCATTGACCATGCATGGTTTTGCATGTGTAACAGTTGTGCTCATTAAACTTTGATAATGATCCCGTGGAGGGATCGAAACGCATCAGTGTTTGTGTGGTGTAAGGGATAATTAAGTTTGTGGGATTTATATGTTTTATTGGCAGTAGTGGAGGAAGGGATTGCATGAAAAACATATATATTTCACATAGGCTTGGTTATCTTGCACGTGAGTAGCGGAGTAGCAAGGTAAATTTTTTGTTCATTGAAATGGAGCTCCGCAAAGTAATGCCTGATTCAATAAAACATTACATCTGCTTGTACCACAGTGATTTAGTTCAAGGGCATAAATATATGTACTTCACCAAGACGTCAAAAACATCTATACACCTTTACGCCACAAACAATAAGGCCGGTAACACGTATATTTGACATCGGCTGTATCGATATTTATGCCCTCAACTTATTGAATTTTCCAGCAGACCTTAAAGCGCTAGACCGTCTCCTGCCGTAAATACTTGATGCTTTATGACAATGGAAAACCGACATTGATGTTTGGCACACAGTCTCAACGCAAATATACGGTGAGTAAGCATCGCTCCCGATTCACGAGAGAAAACACATTGCAATAATCAAACAGATCGCGAAAACATGTTGAAGCCACAAATAAAATAGCTCTAGGCATATTTTATTTTTATACGGAATCACGTAGACTAATTATGGTCATCCAAGGGTGACTGCACCAGTAATGGACATGACCCAATAATGGACAATAACTCTTATTTCTCTCTCTTTTTTACTCTATTTTACTCTTAAAAGACACTAAGCCATAGTCATTTATTTTACAACAGTTAATTTTAAACTGTATCATCTTTGAATTAAGAATGAAGTGAGGAACTCTTTGACCTCATTCCAGCTGCGGGGTTCCATTACAAATCTACCCGTCGTAAGCGCTCATTCCATCGGCATCATGTTGATGAATGGCAGTCTTCGACGGTGCGGTTTAATCGACCTTTTTTGCCACGAACTTGCAAAATCTGGAACGAGCTTCCCGCTGAGGTTTTCCCATCGAGTTACGACCTGGGTGCCTTTAAGAGGCGAGTGTACAATTTTCTGCAAGGCCGACAAAGCACTGGCATCGCGTAAAGCGCTGCGGGTGTCTATGGACAGTGGTGATCATTTACCATCAGGTGACCCACTAGTTCGTTTGTCTGGCCTCTCTAACATAAAAAAAAGTGTCCATTACTGGTGCTTGTCAACTTCAAGTGTTCAACACTAGTGCCGTCACCCTACATTTCTTGAGGTGCATACGTCAAGTTAAGATAAAGAACTTAACAACCAGCAAGGCCTGTTGGCCTAGAGCCCGCGAGATAGATTATCTGTCTCTTACTAGAACAAACAATAAAAGAAAGAAAATTTCTAAATGTCAGTGAAAATTAGAACACAGAAAAACCCACCGACACAGACACATCATTCAAACAGATGACGCTTAGCGACAAAAATTCGCATAGTAACAAAGGTCACGTGACATCTAGTAACAGGTAGAAAAATTCGGAAACTACCCACCTGCTGTGGGTGGTGTAGGGGTATAGCACGCGTCACGGAATGTCGAGGATCCGGGTTCGATTCCCCGCCATAGCTTTACTTTTCGGATTTTTCTATGTGTTCTAATTTTCACTGACATTTAGAAATTTAATTTCTACTAATTTCTAACGGTAAAACCGTAAAAGTAAACATAAAAATCAAGAAATAAAAATTATATTATAATATATTATAATTCTTGATTCATTTGATAGTAATAAAAGAGAGTCTATCTCGCGCACGACACAACTCCTGCGCACTCTCGTGTAATTTCCATTTGACGACTAGTGGTTAGTGACCCTGACTATGAAGCTAGAGGTCCTGGGTTCGAATCTCGGTAGGGGCAGACAGTTGTATGATGAATACGAATGTTTGTGCCCGAGTCATGGATGTTGTATATATTTAAGTATATATTTATCTACATTATACATATAAGTATGTTTATCCGTTGCCTGGTACCCATAGCACAAGCTTTGCTTAGTTTGGGGCTGGGTCAATTGGTGTAATTTGTCCCAAGATATTTATTTATTTATTATTTATTTATCTACTACTGAGGAAGAAGCAATGGTTCCTTTATACTGATTCAAAGTAGGCCACCTAAGTCCACCTAATTTGGTCCACCCGGAAAAAACGCTGCCATTATTCTGAATCACTGATTAATAAAATAGTTAGTTAGGTATCTTCATTTGACCGAAGGGTAAAATACCCAGTAAAAGGGGCTCCGCCCTTAGGCGGAGCTCCGTCGAAAACCAGCTGGACCACTACTCATAGCCGTTGAAAGTCATCGTAAGAGACTTGAACAACGATGGCAACGCTACTGTGAAGTGGATAAATCTGCGTTGGACGGTCGCCAGCGCAGCAAGGTCAGCTGGAGATGGGAAATGCTGCGACACGGGTTCAGTTCCAGTCGCTGGCACGTTACTCTAATAATAGACCCTTTCGTCGTAGAGTAAAAATTTAAATTTAAACCATTAGCTTTAATAATTTTATTTATATAAGCCTTTTTATTCCGAATTCGCTACAATTTCATTTTTTGTTGTTGTTGTTGTTGTTTCTTTTTTATCATTAAATTGTCGCGTAATTGTAGCTTTAATAATAAAACAATATTAATATAACAAACGTGAAATTTTATTAGTATGGTGTGTTATTCTTTCACGCCTAGCGCTACGTAATTAGCACTGGTAAATACTGCGTATCTACACAACACAACTTTATACTGGTCTGAACTGGTATATTCTAATCAGGATTTCACGTTCGTTGGCGGCAAATCTTAATTTGACTACATTTTAGATACGAGGTTAACCTATGCCAGTTACGCGGAATTTCCCTATGGGTGCTGTGCAGATACGCAGTATTTACCAGTGCTAGTTACGCGGTATTACACTATGGGTGTTGTGGAGATACGCAGAATTTACCAGTGCTAGTTACGCGGTATAGCACTATGGGTGTTGTGGAGATACGCAGTATTTACCAGTGCTAGTTACGCGGTATTGCACTATGAGTGTTGTGGAGATACGCAGTATTTACCAGTGCTAGTTACGCGGTATAGCACTATGGGTGTTGTGGAGATACGCAGTATTTACCAGTGCTAGTTACGCGGTATTGCACTATGGGTGTTTTGGAGATACGCAGTATTTACCAGTGCTAGTTACGCGGTATAGCACTATGGGTGTTGTGGAGATACGCAGTATTTACCAGTGCTAGTTACGCGGTATTGCACTATGGGTGTTGTGGAGATACGCAGTATTTACTAGTGCTAGTTACGCGGTATTGCACTGTGGGTGCTGTGGAGATACGCAGTATTTACCAGTGCTAGTTACGCGGTATTGCACTATGGGTGTTGTGGAGATACGCAGTATTTACTAGTGCTAGTTACGCGGTATTGCACTATGGGTGCTGTGGAGATACGCAGTATTTACCAGTGCTAGTTACGCGGTATTGCACTATGGGTGTTGTGGAGATACGCAGTATTTACCAGTGCTAGTTACGCGGTATTGCACTATGGGTGCTGTGGAGATACGCAGTATTTACCAGTGCTAGTTACGCGGTATTGCACTATGGGTGCTGTGGAGATACGCAGTATTTACCAGTGCTAGTTACGCGGTATTGCACTATCCCCGAAGCTATGCTTACCTGCGCCACGTCGAGCAGCTGCGCGCGCTGCATGTCCAGGTCGGCGATGCGCTTGAGCGCGGCGTCCTCGGCCCGCGCCAGCGCCTCCGCCGCCTCCCACACGCCCAGCAGCTCTGCCGCGCCCGCCCAGCGGGGGGACGACTCCCCCGGGGACGCGGACTGCAGAGGGACAAGCATATACCAACGTGGCTATGGTGTGAACTGGGAAATCGATCGAGGGAATCCAAATCTTGAGAGATTACAAGAAAATTTGTGATACAATTTTTTTCGTCACGAGACAAATAACATTTTCAGTCGTTACGACTAATAGTACACAAAAATTCACTATCCAGTTACTCGAAGACACGAAAATGGGTGCTACGGTATCTCTATAGAGCAGTGTTTCTCGGGCCATATGGAAGATCATATCGCCACTGTTTAACAATAAGTAACTGTTACTTATTAAATCCTTGAAAATTGTGCTACATTTTGTTAGGGCTGAAAAAAATCGAGAACCAATGTTATATGGTATAGGGTGCACGTCTCATGCACGAGCTCCAGCCGCCGCGTGCTTACTGCAGTATCTGTGTGGGGTACAGTGTGTATAGTCACCTCTTGCCTGCGCTGGCGGTCCCGCAGCGACACGTCCTCGCTAGGCTCGCTACAGGCCGCCGAGCACGTCTCATGCACGCGTTCCAACCGCCGCGTGCGTCTGTGCAACTTCTCCTCTAGCCAACCACACTGCCAGAAAAAAATTCAATATTTAGACGTAGAGTGACTTAAAATGCACTTTCGAAGCGAGTGTCAACAACGCAGCGACAGCGCAGCAGAATAATGTACAACACTGACACGGCGTCAATGTCGCCGCGCTCAAAAGAACTGCATGGAACTTAAACTGGCACTTTGCTAAAGCGACACGTTTGCGCCGAATGAAAATTAATGAGTTTACCTAACCATGTCCAAAAAATATGTTACATTTATGGCAAGTTAACGAGGAATTTAATAATGGTCAGGTATGGCTTTAAGCTACATACTTGAATAATATAGGAAAGTCTGTTCACTGATCAAACCAACAGTATACAAAAATAAAAGAACCAACCTGTTCTTTAATTTTCTCCAAAACATCGGCGCGATCATCAGCCTCGCTGACGGAAGCGATTTCGCTCTGTTCGGCTCTTTCGCTCCTCAGCGATTCCAGCTCTCCCAACAGCCCTCGCATTTTGCCGTCTCGCTCATCAATAGTCCGCCTCATCTCCTCCAACTGTTCCAGTATAACGGCCTCGTGCGTGGTCTTCTGTTCGAGCTGGCTCTCTAGATTGGCTATTATGTCTCTGAGAAGCGACACTTTCTCGTTGGTAGCTTTCAGTTCATCGTCGGTTGCAGCTTTGCGGGTTTCTAGCTCGGTTATTATGTTGTTCATGTCTCGCGTTTGGGCTTCTAGTTGCTCGACCTATGTTTGTGTAATAAGTAAATAGGGTGATCATTTGTAATGGGTAAAAAGACGTTCCATACATTGACATACTACATTGATCATTCGCTGTCTCGTGGCGTCAATATCGCGGCGTTATTGACGCCACTGACACTTTGGAAATTCATTCTTACGCTTACATGTACAAACGCAATCAAGTAAGGTAACTAGTACTGAAGTAACTTTGACGTCGGTTACTTTTATTACACACATGTGTAAGAAATTGAGTAGTCAAAAAAGGTGCTAATTAGAATAATGGCGAAGTATTTTTTGATCGATCGCGTACTTTCTGAAGGGTACATAAACTCAATAGTCTGACAAAAGTTAATGCTAAATACGGACAGATTTAATGGGAGATTACTGGCGACATCAAATGGCTTTTAGTATATTTTCAATTGGCTAAGTAAAGTTTTTTGAAGAGTTGGAATTTTTTTTTCTACAGTCGACGTCTTAATAATCGAGGAACTGCAGCTCTTTTATTTTTATTTCCTATTATTAATTAGATATATTTTCTTAAGTAGTCGATTATACGGAAACGCATTTGCAACGCCGAAGTATTATTTTTTGACGATATCAAACGTGACGTTGTTTTTTTTTTAATTCTAAGCTAGTTCAAGGAACGAAGCTTATCCAGCCATTAAATCTCGCAAGTGTCATATGGATTAAAAAAATACTTTTAATTAATAATAAGAAATAAAAATAAAAGAGCTGCAGTTCCTCGATTATTAAGACGTCGACTGCCGGAAAAAATATAATTGGAACTTCTTCAAAAAACTTTACCTAGTCAATTGTTAATTTAACCAAATGAGTAGACTCCGACAGTATAGAGTATAAACTGAAGGGACGTGACTTAAAGTGTTTGAATATTGTTACAATATTGTTTCTTTATTTTTTGATCAGAGTCTACTCAACTATTAAATGGTCGAATATTTTTTTGGTCTTAAGTATTGTTTGATCGAATGATTGTTTCGTCTAAAATGTCTTCAGCGACAGCTGAAAATAGTACGGATAACATTTTACATCGGCTATATAGAATAAGTTAGCCCGAACGACCATTCTACCAAACAATTATTCGACCATCCGATACAGACCTTTATTACAATAACTACAGAACTAGCTAAACAAACGAAATGTTACAGAAAGTTAATGCTCTACGGTGCTAAAGACAAACAAACAAGCGGACACTTACATGTGCAATATACTCTTGACAGTTGCAACTAGTGGAACGCAGACTTACAATCTGTTGACAACCCGAGCCGTTGTTAGTGGACAGACTGACAACACGTTCCGTTTATACTAAATCTTTATTTACTTAACTATTTCTGACAAGATAGGTACTCGCGGACTTTCTGATCTTTTCTAGGTTTTCGAGAATAGATAGTGATTCAATAGGAAAATAAAATTCTAAACGTGTAAAAAACATGTGAAATGAACCAGCGTGAAACACGCTTAGAAGGTTGTTACTATATCATATAAAATAACTCTGAGCGCTATGCTGTCTTTTCTGAGCGGTACAGATTTTTTCCCATACATTGAAAAAAAAATGCACTAACTTCCGGCACCACCACTTTAAAGCAGCACTAGGTCTTTCGACATTTATTTTTAATCATCTATAAGCTATAAAAACGCCGTAAATTAATAATTCACAACATTTCATTTTTTTTACCTTGTGTTTTCTTATGCTCAATAAATAGTACTTTTAAAACTAGGAGACCCATATTTTTTCTTTTCGCGAAATTTGTATTCTAAGTTAGTCAAAAATAATATTGAAATCTCGAAAATTTCAAAAACGCTTGTAAGGTTGAATCTACACATTACCTTTGCCTGGGTCATAAAAAAATAAGATAAGATTGATGTCTACATTGTCTACTGGTTGTCACAACGGGTTGTCATTTTGAATTTTTGATTGACGTTTGGTGATTTGATATTGGTTTTTATTGGATTTTAATTATTCGCATTTTCTGGACTGAATTGGAAATAATTGCCAACAAAATAAGCCACATAATAAAACAAATTGAATGTTTGCATCCACCCTGACTTGCAGCACAGTCTTCACATTTCACATCCAATATAGTTTCTTCTGCCTCGTTAATGCTTGCGACAACAGAGTACATTTTAGTACGAACTTGGTGCTCAGGAGTTACTCTGCCCTTGATAAAACACACAGCATTCTCTCGTTTACTTCCACATAGCCTACAGAAGTTTCAACGTAAGCATCCCCTGATGACAACAAAACCTTAGCTCCCCGGATTTCGGCAACGTTAAACGAGTCGTTTTCACGCATGTATTGCAACAACATCATTATAATCCACCTTGGGAAGGTTTCGGCTGTCTGCCATGGCATAACCGTCCGAAACTTTCATCAAATCAATTTAATAAATATAACAATGCTTTTTCAAAACAAAATGAACAAACAACATCGATCGGCAAACAACACTGATATTTGACATTGACACCTTTTTGAGATTGACATTTTTATTCATAAATAATTAGGAAGGCAAAGGTATACTACGACGATGCCTTACTTCGGATTTTTTGAAGATTTTTGTGAATATTACGTTAAATAAGTAATAAAAAAAATCAAAAAAATATGGAATGGAATACTTAAACACAAAGTTCGAAATAGTTGTCGGTACTTTAGTATTATTTAAAATTGAAATGTTGTGAATTAGTCGTAATTCCTCACTTGTACCTGAGAAATTCCATTAATGTACCGCTCAGAAAAGACGGCATAGCGCTCAGAGTTATTTTATGATATAGTAACAGCCTTCTAAGCGTGTTTCACGCTGGTTCATTTCACTTTTTTTTTCCAACGGCTTGTAGTCTATATGGTTTTCAGTATCGTTTAGAAATGTAATAATACATACATAAATCATGTCTTTATCCCTTACGGGGTAGACAGAGCCTAAGGTAACAAGACCTAAAGACCACGTTTAGCATTATTGTGGGTGTATGGATGGAAAGGTTAATCAAAATAGTGATGGGTTGCTAGCCACATCTCCTGTAGCATAATTCTTAAGATTTTCGCCCGTTCCATGGGCTTTTATCATGTGCACGGGAAGAGAAGCAACTGGTACATTCTATGTTTTTTCTTTGCTCCTGAATTCTTGATTCTTTGGATAGTACCCATTTAAGAGGAAGGTTAATACGTATAGTTTAATATGCTGTCCGAAGCCGACGCGGGTTGCTAGTTACAAAATACATTATATTTAATTCGGTTAGCAAGATTTTCGCTGCAGGCAATTAGCCGAATCGACAGACTGTAGTTACAAAGAACGAAACATATTGTCAGCTGTTAAATTAATATAAAGTGTTGTACACAAACATCCAGGAATAGTGTAGTTAACATGCAATTATATTAAATATTCAATTAAAATTAACTTTCCAAAACCATGCGAAAGTTAAACTTTATTCATAAAAGCTACTGGGGGGTTATTATGACGTCTTAATGCGATTCAGTTTAGGTACGCTCGCTGTCAGATCCATTCTAAAAATGACAGATATAACCTGGACTGAGTCGGAATTGAATCGCGTTAAGACGTCATGGTATGACCCCAGTTTCTGTTAAAGGTTATGTCACTTTGACATTTGCTTTTGCGAGTGACAAGTTACCTTATAACAGTTTAAAACTTTTTATGAATAAGGAATAAAGTGATTAGTGAAAGAATCAATCTACGAGTGTTACATATAACTGTTGATACGTCATTGCGTCGAAAAAGTTGGTGTCTCAGTTTAATAATCGATTTTGAGATACAACCTTTTCAAAGAATTCATCAATCACATCAACACACACCATAACAAATCTTCGGGGATAATCCAATACCGCGTAACTAGCACTGGTAAATACTGCGTAACTACAACACCCAACTTTACACCGGTTTGAACTGGTATTTTCTGATCAGAATTTAAGTTCATTGGCGTGAAATCTTAATTTGGCTACATTTTGTTAGATACGCGGTATTAACCGATGCCAGTTACGCGGCTTTTCCCTATGAGTGTTGTCCAGATACGCAGTATTTACCAGTGCTAGTTACGCGGTATAGCACTATCCCCGACGAAATTAAAGTAGGCTTCATTAAACTTTCAATTAATCTCAGAATCGAATAGACACATTCTTAAAAAGTCCAATTAGCATAATACCCAAATAGATATAAAAATAACTTCATAGTCTTAATGAAACCCACTCACATAAAAACAAGTACGCGGCAACACACTACTGCAATGACCATCTCTCCCACTCTAATATAAAACTCTATTAGTGTAAGCGAGACAGTGTTATTCCAATTTGGGGTTATAAGACCAGTTTAAATGGTCTTTATCTATGTTGCCACGTACTTCAGTAAACATTGCGTATATTTATATTTACTACATTTCAGGGCATATCCATGCTAAGTCGAACAGTGTCTAGCATATGACAGCATAGCTTGAAAGAGGGAGGGGGGGGGGGGGGGGTTGAGTGCAATCTAAAACCACACAGCGTCAGGGTTCCCTAAGGTTTGCGATAATTTTATATGCAGTAAATAATAATTATAATGATCATTTGACGTTACTATTTTTTCTCTTAAAATGTAAACGTAAAAAAAAAACAAAAAAATTAAGTTTATTTTGCAAATAGGCTCCCAAGGTTTTTTTATATGTTTTTTTTTAAACTACCAGCGCACTCGGTAACACCATTATTGCCAAGAATAATGCGCCGCGAGAAAATTTTTTTCAGAAAAAAATATATTTACAACCAAACTTAACCTAACCTAACCTAAAGCCGGGTAAACGTAACCAACAACACTAGTTCAATCGTGGCGTTCCGCTCGCGGTACCACGTCCACACTAGGGTTTTTGGTTACGGTAACGTGCTACTGTTAGGGCTGAAACCATTGGCCATTTCAAAACTCCTAAAAAATAGAGATTAAGAGAAAAAAAAATGTCAAAAGCCCTTGTTCTTCGTACATAACCAAGTTGTCTTATAGGACATTCTAAGGTAAAATAAAGACTATTTCTAAAGTAAAGCAAACATAATTACACATAAACGGATAACTCACGTATAAAAAGTCGAGTGATGCTCGACATGTTTCAGACATGTTTGTGTGTTGTAGTGTTCGTTTCGCTGCCACCGGGGCGAGCGCTCCAGGAAGAAGGACTACGAAATAGTCCGAAACATGTCGAGCATCACTCGACTTTTTATACGTGAGTTATCCGTTTATGTGTAATTATGATTAAATCTCACGATAGTTTCATGTTAAAACAAACATGTCCGCCGCACCTAAACCTAAATTAATCCAAACGTTGCTTTTACCAGTGCTGGTAATGTAACTTGGTTATGTACGAAGAACAAGCTGTCAAAAGATCATTATGGCAAAAAAACAGCATTATGAAACTCGGGCAAATGCAAGCATTCGCAGTGTATGAACGTAGCAGGTTGTGACGTCATACCTCAGTCAAGATGGCCGCGTTGGTCTGCAGCCGCGTGGCCAGCCTGGCGTTCTCTTCGCGCAGCGCTTGCAACGTTCGCGCGAACTCGTCTCGCTCGGCCTCTCGCTCGCTCGCTTGCTCTTCCACGAACGATCGCGTGGATCGCAGCTGACGGTTCGCCGCTTCCAACTGCGTTACAATGTTGATGGTATAAGTATTGCAGCAGTGACTGATTAATAAATAATTCTTAAACAAAAAAGTACTGGGGCGCTCGGGAAAAGAGGTCTTTGATCAAATCAAATTTCCTCGTGCATTTGACGTTTACTTTTTACGGTTTTACCGTTAGAAATTAAATTTTTAAACGACACTGAAAATTAAAACACATAGAAAAATCCGAAAAGTAAAGCTATGGCCGGGAATCGAACTCCGTGCGTCATACAGACACATCATTCAAACTGATGACGCTTAGCGACAAAAATTCGCTTAGTAGCAAGATCACGTGACAGCTAGTAACAGATAGAAAAATTCGAAGGCTTACCCACCTGCTATGGGTGGTGTAGGGGTATAGCACGCGTCACGGAATGACGAGGTTCCGGGTTCGATTCCCGGCCATAGCTTTACTTTTCGGATTTTTCTGTGTTCTAATTTTCAGCGTCGTCAAATTAAACTGATTTAATCTATCTTGAGATAACTTTATAGCGATTGCATAAATCGTTTAATATTTTCAAATAAAAACAACGAGCAGAAACAAAGATAACTATCACCTCTTTGATACAGTCAGGAAATACATTACATAATATTCAATACTGTACACACATAATATAATATTAAGGCGTAAAAATGCGGTCTAATGCAAAGACTACGCCAAAAAAACGAAAGCAAATCGTTAACTATTTGTAGACATAATAACTATCACTTTTTTTAATTTATCTTGACACTTAAGGCTCGTTTCACCATTCTCTGTTAAGTTGTCTATGATGTCGTCCCTGTCTGTTTCGTAATAATAAATAGAGACGGAATCATAGATAACTGACACTAAGAACACCTTGAACTTTGACGACCGGATGGCCCAGTGGTTAGAGAACCTGACTATGAAGCTTGAGGTCCCGGGTTCGATCCCCGGTCGGGGCAGATATTTGTATGAAAAATACGAATGTTTGTTCTCGAGTCTTGGATGTTTAATATGTACCTATTTAAGTATGTATTTATCTATATAAGTATATTTATCCGTTGTCTAGTGCCCATATTACAAGCTTTGCTTAGTTTGGGGCTAGGTCAATTGGTGTCAATTGTCCCAAGATATTATTATTATTATTATTATTATTAACTTAACAGAGTGTAGTGAAACAAGGCGTCAAACATACAAAAGTAAATCCGAACAATCATGCTTTGCGAAAACAATTGATAGCATAATAAATTAACACAATTTACAAGACCAATTCAAGAGAACATCCGAAAAGGCAAAACAAAATAGAAACAGTATACATTAACATGATATATTAATTTATTTGACAGTGGAGGCGTTTTACACCTCCACTGAACTTAAATTATGTTTACTGTTTTTTTTTCTCTTTCTTTTTTTTGCATAACTTCTTTGTTTTACTTGGACTAGTAGAGACTTTATACATCTCTACTATAGACTAATACCCCTTACAAATGTATTTAATTTAAGTATTGTAGTAGCCTAATGTATTTTATTTTAAGTTTCTTGCGGCGCATTCTTCTTGGCGATGATGGTCTTACTGAATGCGCTGGTAGCTTCAAAAAAGACATATAAAAGAGCCTTTGGCGGTCGATTTGCAAAAATAAATTTTGAATTTTAATAAATTATATCGGCGCTAAAACAACTAAGTAAGCAAGACCGGAAACGTTGACAGCTATCGGCATAAAAAAAAGAAGCATAAGAAGAATACAATTTCAATTAAGAATGTCACCGTGTTCTCTCACGGTGACAACATGCAAGAAAAGCAGTCTCATCTATCCGTCCCACTCTGGCATACGCGTATTGTAACGCTCTCTTGCGTTGCTAGTCTTTTACTACATTCAATACTAGCTTTTGCCCACGACTTCGTCCGGGTAGAATTAGCAATTGCCATTTTTATCGGTATCCCGCGAGAATTTTCCGGGGATTTTCTTTACAGGTTAGCAAAGTTTGCATTAAAATCCGTGGAAATTTTCACGTGATGCGCTCGCAAATATACAGACAAACCGACAAAAAATCAAAAACGTGTTTATTTATCTGTTGTTTTTAATGTGTTGTAACTTTTGTGATTCACATAAATAAACTTTTTTCTTTCTTTCTTTGTTAACGATTCTAAGTATCCCCTGCCAATTTTTTTTATATCTTCCATTTACAGACTTTCGAACCTCACCAGCTTTATTATGTACTAGCTTTTGCCCGCGGCTTCGCTCGCGTTAAGAAATATAGTATGCATGCAAAGTCTCAGCCCGATCGGTTTAAAATTTACAAAGTTTCATACAAACTTTCGTCCCCTATTTTATCCCTTTGGGGGTAGAATTGATCAAAATCCTTTCTTAGCGGATGCCTGCGTCATAACATCTACCTGCATGCCAAATTTCAGCCCGATCCGTCCAGTGGTTTGGGCTGTGCGTTGATAGATCACTACGTCAGTCAGTCAGTCACCTTTGTTATAAATATTTAGAAGATAGAAGATCTATGCACAACGACATCGAACATGCCACGACCACTATGTCTTCCAATTTACTTGTATACTTTACCTTATCACAGCACATCTTGTGCACTGGCGACTCAGTAAGCCGTCTCACCTGACATCCGCGTGCGTTAGCAAACAAACATGGCAAAAGGTTTTGAACAACCGTGATTTCCACTCATAACTTAACTTCTTACATCTCGGACACTAAATTGACAAGTGCAAATGTCAAGTTGTCGAATAATTATACCAGCTTCTATTGTTTAGTGGTACGGTTTCGGTTTCGGCAAAAACCACATGTTTCTGTCGCACTCAGGGGTGCGGGGTAGGACGACAAAGGGGACCGAGAGATGTGCGGGCGGGTAGTGCGCCTGCCGCCCGCACCTCCCGCCCCCCGCGGTCGTCCCGCGCCCCTGCTCTGCGCGGGCGAGGACTCATTTAAGCGGTCGATCTATAGTAATGAGTATTTTGTATACGCGCCTATAGTCCGTTCCAATTAATTTTAACGATTTTGTAAACAAGTACCCCCAAGTTCATATAAAATTTAAATACAACCATAGCGTAATTGTTGTAAAATGTCGTGAGATAATCAAGTGTGATCCTTCAACATTCCGATGAGTATTTGTGTGTATATTAACCCGTCAACCGTCCAAGCGACTACAGTAGTCCCTAACTTTTTCGGGTGGCTTAAAGAGAGAGCGAGAAGCATATATAGCGAGTTGTCGCTGGCTCTTCCAAGCGAGGAAGACCTGGCCAGTGGCGTGAATGCATAATGCAGTCCCTAGGACATTTCCCGCCCGAAATAGTTAGGGACTACTGTAGTCGCTTGGACGCTTGACGGGTTACGATGAAATAGGTTTGCTTACAAAGACGTCAAAGTGATCAAGTCCCAAGTGGTGTCAGTATTTATAAACACATCGCAGTAAATAAAGTAATAAGACAATTAGTGTGTGTGGTTTTTCAAATATTGTAATACAAGTGACGACTAAACTAGTGTGCGAGTTGTTAGCGTTTCTGTAATATAGCTCTACCTTACATACATACACAAATCACGTCTTTATCCCTTACGGGGTAGACAGAGCCCAAGGTAACAAGACCCAAAGACCACGGTTAGCATGATTGTGGGCGTATGGATGGAAAGGGGAATCAAAATAGTGAGGGGTTGCTAACCCCATCGCCTATAACATGATTCCTAAGATTTTGGTCCATTCCCTCAATGGGATTTTACCATGCGCGGGAAGAGAAGCAACTGGTACATTCTATGTTTTTTCTTTGCTCCCAGACCAGCATGCAATTATGTATATAGGCTGAAGATAATGATGATGGGACACGTAATTTTTCACATAATCTAAACTTTACAGAGATATATCGAATGGAAATGTCGCATGACGTCGCCTCTAGGTAAAATTTTTACTTTGAATCAACGTCACGAGCTTGCACTCTCGAACTTTTTTTTTGCTTGATTGACAAAAGAAAAAATACGTCCCCAATATTTTTTGATAACCCAACCGACGGTCTGAATAGAATTCCGTTTTCTTAACAGTCTTCACTTCTATTCTTACGTGATCTTCGGACTGCTTTGCTCTTTGTGTATAGTTCAAACAAGTTCAAACTTGCTAGCGTCACACACAACAGTTACAAAGCAAGCTTTGGAACAAGAGAACAGCGGTTATGTGCAGGACCCAAGTGTCTATTGCATTAAAGTGAGTATTTCTCCGTTCCCTCGGTGTATTTGGATCTGTAAGTCTATTACCTGACTCGCTCGCAATCGCCATCGTGTTCATTTTGACAGTTCTTGTGTGAATGTGACAGCTAGCTGATTCCGATGCCAATTGTCAGCCCATACGTGAACACGATGGCGATTGCGTGCGAGTTAGGTGATAAGCCTACTGAAAGTATTAGTTTGGTTTGGTTTGGTTTGGTTTGGTTTGGGCATGTAGAGCGAATGGATGAAAGTAGACTAACTAAACAGATCTATATGGGGAGTGTGAATGATTACGTTGGGAGGGGAAGGCCTAGACGGACGTTCCGAGACCGAATAGGAGACGTTTTGGAAAAAGATCAGGTCAGGAGTACCCGAAACCGACGAGCATGTATGAAGAGATTGATGACTGTGGATGAAGGAAAAGAAGTATGTCAGGATCGTAGCAACTGAAACAAAGTAGTCTCTGCCTACCCCTGTGGGAAAGAGGCGTGACGGTATGTATGTATGTATGTAAGTATTAGTTCCCCTCACCTGCTGCTGCAGATCGTCCCTCTCCCTGTGCAGGCGGTCGTGGCTGGCGCTGTGGTTCCTCGGCGAGGCGCCGTCCAGCGACACGGAGCCCGAGTCCGGCGCGCGGCGCCCGCCCGGCCGCGCCGGCAGCGACAGCGCCGACTGGTGGAGCGCCCCAGTCCCGTACCTGGTGGACAAATGCCCACGAGTTATAACTGACCTCTATGAGGGCAATAGACAATGTCATGAAGAACACTACTTCCATGCTGGTCTGGGAGCAAAGAAAAAACACAGAATGTACCAGTTGCTTCTCTTCCCGCGCAGATAAGAGCCCATCGAGGGAATGGGCGAAAATCATGGCAATCATGTTATAGGCGATGCGGCTAGAAACCCATCACTGTTTTGATTCCCCTTTCCATACATACGTTCACAATAATGCTAAACATGGTCTTTAGGTCTTGTTACCTTAGGCTCTGTCTACCCCGTAAGGGATAAAGACGAGCGATGGTCCTACTCCTGCTCATTTTCCATTCATAAATACATACATCACGTCTTTATCTCTTACGGGGCCACGTTTAGCACGATTGTAGGCGTATATGTGGAAAGGGGAATCAAAATAGTGATGGCCTGCTAGCCGCGTCGCCTATAACAAGATTCCTAAGAATTTCGCCCATTCCCTCGATGGGCTTTTACCATCTGCGCGGGAAGAGAAGCAACTGGTACACTCTAATGTTATTTCTATACCCCCAGACAGATGAAAGAACATTTTCCATATATGTCATAAAACAAGTTAGCGCCCTCACCCCTCGACCACGAGGTCGCACGACGTGTTCCTGTCCGCCTGCATTAGCTGCGCGACCTTCATCAGCGCCGCCTCCAAGTCGGACCGCAGGAGGTTCTCCCGCTGCAAGCATTCCGTCATCGCTTCCTCCATGCTCTGAAAAAATTATCCATCCATTTTTCAGGACACAGTCTACGACATTTCAAAAAAAAGGGCACCCAAAATTGCAGCATTCATTTCAGCCAGAGGAGGCCAACCTCGATATTATTTTTTAATTTGTTTGAGACTTTTACTATATAAAGGAGAAAGTCAATTGAAGTTAGCTTATTCTTTTGACAAAATTAGTAATTTTCTAAAAAAAGCGCCCTTCTTTGCAAAGGAGTAAATTTTTACAAGCAATGAATGTATGTATGCATGTTTGTAAATATGGTCTCCGGGTGGAATCTTGCGACTCAATTTTGAAGAAGACAGCTTCAACCGATTGAGCTGAAATTTTGCATATTTGAATAAGTGGGATGCCAATACAATAATCCGGTAGTGGAGTTCTGGTGACCCAGCCAGAATCGTCTCCGCAGGAGGGAACTCTTCACCGGTTGGTCCGATTAACTTGAAATTAGCTAAACAGGAACTAACGCTAAGATTTATTTTAACACACATGGATATTTTCCATTTCTTCACTATACATAATTAAGAAGAGCACTATTAAAACCTCGGCCAGCACGTTGATTGCCTGACACTAGTACATTAGAAGGCCTCGCAAGTACTCGGCCTTCACGCACACTCGTCCGGCATACAACTGCGCACTAATGTATTTATTACCTTCCTGTGCAGTTCACAGTTATCACAGCTCTTGTGGCGGGCGTCCAACTCCTCAACCAGTTCTGTAATCTGCAATTGGCTAGCAGACTCCGGTAGCGACTCTGAAAACAAAATAATCAAGGTGAGGCTAGCTTAAACTATGTTAAAAAAACAAACATCTCTTCATGTCTATACATACTTCTTAACTGTGACAGTTAATTGCATCCTATAGGTAGGGTTAACAATTAATAACAAATTAAACAACAGTCCCCATAGTAGAATGTACAAAAAAATACTATAGAACTACCCACTTTAACAGTGATTATTTTTATTATTATTGCGGGTACCTCGATATTGTTCTCGTGGAGAAGAGAAGAATGTTCCATGGCACTTAAATCATTTAAAATAATAGAAATATCACAGGCATAACAACTTCTAAAACGCTAAGGCACTGGACGAAAAGAATCACCGGCCACTGTAGTAACTGGTTATTATTATACTAGGTACCTTATTTTATACTACATGTAGCCCCCGACTCCGTCTGCGCAGAACTCGCTTATCGTTATCCCGCGGGAGCTATGCGATTTTCCGGGATAAAAACTATCCTATGTCCTTCCCTAGGACTGAAACTGTCTCTGTACATTTCATTAAAATCGGTTCAATAGTTTAGGCGTGAATTATAAATTCGAAAGTCTGTCTGTCTGTTACGCTTTCACGCCTAAACCACTGAACAGATTTTGATAAAACTCGCTACAGATATAGTTTCAATTCCGAGGAAGGATATAGAACAGTTTTCATCCCGGAAAATTTCACAGTTCCCGCGGGATAGCGATAAGCGAATCCTGCGCTAGTACTACATAAACACTCACTGCCTCTAACTCTCACAGCAGCTTCAAGCAGCTCATGAGCTTCAACCCTCAGCCGCTTCAGGCCCAGGTCGAGCTCTCGCTTGATGTCGGCGCTGACGTCCCCCTGGCCTGGCAGGAAGCCCGCGGCGCCCTCCAGGTCCAGCTCAGCCAGCACGGACAGGTCGGGAGCGAAGTGGACGTGTTTGCTGCGGGCCACAGACAGGTCCAGGCTCGGTGTGGACGGCCGGGACTCTTCTAGCAGAGATGTGCTGGAAGAATGAATGAATGATCAATTTTTGTTTGATACCAGCCCAAAAACCAGTAGGCTTATTACCTAACTCGCTCGCAATCGCCATCGTGTTCGTTTTGACAGTTCATTGGCTGACAATTGGCATCGGAATCAGCTAGCTGTCACATTCATACAAGAACTGTCAAAATGAACACGATGGCGATTACGAGCGTGTTAGGTAATAAGCCTACAGTACTACATAATAGGTGATTGGCTTTATCATTAAATTGCTTCCCTTATTTACCTTCCATGCTGGTCTGGGAGTAAAGAAAATATCAAAATAATATTTAAGAGCATAACTACTGGATTTTTATCTGCCTACATTTTCTTACATACATACATAAATCACGTCTTTATCCTTTACGGGGTAGACAGAGCCCAAAGTGACAAGACCTAAAGGCCACGTTTAGCATGAGTTTGGGCGTATAGAAAAGGAGAATCAACATAGTAATGGGTTTGCTAGCCGCATCGCCTACAACATGATTCCAAAGATTTTCGCCAATTCCCTCTATGGGCTTTTATCATCTGCGCGGGAAGAGAAGCAACTGATACATTCTATGTTTTTTCTTTACTCCCAGACCAGCATGGAAGAAAAAATTATAAAATCGTATTTTTGTCATTTATTTAAAAACAACCAAGTGGACAACGTCTTTAACTGTGGCAACGTATTCAATTCACAAAGTCCTGTTTCAATTTGAACGCAAAGACAATCCTAGACAAAACATTTCGCGACTGCTCCAAAAATAAATCATAAACAAATGACAGTTACGGCCAATAAAGCACGAACACAGTTCCTGGAATCACAAGTAACCAATATCCAGCGACTAAACGCAAAGGTTAACCGTTGGCGACCAGCCAGGATATTATTGCAACCCCTTTCATACCGCAAATAGGCTACTAAGATTAGATTCACCCAAAGACATAGAAATTGAGCATTGCACGTAGGCGGGTATCAGAGTTGGGCGTTATCTAGATAATTTCTTACCTAGATAATTATTTCAAATAAATTTATTCGAAGATAAATTCAATCACAAAAAGTGCGTTGACAACTTTTTATCTAGATAAATTATTTAGATGAAGATAACCGACCTCGTTTGTTATTGAAGTAAGCTTATAATAATAAAAATGTATACAGAATGTCACGTCGGGTCAAACCGTCACACTGACATTCATCTTTTATTTAAAATCCCAACTAATTTATCTAGATAAAAATGAAACTGATCTAGATAAATTCAAAATAACGAATTATTTAGTTACTTCAAATAAAAGATGATTTAGTTATCTTCCTGGTTTTTCGTAAATAGATAATTTTTGCCCAACTCTGGCGGGAACTAAGATTAGATTCACCCAAAGACATAGAAACTGAGCATTGGACGTAGGTAGTTACTGAGATTAGATTCACCCAAAGACATAGAAACTCAGCATTGAACGTAGGTAGCTACTAAGATTAGATTCACCCAAAGACATAGAAACTGAGCATTGGACGTAGGTAGCTACTAAAATCAGATTCACCCAAAGACATAAATTGAGCATTGGACGTAGGTCGCTACTAAGATCAGATTCACCCAAAGACATAGAAACTGAGCATTGGACGTAGGTAGCTACTAAGATTAGATTCACCCAAAGACATAGAAACTAAGCATTGGACGTAGGTAGCTGCTAAGATTAGATTCACCCAAAGACATAGAAACTGAGCATTGGACGTAGTTAGCTGCTAAGATTAGATTCACCCAAAAACATAGAAATTAAGCATTGGGCGTAGTAAGAGCAAACATTTCCACTTCAGTTCGTCACTTTTTGAATGTAGCTGTATGGAATGTGGACTTTTTTGGAAAACGCTCATTTATCTGCAGTCTCCATGAAGCACATCTGACCATGATACGCCATTACCCCTGCAGACGACGGTCTGTAGTGGGCCATTGCAAACCAGCCTAGCATAGAGGGTTCATTGACTCACTCGGGCAGCAGGCGCGCCAGCAGCTCGGCCAGCACGGTGCGGTTGAGCTCATCCTCCGCGGCGGCGCAGTACGCGCCCAGCTGCCCAACAATGCGCTGCAGGCTTGTCGCTACGCGCTTGAAGCTGTCCCTGTGAACAAGAAGCACAATAATAAAGCACATACAGTTAAGAACCCAGATCTCCTGGATCTCGGGACTAGTTGGCGAGAGCTGGCTCAAGATCGCGAGGCATGGTGGAGTCTGGTGTGGGGGTGCGAGTCGGGTTACCTCCGCGTGTGATCAAGAGCTGCGGTTCGTTTTTGGATCCGTCCGAGGGGAAGTGCAGTGCTTGTTCCGGTGCACCCTAGGCACCGGTTAATGATTTCCTGGCAGTCTCCGAGGGATATCATTATCCGTTGGCTAAGAGCCCGACAGGGGGGGAGGGTTTTGACCGTGTTCTACCGTACAACGTTGCCGACATTTTTGTCACAAGATTTTTGAATACTGTATTTGTTACTTTGACATTGGCGAAATCATCGCATCGATCGATGTCTGATCGAAGAGTCTGGTGTCGAAGGCTAAGATCCAGTCAGCAAGCTAAGAAACAGTCCCAATAACCTAACACGTTCCCGTTCACGTTCACGTTAGCTGTGTTCCGGTGTGGTGAGTAAGACAGCCGGGGAAATTACGGGCACAAGAGGCATTGCATCTTAGTCCTCTAGGTTGGCAACGCATCTGCCATCCCTCCGGGGTTGCGGGTGTCTATGGGCCGTGGTGATCACTTACCCACTTGCTCGTTTGCCTTCCTATTCATATAAAAAAAAAAAAAAATAATAACGTGCACTAGGCAAGCGCTCGCCGCTAGCACCTTCTGAACGGCTGGCACGTGAGCGCGTGAGAGCTGTGTAAGACTACCCGTCTCTTTCTAGAACGAAAAGTAGGAAAAAGACGGGTAGTCTACCTCGCGCACAACACAGCTTTCTCGCGCTCTCGTTTTATCCGTGCCGTGCCGCTCCTAATGACTATTTCATAATCTACTTTTTCTATAATCCTCTGAGAAATATCTGTACACCTGGTTTTGCTATAATACGGGTTTAATTTTAATTGTATCTCAATAATTATGCGTAGTAAACACGAAAGGAGTATCGCTTTCAAAAAGTCCGGTTCAAAGGACCAATTGGTCCTTCGTTTCAGATAGTATACCGACCTCTCCTTGGTGACCTCCTCAAGGTGCCGGTTCTGATCGAAGCTGACGTTGCGGCGCTGTCTCCATTTGTCCGCCTCGCCGGGGGCCTCCTCGCGCAAACTCGACGGCTGAAACAAAATGGCTTCATTAAAAAAAACAAGTAACTCATAATAAGATTCTACACACGCATCCTCTTACGTATGGAAACCGCACGTAATGACCAGCATTATAACCGTATTATTATAGTGCCAAAATGATACCGAAATCAATATCATTTAGCATAATTGTGGGCGTATGGATGGAAAACGGAATCAAAACAGTGATGGGTTGCCAGCCGTTATAACACGAGTCCAAAGATTTTCGGCCATTCCCTCGATGGGTTTTTACCATGCACGGGAAGAGAAGCAACTGGTACATTCTATGTCAGGTGGATGTGATTCTAGCTGCATATAATGAGTGATTTTGTGAAAAGGGCCTGGCCGGAAGGCTATAATAAAATCGCCCCTGGCTGATTTTTATATATTGTTATGTAAATTTGTTTGTTTTATTATTATAAGATATAATTTTACTTAATACTAAGCCTCAAATGCTTACGGTTAGCGAAAAAAAAAAAACAAAACATTTTGTTCTTTTTTTAATTAATTAAAAACTTAGTTTTTTTTAATTCCCGACTTCCGGCCAGGCCCTTTAGCTGAGATAGTATGTCAACATAGCGCGTGTTATAAGTTATGACACAGTCTTAACAGACGTAGTTATATGTGAGCGTCCGATCTAAATATATCTTGGGTCATTGTGCCCACAATAATATATAATGGAGGGCAACGTAACGAGTGCTCTATTGCACACCTTTGACGCTTCTATTCTTATCTAATAACACCAAAATGACTGCACATACCAGTACATGCTTAAGAAACTTTAATAGCACTAAGTATTTAAGTTACAAGACATATCTTACCAGTTAAATTTGACAAACTTCACTACTAAACTGAGTATTAAGAAAATAGTCGCACTGTACATAATAAAAACACTGACGAGCAAAAATAACGGGTCACTTAAAGATGCCTCACCTTCCAATATTTATTTTGTTTGAGGTACATACATACATACATACATAAATCACTTATTTATCCCTCACGGGGTAGACAGAGCCTAAGGCAACGAGACCACGTTTAGCATGATTGTGGGCGTTTAGGTGGAAAGGGGAATCGAAATAGTGATGGGTTGCTGGCCGCATCGCCTATAACATGATTCCTAAGATTTTCGCCCATTCCCCCGATGGGCTTTTACCATATGCGGGGGAAGAGAAGCAACCGGCACATTCTATGTTAGAAAAGCCTGAGACACTAAGGGTGCGGCTCCACTGAGGCGGAGACGAGCGGAGCGGAGAGAAGACGTGTGGGGGATCGACCAATCATATTACATTCATATTACATGAAATCCACATCTCGTCTCCGATCTGTAATATGATTGGTCGATCCCCACACGTCTCCTCTCCGCTCCGCTCGTCTCCGCCTCAGTGGAGCCGCAGCCTTAATCTAATTATAGGTTATAATAATACAACGTACCGCAAACCTCCGCAACATCACCATAGTTACAGTTACATTTCACACCACTAAGTCCCAACACACGTTTCCACAAACACAGTTGCACAGTTGATATTTAAGAACATTTCAAGCTAAACTCCTATAAAATTAAACACAGCTTACAAAACAAGTCTAACCTTACAACGAGGAAAACACCAACTTATTCCAGAGGCCTGATTTTGAAAGCGCATGTGTGAAAATACCACTCGAAAGTGTAGCTAGTAGTAGCTAAGATACTTACGGCTCTCAGTAATCGTGTGACCTAGTCAAAAATTTGATTAGAGCTGTAGCTTTGAAGATATAAACAGATTTATACATTCGAGTTATATTTTCACACGTGTGCTTTCAAAAATCGGACCCCAGAAGCGAATAAAACTTACATATCAACAAAATAACATGTACCTTATGAAATGCAACGGCCAGATTTGATGATGAATATGGGAAAAAATAAAAACAAATTACGTGACAAAAGAAAAATGCTCGACCAAGCAAGAGTGACACATTGCATGAATCACTGTTTGTCTACCCACGCCGAAAGAAACGAAATAAATTGGCTGCTTAGAGTACCCGCCAGCAAATTTTTTACAAGCTTTTTATACATACACAAATCACGTCTTTATCCCTTACGGGGTAGACAGAGCCAAGGGTAACAAGACCCAAAGGCCACGCTTAGCATGATTGTGGGCGCATAGGTGGAAGTAGAAAGGGAAATCAAAATAGTGATGGGTTGCTAGCCGCATCGCCTATAAGTGATACCTAAGATTTTCGCCCATTCCCTCGATGAGCTTTCACCATCTGCGCATTTATTAGATTAGATTAGATTATTTATTCATTTAATAAAAATTACATTCATAAATTGTACATTGTCAAGTTAGAAGAATTTAGATTGAAATCGTCAAGAGTAAATAAAATTAAATTAAATGATACAAATCAATTGAATATTACAAAAATGTCAAAATCAAAAACAATTGATAAAACAATTCTCATTAATTTAACTTACAACGTATGTATGTATGTTTGTCCGGGTGGAAATTGCGACTGTATTAGTTGCTTCCTCTACAAACATAAACCGATCACTATTTCAGTAAAGCACATAAATAACGTCACGCGTCTTTCCGACAGGGGTAGGCAGAGGCTACTCAGTAAAGTGACCCAATAAATTCTTACAAGTGGTACAAAAACTGAGACTATCCCATTTAGGCGTAGCAAAACAAAGGCAGCTGTACAGACAGACAGAAATAGACTATTATAAAAAAACACACACATGCGTGGATGTGTGGCCGTCAAACGGATGCGCGAGCGCAAGTTCATTGGAAACTTTTTAACACAAAGAAAACAATGCAACGCGTTGTATGTGTGTTTACATAACGGTGGGTTTATAAAGATGATAATTATTACAGCTTTAAAAGTCCCACTGCTGGGCACAGGCCTCCTCCCAGAATAAGATCGTTTAATCAAAAAAATTATGAAACTATCAAATTCCAATTAACATATTAGTACTCATCCTTAAGGGGTTGACAGAGCCTAGGGTAAGAAGACCATTTAGCGTGACACAAACATACACACACACAAAAGACGGACAGACATCAAAACAGTTTTGCAGACCGGGTGTATAATTTTAATTTTTCAATTTATTATTCACTAGCGACCCGCCCCGGCTTCGCACGGTATATTATGCATGTATTATACATATAAACCTTCCTCTTGAATCACTCTATCTATTAAAAAAATCGCATCAAAATCGGTTGCGTAGTTTTAAAGATTTAAGCATACATAGGGATATAGGGACAGAAAAAGCGACTTTGTTATATACTATGTAGTGACAGTGATGTAGGTACATATTAATTCATTATAACATTAATTGTCAAAAAAAAATTAAGTTAAAAATAATAATAATAATGGGGCCCGATGTAGACCTGCTCGCGTCGGTGAACTGGCTACGCTTCGGGGATCTCTTTGGGGAAACCGAAGGTTTTGCCTGTGCAATTGCTGACGAAGTTATCATGACTAATAACTACCGGAGGTATATCCTGAAGGACGGTACGGTCGACATCTGTCGGGCATGCCGCCGTCCTGGAGAGTCACTCAGGCATATTATTTCTGGTTGTTCTAGTCTTGCTAACGGCGAGTACTTGCACAGACATAACCTTGTAGCCAGGATTATTCACCAGCAACTTGCTCCTTTATTCGGTCTTGTGAACTTTGAAGTACCCTACTATAAGTACACACCTGCGCCAGTTCTTGAAAATGGTCGTGTCACGCTCTATTGGGATCGATCTATCATCACGGACAGGACTATTGTCGCCAATAAACCTGATATCGTGCTGCTAGATCGATCGAAACGCCAGGCTGTGCTCGTAGACATCACGATCCCCCATGACGTGAACCTCGTGAAGGCCGAGAAGGACAAAGTCAGCAAGTACCTTGACTTGGCTCACGAGGTTACCGCCATGTGGCCTGTTGATTCCACGATCACTGTCCCGATAGTCGTTTCGGCGAACGGTCTAATAGCGAAGAGCCTTGACCATCACCTTAAAAGGCTCTCGCTAGGTGGTTGGGTCAAGGGCCAGATACAGAAGGCGGTACTCCTGGACACGGCTCGGATAGTCAGGAGATTCCTCTCTCTGTCGCCCTGACCACCGGTAGCCTAGGCCTCGCCTTGCTGCCGGCGGCACCCTAGGTTAGGTTTTTATAATGTTTTTATATTTTGTATTAATATTGTTTTATTACTTTTTATATGAATATTGTAAAAACCTACCTAAGATGAAAATAAATATACAAATAATAATAATAATAATAAAGATATTTATTGCCACAACACAAAAAAGACATGATACATATTTATCCAAAAAATGCACACAATAATAATTTTGAAAAAAAAAAAGAACAACAATATATATACATAACACAATTACACAAAAACAATACACAACAGTTGGTGGCAACAGGCTCAGGCTCAGCATGAGCTGCCAGTTTAGATTAAAAAAAAAAAAAAAAAACTAGCAGCGCTGGTTTTCAGCCTGCGCCCTTCCCACAGCGTGGCAGACACATTCAATTAAAAAGGGGGGTTAAGTTCCTACGCATTTATCGTATTTTCTTTATGTCTATGATTGAAGTTGAAACTGACTTATCCCTAACATAGACAAGGAATATAAAGTGTATGCAACTTTGTATGGCACTAGTACTATACAAAACTAGACACAATAATAAAGGCCGTGTCGTCAACCTCTTCAGAATGAAAACAAACAACGCTCGAGCACAACTTACGCTGAGAACCTATCCATTCATTTATATTGTACTAGCTGTTGCCCGCGACTCCGTCCGCACAGAATTCGCTTATCGCTATACCGCGGGAACTATGCTGTTTTCTGTCCTATGTCCGTCCCTGGGACTGCAACTAACTGCATACCAAATTTCAACTAATTACGTATGTATATTTAATGTAACCGCGGCATATAAGGTGTCAGCACGCCAATTTTACTTATTTAGATGCTTAAGTTGTTATGTACTAAACTGCATAAGATATAGTTTTTAACTGTAAGTCTAGATTTTATAAAAAATTAATTGTAATACATATAGCTATAAGAGACTGTTTGTTTCTAAATAAATAAATAAATAAATAAATAAATATCCTAAGGGAACTCTTTAATTTTCCGGGATTAGAAGTATCTAAAATATTGACCAGGGATATAGGGTACCCACCAAGCAAAATTTTATTTAAATCGGTCCAACAGTTTTGGAGATTAGCGAACACAGACATAAGTAAATGAACACATCCATACATACATACAGACAGACAAAAATTATAAAATCTACTTTTTTGCGTTTTATTACTTTTCCCTAATCGTTAGCATTTTATTTGTCACGAATTTATTTAATGTACATATAATGTACAAACTTTCTACTAATTTATTATACGTACAGATTTCATGAATTAAACATAAGTTATGTGCTTAACATTAGTAACCATGACCTTTGTTTACCACGTTCAACTTAACTTACCATAAGGTTTATATATTAAGGTTTGTATATTGTGTAACATGACTTGAAATTTAATGAATAAGTGTTTAATTTTATATAATTTTACTTACCATCAAGTTTTTTTTCTATTAAGTATGTACCTACATTACATCAGTTACTATGTGTTATTCATCTTTTTTTTAAAATCTTAGCACAAGATGATGCATGTGCAAGTGAGACAAATTGAGACCTACTTATACTTGCTAATCAGGGCTTAAAGGTTTGAGAATCAACTCGTATTGACTTCGTAACGCGTTGAATCTGAATACAACAGAATATGTGTGACACAATTCGCTTTTTCACGAATTGAAATTTCAACATTATCATAGTGACTTATTATGGTGCCTCTCCATTACAGGAGGCGTGCGGTCAAGATGCGGTTCGTTTTTGGATCCATCCGAGGGGAAGAGCAGTGCTTGGTCCGGTGCACCCTGGGCATCGGTTAATGATTTTCTGGCAAATTCTGATGGGTATCATTATCCGTTGGCTAAGAGCCCGACAGGGGGAGTGGTCTTGTGACCAAATTCTATCGTACAACGTTGCCGACATTTTTGTCACAAGATTTTTGAATACTGTATTTATTACGTTGAAATTGGCGAAATCATCGCCTCGATCGATGGGGCCTTATTAAAAAAAGAAGAAGACCTCCGCATAGTCCGCCAGATTTATCAGTCAATTAATTAACCACCAAGTGTCACACAACTAAGTATTTTGTAAATAAGCGATACAACGAGCGTTTAAACCAATCATAATACTCTCAAACATGTCAAGTGGCTGTAACGAATCAACCGGCAAGGGTTAACGTGATTTATAGAGCTTTGATTTATTTTATGGTGCGCAGACACCATTGTGTCAACATCATGGGGGAACGTGGCATGGGGATATTGAAACGCTGTGTGAAAATAAACAATAGTCCTATTGGAATCATTGAACTACAAAAAAGACACCTAGTTAACGAGAGGGAAAGAATTTTTTACACTTAGGAAAATAGGTAAACGATCTTGACCTGTATGTACTTTTATCGAAAAATCCGTAAAAAATTAGAATATAATGATTTGTTTTGTAACGGTTTTTAAAGTGTTTATCAATTAAAAAAAACAGTTCCAGATTGTTTACCTCCTATCTAATGAGAATACAACTAAGTATAGGCATCGAAAACAAACACCGAATAAAGATAGTCCACAACAAACAAAAAAACATTATCCACGACAGAAATAACTCTGCACCAATCACATCACATACAAAACGGTGGCGGACGCATTCAAAAAAACAACTGACAATCGCACAGAGTACCAATCAACGACTTAATTAAAAACGGTCACTTCGAACCGCGCTGTTCGAATTTTGAATATGGATTCGCGCGACGCGATTGGTCTATCCCGTGACGTGCGTGCGTCGCGGGCGCCGGTCTCGCGTACACTGAGGGAGGGAGGATGTTTGTTTCTGTTTACAGGAGATGCGTTCGGTTTTTCTGGTATCGGTCCTGTGGTTGCTGCTACAGTGAATATGGGAACAGTAGGGGAGTAAGGAGGGGAGAGTTATTAATCAGAAATGATAAATAGAGCATCAAAATATGTTGATGGAATTTATGGATCAGATTTTTTTTTAACCTGAGTCGAGCCTGCTTTAATTCTTAAATTGTAACGTAAGAAAACGCAAATAACAAAAAACGGAGACGAGTAAGATGTCACTAAATATTTTTAAGATCGAAAGGGATTCAGTCATAATGTAGGACTAAAATTAAATTAATTTAAAACTGTAAAATGAACAGGTGAATATTTATAAAACGCATTGTCTTTCAATTGCGTATTAATCAATGAAATTAAAATTAAAATTTGCTTCTGCTATTTAAAGAGAACAAAGAGGGTTTTTCAACTAATTTTAGACCACATTAATACAGAGGTACACAGAAAAACCAAAATTGAAACATTCAAGTTACTATTATGAACCACTACATCATATAACGCGAGAATCTATTTTTTTTCACAAACAAGTTAATACCATCAACCACAATCACCTACTAACTAAAAACATTGACTTATTTTTATGTTATTTTCTCATCACAAAAAAAAAACTTCGCTAACCTACTGCTTCTACACTACTGTGACATCTGTTACATATTTTAGTTTAGGAGATAAGTAGCAAAGGCAAAACGTTCTTGAATGACTAAAAGGCACGCAAGAATACGTCGAGCTGCAGGTAGAGACGGTCGGTATGTGTGACACTTGACGTTCCCATCTGGTGTGTGTAAGAGCATAGTATCTTCAACTGGACCATATATATGTCTTAAATTTATTTAACCTAACTTCCATGCAGGTCTGGGAGAAAACAAATACATAGAATTTAGCAGTTGCTTCTCGTCCAGCGCAGACGGTAAAAGAAAAGCTCATCGAAGGGAATGGGCGAAAGTCTTAGGAATCATGTTATAGGCGATGCGGCTAGCAATCCATCACTATTTTGATTCCATTTTCCATCTATACGCCCATAATCTTGCTAAACGTGGCCTATAGGTTTCGTTACCTCAGTTTCAGTCTACCCCGTAAATATGTATTTCACCAATACTTCAACGATTTAAACCAATTTGACGACCGGATAGCCTAGTGGTTAGTGACCCTGACTATGAAGCTAGAGGTCCCGGGTTCGAATCCCGGTAGGGGCAGACAGTTTGTATGATGAATACGAATGTTTGTGCCCGAGTCATGGGTGTTGTATGTATTTAATTATGTATTATCTAATGTAGATAGGTACATTATATAAGTATGTTTATCCGTTGCCTGGTACCCACAGTACAAGCTTTGCTTAGTTTGGGGCTGGGTCAATTGGTGTAATTTGTCCCAAGATATTTATTTATTTATCTATTTATAATTTTTATACATACATACATACACATACATACCGTCACGCCTCTTTCCCACAGGGGTAGGCAGAGACTACTTTGTTCCACTTGCTACGATCCTGACATACTTATTTCGCTTCATCCACATTCATCAATCTCTTCATACATGCACGTCGGTTTCGGGTACTCCTGACCTGACCTTTTTCCAAAACGTCTCCTATTTGGTCTCGAAACGTCCTTCTAGCCCTTCCCCTCCCAACGTTACCATTCACACTCCCACTTCAATAATTTTTATACCTTACGGATTCATTTTAAGACAGTGTATATGATATTCGCCCCCTGCCCCAATTTGCTTATCATCCACATCAAGATATGATCCAATACAAAGTGTATATGGATTTGTAGAACTGGGGCGTTCAAATGTAGCGGGTTGTCGTCTATTTCGGGGACGTGCGACGAAGGATTCACAAGGAGACGCCCATAATTTCTAATGCGGATCTACGCGAGTTAACTGCAGGGTTGTCAATGGTTTCTTATAAAACACACACAAATCACGTCTTCATCCCTTACAGGGTAGACAGAGCCTAAGGTAACAAGAGCTACAGACCACGTTTAGCAAGACACTGAGGGCGTAGAGGTGGTAAGTGTAATCAAAATAGTGATGGGTTGCTAGCCGCATCGCCTATAACATGATTCTTATGATTTTCGCCAATTCCCTCAATGTGTTTTTACCATTTGCGCGGGAAGAGAAGCAACTGGTACATTCTATGTTTTTTCTTTGCTCCCAGACCAGCATGGAAGTAAGTTCTTATAAAAGCTTAAAACTAATAACCTAACTTAAAAATGACAATTTAGATACAAGCTTTTTTGCTGACTGTAGTTACTTTTTGCTGACTGTACTTGCATTGTCATCCGTCCTACATATGTGTACCAAATTTCAAGTCAATCGGACCAACCGTCGAAGAGTTCCCTCCTGCGGAGACGGTCCTGGGTAGAACACCAGAATTCTACTACCAGATTATTGTATTGTCATCTGACTTACACGAGTATGCAAAATTTCAGCTCAATCGAATGAAGATATCTGCTTCTAAATTAAGTCGCAAGATACATAGTATAAAACAAAGTCGCTGCCGCTGTTTGTCCGTCCCTATGTATGCTTAAATCTTTAAAACTACGCAACGGATTTTGAAGCGGTTTTTTTTAATAGATGGAGTGATTCAAGCGGAAGGTTTATATGTATAATTCTACGCAGACGAAGTCGCGGGCAGAAGCTAGTATATAAATAAAAGTGAATCGTCGAAATGTATGTTACGCGCATAACTTCCAAACGACTGCACCGAATTGGATAATTCTTTTTTAGTTGTGTTTATTACTGTTTGGACAAAATATGCATAAAGTATATAGTGGCCCAAGCCCCGGGCAACAGCTAGTTTAATATAAAGCTTGTAAACAAATAGAAGAACCCTTAGCAGCCTATTTACAAAACAAATGAAGTACGAGGCGATTTTATCAATTCAAACCAATCTCCCAACAAATCACAGATAGCCCTACAATTATTCCGTACGGCGTTTTTTTTTTTTAATCCCAATATAGCCGCTGACTTGAGCGACATCCTGCCTGATGCTCGCGAGGGGAGCGAATTAATGAAAAGATTAACTTGAACTAGCAACTAGCTTGATGAAGGCCAGTTAATTGAGCTCTGTGGGTGGTAGGAGTATGAGTTGTTGAGAAATGCTGACGTAAGTTTTGCTGAGTAGATATTAGGTCGTGGTGTTTATTACAATTTTAGCATTGGCGATATAGACTACAAGCCCATGGAAAAAAAAACATGTGAAATGAACCAGCGTGAATAACGCTTAGAAGGCTGTTACTATATCATAAAATAACTCTGAGCGCTATGCCGTCATTTCTGAGCGGTACAGGTATGGAAATTCTCAGGTACAAGTGTGGAATTACGACTAATCATTAATGTATGGCTTTTTATAGCTTATAGATGATTAAAAATAAATGACGAAAAACCGGGTACCTCCCATTTGTTCTATGGATCTGTGACGTCATAGGACTGTTAACATTTTTCTTTCCCAGCAGTTCCATGGTAGAACTATTGAAACAAAAAATGTGCTATTTGTTCTATGAAACTAAAAGCACCTCAAGTTTCCCATCACAAAATTGAGGTGCTTTTAGTTCTACAGAACAAATAGCACATTTTTTGTTTCAATAGTTCTACCATGGAACTGTTGGGAAAAAAAAATGTTAACAGTCCTATGACGTCACAGTTCCATAGAACAAATGGGAGGTACCCGAAAAACCAAGTGCCGCTTTAAAGTGGTGGTGCCGGAAGTTAGTGCATTTTTTTTTCCATGTATGAGTAAAAACCTATACCGCTCAGAAATGACGGCATAGCGCTCAGAGTCATTTTATGATATAGTAACAGCCTTCTAAGCGTTATTCACGCTGGTTCATTTCACATGTTTTTTTTTCCATGGGCATGTAGTCTAATACCAACCATGTTTTGGCATAGTAGCGATAGGCCGAGGGGCCCAACTCATAGCCAGTTTTTAATAACAAAATTGATCTGTTATTTTATTAAATAATGGCGTGATAGGGCTACGAATGAAATAGATCTTAAGGTCACGGCTCACATGATTGTACACGCTTGTAAACTATGATTGATGATGTCAGAAAAATGAAGTTTGTGTAAATAAGAAGCGGGTGGTAGGGCCTTGTGCAAGGTCCGTCCGGATCGCTACCACCATCTTACTCGCTAATCCTGCCGCTAAGTAGCAGTGCTTGCACTGCTGTGTTCCGGCGTGGAGAGTAAGACAGCCGGGGAAATTACGGACACAAGAGGCATTTCATCTTAGTCCTCTAGGTTGGCAACGCATCTGCAATCCCTCCGGGGTTGCGGGTGTCTATGGGTAGTGGTGATCACGATCACTTACCATCAGGTGACCCACTTGCTCGTTTGCCTTCCTATTCATATAAAATATATATATATATATAGCCGAGGGCATAAATATCGATACAGCCATCATGCCAAATATGTGTCACCGACTTTTTTTTTTGGCGTTTTGGTAACGTAGGTACATACAGCGTGGGTATCCTAAGAGCAGAGAATTAAACCAGACATAGGATTTAGTGGCGTAATCATTAGTTAACGGCATATTTTAAGCCTTAATTGAAATCTTCTCTTCCCGCGCAGATAAGAGCCCATCGAGGGAATGGACGAAATTCTTAGGAATCATGCTACAGGCGATGCGGCTAGCAACCCATCACTATTTTCATTCCCCTTTCCACCTATACGGCCACAATCATGCTAAATGAGGCATTTTGGTCTTGTTCTTTGGCTCTGTCTACCCCGTAAGGGATATAGTGTGTGCTTTAAATACACACCAACATTATTAAAACTGACACGCCTTACGGCGTATAATGAATCCGGCTTAGCAAAGGTTTAATGAATGCATAAAAAATCAAACTTATACACGGAAGCAGCCCTGCAAGGCGCCATAAGGAAGACGGACCGATACGTTAACTGTTCGCTGTAAGCTCTAGGTACAGTCAACAGCAAAATAAACTGATGAATTAGCCTCCCAAAATAATATAAACATTAAATTAAGCCAAATGTTACTGACTATTGTAGTTTATTAGAAGTGAATGAACGCATGTGTCATAAGTAAGTGATAACATTTATTTCGATCCTTGAAAACTAAGCGACAGTCATTGTTGAGTGTTTCAAATTAAAATTAAAGTGATTATCTATAAAATGCGGGTTTATGGGACACTTCAGAGTACAAGACAGATGTTCGGTTTACATACATACGTACACATACTCAAATCACGTCTAAATCCCTTACGGGGTAGACAGACTGAGGTAACAAAACCTAAAGGCCACGTTTAGCATGATTGCAGGCGTATAGGTGGAAAAAGGAATCAAAACAGTAATAAGTCGCTAGCCGCATCGCCTCTAACATGACTCCTAAGAATTTCGCCCATTCCCTCGATGGGCTTTTACCACCGATGCTCGGTTTATATCGGTTATAATCGTGAGACAAACGTGCTGTGCGAAGCGACTGTCCTTTCATGTCCGCCAAAGTTTGAAATGAGGTCTACATCAGCTTGTTTTTTGGTTACTTTTAAAATAAATCATTTTTTATTGAGCTTTCATTCAGACATTTCCGACAATTCGAAATGTTGTTTTTATTTTGTTTAATTATGACATACATACATACATACCGTCACGCCTCTTTCCCACAGGGGTAGGCAGAGACTACTTTATTCCACTTGCTACGATCCTGACATATTTCTTTCGCTTCATCCACAGTCATCAATCTCTTCATACATGCTCGTCGGTTTCGGGTACTCCTGACCTGACCTTTTTCCAAAACGTCTCCTATTTGGTCTCGGAACGTACGTCTAGGCCTTCCCCTCCCAACGCAACCATTTGTACTCCCCATATAGATCTGTTTAGTTAGTCTACTTTCATCCATCCGCTCTACATGCCCAAACCAACTAAGCATACTTTTTTCTATCCTAGTCACTATATCCTCTTTCACACCAGCACGTTCCCTTATCAGACTGTTCCTTATTCTATCTTTCAGTGATACACCTTCCATACTTCTTAACGCTCTCATTTCTACTGCATTTATTCTACTTTCATGCTTCTTTTGCCATACCCAAGTCTCGCTACCGTATATTAATGTTGGAACAAGCACCCCTCTGTGAACAACCAGTAATTATGACATCGTGTATTGTTATATTATTTTGAGACATTGATTTGTCAATCAATCAATCAATCAATCAATCATTTATTTGATAAAAGTAGGTGTTTCGAATATAGGTGACATAATAAAATAAGTTTCTCCACTTTTTGCCATTTTAGGCGTACAAATATTTAGGAGCGTTGTACCAAACGACAACCACAGCAGAACTACGCATGTACATTTATAGTTCTAAAAAAATTGACTTAATAAGATTGACAAAATAAATTGAATCAAAATTAATACAAATAATCAAATCAAGTAGAATAAAATAATAGTCAATTCAGGTCAAATCAAATACAGTTCTAAAAATATAATCAGCTTGACAGACTAATAATCAACTTGTCACTTTATTTCTGTCTCGGTGTTGTTATTTAACAATCACTTTCTTTTGACTAATTAAAACTTCATTTAAAACTGACACTTTGCTACGACTTGTTATATCTGGCACGTCATGCTAGAACATGTTTTGAAAAGTTGATTTTGATCTTTTCAGGTTGACTGTACTCGTAAACAGCGTTAACAAAAGTTTCATAACGTTTACGGGACGTATGTATATTATGCAACTAATGCACGTAATAGCCAAATCTTTTGCTTTATGATCCCGCCGACCCTTTAGGCTGCGAACTGTTACTAGGGGCTCTGTATTCGATGGTCGAATAATCGTTTAGTCTATACCGAATTTATACTGAAACCATCAGGTTTTCAGAATAATTATAATAATAGACCTAACCTAACCAATTGTACATAGCCTATGTAAAATATTTTTCAAAATATTTTCAGTGACCGCTGGAAAAAATTGAGACCAAACGATCGTTTGACCAAACAATACGTTAGACCAAAAAATATTCGACCACAAAAAGGGCTTGAAGGGAAGGGCAAAAAGTAATTAGGTAAGTAGGTTGTTATAAATTAATTTGTCAAAAACAGTTTTTTTATTCACTTTGAGCAGATCTGTTTCATGCTTCTCTCATTCAGAGCGTGTCCTCCAGTGAGGATATCTACTCATAAGCGTTTATCATAGCTGGCCAAAAATAGTGCAATCAGTAAAAGTAACGTAAATTTATTTTCGCAAATGATTACGCCCAAACGATAATTTGAGAAAAATTGTCTGGGAAGTGCTTCTTTGACGAAAATTTTTTCGACGAAACTTTAGTACCTACCTAACACCAAAAGCATACAGGAATGCGTCTCAGGCGCGCGCATAAAATGCGTCGACGAGCATGACCGTGTGTAAACAGCGCTAAATAATATCGGTTAACAGGAAACTATGTTTCTATTCCGAAATTAGACTTTAGAATATACACAGTACGGTCTATTCGAGTTTTAAAGCGGAACTGCAGGAATGCAATGAAAAATGCAGCTGAAAGATTTCACCGTCGGTTTAGGGACAGTGAAATAACGAAGTTGAAGAGGTTTTCAAGTTTCATAACAAGACACGGTCTTTTAACACCGTTTTTTCAAAAGTTTACGCCACAACTATTTTCAAAATTATTAAAATATATAAAATAAAATAAAAATTGACTTTTCTGATGCAAAATTTAGTCCACAATTGCAGGACAGAGGCCAAATGACGAAATTGTAGCAGTTTATTGAAAAAAACAGAATACCAAAAATGGGTAAAATCAATAAGTTTTTAAACTATTATTCCAGTACTTTTTTTATGAAATGCGTTTATTATACAGATCAATAGTTATTTCCTAACATAAAAATATATTTTGTCTCTATAAATGGCTTTGATTTTTTTCCCCTTTCCACCTATACGTTCACAATCATGCTGAACGTGGCCTTTAGGCCTTGTTACCTTAGGCCATGTCTACCCCGTACGGGATAAAGACGTGATTTATGTATGTATGTATTAAACAAACACAATTCACAAAAAAAAAGATCAGATATTGTTGAGTACTTGGCGTTATTAAAATTTTAATATCTTTATGCGTTTAGTATTTTTGGGATGGTAAAAATGAAAAATTTCGATTTGCGTGTGCTTACACAAATAAATCAAAAAAATTACAAAATCCAAATAATATTTTTTAACAGAAACTTTTACAAAGATCATGGAACAGGGGTAGGGGCACAGAAAAGACAGTGACGTATCGAAATCTGCGTTTCTATTGGTCACAGGTTGAAGTAACATATGTGGTCCCGTAGATCCTCGCTAGATGGCGCTGCAGTCCTGAACAGATATATCAAAAAAAATATGTTTTCTTACAAAAAGCATAAGCGCTCTTAAGTGGAGTACCTATTTAGTTCAGCCCAACCACTGGCTGAGTATCCCGGATCAATTTAAAAACAGTGTCTAAGAGTCACGTTTCATTTGATTTTTTAACCGACTTCGCAACGCGGAAGCACTTTATTCATCTCATAGTGCTTTGTGACCCAGTAAGATAGTTCTGGCGTATGTCATGTTTTGAGTCGTAATTGAATCAAAATGCGCGCGCTCCGCTCAATGAGGTGCACACGATCTGCTAATGGTGTTACGAAATGCAGTTCAATAACTGTTTTAAATTTTCAAGGGTCTTTCGAAAGAAGTGAATTGGGCCAATACATACACATACACAAATCCCGTCTTTATCCCTTACGGGGTAGAGAGAGCCTAAGGTAACACGACCTCCAGGCTAAGCCTCCAGGTGGCTTATTTGGCGATGAATGTGAACGCTTTGAAAGCGGTTTTTTTTTCCGAACATAACGAAACTGCACAACATTGCGGCATAGCTACTCGATATGATGATAGTTATTTATAATTAATAAACTTAATGAGATTCAAGATTTAAAACTTTGTTTCGGCGCCGATCTTATAAAGTCGCCTTTGACAGCTATACCTCTGGACCTTAGTCAACAGTGACGCCAACTGGTGAAAAAAGAAACGATAGTCCCCATTGGTATCATTTTTCCCATGATATTTATTTATTTATTTACTTGGTAGTGACGCTCTTTCTGAAAGCCTTGGTAGTATAAAAAATACTTGCATTTGACTGTACCTCGTTAAGTGTGTAACAGCTTTGTAACTTTAGCCTGTATAAACTAAGAACTTCAAGAGCGTGAACTATAAAAAAAACTAAGTACTAAAGGTGTGACCACACTGAAGCGTAAAAGATGTTGACGGTGCTTTTACGCAACAAAATGTACGAAAAAACGGTGAGAACACGTGACGCCTACGACACGTCACTGCGTATTACGCGGCGGTGTGATCGCTCCTTTAAGCCATTTTCTAATAGGCTAAATTATAGACACGCCCCCTTCGATCGAGTCAAAAAAGTTCCCAACAATTACCAATGAAGTAATGATTTACGAGGAAGCGCTGTAATTATTTAATTGTGAACCAGATGATTACGACGGGGTCAACGACCTCAATTGATAATGACGGGAACACATGGCATGACTAATTCATGGGGTCGAGAAAGCTCAGCCAATTTTAGGAGCTTTTTACATAAATATCTAGACAGACTAGTCTACTCTAGTCTTTACGGGGTAGACAGAGAGTATGGTAACCTAACAAGACCCAAAGGCCACGTTTAGCATATACAGTGTCCCAAAACTGGCACGTCACAGTGACACCGAAGGTAGGTCAGCTTAAGAGGTATAGACCCAGGCTAACATGACCTCAGCAAAAGTTGCATGGTTTTCAAGTTATAGCCAAATCAATGTTTTAGCGAATTTCCACCATTTTGCCGAAAAGCAATGGAAGTTATAGTTTTTTTATGTGTATGGAATCATAATTAGTTAATTAAGATGGCATAAGTATTAATTTTGTCAATATCTAATGTAAATTGTAGAAAAAAACCGGGTAATAGAGTTTGTGTAATAGAGTCCGAGGGAGACTATTTGAACAATACAGTAATCAAATTTTTGATATTCAAATAAATCAATGAAATTAATTAATAGGTACTATCAAATGAATCAAGAAATTTTTATTTCTTGATTTTTATGTTTTACTTTTTCGGTTTTACCGTTAGAAATTTAATTTCTAAAACGTGACACGTGACAGTTAGTAACAGGTAGAAAAATTCGGAGACTACCCACCTGCTATGGGTGGTGTAGGGGTATAGCACGCGTCACGGAATGACGAGGACCCGGGTTCGATTCCCGGCCATAGCTTTACTTTTCGGATTTTTCTGTGTTATAATTTTCACTGACATTTAGAAATGAAATTAATTAATACAAACATTTCCGAGATAATGCGATGAGAAACTATTTTGCACGACATCTGTATATTATCGTTTGTTATTATAAAAGCAACTTCAAATCACACTTGGCGTTTTGATCGCGCTCAATCAGTTTGTGCGTGCAGTTTTTGCAGTTGCCTATGCGCCGGCGCCGCGCGGTAAATAAATGCTAAGTGGTAAAATTAGACGCAGTTCAGTCACCCGCGCGCGCATGCGCGGGGAAAGGTCGCTTTGGGGGATTTAGGGGCATGCCTTAGGGTACCGTGCCTGTAGGGTGCCAATAATGGTTCTGTGTCATAGAGTTGTATGTATGTATGTATGTATGTATGTATGTATAACTCTTTATTGTACATAAAACACAAGAAAAAGATGAATACAGGATAACACATATGCACAAAGTTGTAACCAGACATGTCATGTAATAGACAGAACCGTTGACATAAAACGTCTCGCTGCATAAAGGCTAATTTAATTTACTTTTTTCGTAATAATTTATTACGTACATTATCTAGCTCTTCAGCTAACCGTTACAAATATTTAAAATAAGCATAGGTAAGATATAAAACGTCTGTGACTGACTTGGAATGATTCTCATTCACCTACATAGTACATTAATTATACTACGAATATTATAAACGCGAAAGTTTGTAAGTATGGATGGATGTATGGATATTTGTTACTCTTTCACGCCAGAACGGCTGGACGGATCTGGATGAAATTTGGAACATAGATAGATTATAGTCTGGAATAACACATAGGCTACTTTTTATCTCGGAAAATTGCGTAATTCCTGCGGGATAGCGATAAGCGAATTCTATGCAGACGAAGTTGCGGGCAACAGCTAGTATTAAATATAATCAGGTTCAGTGCTTCAGGTGTCTAACGCCTCAGCATAATTCTGAGCCAGCGATCTTTTCATTTTTACGGAGACACTATTTTTAACCGACTTTAAACAAGGAGGACGCTACAATACGGTTGTATTTTTTTTTTAATGTTTCCCTCAGAACTCCGGCATTTGTGGACCAATTTGGATTTTTTTGCATGTCTGTGTTTTATTTTGGTTTATTTCTTTAATATTTGTGTGTCTTTCAAACTAAATAAATGTCTTCTTTCTTTCAACATTCAAATTCTAACATCGTTGATTAAACTAGAATTGCATAACAGTTGCATTGCAAATGTCCTACAGCTTAGGACGGCTAAATTTTGATTTTGTTTTGAAAAAAAAATGACCTGCCAAGGTTCTGGTTGCGCAAACTTGATTTTGGCTTTGAAACGTCAAACATCAGTAGTAAATGAAATTCAACAATAAAATAATAAACTATTGAGCTTCATTTGAGTAAGTATTATAAAATCAAAGTCAACCAATGAACTTCTTATCCAACCCAAAGTTCAATGCCATGGCTACGGTTCGAAAACCAAAAATAGTAAAGCGCCTCCAAAGCTCAAGCATTTACGACTACATTCCTTTTCCCAAGAACAAAAGCTGGCACAAAACAATTTCCCCAAGGATTAATTCCAAAAACCTTTAAAGAATCAAACATCAACAAGAATAGCTAAAAAGCAATGATCCCGATCGGCAACAGTCGTGATTTATGGCGTTTAAAAACGACGCTTACTCACGTATACAGCCACAGACGTACTGTTTAAATAGACGACGCTAGTTGCACTATCTTGCGTGTCACTTTAAACGCCGAAATTTAAAAATATAGCCGGAAAGTCTGTCATACTTCACATTTCTCTCGCATATAAACAACGGCGGTTGAAATGAAACACCATATTTTGTCAATTACAACACAAGGATCAGTCGTGGTCTTAGTAAATTATTATACAAAATTGCATTAATTAAAATAACAAGTACGATTGAAATTTGTATTTCATTACATAGTATAAAACAAAGTCGCTTCCTCTGTCCCTATGTCCCTATGTATGCTTATATCTTCAAAACTACCCAACGGATTTTGATGTGGTTTTTTTTTAATAGATAGTGTGATTCAAGAGGAAGGTTTTTATGTATAATTCTACGCAGACGAAGTCGCGGGCAGAAGCTAGTGTTATAAACTGCCTGTTAAACAAAGGTTGCCACTCGACGGTTAACCTTAACACAAACAATAATGGCAAATAGCGCGTATCTCAGTAATTACACATAAACGAATAATTATGATTGAGTCTCACGGTAGTTTCATGTTGAACGTAGCTCAGTAATTCAAAAATACAGGCTGCCGGCAGAATAAAGATACATTATTTTCAACTAACGTATTTTCCACCTATACGCCCACAATCTTGCTAAATGTGGCCTGTAGGTACCTGTTACCTTAGGCTCTGTCTACCCCGTAAGGGATAAAGACTGTATGTATTGAAAAATCGACACGCTCAGTTCGCATATAATTTCGACGCACTTACGTCTTCTGCTTTGATATAGGTCCGTGGTTACGGAATTTGGGGTATTTATAGTGCTTCGACAATCTATCTGGCATGGATATGTTTATGTGTAATTTGTGTTATTTTTTAACTTACAAGACGGCGCCAACAAAGAAAAAGAAAGTGTTGGTAAGCGAGCACCATTGCCCTTAGACACCCGCAACATCAGAGAATTGCGGATACGTTCATGTACAACCTATATACGTCCCACTGCTGGGCACAGGTCTCCTCTCAGAATGAGAGGGCTTGGGCTATAGCTCCCACGCGCGTCCAGTGCGGATTGGGAACTTCACACACACCATTGAATTATTTTTTTTTTATATGAATAGGAAGGCAAACGAGCAAGTGGGTCACCTGATGGTAAGTGATCACCACGACCCATAGACACCCGCAACCCCGGAGGGATTGCAGATGCGTTGCCAACCTAGAGGACTAAGATGCAATGCCTCTTGTGCCCGTAATTTCCCCGGCTGTCTTACTCTCCACACCGGAACACAGCAGTGCAAGTTATTTTATTGAATCAGGCGTTACTTTGCGGAGATCCATTTCAATGAACAAAAAATTTACCTTGCTACTCCGCTACTCACGTGCAAGATAACCAACCATTGAATTGCTTCGGATTCGATACCCGGTCGGGGCAGATATTTGTATACATATAAAAGACGAATGTTTGTTCTCAAGTCTTGGATGTATAATATGTATTTAAGTATGTTTATCCGGTGTCAAGTACCCATATTACAAGCTTTGCTTGGGACTAGGTCAATTGGTGTCAATTGTCCCAATATATTTATTTATTAAGTTATTTATTTACATGCATAAAAGCAGATTGACTTATCCCTTTAAAGGATCTCTTCCAGTCAACCTTTGAGTGAATGAAAGGAGTAAACTATTACAAGTTCCTGCGATACGAGACATTCTTTATTTAACCACCCTCGGAATATAATGTACTATTACGACTGCGTTTAACACGTGTTCATTAATCTCAACATCACGATATCGGATCTCCGGAGCGATTGAAGCGATGTTTGATCAACACACATGTTGCGCACACAGTTGGCGCACCATGGGAACGTTTGTACGGCTACAAACTTAAATGGATACCTACTTTGATCAATTAGCATTGTTCATTTTTTTAAGTTGTGCTTTTAACACCTTTATTTGATAAAATGGACTATTTCAAGCAACTAATTTGAATATTATGCTTTTACGTACCTAGCTTTGTTAATTAATAATAAATATTTTTTCGCTGTTTGATAATTCGTGAATTTAGACAGAATCCCAATCGCCTTCGTTCGGCTGTCTATAAAAAAAAACGGCTTTGTCTATGTTTTTGTAGATTTGACAGTGACACGTGACAGTTGCCGTAGCCAAACTTTTTTTTCATTTTTGTGGCAAACATTCGATGCTGGATTCTGTCTAAAAACCCGGTCGTTCGGTCAAACAAAGGTTCAAAGTACTTTTACAAAAATATTTGCAATCATAAAGTATTTTTGAAATCGGACAAGATAAATCGGATAATTGATGGTTTTCCTCGAAATGGTTTTCGAATTGGAGCATACTAAAAAAAAATGAACAATGCCAATTATGTTATGAACTTATGACCTCATACTTGATATGGTTTATCACTTAAAGTAGAATAAATGCAGTAGAAATGAGAGCGTTAAGAAGTATGGAAGGTGTATCACTGAAAGATAAAATAAGGAATAGTGTGATAAGGGAACGTGCTGGTGTGAAAGAAGATATAGTGACTAGGAAAGAAAAAAGTATGCTTACTTTGCTTGGTCACGTAGAGTATGAAAGTAGACTAACTAAACAGATCTATATGGGGAGTGTGAATGGTTACGTTGGGAGGGGAAGGCCTAGACGGACGTTCAGAGAGTTCAAATAGGAGACGTTTTGGAATAAGGACAGGTCAGGAGTACCCTAAACCGACGAGCATGTATGAAGAGATTGATGAATGTGGATGAAGCGAAAGAAGTATGTCAGGATCCTAGCAATTGGAACAAAATAGTCTTTGCCTGCCCCTGTGGGAAAGAGGCGTGACGGTATGTATGTATATATAAATCACTTCTTTATTATTTAAGATAAGATAACGTTTATTGTCATTAAAAATAAAAAATAAAAGGAATACAGACTTAACTTAAGAATTAACATTAGACTGTTTTGTTAACACAGTTTAGACAGAGCCTAGGGTAACAAGTCCTAAAGGCCACGTGTAGCATGATTGTGGCCGTATAGATGGAAAATGGAATCAAATAGTGATGGGTTGCTAGCCGCATCGCCTATAACATGATTCCTAAGAACTTCGGCCATTCCCTCGATGGGCTTTTACCATTGACAGTCAGCTGTCAGTAGCGTTGTGTTCTGAAAGTTGTAACTGTCAAACGGAAACCGGGAAGACAAGGTTTCTTATAGTGGCAGTATTGGAGCGGCCATTGGACGTCATTTCCCCATTTTACATACATACATACATAAATATCGTCTTTATCCCTTAACGGGTAGACAGAGCCTTAGGTAACAAAACCTTAAAGCCACGTTTAGCATTATTAAGGGCGTATAGCTGGAAAGGGAAATCAAAATAGTGAAACACTACAAAAAAATCCGAATATATATTTTTGTGTTCCACAAGCGTTTCTACCGAAATGGTTTTTGACTAATGGAAATAAAAAATTATTAAATATTGGTAATTTGTGGTGTTTAGTAACGATCGTCTGTATTGCACTGACCTCTTTCTCCTGGGGTCTCGTGTCGTGTATCTTGTCCCGCAGCGCCACCAGCTCCAACGGCCAGCTGGACAACTCCGCGTCAGGGTCCGACAGCAGCACCTGGACAGTCAAACCACGTCACTCACGATGCGATGGACTATAACACATGAGAAGGGTTATGTGGGGCTAGGACAAACTCCTCGAGAGCTCCAGCGTTACAGTTCCCTTCTAACAGAGGCTCTTGGCCTCACGGGGGGGGGGGGGGGGGGGAACGCTTAGGCCGGTGCACCCTGGGCAACAACGGTTAATTAATTTATTTAGTCTCGCCCTCGACGCGGTTCACATTTAACAGTTAGTTTAACAGTCAAACTACACCAGACACCTGCTGGAATGTTCCGAAATAATTTTAAGAGAGCCTACATAATTATGGTTCGATCACAGAACATCGGTGCTTGTGTGCGAACAGAATAAAGAATAGATGAGAAACTGTATGTGTGTGAGTAATGTGTGCGAATAGACAAATTAACGTTCCAAATTAGAAAAGAAATTAGAAAACTTAAGTCCCATATCAGTTCTTAGGTACTTAAGTTTTGCATCTACATGGAGCCTTAGGTAACAAAACCTTAAAGCCACGTTTAGCATTATTAACGGCGTATAGGTGGAAAGGGAAATCAAAATAGTGATGGGTTGCTATCTCGATGGCCTTTTACCATCTGCGCGGGAAGAGAAACAACTGGTAAATTCTATGTTTTTTCTTTACTCCCAGACCAGCATGGAATAAACCTATATGAGTGTGAAATAAGATTTAGTAGTATTTACAAATTGTGTAGCAATTTTTGTTTCTGAAGACAAGATACCACTGCCTTTGAATTAACGATTGCAAAGCGTGCGTGGGTCACGATATTAATTAAGAAAATGTACAGTGAAAAATGACAAATGTATTCACTTACCACCGTAGAACCATATCACAATACTGACATATCGCTCGAGTTCGAGTGGCGGCGGCATGTCAATTGAATTAGGTTTCTTAAATAAACCGGTTAACGGGGGGAAATTAAAATAATTACAGTGACCGGTTAACACGAACAACGAAATTTTGGAGCACGCGCTCACCGATACGAAACCGGTTTTACACAAAGCAACGCCGCTCCTTCTATATCTCGCGATGCTCTTTCTATCTCTTTCCTGCATGCGCTGGCTACAAATAATGTTTGAAGAGTTAACCGGTTAGTTTCACTCAAAAACACCTGAATTGGTGGGAAACCGGTAACTAAACCGTCAACCGCAATCCATTTCGGGTTTGGTCATTGACTCTAAACCGGTTTCCGATCCCTGATTGCGACAGGATACTACGGTGGTACGTAAATACATTTCCCTCACTGTATAATATTCACCAAACCTCGTAATGTATACTTAAGATATAGTTCCATGCATCCATTTCTTACGTTCTAAGAAAGCTATCATCAATAAAACAACTGGCCGTTTATAAAACCATAACCACACTTTTGGCTTGCAATCGGATAAACAATGCTTTCAAGTTTTTATCAACTATAGCTATTAACTTATGTATAAAGAGTCGTGGTAGCCTAATGGTTTCACCTGTGGCCTCTGAGCCTAGGGTCGCGTGTTCGAACCCGGACTCGCACCACTGAGTTTACTACTACATGAGCTTTTCGGTGAAAGAAACCTGGACACATCTGCGAAGCAATTCAATGGTGTGTGTGAAGTTCCCAATCCGCACTGGGCCCGCGTGGGAACTTTAGCCCAAGCCCTCCAATAAATGGAGGAGACTACGCCGAATTACGCGATATTTTATAAAACACAAAAAATGACGACAAGATGTACTAAAATTGTAGCGAATTCGGAATTAAAGGGCTATCACTACTATTATTAAATTAACTCACATTCAAGAAAATCATATCCGCCATTTTAATCACAGTTTAAATCACTCACAAATCTCACAAATCACGACTTCATATCACAAAAGGCAACACTGTACTGCAGCGATGTGGGATAGTGTAAACATGGCCTATATGACCCACCCTTATCACTAAATGTGTTCCAGTAAAATGAGACCTCATAATACGAACGATAGATCCAAAACAAACTCGTTAAGTAACTATTTGTTTGTTTATTTAAGCTGTCACGCGGAAAAACTTTAGCGAACATTAGGTTACAATTGAGGATAATTAAAACAAAACTAAAATAATTAAGTTATTAGTACAAACATACATACATATATCACGTCTTTATCCTTTACGGCGTAGACATAGCCTAAGGTAACAAAACCTTAAGGCTACGTTTAGCAATTAAGGGCGTATAGGTGGAAAGGGAAATCAAAATAGTGATGGGTTGCTAACCGCATCGCCTATTAAATGATTCCTAAGACTTTCGCCTATTCCCTCGATGGGCTTTTACCATCTGCGCGGGAAGAGAAGCAACTGGTAAATTCTATGTTTTTTCTTTACTCCCAGACCAGCGTGGAAGAAAGAAGAAAAGTTATTAGTAGTTACTAGAAAACGCTCTTCTTTGTTCCATTCATTCATAGGTAAGTATTCTTTGTAGTCAACGTACACTCGACATTTTTCAGCTTGTTCTCCGAACATAACCAAGTTACATAACCGGCACTGGTAAAACCAAAGTAGGATTATTCATCATCATCATCATCGTCAGCCTATGTTAGTCCACTGCTGGACATAGACCTCCCCTAATGAGCGCCATAGTGCCCTGTCTTTAGCTTGACGCATCCAGCATCTGCCTAGTCTTTCGCAGATCGTCATCCCACCTGGCCGGAGGGCGTCCTACACTACGTTTGCCAAGTCGCGGTCTCCACTCAAGAACACGTTTACCCCAGCGGTTGTCGGTTCTTCGCGAGATATGGCCGGCCACTATAGGTAGGATTATTTATATGGATCAATTTAGGTTTAGGGGCGCCTAAACCGCGAACATGTTCGTTTTAATTTATAAATAGTCTTTATTATAGGTACCTTAGAATGTCCTGGTAATGTAAAATAGTTATGTACGGAGAACAAGCGGACATTTCAACTTTCCGTTGGCTATCAGTATGAGCAAACCTTGACCACGGATTGATCCGAAATATGTGGAAAATACCTCGAATACAAACACGTAACTAGCAAATTTTATCACGGGAAAAGTGTAACAAACAAACATAATGTACAGCGTGTGACACTCATGAGAACATATATTGAAAGGTCTGATTGTATAGGCCCTAATGAACGTAAATTGATATCTATAGTTAAAAAATATACAGTTTTTTTTTTCATTTAAATTAATTCGGAACGCAATGTATCATTAACCAACTTAACAATTGACATTTGATTGCGTTGAAATTTGCTCTCGGTGTCACCTTGTTACCTAAACGTCGAATTAATGATCGCATTACACTGCTGCTCGAGATTTTTTAAAATTTAATTACTCTTGACTAGAAAAGGCAATTGTTATATTTTTTTGATAAAACAGTTCACAGCACTTAAAGCTATCGTTACTTAAAATTTTGTTCTTATGAATGACACACTGTATATTTGTGATTGATTAGGTCCATTTCATAAAGTCGTGTGTCATAAATACGACTATAATAATATGAACGGATATACTTTCTCACTAAAGCAACGCATATAGTCGTAAGTACGAGTTACGACCTATAATTGTAAAAAAGGTGCAACAAAAAGACGTAACTACGACTATTGTTTACGCATAAAGTCGTAACTTAGAAGTTACGACTATTTGCGTGCGGTGTGATGACTAATGGAGTAGCGCAAATCGTCGAATGTTGTCTTTATAACGACGGAAAAATTTCATTTTTCATAAAAAAACGTGTTACGACTATTTGCGTCAGAAGTATCGATATAAAAAAACTCTTAGTCCTAAGGTTAAAAGATTAGCAAGTTAACGAATACTAACAATAAGTCAACAAAAATAAATAATAAATATGTAAGTAATACTAATTAGCCGCATATACGGAAACCACTTGAAAAATACACTTGGCCAGTTATTTTATCTGTGGCACATTTACTCAGAAAAAAAATATGCCGCGAGACAGCGTGGTGTCAAAAATGGGGTCAGGCGCGCGAACAATGTCCCCCATCACCTGGCGAGAGGCCAGCACAAGCCGATACTTCAAAACCGCGATGACAACTGTACTACTATAAATAGTGTACATTGTCGTTTATTATAGCGACAAGTTACCAACGCGTTGCTAGTGCGTCAACAAGTTAACTTCACATCATGGTGAACCATCAGACGTGATGTGATCGCATACGCATAAAAAAACTGTATGTTACACAGATTTTATTTATATAATTTTATGCGCTGTCTTAGATACTGATGATGTTAAAATCTTTCAGACATGTTTATATAGATATAGCTATTTCCCGCGGGAACTGCTGTTTTCCGGGATAAAAACTAGCCTATGTCCTCGGGACTACAACTATGTATATTATATACCAAATATCCACACTGGTCTGGAAGCAAAAAAATAACATAGAATGTACCAGTTGCTTCTCTGCCCGCGCAGATGGTAAAATCCCATCGAGGGGATTGGGCTAAAATCTTAGGAATCATGTTATAGGCGATGCGGCTAGCAACCCACCACTATTACGATTCCCCTTTCCACCTATATGCTCACAATTATGCCAAATGTGGCCTTTAGGTCTTGTTACTAGGCTCTGTCTACCCCGTAAGGGATATAGACGTGATATGTGTATGTATGTATATCTCAACTAATTCTGTTTAGCGGTTTAAGCGTGAAAAGGGTAACATATAGACAGACAGTTACTTTCGCATTTATAATATTAGTAAGGATTTTAATATGGCGGGTGGTAGGACCTTGACAAGTGCCCCCCCCCCCCCCTCACCCCGCCTCAATCTTGCTGTCTTCCAGCGTGAGACTAAGACAGTCTGTGAAATTACTGGCATATGAATTACTGGCTGTGGCCCGCAACTTCGTCTGCATAGAATTCGTTTATCGCTATCCCGCAGGAATTACGCAATTTTCCGGAATGAAAAGTAGCCTATGTGTTATTCCAGACTATAATCTATCTGTGTTCCAAATTTCACCCAGATCTGTCCAGTCGTTCTGGCGTGAAAGAGTAACAAACATCCAAACATCCATACTCACAAACTTTCATATTTATAATATTAGTAGGATTCTATCTCGGTCTAAGTTGTCTAGGTTGGCAGCAATCCTCTAGTATAGCGGGTGCCCATGGTGAGCGAATGCTCCTTTGCCTTTCTTATTATATGAAAAAAACGATGTTTACTTTCCACTCTTTCACTCTTATTAAACGTATAAAAAAAGTTGCGTATCAGTTCATTGACCCGAGATAACAGGAGCGATACTAACTCAAATCGATACGTCTGTCATAATGAAAAAGGGGTGAAATCGGAAATAAATGACAACCCATTTTCTATTCTCGAAGCGCATACTACACCCCCTTGCAAAAAAAACGGGCACCCATGGTTTTTGTATTTTATGTGCTTTAAAGCTTACTTTCTAAGCTTTAATAAGCTTTAATGCCAAAAATCTAAAAACCATACGTACATAAATCACATCTTTATCCCTTACGGGGTAGACAGAGCCCATGGTAACAAGACCCAAAGAACACGCGTAGCACGATTGTGGGCATATGGATGGAAAGGGGAATCAAAATAGTGATGGATTGCTAGCCACATCGCCTATAACATGGTTCCTAAGATTTTTGCCCATTCCCTCGATGGGCTTTTACCGAAGAGAAGCAACTGGTACGTTCTATGTTTTTTCTTTACTCCCAGATCAGCATGGAAGAGTCTCTGTTCACGCCACTGCGACATACGTACGACTATGATGACCTTGATAACTCGACCATCATTGTATAAACGGCTTCGACCTTTGCCTATTAAAACAATTAAAAAAAAACTTACACGTCGCTTATAACAAAACAGATGGTTCCTATCCGGCATAACGTATCACACAAAGCACAAAATCACAACACAGTACAAAAAAATCACTACATTTCAACATGTCAACTATTCACTCTATCCTAGTACAGTCATACAAGCTCTCTTAAAACTATTTCGGAATATTTGATCATTTGGGTTAGGTTGACGTCCCTTTCTATTTAGTAGTAATAAATAGAGACGGCATCATATACAACTGACACTTAAGGTAACTGAATAACAGGGAGTGGTGAAACAAGCCCCAAACAAACGCTAATCCTGCCGCTAAGTAGCAGTGCTTGCACTGCTGTGTTCCGGTGTGGAGAGTAAGACAGCCGGGGAAATTACGGGCACAAGAGGCATTGCATCTTAGTCCTCTAGGTTGGCAATGCATCTGCAATCCCTCCGGGGTTGCGGGTGTCTATGGGCAGTGGTGATCACTTACCATCAGGTGACCCACTTGCTCGTTTGCCTTCCTATTCATATAAAAAAAAATATATATATTTGGCACTCTACAACCACACTAACCCAACTACTGGAATATTCCGAAACAATTCCGATAGACCTTTTACATCTCCACTATTCACTGGTAACTTTCACACATATCCACGTGACACTGTTTTTAAAAGCACATTTGAACGCTAGAACGAGAGCTCTGCCCGATTTAGCGGCGTGACGAGAACTAATCCTTGCTCTATTTGCGTTTACCTACGGGCAGATACGGGGCACTTTCTAGCTGGCTCTTGGCCAACGGATGAAGGGCACTGCCTACCCCGTGTGTCGTGAGTCGTGAGTACACGCCATTGCAGTCAATCCAATAGAAAACCGGGAAAGTGCGAGTAGGACCCGCGCACAGAGGGCTCCGTACTAATTCGGCATACAAATCCAGTATTAGCTGGGGCCCGATTTTTGAAAGCACATATGTGAAAATACTACTTACACATCACACACACAAGTCACGTCTTTATCCCTTACGGGATAGACAGAGCCTAAGATAACTAGACCTAAAGGCCACGTTTAGCATGATTGTGGGCGTATAGGTGGAAAGGGGAGTCAAAATAGTGATGGGTTGCTAGCCGCATCGCCTATAATAGACTACAAGCCCATTAACAAAAAAAACATGTGAAATGAACCAGCGTGAATGAAGCTTAGAAGGCTGTTACTATATCATAAAATAACTCTGAGTGCTATGCCGTCATTTCTGAGCGGTACAGATTTTTTCTCATACATTGAAAAAAAAATGCACTAACTTCCGGCACCACCACTTTAAAGCGGCACTATGTTTATCGACATTTATTTTTAATCATCTATAAGCTATAAAAACGTCGTAAATTAATAATTAGTCGTAATTCCTCACTTGTACCTGAGAAATTCCATAAATGTATTCCATTCCCCCGATGGGCTTTTACCATCTACGCGGGAAGAGAAGCAACTGGTAAACTCTATGTTTTTTCTTAACTCCCAGACCAGGAAGGACGCATGGTATATTTGGAGATATAAGCTGATTTATATACCACTTTCGAGTGCTTTCAAAATCGAGCCCCAGAGCCAAGCTCCTATTAAAAATGTAGACAGTGTGATATTGGTTGCCTTTAGAAACGATTTTTAAAATTATTCTTATATTCATTAGTCAACTTTCAAAATAAACCTCAAATTTCAAAGGTTTTCATATGATGGCAATTTGCATGAAAACTTTTCCAGTGACTTTTTGCTTACAGTGTACGAAACCAGTTACGTACAAAGAAGTTTTTTCTTCCCACGAAACTAGTTTCGTAACTGGTTTCGTAGGCGGCCGAAGGGTTCCCATCAAAGAGTTTTATGCGTAAAGCAAACACTTTCCACGCCAACACTACCAATATTATTAGGTTAGCATGAATGAAGTTTGCTATTCTGAGCGTCCCGACACGTTGTTAACCCAATAAATTAAAATGTATCGTCCAACAAGTATTCTCCCGCGACTTTGCCCGTTTTAAAATATTACTCAAAAACTATCTACAGATGCGGATGCGGAAGAAGTGTTGCGTTTTAATGTTGATATAACTATATTTTTTATTTAAGCGTTTTCTACATACATACATCACGTCTTTATCCCTTACGAGGTAGACAGGGCCTAAGGTAACAAAACCTAAAGGCCACGTTAACATTATTGTGGGCGTATAGGTGGAAAGGGGACTCAAAATAGTGATGGGTTGCTAGCCGCATCGCCTATAACATGATTCCTAATTTCATCTGCGCGGGTATAGAAGCAACTGGTACATTCTATTTTTCCTTTGCTCCCAGACCAGCATGGAAGACAATGGCGAATGGAGATGGTAAAAGCCCATCGAGAGAATGGGCGAAAATAATAGGAATCATGTTATAGACGATGAGGTTAGCAACCCATCACTATTCTGATAACATTTTCCACCTATACGCTCACAATCATGCTAAACGTGACCTTTAGGTCTTGCTGCCTTAGGCTCTGTATGCCCCTTAAGGGATAAATACGTGATTTGTGTATGTTAGCTTATTCAAAAGCTGTAAATCACCGAGCGTACTTACGCAACGTTAAATAGTAAATATGGGTTATTGGTGTTGGCTCGTATAAAATTTATCGCCGTTTTATGAGATATTTATAAGAATTCGAGAATCGCGCTGATAGATATAAATATTTACAACCGATACGTATTTATTGGCAATATTATGAGATGGGAAATCGTAAAAGATGCAAGCTTGGTGGTCAGCCCGGCTAGCACAAGAGCGGTGTCGCGACTACCCATCTCTTACCAGAACGAACCAGTTTTGTTATGGATATCCATATCTTTTTTTTTTTATATGAATAGGAAGGCAAACGAGCAAGTGGGTCACCTGATGGTAAGTGATCACCACGGCCCATAGACACCCGCAACCCCGGAGGGATTGCAGATGCGTTGCCAACCTAGAGGACTAAGATGCAATGCCTCTTGTGCCGTAATTTCCCCGGCTGTCTTACTCTCCACACCGGAACACAGCAGTGCAAGCACTGCTACTTAGCGGCAGGATTAGCGAGTAAGATGGTGGTAGCGATCCGCACGGACCTTGCACAAGGCCCTACCACCCGCAACCAAAACTACTACTAAACTACTAAACTATCGGATATCCGAAATAAAAAACTATCCGTAAGCGTAACCGAATCCGATATAAAAGGAAACAATTATATAAAAGGACTATTTAACGAACTTTAGTTCACTCGTTCGTTCAGTCTACCCTTCCAGTCAATCCTCCTTTCCTAAGACCTCATTCTTTTTTCGTGCACGGCGACGAGCGCACGCGCCCTCAAGTAGTTCCTGCTTACGACACGGCTCCATGCCAGTCAAAAACAACCTGCAACCTTTCTGTGTAGACGTTTTATCATGTTCCTTAATTTTATAGAATAAAATTTGATTTTACTTTTATATCTATATTTAAAGATAATATTCGAAAATTTTTAAAATTCTTTGTAGTTACTAAAAATACACATGATTTTGGATGGGGAGGGTGGGGGTTAGTTTTAAACCTCACCAAGGGGGGGGGGGGGGGTTAAAAGTGCCAAAAAAATCATATGATTAATGGACGGCCCCATTGTAGGTAGAGTTGTAGGAAGGCTTAGCTCTTTCTTTCTGACTGGCGTTTTAGGTCAAACTTTTTCAGCCAGTACTCCTCAAAAATAAGTACACCGTTTGTTAATTTCTAGTTATCTATGATTCCCTCTCTATTTCTTGCCACGAAACCGACAGATACGACATCATAGATAACAGACACTTAAGATATCAGAAACTTTACAGAGAGTGGTGAAACCTTAAGTGTTACAACATACCTGTATTTGCTCCTGCAGCTGCTGTATCACCTCCTGCTTGGCCTCTTCGAGCCGCTTCTCAAAGACGGCGTCCTTCTCAAGGCAAGCCCGTTTTAGTAGCACACAGTTAGTGCAATCCATGCAAGAAGAAACGAGGATTAGGTACTGTATATACAAAGGTTTGTGTGGGAAGTTGTGGTATGAGTTCTGGAACAGAGTTTAGTGCTTCGCCAAGTTCTGTACAAGCCTTTATTGAGAGAGACGGTAAGATATGGACTTTGTAAGTCCAATTCGTAGCACCCCTGGATAGTCAATGATTTTTGGCCAATTTTTTAAACACCGTTCGATGGTTTCTTTTAACAACCCTTATTGCAACGGTCGGCTACATGGGGACCGCGAAAGGCCCCTAGGACTGTCAATTGTAATCTATTGTTTACCAAGTAGCAATTAATACGTACGAGTGGATAAGGTATACTTGATTTTGACCTCTCATTCAGAAAAGTAAACTTTGCTGCCTGTTGAGAGAGATCAAAGTGCAACTATTCTGTTCAAGGCTTTTCTAAGTATTCTTTTGCAAATTCAATTTTTTGAACTTGATACTAGCAAAACCACGCCATTTTCTATGCTGGTAGCCGTAATTATATTTAGAATTCCCTTTTCAAGTTTTTTAGTGTTCAGTGTGAAAAGTTGTATGAACCACTCGGGAGCAAAATTATTATTATCTTGGGCGTTAACACTTGAGTCCCTCATTACGCTCTGGATTCTACATCTTGCTCCCTTGTGCGACAAATAACTATTGTGTATCTCGTTAAAATTTTCTGTCAGTATCCGGACTATCTCAAACTGCTTGCCGACCCCCGCCTTATATCATAAGTCATGTGTGGAATATGTGTGAAATGCCACATTACCTGATGATGAAAATATGAAACCGAACAGACCACAGACATAGTCAAGTAACTCCACCCATCATGCGAAAAGTATACGGAAATTGGCTGATGTTAATGGCAATAATACTGCATCGAGATTAAATAAACAGGGGTAGTTCAAGAAACGAGGCTATACAGAAGTAGATACAGTGCTAGTGTTTTTACAGTGAACTGCCCAGCGTTGGACCTATCCCACCTGATGGAAAATGCAAAATGAGGCCAAAGGTATAACTCATTTGTTTGATAACAGCCTCATTTTAGGTATCCGTCCGAAAATGCGGACCAGGCTTTGAAAATGCCCATAAGCAATATAATTAAGTCTCGAAGCCTTTGCAATATTAACCTCATAATAATCGAACCTAAAAATTTCATTTTAGATACAAGCTTTTTTGCTGACTGTACTTTTTGTTGGCTGTACTTGCATTGTCATCTGTCCTACACGTGTACCAAATTTCATGTCAATCGGACCAACCGTTGAAGAGTTCCCTCCTGCGGAGACAGTCCTGGCTGGACGACCAGAGTACAGATTATTGTACTGTCATCTGACTGACACAAGTATGCAAAAGTGACGGACTTTTATTAACTTATTAATAACAACTTTATTACCAGGGATCGTATAATGCGAGCAAAATTCACTTAAGTACCGAAGAAATAGTAAAGTCATCAGTAAAATAATATTTATTAGTATTATTTTAGTAAATTCGCCATCACATTGCGATATATGTAACGTGACCATACGTCCCGGTTTGGGCGGGACAGTCCCCGGTTTCAGGCAGTCTGTCCCGGTGTCCCCAGCGAAGCCAACTTCGTCCCGGTTTTGCAAGCAGACCCAACGATAGTATAAAATTATACGTACACGTATCTAAAAACAAGACCCGATATTTAAAAAAAAATTTGTTCAGTGACAAATACAAAAATACGACTTAGAAGTCACGCCACTACTGGGGGCTTAGTAAGTCGTGCCAACTTAACTATTTTGTATTTAGAGCTTTATTTATTTTGTGTTATTCTATCTTCTATAATAAAATACTTGTAAAACACTAAAAACTTTTTTTTATTATAATATTTCCGCAGATGTGTCCCGGTCTGACAAAATAAATAAATGGTCACGTTAGATATATGTGATGGCAGGCGAGGTCCTCAATTATTTCGGAGCAGCATTAAATTTCTTCATGTATTTGAAGACCTCAACCGCTACGATATATCTGATAGCAACTGTACCTAATATTTTAGTTGGTTGCCATACGTCATTTCAATGGAGTTGGCTCGCATTTTACAATCCCTGTTTATCACACACAAGTTAGTGTATGTTACTATACTTATTACACACACATTTATATATGCATATTATTCACAACACCAAAATTACACGATCTTATTTCGTAGTTTATACGCATTGCTCATAGATACAGAATATAATAGCTCAGCAACGCAAGAGAAAGAGCGATGCAATACGCGTACGTAAGAGCAAGATAGATAGAAAATACCATTTTACTTTTCGAGTGACTCTCTGCCGTAAAGCTACAGACCGATCGCTCAAATGAGTCCCCGCGGGCGCGACTGCGGGGCGCGGGGTAGGACGACCGCGGGGATATTTCTCGATGCGGGCGGGAGCGCGCCTGCCACCCGCACCCCTCTCGGCCCCCGCGGTCGCCCCACCCCGCGCGTCTGTACCGCGCGGGCGAGGATTCATATAATAGTGATGTAACGAATGTCATTTTTTAAACATTCGCGAATGCAAATGTCTGCTACTGACATTCGCGGATGCGAATGCGAATGCGAATGTAGAAGTGTTCAAATTTGGCGCCAGTTGTCTATGGCATTGGCAGTTGATAATTTAATAAGTGAAATGGTTGCGTTGGAAGACTTGCCATTTAGAAACTGTTGGATAAAAATAATTGGAGTAAAATAATGAATAAATAATACCAAATGATAAAGTGAAGACTGTTAATGTGCTTATGAGGTTAAGTTACTTTTTCTTGCATTAAAAACATAGGAAATGAATGGGTTTTTGATTCTATTAACCTACCATTATCGTCAAATTGTTTTTTTTTTCTGATATTCATATTCGCAAAACATTCGCAGAAATTTTGCGGATGCGAATACAAATACGAATATCCAAAAATATGCGAATATCCGCGAATACGAATGCGAATATTCGTTACATCACTATCATATAAGCGGTATACACTTCTTCATTGACACGCGGCGACATCTCGCGGGTACATCGCCGATCTAATGCAACGTAAGTATTATATTATATATCTATGGCATTGCTAGACATGCTATAAATTAACATACGTCTTTTTCAGTGGTCCCGAATGTGATTTACTAAAAATCAAACGCCCTATCAACAAAAGTAATGCTGACCTTTTCTAGCTCCAAGTCGATGTCTTGCTGGTAGAGAGAGACGTTCGATTCTGTGTTTTCAGCGGTCTGGACGCGCGCCTTTAGCTGGTTAATCTGTTGATAAGTAAACTGGAGCTTGAACCACAGCTTTTATTAACTAGCTTTTGACCGCGAGTTCGTCTGCAAAGAATACGTTTATGGCGGAAACGACGCAATTTTCCGTTATAAAAGTAGCTTCTGTTGTTCCAGACTATAAACTATAATTTATTTCTGTGCCAAATTTTATCCAGATCTGTTTAGTATTGAGCTCATCGTGAACCGACATGACAGACGGGGCGGAGGACTCAGTTTTATAGTTTGATCAATCAATGTCTTGTGACAGATATGTCCAACGGACTCTCGAGACTAGTGCCATCTCGTGGACTGTCAGAAAACCTAAGGCGAAAAGTAATTTGGCCAAATTCTTATTTGTCCAAATGATAATTTGCGGAACATGGTTCGCCGAAACAACAGCACGATCAACAAAATGGTACCCCGCTTATTAATTATGTTTGTCAGTGACAAGTACTCCGAAGTTGAATGTAAAAAGGTTCTACAGCGGCCTAGGGTTCCGGTTGAATGTCTACACCCTAATAATACATTAGATTCCGAGGGTGGCGAAATAAAGAATGTCTCAGATCGCAGGAACTTGTCGCACGAGCCAAAGGCGAGGGCGACAAACATACGACCTGAGACTTTTTTTATCACCGCCCGAGGTGTGTACACAATTTTACGTCTTCTCCTAGTCATGAAGTGGTTATTTCCGGGGCGACTTAAAGATTCATGTATCCATCGACGTTCTTTTACACTGTACGTCTAAATATACCTGTTCCTGCAAAGCCACCACCGTCTTCTTGTGCTGCTCCTGCATCTCTTTCAACTCTTCAAACTCGATCCTCCTGTTGGACTGTTTAACGGCGGCCTCTAGTGGTGGCATCTGAAATTGATAATGATAAATTAAGCAAATATAACTTTTCTCCAACAGAATATACACGGTGTATATACAAAAAGAAATCAAATGCAGTCTTCATTCGAATTGTTTTCCTCAAATTTCCAAGCAAAATCCGGCTCGAAGGACCAAGCACAATCATAATTCTAGTAAATAAAAAGGTTTGGAATCATGTACGCGATAAAAGAACTATCGCGAAAGGACTAGTGCTCGATATAAAGACCTAAAACACATACATACTCTTTCTGTCTCTGTCGCACCTCGTTAGTAAGGGATACCAAACATTCGGTTTCGATGTCAGCGATCTGCGAGTCATAAACCCTTGGTTAGACCTTTCGAAGTCCAAAAGTAATCAAATGTCGGTTGAACACCAGGCCCTACATTCCAAAACCAGAAATTCAAATTTCGAATCATGCTGTTCCGCTCACACTAATACCAAAAGTAAGGTGGTATGCTTGACGACACACAAGCGCTCTCGCTCCGTGACGTCCACTAGGCACTATTTGGATCCCCTCCTCATAATATATTTCGCTACGCTGCTTCTAAGTGTTGGAACGACTTGCCTCCGCCTATAAGAAGTAGTGGGACCCTTGCAATGTTTCAACGACGTTGTAAGGCCTGGTTGCTAAGCGTGCAGAATCAAGCGGGTACATAGGATGAGATATGCTTTCTGGAACGAATTGCCTAATTAATCTACTTGACTATGTTTTGTATTAATACAGTTTCATGTGATGTGTAGATATGTGTGGTGTTGACGAGTTTTGGTAACGGGCCGTGTGTTGGTCTTTAAAATTTTGTGTGTATGCGAGGGTATGTTCGCGTGTGTGAGAAAAGTAGTGTATCATGGGGGCGGCTGAAAAACAGCGTCTGTTTGTCAACAGATCGTTAGGTCTGTGTGGCACAGGCATAAGCTGAGCTGCCAACCATTTCAATAGTTTGTAGCATATTATTGTTTACTTTTACTTTTATATGTATGTACCTGCAAACTGTTGAATAAATATCTTTTATTATTATTATTATAATTGTTGTATCTAGGGGATCCAAATAGTGGAAGCCACGTCTCGCTCTGTCTCACCTCGGCGGTAAAGGACGGCAGATCAGCGCTGCGCGCGCGCCGGCGGCAGTCCCCCGCCTCGTTGGGCGCGTCGAGCGACGACGCCGACTGCGGCGACGCGCACGCACGCCCACGGTACACCTCCTCAGAGTAACTACATACACAGCAAATATTATAAATTAAACTCAGTTAAGACAAAAATCCAGCATGTCTAGCACTAGAGCGCGCGAGACTATCCGTCTCTTTCTGAAACGAACATTAAGAAAAAGATGGGTAGTCTATCTCCCGCGTGCTAAACACGCTGCAAGAATCATTACGAGTACATTGCCGGGCCATGATGACAACGGGTTAGAAGTCGTCAAAGCAGTGCCGCAATGTAAAGCGTCTTACAGCAAGGGTTTAAAAATGCGAAAGTTTGCGACTCTTTCGAATGGTGCTTTCATATATCGGGCTCCTAGATGAATTTTGGTATACTTACATACAAATAGATGGATCTCTGGAATAGTATAGATCCAATACGTCTAATTCCCCAAATGTCTAATTGGTCCGTGACGTTTAATTGCCCGAATGTCTAATTCCGCGAATTTAGGTCAGGTTCGTTAGATATCTTCAAATGCCCGAAGGGCCCAAACAGTATTCGCGGGGTTCCGTCGACTTTATGGTGGTGTCGATATTTTTATACCTTGACTAGACGTTCCGGGAATGGACGTTTGGCGACTATAGACATTCGGGGATATAGACTTGCGGATATTAGACGTTCACGGAATATACGTATGGCGACTAGACATTCGAAGAATTAGACGTGATGGACCAAACCTAACACATATAGCTTTATTTAACTTGCAATGTATGTATGTATGTTTTTTCACGTGGAATCTTGCGACTTAATTTTGAAGCAGATATCTTCAACCGATTGAGCTGAAATTTTGCATACTTGAGTAAGTCGGATGACTATACAATGATCTGGTAGTGGAGTTCTGGTGACCCAGCCAGGATCGTCTCCGCAGGAGAGAACTCTTCAACGGTTGGTCCGATTTCCTTGACATTTGGTACACATAATGTAGGACGGACGACAATGAAAGTACAGTCAGCAAAAAAAGCTCGTTTTAAAAATGAATTTTTGATAGAATCTTATTATTCCGTATATTTTTACGTTGAAAGTAACACCCTCATTAATAGAAATTTCGCTCTCAGTATCAGAATAAAGTCAATAGGTACTTAAACCTTTACCTTTTCTTCACGAACGGCCTTGGCAGCAAAAAAAAAAGAAAACCAGTTTAGTTTCAATCTAACTGAGGCACGAACAGAAATAGGTAATTTATAATGCCCTTGGTTTTTTTATTACCATACTTTACCATAAGGTTCACTGACCTTGAGTTTATATCACATCAAAAGAACCTTTGTTCTTGTAGATTTTGCCATGCCACTTACTACCTTGTGACACTGAGCTAAGATGTAAATTTGTATATTTGGGGGCGATATCGTGCGACTGGGTGCTATCGTGGGATATTAAATCAATATAACTTTATCAGTCACTGTAACCAAGAAGGAAAATCACAGCATTAAATGTCGCTAAAAGCTGTAAAGGCGTCGTATTATAGATCTATTTGCGTAATTTATGTGCCTTTATTATTTTAATTATAAGTTTGATTTCTTAATAGAGGAGTTAATAGAACTCTTAAAGGCGAACAATCTGACATGCATGATTTTTGCGAAACTTGATTAAGGTTTGGGGACCTTACACATCCTTTTTATAAATGTATTTAAGGATTTAAAGGTGGTAACCTACTTTTTTATTTATTTTTTTAATTTACAATAGTCAAGTGTTATTTTTTACAATAATACTTACATTCATCTTAGAAATAAACTTATGCGAATAATAAATCTACCAATTGTCATCTTTTGAAAAACTATTCTACGAAGTAAAATTCATTGAACAAATTTTCTTTAAAATATGTTTCATTGAAATGGAGAATATTTGAAATGAAAATATTGGATTTAATATTCTAATTCTTGCATATTCTTTGAAAAAAAATCTAAGAAATAATGTATGTATTCCTTTTAACGCGATCTAATCAGCCTTTTATCAGTCCAATGCAAGTAGTTAAAAAGCCAAGTGAAATCCCAGCATTACACGGTTACCACAATCACTTAATGCGTGCCAATTTCTATTCAGCGTAAGGGACACAGTTATGCACCCAGCATGTCCCTTACGCTGAATATAACTTGGCACGCATTTCTTCAATGCTGGTCTGGGAGTAAAGAAAAAACATAGAATTTACCAGTTGCTTCTCTTCCCGCGCAGATGGTAAAAACCCACCGAGGGAATGGGCGAAATTCTAAGGAATCATGTTATAGGCGATGCGGCTAGCAACCTATCACTATTTTGATTTCCCTTTCCAGCTATACGCCCTTAATCATGCTAAACGTGGCCTTAAGGTTTTGTTATCTTAGGCTCTGTCTACACCGTAAGGGATAATGACGTGATATTCTATGTGTATGTATGTATGTACACATTAAGCGATTGTAGCAACCCCCCTCTCTACTCATTCTGGAAAAGGGGTCGAAGATTCCGAACTTAGTAAAAAACAAACGCGATCTAATTTGATTCATTAGCTCACTCACCTCCGCTCCATATCACAGCATTTCTTCTCGAAATACGTCCTGAGATTCTCCATTTCCTTCTCATGCTTCTCAACCAGCTCCTGCCTCAGCTCGTCAATATCGGCGCTCCCAGCTTTAACAGACGCCAGCAGTTCCCTCAACCTTCGCGTCTCCACTGTGAACGTGTGTTTCTCTTGCTTCAACTGAGTCTCCAACTCTTTAATATCCGTGTCACTTTCCATTCTAATTCTAGCTATCTCATCGCACAAAACCTGAATAATGCTCTCCCGCAAATTATTCCTCATATTCTCTTCAATACTCACGTCAAACCTATTAATAATATCAGTTAGTTTCGTTTCAAACCCAGTCTGAAACTCATCAGAGTCTGACTTGAGATTCAAATCAGATTTGGAATAGTTGACGGTCATTTCTTCTCTATCGTTGTCCTTTTCTCCATTGGAACTCTTTAACGAAGAACCACTGCTCATCAAAGCTGAGTAGTACTTCGTATCGTCTTTGATCATACTCTCGTATTTCACGAAGTCCGACAGCTGTGCTTTGATCGTGTCGTGTTCGGAGGTGACTCCACATTGTAGGTTCACGACTTCTCTGGTGAGATGTTGGTTCTCTTGCCTCAGTTCTTCCCGTTCTCGGACAGAGCGCTGTAACGTAACGGTCAGTTCTTCGATTAGTTCGTCGCGTGCTGCTATTGCGGTCTCCAAATGCACAAGCTGAAAGGACAATAGCATTCAATACATGGACACGGAAAGCAAGCGTCAGATTTGGACATCAAGCATCGCTACTTAAGCAGCATACACAACCAAACAGCACCAGTAATGGACATGGACCCAATAATTAACACTTATTCAAAAGAAACGAAGGAATAGTAATTTAATTCACATCAGTAATTTTATATAACCATATTTTACTTTAGCAAGATTGTGGGCGAATAGGTGGAAAATGGAATCAAAATAGTGATGGGTTGCTAGCCTCATCGCTAGGCTCTGTCTACCCCGTATGGGATAAAGACGTGATTGATGTATGTATGTATGTATATTTTACTTTTTTACTATTTTATTTATTTTTTGTCTTTCTTCCTTGCTGGTCTGGGAGTGAAGAAAAAACATAGAATGTACTAGTTGTTTTTTTTCTTGCGCGGTAAAAGCCCATCGAGGGAACGGGCAAAAATCTTAGGAACCATGTTATAGGCGATGCAGCTAGCAACCCACTATTTTGATTCCCCTTTCCACCTATACGCCCACAATCATGCTAAACGTGGCCTTTAGGTCTTGTTACCTTAGGCTCTATCTACCCCGTAAGCCTTACCCGTACGGCGTAAGTGATGAAAACGTGATTTATGTATGTATGTTATATTTATATTAAGTATGAAGTGTCCAACACTGATGCCATCATCTTACACCAGCCTAATCGTAACTAATATTAGATGCGATTGCGACTTTGTTTGTTTGTTACGCTTTGACGCGTAAACTCGTATAACTCGCATAAACCGACGGGCGAATAGGAAATATTCATGCTTTTTTTATAAAAGCTTTTATGAAACAAAAAAAGACTATATTTTTCAAATAACTACAAAAGTAACCAAGATATAAGCTATCAAAGATTTGTCTCTCTCTTTCTAATTGCTGTTTAATTAGTAATTAAAAGTTCCCGTATTTTCCATATTTCCTGACCAATATTACTTTTTTATACACTTTTTGCTATCTCATTTTTGACCCTCAGTAAGTGGTTTTCATTAGGCACATGAAACTTTGTTCATTGTTAGAACAAACTTCCTACAGCCTACCTACAGCAAGCCTTGTATTTTAGACTGCAGAATTAGATATATAGATAACTAGCCTTCCGTCCGCAGCTTCGCCCGCGCTAAATTAATTTTCCCGTAGGAAAAGGTATTTTCCCGCGGTAAAAAGTAGCCTATGTCACTCAGTGATAATGTAGCTTTCTAACGGCAAAAGAATTTTTGAAATCGGTCCAGTAGTTTCGGAGCCTATTCAATGCAAACAAACAAACAATCAAATTTTTCCTCTTTATAATATTAGTATAGACCAGTGTTTTTCAAACTGTGGGTCGCGACCCCCTGGGGGGTCGCAAAGCCTCAACGAGGGGGTCGCGAGAGGTCGCGGAAACTACCTCATCAAAAAAAAAGTTGCTTACTATGCAAATGCATAGAGGTGTCGTATTAATTGTCCTACTTACTAACACTATTTCTTGTGTGTAACTAACATCTATGGATTTTGTCCGAAATAAATGATTATTATTATTATTATTATGTATATTTATTTTTATCTCAAGTTAGGTTTTTACAATATTCATATAAAACGTATTATTATTATTATTCTTATTTTTAACTAAATCTCTCCCTAGGAGGAAATACTTCGCACGGACCTAAGCCAAGTGCTTTAATTTTATGCAAATTTATGACATGGACAAGAATTTTCTTACAATACGGCATGTGTTGAGGATGACAGCTTTTTGTAGGAGTGTGTATGCGGATGGAGGTATATCGAGAGCCCGGAGGCTTGCGTGGAGTGTTTTGGGGATAACGCCAGTTGTAGAGAGAATTATTGGTACAGTCTTTACATTATTCACCTGTTATTATTATTATTATTATTAATTGAATATTTGTAACATAAATAAAATATCTACACGAAGAAGAAGAAAGGGGGGGGGGGGGGGGGGTCGCGAAACATTTTTTTCATACCAGGGGGTCGTATTGTGAAAAAGTTTGAAAAACACTGGTATAGACAAAAGGTTTTGAATTAGAAACAGCCATTGTATTATGTAAAATAACTTTTGCGAGACCCTAAATGGCTCAATTATCATAATTAGTTAGCAATAACACTATTAGCTCTACTTTCTTATTTATATTTTAAAAAGCTTGTTAGCACTAACTACCCAACAGACACAATTAAAAACAAACACATTTATTAATAAACCACAATCAGTGCTCCAAACAAATATACTTTACAGCATTCTTATACATATAAAAGTGCATATTGTAAAAGGTGAGAACATAGCGTGCCATCTGTGTTAGTAGTAAGATTAGCGTGCAGAACAGGGTCAGGCCACGGAGCAGCCAGATGCAGACAAACATGCCCTTTAAAACCTGTACCTTGACTTGAAACTCTTCGCATATGGTCTTGTAATCAGTAGTCATCGTACTGAATGAAATTGTATCATCCTGAGCAAAGGATTTAGGCTGCGGCATACTTGGCATAGACTCATCTTTTTCCTTGACATCATAATCCACAGTCACCTCTTCAACCAACAAATCGCTTTGCTCTACCTTATCATTGTCACTGGACAAACTATCTTTTTCCATTCCTGGTTCCTCAGCTTTAGGTTCAATTTTTTCCTCAAATACTTCCTCAAATTTCAAATCTCCTGCGCTTACTAGAAACGGAGATAGTAGGTTTTGAAAAACTGGCAATGGTTGAATGTTTTCGTCAATCATAGTGCTACCTTCAGGAGGTGGGCCAAAGAAAATTTTTGCAGCCGATAAAGAGAATTTTGGGACACCATGGCCTCTGATATCGAGTTTTATTATTTCCTCTGAACCAGAACTTTCTTGTTTCAGAGATTCCTCTTCAGCAGAGAGTGATAATGGTGGAGAAACTTCAGCTGAGTGACTTCTTTCAACCTCTTGTTCATCAGAAGCATCTGATCTTGGAGCAGTTTCTTCGTTGAGTGAGTCAAGATATTTGTCACTTCTTGGAGATTCTTGACTTTTATTTTCAACATCAGATTTCTCTAGCTCTGCCTGAAGTGTTTCATGAGTATCTTTTGATAATGTTTCAGAAGCTAAATTAACAGGGCTTTCTTCACTTATGTGATATATTTCAGCTGATTTAGGGTCTATAGGCCATGATGTGCTTTTACTTGGTTCTTGTGTGCTGGGGTTGTCGCTTGCAGTAAGTTGGATAGGAATGTTCAATGAACTGTTCCGGGATGGATCTGTGTCTTGCTGCTCAGCTTTGAGCAGCCCTGGCTGGGCATTGCCTGCATTTTCAGACTCTGTAATAGAGTACTCCATTTTTGACGGAATGTGTTCGGATATAGACTCTGTAAGGCTCTCATCATCACCAACTGGAGGGCCTGGCACGTTTTGTCCTGTATCTATTTGGGGTGTTTCTGTGTCGGTTACCGCGGGCCCTTGCGCGGGAATCTGTTGAGAATGTACGACATCCGGAAGAACGTTCTAAAAATAAATTAAAAATAAAATCAATGGGAGACTTGATTTACGAGCGACGGGAGAAACTTGAATGAAACACGCAAAACAACAGCTTTCTAGGGCTCGCGTCGCGTAAATAGACAGTAGGTCGATCACAGGGCAGGTGAGGCAACGCGCCTATGCATTTTCTAAACTATTTTTAACGTATAGACGAATATAAACCTTCGATGCGATATGTTGTTACGCTTTCTCTAGTACGTCTACGCGGGATGTACAATGAGTTATGGGTCCTAATTTACCTTGGATTCAGTAGTCAGCGGCGGGGTCTCGTGAATATCACCCATAATTTAACAAATTCACATTATTTTGCCATCGTTACATTCATAAACTTCACTAAAATTGGTTTTGGTTGTCAAGACGACGTTTCCATTCAAATAAAATACAAACGAAAAGTGATTAAAAAAAAACTTTCACCACGTTTCGTTACTGCTTAACAAGTGGTTTGTTAGCAGCTGTTTCCAATTGTGTTTTCGTAAGTTTATTTAAACACTTTGATAATCAAATATTATGATTGCTTTATTTGTGCATCACAATCAACTAAAAAGAAGAACGATGAGAATGGAGAATGTTGAAGAAGTGTACTTTATTGATATTCAAAAAAGAAAATAATACTCTGATCGATAATTAAAATTTATAACGAATAAAACTAATATATTATTGCAGAATTTAGAGATTAATCGAATGAAATAAATGAAAACATACCTGTTTCATTGCTTTTAAGTGAATCACAACACAAAACCAGTCCATGAAACGAAACGCAAAGACGAACTTACTGCCCGAAATATCAAGTAAAATAAGTAAAATACATTACAACCACAATGTTATATTTTTAATTTATTTTTATATTTTTTATCTTACATAAGATAACCACTGCAATGAACACTGCGCAGGTTTAGATTTTAATCCAATTAGAATTGCACCGGTCACGACTACAAACTTATATTTGCCGGTGGCCAAAACAGGAACTAAGGTTTTGCTTTAACATTTTAAAGTTGAAACCATGTACATTGCAGCGCCAATGACAGCGGCAAACGCAAGTTTGTGGTACGGTAACGTTGTTATTGTAGGTTTAATTTTACTTCTCATGGTGAAGAACTACACAAACCTTGAGCCAAGGTTACAACGGAGGAGAGAATACGCAATAAGTTATGACCTTCCAACTTCCATCCAAATGTTAGCCAATATGTAGAACTTTGTCTCATTAAATTAAAATCCAATTAATGTGATACAGTTTCCCAATAGTTGACAATTCAAACTGGTTGAGCGTACTGACGTGGTACTGACACAGGTAGTCGCCATCAGATCTGAACATCAATGCAACTAGATGCCCTAAATACTGAACTGGCACTTAAACTATGAAAGACTAGCTGTTGCCCGCAACTTCGTCTGCATAGAATTCGTTTATCGCTATCCCGCAGGAATTACGCAGTTTTCCGGGATAAAAAGTAGCCTATGTGCTATTCCAGACCATAATCTATCTATGTTCCAAATTTCATCCAGATCTATGCAGCCGTTTTGGCGTGAAAGAGTAACAAACATCCAAACATACTCAGAAACGTTCACATTTATAATATTAGTAGGATAAGGTCAAGTTCAGATATTTTTGAGCACTTAGACTAACCTGAGTATATAGTAAAATTAAATTATGTTCTATCTCTTTCACGCATACTTCAAAGTGTCAGAAAAAGCGAAACAAAAGTTAACGTAAACTTTTATGGAGTAGGAGACAAGTTACCATGGAACAATGAAACAAAGCCACAATTTAGAATCAATAATACTTTATTACTATTTACACATACATTTTAGTAAAAGCCGTTTTATTCTGTACATTCCCTACAAAATATAACAACTTAATTTCGAATAAGGCCAAACTACACTATCAAATTAATTACACGTATTGCTTGGCAATTTATTGTGTCAGTTAATTTGTAATGCGGCCTAAACACGCGGACGTATACTTGTCTCTATCACACACGGGGTGAATGGAGAGGGATACTTTCGCAAAGAGCGCAGGAGTTGACCCAAACTGCGCACAATACTTTACATTTTCTTTAAATTACCCCGTTGTTAAGGTTTCCACCCACTAGACTGTATCATACTGGTAAATAGGTACTGGATTTGTCACCAATGCCATTCCGTCGTAGACAAAGTACAATAAGCGACGTGCTATCGATACCATCTATTAACTATCGATACTCTTGTTTCTGCTCTAAATATCGAAACGCACCTGCAGTCCAAATGGTACTCTAATATTATGAGCGGCGGTAATCAGGTGAAGCTCATGCCCGTTTGTAGGTTTTAATATTAAAAAAAAAACTATCGAGCGCCATCTTTAACCCCGGTTTCAGTTCTCCACGGTGCACAAATGCGTGTGTACCCGTGAGTATAGAGTTATGGTCTCTTGGTCATGGTACAGTCAGCGTCAAGTAATTTGAAGCATCCAAGTAGTATGGTGTATCGAACCTTTTGTTCACCTTAGATGTTTCATGACTCTGATGGTACGATACAAAATAGTGGGCAAAAACTAACAGAGTAGACAAATAAACAAAGAATGTTCGAGTAGTCAGTATGACTCGGGGACAAAGTTTCAAGTGACTGGGATTTAATAATTAGAACTTTCAGTTCATACACTATGTAGTTGCAATCGGAAACAAAAACTATTTTTACTGAAGCATCAGTATTCTAGAGAGAAATTCATGAAATGCAAGACAATGGCTAGTGAAATCACAATAGAGAACAACGCATATCCGTTAACCTATTAAATTCTTTTTTTCCTAAAATGACTTACTTTTTAACATGTAGGAAGCTTCGCCTCTGTCGTATTTATAAATATTATGTGGCCCTTAGCAAAATAAACAAGATTTGCATTTTCTCTTCAATACCTACAAATAAAGATTAAAGTCGCTTTAAAAAAAATTACATAGTTAAGGGCTTTAATTAAAACAAACTTTAATTGATATCTTTGTGTAGCTTTTTTTCACCCTTATTGCAATTTAATAAAGTTGAAAAGGTCGTTACACAAAGGAAACAATTAAGTTTTGTTGTAATTAAGCCTTTAACAATCTATTTTTTTTAAACAACTCTAAACATTTGGCTTCCTTGAGCTCAACTCGTAAATAAAATTAAAAAAAACTTATAATTTTACAAAATGAAACCAGTTCATGTACTTCTTTTAGGTTTCAAACATAAAAGCATCCATCTCTTTCTGATTATTAGAAGCAAAAACGACAGGTACCGTTAGATCGATAAACTAGATGATATATCTCGCGCTAATAAATAAATTATTTCAAAAGGGCGCCATTTTTGTAGACGTTAACGAACCATTTTGAATTATTTTCTTTACTGACGCGGCTAGTAACTTTGTAAGCACACATTTTAATATTAATACAATTAAAGCATCAACTACTTTATTATGTTACTGATTTGACAAACACCAAAACAATCAAAGATCAGTCTACACAGATTTAAATTGTGAATAAAAAATATATATTTTTAACCAACGAACATTTCTCTTCGAACTATCACGATGGGTACTTCATCAATAACTCTTAAATACATAAAATATTATTATTTTATTCATACTGACTGTCCATCTGCGTAGACTAAATCGTCATCGTTTCATCACCAATCACGAATAAAGATTACAGTACCTATGGTCAAATTGTCAATTCAATACATAACCTTGCCTATTGAAATCGGTCCCTACATCATCCTCTATATCTATTATTATGCCTAAATTAACCTTCAACAAGCCTATTCAAGAGCACAATAAAACATTCATCAATTCTACATGAGGTTAGCCAACTTTAAAAGTAGATGCTTTTTTTTACATCCATTGTCAGATGTATGGAAAGTTTTGAATATCGAAACAAGGCTTGAAGAATGTTCCAATACACTCGTTCACTTTGTTAGCGATATATTTGACGCTGACAGTACTTTCTAACCTTACAGTTCATAGTTAAATATTTAAGTAACAAAATAACTAAATCTGACAAGCAAAAAATATTATTTTACAAGCATTTTATTAACTTGCAATGTATGTAAGCATTTGTCCGGGTGGAATCTTGCTACTCTATTTTGAAGCAGAAATCTTCAAGCTATACAATAAACTGGCAGTGGAGATCTGGCGACCCTGCCAGGACCGTCTCCGCAGGGAACTCATCAACGGTTGGTCCGATTAAATGGAAATTTGGTGCACATAATGTAGGACGGATGACAATGCAAGTACAGTCAGCAAAAAAAGCTTGTATTAAATATGACATTGACAGAAACTTATTTCTACTATGACAGTGGGTGGAACACATTATATTGGTAGGTATAAATCAAAAGGCATCCATTATCATGTGATGTTTTACTAACCTACCGTCACTTTGGCGATAATGCGTGTGATTCTTCTGAATCCTTGCCTCCTTGCAAAACCAACATGACTGACAACACTTGATGACTGAAAAAAGCTTTAGCTTGTACCCGACAAAAAAAAACCTTACACATAATATCTCGTAAACATTCCCACCCCCTTTCTAAGATATTACGTGGTGGGGATAGTTAGGAGAACCGCCTCCGTCCTAAAGAATTACGTGAGAAATAATTTGACGCCACCTAACAGGTTACATTTTCTTAATATTAATAATGTTTCACAAGTTCTGGGCGCTAGGCGTTTTGTCAGTATATTATTTTACAATGGAAGTCGGTAAATATAACTCTATATAATTTATAACAACTTTAGATCTGTTACAATACATCTTGTAAATACTGTGATCATTATACAGCTACATAATATGATCAAGTTTGTTAGTAATAATTAAATAAACATATGGCTTTATACTATTAGAACACAAGCAGGGACATTTCAATGATAAAAAAAAATGGCTCAATACACAACTCTGGTTACAAACTTTTTTTTTTAAACCAAGGCCGGTTCTGTTTGCTCATTTGTCGAACAAAACATGTTCAGAAATCACAGTTTTGAGAAACCTGAACACCTCGGTTACTGTTCCTTAAACACAAAGAAACTTTCCGATTACATCCAGCTACAAAAACTCAATAAGTGCCTCAAGAAAAGGAGGTTTTCAAATTCGTAACTATTTTTGTTTTAACAAGCATTTATTTAACTCTCAAACATGTATGGAATTTTAACCCACTTCTGGTTAGACCGAGTTGAAATTAGGGTTACTTCATGTATAGAGCTCTGAAGACAAAGCAATAGTCAATTTAACAAAAACTTTAGTCTCTTTATTTTCTGTTCAAACCAAAATATTCAGCAATTGTGAACATTCACGTAAAATGCCAATTTCATTCAGAAATTGTTCAATAAACAGGAAAAGTAGTGTCATGGTTCATTGATTAGTGACATACAAACAAAAAAATCGTGACCTGAGAATTACCAAGATTCCTTGTAGTATTCTCGTTCAGGTTAAATTGTATCTTTAAAATGCCTACAAAGAGTCGATTATCCCTTAAAAGTTTCATTGCACTTGGAACCGTTTCACACACATCGTATAACCTACTTCGCGAGGTTGATTTACGAATTAAATTATCACAAAACTTTACCGAAGGCCATAATCGTCTGTGCAGTTTTGAACCTTATCGTAATACAGGAGAATTGCGTTTCCTGCAATTATTCTTCAGAATTCAGATTTTATTTTGAATTAATAATTTCCTTCTGTCCATTCCAGTCGATTTTAATGCTTTTATAAACAAACAAATCTCCCAAGTTGTTATAAAATGTCGTAAGAAATCAAGTATGATCCTTCAACTTTCCAGTGGATGTGATTCTAATTGCATACAATGAGATTGTGTAGCTATTGAGATGAAATTGGTTTATTTACAAAGCCGTTAATATGGATTAGAACAGAGAATATCACTTATCAACAGCACAGCTTTGTAATACAATTAAAAGGTAATACAGATTTTGCTGAACCAAAAATATTTACCTTGCTACTCCACTTTCGTTTGTTCATTGAAATGGACCTCCGCAACGCCTGATTCGATAAAATAAGTAGATTTTGCCCTTTACAAAATAATATTTTACAGCCTAGCAGTGGCGTGGCGACCATAGAACTGGATTCTCACCGGCTTGCCTATTTTAAGGCAGTTGGGCACTTTTATTGCGCAGAATTAGAGGAAAATACTAGCCCTTCGGCTTGCTTTCTGATATACTTGACACCACGCCTCTGCAGCTTAGTTAAGTTTAAACGCATCAGAAAAGATATCAAGTAATAACTAAGTTAAAGATAGTCCACATATTAATGAGGCCATAGGGCAAGTCGTTTGGTTTAACTCGCCTAATTACTAATTAAAATTAATGGCGGTAGCCGCAAATGTAAGCGATGAACATTAATCCATGTGACCTTCGTTCATTAAAAAAAAACGAGTGTTGCCATTTCAGTCTGTAATCGCTTGCAAAATGCGTAAAATGCATAATGTTGCTATATGTATAGACTAGCATTATCCCGGAGAACATGTTTTAGTGTTACAATCATCTACAGGTGTGCCAAATTTAGTCTAGTTATTACAGTTACTGAGAAATATATAAATCTCATAAATTTCAAAAAAAGTCTTCCTAATGCTCCTCTGGGATATTTAAGACATACGTCTACCAAATTTCAAGTTCCTAGGTCCAGTGGTTTAGGCTGTGCATTGTCTGTCAGTTACTCTTTTATAGGTATAGATAACTGTTTATTATGTAGTATTTCTAATCACTATACTGTATGATTGTTTAACCTTTAAGTTTAACCTTCGTGTGACATTATTATAGATTAACAGCTATGTAAATATATTGTATAATTTGAAAATTATATTTGTAAATTTTAGAATAATTTCAAATTACCAACAAACACTCCTGCAGCTTTCCCTAGTGGCATCCTGATATTACCTTAAATGAAGGATAAATTCAAGATGTCACCTCAACTAAAGTCCAATCACAACCAAATACCAAATTAATACTCAATCTTAATGTATGTGCGCGCGAATGGGACCCTAAAACATTTTAACACAAAAGTAAAGCCAATGTCACATTACCAGCGATTCATTCCCGATTCAATAAACACCTATCACTCTTTTTTAATTTTATTTCCGGCTATAGGTGCAGAGCCATTTAGCCGCTATCACTCCATTCCACATGGTGTTGCCATGTAAAAATTATATATACAAATTAGAATCCAAGAAATATTTGTAAGAAACGTCACGTTTAGGAACACCTTGGCGTATGAAAATTATTTGGCTTTTCAATAATATGCAGTCATATGCTCTATGAGCTCGCTACGCCTCTCCCTGGCTTGCCCAGCTTGTGATGTACTGGCGCGGCAGTCAGGTAGCTGTGCGGGGCTTGGATTCATCCTCGTCTTCCTCTTCTTGAGCCAACAGCTGCCGTGCCAGCTGCAGCGCCTGGAATACAATAGAGCTACTGTGAGGTCGGTGGCAGGACTGGCAAAAAGCTACGGCCCCTAGCTCATCATGGCCCCCAACTGGCTGGGCGGAGAGCATAGAAAGGCAATGATGCACTTGTTTATACTGAGGAAGGAGTCCTATGATGAATTTGCCATGGGCTTCAGATGTGAGACCCTTTAATAGGTGTTCATTGCAAATTGAAGTAATTGGGCTGTAAAAAAAACTGTTCAACAATGACTTTAACCACCAACGAGGCTGGCATAGTAACACAGGTGCACTTAACCCCCACACAAAATTAAGAATAAAAAATAGTGACAATTGATACATGAATACTACGGTGAAACAAGTTTAATCCTTTTAATAACTGCAAGGTGTTTTAAAAACAAGCGCAAATTTTATTACTTGTTTTGTGAATACGAGTTCTCAGGATTTTTTTGGATATGTCAGCAGGTTGGATTAGTCCAAATGAACACCCCTACAGAGATTTTTCATTTTAATTTTCGATTCCAAATTTAGTCACACTGTGGTTCACTCTGAACATTGAACAATGTATAAAAACATTCGTGAATTCATGTCTGTGATGGAGTTGAATCATGCAACAAATTTACATATTAGTATGATGTCATCTAAAATGGCAAAGGCTGTGTGGGGATATTGCATGGTTCTCATGGGACAGCAACAAACAAATTCTTCCCAGACAAAGTTGCAAGCAACTGCTAGCTAAAGTTATAAAAACTTAGAATGAAATGGTTCAGGTATCAACCCTTTGAATGCCAACGTCAGCTAAAGCCGACAGATAGCAGAAGTGTAAAAGTGCATGAAAATCAAACTAGGCACAAACTTTACTAAATTAGCTATAGGTGTTCAAGGGGTTACATCAATCATCATTATAATGTTCACTCGCACAGTGTAGTAAAACTTTGTTTCACCGCCCACACAAATGACTTTTTTTAATAAATTTGATTGCACTTGATTGATAAGGATAACGCTATTTAGTTTTGAGTTATCAACCTTTATTTGTGTCATGCTCAACAAAGCATTAGAATTGTAGATAAGCGAAAGGAAGCTGCAGTACGTATCGTAAAGGTTTACGCAATACTGACCTGAAACTCATTGTAGTGCATTTTTCTCTTCTTCTCGAACTCGAGCCGACGTTGGCGCGCCTCGTCGGACTCGTCCATCGCTTCCTCGTCGTCGCTCTCCACGCATCGCGGGGGCTTGTTCATACTAGCCGCTAGCTTCGCCGCTAGGATGTTAGCATCCAGCTCATCCCCAGCCTCCGCTTCGCTGTCCACAGGCTCCGAATAAGGCGTCTTAGGCTCGTCCACCTTCATATGACCGTAATCCTTATTTGCCGGATGAAACGTTTCCATTATATTTATCTCATCAAACCTCTGCTCCTTCGCCCGCTTGCTTGTCGAAGGATTCCCGTCCGACTGACCGTCGATACTCCGTGACGTCTTCAGGATGCCCTTTGAGGGCTTCTTCTGTAAATTCTGAGCCATCTCTGTTGGATCACAGCTGCATGGTATCACTCAACGCGTGCAAATTATTATAAAATTGTTTTTTACTTTTTCCAAATATGACAAGCAAACCACATCGATGGATTTTTCTACAATTTCTACCATTAGTTGACAGCAGATGAGATGACAGATGTTTAGTGCTGCCACTGCAAATTTTGCATTCAAACCAATGAACAGGGATGAAAAATGCGCGCTTCTAGTTGTGGCCAATGAAAAACGCCTTTAATTTGACGTTTGTGTTCCACGCGCGTAACGCAAAGCAAATTTCACATTGTTCAAAATAATTCTTCAACATATTTCTTAGTAAACAAGTAGTAACAAAATAATGGTCTCGAACCGTTTATTTATCACTTAGAAAATATTTTATTTATTTATAAGCAAATGTAATTTTAAGAGAATCCTTTCTTTTTTTTAAGTTAAGTGGAACACACATCTGTCAAAACTACTTTTTTTTTTGTTTTGAGATTGTATAATTAAGGACTTTATACCATACCACAAGCCAGAAGTAAAGTTTTATTCCCGTCAAAAAACAAAGAAGCATTGACTTTCGGCTAGGTAATGTTGATATTATTTTCACTGATTTGGGGTATGTAATTGTGTGTGATTTCAACTCGTTCTAGTAAGGTAACAGTATCTACCTCACTTTTTCTCAATTATCATTAGCTGTACAAACATACATGCCTTAGCCGTCTCATCTATTAAGAGGAGAAAGAAAGTAGAGTATGATTATTAGGCATAGCATGAGTGTTCGGTCAATGTTTATTTTATTTAGTGCTTAGAAAATACAGTATTTTCCAAATTTCTAAAAATTCCTTGTATTCAACTTCCAGCACCAGTTTTCTAATACATTAAAATGGTGGAAGAATCTACTCCAAACTCGAACAAAACCAAGGTAAGTCGTTCAAAAAGTTGTGTTAAATTTCTAGAACAAATTACTGGTCTCTTTATCTCTAATACTTCGAATGACGCTTTCAGACGAAAGCTACGCGTCCGAAGGCAGTGTACCTGTGGACCGAAGCGGATGTCCAGAAATGGCTGCGACGACACTGCAGCGATTATTACAACTTGTACTGGGAACGATTTCATGAGGTATTTTTTGATTCTTTATTATCTAATTAACAAGCCATATTCCTACTATAATATTATAAATGCGAAAATGACTGTGTGTCTGTTACCTTTCCACGCTAAAACTGCTAAACCAATTTAGTTGGAATTTGATTGGAGTCCCGGGGAAGGACATAGGATAGTTTTTATCCCGGAAAAAAGCACTGTTCCCGCGGGATAGCCACAAGCAAACTCTGCACAGACAGAGTCGTGGGCAACAGCTAGTAGATTATAAGTGCATTTCTTCAAATTTCAAATATTACATTCATAAATTACATCTTTATCCCTTATGGTATGACAAATCTTCTGATAATAGTTAAAGTGACTTGTCTGACAACAGCATGACATAACGGGCAGAGCACTAATCCGCATCAATGATAACACCCTACTCCGAATGGGCATCACCAACAAGGATCACCGGGAAGCCATCTGGCGGGAGATCCTCAAGTTGCGGCTTAAGACGGACATTGTAGACATTAGAGACTTGGAGAGGAGGTACAACTACTACAACTACGATATGTGACAAAGCGACACCAACGACTGGACCAAACGGACAAGTAGACTATTTGATATAGTTGAATTGTGATATCCTGTAGAACTAGTAATTCTTGTGTATAAACCATTAGAGCAGTTAACTAAGATAAGCATGCTGGTATCACAAAGTTTATTATACATAAATGGCTAAAAATAATACATGTGTTAATATTGAGCAGTGCACTGGGTGCCAAGTTAAATGTAACTTTACTTAAGACTATGTTGTTGTAGTATTGGCATGCATGTCCTTTACAAACATGTCTGGATGTTACATAAAAATGTGGGTTACCTAATGCTATATATAGTGAGTGCTCAGGAATCTGAAACAATTTACAATTGTTGAAAAATTAAAGAAGGTTGTTGTAGTCCAACTTTTCTATGGATTAGTTATTTAAGATAAGAATATAAGCCAATTAATGAACCTATTCTATTCTCCCTTCATGGTGGCCGTAAGGCTTGGGCCAATGTCAGTTTAAATGAACGGTAATGAACCTTATTCGTAAACACTAAGATTCTATCAATGTTTGCTTGCTATATGGCAAATTGAGATTTACTATTATCAGGCAGGCATAGACAAAACATTACCTTCTTTTTCAAGATCTGTTACTTTTAATGTATATATGGGGTATAGATCTAACTTTTATTCTTGTTTCATAATTTCGGTATTATTTATGTAGAACAGAAATAGTAGTGGTCCCAGGATAAAACCCTAGGGTACTCCATTATGTGATCACACTGAAAGATTGTAATTTACCAGAACTTTTAACAACTTGGCACCAGCCAGGTATGTAAGAATTAAATATGTGAAGCCTATTTCTTTAACATCAATATGATATAATTTCTGTAATAAAAGCTTGGGATTGATTGTATCAAATGCCTTTTTGAAATCAATGAATATCCCCCAAGCTATATTAGGTATGTCTTGCATCCGAAAAATTCACACGATTTTATTGGCAAAATGTATTAGTTGATTTGTCTTTATGTAGATTAATAAATGTTTTTTAAACCATGGAAATTGTAATCCATCCCACAACTGTTTGACAGTTAGTAAATTTATATTCTAAGCAAGTTGAAATGATGTGTAACCATGCAATGGATTACGTCTAGATATTATGAAAGTGTTGTATGAATAAATTTTCTTTATATAATTTTTATGACATTTTGTTTTTGCTATTTATTAACTTATGAACTCTTCTACGGTCCATTTCTTTGTAAACGGCAACGTCTGCAAATGAAAAAGTCAAATAATACCTACATTACACGCCGAGGGTGGCGAAATAGAAAATGTCTCAGATCGCAGGAACTTGTCGCACGAGCCAAAGGCGAGGGCGGTAAACATGCGACCTGAGGCCTTCTTTATCACCGCCCGAGGTGTGTATACCATTTTACGTCTTCCCCTGGTCAGGAAGTGATTTCCGATCCCGTAGCGGACGGTAAATTGCTACTTACGGTCCGGGGCGATGTAAAAAAATATTAGGGTGATCAGCAAAATAGATGTATCACTTCAAGGAAGTAGTTTACACGTGTAAAGATCGGAAAGGCTTTGTTTTAATACGTGTAGATTTACGGTGGTACTAAAATGAATGAAAGTCTTTATAACAACGTAGATATTCGTTAGCCTTAATTAACTGTGCCTTTAACGTCGTCAGATCGCATTAGTTACGCCGTTAAATCACGGTAAGCTCGTACTGTCAGTCAGAGGAATTAACCAATAGAGGTACAAGTTAGGGATCTTCAAAAAACTAGTCCACTCTGAGTGGCGTAACTATAACGTCTGGCGGCCCGTGGCAAATTCGTCAGATGGGGCTCCTTCCTCAATATAAAGAAATGCATCAGCGTCCCTTCTGTGCTCTAAACCAAGCCAGTTGGGGGCCCCGTTGAGTTAGGGGCCCGTGGCATTTTGCCACCCCTGCCACCCTATAGTTACGCCACTGTCCACTCTTGCCTTAAAGGGCCGGCAACGCACCGTTAACCCGTGTTATGGACGGCATTCAGCAATAAGTAGGTAGGTACATCATTGGTTTGTCACTTAGTAGAATTTAGATCAAATATGTTTTCTTGAAAAAAAAAACAGTAATTTGTCTTCACTACGCGCCGTAATAACTGTAATTATACGTAATTGTAGGTAACAATTTGCTATCGATTTTAATCATAGTAATTTGCTTGCTCAACGCTCAACTAGTGTCTTGATTTGCTTGCGACTGAAAAATCAGAGGGTAATAATGCATAGGTTTTCATCTATTGGTTAATTCCGGAATAATTTATTTACACATATTCTATAAACTACACATAAAAAGATACATTAGAAAGTAATAACAAATAAAAATAAAAGACTAAATTAATTAACTATAAAAAAAAATTCAAGTCAGTCTGTCAGTCGGAGTGTGGTAGGGCAGCACCATCATCGAAGCCAAACAGCGTCGCTGCTGGCTTCCATTTATGACGTGTGCCTCGGATGCACATGCTAGTTGCTCTAAATATGGCAGATATTATACGAGCTCTCAGGCAGCCCAAGACGCAAGACAAAGATCGGTCCCAGCGAGATGAAAGTGCTTCCCCGAGGTGTTTCACAAAGGTGGCCATTTGTGGTGCAAAGACTCCATCCACAGAGGTGACAAGGGGTGTAAAAGTGGCATGACGCAGCTCGCAGGCATTGGCATATTTTTTTTGCTTTTCTGATTCGGCAGATTTATCGCAATCTATTGGTTAATTCTTCTGTAGTGTCAGTACCTACTCCTACATTCTTATACATAAATACAGTGTATGCATTGATCTCATTGTCGTGCCAGATCGCGCTTGGCACAAGCTATGAGATTATTGAGATTTAAATATAATGTACTTCCATGCTGGTCTGGAAGCAAAGAAGAAACATAGAATCTACCAGTTGCTTCTCTTCCCGTGCCGATGGTAAAAGCCCATCGGGGGAATGGGCGAAAATCATAGGAATCATGTTATAGGCGATGTAGCTAGCAACCCATCACTTTAAAGTAGGTAGTATAAATCAGCTTATATCTCCAAAACCACAGCTCTAATCAAAATTTTGACTAGTTCACAAGATTAATGAGATCTGTGATTGTCTTCTATGCTACTCGTATTTCAAATTCAGCGCAATTTTTCACCACTTTTGAGTGGTATTTTCACACGAGCTTTCAAAAATCGGCCCTCAGGCTCCGCAGTTTAAAAAGTTTCGACTGACGATATCATCACTGCATTTTTATTCAGCAGAATTGGTTTCAAAATCCACACAATTTGCTGAAAGTTTATTAAAATTAAATCTAGACTTAGCAACTAAGGGGATGGAAATAAGGTTAACAAGAAAGAAGGTTAAAGTCATCGTCAGTTATCCCTAGCCTCCCGTGGCTCACGCCGCGCTCATTCGGCGCGGACCGTTACTTGCGCCCGCCAGACGTTCCGAAATAGCCCATTTTAATGACTCCCCTTTGTTTATTATTTTTCCTGTACCATCCCGAAGACAGCGGTTTTAATGCGCGACAGCCGGGATTGGCCGCTAATAAATGGAACACGAGGTTTGTCGCTGTGTCGCTACGCTAATGCCGCGGTTGCGACCCCTGTTTCAATTAAGCCCAATTTACATCATGCTAGAAATTTCGTGCAACAAACGTTACACTACACCGGCCGCGCATTGAACAGACGAGGGTCAAATATATTGTGCCACTGACAGTGGCGTAACTATAGGGTGGCAGGAGTGGCAAAATGCCTCGGGTCCCTAGCTATACGGGGCCCCGAACTAAGGGGCTAGCTGCATCGCCTACAACATGATTCCTAAGATGGGCTTTTACCTGCGCGCGAAGAGAAGCCACTGGTACATTCCGTGTTTTTCTTTGCTTCCAAACGAGCATACGACACTAACCAGACGGGGTCTTACCACGATGTTTTATTGCAATTCAATTCCAAACCAAAGTTGGATCGATCGTTGTCAGAGAAGTGTGTCAAAAATGACAGCTAAAGATTCTGAATAGAATCGCATTAAGACGTAATGTCCTCTGGGAAGTAGAAGTGGGCGGGCTATATTTGCTGTAGGTCTGATGGAAGATGGGGCAAAAAGTTGTTGGAGTGGAGCATCTTAGACTTTATGTCTAATATTTCGGATGCGCAATCGTGGATGGAACGGAGAGAGGCACGGGCGTAGAAATGAGACAAGCAACTCTGCTCTAATACATAGTATATTGTCGTTCGTAGGTAAGGAAAAAGACTTACATTTTGTATAAAATAAAATAGACAGCGTCCGGCCGGGTCGGTGTACAAATCGAGAAGAAGGCTAGGTAGCCATAGTCAACGCAGTGTTGCTCTATGTCATTGGTATTGTCAAATACTTAAGGGATACTTTCACTATCCAACACTTCCCCTTATACATTATAGTATTTATACAATACAAGAGCAATGTATGATTAATACATTTCAGTCAATGTCTACCATGTGACCATAGGCGTTCATACAAAAGATAATGTTCTACTATGTAGAGACAACAGTCGTCAATCAATTGCATACAAATTTAAACAAAAACAAAAGAAAATATCAATCTACTATGTAGAGACAAGTTACATGTATACAATACAAATTATCAGAAGCCTACAGTAAAATGTAGAGTCAGTTTGCAGTCAACTGAATGTTCATACTTTTAATGAAGCTACAATGTTTCTGTGTACACAAAGGTTTAGTCAAAACATCAGCAATCATTTTGTCTGTGGAAAGATACTTTACCATGATAGAGTCACTCTTAATTAAGTCTTTTACAAAGTGATATCTTATATCTATATGCTTTGTTCGTTTGTGACAATATTCTTTACATTGTAAGAGCTTTTGCGCACTCTGATTGTCATTGTAAACAGTACAAGAAGTATTCCTATTTATTAATTCAGTAAGCAAATTCTTCACAAAGCAAATGTCTTTACAAACATCACCTATGGCAAGATACTCAGCCTCTGCACTTGAAAGTGCTATACATCGTTGTTTACGTGATTCCCAGTTCACTGTATTATTACCTAACTTAATGACAAAACCTGTGAATGACTTGCGATCATTCTGGTCATTTCCCCAGTCGGCATCAGTATATGCACTTAAATCATAATTAACACTTTTTATATAATATAAACAGTAGTTAATTGAACCAGCTAAATACCTAAGAATTCGTTTGGCCGCAATCCAATGGGACTTGTCAAAGTTATTCGAATACTGACTTAATTGACTACACGCAAAGGTTATGTCTGGTCTAGTACAAACAGATAAGTACATGAGACTACCTATAAGTTGTCTATAGTCATAACTCTCATCCCGGATATGGGCACTTTCATTTTTAGGTACAGTCAGCTTGCTATTGAGAACCATAGGTGTAGCTACAGGTTTACAATTCTGCATATTAAATCTTATTAATAATTTCTTAATGTACTCAGTCTGATCTAGACACAATGTACCTTTGGACTTATCTCTAGTGACTCTTATGCCAAGACAGCTCTTCAATGGACCCAAATTTTTAACCTTAAATTCTTTTTCCAAAATATTTAGTAATTTAATTTTAATTGTACTATTTTTAGAATAGAATAAATAGAAATCGTCCACATACAGAGCTATGATGACAAAATCAGTATCAGACTTTTGAGTGTATATACATGGTTCACATAGAGACTGCTTGAAACCGTTATTAATGAGCACTGTGTTTACCTTTTCATTCCACATCTTACTTGCTTGTTTCAAGCCATAAATGCTCTTTTGCAATAGACAAACCTTATCAGAATCTTTATTTAAAAAGCCTTTAGGTTGCTCCATGTATATAACCTCATTGAGACTTCCATTTAAGAATGCAGTTGCTACATCGAGGTGATCTATTTCTAGGTCCATATCATTAGCCAATGAAAATAAGATGCGCATGGATGAATGGCGCACTACAGGAGAAAAAGTATCATTGTAATCTATTCCCTGTTTTTGAGTGAAGCCCTTAGCGACAAGTCTGGCTTTATACTTGTCAAAATTTCCATCAACATCATGCTTTATCTTGTATACCCATTTACACTTAACAATGTTCGTGTTAGTAGGTCTATCCACCAATTTCCATACCTCATTCGAAACCAAACAGTCATACTCATCCTGCATTGCAGCGATCCAATTTTCACAATATGGTGATGCAATGGCATCCTCATATGACAGTGGTTCCTCGAATGAGACATGTTGAGACAACATTGAATAATCATATTCACCATACCTTTTTGGTGGACATCTCACGCGAACAGGACGAACGGACTGTTGACTTGCAGCTTCATTAACAGTTACTACTTCCCCTCCAAGTGACGCCTGGGTAGATGACGTCAGACGCTGCCCGCGTCCATCATCAGCAGACTCGTCGCTGGAGTCAGTTGCATCCTCACTCAGTGTGCTGCCACTGCCATGGTCCTCGCTCCCTCCATCTGGAATGTCAGAAATAATATAATTATCACTTGGAATATCATTATTATCATTATGATTATCATTATCAATTGGCTCAACATGATTATTTGTAAAATTAAAATGATCATTAATTAAATAATATTTATTAATATCATCATTAGGTCCATTATATGAATAAAATTTGTTCTCAATAAATGCCACGCTACGGGATAGAATCACAGTATTTGGACTAGTCGGCTCACTTAGTCTATAGCCTTTACATGTCTCACTATAGCCAACAAAAATTGCAAGTTTTCCTCTGGAATCCAATTTTGTGCGTTTCTGTGAAGGAATTAAAAAGTATGCTATGCAGCCGAAGACACGAAGGTGACTGAGATCAACTGGTGATCCAGTCCAAACTTCCTCAGGCAATGATCCTGCTAAAGCTGCAGTTGGGGAACGGTTTTTTAAGTAAATAGCAGTCATAACTGCCTCTCCCCAATAGCGTCTGCAGAGACCTGCCTCGGCAAGCATGCATCTAACCTTGTTCATCAAAATCCCATTGAGGCGTTCACTAACGCCATTCTGTTGCGGGCAATAAGGGACAGTGCATTGATGAATAATGCCATGTTTCCTTAAATAATCTGAGAAAATTTCATTTACATATTCGCCCCCATTGTCGGACCGTAAAACTTTAATGGGCAAGCCCTTTTGCTTTTCAACAAGTGCTTTAAAAGTAGTGAAATGGTTAATTACCTCTGATTTGTTCTTCATCAGGTAGCCATAAGTCTTCCTAGTGTAATCGTCCGTGAACGTCACTAGATATCTCGCCCCACCCCAGCTTGGCTCCGTCATGGGGCCACAGACGTCGGTGTGGATCAGCTGCAGCGGTCCTTCAGCACGCTTCGCTTGTCCCTTGGGATAAGATGCGGCCGACATCTTCCCCTCAAGACAAGCAGCGCAGTTCTTGATGTCTTCATTCTGAAACATCACACCACATGCAACATCCCGTAAACCTTGCATACCTTTATAGCTAAGGTGACCAAGACGCTTGTGCCATAGCTCTGCGGAAATCCCTGCTGCTACATTGGCCCTCGGTGCTCCCTGGCTAGCTTCCAGGGACAGAGAGTGCTCCTTTGACGAGGACTTATTGACATGGACACATACATTCAGTTTAAACAAACCATTCCAACATACAGCACATGCAACCAGGGCGTTAGATTTAATGTCATAAATTTGACAGCCTCTCTTATTAAAAATTACTTTAAAACCAGTATCAATTAATTTAGAAACAGATATCAAGTTGCTAGACAGTTGTGGGACATACATAACATTGGCTAAAGACAGTGGACTCACCTGTTTAGTCAGCTTTAGTTCAACTGACCCCCGACCCTCACAATAGATTTTATTATTATCTGCGACAGTAACAGCTATCCTACATGGTAATATGCTATTGAAGAAACTCTTGTTGTTGACCATGTGGTTGCTGGCACCGCTGTCGAGAAAGAAATCTTGTGACGGCATGTGAGCCATGAACGCAGATGCAAAATTTGACTTTTCAGTCGCAGCTGACTTGTGAGGCCTCTTCTTCATACGCTTCAGCTTGTAACATCTGGACCTTATGTGGCCTGTTCGTTTACAGAAATCACACATAAGGTTATCCATCTTCTTTGCTGCATAAGCAATATTATTGTCTGATAAGGTCTTCCTAGAGTATTCCTGCAATAGTCGTGCCTTCACAACTTCACTTGTAGTCTGGGTAGTCGCTGATGCTGTTGATAATCCAGATACCAGTGGATCATACTCGGACGGCAAGCCACTAAGTAATATTTCGGCCACCTCGGCATCATCAATAGTTCTTCCGATATCGTGAAGCTGCTGCACTAACGTTGTGACTTCTTCAATATAATCTGTCATGCTATTAAAGTCTGTAAATTGAATCCTATGCAGTTTTCTAAGTAAGAGTACTCTTCTATACAGGCCCTTGTCTTCGAACACATCAGAAAGAACCCTCCACGCTGCGGCCGCTGACGTAGCATTCCGTACGTATTGGTAAAGTTCCTTTCTAACAGACAAACAAATTCTTGCTAATGCTCGCTGTCCACGCGCGCCATCAGTATCCGCGCCTGTCACGGCGTCCCACAAACCTTCAATAATTAGCGCGTTCTTTGTGGCGAATTTCCAGGTGTGGTAGTTGGATGTACCATCCAGTTTCTCCAATCCTGCCACGTGTATCGACGCCGAACCATGGGGCTGTGAATGCGGCTGCGGCGCTCCGACGCCGTCCACCATCTTGTTTCAATCAATTGACGACCGAACGCTTATCCAATTAAACCAGTGAAATAATATTCGTTTCTAGTTGCTTGTAAAGCCCGGCACTCAATCTCACGTTCCAAATTAGTTTCGTTGATCGATGCCACGAGACACGTTGTTATTCTGGGCTCCCATAACCTCTTAGACTTTATGTCTAATATTTCGGATGCGCAATCGTGGATGGAACGGAGAGAGGCACGGGCGTAGAAATGAGACAAGCAACTCTGCTCTAATACATAGTATATTGTCGTTCGTAGGTAAGGAAAAAGACTTACATTTTGTATAAAATAAAATAGACAGCGTCCGGCCGGGTCGGTGTACAAATCGAGAAGAAGGCTAGGTAGCCATAGTCAACGCAGTGTTGCTCTATGTCATTGGTATTGTCAAATACTTAAGGGATACTTTCACTATCCAACAGAGCACACGAAGGGGGTTCAGGAATGTGGGGAGACAGCCGGCAAGATGGACGGACGGTTTGGTGCGAGCTGGGAAGGACTAGGGAAAACTCGGGATCGCACAGAACGGTCTAAAATGGTAGAGACCTTTACTCAGCATTGGGTAGACCAAGGTTGAAGAAGAGAGAAGACGTCTTGTTAAGGCTCCAATATGCAAGAGGTTGTTAAAATTATTTCGAAACTTACAGAAGGGGCCCGATTTTTGAAAGCACATGTGTGAAAATACCACTCGAAAGTGGTGAAAATTTGTGCTGAATTTGAAATACGAGTAGCTTAGAAGTTACTTACGGCTCTCAAAGTTTTGGAGATATAAGCTGATTTATATCACTTTCGAGTGGTCCTTTCAAAAATCGGTCCCCAGGTAGTTGATTTGGATTCATTTGATTTTCAAACACAGTGTATTTACAACGTCTTGTGCGATGCCACACGCACGCTACCAATCCGTCAGCCACCAGATTGATTGGCTCGACGCATTCTGTGCCGCATCGCTGCCCTGCTGGTTGACACTAAGTCTAATCTAATAGAGTTGCGAACCTGACGGCGCGTAATGCAGCCAGCTTTACTGGCAATACTAATCAGCGCGCTGTGTCTGCGTAATGCAGTGTATATCGGAATAAGCACACTTATTTAATATATGTGTGTAGCTACCTACTTTAATTTCGGAAAGCGCAATCGAATTTCGACATTTAAATCATTCGGCCGAGCGATATAGACCCGTATTATTGAACCCCAAATGGGATTGGGGCGGGCATGTCTGCCGAATGTATCCGGAAAGATGGCACTCAGCCACATGGTGCGTACCACCCAACGGTTACCGGCGACTAGGCAGGCCAAAACGGAGATGGCGAGATGATCTGGACGTAGAATTGACCGAGTGGCCGGAAATAGCCCGGGATAGAGGATGTGGATGTCGAGAGGGGAGACCTTTGCCCAGCAGTGGGACACAAATATAGGCTAATATAATAACAATATTGAACCTTGTGATACATATATATAACCAATAACAGAAAAAATGTGGTGTTGGTCGAAAAATGGTAAGGAAATGCTGTTGTAACATTTGTAACGTCTAAAAGCAAAGGTGGCATGTGACGATCGTGTTGGCACCGGTGACCCGGCCTCCAGCGTGTCGGCGCGCTCCCACGTATTTCCACACCCTCGTGTCACAACGTTCAACATGTTTTCATGTCCAAAATCACGTCAGGAAAACGTGTTGAATAAAGAAGTAGCAGGCGCACAACGGGTTTCGTTCTACTTCTACCGAGGACGAGGAGTACAGTAATGGATCAACTTTTGAAAGTACCTAATAAAAATAAACAGAACTAAGTAGGTACAGCTAAAATAAAAAAAATATCATGCACCTACTTAGCAAGATCAATTATGTAAAGCCGTATGTAACGTACGTTTGCAGGAAACCGGTGGGTGCAGGTGGCGAGTTGTCGTTCATTATGGTGTGCTAAGGGGGAGGCCTTGTTCAATAGTGGACGTCTTCAGGCTGATGATAATGATGAATGTAATTTGCGGGTCGGGATCGCAGCCTCCATCTTATTCGCTAATCCTGTTGCCAAGCAACAGTGTTAGCGCTACTGTGTTCCGGCGTGACAGTAACACGGCCGGTGAAATAAGTGGCGCCTGAGTTGCGAGCGCCTTGGGTGGTGCACTAACCATCCGAGAACCCACATGCTGGGTTGCCTTTATCGTAATAAAAAAACTTGTACTCTGCTTCATCTCAAATTCAACTCTATTTTTTGCCGCTTACGAAGGGTAGATTTGCTTTCAGAAATCGGGCTCCAGTAAGTACCTATTTATTCATCAAATTAATTAGGAATGCATAACTTATAACGCCTAAAAGCTGGACGAGACTGCCGGCGACATAACGCGTGGGAGCAATTCGTACGTTGCAGTTTATGAATTTTTGCTGAGGCCTACACCTACAATTTTGTCGGAAAAATGAAGGTGCTGCCTACCAGCCTACAACTAGAACAGATTTTCTTACTCCTTTATCCATTGTTAACTAAGTAGTAGTCTCAGTTAGCCAAAATGCCACGGCCAGAAGCATTGACGTGTGCCCCGGTCATAACTCAGTCCGAAAACAAACCGAATCATTGGCATCATTGCGAAATACTTATATGTTTCAAATGTACAACGAACCTCGCGCCATTAAAGCCATTTGGCATGATGCTGTTGCCAAATTAACTCTCAGAAATGTCCCACGAAGCCCGTATGGTTATTATATTACGAAATTTACGCCGCGTGAGTTGGCCAGTGCCTAAATGCTTAATTTTATTGTGTCAAGCGACTACGCGGCACAGTTGGTCGCTGGACGCGGGAAACGGTCGCGTCCCCGCCATTTTCCTTTTTGGCGGGAATTTTGACGTTCCGTTTTTTTTTAGTATAAGTTCTTGGAAAAAGTGGAGTTTGTGAAAGTGAAGTTATATATTGGTGCGTGTGTGTAAGGAAGTTTAGAAGTGGTTGGTATTAATTTTATAAGCTGATAATTATCTATTTATTTTTAAATTAATTAATTAAGTACTTACCATCATTTAAATGCAAAACTACCAAACAAAAAACCATTTTAAGTCAGCATTAATTAGTCGAGTTGCTTTTGATAATAGTGGTTAATTAGATTAGGTGTTACCTTTTGATCATGATCAATGATACGTGCAACTGCGTTCAAATATTGGGAGCTCATCAAAGGTATTCACGGTCTACATCCCGCAGTAAACCATGTCTAGCTTTTGATATTAACACGTCGATATTTTACTCTTATTATTTTGGCTCGTAGGTATTTTGAAAAACTAGGAAAAAAGATCCCGACGACTTGTGAGCCTCCTGTTTTAGACGTCGGTTAATTTATTTATAGAATAAAACAACCAACTAAATACGAAGTCTTGAATCCACCCAAATAAATTATCTGTGAATGAACCTTTAAGTTTAAAATGAAAATGTATGATTACCAACTTAACAAATTATTTCATTTATATGGTTTTTTATAGGACTAAAACTTTCTGAACTAAATGCATAGTTGCCAACACAAAAAACAAGATTTTTAATAACGTCACTGGCAGGTTGGTAAACGTTTTGGCTAAATGCGCCAAGAACGCAAAACTGTAAAAAAGTAAACGATAATTAAAAACAAACTTCCAATTTTGTCGTTCCAACCTTTAAGTTGTTCTATTTTCAATCTCAGATATGCAGAATAGGCACTAAATTAACTCAAATGCCTACTTAGCTTAAGTGCATGTAGTCCAGATAAAGAGCAGCATTTCATTATTAAATCTATTATTAATAAAAGAGGGCGGAAGCTTCATGAGAGTTTAGCATCTAATGTTTAGATAAGATACTGTCACAAAATACCATTAAGTACAACTGTCTAGAACACTTCCATGCTGGTCTGGGAGTTAAGAAAAAATATAGAATGTATCAGTTGCTTTTCTTCCCGCGCAGATGGTAAAAACCCATCAAGGGAATGAGCGAAAATTTTAGGAATCATGTTATATGCGATGCGATTAGCAACCCATCACTATTTTGATTCCCCTTTCCAACTATATACGCCCACAATCATACTAAACGTGGCCTTAAGGTTTTGTTACTTTAGGCTCTGTCTACCCCGTAAGGGATAAAGACGTGATTTATGTAAGTATCGAACGAAAAAAATTATATTCGAAGGTCCCGTAGAACAGAGAGATCCCATAGGTAGACTCCAAAATAGCAAGGAGACGAAATGAATGAAAAATAAATTATTATACAATTCGAGGGTAGTGATAAAGAATATCTCAGATCGTAGGAAATTGTCACACGAGCCAAAGGTGAGAGCGATAAACTGTGACCTGAGACTTTCATTATCACCACCCGAGGTGTGTACACAAATTTACGCCTTCCCCTGGCTAGGAAGTTTATTTGTTTAGGTTAAGTTAGGGTCTTTGGTCTTAGCTTTTTAGTATGTCTACTCTCTATACTCTGGTTTCTGTTGTCTGTCAATCGTTCGAAGTTAAGCTGGAAAAGATCCCTTTAAGGGATAAGTTCGCCTTTGTACATCTGTTTTTGTCATTACGTGCAAAAATGAATGTGTTTTATGAACAATAAAGAGTTATACATACATACATACATAACGTTATAAAATGAGAGCGAAGCCGAGGGCGCTAGCTAATTAAGTAGATGATTTCTAGTCTTCAGACTTAGGCTCCAACTGCGTATTGGTACTGAGCGTCTAGCAAAAAAAGACGGCTTGTAACAGTCAGCATCAGAAGTTGATAAGCAGTCGAAGAGCTCAAAATGATCTCACACCCTATTACAAGCATAAGAACAAGAAGAACAATGTCATACAGCCAAGTCGATGGCCGAGGATTGCGCGTTTTGTTCGAGTCTAACGTTTTTATCAATGTCTCAAATAGCTTACGGTGACAGATGACATAAAAAGAAGCCTAAGAAAAAAGGCGGGAGCGTGAAAACCACCTAAGTTGCGAGGAAGTTTATTGCAAAATCTATTTTCATTTCCTCTCAATGCTTGAGAAAAACATATCTGCCTCCGCTGGAAGAGCAATTGCGGGATTCGTAACTTTAAGAAACACTCACCTGCTGTTCGTGTTTTTAAACAAGGTACTCATCCAGCAATTGGCTACTTCCCAGCCCTCGGCATTAATCTACTATTTAGGTCCAATACTAACCACTGTTAAACTAAATTTCCGTATTCCATTACACCCTGTACAGTCAAGGGCATAAATATACGTACGTTACCAAAACTTCAAAAACATACATATGCCACAAACAATAAGATCGGTGTCTGTGTCGATATTTATGCCGACTGTACATAGATAAATTAACCTCTATTTCTTCGACGAGCCATAATATCCTGTGCGTGATTTAGAGCCTATTTCAGCGTTTCAAATTCAAATATTTAGCAATAACTTTAATGGATCGTCAAAAAGCGATTTCTCACTGCGCAAAGGTGATTGTGCCGACTTCCATCCAATTAAAATTATTTGGCGGTAAGCCACTAAAAGGTTGGTAGTTCAGTTACCTATGGAGAGCTATTGAGAAGATTTTTGGCTAGTGGTCAGTGGCGTAACTATGGGGTGGCAGGGGTGGCAAAATGCCAGGGGCCCCTAGCTCTAGGTGGACCCGAACTGGCTTGGTTTAGAGCACAGAAGGGACGCTGATGCACTTATTTATATTGAGGAAGGCCTCATCTGACGAATTTGCCACGGACCCCAGACGTTATAGTTACGCCACTGCTAGTGGTAGATGTATTGCTTCAAGTAGCAACGTTCTACATTGATGAACGTGTAGCGATCGCAGCGCCACCTAGTCGTCAACGTCAGCGTTTTCCAAACACTTTTCATAATACGACCCCCTAGTAGGTATGAACTCGGAACCCCTTCGCTTTTTTCATGTATCTTATACACTATTTCCCTTATTCATAAACGCTTTGTAGGCTTCTGCTAACTTAGCAATCGTTTGTCCTTATCTTTCACTTTGACATTTACCTTTCACAGATAAGGACAAACGATTGCTAAGTTAGCAGAAGCCTATAGAGCGTTTATGAATAAGGGGGTATATTTTTTACTGTTTTCGCAGGCTGTTGTCGAACAGTCAGTCAACGTTTCCTTAAGTTAAGTTAAGAGTAGAAATTAAATAAAAGCACTTATACTTCGCAACGCAAAGTTAGCAACTGTAGTTTTCTAACTAGTTAAGTTTCCCATTGTATATACTTATTTATTTTTACCCCCGACGCAAAAAGAGGTGTTATGTTTGACGTAGATGTGTGTGTATGTCTATACATACACACACATATCATAGCTCTCAGCCGATAGACCGATTTCCTTGCGATAGTTCTCAACCATATTTGATAAAAATCGATCCAGCAGTTTGAATAGTTAACGTACCTATAATCACTCGAGAAATGCGTGAGGGTTTTATTTTATTACCTATTTAGTTTTGTCCAATAAAGAGTTACTATACTATGTTGTAATGGCACGCAGTGTTCAATTATTCAATGCTAATGTGTAGAAGCTGGTCTTAGCAGCGGCGTCGGCGCAACCGCGAGCTGCCAAGGGGCGTGCGCGTGCGATGATTTAGATATTGACAGACACTGGACTTAGGCCAAGGGTGCAAGCGCAATAAGAATAGGAGAACTTTATTAGCTGATGCAGAAACACAAACAGAATAATCATACATGGATACTTATTCTAACCAGCCAAGTGGCCGCCACTCAGCTATGTGTCACGATAAGACCCAGGATAATGTCGTGACGCCGATTTTCAGTGACGCCAGTTGCAGAAATACAATGACATATAGGATCTTTTGTAGCGCAATAAAAATCGTATCTAATCTTATTTAAAAACAGGAGCTAGTATTTTCATGTACTTACGTAGTTAAATGTCTGTCGCTAAGATAGGTGATTATCGAATCGATAGTAATTTATACTCAAAATAATTCGCGTAGTAACAAGGTCAACGTGACAGCTAGTAACAGATAGAAAAATTCGAAGGCTTACCCACCTGCTAGGGGTGGTGTAGGAAATAGCATGGCTCACGGTCACGGCACGGTCGCCATGCTGGTCTGGGAGCAAAGGAAAAGCATAGATTGTACCAGTTGCTTCTCGTCCCGCGCAGATAGTAAAAGCCCATTGAGGAAATTGTCGAAATTCTTAGGAATCAAGTTATAGGCGATGCGGCTAGCAACCATCACTATTTTGATTCCTTTTTTCATCTATACGCCTACAATCATGCTAAACGTGGCCTTTTAGGTTTTGTTACCTCAGGCTATGTCTATCCCTTGATATAGATGTGATTTGTGTATGTGGTATGTGTAAGAAACTATTATTTATTATAATAGGTACTCCGTAGGTATAAGATAGATGAAGCTCGCTTATTTCCGACGTTTCGCGTCAGAATCTAATAGCTATACGCTCCATCATCGAGCCGGAGTCATTAATTTCGCAGCATGCTCCCCTGACAATCATTTAACACGTCTAAGGCAAACGAGCAAGTGGGTCACCTGATGGTAAGTGATCACCACTGCCCATAGACACCCGCAACCCCGGAGGGATTGCAGATGCGTTGCCAACCTAGAGGACTAAGATGAAATGCCTCTTGTGCCCGTAATTTCCCCGGCTGTCTTACTCTCCGCACCGGAACACAGCAGTGCGAGCACTGCTACTTAGCAGCAGGATTAGCGAGTAAGATGTTGGTAGCGATCCGGATGGACCTTGCACAAGGCCCTACCACCCGCAACCCATTGCAACACAACGCATTGAGGAAATTGTCGAAATTCTTAGGAATCAAGTTATAGGCGATGCGGCTAGCAACCATCACTATTTTGATTCCTTTTTTCATCTATACGCCTACAATCATGCTAAACGTGGCCTTTTAGGTTTTGTCACCTCAGGCTCTGTCTATCCCGTGATATAGATGTGATTTGTGTATGTGTAAGAAACTATTATTTATTATAATAGGTACTCCGTAGGTATAAGATAGATGAAGCTCGCTTATTTCCGACGTTTCGCGTCAGAATCTAATAGCTATACGCTCCATCATCGAGCCGGAGTCATTAATTTCGCAGCATGCTCCCCTGACAATCATTTAACACGTCTAAGGCAAACGAGCAAGTGGGTCACCTGATGGTAAGTGATCACCACTGCCCATAGACACCCGCAACCCCGGAGGGATTGCAGATGCGTTGCCAACCTAGAGGACTAAGATGAAATGCCTCTTGTGCCCGTAATTTCCCCGGCTGTCTTACTCTCCGCACCGGAACACAGCAGTGCGAGCACTGCTACTTAGCAGCAGGATTAGCGAGTAAGATGTTGGTAGCGATCCGGATGGACCTTGCACAAGGCCCTACCACCCGCAACCCATTGCAACACAACGCATTGAGGAAATTGTCGAAATTCTTAGGAATCAAGTTATAGGCGATGCGGCTAGCAACCATCACTATTTTGATTCCTTTTTTCATCTATACGCCTACAATCATGCTAAACGTGGCCTTTTAGGTTTTGTCACCTCAGGCTCTGTCTATCCCGTGATATAGATGTGATTTGTGTATGTGTAAGAAACTATTATTTATTATAATAGGTACTCCGTAGGTATAAGATAGATGAAGCTCGCTTATTTCCGACGTTTCGCGTCAGAATCTAATAGCTATACGCTCCATCATCGAGCCGGAGTCATTAATTTCGCAGCATGCTCCCCTGACAATCATTTAACACGTCTAAGGCAAACGAGCAAGTGGGTCACCTGATGGTAAGTGATCACCACTGCCCTTAGACACCCGCAACCCCGGAGGGATTGCAGATGCGTTGCCAACCTAGAGGACTAAGATGAAATGCCTCTTGTGCCAGTAATTTCCCCGGCTGTCTTACTCTCCGCACCGGAACACAGCAGTGCGAGCACTGCTACTTAGCAGCAGGATTAGCGAGTAAGATGGTGGTAGCGATCCGGATGGACCTTGCACAAGGCCCTACCACCTGCAAAAGGCACTAGTCATAGTTTGCACAAATGTTACCAGAAGCTGTGGCTACCGGCTCTCTCTCTGCCTTTTTAATTTTTTCTCCCTTTGTTACATTACACAAGAAAATTTAACTAACTAGTACCACTTGAAATAGTATTGTTTGATACAGAAATAAAGCGAAAAACTTCTGTACAAAACTCAAAACAAAATGTAGCTTGTTCAATTAAATTTCTCCTATAGTGCATTGGGGTAAATTCAAAATTGGGGCAATTTCGAAACTCGTGGGTATCCACTAAACGGGGAACAACAGCTCCAACGTCTTTGGCTTCTAGATAAGCGTTGCCAGATAAGGGAATTGTTTCCCGTTTAGTGGATATGCATGATTTTCGAAATTCCCCCAATTTTGAATTTACCCCAATGCACCTTATTATGTAAATCACAGCTATTTACATTTACACATTCATATTTACATAGTTGATAAGCAATCACTCGGTAAAGATGAAAGTAGATCGATTTTATGCAGAATTTAACATTTGTGCCAGAATTCGACTTATTTTCCATCGACAAGGTTATTGTTAAAAATTGTGAAACCCAGCAAATGTGTTCCGCTTTTCGTCACGCATGTTTGTTTGAACAAAAACAATAAAATGTTTATTTTTCGTTTACATATAGACTGCCAAGCGCTCGCATGAAATACGTTAATATTGTTTTGACGTTACGCTGAAACCTTCGGGTTTTATTTGTAAGTCAAACAAACCGAGCATTTGTTTAATATCGCCGGCTTTTGAATCAACAAATCGGAATAAAACTTGACGTAGGTACATGCAAATCCAGTTACAAAATAGTGGTCGTACAGTTGGGAAACGGAGCAAACGAAACGAGGATGGACGGCGTTCGAACTTTAGTATGGTATGTTTTTATTTCAAAAAGCTAAACTCATTGTTAACTAGACTTGTAAATCTAGCAAACTAAATACTTCTTCTAGATTTAAGTTGCAACAACGTGATGTATATAACTATGCCCTACATTCTATTCGTAACCTAAGACTCGCCCATTCCCTCGATGGGCTACTTTTACCATCTGCGCGGGAAAGAAAGCAACTGGTAAATTCTATGTTTTTTCTTTACTACCAGACCAACGTGGGATGCATGGGATGGTGTAGATGTTACCTAAGTAATATTGTTGATTTTTTTTTGGTGGTGGCTATTCTTGGAACAGTTTGATAAAAAAATATTTCTTTCTCCCGTTGAGCATAAAAGTATTGTAGCAAGCAAATCTCCGCCGACATTAAAGTCGTTAAACTGAAGACCCATAAATTCAGCCAACAGCCCGAGTCAGCGTAAATCAGCAGGCCGTCAGAAACATCTTTAGTATTAGCCGAGATCGTAAACCGTTACGGGGCGTCGCAGGCGCAACTCAGCCGCTTTACTTCACATTCGCTGTATTTTCTGTATGCACTTATATTCCAAGAAAGGTAGTAAATTTATTAAAATACAAACTATAAAAGACTAAATCCCGACCGATTTTCAAATGGAATGATCTCAGAAATGTATGTTTAGTAATGTGGATCGCACTTGCGGTCCAAAGGGGTAATGCCGCCAGCGTCATGGGGACCCTTTCATTTACAAGTACCCCCGGGCACAGGCCCAGGGGGCCCCGAGCGGTTATGTGGGGCTCTCTCCCCCGTCCTCTTTCCCTGCGGAAAGGGGAGGGGGAACATACCCACTAAAAACACTATGGCATTGTCCACTAGCCGGGTTAAGGTAGGCGCCGTGGGATCCCGAGGATTCGAGCTGACGACGCCCCCCCGCCTGCCCCGGTTTTCGCCAGGGCTACCCGCACCAACGCAATAAAAAAACACGAATATCTTACATTTTTTTGGAAAATTCCCGTTGTAAACTCTCGTTAAAGGAACTTACTATAAACTTTCGTGAAAGTTTTTGAAAACTTCTGAGAACATTCTTGCATTTTCGAGAATGTTCTGCAGCTTGTACATTGCTACATTCATACACGTTGAATGAACATCGACTACAATCCTGTAAATCATTTGCATGGGTGGGTATGCCGTCAAACCAAACTTACCCAAGCAGTAGGTTATCTAACTCGCTCGCAATCGCCATTCGTGTTCATTTTGACAGTTCATGTATGGGCTGACAATTGGCATCGGAATCAGCTAGCTGTCACATTCATACAACAAATGTCACAATGAACACGATGGCGCTTGCGAGCGAGTTACACAATAAGCCTACAGCTCTGCTGAAGCCTAATATCATCGCTGTGACATATTTTTCATTGAAACCCTAACCTACATTTTCAACAGACAGGCGGACAAAAGTTTCAAAACAATGTACCCCTGTCTGCCCTTCATGGATCATTCCACGTCTCAAAACTCTAGATTCCAGTGCCACAGCTCCAATTAAAAATAAGAACAACATGTTTATCTCGGCGCAATCGCATCAGTCTCTGTCCCGTCGGAAGCTGGACACAGTGTAAAGATATAATGAACAGTAAGCCAGCTCAGTTGACGAGCAACACGACACACTGACACGATGATAATCTTTCGAAACAATTATGACTAGCTAATAGACACTAAGTTTTTTGTGCGTTTCTGAAATTACATACATACACATAAATCACGTCTTTATCCCTTACGGGGTAGATAGAGCCTAAGCCTAAGGTAACAAGACCTAAAGGCTACGTTTAGCATGATTGTGGGCGTATAGGTGGATAGTGGAATCAAAATAGTAATGGGTGGCTAGCCGCATCGCCTATAACATGATTCCTAAGATTATCGCCGTCCCTCGATGGGCTTTTACCATCTGCGCGGGAGAGAAGCAACTGGTAAATTCTATGTTTTTTCTTTACTCCCAGACCAACATGGAAGAATTGGACGCGATTGGAGGCTTTCTACTTCTTTTTATCTTCCCTTCCTTAAGTTCCACGGAATGTAATGGAGAAAAAAATTTAACGGGGGCAAAACCGCGGGAAACAGCTAGTGTAAAATAAAATTAAAAATGTAGCGCTAAATTTACGGTTACAACGCCTTCGTCCGGGAGCCCGACTCGCACTTAGCACTTCGTTTTTTTTTTAATCTATTGTCTTGTCTTCCTTAATGAATCGTGCGCAGACATCTGCCGACACGCACTGCGGCAGTTTCACAAGCAACAGCTGATCTGCCCTATTTTCGTCGTGATCTGCCGCCTCCAATTAAACTCCGGCGCATTCCGCCCATTATTAACAAAAGCTTTGGATCAGTTAAAATTAAATGCTTGTGCGCATAGCGCGGCTACTTCAAGCCTAGCGCTCGCAGTTCTGAAACGGATATCAGCTGAGTTTTTTTTTTCCAATTTCCAATAGAGATCATTATTCATAACTACAGCTTAGAAAAGTTGTCAAATCCCTGTCATTAACATCTCAAAATTACAATTTTACAATTAACAAGGGTTACAATTTTATTAATTGTTTAGTTATTTTTCTTTGAGTTTCAGCCATAAATACCTAAAATGAGATATCGTTTTACAAATTCTATATCCTCAGGAGGTTTCGGGGGCGATAAATCGATCTAGCTAGGTTTCATTTTTAGAAAACGTACCAAAAAAAATACCCAGCAAAGCTCGGTCATCCAGATACACTTAAAAGAATAATTGAAATAACTAACAATTAATTAAGTCGTAGTTCCAAACTACTTACAACAGTAACTGTCACTAATCGTATAGCACAAGCAAAAATTTCATCCCACTTTCATCTGTTTCCGACTCTCAGTCGTACTGCAAATTGAGCTGCAAATACTTCAATCCACACAACTACTTAACTATCCATAAAACACGATAAAGTATATTATTTAAAAGGGTAACCTCGCACTGCCTGAACTCAACTTGCACAGTTATAACAGCCCCAGCTGTTCGCCATTACGGACTTTGATGTCACATTCATTCACCGCATTCTGCCGGTTTTGTTTCAGAATCACCGCCGCAAGGATGAACAAGAAGTCACACAAAAAGAAGGTAAGCACTAGCTGTATTGTGGTATCTTCTTCTTCTTCTTTTTCAATATGGCCCCAATTTCGCCAATGCCAAAGTAATAAATACAGTATTCAAAAATCTTGTGACAAAATGTCGGCAACGTTGTACGGTAATGGTCAAAGACCCCCCAACCTGTCGGGCTCTTAGCCAACGGATAATGATATCCCGCAGAATCTGCCAGGAATCATTAACCGATGCCTATAGGTGGAAAAGTGAAACAAAATAGTGATGGGTTGCTTGCCACATTCGACGACCGGATGGCCCAGTGGTTAGAGAACCTGACTATGAAGCTTGAGGTCCCGGGTTCGATCCCCGGTCGGGGCAGATATTTGTATGAAAATACGAATGTTTGTTCTCGAGTCTTGGATGTTTAATATGTATTTAAGTATGTATTTATTTATATACGTATGTTTATCCGTTGTCTAGTGCCCATATTACAAGCTTTGCTTAGTTTGGGGCTAGGTCAATTGGTGTCAATTGTCCCAAGATATTATTATTATTATTATTATTACATCGTCTATAACATGATCCCTATGATTTTTGCCCGTTCCCTGGGATTTTGCCATTTGTGCGGGAAGAGAACTGGTGCATTCTATGTTTTTTTATTTGCTTCCAGACCATGGAAGGAAATTGTTATTCATCTTGTTTAATGCTTATCTATTAAACTCATAGTATTTGGTACTATAGAACTGATAAATTATAAAATTGTAAGCATAATTCTTATATAAGGTATGAATATCGGAAATGGTGATTTCGTAAACCAGTATGAACTGCGATGTGTGCCTGGTGACAGCCGCCTCTGTAACTCTGCAACTGGCGTCACTGAAAATCAGCGTCACGATATTATCCTGGATCTTATCGTGACACATAGCTGAGTGGTGGCCATTTGGCTGGTTGGAATAAGTATCCATGTAAAATATTCTGTTTGTGTTTCTGTATCAGCTAATAAAGTTAATTCTTATTAAAACGAAATACCTTTTTGTCCCCTTTCAAGCGTCTCATTTTATAGTCAAATTAGAGGCTGAAATATTGGCGGGTGTCTGCCCAGTCCATTACGACCGGAAATATTCGGAAAGTCTACGGTTTCAGAAGACACGACTTGGTGATTTTTCAACGCATTAGCGGGGGAGTATCGTGTTTTATTTTATGTATTTCGTATCCGCAACATAAAATATATGTCAAATATTTCAAACCGGACGCTCGTCTCTAAGTTGTATCTTGCGTAAAAATCGTAATATCTAACGATATTAAATTAAAAATTAAAAACCGCCATGCATTAGGTAAATAAATTCCTAATAATTTTTATTACGGAGTATCAACACGTAGATTAAAAAAACTATTTTATGCCGTGAAAAAATAGATGCAGTCTTTTTTATTCGAAAGCCATATCATATTCTTCGGTGGTTCATAGTCATGTTGGGTAAAATTCGGACCAGCAGTTTGAAGAGTAGCTCTTTTCCCAAATACATAAGGTTTTTTTTTCTTCCACGCTGGTCTGGGAGTAAAGAAAAATTATAGAATATACCATTTGCTTCTCTCCCCGCGCAGATGGTAAAAGCCCATCGAGGGAATGGGCGAAAATCTTAGGAATCAAGTTATAGGCGATGCGGCTAGCCCACAATCATGCTAAACGTGGCCTTTAGGTCCTGTTACCTTGGGCTCTGTCTACCCTGTAAGGGATAAAGACGTGATTTATGTTTGTATCTATTTTTGGCATAAGTCGGTCCGTTTGGGAGCTACGACGCCACAGGCACACAACATCGATTTCAAACTCAAATATAAAACCTCGAAATATAAAACCGCTTGCATCGCTGTCAAAACATGATTTCAATGTTATAAATAAACGCCAAAAAAACTGTTATTGACGTAAAGTGCAGCTTGCAGAATGCACTGCCAACTGACGCTGCCAACTCCAAATTCCTATCGCGACCTCGTAACTAACCTGACCGCGTTACAGCAAGAAACACTTCAGTTCTTTGAGCTAAGGTTTAAATTTAAGTTTAAAGGGAGGGTAGGATACGAGTTTGCAATGGTTACAGGCTGAAATAGATATTATCTGAATCGATCTCAAGGGCTGTGTGAGGCGTAGAGGATTTGGAACGTTTCATACAGATTTCATAACAGATTAGTACAGTATAGTCGCCGTCAGATATATTTATTTTCTCAAACATTGTCCTAAATATCGTTATTGTATTCTAGAAGTAATAACACGAAGGGCCTTGTTCACGGCCGAATTACATTGGCGCGATTGACTGACCATAAATCGGATTGCTAGACTGTTTTTCATTAGTTTTTAACTTTTTAAAAAGTCAAAGAGACTATGGAATAATGAACAACAATGTCATACAGCCAAGTCGTTGGCCGGGGAGTGCGCGTTTTGTTCGAGTCTAACGTTTTTATTAATGTCTCAAATAGCTTATGGTGACAGATGCCATAAAAAAAACTTAAGAAAAACGGCGGGAACGTGAAAACCACCAAGCGGCTTCGCTCGTCATACTTCGCCATTAAATACCTAGTGGCCATTAGATCTATATCTACCTATTAAATATTTAGATTACAATAAGTACCCTACACTAGATCAACTTAAGACATTTTTATTCGATTCTGATGGCAAGTCAGCCCCACCACCCATGGACACCCGCAACACTAGAGGATTGCAGACAGTGATAGCGATCCGGACGTTCCATGCTAAAGATCCTACCACCCGGAAAATAACTAAGATGAAACCAAATAAAAAAACAGCCGTCCATGCTACCTTCATTCATACATACATAAACACGTGTTTATCCATTACGGGGTAGAGAGCTTTAGTAACAAGACCTGAAAGGTCGTTTAGCATGATTGTGGGCGTATAGGTGGTCACAATAATGATCGGTTGCTAGCATCGCCTACAACATGGCACTTAATGATTTTCATCCATTCCTGCGTGTATGATTGTAATGCTCATAACTACGCGAATAATACTTTGTTGCCATTTATTTAACACGTCGTGTCTCCCGCGCTAAGCATGCGCGCGCGCTGCCAAGCGGGTTGATTAATGTGTCACGGTAACAGGACGAGCTGCTGCGAATGTACAAATAAAAACAAAAGCTTGTCTTACTTATATAAATACTAGCTTCTGCCCGCGACTTCACCTGCGTAAAATTATACATAAAAACCTTCCTCTTGAATCACTCTATCTATTAAAAAAAACCGCATCAAAATCCGTTGTGTAGTTTTGAAGATATAAGCATACATAGGGACATAGGGACATAGGGACAGAGAAAGCGACTTTGTTTTATACTATGTAGTGATAGTGATGTATGGTGGTTCTTCTTCAATGAAAATGGTAATAAACTTAAGAGGTTTATTTTCTGAAGTAAGTAGGTATGCACAATTTTATAATAGAACAGTTCGACGCGCCGACAGCTGTCGAAGTTTTAAATCTTCTAACCGCCGCCGAAGTTTGAATCTTCGCACTGTTAGTGGCGCTGCTTTTTAGCCATTGTGATCATAAAGGTGTAGCCCGGTAACCTTTTCCTCCAACCTCTCATCATGTGCGCACCGCTAAAGGGCAATGGAACACACAAACGAAACTATGCGACACTTCAAAATAGCCGGCCGTTTGCTCCATGATGAGTGGCACCACTTATCAACGAGAGCAGTTAACCTTTAGCGAGACAATATATCGGGTGTTACACGTGTGGATGAGGAAGTTGTGTCATCTGTATCTATCTGCGGGATTCATAGCTCTATGCTTCATAATGGGGGCTATCGCGTGTGAATTTGCCACTAGAGGCGCTAGTGTCGCGTGAGGTCCAATAACATTCACTTTTCACTGGTTTTGGCTTCGTGATATAAATAGTAGATTGTACACCGAGGGGATAAAGCACTGTATTATGTCACGGGCGCGATATTGAAGGCTGAGCGCAGCAAAGGACTAGATTTAACTCCCGAGCGTAGCGAGGGGGTTATGAGTTAATTCCTGAGCGTAGCGAGGGAATTAAGATTGAGTCCTGAGTGGAGCGAAGCATTTAAGCGCACCCAAGACATATGCAGTTTTATCTCCGAGGAGTATACTCTACTTTTCTCACCTTTTGCGAGACAATAAAAACCAAGGTACTAGAAAAATAATTTAATTAAAACAACAGTAAAACAAAATTAAAAGTAAAAATTTAAGTTTGAGAAATTAGTCCAGTTGTGTGATGAAAAAAAAAAAATGAAAATGAAAAATATTTTATTCAGTAACTTAAATTAGAACAGCAGTATCTGTGCTGGCGCCTCTTTTTGAGTATACGAGATACTCGTGCTAAGAGAACACCGCTCCTCCACGTGATCCTCCTGTGATGATACAGCAATATTTTTATTTTGGAATCTTAGCAGTTCTATGCGTGTAATGTTACAGCGTCGGCAAATACTGGCTGGCAGCTTTTGTTTTATTTGAAATTTGTTTCATTCGTTCGAAAATCGAACGCCGCTTGCCGTGGCGTGGCCGTCTCGATTTTCGGAGCCGTGCGATTTTTACGAAATTGGACTTTAAGTGTATAGGAATAAGAACTATGAGAAGTGAGAATCATATTACTAACCTACGGGTTATAATGAAATCCAGTACAATATTACTACCCGGCGAAAGCCAAGGGCTATAATGACTTACTTTGAGTAAGGTTTACATGATATATAATTAGACATTGTCGAGCAGGTGGTGTGAAAATTATGATTTCTTTCATTTACATGTTGAAAGTGATCTCTTTGAAATTATCGCAAATATGGATTATTTGGCGATGAATGTGAACGCTTTGAAAGCGGATTTCTTTTCGGAACAAAACGGAATACAGCACAACATTGCGGCATGAGCGAAAACACCGCCGCGTATATACGCATACGCATGTCGTAGGCGTCAAGTTTTTTCATACATTTTGTTGCGTCAACGCACCGTCAACGTCTTTTACGCACCGGTGTGGTCGCACCTTTATTCAATTGTAGGAAGCGGCAAGATAAATATTTTTTGCTCATTAAAGCAAGGAGCATAAACTAGTAGGTACTAAACATGACGAAGAAGTCATATATACGACGAGCAAAACTAAAGGATAATCTTCTATACAAAGTTGTATGGAAAATGACCTGTTATTTTTGCTCGTGATTATACTAAGGTCTTGCCTAGTGACAGGGCCGTAACAGATTAATCGTTCTTTCCGGCAACAAATAGAGGCATCCTTGCCCTCATCTCTTCCCTTCAAGCGAGTGAGAAAGGGACAAAAGCTTTAAGCTCGTGATAATCGCGTAATAAATGTTACCACGGTAGCACTTCAAAGCTACAGCATTAGCGACTACCTCCTTTCTGTAACAAAGTGACATGGCTCATTTTAAACATAGAATTAAACCGTTTGTTTTTAAAGCCACAGGGTCCAATTTTGACTTTCTTGAAGAGCACATAGGACCTTAGTGTTGGTACAGAAGTTTTATTAAACGTATAAACATTTCTCAACTGACTTCTAAATCAATCGCTGAATTTCCCGCTAAACATTTTTATGAGAGAAACATAAAAACCTCCTTTATACACGATCATAAACCCGGATTGATGTTGTACATCACTTGTCGATGACTAGATTCTTTTTTTATTTTGGTAATGCAAACTTATTTGAATCAGTGCGGTGGCGCTAGTGTCTATCTCTAGATTCAAATAAAGTATGAGGAAAATATAGTTCCACATTTGCCCGGCTGCCTTAAACAAGTTTGTTATTGTGTTCGTGTGTGGGCATTAGACACGATCATTTCGGACAAGCATAATTATGAGAAAAACGTTCAGGATGCCAAGTATCTGAAAAGCGAAGTCATTGATTAATTCTAATTAATTATGTAAACAAAGTTAAACAAACATTCCAACATCTTAGAATCCCGGATCGAACTCGATTCACTGTTCGCGCGAAAATCACTGAATCACGCCTGACGCTTTTGGATGAGTACGTTCTTACTGGGCCATGATTTCAGGAACTAAATATGATTTAGATATCTGATTCTAACAATCTCGTGTTATGAAAACACGAGTTAAGCTCTTCCTTAAGAGGGAACGGCCGCGGTGATTCAATTCAGGACTGTGGCGTAACTATAACGCCTGGGGCTCGTGGCAAATTCGTCAGATGGGGCTCCTTCCTCAATATAAAGAAGTGCATCAGCGTCCCTGCTGTCTTCTAAACCAAGCCAGTTCGGGGCCCCATAGAGCTAGGGGCCCGTGGCATTTTGCCACCCCTGCCACTCTATAGTTACGCCACTGATTCAGGATATAAATAAGTGTTCGAAAAATCTGTTGGATCATCCAGTCTGTTGAAAGTGCCGTGGACATTTATGACGATGCGACACAGATACCTACAATAAGACAGTGTATTTACTACCTATTATTTTAAGTGCCTTTTTCAAAAAGTACAACGTCAGTGTGTGTTACAATATATGAAAGTGTCGCGTGTGATGTTGCGTGTTGAGCCAGGAAATCATCTGTGAGCTGAGGCCTTACCATGACGTCTTAATGCGATTCAACTCCGATTCAGTTTAGGTTCGCTCGCTGATCCATACAAAAAATTACAGCTAAAACCTGAACTGAGTCGGAATTGAATCGCATTAAGACATCATGGGAAGGCCCTAGGACTTTATAAAGGCTTTCCTCATTAGTCGATGTTCGAAGTGTAGTGTCAAAGGGCAGAAAAAGAAAGAGAAAAAAAAAACAAAAATAATTTAAGTTTAATAGAGGCTTACGCCTCCGCCGTCAAATAAATTAATTGGTGATAAGGTGCATTGGGGTAAATTCGAAATTGGGGGAATTTCGAAAATCGTGGATATCCACTATACAGGAAACAATTCCAGAATCTGACAACGCTTATCTAGAAGCCAAAGACATTGGAGCTTCTAGGTATGCGTTGCTAGATTATGTAATTGTTCCTCGTTTAGTGGATATCCACGAGTTTCGAAATTCCCCCAATTTCGAATTTACCCTAATGCACTATATCTGCAATGTCGAAGAGAAATTATGTTGAATGCTATTTTCGTATGCTCCGCTTTAAAAAATCGGGCGTCAAGACCATCGGCTGCATCAAACACCGCTAGATCCCCTCTTAATGATCTTACTCATCATGATACGAGTGTAGTAAATTGAGGGCTCATCGCTCGTGCTACTCGTGAGCTATAATATAGAGTACCTAACCGTGAAAAGCTTGAACCGGCTCCAAGAAACCAAACAATGGTAGTAACGCGTATTTTAAAACAGTTTAGCACTGCCAAGAATAATAATCATTAATGGGTCGGAAATAAAACGTCGCATGTCATTGTTTACATTGTTCTGAAGTGGTTCATGTTTCGCAGTTGCTATGGGATTTCAGCGTTTGCTCTGAAGGACACACAAGCATGCTATTTGGCAATGAAGAACGATATTTACATATTCATACATACACACGTACCTAGGTAGAGACTACTTTGTTCCACTTCTTACAGTCCTCACATACCTCTTTCCTTTCTCTCTCTCTCACACACATTCATCAGTCAAGGGTTTAGGCCAGTGGTTCTTAACCTTTCAGACACGAGGGACCATTTGTCAAAATTTCTCTCTTGCAATGGACCACCTAGTAACTACATATCTAACGAATGGCTTCAATCAGCCCTAGCGGAATTGCACCTTTACGGATTGTCTGGTTGTCACTTATCTAATTATTTATTAGATTGGCCCCGCGGTCCACTTTAGATGCTTCTAGGGACCACCAGTGGTCCGCGGACCACCGGTTAAGAACCACTGTTTTAGGCAGTGGCGTAACTATAGGGTGGTAGGGGTGCCAAAATACCAGGGGCCCCAGCTGTGCGTGTGTGTGTGTGTGTGTTTATTCCATAGGAGTATGAGTTTCTTCCATGCTGGTGATAAAAACCCATTTAGGAAATGGGCGAAAATCTTAGGAATCATGTTATAGCCGATGCGGCTAGCAACCCATCACTATTTTGATTCCACTTTCCACCTATACGCCCACAGTCTTGCTAAACGGGGCCTGTAGGTCTTGTTACCTTAGGCTCTGTCTACCCCGTAAGGGATAAGGACGTGATTTGTGTATGTGTATGTAAATATTAATCGAATTCTAATTAAGGCTGTCACCATCAGATCAGAGGGGTTACCATGCCGTCTTAATGTGATTCAATTCCGACTCGGTTCAGGTTTTAGCTGTCATTTTTAGTATGGATCTAACAGCGAGCGAACCTAAACTGAATCGGAATTGTATCGCATTAAGGTGCGAGTCGGGTTACCTCCACGTGTGGTCAAGTGCTGCGGTTCGTTTTTGGATCCGTCTGAGGGGAAGAGCCGTGCTTGGTCTGGTGCACCCTGGGCATCGGTTAATGATTTCATGGCAGACTCTGAGGGATATCATTATCCGTTGGCTAAGAGCCCGACAGGGGGTCTTTTGACCGTGTTCTACCGTACAACGTTGCCGACATTTTTGTCACAAGATTTTTGAATGCTGTATTTATTACTTTGACATTGGCGAAATCATCGCATCGATGGGGCCATACTAAAAAAAGAAGAATCGCATTAAGATAAGACGTGACGGCTAGGCAAGCCTTAGCATACCTTGTAAGTAGGTATATATTGAGAGTTTCAGAACAGTTCCTGTTCTGAAATCTCTCAATAATGTTTTGAAACTCTCAATCGGTTTTTGGGTTTCCGTTTTCGACACTCGTATTTGAAATCTCTCAATAATGTTTTGAAACTTTCAATCGGTTTTTGGGTTTCCGTTTTCGACACTCACATTTTTCTAAAAGTGCTCTGTAAACTATTTTTTTGCTACGTTCTGAATGAATTTAATGTGCGAGGGTGATTTCTTTCTTTGAATAGAAGAATGCCCTAATATTTTGAAAAAAAATCGATTGGACCATTCTAAGATAGGTTAGGCGCACTTGGTGAGCCAGAACCGCCACAACACACTAATTATTTATTCTAAAATTGCAAAAGCTTATTCGATTGGACATTCTAGATAGGTTAGCCGCACTTGGTGAGCCAGAACCGCCACAACACACTAATTATTTATTCTAAAATTGCAAAAGCTTAACACTAAGGTCTCTGAGCTCAGGAGACCGCATATCGCACCTCGTCATGGCATCTCTCGACTTGGTTTGATACGGTGTTTATTGCACAGAGCATGTCGCCGGGGTGATCAGTCCCTTTGACATGATGTGATTTGGATCATCCAAACGCTACCGACCGTATTAGCGTTCGAAATCTCCGGTTCGCCTGGTTTAACTGTTTAAGCACAACACGCCTCAAGCAGGTGATCAGGCTGCGAGATTTGCGTCGTACTAGGTCGCTCATGACTACCGGTCGTATTAGCCACAAACTTCCCGAAAGACATAACACATCAAATTTTATTTATATGAACAATGTTAAAAACTCTGTTAGCGTGATGTAGACCCGCGGGTCTGATTGGTTAATCGAAATGACGTGGAATGACGTAGTAGTAACATAAATGATAGGACTATAAACGCAATGTGCAAAATGACACCACTACATTCCCGACGCTATTTTAATTCAACTTTCTCGGGTAGTGTTCCGTATACATTAAATTATCGTGTATGAAGTTTATTACCTATGATGAATTAATAGAATGTACATAAATCTGTAATTCCTTTTGTTTGTTTTTTTTACTGTAAGCTTAAGCTTTATTGTATGTATTTAAATACATATATAAATAAAATAAATAAATCTGTAACTCATTGTTTAAATTACTCCTTTAAAATCCTTGAGCTTATATCCTCGTTGTCATGTATGATGATTTTATGTGTAGGAATTAAAATCATTCAGTAATACTCAGTAGTACAATTAACTGCTCTAAGGAACCCTGGTTGAAATTAAATACTTGCACATTTAAAGACCGAATGTACAGTCCTACGGAATATATCTCTGACTTTAATGCTGTATGATTAGCAAATTATGTTTTACGTAATTTTACTATCCAGCCATCCATAGTTTATTATTTTAAGTGTGAAGAAAACTCAGATGAATGAAGTAAAAGACTTCATTGAAATTAAAATGTTTTAATTAAATAGCACATTACAAAATATGCATGTTACTGTCAACATACCACTTCTAAATACAAATTATTTATATTTTTATGGAAAAGGAGGTAAATGAGTATGCGCGCCACCTGATGGGAAGTGATCCATGCCACCCATGAAAACCAGCATCGAGAGAATCGCCTATCCATTGCTGGCTTTTAGGTCCCTCCCCATGAACCTCCAGATCACTCACCATACGAATTGTAAGCAAGCTAGTAGGTACTTCACGTTGTATCACCTATAGTTAAGCTAATTATATACCTAATCTATGCATTGAAAATCATCGCATGCAGTATATTTAGTACCTAATTGTTAATGCTAAAATGCAAATAACTGATGGCGCAATGGCGGTATCTTTGGTCGGTGCTTGTATCATATATCAATAAGCGACAATTGTTTACACATTTAGCTGAGTTTTAAAAAGAGCAGTCATGCAAAACATTTTCCAGATATTTTTTTCGTATATTGTTAACATACTAAGTTGCAATATAAGTTGTTACCAAACGTTAACGATACCTCATAAATTTATTCGTTTACTCATCATTTAATTGCAATAAAACATTGCATTTATTTTCTTTGCTATATTGTTTCCAATACGTATCGGATCGGAAGTGTCGTGAGTGATTAGTGCTTCGTCGTTGTTCTGCCCCAGACCGCTCTGCTGTTCGGCTGCCGAAGGTCAACGATTACCTATCAGTTCACTCAAGTGAAAATATATTCATCACGAAGATTCGCTCCGTAAATATAATGTTCGTAAGTTCCTAATTTAATAAGTTCATATTATTCCATTAAACTGATGTTTAATTTCTTTGTCTTTATACGTTTTAAGTTATGATAGTGATTAGTGACTATGAATCCAGAGGTTACGGGTTCGATTCCGTGAGGGTTAGACATTTGTACTATGAATACGTATGTTTATACCTAAGTCATGTATATCTGTTGTCAAGTACCTCTAGTAAATGCTTTGCGTAATTTACGCTGTACCTATACTGTAAACAGTCCCAAATCTATCTAGTCCTTGTTTCACTTTATTTTAGTAAAAGTTATGAAACAAATAACGATACCTATCATCTATTTACAGGTCGGAGTCTGATTATTTTTCGAAGCATTCTAAGAAGGAAGAGAGAGCGAGCTCACTCTTCGAACTCGACAACGAGGAGGCAAGCTCAAGGTAAAAACAAACTATTTATTGACATTTAACTAAGTTTTTTATTGTAGGTGTTCCTATAATAGTACTTCTATTCATGAAATTCTCAATGAACGAGAATTTGTTTTCTAACTTGAAGATTAACAAAACATTAGTTTGATTTAAATAAAAAAATACTATAGGTACGTTTAAATGCAACCTTGACTTTATATTTCATCAAATTAAGTTGTGTTATGTATTGTTCTTTCTTTACAGTTCTAAAAAACCGAAGTCCCTTAAACGGAAGCCGACGAAGGCGCGCCCGATATCGGAATCTGATGATGAAGCTGCAAGCGTGAGGTAAAACTCGGCTATGCTAATTTTCACTTAACATTAATCTATTACATTGTTTTCCGTAAGCAGCAGTCTATTTTTAAAAACTATGCATAGTTTCAAAGTTGTTTCAAAGTTGCTAGTTTGTTAGAAAAGTTAAATAATTTAAAAGGTTTTGAGTTCAACTCTTCACAAGAATTTAAATACATACTGTTTGGTAAGTCAGTATTGTATAGATACATTGTGATTTGGATATTAATGTTTTGTTTTTTAATCTACTAGGACCAAAAAGACTGTAACAAAAACAGTGCAGAAGAAAGCCAAGACTCCAGCTGCGAACGCCAATGCATCCGCCTGGAGTGTGCTGACCAGCGACAGCGAGGAAGAGGGTGCGACTCGGAGAGCAGCGAACTCGACTCCTCTGACTTCGGTGCTGACTCGTCGCGTGCCTGACGGAGTAGTACGTCGCTCGCAGAATTTGCGCGGTGATCACTTTATTGAATTAAGATTGTATAACGTAGAAGATATAAAAAAAGTGGCACCGCTGGATAGGTGGGAAAAGGCGATAGTCAACCTTAAATTGCAAATAGATGGCAATGCAGCGGAAGTCACTTTGATCAATAAATTTTTAAAATTATGTAAGGAGCGTTTCACCGCGGAGGGTACATTTTATTCTGATAAGAAACGTATTTTCAATAAAATGTAATATAATACACTTAGTTGGTAACAATAAAGCGTAAATTCACTCTATTTTAATTATTATAAATTACATAATTTCAGTAACGTAATATAATATTTAATAGTATATTTATCCACACCTCTTTCTGATACCACGATGCCTCAAAAGTCTATATTTTGTTCAGTGTGTGATTTATCTATTCCTAACAAAGCGTTTTCAGCTCACTTACGATGTAATACGCATAAAAATAATAGTTCTATTGAAATAGTTAAGGGCATTGAGAAAATAAGCAGTGCTTTTCGTAGCAGAATTGCATCATACAGAGTGTTTGCGCCTAATAGTGAGTTGGATCAGATTCGACCTCCCACGCAGTTTCTGCTTACACTACGTAAGCATGTTAAGCAACTTCTTAACGCGAGACTAGATGCTTTTGATACGGTAAAGGTTAACCTAGAACTGTTTGCTGAATTTACATTACCAAAAAATGAAACTTGCGAAATAAAATCATTTGCTACACGAAACATAATAGTACACAAAAATTATGATTTTAGTGAAATGTTCTCAAAATGTACACTCGATATTTGTCAAAAGATGGAAGAATTTCAAGAAAGAGATAGTGGTTGGAGTTTATTGCGAAACTTATACCTTGAAGTGAATATTAACAAATATAATCCTTTAAGAGCATCTGCATTTATCGACTTACCGAAAAATATAAAACTTAAACGCGCTTGCATTAATATTCAAAACAAAGACAATTTTTGCTTTTTGTGGTGTATAATGGCAGCATTATTTAAAGTAAAAAATAATGCACATCGAGTTTCATCATATCCGCATTTCAAAGACTTTCTTGATATAAAAAATATGACATTCCCTGTTGCTTTCTCAGATATTAAAACGTTTGAAAAAAATAATTCACGTATAAGCGTTAACGTATACGCGCTTAAAAATAAAACGGATGTAGTAGGCCCTATTTACAAAACAATGTGCAAACGAAAACATCATGTTAATTTGCTGATGTTGGAAAATGGTACTCGAAGTCATTACTGTCTTATCAAAAATTTAGCCTGTCTGCTTAAAATACAATTAACAAAACGTAATGGCAGAGTATATTTTTGTGATGAATGCATGTTATTTTTTAACACTGAAGGTAAACTAAATGCACATGTGTGTGGTGGTGTAAAAACAATTTTACCTGATCATGGTACTAAAATTCAGTTCAAACATTATGAAAGAATGCAAGATATGCCTTTCGTTATATATGCAGATTTTGAGTCTTTGTTACAGCCAAATCCGAGTGAGAATAAGCTTAATACAGATCGTATTAATACATTGCAAAAACATATACCAGCTGCATTTGCATATTATATTGTTTGTTCCTATAACTCTTCTCTCAACAAATATGTTTCATATCGAGGTCGTGACTGTGTTGAAAAGTTTATCGAATATCTGCAAGAAGACATAGCCGAAATAAATATTATTTTTAAAAATCCTTTGCCAATACTCCTCACTGAGGAAGATGAAAATCAATTTGCGAATTCTCAAAATTGCTATTTGTGTCAAAAATTATTATTAGGCGATTCTGTAAGGGACCATTGTCATCTGACGGGACGTTATAGGGGAGCAGCGCATTTTGAGTGCAACATTCGATATCGTTTACCTAAGTTTATACCTGTATTTTTTCATAATTTGTCGGGATATGATAGTCACTTGTTCATACGGCAATTGGGAGAAATGAATGGTAATATTAAAGTAATTGCAAAAAATAAAGAGAAATATATATCGTTCACAAAATTTTTTCAAATTAATAATAAGGAGTATATGCCAGTACGTTTTGTAGATTCTTTTATGTTTTTAGGTACAAGTTTAGAGAAACTTGTAAACAGCTTGAACAAGAGAGATTTCATTAATTTATATAGATTTTTCCCAATGGAGGAGCAGTTCGATCTAATGAGACGAAAAGGTGTATATCCATACGAGTATATGTCTTGCTGGAGTTCTTACGAAGAGAACAGTTTACCCGAGCGACGTTGTTTTCATAACTTAGCGACCAATGATTTTATTACATTATGTGAATATGAGCATGCGCAGCGTGTTTGGAAATCATTTAGAATAAAGAACATGGGCGAATACACAGATCTGTATCTTAAATCAGATGTATTGTTATTAGCTGATATATTTGAAAACTTTCGTCAGACTTGTAAGTTGAATTATCGATTAGATCCGGCTTTTTATATGACAGCTCCGAGCTTAAGCTTTGATGCGATGTTGCTTATAACCAACATAAAATTAGAGCTTATCGATGACCTTGAAATAATTCGAATGATACAGAAAGGTATACGCGGAGGTGTATGTTTATGCTCCACTAGATATGCACGCTCAAATAATAAGTATTTGCCAAACTATGACCCATCTGCTCCAGACAACTTTTTATTATACTTAGATTGCACTAATTTGTATGGTTTTGCAATGTGTGCTTACTTGCCTTATGCGGACTTTAAATTATTAAGTAATTTTGAAATTGCACAACTTAATATTCTTGAAGTGTCTAAAGATTCTGATTATGGTTATATATTGGAAGTAGATCTGCAGTATCCTGAAAACCTACACGACTTGCATAATGATATACCTTTTTGCCCACAAAAATTTACACCGCCAGGTTCAAAGAGCGCAAAACTTATACCGAATTTGTATGATAAATTTGAGTATGTTATTCACTATGAACACTTAAAAACATGTTTAAAACATGGTTTGAAATTGAAAAAGATACATAGAGTAATAAGATTTAAGCAAAGTTGTTATTTAAAACGATACATAGATTTGAATACACAGTTAAGACAGAATGCTAAATCCACATTTGAGTCAGATTTCTTTAAGTTATTGAATAATAGTATTTTTGGCAAAACTTTAGAAGATACTGAAAAAAGAGTTAATGTTATGTTAGTTAATCGATGGAATGATACTGAAAATAAGACTAAAAAAAGAAATAATGCTGAACAGTTAATAGGAAGACTAAATTTTCATAGTGCTAGCATTTTCTCTGAAAATTTTGTGGCCATTCAGATGAAGCCTGAAACCATTACTCTTGATAAACCTATTTATATAGGATTTACTGTACTAGAACTATCAAAATCACATATGTATAATTTTCACTATTCTGTTATGAAACCTTTTTACGGATCAAATTTAAGGTTATGCTATACTGATACAGACTCATTGTTGTATTTTGTGAAGACAAAAGATGTTTACAAAGATTTAAAATTTAATTTTCAATCTTACTTGGATACTAGTAATTATACAGAGAATAACAAGTATGGAATAATTTGTCAAAATAAAAAGATACCAGGTTTTTTAAGGATGAATTAGGAGGTCAACCGATTGTTGAGTTTGTAGGACTAAGATCTAAGCTATATTGCGTTAAGACTGAAGAGTCAAAGATAAAAAAGGCAAAAGGTACAAAAAAACATGTAATACATGGTTTGAATTTCGAAGACTATAAAAAAGTGCTTTTAAGCAAAGAAATGGTTAGAAAAAAGAATATCATATTCAAGTCTCTTAAGCATGAAATATTCACACAATCTCATGATAAGGTTGCATTATCATCAAATGATGATAAACGTGTTGTATTAAAAGACAATATTTCTACATTGTCATGGGGCCATCATTCATTATTTTAGTGAATTCATTAAATTGTATTTGTAAAGTAAAAACAGAATATTTTGTATGCTTTCATATTATATCTAAATAACACGGGTACTGTTATATCATGTAAAATAAAAATATTTTTTCCTTACTTTCTAGTTTTATTTCAATTATTATATACCAAAGATAATACCTTTTTATTAAACAGATAATTTGTAGTCAGCAAGTTTTGTGCGCATGTTCAATCTTGTTGAATAACATGAACATACGCTGAATTTTTAAATACGATTCCGACAAGTCGAAACAAGAAATTGCAATGCTTAATTCATGCCACCCTATATCAAGTTACATGTTACTCGATATAAAACTTAACAATAATACGAATCCGACAAGTTAAACAAGTACCTAATTGCATTGCTTCATACCAGTCTATATCATGTTACTCGCTACAAAACTTGTCAGTTAATTAATTTATAATTCACTACAAATCAAGCATTTGAACTGAGTACAAGGAAGTTTAACAAAAAATCGATTGGTAAGAGATTGTCATTATTTATTTATATATTTTGATAGTAGCTTAACATACATTATATTCATACTTAATACATGTTATTTTCTTTCCAGATAATGATGGACTCTCAAGATTTGTTCTTTCAATGCGCGCAAGACCCACTAGAGGGATTTACACAGCACTTTGAAGAAGTGAATCGACAAGATGCATTAAAGGCTGAGGCTAGTGCAACGAGTGTCAAACAGAGTAAAGAAAATAGACTTAAGAAAAAGGGTGCAGGAATACAGATTAAGTCATGTAAAAGGAAAGTGACTGACCGTGTCAAGAATTCGTATATCATAAGCAAAGAAGCTCGTTATGGACATCGTCTCATACAAATTAATATTTTCGACTTAAGTGAGTGTCGTGAAAAAAATAATGAGCTATCGTTAGATAGTGAAAACAGTAGTGTAAGTGTGCAATACGTAGTCTTAGATCCCATCGATGAAATATTAGACTTAACGGAGAACGTTATTAATAAGATTTCGAAACAAATATGTAATCGCTAGTTTTTAAGATATATCAATAAAACTTTTTTTTTTTTTATATTTAGTTTCTGTTTTTGTACTTTAAAAGACTGTGTTGTGAATGTCTAATGTAAAATAAAAGTTATGAATATTTCAAAATATTGTTTTATTAATTATTTGATTTTAATAAAGATTTATTATTAAAGGCTTGAAGGAAATGTTAAAGAAATGAAGTAAAATGCGTTTTTAAATAACAATTATTTTATTCAAATAGAAAATACATGTATATTATTTTCATAATACCACTTCTTAATACAAATTACATTACTTAGTGCACAATGCTTACTATGGTTTAAACAGTAATTATTACTTTTACCTATCAAAAAAGTATTATACAGAACTGCTAGCTTTGGACAACCGTCGTCACCTATGTCAGTAACAAAACAAGTGTTACACAACTCTTTAATCCATTTTACTTTTTCTAAACCTTTAACTAATATTTTCTTTTGATCGAAATACCTAGCAATGATTCTTTTGAATTCTCTATAATCGATATGACCTTCACTCCAATAAAAGCCTAGTTTCTTTTCGATCCATGATACCAGCCTACGTTCTTTATCTGTTAAATGTGAATATGGAAATGGCGGCTTTATTGAAAACACTAGTGTAAATTCTTCAGCAGCCAAAGCCAGCTCCTTAATAATAAAATTATTCTCATCATCTTTGAAGCCCTGCACGTCAACAATGTAACAATTCGAATTCATGACAATTTTTTCACAATGCTACTTAAAGGCTTATATTCCACAATACAATCGTTAAAGATAAGACAAAAAGCTGATGTATTATCTGGGATTTCTGTATCGCTCTCAATTTCTATTCTTACATCTATCGGACCAGTCTTTAAGCGATCATTTTGTCTAGAAGTATCTAAAACGTATAGAGCACAGCTTTTAAAATCGTGTATGTTTAATAACGGTTCAGCGCGACGTCCGTGATACGACTGTTGAAACCGAGCATATTGTTCATATAATAAAGCATAATTGTTGTGCTCAAATTTCACGTTTAAACTTTCATATGGAAAGTAGGTTGAGTTTAAAAATACTCGAACCTCTCGTAGATTACAGTGATCAAAACGTGAAAAATCCATATCGGACTTGTGTTTTCTGTCTGTCGACAAAGCTAATACAACAAATCGCGGTTTTTCTAACTGAGACGACGTTTTAATTGACCATGTATGTTTACCTAGTCGTTTTAGGTAAAAGTGGATATTCATATAAGTCCCAGTTTCTAAAAGCTATGTTTAACGGGCGGTCTTTTTCCGTTAACTTTAACATATTAATTCGCTGGCGGTCCGATACCTTGATATGCGGTACTCGCCATACAATTTTATTAATTACAATATCTTCCAAGACTTCATTAGTGTTTAATTTTACTGCATTTAAATTTGTATTGCTTCGCAGAAGAATCAATTCATGTTTACAATTGATTATTATTTTAGTGAAGTCTTCGGCAAACCCTAAAATTTTGTTGAGAGGTAATGAGACTGCGAAACGTCCACTTTCAGTATTTTTTGTTCCGTTTATGTCCCATCCCCAAGCCTTTGACATTGACGATTCATTAATATTCATAGATAATAAAGACTTCAGTGTGGTAGTAATACCTACGTTTTTCACTTTGTCAATCTCAACCCCGTTCAATTCGTAACGGATATCTTGAAATAGGAAAAGAAATGGATTGTTCGTGAATTGAATACTTTGCACCTGAGTTTTTGTTTCTCTATTATATACCTTTACAGTACCCTCCAAATACAACGTACTTGCGGAAGGTAATATGTACAGGTCTTGTTGGTTGATTGGTATTCGAATTTCATCGTTTTTATTAAACGTAGTTACATATGGTCTGTAGGAATGGATTTCAAAGCTCTCAATAGCATTGTCTTCCGAAAAAGAATGGGTAATATCGAGTATTTCACTCATTTTAATAATCCAATAAGTTTTAAAAACTTTCTGTTTTCTTTAGTTAATTTTACTTTAGGCGATGCTCTTCTCTTGAAGATGCTATTTGAACTAATTGGTTTAGGTGGATGCTGATAGTTTTTATTGAAGTCAATCATGATTGCTTCTTTTTAAATGTAAGTACAACTGGATTTCCTCACCTCTTAAATTTACAAGTTGATTGTTTGCATCAAAAATGCGCACATTAATTGAACTAATATTATTTTGATTAACTGGGAAATATATGACGTTTCTAGGTACTTCAATAATACGATACCCCGGTGGCACATTTGGAACGAATTCGTGAAGTATATGGCTAGGTTCTCCGTTTACAAAAGATCCGCTGATAATATCACATTCGATTCTGATGATGGTTGTCGAAAGAATGTTGATAGGGGCGTGTGAGTGGTTCATTATATTGGCTTTGAATGTTTTAGATTCGAAACCCAAAATTTTACCAATAGAATTTTTTTTTTCAAAATGAATATCTTTAGAGCATATAATACTAGTTCTTAACGTATTGTTATTGCAAGATAACTTTAAAGTGCAGTTTTTTACATTTTCTTTTAAATAGTCGCTGATATCTTGAAGTTCATACGAACCTTCAGGTATTTCAACAATTTCATTTTCACCATAACAGAATTGATTGTTCCTGTCATCTATATTTGGTATAGAATTAAACGTAGAAAAATATAACAACCCGCACTCGTACTCTCCATCTAGTTGAAGAGGTGGAGAGTGATTTGTCGTTAAGGTTGAAGTTAACCCAGTTATTGATAGCGTGAATGACATTTTTAGAATGACAGTATCATAGGGAAGCGTTATAATTTATTGTTTTTTTCCAAAACTTTTTTAGAAATTTCAAGCATAGATGACCGCAATTTACTGTATTATTCTTTTGATACGCGTTATAATTATAAAATACATCGCTATTTTTTAAATAGTTTAACAGCTCTAAAGGAGGTTTTAAATCACCGTAACTATTAAAATATTCGCAATACATGTCTACTTTTACATAGGCTACCCAGTGAGTTCCTTCGTTTTCAGAACTATCTAAATTAACGATTGCACATTCAACGGATTTAGGTTTCTTCGGTAACTTATCACGCATGAAGACGCCTCGAAAATGTGGAATGTCTCTAGCATATATTAATAGATCTAAATTGGTAAGGGCTCTTCTTGGTAGCCTTCTATTTAGTTTTTTTGCGTGTTTAGAAATAAACCATTGCCTTTTTTATACGGTTTAACGTACAATCCTTTTCCCAGTGCAATAGATTCCATCATTTTGTTATGTCGTTCAGATTCATTAAGGTTCTTTTGAGCTGATTTATAATCATTTACTGCTTTAGCAATGCCTGCAGCTCCACCTGCTAACGAACCAAGAGCTGACAAACCCGCAAAAATGGGAATCAATGGCAATATTCCTCCAGTCTTTGGTAACGGTATTACGCGTGGTAAACGTATTTTTGCATTTTTAGATATTAACTTTTTTGCTACATTATACGCGCATTTGATAGCTGAACCATGACTTCTAGGTTTATTTTTTTTAATGTGAGAACGAATTTTAGAAATCACTGTTTTTAACGATTTAATTCCAGCTCCGGCCTTTAACTTGCTATTCATTACTTTGCTAACGACCCAAGATGCTAATTTTTCTCCTTTACCTGCATCTTTAGATCGAATTCTTTGTTTTGCCATTTCTAGTAATTCTAAGTCAGCTTTATGACGCAGCTTCAGATCAGGATACTTCGTGTATGCAATGTCGTGCTGCATGCAAGCGTCATCCAATCTATTAATACCTCGATCGCCCCTTAATAACCGTTTTCTTAGTTTTGTACCAGGTCCACAATAATTGTACCCTGGTAAGTGTAGCTCAAATGGTAAGTTGTTAATTAAATTATTAACGAGTCCGCTTCCTTGCATTGCTTTTAAACTAATGGTGCAAAACTAAAGATAAATTTGTATTTATTATTAAACTATAGCACTTTTATTTATCCAACTATTTTCTGCTTCACTTAATCCTAACCATTTAACGAACAACCGATTTCCTTTATCTTTAATAACTTTTTCTATCAAATACATGTGAGGTTGCTTCGTTTTCTGTAATTCTTCTTCGTAAAATGACCCTAGTATCTTATTTTTACGTGAATCTTCAATTTCATATGTTACTGGATTAGTGTTTTTAATTTTTAAAATTGTAAATAGCTCCGTAGACCAATTCGGAGTATATCCTTTTTTGAAAGCCGCTTTGTACTTGCTGATTCTAACCCAATCTCCTTTCTTAAACTTTTGTTTTTTAGAACTTGGATATTTTCGGGCGTTTGCAATATTTTCTCTTACAATATTCACATTACTATAATTGACGTCCACTGGTTTATGTTTAATTGTACTATGTACAGTTTCATTATACGATTTAACAATAAGATCCAGAGGCTTTCCAACCCATGTGTAATTACCTGCTAAACTGAAGTTCTTATACAATTTACCTTTTATAGTTTTTATTACCCTTTCTACAATCGATGCCTTTTTAATGGAATATGTTGAGTAGTGATTTATGTTTTTTGTTTTCATTAATCGTTGAAATTCATCATTATAAAATTCTTTACCTAAATCTGTCTGCAAATTTTTAGGAATGCGACCAGAATCCAGTATTTTTTTAAAAGCATTTGTTATTTCCGATTTCTTCTTTGTTTTTACAGCAACAGTCCATATGTACTTCGAAAAACAGTCGATTATAATTAAAATGTACTTATAACCTTTGTTGACGTGACCGTAATTTTTAATATCAATTAAATCTGCTTGCCATAAATCATCGATCCCTTTTAGTATTACCGAACAGCGATTAAAATTTTTGCGAGCATCTTTATGGATCTCGTCCACAATTTGTTGCTTACTCATTTAGGATTCTTGTTATTTACGTCCTCTTTTGTAAGTTTTTGTTTTTCAATTTGTTTTAAGACCAAATCTATTTTTTGTAAATGTAGTATAATGTTTGCTAAATTAGTTTGAATTACTTTACTTAATTGATCAACATACTCCTTATTTACGGCATCGTCATTTGAAACTGGAGACTTCACACCTTTTAACCTTGAAAAATGTAAGTCAAAATCACCATTTGCTGATTTTCGTAAGGTGTCATCAAAATTAATAAAGCTTTCAACAATACGGAGACGTTTATGTACGTGATGTCCAAATTTGTCAATATTCATATTCCATCCGTCTTTGAGTACGATCTTTGTCAAACTGTTGCATTTGTGAGTAAATAATAGCTTATATTTCATTTATAATAATTTTTATTTACTTTATGCTTTTTTTAATAATATAAACATCTTTTATAAACCCACTTTCACACAATTCCTCAATTATGGATATAATTTCATTATCTAACCCAGTGTTACCGGCTTCTCTTGATGCCACTAATAACTTTAACCGTTCCACTAATTCATTGGGATCATCCCAATACACATAATCGATGTTTGATTTTACTTTTTTTAATAATGGCAAACCATTACCAACAACAACGTTATCTGTACTTTCACAATTTCTGTACAGTTTAAATAAAGGTTTAATAATTTGCAAGTATTTAGAACCCCTATTACTTTTAATAGGTTTTTGGGAGTCAAAATCTCTTCGATGAGCATTTGTTTGATTCAAAATAAGTTTATAATTTTCTTTATCTTCCTCAGTAACTAATTCCACTTTCGGTACTTTCTTAAATAATAATTGAACAAGTCCTGGTGTTTTTTTGTAAGTACTTGCATTAATAGTTATCGTATTTTCTGAAACATAAACTCTTTGCAATCCCATCATTAGTTTACCTCTATCAAGTCTTACTCCATAAGGAACATCTTCAAATGCTTTTACAGAAAATGAAAGTGGAGATGAATAATTTCGATCTAAACTAGAAACAGAGTCAATAGTTTCGTCATCACTTGAATCATTATGTCCTTCTTCACAATCTTCTTCATGTTCTGTTTCATTTTTTTCGCTTGTTGCTAAATCGTATTCTTTATTTGTAATATTGCTTTCGTCTGAGACATCATCACGATTTAGTTCGAAAACAGTATCATTAGATGAATAAGGTTTTGAGTCGTCCAGATCAAACTTCATTTTTTTAGGTGTACTATGATAGTCAGGACTAACATCATTTTTAAGTTTTGCGCTTAATGGAGTTCTGCTTTGGTTAGCCATCTGATTAAGAGGATCAGTAATAGGCTTAAGAACTGTCTCAAGAATCTTTTCATTTTGGCATGTCATGTCACGCATCATTTTAATTTTCCGCTTAACTGCTTCTGCAGACTTAACGATTTCTTGCTTAGTTGCCATTTCCAAATTCATTGCTTAAATTATGTACTTTCCTTGAAGGCGACAGAATTTATAATGAAGGATACCATACTGGGAAGATCGTTATATTATTGTGTTCAAACTAATTTAGAATCACGAATGTGTCAAAATTTTTTCTATAGCATCCATTATTTCTTTCACAGTCTTTATTTATTACTAAATAATTGTAAGGAGTGCACCAAATATGAGCACACATTTTTCTGAACTGTAACCATGACATGTCGGTGTTTACATGTTCATTATACACGTGACGCAAATTAGTATCGTCTTGCTTGAAGAGGATAATTAGATTCGCATTGTCTCGTATTAACTGTTTCGGAATTTTGCTGTACGTTTGGTTTATATAAAAGCAATCTATTTTACTATGTCGACCCATGGAAAAATAATCTCGTACATTGTTTTGTTTTTCACATGCTATGTCATCGAACACAATTATTGAATTTGGTTTTGCTTGATCTGGACTTAATACTTGCTCATTTTCACCGTATTTTAAAAATTGGACATTTGGTACTCTTCGGAGCACTTTTTCTAGGAATATGTACTTAGGTTGGAACAATGTTTTAGAATAAACATAAACGTTTTGAAAATTTAACCCATTTTTGTGCAGAAGAAGACCAATAACTAAATTCGTTTTTCCACAGTTAGAGGGACCGCAAACAAGACATCGAATGGTGCTTGGTAAAAGTTTTCCATGACGTAAATATATTTTCTTAGTATCTGAACAAATATTTTGTAAATTAAGTGTTTGTGCTTGTTTAACAAACTCCATAATTTTATAAAATAAGAAACGTCTAAACGTTGCAAAGACCTTGCGTGTTATGGGTTTATCTAAATTTTAATGTATTTATAACATAATAATAATAATAATTATTGACATCACTACTAAAATACACTTTTGGAAAACCAAATACGAGTGTCGAAAACGGAAACCCAAAAACCGATTGAGAGTTTCAAAACATTATTGAGAGATTTCAGAACAGGAACTGTTCTGAAACTCTCAATATATACCTACTCTTGTACACTCCAAGTCCATCAGGACCCCGCAGCAAAGTCCTTGATCTTCAAATCGGAATCGCCAAATGGTCCATTAGCGCGGTATTTTTCAAGTGCGAAGGGTAACGGCTATAAATAATGGCTGGCCGTTTGCAGCCGACCCAGGACATTAACTTACGGCGCTCAGTAGAAACAGCTAATGGTTCCGCATTATTTATATTACGAAATTGCGTGGAATGATATGTAACGTGCAGCGTTCCGATGCTGGCTAGGCTTATTACCTAACTCGCTCGCAATCGCCATCGTGTTCATTTTGACAGTTCTTGTATGAATGTGACAGCTAGTTGATTCCGAAGCCAATTGTCAGCCCATACATGAACTGTCAAAATGAACACGATGGCGATTGCGAGCGAGTTAGGTAATAAGCCTACTGGCTGATAGAAGAAATCTGCTTCGTAATGTAAATGTTATTGTATTGCCCTTCTGGCTGAATATCCACCAGAACTGTGTGGTAGCGTTGGTAGCTTAGCGATGTGTGAAAAAAAAACCAATAACAAAGCTATGTTGAGAAAAGCATAAGCATAAGTTGTAGTTAGTATATTAATAACCTGCTCAGATCTGTTCTGTTCTCCAGTCCATTATGGTTGCCTGGTAGAGATCGCTCTGTAGCGATAAGACCTTGTAATATTCTGTATACCTTTTTTTCTGTTTTGGTTGTTATATGTGGTGTTCAATAAAGAGTTATTGTATTGTATTGTAAAAGCTACGAAAATTAAACCTAGTCCTAAATATTGCTGGTTTTTCCCTCACATATAGTTTAGTTAATTCACACAGCTTATCTGTTAATTACAAGGGATGAGAGATCCACATCCACACGTCCATTTTTTTTTAATTATGTATATGGCCCCATCGATCAATGTAATAAATACCTATTCAAAAATCTTGGGACAAAATGTCGGCAACGTTGTACGGTAGGACACGGTCAAAAGACTCCTCCTCTCCTGTCGGGCTCTTAGCCAACGGATAATGATATCCCTCAGCATCTGCCAGGAAATCATTAACCGATGCCCAGTGTGCACCGGACAAAGCACTGCTCTTCCCCTCGGACGTATCCAAAAACGAACCGCAGCTCTTAACCACACATGGAGGTACACACAGATTCAAATGACTTTTTATAGCTTCACTCCTCTTTACAAGTAAAATTTTACCCACTTAATGGCCGGAGTGACTTCAAATGTGGCAACATAATGTACGGGATGACAATGCAAGTTCGGTCAACAAAAAACTAAATTAACACAAGCAAATAAACTACACGTTGCAAAATATGCCGTCACAGCAGCTTCTTCCCGCGAAAACCGCGTTATAGTATCGCTACCGGCCGAAGTGCGAACCTTAACCTATCCCATCTCGTGCCAATAAATCGCCCGCGGGGTTATGAAACGGATTTTTACTCCTATTGGCACGCCGGTCAAGTGGCGCCCAGAATACACCTAGACAACGCCTACCCGATCAACTCATTCATAACAGTAGCACGTCACCTCGCCCGCCAGCAACATTTTCTGTACATGTCGGAGACGTGTCTCTTGAATTTTTCCGTTGCTGCTTCGCGGTTCTCCGCTCCAGCGATGTTCCGTCGCTTCTTCAGGGTAAGTGCGTCCCCGGAAACAATATATCTCTCAGCGCCGATGCCACGCGAGAACGTGTCGCTTAATTTAAAATTCAGTTTATTGAGACTGACAATCAGATTAAGATTATTTTAGTAATGCGGAATGTTTTTTCGTCGCGTTTTGATTTAATCATATTCCTCTGGTTTAATTTCGTTGTTTGACTTCAAACGAACTGAGTTTGCGAACTTTTTACGAGTGTTTTTACAACTTTTGCAAGAGTTATTTTAATAGATGTTGCTTTGGATTTCTTTTGGTCTCGACCTCAGCGAAGATCGAGGATTCTTCAGCTAAATTCACCAGAGCATCACTTTTGTACTTTCATAGTTGGTATCACGGCTTTATAACCTAGGAACTTATGCTTACACTTATGCTTGAATTTGCTACTAGAGACGCTAGTTTTGCGTGAGGTCCAATAACTTCCCTTTTCACTGGTTTTGGCGGGCTTCGTGACATAAATTATAATTTCTAGCATTTACCTGTTATAAGTAATCTCCTTCATGAAATTATCACAAAAATGGATTATTTGGCGATGAATGTGAACGCTTTGAAAGGGGCTTTTTTTCGAACAAAACGGAACTGCTCAACATTGCGGCGTAGCTACTCGATATGATGATAGTTATTTATAATGATTAAACTTAATGAGATTCAAGATTTTAATAAATAAATAAATAAATGTTATATTATGTAGTAATCATAGCATAATTGTTATAAAATGTAGAGAGATATCAAGTATTATCAGTGGCGTAACTATAACGTCTGGGGCCCGTGGAAAATTCGTCAGATGGGGCTCCTTCCTCAATATAAAGAAGTGCATCAGCGTCCCTTCTGTGCTCTAAACCAAGCCAGTTCGGGGCCCCGTAGAGCCCTGCCACCCTATAGTTACGCCACTGAGTATGATACTTCAACATTCAAGTGGATGTGACGGTAATTTAATTACATACAATGAGTGATTGTGTGGGTATTTAAATGAAATTGTTTTCTTACAAATGCCTTAAAATGGATTAGGATGATGTAGATACTTAATTTTGTTGGACTTTCAAATTCCTTTGCATTTGAAATCACTTATTGAGTAACTGTTGTCATTTCCAGCAAAAGAAGCGTGGCAAGGGAGAGGGGCGCGAGGGGCGCAACAAGGAGAATGTGCCGGAGACTGAAGTGGCGGATGAAGAGCCCGAGGCGCCCGAGCCGGAGCCGGAGCCCTGCTATGTGGTGAAGCACTCGGACATCATGGGAAGGTAAGCAAAGTGCCCTCTGGCCGAGAAATGAACATCTTGCGCTTGTAAAAACCGGTCTGGAAAACTATTTTTGAAAGCACATCGCTCAATCGAAAGTGGTCAAAAGTTATGCCAAATTTGAAATACGAGTAAAAGTAGAAGAAAACCCTTGCCAAGTAGAGTTAAAAATTTAATAATGGATACAGTTTTCATTTTGATTTAATTTACCTACGGCCTCTCAAGGAGAAGGGTGAGGGTTCGAACCCACACGGAAAAAAAAACTTAGCTGTGGTAACTAGGAATTAGTTGGCGCAGCTAAATTCCTTCGAAACTATAGGGACATCGAAGTATTTAGCTATCGTTGCAAAGAGTTTTTCGCTACCGAAACTTGGCTGTGATAGCAAATATTCTTAGTTGTGATCACTTTGAAGTTTGGGAAACTTAGCAGTGACTGCTAATCATATTAGCTAAAATTAGTTGTGACTGCTAAGTATATTAGCTATATTTAGCAGTGACAGCTAATTTAATTAGCAATATTTAGCGGTAGCTGCAAACAAATTTGCCGTAGCTGCTAATTACTTTAGATGTGACAATCAAAATAATTCGTTGCATCGGCGAAAGTGTTGGCTGTAGCAACTAAGTTAGTTTGATACTCTATCGCATTTCTTTAGCGGTATTTGACAACGAGTTTAGCTGCAGCTGCTAAAAGGGTTTGTTACTATAAGAAAGACTTAGTTGTGAGATGTAATCAAGTTAGTTGTAGCTGCTAATTAAGTTTGTTACAGTTACTAAGAGTCTTAGTTGTGGGATGTAATCAGTTTGGCTGTAAGTACTAATTGGGTTTGTTACTGTAACCAAGAGTCATAGTTGTGGGATGTAATCAATTTAGCTGTAGCCTCTAATTGGGTTTGTTACTTTAACTAAGAGTCTTAGTTGTGGGATGTAATCTGTTTAGCTATAAGTGCTAATTGGGTTTGTTACTGTAACTAAGAGTCTTAGTTGTGAGATGTAATCAGGTTAGCTGGAGCTGCTAATTAAGTTTGTTACAGTTACCAAGAGTCTTAGTTGTGGGATGTAATCAATTTGTGGCCCGAGGAAGCGACCGCCACTGCGATACGGCAACCCGTGCACACACCTGCAAAGTCTGATAGACCGGGCCCGTTAACGTCCTAACGAATTAGAAGCAGTAACGTGCACACTAGGTTACTCAGACTCGCTTCCTGTGTCTGTTACAAGATAATCATTCAAAATCATCTCGGGTATATATGGACGCTCGGTCAACCAAACGATAGCGCGATGTAACTTGCGCGCAGCGCCATCTGTTGGCGTATTTCGTAAGCTCAGTTGCTGTTGGCCTTAATACTTATCGTTTCTGTGTCGGCCATACGATACCGCGTTCTATTGCGTGCGGCGCCCTCTAGCGGGTTATCTTATAAATAATGACGTCGTGCTACACATGTAATTTGTACGAAACTTTCATTCAATTAGTTATGGCAGTTACATTTGTAACATAAAGGTAACTTCTTGTGCAAAATATCTTTCAAATTTGAAAGCATTTTAGTCCATTGTGTTGTGGCAATAAAACGTTTTTTAGTACTCCTGGCTTTGTTTCATTTAGGAGAAGGTTTTGGTATTTTAACATACTTCATGAAAATGATGTTCTCAGTTCCATTTTTCAGTTTAGAAAATATACATTCTAAGATGTAATTTAATTCAATGATGATATTGAATGTTTCAATAAGTTCAGTTTGCAAGGTACCTGCAGTGTCTATAGTGTTATTTCACAGCAACATTGAAACTGTGACGTTTATGATACCTCAAATTTTATATGTTGCAAAAAGAATATTGCTGCAATAATAACACCATAAGTTTCAGATAACTTTGACTGCAAATTGCCTGTAATGTTTTTTATGAAAGTTTCAACAACGTATAAAATGTGTCGTTGAAGCAACATTAAAATACTTATATTTCAAAATGTAAATTGCTGCAATAATCATATTGAAAGTTACAATAAGTTCTGTTTACGAGGTAACTGCAATGTCTATAATGTTATTTCATAGCAACATTGAAACTGTGTCGTTTTTGGTACTTTTAATTTTATAGGTTGCAAAAAGTATATTGCTGCAATAATATTGTGAAACAATGTTCGAAGAAAACACTGTTCGGTATCATTTTCGGTTTCTGGAACGAATTTTCTTTTCATACTTGCCATTAATGTTCAAATGTCCACGCGACGCACGCCCACCACACGGAGAATATTGCAAAAGAATGTCCCTATCAACTAATATAATATTGCTGTTCATTGCAAAGTAAATTTGTTGGTGCGACTAAGATTCTTAGCAACATTAGCAAAAAATTATTTAGCAGATGCAGCAAAGAATATTAGCTACAGTTTGTGAAAAAGTTAGTCAAAGCTGCAAAAAGTTCTTGGCTGCCACACTTAAGTCTGATTTGCTACGACTGCTAATATAATATTGCTGTTCATTGCAAAGTAAATTTGTTGGTGCGACTAAGATTCTTAGCAACATTAGCAAAAAAATATTTAGCAGTTGCAGCAAATAATATTAGCTACAGTTTGTGAATAAGTTAGTCAAAGCTGCAAAAAGTTCTTGACTGCCACACTTAAGTCTGATTTGCTACGACTGCTAATATAATATTGCTGTTCATTGCAAAGTAAATTTGTTGGTGCGACTAAGATTCTTAGCAACATTAGCAAAAAAATATTTAGCAGTTGCAGCAAATAATATTAGCTACAGTTTGTGAATAAGTTAGTCAAAGCTGCAAAAAGTTCTTGGCTGCCACACATAAGTCTGATTTGCTACGACTGCTAATATAATATTGCTGTTCATTGCAAAGTAAATTTGTTGGTGCGACTAAGATTCTTAGCAACATTAGCGAAGGATATATTAGTAGATGAATCAGAAAAAAATTAGCAGCCGTTGCAAAAATGTTATTAGTGATTGCAAAATGTATTTATCAAACGTATCAAAGATATTATCTGCTGTCTAACACATGTAAAATTAGTAATAGTAACGAAATTTTTATCCACTATAACTAAGAATTATTAACGGTTACAACTAACAGCAATTACTAAATTATTTTGTTGATAAATTAGCTATAGTTGCTAATCAATTAGTACTGTTAGCAAATTATTTGAAATTCGTTTAGCTAAATATCGTTATCAGTGGTAGCTAACTGGTTTTAGTTGCTATAGACATGGCCTTGTTACAGTTGCAAACAAATTGTATGCCACAGCAAAGAAAATTTCAGCAAAGGGAGCTTAGCTATCACGGCTAATTCATTTCTCTCCGTGCATGTTCTCGCACCAGCCAGCCTCAGCCAGTCCATTCCAAATCTTACGCGTACGGAGCAAACACGGTTAACCCGCACAGTAGGAGCGCCATTCGTCAAGAAGACTCCAACAGACCTGGTAGATTTTGAGGCAATCATTTACGGTTGGCTAAGAGCCCGACAGGGGGGGGTAGAGGGGTATTTTACCGTACGATTGCCGCTACTTCCATGCTGGTCGGAATGAAATGAAATAATTTATTTTGCTTTTGAGAGCAAAGAAAAAACATAGAATGTTCCAGTTGCTTCTCTTCCTGCGCATATGGTAAAGACCCATCGAGGGAATGGGCGAAAATCTTAGGAATCATTTGTTATGAGCGATGTGGCTAGCAACCCATCACTATTTTTATTTCCCTATCCATCCATGCTAAACGTGGTCTTCAGGTCTTGTTACCTTAGGCTCTGTCTACCCCGTAAGGGATAAAGATGTGACTTATGTATGTATGTATTACCGTTGGCGTACAATGACGGACATGCTTTAAAAAACTGTCTTTCACTTCAAAGCCAGCACTATAGCGAAATTAACAGACCCATAGGTATTTTCTTTTACTAAGAGACCTAATAAAAACCTGCTCTGCTGACCTGCTGTGGGTGGTGTAGGGGTATAGCACGCGTCACGGAATGACGAGGATCCGGGTTCGATTCCCGGCCATAGCTTCACTTTTCGGATTTTTCTATGTGTTCGAATTTTCACTGACATTTAGAAATTTTGTTAAGAATGTCTCTAAAGTGCCCCGTAAACGATCACATTTGTTTGACAAACTTGCTTGTCAAACTTCACGTTTTCATCAAACATAAGCGTAAACGATCAAACCAAATATCAAACAAATTTGTTAAAGCGCCCTGCGCAAACGGTCAAACTTGCTTGACAAACTTGTTTGTCAAACTTCTTCTACCGAGGTCTTGTTTGACAAACACCGTCGTACACGTTCAAACCTGTTTGTCAAACTCGACATCAATCCAGATTTTCATCAAACGCATCAAACACGTAGATTGTTTGACAAACGCCTCAAACACACCCGTACACCCAGACGCGTGCATCCCCTACAGGCATATAAGCAGTGCTTGTAAGCATACGTAAATGTGCCCGACACGCTTCGTACCAATACGGATTTTGTTGGCAATACGCCTACCCTCTGTCAAAATCCACTGCACGCCCCTGCGTACACCATCAAATTGTTTGACAAACACGTAAAGTTTGACAAACAGTTTGATCGTTTACCGGGCGCTTAGGTGGTTGTTTCGTGTTTGCAGGTACCTGGTGGCGCGGCGCGCGCTGCGGGCGGGCGAGGTGGTGCTGGAGGCGCCGGCGCTGGCGGTGGGCCCGTGCGCCGGCTGCGGCGTCGTCTGCCTCGGCTGCTACCGGGAGCTGTCCCCCGCCGCGCTCTACAAGTCAGTACACGGATCTTACATCTTACCACGTCTTAATGCGATTCTATTCCGACTCAGTTCAGGTTTTAACTGTCATTTTTATTATTATTATCTATATATTTCTTTTTATCTTAAGTTAGGTTCCTACAATATTCATATAAAAAGTAAAATATAAAAACATTATAAAAACCTAACCTAGGGTGCCGCCGGCAGCGAGGCGGGGCTTACGCTACCGGCATTATTATGATTACAAGTTATTATTTTACAAGTTATTATTATTATTTTTTATTATTAAAAGTTACAAGCTTTATATTAACTTGCAACGAGTGTATGTATGTATGTTTGTCCGGGTGGAATCTTGCGACTCAATCTTCATCCGATTGAGCTGAAATTTTGCATACTTGTGTAAGTCAGATGACAATACAATAATGTGGTAGTAGAATTCTGGTGGTCCAGCCAAGACTGTCTCCCCAGGAGGGAACTCTTCAACGGTGCTGATCCGATCGACTTGAAATTTGGTTCATATATTATGTAGGACGAGGACGGATGGCAATGCAAATACAATCAGCAAAAAAGCTTGTATCTAAAATGAAATTTTTAGGTTAGGTTATTATTTTGTACAATAAGCTTACATACTTACATACATACTTATATACTTTTTATTACATAGATAAAATCCGCTAACCCAAGTCTAATGTCATGCTTAACATTGGTCGACCCATAGTACCCATCGTACCACAATCGTGGTAGCTTGTCAAAAAGTATGGCAGTCCCACACTATTCAGTACAGTTTGACAACAAAAATAATGCTCCACTATGTACCTGCGCAGTAGACCAATTTTAGTAGCGCGGGAAACTCTGGCACTGTTATTGGTCGATCGATTTCGTACCAACAATGACAAAATCGTGTAAGCGGGACAGAGCTAAGAATGCAAAGCAAGCAATACTCTGCCAGTTGCGCTTGCAAATAAAGTTCAATATAGATTATTTACACGTTCGGCTACCATCGGAAACTGGTCTGCGCTTCTCTGCGCAAACGAATACTGCCGATGCGCATTATATTTGTTGTCAAACTGTAAATGTGCTAACCATAGCAACATTGCTTCTTCAGATGCGACGGCTGCATGTGGCCGCTGTGCAGCAAGTCTTGCATGGGTCGCGGACGGTACACAGGCCACTCGGATTACGAGTGTGCGGCGCTGAAGGCCTGCCCACCGGATTATGGGGACCTTGAGGAGCTGAAGGAGTCCTACCACGCGCTCATGCCGCTCAGGTAGGCTTCGGTAAACACTCTCACGATAGTGGATGGTGGTGGTTGATATGGGAAACGATGCCTATTACATCAGAAACATTTTCCATGAAATTTCATTTTCAATGGAAGCTCGCACTGTCAAAATTATATCCAGATCTTATGTAAAACCAAGCCTAAGGTAACAAGGCCACGTTTAGCATGACTGTGGGCCTATAGGTGCAGTGCCTATAACATAACTCCTATGATTTTCACCCATTCTCTCGATGGGCTTTTACCATCTGTATGGGAAGAGAAGCAATTGGAAATTCCATTTTTTTCTTTGCTCCCGACCAGCATGGCAGTATGTTTAGGATTATCCTTAAAATAGATGGTTTCAATATAAATTCAATTTCGATCAAACACTCAAACAATTATTAGACCATCCGATATAGACCCGAATACTTTGAACTCCAGATGCCTGCTCTTAAAGACCGAGGACCCACAGAAGTGGGCAACACTGTCCACCATGGAATCCCATAATGCGCTCCGGCGAGCGCGGGAGGACATCTGGCCCAGCAACGAGCTGCACGTGCTGAAGCGGCTGCGCGGATGGGGGATGAAGTTTGATGACGAAGAAGTGCACACTGTATGCGGGATATTGGAAGTGAGGATGACTTTTAATGTTATGGTCTAGGGATCTCGTAGGAATGAGATGGATACAATGCTTTCAGTTTCTTAATGTTATTGACAGTTGTGTTGTGTACATTATGGGGGATGAGAGCGAGTAGCTTGCACAGAGTGGTGCTCGACGCAGCTGTTGCACTTGCTCTCGATCTTAGCAACATTATTTTTCATCCGTGTTCATTTAGAACACGGTAACTGCTAAATACATTAAAGAACTAGAAGCACTAGATGTGGGTATCTGGCCCTCAAACTTTCATGCATCGGCTACAGTTTTCAATAAAGATACTTAGTGGAGTTGACGTCATTTTTGAGGCTTATTGATAACATTTTAAGATACAGGTATGGGGACCTATTTACAGTAGGTACACCATGAGGACTGCTGATGCGTTGTAGGCCTTGCAAAAAGCGGTACATTCCCCTTCCAAATTCCCTCGTATTATATAGCAAGTCGGGAAAACCTCAGCTGCCACTTCTTTCCAAATTTTACTCGTACGGGGCAAGAACACCGCACAGAGGAGGATTCATCGAGGGGGTATCGATGATAGCTACCTTTCCGTCGAGAAGTGTGATAATGAAACTCGGCAGCCGGGACTAGGTTAAAAAGTTCGTCAGCATCAGAAGGAGCTATCTTCGGGTGCCCGAGCCTCATAGCGACTGGGAGTCGGTCGGAAGGATCATACCCTGCCTGATTCCCCAGGTGAACGCGTTCGAGGTGGGCGGCGGCGGCGTGGTCGCGCGCGCGCTGTACGGCGGCGCGTGCCTGCTGGCGCACGCCTGCACGCCCAGCACCACGCACACGGACGCCGAGCTGCGCGCCGCGCGCCCGCTCACCGTGCGCACCGCCGTGCCGCACGCCGAGGGGGACTTGCTGTCGCTCTGCTACGCCTACACTTTACAGGTAACTTGCAGAATTCACTTGCCGTGTCACACCACAGTTACCGTGTTAGATAGCTGCATTCCGCCTCATGAAAAAAAAAATTGTATGAATTTCTATAAGTTACAGGTTACGGCTTACGGCTTGCCCGCCCGTATTAGGTAGGACCTGTGCGTTACAAATAGTTGTCTGGCTGGCTTGAACGGTCGAGCTATGAACTGGTACAGTCGCAAACCGGGATTGAAAGGTGAACTTCGCCGTGCCGCATCGGCCATTGATTACACAATTAAATTGTGAACAGTGGCAGGTGGCTAAACATCGCAATTCGCGATTGTACAGTGTAGTGGTTGGAGACGTGCATCTTGCTCTTTCAATCGAGATCACTCCTTCGTCAGGGCACCCTGAAGCGACGCGAGCACATCAAACACAGCAAGTTCTTCGACTGCGTGTGCCGCCGCTGCGCCGACCCCTCCGAGCTGGGCACGTACGCCAGCGCCTTCCGTTGCCCGAAGTGCTCCGGCCGCGTGCTGTCGTCCGCGCCCCTCGACCCTGACGCCCCCTGGCGCTGCATTGACAACGGGTGCAGCTACAGCATGCCCGCGACTGCGGTTCAGCTGCTGTTGAAGAGGTTTGTGTCTTCATACTTGCCATATACCAATGTCATTACACAAACGGACAACTCACGTATAAAAGTAGAGTAATGCTCGACATGTTTCGGACTAGTTCGTAATCCTTCGTCTTGAAGCGCTCGCCCCGGCGACAGCGAAACGAACAAATTGATAGATTTTAAGGATGTGATAATTGGTCGATGATCCACCTCATCACAATGGCCACTAACCTCTCAAAAGATCTGCTTATAGTCTTGTGACTGATGGCAACTAACAAAAAAAAGAATAAAAAGTTGTTAGATGAAATGCTTTCCTTCGCGCCCCTTGATCATGGGGCTCCCTAGCGCTCGCCGTATTGGCAATGGGTGCAGCTATACCTACCATGCCCGTGGTCAACCGCTGAACCGCGTGAACAGCCGCTGAAAACTTCCTACCCTTTGCATTTAAAGCTGGGAATACCAGCAGTTCCTATGGGTGAACCTGATCACTTAACATCTGATGAATCTCATAAAAGTAAAGTGTAAAAAAACCTTTTCGGTCTATACGCAAAATGAACTTTAAATCTAGATTAATTTTGTTATACAAATAAATAATAATCGTTACAGGCTCACTGACGAGTTCGAGCAGATAGACGCCAACGACGTCCCCGGCTTCGAGTCCTTCCTCCACAAATACCGCAACGTGGTCCACAGCGGGCACTACCTGCGGCTGTCCGCGCAGCACTCCCTCTCCCAACTGTATGGGAAGGCCGCGCACTACCTCATACACGAGATGCCGGAGAGAGAACTGCTGAGGAAGGTCGAGATTTGCCGTGAGCTGATGACGGCTTTTGACGTCATCGAACCAGGGTACTCTAGGCTGAGAGGTATGTTGACTTTCTGTAATAATAAGAAAGTCTTCTTCGTCAACTTAAGAGCATTCGGTCCTTTTTCTTGAAGTAAAATAAGCAGAGCAGGGATAAAAATAAAATATATTAGTTGTAACGGTATGCAAGAGAGTACAGAGACAAGTGATTGACACAATAGAACACAATAAAGCGTATTCTAAATTATAAATCAATAGTATCAAAAATGGCCAGGTTGTTTACTATTACTACAGTTAGGACACAAGAAGGTTTAACACTTTTCATGGCCTTTTTGTGACATCCTGATACGACACAACTTCTACTTTCTCTTTGACATGGTCTATGAATGATCCGGCCTTCCTCTCTTCCGCTTCCTGGGAAATAAATTACAGTCTTTAGAATGCAATATCTTTAATGTAGGTGTGTGTTAGTTGTCTTCATAACTTGCGGCTCACGATCAACTTCTAGTGATTTTCATTCTGTTCTGATCAAACCCTCATCCAACCTGGCTTCGTATTCGATATTAAATGTGCCAATAGCACAGAGAAGCTAGTATTTTACGTGTAGCATCTGAGATTAGCTCTGCTAAACCCACCCGCAATTATCGATTTTGCATGTTGTGTGAAATAGCTCATAGGGATCATGTTATATCGTCTTCCAGTTCGTGATGGCATGCTTTATTACGACTGGAAATCAACTATACACGTACCTACACTTATATGCTGATTAAGTGTAACTTGTCTCACTAAGCACATCCTAAATAATGTTATTTGTTCAGGTGTGACTCTGTATGAACTTCACGCGCCTCTGATGATCCTTACGACGCGCAAATTTGAGGCCAAAGCTATCAGCAGGGACGAGTTGCGCATGCGGCTGAAAGAGGTATGCAATTACGAACATAGACACAATAAACCCGGGAGCGATTTTGAAAAATCACATCTCTTCCATGCTGGTCTGGGAGCAAAGGAAAAACATAGAATGTACACACGGCAAAATAATTAGGTAAGCACCTACGCACGCTCGCGCCGTATCTATCCTGCTTACCGAATAGCTTTGCTGTGTGTACCAGTTGCTTCTCTTCCCGCGCAGACAGTAAAAGTTCATAGAGGGAATGGACGAAAATAGGAATCATGTTATAGACGATGCGGCTAGCAACCCATCACTATTATGATTCCCCTTTCCACCTAAGCGCCCAGAATCATGCTAAACGTAGCCTTTAGGTCTTGTTAACTTAGGCTCTGTGTATCCCGTAAGGGATAAAGACGTGATTTACGTATGTATGTATGTACATCAATAAAATTGACGATCGGATAGCCTAGTGGTTAGTGACCCTGACTATGAAGCTAGAGGTCCTGGGTTCGAATCCCGGTAGGGGCAGACAGTTGTATGGTGAATACGAATGTTTGTGCCCGAGTCATGGATGTTGTATGTATTTATATAAGTATGCTTATAAGTATGCTTATCCGTTGCCTGGTACCCATAGCACAAGCTTTGCTTAGTTTGGGGCTGGGTCAATTGGTGTAATTTGTCCCAAGATATTATTTATTTTTATTTATTTAAAATACTACTCGAAAGAGATAAAAATCTGTCAGTTGGTGGAACTTCCAAATTTTTAATGCCTATTTGGAAACTATGATTGAGTTTTTGGAAATAAATCTTATTAGAAAATGTACGCTTTTTGAAAATATTCTGAAATTTTAATGTATTAGGACTTTAAAAATGTTCTCCGGACAAGTCAGCCCACTTCAAGTAGTCGCAGTTTTTTTTTATATAATATTAGGAATTATGACATTGCTAGTACAATCATCAAAAAAGCTTGTATTGAAAGTAATTTTTTTCTTATTTCAAGTGAGTTTATTCATTTTTTTTTTAATAGTTCGTTCTCTTTTCAGATCGTAGGCTACCTCTCAGACGCAGCCCTCATCCTAGGCTTCGAGCCGTCACAATCTTCAGAAGGCCTCATGGCATCCGCTGCTAGAGAAGCCCTCAAGAAAATCAAGACATGGGAGCAGATCATCGGCAAGATATCATGAGATTATCATTGACACCGAAAGGAAGTTCTGATTTGTCAGTTTGATGATAGCGCTTTTAACGATTACGAATGACAAAGGTCTCTTTGAATTGTAGCCTTTTTGGCTGTTTGTGGCTGATTGGCGCTAGTCCATTGCCACGTGCCGCAGCAGAAAAAAGGCATGTGTCAGCGATAAATTTGAATTTGTTAAGCGCCCGGTAAACGATCAAATTGTTTGTCAAACTTTACGTGTTTGTCAAACAATTTGATCGTGTACGGCTGTGTTTGAGGCGTTTGTCAAACAATCTACGTGTTTGATGCGTTTGATGAAAATCTGGATTGATGTCGAGTTTGACAAACAGGTTTGAACGTGTACGACGGTGTTTGTCAAACAAGTTTGTCAAGCAAGTTTGACCGTTTGCGCGGGGCGCTGTAACAAATTTGTTTGATATTTGGTTTGATCGTTTACGCTTAGATATGTTTGATGAAAACGTGAAGTTTGACAAGCAAGTTTGTCAAACAAGTTTGATCGTTTACGGGGCGCTTTACGGTTCGGTTATAATGTTATGAAATATTTGTTGTATATGTATAGAATTCAGTGTACATGGAACAAACTGACCACGGCGTATCAATAAATCGAATTATTTATATGTTTAGGTACCTAACAAGTGCTTGGTTTTAGAATGGTGTTTAATTATGTTAATCTGTGAATTATTGCCGATTTTGAATAGTTTTGCAAAGCTCGCTAGGTTCGTTCGCAACGCGTTTAAAAATATTTAACTAATTTAGTTTCAATTGATCTGTTGATTTTTATTATTTTAACATTAAACTGAGAGATTAAACTAAGAGATCTACGGCCTGTTTCACGAGTTTGTCAAGTTTTTGATATTTTTAATGTGGAGGTATATAACGCTATCTCTGTCCGTTTTATAGTAATAAATAGAGACGGCACATAAGATAACAGAAACTTATAATAACATTGTGATTTTTAGAAGTTCGTAACACTTCGTAGGTACAGTTCTTTTTCGTTTAAATCTGATATGCCAATAGAGTGAATGACAATGCAAGTACAGTCAGTACCTATTTTTTTTTGTAACGCCAACTTTTCTTATTCTCAAATAGAGTTTAACGTAACTCTGTTATGACGTTTATTGTAGGTGCTATAACCCGTAGATTAATTATATAAGCACCTTATTTTCAACTATTATTAACTATTGTAACTCGTGATCTATCGATCTGTGACTATGATATGACTCATATTTATGTATCGCTAACGTACAAAGCTTTTTATTTAATATATTGTGAAATTACTATTTTTTACGAAAACTTTTAAATGTATTTTTAATATACAACTATTTATTCATTCCTTCTACTAAACTAAAAAGACAATTTAATAATTATTGTGTGAATTTGTATACCAAAGGTTTATGTTATATACACTAATTTAGAGCGTAATTAATAAAATCTAAAAGAAATATATTTTTTTAACAAAACTATTAGTTGTGTTTTATTTTGTTTTGTTTTCGGGTTCCTTGGTCAAATGGCAAAAACGAAGCCCTATGTCAGGGGTCGCCAACCGCGGCCCGCGAGCACCATGCGGCTCTTTGTAGGGTAGGCTGTGGTTCCTCAACTTCCTCTCAAAAAACTTGGTGCAAATATGATCAAATATTTCGTAAATAGCGAAAGCCAAATAAGTATCTTTACTCCGAACCCAGACACAGCGTATCTAACAAAACGGTTGTCTAAAAAGTTTGCCGACCCAGGGGTCGGCAGGGGCTCAAGGCCTGGAGGGAACGTGTGTGTTTTTAGACGGTAGGCCTCTCCCCTCCTTCCATAGGGAAGGCAGCGGCGAGATGGAGAGCCCGTCATACCTCCGTTCATGCTGCCCCGAGCGCGGAGATGCATAAGGCGCATTTTCCACACGTTAAAAAAAAAAGGGGGGTCGGCAGGGGCAGGGCAGGTCCTTTGTAACCTTTGTTGAGAGTTCCACGCACCAAACATCCACTGAAAGGATTTATTTTTCTCAGTTGTTATTTAAATGTAAAGTGCTTCACAATGATTTCGATTGCATAAAACCTTAATATAACATTTATTTATTACAATACAAACTATTAAGAGTTGGATCGTGGCTGGTTCAAAGCAGGGATGTTGCGGATCCACTTTTTTCCACATCCGCGCATGCGGATGCGGATGCGGATTTTAAGAGGCTCACATCCGCGGACGCGGATGCGGATGCGGATCTGTATAAAAAACTTAAGTGTTGGGTTGGTAGAGTTAAAAAAACACAGTAGCGCGAGTCAGATCTTGTCAGTTGTCACAACAAAACAGTAGCGAGCCGCGTCACCGTCACCGATTCACCGAAGTCCGAAACAAAATTACGGATGCGGATGCAAATATTCGCAACATCCCTGGTTCAAAGGGTTGCCATTGCCGTTAAAAGAGGCGGCCAGCACAATGGGAACCTTTGAGCCAGCCCGAAACAGGGGAGGGATTTTTTTTACTTTCAATTATGTTAACTTACTTTACTATAAATTAACTTTCCTAGTTGTAATGTTCTTTATTATTATTTGGTACTTAGGTCAGTATCAAAAACACAAATATCTATTTAGTATGTCACCCAGACTATGTTACAATGGTTTGAATAAAATCATATCGTCTTCTAACTACCAAAATCGGACGAAGAAACACAAATACGGCTAAATTCAGTTAGACATTTTAATTAATTGTTCATTTTGTAATTTTAGTGTATTTATTTATACGTTTTTATAATTTTGGTAATTTTATTAATTCACCTTTCGATTTCCGCTGAAATGAATCAAAAAGTGATAAAACCAAGTTGCCGTAGTAGCCCAATAACAGCCGTCGTCAAATTTCAGCAAAACCGAAAGCATGTCAGTCCGTCTATTTATACCGGCGCGGGCGCACTCTCCCGGCGCGCTCTGTGGAAACAGGATAAATCCGGATAAATATTTAAAAAGGATTTACTTTGGATAAAGTGTCAGTGCTAAGGTATGTCTGTGCTTCCCAATTAGTTGGTACCCTTTGAGCTGATATTGTTCGTTAGAAAAATAACCTATGCGTTAATCCAGTCATATGCCAATGGTCAACGTGTATTACGTTTCTTTTCTTAACGCAAGTTATAACACTTATTATGTGATCAAAATTGTGATGTGGTTCAGCGTTACGTAGAGTTTGATTTGAATATCATCACATCATAATGATGTTTGAGCCAGATTGAGTTATAGCCGATGTTAAAACTATTACTACTATCTATAGGGGGAGTGTGAATGGTTACGTTGGGAGGGGAAGGCCTAGACGGACGTTCCGTGACCAAATAGGAGACGTTTTGGAAAAAGGTCAGGTCAGGAGTACCCGAAACCGACGGGCATGTATGAAAAGATTGATGACTGTGGATGAAGCGAAAGAAATATGTCAGGATCGTAGCAAGTGGAACAAAGTAGTCTCTGCCTACCCCTGTGGGAAAGAGGCGTGGCGTATGTGTATGTATGTATGTTAAAACTATTTGAGAATTTAATGAATAATAAATATAATAATACAGAACAATTCGATACACGCAATGCCACGGAAAAGCGGTCAAAAACGGAAGTGTAAAAGTAAAGTCAAATAGAAAAGAAATAATGAAAACCATAAAGTATAAAAAAGGTATGAAAATAAAGAGAACGCAACAGAGCGTTTTCCAAAAAAAAGTTCACCATGTTTTTTTTTCCAGTATTTAACTATTTTGGGTTTGTCTTACTCAGAATTGGCATTGTTCATTTTTTTTAAGCTGTGCTTTTAACACCTTTATTTGATAAAATGGACTATTTCAAGCAACTAATTTGAATATTATGCTTTTACGTAGCTTTGTTAATTAATAATAAATATTTTTTCGCTGTTTGATAATTCGTGAATTTAGACAGAATCCCAATCGCCTTCGTTCGGCTGGCTATAAAAAAAACGGCTTTGTCTATGGTTTTGTTAGATTTGACAGTGACACGTGACAGTTACCGTAGCCAAACTTTTTTTTTTCATTTTTGTGGCAAACATTCGATGCTGGATTCTGTCTAAAAACCCGGTCGTTCGGTCAAACAAAGGTTCAAAGTACTTTTACAAAAATATCTGCAATCATAAAGTATTTTTGAAATCGGACAAGATAAATCGGATAATTGATGGTTTTCCTCGAAATGGTTTTCGAATTGGAGCATACTAAAAAAAATGAACAATACCAATTGTTTACCCTATTGATCCTCATACAAGAAAAAATGTGTCCTAAAAATTCCATTCCAGTTCGTCACTTTTTTCAATATACCTACTTTGTATGGAACGTGACGAAGAGAAAAATGAATTCCATAGTTAAATCTGGGACACACTTTTTCTTCTATGATATAAGGTAAACGATTATGAGTAAGAAAAACCCAAAATATTTAAATTGTAGATAAAATGATCATGGGGATTTTTTTTGAAAACCCTCAACAACAGCTGGTCAATAATCTCACTGCTAGTTGCTTGGGCGAAAAGGTCCCGGTCGTCTACCTTTAGGAGTTGTATTACCTGGGCTTAGAGAAGAACTCGAAGTTGATCAATAAGTCAGAATAATGAGCGCCTGTCTTGTAGATACAGCAATGACGCCGTTCCGCTGCTTGATTTGATGATACCATTATTTTCTTTAACTAAATCACCACACGCATTTTTCTCAATCGCATGGCAAGCGTGAAAGGGATAGACGTTTTCTTTTTTCAAGACAAAAGAACAATGGTCAACGCGCTTCTTGCATCAGCACCTGACTGTGATATATTTGCTAGTAGCTGGAGGATTACATGCAGTATGAAGTTCTGTGAGGCGAAGGATGACCGTCCGTCTTCACTTAATTGTTTGTAAATGTTAATGCTGTTCGCTGTTTATTTTCTGTGCTACGTGTTATGCGTGTTGTACTGCTGTAATTAAGTATGCGTATGAATTTCACAGTGCCTTGGCTTGTCTGTAATGCAGTGTAATTATTTCAATAAATAAATAAAAATAAATAAATGGTTCAGCTAACTGTAGCTATTGCACCACCAACTCTTTCTTCCCTTTCTCTCAACAATTCCCTTAAAGATAACTTCGCCTTTGTACAGTCAGCCAAACGGAACCTTTTCTTAATCAACGTAGGTGTGCTTTGACACTGAGAGACACAAATAACAAGCCGATCATTTTATTGCGGTAAGGTTATACCCCTTGGGCTCCAAAGTTTAATTTGTTTGGCCGTACGTGAATCAATGTTTGTCATTTGTTTTTTTTAACTAAACTATGTTTCAGAATATGAAGTCCCTCGGCTCCTGCTACGTCTGCCTGTCCCCTTCGTCACAGAAGTGCTCTGGCTGCCAAGCTGTCCATTACTGCTCGCGCGAGCACCAGAAGCAACACTGGAAGCAGCACAAGCATCAATGTACGCCCGTCAAGGTGAAGGAAGACGAGACCGTCGGAAGATACTTGGAGGCATCACGGGATATCAAAGCCGGGGATATTGTGGCGAAAGAAAAGCCGTTAATAACAGGACCATCGCAGGTAGGGAGACCTCGACAAGCCTTTCGCTCACACCAATAGTAATTAATAAGAGAGAGTGAGAAAGGCTTTATTTTATGACACGAACTTCGATTTCCGAATGTCGGAGTAGCCACCCCAGATCAGTCGATTAGTATGTATTTAAATGTTAGTACAGCAAGCTAGAACGCACCTAGAGTATTGTTTACTGACACTCTTCTTTTAAAACCGGTCAAATGTGTGTCGGTCATAAGCGCCGATGGTTCAAGAATAGTCGGCAAGCGGAGTCTTTGGTATTCATTTCAACTAAGTGTTCCTGTTTATTTGCTCTAAGGGTTTTTTTCCTCGTCTAGGTGACTCCACCAGTGTGCCTGGGCTGCTACAAGCTCCTGGAGGCAGGCAAGACAGTGGAATGCGAGCTGTGCGGCTGGCCCTTCTGCTCCCAAGACTGCACGCTCAAAGACGAACACACCCCAGAATGCCACTACACGGAGAAGAGAGGCGAAAAGGTAACGTGTTCCACTGGAAAATCTTGTTTAAACTTCTGGTTTATTATGCTGGCGTACCATTCAATGGACTAAACGAGAAGTTTCTTCACTTGTGATTGACCCCTATTCCACCTAATTGAAATTGCAGGTAATGCCGATGTAATTCTCTGGTTCAGTAACAGCATTCACTCTGGCTTTGAAGAGCACTAGGTGGTATCTATCCGGATATACAAGCGACGGGAGAAAATTTCCACGTGATCCCCCGTTCTTGCGGAACTCGCCAAAGAAAAAGGAAACGTGCAATTCGACCCTTTCAAGGCTGCGTGGTGTCATAATATCTGAGTCCAATGCGAACACCTATCCACAGACACCCGGACACGTTGAAACTAAAATAGAGCCTTCCAAACTGGTCTAGGAGCAAAGAAAAACATAAATGTACCACTTGCTTCTCTTCGCGTGCAGGTAAAAGTCCATAGAGGGAATGGGCGAAAATCTCAGGAATCGTCTTATAGGCTTATCTTGCTAAACGTGGCCATTAGGTATTGTTACCTTAGGCTCTGTTTACCCCGTAATGGATAAAACCGTGATTTATGTATGTAAAATAGAGCCTGTGAAAGAGATGCGGTTCTTCTAAACCTTGAAAAACTCTTTCCAGGTATCAATACCGGCTTCAACCTTCGGCACCCCCCACCCCAACTACCAGTGCATCACAGTCCTCCGTTGCCTCTACCAACGGGATCACGACAAGAAGCTATGGGAGAAGCTGCAAGAGCTCCAGTCTCACTGCGAAGACCGCCGCGGCACCGACAAGTGGCAGAACGACAGGAAAATGATCGCCGAGTTCATCTGGACCTTCTTTAAGCTGGAGGGGGTGTTCAGTGAGGAGGAGGTTATGAAGTGCTGTGGAATTATACAGGTGAGGAAAAGATTTACAACTGTTGTTTATATCCTGATGTGCATACACTGTGTGGGGAGTGCCTCATTAGAGAGATCTCTCTCCAGGCAGATGTTATGTCTGGGGACCGAAGTCCGAAGGAAGAGAGTTAAAAATTGGATTAACGTTCTACTTTACAAAGGTGCTATGTTCGAGTACGAATCTATATAAACTAATGCAAGCACGGGCGTAAGAGTGGTGCAAAGCTGCAAGCGGGAAAGGAGCACAGGTCCAGCGCGTGTGATGCTTCGAGGTGCTCTGTCGCTCCGCGCACCCCGCTGACGCCTGGACAGGTTTCGGCGTAGGGATGTGCACATGATTTAGTGATGCGCCACAACTGCATCTTCCAGTTCCAAGGTTCGGAATATTTGACAAATCTTAAGACATTCAATATGTTAGATGAGGACCATGTCCGGACTAACGACACACGTAAATCCATCGCCTCACAGAAACGCAGACATTTAAACAAGTCACACTCTGGTGCTGATGAGATCCTCCATGTCTTTCTAACCCTTACGATTTCGTCTGGTGTGTCCTAAGATCAACGGGCACGAGGTACCCCTGCTGGAGCCGGAGTACGTGTCAGTCTTCGACCGCATCTCCATGGTGGAGCACAACTGCCGCGCCAACTGCAACAAGAGCTTCACGTCGGACGGCCAGATCGTACGTTCACAGTTCTTCTTATGATGGACAGATGATTTACTATGGTCCATCTATTTAGTAGTTATAGTTGTGTAGTTTTGAAGATATTATAAGCATACATAGGGACATAGGGACATAGGGACAGAGAAAGCGACTTTGTTTTATACTATGTAGTGATGCCTATATAAAAGTTTCAACATGAAACTACCGTGAGACTCAATCATAATTACACATAAACGGAAAACTCACGTATAAAAAGTCGAGTGATGCTCGACATGTTTCGGACTATTTCGTAGTCCTTCTTCCTGGAGCATCACTCGACTTTTTATACGTGAGTTATCCGTTTATGTGTAATTATATAAAATTTATATAAAAGTAGCCTATCATTTCTCAATTTTAGAAGGAAGTACAGCCAAGGGCATAAATATATGTTTATGCCACAAACAGTAAAGAGCGACCACACCGCTGCGTATACGCAGTGACGTGTCGCATGCGTCACGTTCTCTCACCGTTCCTTCATACATTTTGTTGCGTAAACGCACCGTCATCGTCTTTTACGCATTAGTGTGGCCGGACTTTCAGATCCTCTGCGCTGGCGTAGACATCGGCGTCGGGCAGCACATCACGGTGTGCTACTCGGACCCGCTGTGGGGCACGGAGGCGCGGCGCCACCACCTGGCCGACTCCAAGTTCTTCGAGTGCGCGTGCGCGCGCTGCGCAGACCCCACCGAGCTGGGCACGCTCTTCAGCGCGGTCAAGTGTAAGAAGAAGTAAGTATGAGCCCAATGACGTAAGCATAATGGCGGGTTTCTTAAACTGGGGACCAACAGACCCCTCAGAGGTCAATGGTATGTGCGCCAGGGGTTTGCAGCAACTCAGTTAACCTTTCACATATTTACTTAGTGATTTCTAATATTAGGCTTAGTTTTCTTTTCCTATAACTAGCTTTGATATGGTCCATGGTCTTTATAAAATTCTGAACGTGGTCCATGACTGCAAAAAGTTCGAGAGACTCTGCTATAACGTCTGGGGCTCATGGCGATTTGGCGAATTTATCAAAGGCAAATTTATCCCTTTCTTCTCAACCTCCACAACTTCCGGCCCGGCGCATTGTCATTGAATTCTATTCTAACTGTGTCCCTTACGCAAATAGAACTTGCCACACATTAAGCAACTGTGGTAACCCCTGTACTCCATATTTATGTGCGTTCAAATCGTCCCGCCATCTTCTAAATAAAAGTTAACATAGCTCTGTATTTTCACCCTAGCTAAGCTAACCGAATCTTGAGTCCTCTCTAAATAAATTAACCATATGATAAACTCTATCAAGTGCTCTCAACTTAGAGCGTGCCTCAAGATAACGTTGTTTAACTTACTAATTTTCCCATATCGTAACTGTTAACAGTTTTAGATAAGACTTTTTTAAGGAAAACCTTTGTTACGGCTCGCCGAGATGATTTGCAAAGTCAACACGTGACTTTTACTGCTCTCGCCTGCAGTGGCGTAACAATAGGGTGGCAGGGCTGGCACAATGCCAGGGGCCCCCGACCCAAGAGGGCCCCGGCCCAAGAGTCCGCGAGCTCAAAAATATTAAAATGAAACGGTACAACGTGACGATTTTTACTGATAGGGCCCCAACAAAAGAATTTGCCACGGTCCCCAGATGGTACAGTTACGCCACTGCTCGCCTGCGTCTGTCTGGGCTGGGGCTCGATTGAAAGCATATACAGCAGTCAGGGCCTTACCGTGTCGTCTTAATGCGATTCAATTCCGACTCAGTTCAAGTTTCAGCGGTCATTTTTAGTATAGATCTGACAGCAATCGAACCTACACTGGATCAGAATTAAATCGCATTAAGACGTCATGGTAAGGCTCGAGGTCCCTATTTCACATACATACATACCGTCACGCCTCTTTCCCACAGGGGTAGGCAGAGACTACACTACCGTACTTCGCGGAACCGTCTGTCCTTCCATCCTCAACATCTTGATGGTTGGCAGTCAAGTACCGTGCGTTTTAAACGCAATTTCTTTCCTCGTACGGTAAAGATCTGGAACCAACTTCCTGCTGCAACATTCCCTGAGCGGTACAATTTAGGGATCTTTAAAAAGCGAGCCTTCCTGTTCCTCAAAGGGCCGGCAACGCACTTGTGATTCCCCAGGTCTTGCAGGCGTCTCTGGGCGACGGTGATTGCTTTCCATCAGGTGACCCGTCTGCTCGTTTGCCCCCTCTTATATATAAAAAAAAAACATTGTTCCACTTGCTACGATCCTGACATACTTCTTTGGCTTCATCAACATTTATCAATCTCTTCATACATGCTCGTCGGTTTCGGGTACTCCTGACCTGACCTTTTTCCGAAACGTCTCCTATAGTCGGTCTCGAAACGTCCGTCTAGGCCTTCCCCTCCTAACGCAACCATTCACGCTCCCCAGATAGATCTGTTATTTCACCAACTTGACAAATTCTCGGTGACAAATAACAATGCAGTAGAACTGTCTTGTCGACTTTGTATGTCGTATAATATGTTTTGAATCGGGTTTGAGAGCAGTTCAACTTCTTCTATTCCGCGGCGAGCAGTCATTAGAACTAAATGAATTGTATGTTATTTTAATTTTCCGCTGCATTGTGCAACATATCTCTAGTTCAATCGTCACATAGTATGTTTACAGGTTTAACGTACTAAACAAATAAAATCTCATAAGTCACACTTGTCAGTGATAACAAGATAAGAACTCTTTACTAATATGCGGAATAATAATATAGTAGAGTTCAATCAAAACGAGTCGTGTGTTATAGAGAGTTGGTACAAAGGTGGGTAGGAACAGGGGGGTTACCATGGCGTCATAATGCTATTCAATTCCGATTTAGTTCAGGTTCGCTCGCTGTCAGAGCCATACTAAAAATGACAGTGTGGGGAGTGTCACAATAAAGAGATCTCTCTCCAGGCAGATGCTATGCCTGGGGACCGAAGTCCGAAGGAAGAGAGCTGAGTTGTATTTATGCAGCCGCATTGAGAAACTTCGTTAGCGGCATGCAGAACGATGTGACAGCTGTCATTAGAACTGGCGCTAGCTACTCGTGTGTCGTAGTAGTTATGTAGAGGCCAACTAGGTGGCGCTAGGGTCGCTACAACAGCTAAAAGCTGAAGGCCCCAGGAGCCCTACCCTGACGTCTTAATGCTATTCAATTCCGATTCCATTTTACGTTTTCGCTGTCATTTTTGACACTTCTAGTGTGGATCTGACAGCGAGCGATCCAACTTTGGTTCGGAATTTAAATGCACTCAGACGTCATGGTAAGACCCCTGATCAACTCAAACTTTAATTTTTTTTTGTAAATGGTGTTTTCTTCTTTCAACATGAAACTACCGTGAGACTTAATCATTATTACACATAAACGGATAACTCACGTATAAAAAGTCGAGTGATGCTCGACATGTTTCGGACTATTCCGTAGTCCTTCTTCCTGGAGCGCTCGCCCCGGCGGCAGCGAAACGAACACTGCGCGCCAGCGCTCTGTTCGCGCGGCTGCTCGACGCAACTGACTACGACTGAGACTGACTGACTGAGGACTACGGAATAGTCCGAAACATGTCGAGCATCACTCGACTTTTTATGCGTGAGTTATCCGTTTATGTGTAATAATGGTGTTTTCTTATTTAATATAAATTTGAACTTTCGTGAGCTTAACTTTAAAAACTACAAAATAAACGTGAACGCAGTCACCCTTGAAAAAGATTGAGGCTGTCGGGACGCCCTCGACTTATTCAAGTCTCTGTCAAAAATTACTTTTTTAACACAAGCTTTTTTGGTGACTGTACCTACTTTTTTATTAACCTCGGACTTACCATTGAAGAGTTTCCTCCTGAGAAGACGGTCCTGATCGGGCCACTAGAATACCACCAACAGATTATTTTATGTCATCCGGCTTATAGAAGTATGCAAAATTTCAGCTCAATAGCTTGAATATTGTAAGATTCCACCCGGACAAACATACGTACAAACTGCATCAAAACCGCACACCGACTGCAAGCTGGATGCACGGTCGTAATGCAGCCGTATTGCAGTTTCATCAACTAATACTGATACCAATCAAATTGTACGATTTTTCAGAAACTGCAAAGGATACTTGCTGCCTGAGACCTTCATCCTTCCGATCCTGCACAAAACCAAAAACCCCAATCCAGAGACGCGTAATTTGGACAACAAGGTAAAGCAAAACAAATGGTAACGACCCAGTGACATCTATGTACAGTCTGCAACCAACTGTTCTAAAATATCTAAACATACATACATAAATCACGTCTTTATCCCTTACGGGGTAGACAGAGCCTAAGGTGACAAGACCTAAAGACCACGTTTAGCATAATTGTGGGCGTATGGATCGAAAGGGGAATCAAAACAGTGATGGGTTGCTAGCCACATCGCTTATAAACACGATCTCTAAGATTTTCGCCCAATCCCTCTATGGGCTTTTACCATCTGCGCGGGAAGAGAAGCAACTGGTACATTCTATGTTTTTTCTTTGCTTCCAGACCAGCATGGAAGAAAAAAAAATTGAAATTTTTTAACTTAATATTATTCCGTGATGGCGACTGTACTTTACTTTATTCCTGCTTATAATTGGTTATCCCTTTTCTTTGTCATCTTGTTCAAATTTGATCTCATTTTTACTCCAACCGTCATCTTCATCCTCGCCAAGACCTTCAAGAGTCTTTTGTTTATCCAGGCGTGGGTGTGTAACAGCTGCAAGGATGCAGTCTCCGACGCCATCATACAGCAGCTGCTGCAAGACATAGGACGAGAGCTGAGCATCATGCCCAAGGGAGACCCTGATGCTTGTGAAAGGTACAACTGTCACTCTGTGTGTGGCTTTCATGCAACCAGGAAGGCGAAAGAACAATTGGTTCAGCTGATGGCAAATAATACCCGCTAGCCGATTGTATTCATCATTTAAAGAATTAAATGTCATTTAATTTCACCGAATTTAAAAACGGAAAGGAGTTTCACAAACCGTGATTGAAACTGGCAGAGTGGACAGCAGAAATTCGTCTTGCTCGTGCACCACCTGTTTGCTTAATTGTGTCTCTTTCTCTGAGAGAGAGAGAGAGAGAGGGGGGGATCATTTATTTACACACATTCGATACAGGTAGCTAGTTATTATGTATAAAAGGAATAAATACAATATACTAAATAGTTCGGATATGGTGTAAAATAAGAGCCCTTTTCAGCATAATGACGCGGCGCCGCAACGCTGTTTCTCAGTGGGACCCAAATAAAACTAAAAACTAAACCCAAAAAACATGGCTAATGGCTAGTGGCTAGTAATTTGTGCCATAGTTGTGGGCACTACCAAGCTATGACGTTATATTATTCTTCCCGCAGATTCATAAACCACTGCAGCAGTTACCTTCACCCGCGGCACTACTACCTGACGGACGTGTCGCTCGCGCTCGCTCAGATAATCGGGCAAGAGAGCGAGCTCGGCCTGGCCTCCGTCAGCGACGACCGACTACTACTCAAAATGCAGCTGTGCAAGGCCATCAACGACCTGCTAGAGACTTTGGCTCCTGGTAAGATAATTGATAGAAGAAATCCGTAGAAGAAGTAAAGGAACCAGGGCGTCGCCAAGAAGGCAGGGTGGCTGCTACCCCCCTTTAGAGAATGGAAAAATGTAGCTTTTACGTGTTGTCAATGTTGACATTGAAGTGTCGCCAAACTTCTACTAGCCTCCCCCCCTTTATTATTAACTGACGACGCCTCCCGCAAGGACTGACGATCTGGTAAAGATCGCGGGAAGCCATTGGCTGCGGATAGCACAAATATGATAGTTGTGGAGATAATTATATGATGATAATAAAGCTAATTGGCAGGACAGTGGAAAGTTGGTAGAAGGATAATCATAGCTTCGTAGTATCAGGGAGGAGACTGAAGTAAAGACCGTGGGACTGTTCAGGCTAGCTCTAGACAAGAGAGGATTTTACTAACTGATTGCCAACCTTTAGTAATGAGAGGCATTTGAAGAAGAAGCTAATAGAAGAATTTATTTCATTAGATATTCACCCCCTTATTCATAAACGCTCTATAGCAGGGGTGGCCAACAGGTCGATCGCGATCGACCGGTCGATCGCGACTCTTAGTCCAGTCGATCGTGACAAGGCAAAAAATATAAATGCGTAGACCAGACTGCGCAACGTAATCACCAACTGCTGATTTAAGGTTTCATGAAGTATGTAATTGGTAGATCGCACAGGGTTTCGTTAGTAAACAGGCGATCTTGGGTCTGATCAAGTTGGCCACCCCTGCTCTATAGGCTTCTGCTAACTTAGCGATTGTTTGTCCTTATCTGTGAAATGTAAATGTCAAAGGGACAAACGATTGCTAAGTTAGCAGAAGCCTACAGAGCTTTTATGAATAAGGGGGTTAGTGTGCAAAAAAATTGTAGGCTGTCGCGTCATCGGTACATTAGTTCAAAGTTTTTGGGGTTCCTTAAGGAAGACTTATAAAATCACTTCGTTGTTTGTGTCTGTCCGTCTGTACCTACAGTTCTACTTCTGCTGCTAGCTCTGCTTGATTAGATGATTACATATACTATGTTGTATACAGCGGAGACTCGCTTGCGTGGCTCTTTGCTGTTTGAGCTGCACGCGGCGGTGGCGGAGACCGGCAGGAGGAAGTCCCTCACCGACGGACCTGGCGTCATGCTCGGATACGTCACGGTACGTATACACAGATAGATTCCCTTATTCAAGGTCGTGGTAGCCTAGTGGTTGGTCCTGTGGCCTCAAGCAAGCCCGGGCTCGCACCTCTGAGTTTTTCGGAATTTATGTGCGATACATTTGAAATTTGCCATGAGCTTTTCGGTGAAGGAAAACATCGTGAGGAAACCTTGCACACATCTGCGAAGAAATTCAATGGTGTGTGTTAAGTTCCCAATCCGCACTGGGCGCGCGTGGGAACTATAGCCCAAACCCCCCAATACACGGAGGAGGCCTATGCCATGAGGCACGCCGAATTACGCGACAATTTAATAATAATAATAATAAAAAACAACACAACAAAAATGAAATTGTAGCGAATTTTACTCAGAATAAAAAAGGCTATAATATAATATATAAATATATACAGATACCTATAATACTTGTGTTGACGTCTGCGCACGTCACGGTGCGAACAACTGGCGCATGCGCTCTGATTCCCGCGCCGGCGTCGCCGAAAAATACTAATAATATAATGAACTCGGCATAATCAGTAGAGTTCAAACTTTCCCTCCATGCAATTAAACATTAGGCGGCCAAACGGATTCGGAAATGGTTGGATTTTCGCATCGCCTGTAACATGATTTCTAAGACTTTCGCCCATTCCCTCGATGAGCTTTTACCATCTGCGCGGGAAGAGAAGCAACTGGTAAATTCTATGTTTCTTCTTTACTCCCAGACCAGGATGGAAACAATTTAATTTAATTTAGAAACAGTCTTTATTTTACCTTAGAATGTCCTGGTAATGTAAAATAGCTATGTATGTACAAGCCGATAAAGCTGGTGGAATCTGCTAAGTTTTAATCGAGTGCCTCCTGGCAGGAGTCCCGGCGCATCCTGCTGCAGTCGGTGTCGCTGCTGCGGCACGAGCCCCCGGAGCTGCCCGAGGGCCGCGTGGCCCAGCAGGCGCGCTCCAACATCGTGCACATGGACGAGCTCATCAAGAACCTGGCTGCCACCCTGCCGGCGCCGCTCTGACCTGACTAACTCGCAGTGGTCGGTCGTAGTTGGGGTTGCCAACATTTTTTCAGCGAAATACAGTATTTTTCAAAATAAGCTATAAAAAAACACACACTTCTAAAAAATATAGTATTTTATGGAATAATTTCAAAATAGATAAAGATACTAATATATCTTACTTATTCGTTTTATGAAAACTATATTTGTTTTTCAGATTTCGTTTGGTGTTAAAAATATAGTATTTTTGCGTACTGTATATTTCTTCGACAGTATATAGCTAGTACACACACCTGAAATATAGTACAATACTATAATATTATAGTACGGTTGGCAACCCTAGTTGTAGTGGGGGTAGAGCGGGAGGGTGCGCTACAATTTGTCAGTCTAAGCTCTTTCTTGTCGGAACACAGTAATTAATAAGTTAGTGGAACAGTTTGCGCTTATGTTCTACCTATATTAGGCGTTTGATGCGCTGCCTACCCTGCTACCCTCCACAGCACGCCCTAGCCTACCATACAAACGAAATATTGTATACATAATAAAAGAGAATACCGAATAAATCTGTACAATGAATTATAAAAACACTCCAGAAACGTTGATGTCGTTTCAATAGTTTGCGTAATTTAGTCCTGTTTATCTTCCGAGACTGCTGAATAGATTTTCATGTGGGTTTCTCATGTAGATGAAGCTCTTCATGGAGCAACATATAACCTTTTTTTACGAAAATCGGATGTAGGGATGAGAAGATATTGTCATTAACCTTCTCGGCGTCAACGATTCATATCGCATCGCAGGTTGAACGTTATCGCTCTATATATACGTTCCTTCAATGTAAAAGCAACCTTCGTTCAATTGGCATTGTTCATTTTTTTTAAGCTGTGCTTTTAACACCTTTATTTGATAAAATGGACTATTTCAAGCAACTAATTTGAATATTATGCTTTTACGTAGCTTTGTTAATTAATAATAAATATTTTTTCGCTGTTTGATAATTCGTGAATTTAGACAGAATCCCAATCGCCTTCGTTCGGCTGGTTATAAAAAAACGGCTTTGTCTATGGTTTTGTAGATTTGACAGTTGCCGTAGCCAAACTTTTTTTTTTCATTTTTGTGGCAAACATTCGATGCTGGATTCTGTCTAAAACGGTCGTTCGGTCAAACAAAGGTTCAAAGTACTTTTACAAAAATATCTGCAATCATAAATTATTTTTGAAATCGGACAAGATAAATCGGGTAATTGATGGTTTTCCTCGAAATGGTTTTCGAATTGGAGCATACTAAAAAAAATGAACAATGCCAATTGGGTTTAGGTTCGACTTAAGGTATCGCAGTAAAGAAGTCTGGCGTATGAGTGACGTCTGTTGTATTTGACGTGGTGGCAAAAAGGTTAAACCATCACACACACAATAAATTGCTTGACGTTAGGTACTACGGTAGTTCAAAGACTAAACAAACAGTTTGGTATAGATTTCTTAGACATTTCTTAATGCCCTGTTTAGTTGGAGCTTCTCTAGTCAGCAATGTACACTACACAAACTGTCGAGTGTAACTTACGCAATTTTTAAAAATAAATGTGGATTTTTAAGTTTATTTTTTTATTTCTTACGTAGAGAAAAGCAGCGTCGGTCGCTAAAGCGGCCTTCCACCAAGTGAGATAGAGGTCAATCACTGGTCAGTTCGTAACAATAAAAAAAAAAAAAAAAAAAAAAAAAAGCGAGGGGACGTTATTATCTACGTTCTTTTTATTGCGTAAAATAAATCCTGGCAATATATGACCCGATTGAGATGTTTTCCGTAAAAATTAATAAGAAAACTAAAATTTCGGTTATAATCTGTCATCTATTATATATAAAAACAGCGCCTGCTCTCGTTCCTGGTGAGCAGTAGATGTTCCACGGGAGTTTGTAATTGTGTCGTACAGACACATTCAAACAGACGACGCTTGGCGATAAAAAATCGCATAACAAGGTCACGTGACAGCTAGTAACAGATAGAAAAATTCGAAGGCTTACCCACCTGCTATGCGTGGTGTAGGAGTTAGCACCCGTCACGGAATGACGAGGATCCGGGTGCGATTCCCGGCCATAGCTTTACTTTTCGGATTTTTCTGTGTTCTAATTTTCACTGTGTATAGGTATCTACTTGCCCCGTTTTACGGTACCTACTAGCACCACGGTAATATTAGCCGCCTGTTTCATCTCATACAATGTTGCAGTATTAGAACCAGACCGCCCCAATTCCTGAGCCTGTCGAAGGTGACAGTCGATCGAGACACTTCGGATACTTGGAAGCAGCCCGCCAGTTTTTTCCCACTGCCAGGGACGCGACCCGCTTTCTCGACACCTGCGAGTAATTAATACTCAAGTTAATTAAATACCGGAGAACTTGTGACACTGTCGCGGTTACCGTGGAAAGTAAACTTATTTGAAATCCAAATGGATAACATGACATGAAATTTTTAAAAAGTCCACGCACTGATAGAATAATCATTAGGTACTACATATCTAGTGTAAAACAAAGTTGTTTTCCGCTGTCTGTCTGTCTATGTATGCTTAGATCTTTAAAACTACGCAACGGGTTTTGATGCGGATTTATTTAAGACATTCTTTCATGCTGGTCTGGGAGTAAAGAAAAAACATAGAATTTACCAGTGGCTTCTCTTCCCACGCAGATGGTAAAAGCATATCGAGGGAACGGGCGAAAGTCTCAGGAATCATGTTATAGGCGATGCGGCTAGAAACCCATCACTATAATATTTTGATTTCCCTTTCCAGCTATACGCCCTTAATCATGCTAAACGTGGCCTTTGTTATCTTAGGCTCTGTCTACCCCGTAAGGGATGAAGACGTGATACATGTATGTATGTATGTATTTTTTAATACATAGAGTGATTCAACAGGAAGGTTTACATGTATAATTCTACGCAAACAAAGTCGCGGGCTGAAGCTAGTACGTAAAAAAAACACCCGCCCCAGGCAGATACACACACATACACAGACAATAAGGCCGGTGACATATATGTGTATTTGACATGGTGGTTGTATAGATATTTATGCTTCCAACTGTACCTATACGTTACTTTTTTCTACAAACGTAGGTTTTTTTATTATTTTGAATATCATTGTGAAGTCACCCTCGAAGTCACCGGATTTGTAAATAAGTATTGTATCAGTGCCCCGCACTTCGTCTAATTATGCAACATCTGCCTCGTCTAACCGAGCCCTAAGTAAATGTATCAACAAGCAAAGTCAACAGCTAGTTAAGGCGCTGACGCCACTATTTACTCGATTGCGGCGGTGGCTAAAAGAAGGGTTATGTTTTTGACGTGCCGACGACTTGACGATTTCAACAATACTGTTGTGACAAGAGCGTCATATAGGTTGTTTATTCAGAAAATCGAAATGTATATTAAAAAAAGCGAAGTTACGAAGTGTTTGAAAAATAGACAATTGTATGGAAATGAACAAACAAATATTTACCATGCTGCTCCGCTACTCACGTGCAAGATAACCAAGCCTGTGTCAAATATATATGTTTTTTATGCAACTCTCCCTCCACTAATGCCACATAAAACACAAATCCCACAAACTTAATTATCCTTTACACCACACAAACACTGAAGCGTTTCGATCCCTGTACGGGATTATTATCAAAGTTTCATGAGCACAACTGTTACACATGCAAACCCTGGTTTATATATTTCACACAGGCTGCGTTATCTTGCACGTAAGTAGCGGAGTAGCAAGGTAAATATTTTTTTGTTCATTGAAATGGACTTCCGCAATGTAGCGCCTGATTCAATAAAATAAATTGTATGGAAATTGTGGTTCAAATTATATTTCTATGGTGAGTACAGTGATTAAGTCAAATCTATGAAAACTATCAAATGAATCAAGAATTTTTATTTCTTGATTTTTATGTTTACTTTTACGGTTTTACCGTTAGTAATTAAATTTCTAAATGTCACTGGAAATTAGAACACAAAGAAAAATCCGAAAAGTAAAGCTATGGCTGGGAATCGAACCCGGGTCCTCGTCATTCCGTGACGCGTGCTATATACCCCTACACCACCCATAGCAGTTTTTTTTATACTGTGGTCGTGCCCGGCCCAGCCACCCAAGCTGGACCTTCTCTCCGAGAGGGGGGATCTGGAACACGTGATCCCCCCCTATCACTGTGGGCCCTTAAGGCTGCTAGGGGATCCTAAGGCCCCTAACAACAGGCACCACGAGGGGGGAAGCGCGGCGTGATATGGTCGCCGCCTTCTCCCCGGGCGGAGTAGACCCCTGACATAATGAAAATCTTCCATTTCTCAGATCATTCCAACCGAGCCTTAACTGCGCCGGCGACGCGCAACATGGCCGCGCGACGTCATATCAGTTATCTCCTATATTCCAGCCGGCGAAAACTTTATTAGACAGCAGTGTTTTTTTTAAATTAATCGGTTTTCGCAGGCTGTAGCGCTAACAGCCGCTGGCTGGGAGAAACAAAAGAGTTATGCGTCGCATCGGCTCTGGGACAATACATAGGTGTTTTTACATCGTACTGCTTTTGCCTTTGGAAGTGTGAGTGTGATGGGGTAGGCTAAGTGTGTGACAACGCTTCTAGTTTGCATGAACTTGGACTTTCGGGATTTACTGAAAAGTAAGTATTTTTATTTTTTATTATTCTTCCGTACCGGTCTGGGAGCAAAGTTCTTCCGTACCGGTCTGAGAGCAAAGAAAAAACATAGAATATACCAGTTGCGTCTCTACCCGCGCAGATGGTAAAAGCCCATCGAGGGAAAGGGCGAAAATCATAGCAATCATGTTATAGGCGATGAGGCTAGCAACCCATCACTATTTTGATTTCATTTTTCACCTGTACGCCCACAATCTTGCTAAATGTGGTCTGTAGGTATCTCTGTTACCTTAGGCTCTGTCTACCCCGTAAGGGATAAAGACGTGATTTGTGTATGTATGTATGTATGTATTTATATTCTAGTGGCGTGTCGTCCTACCAAATCGAATCCCGCCGGGTTCCTCTTCCAAACTACTCTCTCTTCACTCGCCGCTTTAAGATGGGATGGGTGATTTTTTGCTTTGGGTAACAAAACGGTATTTTTTAGCGTGCGACTTGGAAAAAAATTGTACGAAATGGGGGTAGAGTACCTAATTTTTCTTAGAAGAAATTGTTGAATTGCGGACATGCGGTGTGTCTTTAAATTCAATCGAAATTATTCAACAGGTGGTTGGTTGGGTTGGGTTAGTTTGTGTGTATGTTAGTATGTATGTTTCTATAACTTTATTGTACATAAAACACATGAAAAAGAAAAATATGGGACAACAAATGCACAAAGGCGAACTTATCCATAAGTTTAATGATTATACGTGACAATATTCAGGATCTTTTAATTGAAGTGGACAAATTGTTTCTGTACAGTGGTCTAAGGTACGACCTAACATACAAACATACATAAATCACGTCTTATAGGGTAGACAGAGCCTAAGGTAACAAAACCTTAAGGCCACGTTTAGCATGATTAAGGGCGTATAGGTAGAAAGGGAAATCAAAATAATGATAGGTTGGTAGCTGCATCGCCTATAACATGATTCCTAAGACTTCTGTTATAGTAAACTTGAAATAATTACTTTAAAAAGTATACGTACATGGTATGAATCGATTGTTCCGTTGAATTTTAGCGCAGTCTCATTAGAACCTGAGATGACGCTCAGAAAGCTAAACAGAGTCTAATGACGCACTATGATACAATGAGGCTAGATTTATCAAAAAATACATTGAACACATGCTGGTATGGGAGCAAAGAAAAAACATAGAATGTACCAGTTGCTTCTCTTCCCGCGTAAATGGTAAAAACCCATCGAGGGTTTGGGCGAACATCTTAGGGATCATGTTATATAGGCGATGTGGCTAGCAACCCATCACTGTTTTGATTCCCCTTTCCATCTATACGCCCACAGTCATGCTAAACGCGGTATTTGTCTTACCTTAGGCTCTGTCTACCCCGTAAGGGATAAAGACGTGATGTATGTATGCGTGTGTACATTGAACACAAAATAGTTATATGTTCATGCCCCATTGGGAATCGAGTGGACACGAGAAACAGTCGAGGGCATTAATATCAGTACAGTACCAGCTATCATGTCAAATATAATGTATTTTATTGAATTAGGCGTTACTTTGCGAAGGTCCATTGCAATTAACAAAAAATATTTACCTTGCTTCTCCGCTTCGTGCAAGATAACCAAGCCTGTGCTAAATATTATGTTTCACGCAATCCCTCCTTCCACTACTGCCACATAAAACACATATAAAACCAACAAACTTAATTATACCTCACACCACACAAACACTGACGCGTTTCGATCCCTCTGCGGGATCATTATCAAAGCACACCAACTTCGTACTGATTTGAAAACATATAAATAAACATAATGTACCCATATTCATATATTTTCCCAAACTAGGCACTACTAAACTAGGTAGTAAATGACTTAGAATTAAAAGACAAAACAAATCAATGAGATGAAATACAATGAATTATTGCTGATGTTAAGTTGCACGTACCTACTTATGCAAAACTTTTGCAGTAAATATTTAATGTACAACAATTGTTGTCGCATTCGACTTTAAACCTTCGCTTGGCCCAGTTACAACTCAAAGGAGCAGCAAACATTGTATCTAGTATCGTACCTCTACTTAGCGCCAGAGTTCGTAAACCTTTTCCAAACTTACATAGAAATGTCTTACGTCTGCAGCAGCCCGATAAGTTGTCTAACCACCCCGACTGACCCTGATCAAACACCGAACAACGAGCAACCAATATTCGCTCTACCCGTTACTTCAAATACGTCCCTGTCACACCTTCGTCGCCCACCGTACCTCTACATTTGGAACACGATGTGTCAAACACTATCTCGAATAAATAAGTAACTGGCCAATCAGAAAGCGTAGTTTTTTCGCAAATTGCTATACCAATATTTGGCGTACAGAAGCCTTAAGGTTATACGACGCAAATTACCGGAACAAGGCAAACGCGTCTGAAAGTTATATATCACATGTCATGGCTGGACTTAGTCAGTTGGCACGTTGAAGTTCAAAGTTTCGTTTGTTTCTTGTGGTGTGGTAGAGAACAATAAATGGCTTTTATTATCAAGACGAAGCAGCGCCATTTCCCTAAATACTTGGAAGACAGCAACGACTGATGTCAGGGCTGGAGTCCCCACCGTGGACTAATATTATAATCGTTAACAGGTTTGTTACCTCTGCATCACTATCAGTACATAGTATAAAACAAAATCACTTTCCGCTTGTCCCTATGTATGCTTAGATCTTTAAAACTATGCAACGGCTTTTTTTAATAGATATAAGTAGTGATTCAAGAGGAAGGTTATATGTATAATTCTACGCAGACGAAGTCGCAGGCAGAAGCTAGTATACGTATACTATAAAACCAAGTCTTCCACCCAGGGCCGTCTTAAACTAGGCTGGGGCCCTTTGGCACAAAAGAATTTGGGGCCCTTTTGGAAAGTAAAAAAGAAGAAAAAAGTGTAATGTGCAAGACAAAAATGTTTTGAGAATAAATGTGTGAGAGAAATTGTCGGTCCTTCGAGGCCCCCTGAGAATGGGGGCCCTGGACACAGGCCCCATGTGCCCTTATGGTGAAGACGGTATTGCTTCCACCGCATCTGTCTGTCTGTCTTGTTAGCGCTTTCTGTTATCAAAGTCAGTTCAGTAATTAATCGGTTTTCTGTTTCGAAGTCTGACGAAATTTATAAATTTGCCCTCGATATTGCTAGAAAGCAAGATTGTTTCGGGTTTCACACAAACAAAACTGTGAAAAACATTCGCTGTTGTATTTAAATGTAGGTACACGCAATTACAATTCTTTATACAAACCACGCGAATCATATATGTACTTGGCAAATTGTGGTTGATAAGAGAGCGTACTACGCAGCTTGGCGCCTACAATTTTACGACTTCCCCATTGTTTAGAAGAATGTGAAAATATGTAATATTGTATACCAAGTATCAATTATAATACGTAGATAAGGTTGTTTTTTCTGGAGCCCACCTCAAACCACTTGCCGAACCCTCTAGTTCAGTATAAGGTTGCTCAAAACGTCCGAAACAGACGCATCTAATAATTTTTTCCTATGACAAATAGTGCCATTCACATTCGGCCATCTTCGGTGACAACTTTGGAGTCTAATTAAGACACAAAGTATAGAGACGGAACTAACTATTAATAAACACCAGAGTCTTGCAAATAATTTATTCCAGATAAACACCGATATATTAATAATGATTATTTTAAGACTACGAGACACACACACGCTAGGGAGGTTCAAGGAACAATGCCCAAAATGTTTACGTTAAACCCCATAGGGACGTGACCAATGCGGTCCAAAGCTAGTGATGTCACTTAATCGATGAATTGATGAATTCCGCCTAACACTATGAACAAACAAACTAATGCCACAGTATATATATAAGCTAAAGCAGTAAGGAATCTACGAACAAATCGGTTGAAACGAAACGCGCACACAGGCGCGCGCTTTACACGGCCCCTGGGCGGACCTCGTAGTGCCGTCAGTCGCGAGTGCCGCGTTGAGTCGAGCGGTTGTCTGTTACGTGCGCTCAGACAGTCCGCGATCTTTTTCGTGTTAAACATGCCAAGAGCGTATTGCGCAGTCAGTGTACGGCTGCTTGAACTCGACTTTTTCACAACCGGAGCTTTCGTTTTTTAAACTCCCTGCTGATGTTGAAAAATAAGAATATATTATTATTAAATAAAATGCTTTTTCTGTTAAATAAAACGTTAGGCTGTTTAAATGATAAAGTAGTTGCCGTACATTATGGAGCGCGTTTTTGGTGAAAATTCTACTACGGACTTTCGTCGGTATCATCTTGCATCTATAATATACCTAGTACTATTTTATATTACAGGATTACATTTGAAGGATGTCTTGTCAAATACCGATACGTACTTTACCTATACCATAACTTTTTCATTATTTGACAGATTGCTTTCAAAATCGATATCTGGGTATCCGGTTGGTCTCCGACATCTAATCCGTGGACGGAATGAGAAAAAGTAGCCGCCATCTTGAACTTTTTAGTTATTCGACCGATTGTTTTCAAAATCGATATCTGGGTATCCGGTTGGTCTCCGACATCGAATCCGTGGACGGAATGAGAAAAAGTAGCCGCCATTTTGAACTTTTTAATTATTCGACCGATTGTTTTCAAAATCGATATCTGGGTATCCGGTTGATCTCCGACATCGAATCCGTTAACGAAATGAAAAAAAGTAGCCGCCATTTTTAACTTTTTAATTAACTATTGGATCTTTTCGATGTTGTTGTCAGAGACAACATATAAATTGCAAAGTAGCTTTATTAATTTACAAAGAATTAGAAAAAAAAACAGTTTTATAGTGCCGTGTCCATCATAGAAACCAAATAAACGTTTGTCTTTTTTTTAGACAAATTAAGGGTGCCAACCCTAATACTCTTAATTAAGTGTAGCTAGTTACTTTAAAACAGGCGTTACTAGTTGTTATTATAGCGCTAACTAAACAAAAATCTTTACAATTTTATATAAATTAAATCGACAACCCTAACGCTCTAACGGAGCGTAGGTATTTATTTCAAAAAGTATGCCTAGCTTCCATACTGGTCTATTTATTTACTGTGCTAATGCCTTGCTACTCCGCTGCTGCAACGCAGAACGGCACGCTGTGTTAGCGGGCTAGCAAGGTAAATAATATTTCCACAAAGTAACGCCTGATATAACAAAACATAACTATCTGAGTCTTCTTTAGATGCCTCAGAATGACGTATTTGTACTTAGTCAAACAAATTGTGCTAATAAGTAAACCGCTTTATCCTTGTTAGGTTGCTATACCAATAGTAACACAGCAAATATGTAGCGAATTAGACAGGAATGACTTTACAAAATTTATTGAGGAGCGGTTTCAACAAGTTTTATTTTGTCAAAAGAAATAAGGTGAGAAAAAACAGATACTTAAAATGTAAATAGAAAACTAAAACTACTGTTACATTAAAATCAAATAAACTTTAAAATTAATTACAAAAGAGAGGTGGGCCTCTTGGCAGGGTGGCCATCACGCGGGTAGCATTCCCGCGCTGAACTGCGATTGCGATTCTTTGCGCGAGGGTCGCCTGTTGCCTTTCTCAATCTTTTGCAATCAATCTAGAGCCTAAATTACTTGTCTGATTTGAGCTTGAAAGGTATTGCTAGTATCTTCTTAGCCGTGAGAGTGACACGTTCATCTAAATTATAAAAGAAGTAATAGATATTGACGCAGTCAGGTTTTTTTTAAATTAATTATTTAATGCGCACTAGATTGTTCCCACTACTGTCCTGACATGTCTTTTGCTTCATCCACATTTATCAAACTCTTCATCGTCGGTTTAAGGCAGCGGTCGGCAACAGGCGTACCGCGAAACGTCGAACCTCGGACCGCCAAATATTGTTATGTATTGTATACCAAATATCAATTATAATACGTAGATAAGGTTGTTTTTTCTGGAGTCCACCTCAAACTAGTTGCCGACTCCTCTGGTTCAGGATAAGGTAATGACCTTTGCTCGTCGTCCGAAACAGACGAATCTAATAATTCTTTCCTATGGCAAATTACCACCCGCACTGTTACCACACACATAATATTTACTTGCTACTTTCTGCTTAATGCTAAAGACGATTTGATGATCTAGTTCTCGTATAGTCAACAAATACTTCCTGCCTCAAGGCGCTTCAGACGCGGTGTTTTGCAACGGAAAACTAGAGTTATCTAATGTCTATATATATGTTTACTGAACTACTTAATTGAATAATTAACGTACTTTCTTCTACATGACACGTTGATTCAATGTAAAGCTTCAGGCCCATTTAGACACATGAAAGATCGGCCGTTAGTTTGGGATGCAACGTGTGTTGATACTCTTGCTCCAACCCATCTTTCAAGGATCCAAAATGTTGCTGGCTCTGCTGCGGCCTCAGCGGAGAACTTCAAACGCCGAAAGTATAGCTCGCTTGGAGGCAGCTATATATTTGTGGCGTTTGGAGTCGAAACTCTGGGTCCATGGGGGCCAAGCGCGCGCCGTGTGTACAAAGATATCTCGGCGCGCCTTATAGAGGCCTCCCGTGACCAGAGGGCTGTCCAATATTTCGCTCAGCGAATAAGCATTGCCATACAACGTGGCAATGCTGCCAGCCTTCTGGGCACCCTCCCCTTTGGCGGCGATCTGGGAGATTTTTTTTATCTTTAATTTAATAATAGTTTTAGCTAGGTTTAAGTTATTTTTAAGTTTCGACTGTTCTTTATTGTTTTCTTTTTCTTTTTGAAAGAATTGTATGCCTTCTTCTTCTTCTTTTAATATGGCCCCATCAATCGATGCGCCGATTTCGCCAATGTCAAACTAATAAATACAGTATTCAAAAATCTTGTGACAAAAAAGTCGGCAATTTTGTGCGGTAGAACACGGTCAAAAGACCCCTCCCCCCCTGTCGGGCTCTTAGCCAACGGATAACGATATCCCTCAGAATCTGCCAGGAAATCATTAACCGATGCCCAGGGTCCACCGGATAAAGCACTGCTTTTCCTCTCGAACGGATCCAAAAACGAACCGCAGCTCGTGACCACACGCGGAGGTAACCCGACTCGCACCCCGAATTGTATGCCATTATAGTTGCATTGCGTATGACAGATCGGTTGAATTCGGTTTACACCGGCAACCCGCAATGTAGGTAATGAAATTTGCATGCAATTCTTGCATGTGTCTAAATGGGCCTGCTTAGTAACTGGACGGCTAGCACGAGAGCGCGCTAGAGCTGTGTCGCGCGCGAGATAGACAACCAGTATTTTACCTGCTATGGATGGTGTCAGGGGCGTGCAGTGGATTTTGACAGAGGGTAGGCATATTGCCAACAAAATCCGTATTGGTACGAAGCGTGTCCGGCACATTTACGTATGCTTACAAGCACTGCTTATATGCCTGTAAGGGATGAATGCGTCTGGATGGTGTAGGGGTATAAAAGCGAGTGTACCATTTCTTGCAGGGCCGGCAACGCGCTAGCAGTCCCTTTGGTGCTGTAGTTGTCCATTGGCGGCGGTGATAACTTACCATCAGGTGCACCGCATGCCCGTTTGTCGGTTTTAATATAAAAAAAAAATAGCCCGCGTCACGGAATGACGAGGATCCGGGTTCGATTCCCGGCCGTAGCTTTATTTTTCGGATTTTTCTGTGTCCTAATTTTTAGTGACAATTAGAAATTTAACCAGTATTTTTGTCACTAGGTCGTGTTGCGCGATGTTCGCCGCGAGCATGCTGTGGCTGTTACTGTGTTACGCGCAGTGCGCGCGCGCCACGCTCGTCAACGACTACGAGCAGATCGCGAACACCATCCTCACACAGGTAACAACGTTACATTTATAGATTTATTTGCAGTTTTCAACATAAAACTACGGTGACTCAATCATGATTACACAAACGGAAAACTACTACACGTAAAAAAATCGATGCTCGACATGTTTTGCACTAGTTCGTAGTCCTTCCTCTTGGAGCGCTCGTCCGGGCAGCGAAATGAACATAACGAACGAACGAAGAGGAAGAACTACGAAGAATCACATATTTCAAGCGGGATAGCGATAAGCGAATCCTGCGTAGACGTAGTCGCGGGAATAAACTAAAAATATATCTTAAGAAATTATTTTACGTTTCCTTTTTACCTATCTCTATAATTTCTTTTCCCATCAGGATGAAGACCGCAGCGTGGATCTGCCGGTGGAGCTGGGAGTGGACCACGGCTCAGGCTGCATCTGCCGCGCCAGCAAGAACCGGCTCGTCATCGTCTGCTTTGGCAACTACGAGTGCAAACGGTTCCCTAGGGTGAGTTCATTGACCCTCAATTCCTCGTTCTACAGATCTATAGCGACTCTAGCGCCACCTCGTCATTGACTACATTAACTGCTACGCACAGCTAGCGCCGGTGTCACACGTGTTTTACATCGCGCCAATGAAGTTTCTTAATATTTTATTGAATCAGGCGTTACTTTGTAGTAATATTTTTTGTTCTTAACGCGAATGCATGAGAACAAGGAAAAACTTCCGACTCTTTACCTTTGGACTTCGGTCCTCAGGCATTACATCTGCCTGGAGAGAGATCTCTCTACTGTGACACGTTGCCCACACATCCTTAAACTAATTGCCCAAATTATGAAAGTTGTCATTAGTCTTTCCTACATATTGGCTCAGCCATTGCTGCAGTTATAAGTATTTGTCGCGACAGTAAGCTTTGCGCTATCGTTTGCTTTGGAAAGTACAGCAAGTGGTTGCCCAGGTGGTGCAATTTAGAATATATTTTAATATACTAAGTACTGAAAATACATAATATATAATACATGAAACACACATTTATAATAAATGGAGATATAAATAGACACATACACACATACCTAAAAAAGCCAGCTACAAGATTCATGCACAAGATGACAGATAGCGTATTAACGTTTTAACGTAATTTGTACTTATTAGTTCGTATTCTCACATCCTCATCCTTCTCTACGGCATTCTTTTTAATCCTGCAACTCCTCATTACCTCAAAAAGCGATTTAGTTACGTTACCTCTGTAAGATGTTCTCAAAATGTTCTCCTTACTGTACCTCTTTCTAATTCCAAATGCTATGTCTATTCTTATACTGTTCAGGCTTTGCGGTTGTGGAATTCCTTGCCTATAATCGTAAGGCGCGCTAAATCGTTACCCATATTTAAATCTATGTTGAAGGAGCACTATCTGTCATCTTGTGCATGAATCTTGTATCTGGCTTTTTCAGGTATGTGCCTATTTATATCTCCATTTATTATAAATTTGTGTTTCATGTATTAAATTATGTATTTTTACTACTTAGTATATTAATATGTATTCTAAATTGCACCACCTGCTCAGATCTGTTGTTCCCCAGTCCATTATGGTTGCCTGGTAGAGATCGCTCTGTATTATATTATTACCTTGTAATATTCTGTGTGTGTGTGTGTGTATGTCTCCTTCCACGCTGGTCTGGGAGCAAAGAAAAAACATAGAATGTACCAGTTGCTTCTCTTCCCGCGCAGATGGTAAAATCCCATCGAGGGAATGGGCCAAAATCTTAGGAATCATGTTATAGGCGATGTGGCTAGCAACCCATCACTATTTTGATTCCCCTTTCCATCCATACGCCCACAATCATGCAAAACGTGGTCTTTGGGTCTTCTTACCTTGGGCTCTGTCTACCACGTAAGGGATAAAGACGTGATTTATGTATGTATGTATGTATTCTGTATACCTTTTTCTGTTTCGGTTGTTATATGTGGTGTTCAATAAAGAGTAGGTATTGTCAACATGAAACTACCGTGAGACTTAATCATTATTACACATAAACGGATAACTCACGTATAAAAAGTCGAGTGATGCTCGACATGTTTCGGACTATTTCGTAGTCCTTCTTCCTGGAGCGCTCGCCCCGGCGGCAGCGAAACGAACACTGCGCGCCGCCGGGGCGAGCGCTCCAGGAAGAAGGACTACGAAATAGTCCGAAACATGTCGAGCATCACTCGACTTTTTATACGTGAGTTATCCGTTTATGTGTAATAATGAGTAGGTATTGTATTGATATTTCACTAGAGGCAAATTAAAAAGAAGCTAAATGTACGTGTGACGCGACGTGTTTTGTTGTTGGAAGAAAGTTGTTTTAAAATACCGTATGACAACAGCATTTAGTAGAGAGTTACGCCAAAACAAGTTTCGTTATGCAGACTCATCTTATGTCCGCTCAGCCAAGTTTTGACAAAACTGATTGTGCAACATAGAACCGGTGTTACACATTTTTTGTAATTAAACTAATTATAACAATGTTATTGCCCGAGGTAGATAAGATAAGAATAAAGTTAGCTCTAGTGACGTAGCATTACATCCGACAGTAAAACCAGGGCTGCAAATGAGAGAATCGTAAACAGCTTTACAATACGCGGCTGTGGAGCTAAGGAGTTATTTGTGATCTAACAAAAGACGCAATGTAATGATACTAGCGTGGTTTACCTTGCATGTGTGAACTAGACTTAGCGGGCCCATCGCTGCGCAGTATCTGATGGCAGATAACAAAGATTTGTTTGCCTAACACATGTTTTCAAACTAACCTTTGGAAATAAATTCGCACTTCACACAAAGAATGTTAATTACTTCACTAAAATCTTGTTTCTTTTGTGATACTTAAAATTCTTTTACTTACTTGGTAGACAGAGCCTCAGGTGCCAAGACCTAAAGGCCACGTTTACCAAGATTGTGGGTGTATAGGTGGAAAGGGGAATCAATATAGCGATGGATTGCTAGCAGCATCGCCTATAACAGGGGTGGCCAACTTGATTAGACCCAAGATCTCCTGTTCACTAACGAAACCCTATGCGATCTTCCAATTACATACTTCATGAAACCTTAAATCAGCAGTTGGTGATTACGTTGCGCTGTCTGGTCTCTAACATGATTCCTAAGAATTTCACCCATTCCCTCGATGGGCTTTTACCATAAGAAACAACTGGCGCATTCTATGTTTTTTCTTTGCTCCCAGACTAGCATGAAAGTTATGTATTTCTATTCTATTATTATGTGTATTCTAGAGCTCCAAGAAGAAACACGAAAGCTGTGACGCTGATTTGCGTATCTGCTGATTAATCTAATCCGGCGAGAATAATCTGGCGTCAATAATCTGGCGTCTTACATTTTGTTGATCATTAGTACGTCATTCATTATAATCTAACTAAAGGGAAATACACTTGACGTCACACTAAATACCTATGAATTAGTGTGATAATTTCACAACTATCCTAAAAGATTTTTGTAATAACATTAAATTAAAAATTCAAACCGTAAATGATTTTTTTTTTGTCAAAAATACCTCTCATCATTTTGGAAAAGATATATTCTTCAAACTGCTGCAAAAATAGCTAAAGAACTACCGCGAGGAAACTGGCTTTCGAATGAAAAAACAACCGCATCAAAATCGGTCCATCGGCTAGAGAGCTATGATGCCACAGACAGACAGGCAGACAGACAGACACACACACAGAAAGAGAGACATCGACGTCAAACTTATAACAACCATCTTTTTGCGTCAGGGTTTAAAAAAAACTGGACAAGTACTAAGTAATGTATTTTTAATTACAGATTAAATTCAAAAGCGAGGCTCTACGAGTGAGAACCACGATAATTAGCGAGATCCTCAAAGGAGACTTGGAGACCCTGCATCATCTGAGGGTCTTGGAGATTGAAGCCAACCACCAGCTCAAATATGTGGAGCCGGGGCTCTTCCAAAACATGAGCAATCTACAGCAGCTCTCCATATCGTACAACACTGCCCTGCTCACTCTCGCTGAAGACACCTTCAAAGGCTTGACAAACCTCCGTAATCTCACCTTAGTCAACAATGGATTTCTCAACATAATCCAACTGACACCCGCCTTCAAACCCAGTATCTTGCCTTCTTTAAAGGGCCTGGACCTATCGGAAAATTGTTTTGAACAAATACCAGAAGAAACCTTCGTCCCAATGGCAGGGACCACGCTGAATCGCTTGGAAATACATCTCTGCAGCCTCGACTACATTCATCCGGATAGTTTTTTACCATTAAAGAACCTAAAAGAACTGCATATTGGAGAAAACGATCTGAATTCAAGTCTGATCGGAAACTTTCTGCTAAAAATGATTCACCATCAAATCAACTTGACGTATCTCGATGTATCTGGTATGGGTTTTCGGAAACAACCGCCACGAAAGTTGATCAACATCATTGCCCAGACAACTGTCAAGAGGCTCATTCTTGCACAGAATCAGTTTGAGACGATCGGTGACGATGCGTTTCCTCGCATGGTCAACATCGAAGAGCTGGATCTCAGGAAAGTCTACGTGATAAACATAGGACCCAATGCTTTTGATCCCTCAAAGTTCCCAAATCTAAAAGTCTTACTGCTAGGAGGAAACAACCTACCAGGAGTGCATCAGACACACTTGTCCAATCAGCTGTTATTACTGGACTTGTCTAATAACAAAGGTAGCGCTTCTAATCCTATGTATTACGAAATTGATAGGGATACTTTCAGTCAAAGCAAAGAATTAAGAGTTTTAAACCTTTCATACAATAGAATAAAGACTCTATTCGATTACACGTTTCGCGGATTAGAGAACTTGAGGATTTTAAACTTGGAGAACGGGACAGTATTTCACATAGGAGATGGTACTTTCAAACCACTCAAGCAACTAGAAATGCTTAATTTAGGAAATAATCCTCTCGTCGCTAATGAGAACTTGACGAGCGCGCAATTCAACGGTCTAAATGAACTGAAGATACTGATTTTGAAAAACTGCGGAATCAAACATTTCTATGACAATGACAATATTTTCGAAATGATGCCCAACCTTACCCATTTGAATCTGAAAAACAATCAACTGTATTATATCACCGCAGAGACGATCAAGCCGCTAAAACTGCTACAGGTCCTAGACTTAAGCGAGAACCTCCTCATATCCTGGTGGAAGCCGTTATTCCTGGCGTCAGGAGTTGCGCCGCGGAAGCTGTTTTTGACGAACAATAAAATATCACATTTCTCCGTCAGCATGATGCAAGATATCAGCTACCTTCTAGAAGATGCTAGGAATATAAGCGCAGAAGTTGACTTGATGGAAAACATCTTTGTCTGCGACTGCAGCACTATGTATAGGACTTACTTGTGGCTGGACACAAACGGGTCATCCGTTCTGAAAAACTATTTCGCTCAGTCGAGATTCCAATGCAGTAGCCCTGATGTTTGGGAAGATCGAAGAGTGTCAGAATACCTGTCGTCGGTTAAAAAGCTACATTGTCTAGTCTACGAAAAAATTTCAAACATCATGGTACTAGTTTGGACAGCGCCATTTCTCGTTACTATCATATTGATCGTGGTGACTGTCACCATTATCTACAGATACAGGATCTACATCAGATATTGGGTCTTCTTAGCCAAATTGGCACTCGGTAGATCCATCATTGGGAAAAATTCTAAAACTGAAAGCATTGTAGAAAAGACGTACAAATATGATGCGTTTATTTCTTACTGCGTTGAGGATAGAGAATTCGTTATGGAAATGGTCCAGCATTTAGAAGGGACCGCTCCTTATTTGAAGCTCTGTGTTTATGAGAGAGACTTCGAAATAGGTTCCATCATATCCGAATCAATAGTAACTAGCATTAATGACAGCAGATACATAATATTGGTAATAAGCAACAGTTTTGTACAATCCCACTGGTGCAGATGGGAAACTCAGCTGGCTGAGTATCATAGACTTTTTCTAGAAGACGGGACGTCGTACGATCCCTTAGTGTTAATAAAAATAGGTGAGATAGACAACAAATACTTGACGACAACGTTGAAGTATCTCTTAAGAACAAAAATATATCACTCCTGGGACGAACAGAACTCCGAGGAGTTTTGGAAGAAACTAAGAAATGTCATAATGAAGAAGTAGATATAAATTGCAAGACCTCTGTTATTTTATTACATGTTTTATTTTTATAAAAGGCTTTTTATTTCCACCTTCTACATAATAGTTGTGAAACAGGATTAAATAAAACAAACATTGTTGCGTGATCGCGAGACAAGACAGCTACATTTAGTTTTAATGTTATCCTCGAGAAAGTTTTGGAAAAGAAAGTGCAATAAAGTCAATATTTACAGAGCCCCAGTCGTGTCGCACCAGACTTTCTACGGCGCATGCCAAGTAAGGAAAATAATACGTTACATCGCGATACAGACCGCTTATTTAAGACCTCGCCTGCGCGGCACAGGGGTGCGGGGTAGGACGACAAAGGGGACCAAAAGAGGTGCGGGTGAGTATTGCTCCGCCGCCCGCACCTCTCGGCCCCCTTTGTCGTCCAACCCCGCGCCCCTTTGCCGCGCGGGCGAGGACTCATTTAAGCGGTCGGTCTATAAATATATAGACTACAGGCCCACGTACAAAAAATGTGGGTCATATGAACCACCAGGTGACGTATATAGGACGATATAAGAGCATAAAATAATCAGATTCAGCACTATGCCGTCACTTGTAAGCTGTCCAACTGGGTGCTGGTGAGAATTCAAAAGTGCAACCCTCGATTTTTTCCCCTTGTCGCATGATTTTTGGACGGCGTTGCTGAATAATGGATTAAAAGCTGTATTGAAACAGTATGAAACTTTACGGAGTCATTGAGACTAGTACAGTCATGTACTAGTCTCAATGACTCCGTAAAGTTCAAGTTATTATTCCTGCATTCAACATAAGATTTATTTACTCAGCTGCTTTGCGTTTTACTTTTATCCAATAGTCTTAAATTGATCCCGTCTGTATAATCTTGTCAAAAAGTCTGGGAGTAAAGAAAAAACATAGAATGTACCACTTGCTTCGAGCGCGAGTCGCTTCGAGTTGCGCGAGAGAAAACCCATCGAGGGAATCGGCGAAAATCTTAGGAATCATGTTACAGGCGATGCGGCTAGCAACCAGTGGCGTAACTATAGATAGGGTGGCAGGGGTGGCAAAATGCCAGGGGCCCAAGCTCTACGAGGCCCCGAACTGGCTTGGTTTAGAGCACAGAAGGGACGCTGATGCACTTCTTTATATTGAGGAAGGAGCCCCATCTCACGAATTTGCCACGGACCCCAGACGTTATAGTTACGCCACTGCTAGCAACCCATCTTTTAAGGGAAAGTAAGGGATGCAGACGTGATTTATCTATACATATACATATATATGTAAAAAGTATCCTTCACTTTATAAAGATCTTCGTTTGCAAAAGTGAAAGCACAATGTAGAGAACTCGTGCAGGAGAGTACTCATCAAATTAACCGTAAGTGAAATCATTAACATTTGCCGATTTATGTAAATGTGCAACTCTGAGACGTTATTAAGAACATGTTCATTAACAGCTATCTAGATAGAAACACCGTAAAAAATAAGCAATGAAAAAGAAGGTAGAGTCTATCAATATATCAAAATAGTACATACATACACATATATACACAAATCACGACTTTATCCCTAACGAAGTAGACAGAGCTTAAGGTGACAAGACCTACAGGCCACGTTTAGCAAGTTTGTGGGCGTATATCGATGGAAAATGGAATATCGTAGGTATTATATTCAAAATATTGTAGGTAGGTATAAATTTAGTTGATATATTTTTTCTCATAATTTAATAGCTACTGTTAGAACTACGAGTAGATATGTGTTGAGAGTCGACAATTGTTAAACACACACACACACACACATAAATCGCGTCTTTATCCCTTACGGGGTAGACAGAGCCTAAGACAACAGAACCTAAAGGCTGCGTTTAGCATGATTGTGTGCGTATAGGTGGAAAGGGGAATTAAAATAGTGATGGGTTGCTGGCCGCAGCGCCTATGACATGATTCCTAAGCCTATTCCCTCGATGGGCTTACCATCTGCGCGGGAAGAGAAGCAACTGGTACATTCTACGTTTTTTCTTTACTCCCAGACCAGCATGGAAGCATGGAGGAATTATTAAAATATGTGACTAATAAAGAAACACTTGAAATGGCAGTAAAAAACCGACAAAAGCACATTATTAATAATATTTTAATATGTAGACAGAAGATGTCTAAAACTACTAAATGAGATCATGACTAATAAAAAAACCAAAACAATAATATTCCTAATTCAAAACAATGTAAACAAACTTGGCATTAAAATTTTATAATATAAGTAACAAGGTAACACAAAGGGCTTCCATATTCACCAAGTGTTACAACCATATTCCCAGTACAATTAAACCTGAAACATCGACCTGCCGACCGTTAATTAACGTATGCAATTAACTTAATTAGGAGACTCTCCTTTTCGAGTTGCACCCGGCATTGTTGTGGCGCGGGAGAAAACGCCATCTTCATTCAAGATATCGCCGCGGGATAACGGTGCGGCGCACGCGCATCATACCGTCACGCTCTGACACACGCAAAGCACGGTAGGTGAGAGCGGGACAGTTGCAGACGGCGGCTGCCAAGCGATTACTCGACTGACCTACTCAACTGCGCACACTCTTTCTTGCAAGCAAGCGGAACCTAATTTTCGTATCGTGAGAATTTGCAGTGTGCCGCGCAAGCGTGAAATGGTTTGATATTAAAGATAATTGGACAGCCAACGACGCTCTTTAACCGCCAGGTATGTGGACTGATTTAACTCTACTGTATCATTTACTGTTCGGGCGCTTGGAAAACGTTTCAGACTTACGTATAAATTGATAATTTTAGTAATAATGAGTGTGGCAGAGGCAGATTTTTGGGGAGTTCTAAGAGCAGCCGAATGGGGCGATAATTTTGATGGCCTAAGTGACATTGTGAAAAGGACCACAGATAATAAACACAAAAAACATTTTAAAACGTCGGAGGGCTATCTAACCGGCGTACTCATCCACGTAAATCTACTGTAATTGATCAAATGTAAATGAAAACAAAACATTAACTTCTGACAGCCTTTTATCAAATTAACACAATAGAAAATGCAAACCTTACTATCACTAACAGAGGGACCGAAATCACAATTGCCACAGAACCAATGCACACGCAAAAGGAGCCATTAAATCTATACCGCGAGACAAGCCCAGCAACTTTTCCTTCAGGGCTTATTATACAGTCAGGTGCAGTCCTTGACGCTGCGAAAGTCGACCGTGGTCCAAGAAAATACGGAACAGCAGGCCTCAGAGCAACAGGCAGTCGGTGGGCAACCGCGCTTGAGAACGCGCGCCAACATGAGCCCTCGCGAAACAGTGAAAGTCCGCTAGATACGATGCGACTCGCAATCGTCTTCCTATTTGTGGTGAGTGCTAATCGAATCCAAAGTGCTAATGGCTGCTGAACACACGAATCGGATTTCCTTGTTTGTTTTCGGATGCTACGGATCGGTAACGTTTTTGGTTTCTCAGGCTTTCAGTGCTACTTTCTTTGGTAGTAATGAATTCAATTGACAGTCTACTTTCTGTAACTCGCTCAGTGCTCTTACCTTATCGGTGTTAATGTTATGTACCTTCAACAACAGTTAATGCATCTTCATTAGAATAAGTTGAGTTAGCATTAAACCCATGACACCTTTCAAACAATGCTTTCTCATTAGAGGTATGACAAATAATATTGTTAATGTGTTGGGGGCCGGTGAACCTGTCTAACAAGGCTTTGTTGTACAAGACGATAAAACATTGAGGTATGGTTAACGATAAACTCTTAACGACTGTGTCTGAACAGAAAATTGCTTCTAATATCACAGAAATGTTGTCTCTGTCTAACCAAAACAAACAGTTTCAACATTAAACTACACAACTATACAGTAATAGGCACCTACCACTCAAGTAGAAATGTAGAAACTATTATAAAAATCGAGCATAATCTCCAAAAAACTTTGACTCTTGAATGAGGACCCCATCTTTAACTTTTCCTGTATTTTTTAAATGTCTCGCCGTTTGAACCTTCCCTGGACTTGCATAAATGTTTCAAACCAAAAATTATTCAAATCGGTACAGTCATTCTAGAGTTTTAGCGAGACAAACAAACAGTAATTAATTTTTATATATCTAGATTTGTTGTCACCACGATTTAAAAGAGTGGAGCTTTAATATTGTCAAACCATGTTTACATTTTAACTTAACAATCGCGATCAACTATCAAAAGGCAAGTGTCAAGACAAAAATAGACCTCAAAACAGACGCATCGAAACTTATCCAAGATTCCAGTTCAAAGTAGAAACTATCAATTGAAGAAGAAACGTTTAACAATGGAAACATTGATCATAATCATAATTTTACATCAGAAGAAGTTCTTACCGATGAAGAAGTAGCATTATCAATATGTTATCCCTAAGAAATCAGGGCGACATCGCGTGGGAAGCAGAGCGCCGCGCCCACATCAATTGCCGCTTCCGACGGTCAATTACTTTTAGGATTGGCCAATTTTAATGAGTCCATTATTTAAAATATTATTATTAGGCTTGTATGCCTAAGGGTGCTTTATGCTATGGTGGAGTCCATCCCATACCCAGTCATGGGGTTGTCTATCTTTTGGACGGAAAGTCGGAAAGTTATATTTATTGTTTACTCATCAATGAAATGCAACAAATGCAAGGCATTAGAACACTCACGTAAGAGACTCATGTGGTTCTGTATAAATTATACATACTCAAATCACATCAAATCCTTTACGAGTTGACAGAGCCTAAGGTAACAAGACATACAGGCCCCGTTTAGCATGAATGTGGGCGTGTAGGTGGAAAGAGGAATCAAAATAGTGATGGGTCGCCCATTCCTATAAAGTATAAGAGTAGTACCGTAAAACGGGGTGAGTAGGGACAAAATTACAGCGAACTTCGCATGTTTATTTTTCTAGATTAGAAATGTTCCGGCGGTATGAATTTTAGTTTAAACATAATGATTACTTGTCGTTTATTTTCATAGTTTAAACAATAAACGATAAAATAAAGGCAAATCCCAGCTCACCCCGCAGTGGGGTCAGAAGGGATAGGAACAAATAAAAAAATGACGATAACAAACTACTAGAAAAAAGGAGATTATAATGTGACTAAAATATATCTAAACTACTTTCAGAACATTGGCCAGAAATTTTAAGTAGCAACTGTAACACAAATTATTAGTTCTATCCCTTCTCACCCTGTTTTACGGTATCTAGCAATCGCATATAACTTAAGTATGTAAGTCTACACGTGTTCCGTTTCTAGTTATACGCAGTTAACCAGTAGATGAACAAACTAAGGAGAGTAGGCGTACATGAATCAATGGTTCAATGAAATGATCTCATAGATTTTAATAAGCTTGAAAACATATTCTTGGCTAGAGACAAACGCAGAAAAACATTATGTTGACAACGGCAGGATTTGAATATTTTAATATTTGATCTTTTCTTTAAACTTTTTGGCTGAAATAGTCCTTATAGAATTAATTAAGTACTCGTTTTACGTATACAAAATCGCTAACAGAAGCTAGTAAGCAATTAAGCAAACTAAAACATGACGTTGCAAGAATCAAATACATACATGGATAGAGTGGACATGGGTTACTGAGACGATTGACAAAAAAAATAGTTTTACGACAACTTAAAGATAAATGTAGAGATGTAGAGATAGAAATTACATATTGAATATGATGATGTAGAGCAGTGGTTCTTAACCGGTGGTCCGCGGACCACTGGTGGTCCCTGGAAGCATCCAAAGTGGTACGCGAGGCCAATCAAATAAATTAATTAGATAAGTGACAACCAGACACAGCGCGTGAAGGTGCAATTCCGTCCATTGGGACCGATCGAAGCCATACGTTAGATATTATGTAGTTACTAGGTGGTCCATGGCAAGACAGAAATTTTGATAAATGGTCCCTCATGTCTCAAAGGTTAAGAACCACTGATGTAGAGAGTAAGAAAAAAGAAATTTAAAGTTTATGAATGAGGTATATTTTAGGTAAAGTTTGTGAATGGGGTTGTACTGTTGTAGTGGGTAATTTTTGGATATACTGAACCGATTTTGAAAATTCTTTTACCAATACAAAGCCACATTATTTGTGAGTGTCATTAGGCTATATTTAATACAGTGCGGACGAAGTCGCGGGCCACAGCTACTAATATGAAGATGTATCTATTGTTCTAATGGCGGTCGCTTTAAAATATGACATAAGCCGCCATAACGTAGCAAAAGAGTTGCTTACGTCACGACGGCGAAAGTTCGGCTTGATTTCACCTGCGCCCGCGCCGTAACCCGGTTTAGGGCATGCGTGCTATAGATGTTCACTTGCGATCATGTGACAGTTTTGACGTGTGAGGCATTGATTGTTCCTGTCAACTTCCATGCTTGTCTGGTAGCAAAAAAGCATAGAATGTACCAGTTGCTTCTCTTCCTATTGAGGGAATGGGCGAAAATGTTAAGAATCATGTTAGGCGATGCGGCTAGCAAACCCGTCACTGTTTTGTCCCCTTTTCACCTGCATATCCACAGTCAGTGGCATAACTATAGGGTGGCAGGGGTGGCAAAATGCCAGGGGCCCCTAGCTCTACGGGATCCCGAACTGGCTTGGTTTAGAGCACAGAAGGGATGATGATGCACTTCTTTATATTGAGGAAGGAGCCCATCTGACGAATTTGCCGCGGGCCCCAGACGCTATAGTTACGCCACTGCCCACAGTCATGCTAAGGTACAGTTATGCAGCAATATAGCTCTATCTCTTACGCTGAATAGAACTTGACACGCATTAAGCTGTTGTGGCAACTCCCCTACACACAATATCTGGAAGACCTCTTTATGATTTCCAAAAAACCTTTGTCCAGAACATCATCAAAGTAAGGTAGAGATAGAAGCATCACTTACCATCAACTGTGTTATAGTCAAATGTTTGTTCTTTTTATGATGAAAAAGTCCAGTTACAGTCAAAATTGGATGGAGGCAATTAAATTTTATTCATTTTAATCATGCCTTTGCTTATATTGTGCGAGAGAAGCTATAACTTTCACACAATTAGTTTTCGCTTGGTTAACTAGATGTCGATAATAACTACTATCACTGCACTCGGGACTTAACCACGTAATTGGCTAATTTTTAATTGCCATAATCACGGTAGACTGCAGGGTATTAGCCGAGCGCGTTTCTCTAACTACCCGCACTTGGTCAACATTTTGTTCAGGCACTATCACCCACTATGACATCAATTGATTTGAACTTGTAGCCTGTGGGTGATGTTCCTTAATATCGTACAGTTCCCGGCCAGAAAGATTGCACGGTCTTCTCGACTAATTTCGGCTTCGTACAACGTTGTCTCGCTCTAACTTATGTATTGTCTCTTTCCATAGACCAAAGTGCAATTTTTATAGCCGTTTACTGTATAATAGCATATGTATTGCATATGGCGTTTCAATTAAGCTTTCGCGGAAGGTTAGTCAAATTAGGCAGTAAGAACAAGATTGACCCCAAAATGGTACCCTGCGGTACACGAAAGCAATTTTAGATATACGTAACCTTTTTAGGGGTGTTCTATCAGAAAATAATTTCACAAGAACATAGCAAGCGTTGACTATTATGACAGCACTAGGCAAAAATACGGAGAAAGAAATATTTTCGAATGTTGAAGTTTGTCAATCAAGTTGTTATTCTAATTGTAAGCAGATGCAGTGTTTTCTCTTATTCATAAACGCTCTGTAAGCTCCTGCTAACTTAGCAATCGTTTGTCCTTATCTGTCACTTTGACATTTACCTTTCACAGATAAGGACAAACAATTGCTAAGGTAGCAAAAGCTTATAGAGCGTTTATGATTATGGGGTTCTCTTTAAGCCTTTGACAAAATCAACCACGCCACGGCCTATCGTTGAAAATACCGTATCGGCATCCAGTTTCGAAACTCTCCCCCAAGTTCAATGCTACGAAGATAATGATCATAACAACATAATCACAGGCTCGTATCCAAACATTGCTTAACCTTTACATCACACACCATGATCTGATGTCTATCTATGACGTCGCAGTCCCCGAACATCGCTCACTTTCACTCGCATACCTGTCTGCCTAATGATATGTAACTTTCGTGAACTCTTTTGTTTTTTGTCGTTTTGGAATTGGTTTCACTAATGCACTTGGGCCTTTTTGTTCGCGCGTGTAACTAGATAGTTTTATTTTTGTGTCGGACAAAAAGTGTTGACACGGCGATGGATTTCGTGGAGGTTTGGAATGAAATTGGTCTCGGTTTGGTGTCTACTGCTCTTTGGTTTAGAAGTCCTTATTTTTCCATCGAACGTTGCAATTACAGCAACATTTTATTTTGTGTACACTTTTCATCCTACTTCCTATGAAACGAAGTGACAGCTAAAGTCGAACTTTCAAATTGACAACCACGTCTTATCGGCGTTATATTTTATTGGCTTCTGCCCGCGACTTCGCCCGCGTAGAATTAGAAGAAGTGATGTTGACAGTATATTCTGCAATAAGTATTTACGCGGCGACTAAGCAGCTACGACCTTTTCACATATTTATCGCTATCCCACGGGAACTATGCAATTTTCTGAGATAAAGAATAGCCTATGTTTTAATCTAGGGTACCAGCTATCTTCGTTCCAAATTAGATCCAAATCCGTCTACTTAGTCATTTCAACGTGAAGAAGGAACAAACATAAATGCTCACTCACTCACATCGTTACAAACTAAACTTTCGCATTTATGATATTAGTAGAATGACGTACAAAGCATTTTCAAACTAAGTGTGACAGACGGTCTGCCAGCTGCAGACCACATTATATTTGGCTGATGGTCCCTAGTCCCTACTCCTAGAAGACCGTCGTATTACCGTAGAAGACCTAATGGTTTTGCAAAAATGTTTTTTCAGAAGTTTTTGATGAAGTTTTTTGTAACACGATCACAAGTATTTACTTTGTAATGTTAAAAACCCGTTTACAAGGCCTTTCTCGAGCCAGACCTTTCTCCAAATATGATGCATCCCAACATTAACTTTACCTTAAGAACCTGCCGTTTAAAAAACGACAATTTGTGATTTTACCCGCAAGCAGCGCAACGGTAACACATGCCCACACGTCGAGATGTCGTAAACATCTTTTTGGAAGAGAAAGCATTGTTGTGAGATACGTGATGCCGTGGGCGATTCTTTATTTGCCTGACGTGGTACCATCAGACTAATGTGGGCACCCTGACGTTGCAAATCTTTTGCACATATATACCCCCTTATTCATAAACGCTCTGTAGGCTTCTGCTAACTTAGCAATCGTTTGTCCTTACCTGTGAAAGGTAAATGTCAAAGTGACAGATAAGGACAAACGATTGCTAAGTTAGCAGAAGCCTACAGAGCGTTTATGAATAAGGGGCTAAGTCTTCTGTCGCGTCTGCCTGTTCACGATAAACTCTAAAACTACTGAGGCTGTGGCCCATGACGTTTTAATACTATTTAATTCCGATTCATCTGTCATTTTGACAGTTCTAGTACGGATCTGACAGCGATCGATCCAATTTTGGTTCGTTCGGGATACGAGTCGGTTTACCTCCGCGTTTGGTCAAGAGCTGCGGTTCGTTTTTGGATCCGTCCGAGGGGAAGAATGCTTGGTCCGGTGCACCCTGGGCATCGGTTAATGATTTCCCGGCAGATTCTGAGGGATATCATTATCCGTTGGCTAAGAGCCCGACAGGGGGGAGGGGTCTTTTGACCGTGTTCTACCGTACGTTTTTTTTTTTTATTATTTTTTTTTATGTGCCAACATTTTTGTCACAAGATTTTTGAATACTGTATTTATTACTTTGACATTGGTGAAATCATCGCATCGATCGATGGGACCATATTAAAAAAAAGAAGAACTTTGGTTCGGAATTGAGTCGTATTAAAACGTTAAGGTAAGGTCACTGGAAGGATTTTCGTGCGGTTTTCACCAATAGATAATTCATGAAGGTTATAGGTGTATAATTTTTGAAGATTTTTTAAAAATTACCTACATACATACATACATATATCACGTCTTTATCCCTTGCGGGGTAGACAGGGCCTAAGGTAAACCTTAAGGCCACGTTTAGCATGATTAAGGGCGTATGATAAAGGGAAATCAAAATAGTGATGGGTTGCTAGCCGCATCGCCTATAACATGATTCCTAAGACTCGCCCGTTCCCTCGATGGGCTTTTACCATCTGCGCGGGAAGAGAAGCAACTGGTAAATTCTATGTTTTTTCGTCACTCCCAGACCAGCATGGAAGAATTTAAAAATTGGTTGTAACTAAGGCGATAATTGTGGCAGGGCCGTGTTAGTATCTACTTTGCAATCGTGGAAATATTTACAAGCGTTCAGTCAAACCAACCCAAACACCTAGGGGCCTTGCCATGGCGGCTTAATGCGTTTCATTTCCGATTCAGTTTAGGTTCGCTCGCTGTCAGATCCAATAATAAAAATGACAGCTAGAACCTGAACTAAGTCAGTGAATCACAAGAAGTACGATCGATTTTATTGAGACACAGTGTACAAAAAACTTCTTGTATGGTTCGATCCGCGTCTTCAAAAGTTTAATGGCCAATAATGTATGATTTGTATGACTAGAATAGTTAGACGAGGCTGGTGCATGTGAGGTAGGAAGTCAATACAAAACGAAACAAACGCCGGGACCTACATAAATAAATTACAAATCGCAACACAATCTGCTTCCGAGAATCGGTTTTTATAATGACAAATGTTATGCTTTTATTTTGTTGCGGGAAATTGTATTGACTAGGTGATTTAATGAGAAACAAGTTGATGTTAACCGCAGAAGTGGTAGCCAGGGAGGGACAGGCAATAGTTTGCGGTTGAACACCGTTTCTAGGCCCTGAGCATGTTTAGGTACTGCCCGGCTAGCACGAGAACGCGCATGTCTTTCTAGACCGAACTGTAAGAAAAGGACGGGCAATCTATCTCGCGCGCGACGCGACTTGTGAGCTCATGCTAGACGTGCCGTGTACGAGTAAGTCGGTAAATACCCATTACAAAAAATATACATACATACGCGTCACGCCTCTTTCCCACGGGGGTAGGCAGAGACTACTTTGTTCCATTGCGATCCTTACATACTTCTTTCGCTTAATCCACACTCATCGATCTCTTCATACATGCTCGTCGGTTGTGACCAAACCAACTAAGCATACTTCTATCCTAGTCACTATATCCTCTTTCACACCAGCACGTTCCCTTGTCACACTATTCCTTATTCTATCTTTCAGTGATACACCTTCCATACTTCTTAACGCTCTTATTTCTACTGCATTTATTCTACTTTCATGCTTCTTTTGCCATACCCAAGTTTCGCTGCCGTACATTAATGTTGGAACAAGCACTCCTCTGTGGACACCTCACTGCTCACAAAGGCGCGCAGCGCCCCATTCACCATGTTTCCTGCATTCACTCTTCTTTCAATTATCACTTTCACACTTCCCATCTTGATGATGTCCCAATGAGGATATTAGTAGTACATTGTGTATTAAGGGCGGTAAGTAAGGAATTACCATCGAGGTACTAGTAGAAGCCCGAAGTCGAAGACAGGGCTTTCTGAGTCGAGGATCGTAATCCCCCCACCGCCTGTGAAACATACAATGTTTTTCATCACATTTGCGATTAAATAAATACAATTTTAGGGCAGGCGTTACTTACCGCCCTAGGGTTTCATGACAAGAAAAAAGAGCGAGGGTTTTATATGGGGCATTACGGCCAAGTTAACCTGTGTTTTGATACCGTTTACGAGAAAGTGTGTTAAACAATATTTTCGATGCAATTTCAGTGTCTGTAATATTTTTCGATTCGTAATTATAATTTGTTAGTGTAGGTACTGTTTATTACCTACCTAAACTGTAAGATACCTACATTTTTCAAACGTCTATGCTAATAAATAGGTAATTGTTGCAACTACAGAAAATGTGTTCAATAATAGAGATTTTTTTACTTCCACAACAAAACCTTCGAGTGACAGTCCGGTCTCAGGTCCCAACGTGACTATTAAGCCTTATAGACAGTGAAAGTGTTGATCCAGCTTAATCGCGCAGGCTCCATGCGCGCGCGCAGAAAGCGGCAGTGAAACGAGGATGTCATTATGCCTCAATCAGCGGGTCGTGGGCGCTTACTTTCGATCGCTCTAGGAAACGGCGCAAGTTACGAGCGGCAGAGGGGCGATTTTTACATGGCTTTGTATTCAAATTAAGCCGAGACCTTTCAGCTGGTTAATTTGAGTGCTTTGACTAAACGTCATCCATACTAGTATTAGAAATGCGAAAGTGTCTGTCTGTTACGCTATCACGCTTAAACCGCTGAGCTTATGTAGCTGAAATTTGGTATAGAGATCATTTCAGTCCCGGGGAAGGACTAGGACCGGGGATAGAATGGTTTTTGTCCCGGAAAACTGCATTGTTCCAGCGGTTGAAATAAAAATTACGACTAAAACCTTTACCCTATACACGAGTGTCCGATCAAACTCGCCCAATCATGCTGAACTATTCCAATCCGAAATAATCATCTGACGAAAAGTCGTTTTTGTAACATCCCTACCCTGCATCGGCTCCAACAACATCCTTAGCTATAAAATAGGTGGTATAGATACTAACTATAGAACAAATAGATTCTTGACCCAACGTTCTCGTAGTACTTACACAATGATTTTCCTTGCCAATTCATCGTAACGTGACAGTTACTTCGATAAGGTTCCGCAAATCATGTGTTCCTACTCTCAAATGTTCCTACTTTTGAGGGTGCTCTTAGTTTATCAGACAAACCAAGTTATATTCGAGTTCGCTGCACTATTCCTTGGTCACAGTTTTTACCTACACGCCCGCTATCTCCCCCAACTTGCCCCACACCGCCCAACAGGTGGCCAGCCGAGCTTCCCACGGCGCCCGCGCCCCCAATATAGCCGATTTATCAAACGCTAACTATTTATCGTAGTGATATCGCTTAACAACTTAATACGCTAGTTTAAACGATGGTTTGATCGATGTTCTTCTTCTTCTTTTATTTGTGGCGTATCAAGTCGTTATAGTGACGACAACTTCGCCAATGTCAATGTAAAATTTTTTATTAAAAAATCTTGTGACAAAATGTCGGCAACGTTGTACGGTAATGGTCAAAGACCCCCCTCCCCCCCTGTCGGGCTCTTAGCCAACGGTCAATGATATCCCTCAGAAACTGCCAGGAAATCATTAGCCGTTGCCCAGGGCGCACCGGACCAAGCACTGCTCTTCCCCACGGACGGATCCAAAAACGAACCGCAGCTCTTAATCACACGTGGAGGTAACCCGACTCGCACCCCTGATCGATGTTCTCCGCGTAGGTAGCGAGTTAGAGAAGAAGAGACAGATAAAGATGTACCCGCTTTATTCATAAACCCTCTGCAGGCTTCTGCTAACTTAGCAATCATTTGTCTTTATCTGTCATGTCAGTGTGACATTTACCTTTCACAGATAAGGACAAACGATTGCCAAGTCAACAGACGCCTATAGAGCGTTTATGAATAAGTGGGATAGTCTATAGTATATGACATCAACAGGCAACACTAACGCTCTGTCTTTGTCTTTGACGTATGTCATCTTCCTGTCATGGCTGTATACTTGTACACACACACACACGTTCATATCTTGATTATAAGTCTTTTACATGGGGTGCGAGTCGGGTTACCTCAGAGTATGATCAAGAACTGCGGTTCGTTTTTGGATCCGTCCGAGGGGAAGAGTGCTTGGTCCGGTGCACCCTGGGCATCATAATGATTTCCTGGTGGTCTCCGAGGGATATCACTATCCATTGGCTAAGAGCCCGACAGGGGGAGGGGGTCTTTTGACAGTGTTCTACCGTACAACGTTGCCGATATTTTTGTCACAAGATTTTTGAAACCTTGACATTAGCGAAAATCATCGCATCGATCGATGGGGCCATATTAAAAAAAGAAGAAGAAATATTTTTCATCCAATTACTAGTAAAACATTCAAAGTGATTGTGTATTGTATTTTGGTCAATACAAGCGTGCAATCGATGTTCCCCTTTTTTTTACGAAGATTGCATTCTTGCAATCTCTCCCACCAGTGGGCAAGCTACCTGCGCATTCTATACGCTCTATCTAACAAAGATTCTATTCTATGACTAAATAGATCAATCAATGCGGATGGACTTTGTGCAAGGTCCGTCCGGGAGTTGCCACCATGATAATCCTGCCCCTAAGCAACAATGCTTGTGCTCTACAGTATAGGAGAGTAACATGTTACGCCAAAAGCTTACACTAGACGCTTAGAGACCGTAAACATCTCAATTACCATGGAAAAATTGGAAGCGCCATTTGCGGAACTAATCGGCAAACTGTTTTCATATTTGACATTTTAACGCAAACGCGTTGAGACGTATTTCGTGACTGAAAACTTACATTAAACACAGATGTCGCCAAAGTGGCGATGTAGTATTTGTATAGTGTTGTTGTACAACCTAAAAAACCTAACACTGGCTCAACAGTGTGCACGGATTGCATTAACTTCACTTTCCCGCCAATCTGTGACATACGAGACAGCGAATATATTATTATGCTATTTAAGCTACAGCCTGTAGCTTAAATAGCTACAGGCCCGCATACACTAGTCTGAAATTGTTTGGCGACATCGCCTTGACGTCCCAGTGAGACAGAGCTCATAAGTTAGGCCCTAATTCATTAGGCAAGCAATTCACATAGAAATGTTTCGTCTGCGACTACTTCTCTTGGCTAGGCTTTGACGACGTCTGTTTGTGTAGAATACGAGCTGGCGATGTCGCAATGGCATCCCATTGGTTTGCCTCTTAAAGCCTCCGACTTCAATAGACCCTGCTTGTAAACTGGTAGCGCACCAAGACTTGAATTTAATCATTATTTAGAAATCAGTACAATCCCACGCGTGCGAAAAACTGCACTAACGAAGTCCAAAAATACAATCATATTTGACCGCACCATTAAAAAGAAGCCGTAATTCTTTATAATAAAGCAAGCTTTTGAGTTGAGGCATATTGACCCAAATTGCCACGGACCATTCTCAACTTGTCTCGTATCGAGTGATGTCAACGATCTTTATCTTGTGATAATTGACAGGTGAGCTGCCAAAACAACCAGATGCCGCACCGGTCTGACCGGCTAGCCGGCCAATTGGTAGTGAAATTGATTTTCGGTCTTTAATTACCTTTTCGAAATTATAGGAAGTAGGTACCTATAGGATGTTGTTGTAGAAGTTTGATTAAAATTTATTCAGAGCAGAGGGGTTAGGTTCACGATAATTATTACCGAAAACTTTCCATTCGACCGGATATCCGGCTGAAAGGCATCATCACATCGGCCATGGCCTTTTTTGGTCGTGAAAAAAAGCTGACGATACATTTTAATTTTTAGGGATGTGCAGCAGATTAGGTAAAGTATCGGTTAAATATTTTTGGTCATACCAACTGTACAGTTGGTAAAAGCAAACTTGGAAATCCAATTCGTATGTATTCAATATATTTGTGCGTGGGTCTCATTCACCATAAGCATGTACAAAATACCTACTGAATTTAACTGACGTACTTACGCTATTTTATTGACTGCAAATTTAAACTCAAAAACCCAGCTCGTATTAATTACCATTTTGTACTAATTCCCTCATTTAAGTAGGTGCCTCACTTGTCGTCTGGCTACGACTACGCGTCGTCGTGCGCGCGGCCGCAGCGGGCGGGGCGCGCGCGCGCCGCCGCGCCCTGCGACCTCAGCAAGCAGAGCTACTGCACCAGCCCCGGAGACAGCTACCCGTGGCATGCCATCCGGAGATTCGTTAGGGAGAACCAGGTAGCCCAGGAAACAATTGCATACTGTCTTTTACTAAGGGATTAAAATCCTATCAAAACTAAGGCTTTTTAAAAGAAGAACTAACTAGTCACAATGCAGCTAAAACAAATTAGTATAGCTACTTTTTCATTTAAAGATGTTTAACTAATATTTCCATGCTGATATTAAAAATCAAAGAATGTGTCAGTTGCTACTCTACCCGCGCAAATGGTAAAAGCCTAACGAGGGTATGGGCGAAAATCTTAGGAATCATGTTATAGGCGATGCGGCTAGCAGCCCACAATCGTGCTCAACGTGGCGTTTTGGTCCTTGGCTCTGTCTACCCCGTAAGGGATAAAGACGTGATTTATATGTATGTAACTAATATTTAACTTTATTGGATTTCAGGGTCTTATGAAACGAATGTATGGAGAGGAGCGTCACATTTCTGTGCTCAAAGCGGAACTAGAAAATTTTATACAAGACGATGACGATGATAAAGTCAAAAAACCGGAAGACTTTGCTGAAGACATAATCAAAACAAAAATGATGTATACAAAGAAAAGCCATGGACGTGCCATGAAAGTAAAACCTCACTTCAGACCCATCCAACCAAATTCCAATAAGAAACCTGATAATGATACTTTAAGAGTAAAACCCTTAGAATACGACGGTAATAGCACCAAAATTAATAAGACTGGAAATAGAAATGTAACTGAAATAACGAATAACGAGACTGTGTATGAAGATAAAGGAATATCTTACAAAACTAAGCTTGAAAGCATTGCTAATATAGAAGTCAACAATTTGGACCCTGATGTCATAACGCTTGAGGCGGTTATAAAGCAAAGTATAGAAACTAATAGCATTTACCCAAATTTCGGCAGTGTAAAGAGTGAACCCGTCACTCTAGACACCAATAACGAAACATTAGAAAATAATGTAACTACTACTACAGAGACCGTTCTCAATTCAACCGAAACTACAACAGTTGACATGGATTATGATGACCTTACTACAGAAAGTGGAAAAGACGCTTGGAAACTGATGACTGCAGACACTTCCACTTTACCTCCAACACTTCTGTTTTCAGAACACGAAAAGGTAAAGAATGACAGGATTGACACCAACGTTAACGACAAAAAGGAGGAGTTCCACCCCAAACCCACGCAGCATCAGGAAGCAATGCGGCCGGCTGTCATAAAGTTACGAGGAGCGTAAGTTTTAGTGTTCATTTAAAGAAAGGAAATAACGCATTAAAATATTTTCAAAAATAGAGATTTGAAGCAATTTTTTGTGTTGCTGAATTATTATTGTGTTGAGTTTCTGAAATCGGCTTGAACCCAGCTATGAGTATTTTTGGGTGAAAGTGAAAACCCAGAGCAAAGATGCTTTAGCTGCCTCATACATTTTGATTTTACCCAGCCAGGGGCTATCCTTTTGTCTTTAACTTAAGTTTCAATCTCCCTTTACCCCTTTTATTTTTAAAACGTTTTTACTTTTGAAAAGTGCTTAACGTGTAGTGATAACAGTAACCAAAATGTTTCAGAAACGCCTGCGAGTCTAAAGAGGAGATGGCGGCGCCGTTCTGGGCCAACAGCACTCGCGGAGAGATTTTGGCTTTGCTCAACATGTACCCCTTTGAACAATACATCCACATGGAGACTTGTGTGCACGAGAAGAAGCAGATGTACTGCAGGGAAGGCTGCAGGTTAGTTCTCAAGCATTTTAGTATGCTTTTTAGAACTCAGCTATTTTCCCCTATTTTTCTGAAGTCATAAGCAATAATACTCATTACATTGTTAATTTTCTTTATGTATACGAAACACAAAATCAAAAGATTATGATACCTCAGAGGAAACACAAGCTACGTAATATACATACAAAGCTTGATTAATTAGGTTTTGGCATCTACTTTTTAGTGTCCCCAAAATTATATAGAATCGATTTAACTATCGTAAATCAAAAAATTTTGCTTCTGGTTTAGCCTTAAATCACTAATAAAACTAATACACAGTTACCAGACCTTCAAAGTTTCGATTAGCCTAATTTCTCTATCCATCATTATTCTCTGCTTCCAGATGTGAGCAACAATTCCGTCTTCACCGCCTTTTGGCTTACGACCCTCGCAACGAATGCCGTGGTATCTTTGCAGACTGGTTCAAGTTCCCCGCCTGCTGCGTCTGCAAATGCTATGACGTCCCGCTGGAGTTCCGTGCCCGCTCCCCCCGCATTCTTCACCCCCAGTATGGGGAGGATGTGAAAAGAGTCATCTATGAAGATGTGGCAAGGGACTGGTACATGATGTCCGCGTATGAAGAGGAGGAAGATTTATTCTGATATAAGCGCCATCTAGTGTTGATTTAGGCAGTTTTTTTAATCACTGATAATACACAATGGTCATTTCATTTCTAATCTTTTTCAGATAATGCGAAATTTAAAGTACTAAATAGCTGCGTACAAAATAAACTATGAATGTTACGAAATTTTGCATCAGTTATGTCGACTGAAAACCCACCTTGAGATTAAAATATTTATTTTATTTTTAGTAATTAAATCAAACCTATGAACCTATATATGTATATGAATCTTATCCGTGGTTTCTAGTATTAAAAAGCTTTTTTATTTATTGTTGTCCATGTCAAAATCCGTAGCTGAAAATTATTGACGTATTCAGATAATAAAATTAATTAGGATAAGTAAGATTTTGACATTTATTCAATATTGTTACTGTTATTTATTATTTTAGTTTATTTAAGGCTAGTGAGAATATTGTAAAAAGCTATATTAATGAAGTGCGTGTTGTTGTTCGTCGTAAGATTTTATTAATAAAATTCTTTATTTCGTTAACGTCCATTTCATTTCATGTTACCATAACATTTTCAGACTAATGACTCCCTGTAACCCGTCATTTTGGATGTATTCCTGTTCATATACACTGATAATAAACTGATGTAAACTGAGAACTTAACTAAGTTAAACTTTATGTAACCTTTTTATTTTTGACAAATCGCAAGCCAATTTTTCATGATAACAAACCGATAAAACAAAAAAACCGAAACTAACCACATTCCTATGTACATCCTTAGCTTAGCATAAATGGCGGTTTTTATCTGACATGACCAGTGCTACCAATATAGCGGTATTGGCGCCAAATCAAAGGATTTTTTTAGCTATGTTAATATGTTAGATCAGGCGCCCTTTGAAGTTACTTGTCTCTATTTGAGGCATAATTTTTTTGTGACAACTTTTACATCCACTTCACACGCTACCAAATAAGTAAAATGAAATTATAAATACTAAAATATTTCAAATCTGTGTAGACAACTTTGTGTCAGTATTTCTTAAAAAAAAACGCGTGTACTCAAAAACTCTGACGTACTAAGAATTTAGTTTTTGATTATTTTTATTTTGTTTCTCATCGCTTCGGCGCTAAGTATATAGTTAGTTGGTTAGTTGGCAACACTCGACTTGACATGTCTCATGTCTGATCTGATCAGATCTGACGTTCCAAACCAAGTCAAGCAAAGTAAGTCAACACAAACGAAAACGACGCTATTTCGGTTTCGTTACTTTGATTTTGTTCGTGTATTCTATAAGACAAAATGTTTTAAATTGTGTAATATAACTACAATAGTTCTGTTTGTTTTTAAATCATACAATTGTTTAAATCTAACCACAAAATGACCGGGAGAGGTAAAAAAGCGGTTGTACCGAAGAAAAAGGCCAATGGCTACAAAATGCCTGCTCCTATCGCCACTGGGGAGGTGATACATGATACTACGATGAAAAAGAAATGGCGCATCGGGCCCTCTATAGGCGTCGGGGGTTTTGGAGAGATCTACTCGGCATGCGACCACGACAGTACACCCAAGGGTTCGAACTATCCGTTTGTCGTTAAAATTGTAAGTGCAGTCCCTTCTTTAATGAATTTTAGTATTTTTTCAAATTTATGTATCTAAGTTCTCAAGTATAATTGAAATTGTGTTGAAGACGCCAAATAAATAGTCAATATGGCCGGTTTTATCTACGTCCTATGCCTTAATAAGCACACAGTTACATGCAATCAAACGCAAGCTTCTGTGTGTGTCTCAACCAGTTTGTTTGGCTGTCCAATGCAAGGTGAAGTTTAAACTGCCCTTATTTTAACATTCAAAGAACTCCGTCTTTTTATTTAGGTTGAGGTTTGTAGTTGACTAATTCACCTGCGTTTGTATCTTGAAACTCCCCTTTGTGTATTAGGATTTCATTTACTAAATGTTATAATGACTCAATGTTAAGTAGATTCGTCGTTCCATTTAATCTTGGTTCAAAGTTTGAGAATGTTCTAAACCACAAAACCACAATTTGTAAGGAATATGGATCATTACAACAAAATAATATATCTGTTATGAGTCTAAGTTACATAAAATAGTCATGCTTTTGTTTATTTAGGTAGGTACCTGTTTTATCCCACAACTTTTGTGTAATATACTGAAATGAAACGGGGAAATCATATCGAAGTAGACTGCAGCAATACTTTCTTTTAAATCGAATTTTGTTGTTTTTAGGAACCACATGAGAATGGACCATTATTTGTAGAAAAGCATTTCTACATTAGAAATGCTAAAATGGATGACAGTAAGTATTAATTGTTGTTTTTAGTGATTTTCGCCCGATTATGAGGTTTAATCATGACTGACTGAATCTAATTCTTTTTAAATGTCAGTTGCTTGTTTTTATTTGATATGGATTATTCCGGTTGGAACGGGATAAACATATAAAAAATAGTATCTTACTCACTTATATCTGGTGATTGCAGTAGGTTTATTTGATGTAGATTATTAAACATTATGATGGCAGAACCAACAGATTTTATAAGTTCCAAAGATATTGAAAGCTCATGCCTTATTACCCCAAGATGACCTAGGATTACGTATGACTAGCACACTATGCTAAGCCATCTTGTGGTGATCTCATTTCTATCCAGGTGCGCCGCATAGAAGAACAAATTAATAATAAGAAAACGGCCTATTCTCCCTCATGAGGAACGAATCGTTTGGTGATTTAGAACTTAAAATGGGCTAAAATAACTTCCAAAATTACCAAGCCACTAGGTCTGGGTTTTAAGAACAAAATCGTCTCGTTTGTTTGCCTTTGTGCATTTTTTATATTTGTAAGCATTTACTTACTTACTTATATCTGCTGGAATAAGTTCGGCATCAAGAGGTTAATTTCCTGATTTCTGATTTCAGTTAAGTCATACATGAAAAGCAAGAAGCTTTCAAGCCTGGGCATGCCTACCTTCTTTGGCAATGGCTCTCATGACTACCAGGGAGAGAAGTATCGGTATCTGGTGCTGGAGAGATACGGCAAGGACCTCTGGAACCTGTTCAAGGATAGTGGCCGAGCTTTCCCACCAGCTACTGTCTTCCAGATCGGCTTGCAAATGGTGAGATTTGTTATACATGCTTTATATCCCTTACAGGGTTGGCAGAGCTTAAGGTAACAAGACCTAAAGGCTATGTTTCCCTTGATTGTGGACTTAGGGAGCGTTCAAGTATTACGTAACGCAATTATTGTAGATTTTTGACCCTCCCTCCCCCCCTTGTAACGCGCCGTAACGTTTTTCTGTATCCCCCCCCTCCCCCTTTAAACGTTACGTAACACTCAAGTGACCATTTTTACCCAAGTGTCAGAATTTATGTTGCGCAAAGTACAAAAAAGTCGTTATAATATCCTTGTTATAGTTTTAATCGCCTTTACGGTTTTAATACTAAATAAAACAAAAGATGTTTAACCCGCAATACATGCGTAGTTTTTTATTTCCATATTTTTTTATTAAAAAAAAGAAAACGTTACATAACGTGTTGTAAGAAAGACCCCCTTCCCCCCTGTAACGCATTGTAACGTTTTACGATACCCCCCTCCCCTTCAAATTGCGTTACGTAATACTTGAACGCCCCCTTATAGGTAGAAAGGGGTATCAAAATAGTGATGGGTTGTTAGCCAAATCACCTATGACATGATCCCTAAGATGGGCTTTCATGCTTCGGCTGCATAGCAGTGGTTGTGGTCACGGGTAGACCGAAGTGTAGAGAAGCATGTCCGTTTAGGCTCACGAAAATTTCGAACAACCCGGACTTATGTTTTTGTACCGCCCGACTGACTGAGAGTAGGCAGCGCGTACAAATTGCGTTAGTCACTGCTGCCTACTTACGTCATAATGCTACTTATTTCCCTGTACATTCGTCCTGACTCCTACATCTGCCTTATAACTGGTCTGAAATCAAAGCTGAAGATTTGGATTGATATGAATTTCATCCTGCTATAAGTTTCTGTGGAAGGGATTTTAGGAATGCGAAGAAGAAATCCAATAGAATTGTGCGGTAATTTTTTTTATTCCAGCTAGATGTCTTAGAGTATATCCACAGCAAAGGCTACGTCCATGCTGATATAAAGGGCGCCAACATCCTATTGGGGCTGAAGAAGGGCACGGAGAACCAGGCCTACTTGGTGGACTTTGGGCTGGCCACGAGGGTGAACGATAAGGAGTTCAAGCCTGACCCGAAGTGCGCTCACAATGGCACTATCGAGTACACCAGTAGAGATGCCCATTTAGGAGGTAAGTGGTTATGTTAAATCTTCTATTGTTATTTATAAGACTTAAAGTGAGTTCCAAACTCAATAGGTACAAGTTGCTTCTGAAAAGTTCGAAGGTATTTCGAGGTTGTATATGCATTTTATGATACTGGCCACTAAGAAAACCATTTATTTAAAAAATGCATTTAATTAAGGGGGGGGGGGGGGATTATATTGAAAAATAAATGTCTAAAAATCTAAAAATTCCTTCAGAATGCACCTCTATGGTGACTAAGCTGTATCTGCCTTTCAATGGTGTTTTGAAGGCGTACTGAATTTCCAGTGGCGACGATGCGCGGAGACCTGGAGATCCTCGGGTACAACATGCTGCAGTGGCTGGCGGGCGAGCTGCCCTGGGAGAAGACCCTGAAGCAGCCCAAGACCGTCCAGGACATGAAGGAGGCCTTTATGAAGAGCATCAGGAGCAGCGTCACCAAGCACTGCCCCAGCGCACCAGGTATGTATAAGATGGAGAATACTTTTTACTATGTTATAAAATGTTTTATTCCTTGTTGTAACCAACTAGGGTCGGAAGGGCTTTCTGGGCTGCATCCCAGGACCAAATGAAGATTTATTGAAGACAGTTTTTATGTATTTTAGCTGTTTTCAAAATATTGTTACATAAGAACCTTCTCCTATTGTTAAATATTGTTACATAAGAACAACAACAAAAAAAAGAATTAGCGAAATCGGTCCAGCCGATCATGCGTGATGCCGTGACCCGTGACCAAGGGAAATAGGGATTATGTTTTATATATACATATAGATTGATCTTTCGATTTTATTACAAAATTGACAGATCTGTCAACCAGTATCAAGTAAATAAATGAGCGTTTCGTTATGGCTTAAACTTGGTATGAATTCTGTTTCTGTTTTTTTCAGAAGCCTTAATAAAGTTCTTCGAGTACATTAACACTCTAAAGCCCAAAGAAGTGCCCAACTATGCCAAGTGTAGGCAGATATTCGAGAGCTACCTCAAGAGCGAAGGTGTCACCAGAAACAGCAAACTAGTTTTCACTCCCACAAAGAAAAAAACCAAAACACCCCAAGTTGATGACAATGACAGTGACGAGCAACCCCCGAAGAAAAAGTCGCCTAAAGAGAACGGGGATGCTCCGAAACTGGTTAAAAGGGGCAGGAAACCTAAAGTCCAAGAACCGGAGCCTGAAGATGACGAAAATGAAGAACCGGAAGCTAAAGCAACTAAAGTTAAAAGAAAACCCAAGAGGAAATCTATTGAGCCTTCTCTAGTTGTTAAGAAGAAGACCAAGATGACCCCTAAAGCCACGCCGCCTGTCAAGAAGAACCATGTTAATACAGCAACACAGACATCGACAGGCAAATGCAGGCGCAGCCCGAGGCAAGTGTCATTTGATAGTCCGATTTGCGAGATCATAGGCGAAAAGAAACCCCTACAAAAGTCTGAGGTTTCTAACTCCAGCGCTGACATGTTTGATGACTCGTTCGTTATTGAAGACAGGAAGATAAAGCGGAAGAAGTTGGTGTCGGATGAGGAGTATACGGAGAAGAGGGTGGTGAGGAAAAAGGTGACAACGACGAAGCCGAAGGCCAAGTCCTGGAAGCATACTCCCACGATTACTAATGGTAGGTCGCCGCCTAAGTAAATGTCAATCACGTAACAGTGTGTGGAAGCTTATTGAAGCTGAACTAGTAATAAATAACTGGATAGATTACAAAGCACTTATTAAGGGAGTTGCCTTTAGTCTTTTAAACTACTATGTTTTCGATATGTTTTTTCAAACAAACGCAACAGCCACACAAATGCGAAACATTTCTCGTGGCCAAGGTCTTGTATGGTCGACCAAAAAATTCCTTCACCCTAAAGTTCAATATCATTTGTACGGCTTTCAAAAATGACTCACAGCTCTATGTGACATGAAGCCTTCTTACGCGACTGCGCTAGAAGGAGGGTTATGTTTTTCGAGTGTATGTTATGTATGTATAATTATTAGGCACGCTCTAGGAGCCTAAATGGCTTGTCGGATTTGAGCTCGAGATTCGTCTTAATCGTGAGTGACACTAGGTACATAAAAATTATAAAAAAAGAAATATAATTGAATTAATAATTTTATGTATGAACTGTCATAAAAAATGGTTAAGCAATCAGTTGGACGACCATACTTGGAAAGCTCTTTTCCCGCTCCCGTTAAGTGCTTTGTAGCAATGAGCTGTCGAACTTGTTCAAGAATATTGCTGTCGTTGATGGTTCATCAAGCTCCAGTCACCCTCTGCACACAATTTATGGTGATGGTCCAATAGTGGACCATTGTAGGCCAATGTGGATTGTGTACCGGGGTCTTTACATTGCAAGTTTGTGAGATAGATATTTCTCACTTCATGCATATATCATTTCAATCTCCTTTTGCCCATACCGATACTAAATCACGCTCACAAATCCCATGTGTCATAAATTAATCATATTACCACCGTTATAGTACGTATGCAGTGTAAGGTTACAAACAATTCACGTTTTATTATTTACTATATCTTGTATAGACTAAGTCCCTTGTTCATAAAAATTAAAAAGGTTAGTTGTCACGAAATGGATTTTTTGTATCTGTCAAAATCAAATGTCAAAGTGACAGAAGAAAACGAATGTTAAATGAACATGAGCATAACAATCGCTTATAAATGAATAGCTTAGGCTTAGTAAAAAGTCGAAAAACCGTTTTCGAACAAAATTATTGCCATATTTTTTGTGTCAAAAATGTGACGCCTTCATTTAATTTCTCTATAGTACTTACTGACCTTGGGTGCGTTCAGTTTGATCGCCCGACGACGCACTGGCCCGTTCAGTAAGTCAGTGCGATCATCGGACGATCACACCAAATCGTTCAGTAACATCGTCGGGCGTCGTCGGGCCATCGCACCGGTCACCCCGTAAAATACATGGGTAAAAAACGCACAGACGTCACTTTGACAGTTGATAAGAGGCAAAATTTATAATTCGAACGCTGGGGATATAAACTTATTATTACGAATACGAAATCATACTTCAATTGACACTTTTGACAGAAGAACGTCCCAACTCGTTCAGTAAGTGTGTTCATGATCGGACGATTTTCACCCGACGATAATCACACTGACACTAGTTACTGAACGTAGCCCTTGTATTTTCCATGCAGTTTCATACCTGTCGTTCGTTTCTCTAAGCTATGAGTTACGAGTGTCTAGGGGCAACGGTGATAACTTTCCATCAGATAACCCGCTTGCTTGTTTTCCCACTATCATATATAAAAAGCTACTAGTTACTATTTTACAAGTGTAACCTAGCGTCATTGGTTAAAAACTCGACCATTGATTTGTTGATTGGACTAATGTTGTTAGTTAGACTTTTGAAATTGTTACTTTTAATTTCGAGAAACGGGTAAAGGTCTTCGCACATTAAAACAACTCAACGGCGACTCGACTCTATGCTAGACATTGAAATTTAAGCCCTGTGTCATATGTTCTAGGTTTAATTTCAAAAAATTATTATAAAATAGTGTTCAACGAGTGGCCTACGCATCGTACACTAAAGGTCAACCCCGACACGTTTGTCACGCAATGACCACACGTCGTTCACGCAACGACCACACGTTGTCCACGCAACGACTATGCGTTTGCGACTGACGCGTGACGGGCAACCATTTGGTTAGACACCGCGTTGCCCACTAGTGACCATTGGGTGGATCAACTAGTTGACTACTCATCGAGAGTGTGAGTTGAGTTGGTGTCGGATTGGCGTGGAGTTGGTCTAATGTGCGAAGACCTTTAGTAATCTATATAATTCTGTAAATATTGAATTTGTACTATTTCTCAACAGTTATCGATTTTTTTTTATATTATTGTTCTAATAATTGCGAGTATACGTCCAAAAGGCGGGTTTGTTTATAATTATTGTTGTGCTCGGATCAAATAGTTATGTAAATGTTGTAATTCATTGTTGAATGAAATTGATTTTTACTATACTGTTGGGTTACAGCTGTGAGCTAACTCATGCATTTGAAATGTGTTGTAATAATTGTATGATCGGTTTATAAGTTACGTGTAAAATAAACAGTATTTCATAATACGTTTGATTTTAATCTAGTCCCGTAGTATTAGTGAAATTGAGTGCAATTTCTGGCTGATAAAGCGTTGCCCGTGGTCCTACTGGTTTTCGACGTTGCTCCGCCCGGCGGAGCTTCTTTTCAGGGTAATTTACCCTATGGGCATCTGAAGATACCTAACAAATCCAACCTAGGTACAGTCAAGTGTAATAATATGTATGTAGTCAAAGTTTCAAAAATAAGTACCATACGCTCTTACACCGGCGTAATAAGGTCGTGGGACATATTTTTGAGAAGTTCATATCGATTCTTATTTTTGCACTTGACCGTACCTATTTTTGTATTAAAATATTATTGAATGATTAAAAATATTGGCAGCGTTTTTTTAGAGTAAGACATATTAATAGACAATCCTGCTAAACGTGGCCTTTAGGTCTTGTCACCTTAGGCACTGTCTACCCCGGAAGGGATATAGACGTGAGTTATGTATGAATGTATGTAAGTAATCACGTCTTGATCCCTAACAGGGTAGACTGAGCCCATGGTAACACTGAACAATACTGTCAAAACACTGAAGTTCACTTGCATTTCTAAATTGAATTAAAACAAACACGCAAATCCAAAGCTTTTATTTTTATTTACAATATAATATGAAAGTAAACAAAATGTAACGTACCAAAAAAATTTGACATTCAATCAACAATGAAACGCCGGCCGTCCCGGCGATGTGGCACGCGTCTTAAACCAACGAATAATCGCGAGATACTTTTAAGGTGCGACCACACCGGTGCGTAAGACATTGACGGTGAAACGCAGCCGCAAGATCGGCCTAGCCGTAGGTCCGGTTCTGGGCCAGAAAGCAAAAAGATACCGCAAGTCGGTACGACCATTGACGGGAGAGCGGAATGCGCATCCGCTACTGACGAGAAAGAGAGGAAAAGAGAGGAGGCAGCGCCTAAGGAAAGAAAGGAGGCAGAAAAGAAAAGAGGGGAGGTTCCCGTACCTCCCCACGTGCTGGCTGGTAGCGACAGCGAAGACGATTTCGATCCGGAACGTATATACGTCCGAAAAAGTCTCTACACCAATATGGCTGTAAGAGCGAAGCAAGGTATAACTAGTTTTAATCCCGAGACGGAGGCGTGGGAGCTCGTATCCAAAGATGCGAAAAACTTATACAGAGACATGTATCTTCATGGTTGTCCGAAACGTGCACTTATGGCACTTAACGAGGAGGAGAGCATGAGCCGTCGGCAATTGAAAGAAAAAGCCTACGTACTCATGTTCGAGACGGATGGTTCATTTCGCGAGTGCTATCATGGCACACCAGCGACCTCAATCAGTTCTCTAGTTTCCTGGCCAATCTGTGTTAGTCTCATTCAAGGCAGTGTTTGAGCAAGTGAGCCTTCAGTGACGCGAGCGCGGTATTGACCGTTGCCTCGTTAGAAGAATGACATGAATGAACATGAACGGTGAGAAAACGTGGCGCCTACGACACGTCACTTTGTACACGCGGCGGTGTGGTCGCTCCTTTATGTAACATTCAATAATTCGCGAGATACTTTTATGTGACACTCGATAATTCACTTTGCAAGTTACAAAAGCTATACTACACCTAGAGTTTAATCATACATTTGTTTGTGGAGGTGATGTAAGTATTCCAACTCGATTGTGATATGGGTGCGCCTGCGTCAGACATGTACACCTTTAGTTTCACATTGGCAGTACAAGCAGTACAACAGCGGTCAAGCTATCGTCTAAAACACAAAACAGTAGCACCATTTGTAAAAAAATATAATCTATCAACGTGAACAGAGCGCCGGTGCGGCGACTGCCCCCGCTATATACTGTTACAGTATTACATAGTTTTAAACTTACAATTAACCTTACAAAACCACTATTTACGCCGTTACAGGAACATTTGCAAAAACATTATTTAACTTGCAATGGGACTAGTATAGATTTCATAATAACTCCGTACGCGACATCGCGCGGAGTCTGGTAAATGTATATTTTACTTTATTTATACACGTGAATAAGGTCGCATTCACACTAGCTTTCGATGTCGAAAAATACAAGTCTCACCAATGTAAATGAAGCCGCAAGCTCCTTTTAGAATATGCATGTTAAAAATCCATAATATTTTTACACTACAACCTGTTTTGTGACCTTGCCATGTGTTCGCGAAAAATATTCACGATATTTTTGTTTCGCGTGCAATGTTGCCAATAAAAAAAACTTCGCTATACATAATTCGAATATAGAAGTCCGCGGCATATTGTAAAAGGAGATTAGTTCTGTCATTCTTTACACAATAAGTTTAGTAATGATAAGATGATAACACTACGCCGCTATCCCGTACCCGTCTATACTTAGAGCTATATTTTAAACTGAACACGACTTACTCTAACTGGAATAAAAGTGTACACTATATATTGATAACGTATCTAGACATGGTTCTACATCATTGCGAGGTGGCACTAGCGTATTGGTCTAACTAAAATGCTAAGGGCCAGGTCTTCCCCGGCTGGAGCCACGGGGACTGCCCCGGTATCACGTCCTCCCCATTTAGCGGTTAATATGACTTAGCTATAATCTAATTTCTTTAATACCGACGTCGCTCGTCCCCGTGACTTGTGAAAACAAGATACAATTCACCTATTAAAACAGAATACAATAACGTCCCTATTTATATCAATGGCTATGCCAAATTGTACTACGTTCACGCCAGGCCGACGCCGGCGCTGGCTCAAAATTGCTCATTGCGAAGTTGCACATTTATAACAGCTCGGTTGAAAACTACAATTTTTAAAGAATCCATTCAAAGTATAAACCTTTAGTTACAGTTCCTGGCATTTAAAGCTATTATTACATGTTTTTGACGCGTTTCTACAATATCCTCGTCACCTAAAGCTCGGACATAAGCTGAATGACTAAAAAAAGCGAACCTATGTTACGTGAAATTATAACTTAATTTAATACTTAGGTACGCCGAGCCGCGTGAAGCCACGTCAAAAACGTGAACCAGGAAATGGGAATAAATAACTTTTTATAATATAAAAATTTGGTGTTATCTCAGTCAGGCATTAATTATACAGGTCCCATTACTTCTTATTTTAATTAAACGTTTTTGTTTCGAGCGCGGCAAAAATACTTAACTATCTGACTAAGCTATTTGATTGTTTAGAAAGCTTTAACTCACGATACTGGTCGTATCGCTTCATTTTCATTGCAGGAATGTGGCATCCATTTTGTCCGGCCGACAGCGCAGTGAAAGATGCAAAGTGAGCCGGCTGCACACAACAAATCGCAGATCTCGAGCACGACGAAACCCGGTAATAGTCGACGCGAGAACACGAGCTTACTTTTCTCTCTTCACTGTGCTATCAACAGTATTCATATGTATAAATGTACAGAAAGTATAATCCGGTGCTTTTATATGTATAAATCATATACCACTTACCGAACTACTACTTTATAGCGAAGTGAAAACAATACATAGCGATTATAACGATGGCGTAGGAAGGTCGGCTGTGTAGGAAGGAGTTCGGCGAATGTAAAAAAAAACTCAACGGTTAACCAATAAGTAACATCGAATAAGTATTAAAATAAGAATAAAAATTAACAATCGGTGGAAATGCGTAGAAATAAAACAGACAAGCCGCACCGTCCGTTCAGCCGACCGTACACAACAAGTAACAACAATTGAATTTAAAATACATAACAACGCGTAATAAATACAATTCTTAGCAAATAATGGTCAAGTTGTTGATGCACCAGTGTAAACTAAACTATTGAGGAACATGTTTTATGAACACAAGAGGATGAGGAATATTTGATATAATACATAATAATATACGATTCAGAATTGGGACAAAAATACACCTGTGCTTTTTATTTTGATTTGTACTGTTTGCTTTTTGTTTTTACTTAAAACGTACACGTTAGATTAATCAATAGTTTACACTGATCACCAATGCCTCAACCGCCGATGCAAAATAAACTTAATTCACGTTTAAATTTATGTTGCGATCGAAGGATTCATGAACACATCATTTACGTACATAGAGTCGGAGCCTACCGTCAGCCAAATACGTGGTCTGCCTGTTTAATCCGCCACAAGACACGACGTCGATAAGACGAGGCTGCTGATGGAGGTCCGAGTGGAGAGCCTTGGGGGAGGCCTACGTCCAGCAGTAGACGTCTTTCGGCTGACATGATGATGACTATGAAGACAAGACTGACAACTTGAAAGTTCGACTTAGGGACTATCTCACCATTCTCTGTTATGTTCCAGTTATCTATGATTCCGTTACTATTTAGTAGTGTCCGACCGAAACTGATTTTTCAGCCGAAACCGAAACCGAAACTTAAAACATTTAAAATTACGATTATTTAATGAAATTTACTGTTTTTTTTTAAATTTATTAACACATATTATACTTACCAAATCACTCAATTGCAAAATATAACCTCAACTCACGATTAAATGAACGGCGGCGAACTGAGCCGGGGCCGCCGGCGAGCGAGCACGAGCTAGCTGCGAAGTTTACCGAACGACGCACGAAAATTCACGAACACTCGATTTTCGGCGGGGTCGAAAGTTTCGGTCGGTCACTACTATTTAGTAATCTACGAAACAGACAGACATCATAGATAACTGACACTTAAGATAACTGGAACTTAACAGAGTAGTAAAACAGGCCGTTAGTAAGGCCCGAGTGTCGAGGGTCCAGCGGAGCGGGCAGCGGCAAAGGGATCTAGCGTGCAATCAGGACGCTCACTTACATCAGCTTGTGTTGGACTTGAACGCTGCACGCTCCGCTCGAGCGTCCACTCAGATCGACCACTAAGCGACATTTTCATTTGATACGAAGTTAGACGAGATGACCTCTTATTTGGCCGACCGTACAGAAGATTGAGCAATGCGCTATAAAATGGACTTTAAAACACTAACTTGTTACAAAAATACCCAAAAAAAAACTTTTTTTTCCCAAAGTAGATATAGAATAAAGAGACTCCCAAATTCAGAAGATAAAAGGGACAGTGCAACACTGAGGATAATAAATCATTAACTAAAATTAATTAAAACAATAATATAACTTTTAAAACAGATAAAGTGACTTTATTCTGCAGTGGCGCCAACTGGTGGGCACTAGTTACTATTCTTGTTATTTGTCACTCCTGGTTTATTACGTAAGAATGTATGTATGTGTGTAGAACTTTATTGTACAAAAATCACGATTCTTTTACATGTTACAAGATAACCAGATGCACAATTCGAACTATGTAATAAACTTTCTGTGGTACCTATATTATAAATGCTAATGTAACTGTCTGTATGTCTGTCTGTCTATTACGTTTTCACGCCTAAACCAATGAACCGATATTTAACGAAATTTGGTACAGAAATAGTTTCAGGCCCGGGGAAGGACATAGGATAGATTTACCCCGGAAAATTGAATTTTGCGGGCTAGCGATAAGCAAATTCTGCGCAGACGGAGTCGCGGGCAACCACTAGTTCATTATAATTTGCAGCGGGCACTACAAAGAACCATCAAACCACTTTACCGTTTTAAGGGTATTTTTGTAACAACCTGTACAGCTTGCAACGTTCTCACACAAAGCGTGCAGACTGGGCATACATAGATCCCTCTCGCACTGGCTCACTACCAACTAGTTAGAGAGGGACACAAACAAGCATGCTAAATCTACACCTGTCTAGCATTGTAGTTTCATATGCGGAAAACAATCGAGCGCTAACTAGAACACGCAGTCATTTCATTAGTCTGACGATATGTGCGTCCTTTTCAAACTGGTTTCATAAGACAAAGATGCACTGAACGACGAATGACCGCCTATCACTATTAAAATACGAGCCCACAGCACTCACCTTTTCTTTCAGACCGTGTAGGGCAGAAAGAGACGGCGAAGTTAGACAACAATAGCAGATTAAAGTAGTTGCATCTCATGAACGCGCATAGCCTTTCAATGTGTTCGTAACGTTAGTTGCGTTTGTATGCGCTTTACAATCGCGCATTCATACACAAAATACACGCACTCGTGAGTTCTGTTAAAACCTTATCAAAATAAATACAGACAACAGCGTGTTGAACATTACGGACTGTCAAAATGGACTCCTATTCAAGCTCAGAATAACATTTCACTTATTAAGACTCGACTACGTTACGTTAACAAGTCAACATCGATTCTGTATCTCTAAAATCGATTGTCAGCCTTAGTTGTTTCTTTTTAAATATAATTTTCTGTTTTAATCTTTGTTATATGATTACTTGTTAATTATAAAATTGATGTCCATTCCTGATTATATTATTGTCAAAGTTAAAAATAACAATATTGTAATACTTTCATCAACTTGAGACGGTAAAAAAAACTATAAAGCAAGGTCGCGGAGGACGAAGAATTCCGTACAATGACCTGTCCCCGTTCATCTCTGTCGCTCGCGCGTAATTATTTGCCCTCGCACTCGCACTGACGCCGCAAATAATTGACATTGTTCATTTTTTTTAGTATGCTCCAATTCGAAAACCATTTCGAGGAAAACCATCAATTATCCGATTTATCTTGTCCGATTTCAAAAATAATTTATGATTGCAGATATTTTTGTAAAAGTACTTTGAACCTTTGTTTGACCGAACGACCGGGTTTTTCGACAGAATCCAGCATCGAATGTTTGCCACAAAAATGAAAAAAAAAGTTTGGCTACGGCAACTGTCACGTGTCACTGTCAAATCTACAAAACCATAGACAAAGCCGTTTTTTTTTATAGCCAGCCGAACGAAGGCGATTGGGATTCTGTCTAAATTCACGAATTATCAAACTGCGAAAAAATATTTATTATTAATTAACAAAGCTACGTAAAAGCATAATATTCAAATTAGTTGCTTGAAATAGTCCATTTTATCAAATAAAGGTGTTAAAAGCACAGCTTAAAAAAAATGAACAATGCCAATTGGCGTTACACACAACTGAACGCAACTTAATTTTTGTATTGTTTTCATTTGACCAATAGAGACTATACACCTCTAATAAAACAAGATACTAGGTATTAAGTACTTAATTTGAAGATGCTGAAAATTATTTCTAAATTTCGAAGTAAAATTTTAGCTTGCTACGGGGGTACATAACAAAGTTACATAACCATAACATAAACATAAATAAATCACGTCTTTATCACTTACGGGGTAGACAGAGCCTAAGGTAACAAAACCTAAAGGCCACGTTTAGCATAGTTGTGGGCGTATAGGTGGAAAGGGGAATCAAAATAGTGATGGCTTGCTAGCCGCATCGCCTATAACATTATTCCTGTGCCCATTATTCCCTAGATGTGCTTTTACCATCTGCGCGGGAAGAGAAGCAACTGGTACATTCTATGTTTTTTCTTTACTCCCAGACCAGCATACATAACCGGCACCAACGGATTAAATTAGATTGGCCCAGGGCCACCCCTAAGCCGCGAACATGTTTGTTTTAATTTAGAAATAGTCTTTATTTTACCTTAGAATGTCCCGGTTATGTAAAATAGTTATGTACGGTGAACAAGCGAGAATTTTATGTATTTGTTTAAAAAAAATATTTTCTGCCACGTTTCTTACGGTGCATGCTCCTCAGCAATGATGATCACTCCGAGCACTGGTAGTTTCAAAAAGGCATGCCACAGCCATTTTCCAACCTTTTGATGTCGACAACCACGCGCGAGCCACAGACACATACTGACAGGTCATTGCTCTATATTCCTCGTCTTCTACGACCTTACTTTACCAAGTGAACACTTAATCTACGATGTATTAAAACAGCGATTAACAACGTGCACTCAAGGGCATAAACATAATATGTACGTTATAAAGACGTCAAAAACATTTACACACCTCTATACCAGAGTCGGTGACACATATATATGACATAACGGCTGTATCGATATTAACGATATAATCAAGAATGGATCAAACAGCCAAGTACCGGCCAACAACAAACAATAACAATGTAGACATAACTCCATTATTTATAATCGTGTGGTAAAAATTGCACAGTACTCTGAAACAGAGCATACGAACACAATAGGTAGTATTTGGGAACATAAACAGAGTGTGGTACTTTAGGCCCCGCCCACAACCGCGATCCCCGACCCCGGCCCCAGCACTCGCTTTCAACAAAACAATACAAACCGCAAACTACGCCTTTACTATTAAATCACAAACCTATCAAATGAATCAAGAGTTTAACTTCTTGATTTTTTTATATTGAAAAGTAAAGCTATGGCCGGGAATCGAACCCGGATCTTCGTCATTCCGTGACGCGTGCTATACCCCTACACAACCCATAGCAGGTGGATAAGCCTTCGAATTTTTCTATCTGTTACTAGCTGTCACGTGACCTTGTTACTATGCTATTTTTTGTCGCTAAGCGTCATCTGTTTGAATAATGTGTCTGTACGACACAGTTACAAACTGCCATGGAACATTTCTTTTGTACGATTTGCAAATGAACGAGTACCTAATAGATAAAAAAAAAAAATGAAATCGAGCAATAGCCGCATATTATTTAGATGACTGCACGACGCCTGACACTAACATAGCAAAATTTAAACATAGGTATGTCGTCAAACTTTTATTTGTAATAAGAAATTCTTTTGGATAAATCTTTCTATCTCCAATGTTTAGCAGTTTTCCTTCAACACCAGCCTTTCTCTTTAACCATTAGGAATCAACATCTAACCAAACTTTCAAAGCGGGTGCTAGCAACCGGGGAGGGCTTTCTATATTTTATTAAACGTATAAATTACCTTTATGCCAAACACCTTTGCCGCTGCTGCATTAACTGTGCACATTTATTTCATATTTTATATTTTTTTGCAATTTCCGCTAGTGTACTAGAGTGATAAACTTTTAATTTACATACAGGTGAAATCTATAATATACACGAATACACAAATAAAACGATAACGTGACCATGGAGAACGATGCATTAGTTTATAGAAATATATCTTTAGTTTTCAGCAAAATTAATTAATGTTAAGTAATTATCATAATTTCTAAAATATCTTTTTGCTGTACAAACACATTATACATTGTCTAAAATGGATTTAGCGCATCCAATAGTGTCGTTCGACGATATTTTTTTTACCTTTTTTTTAATAATATTAATAACCAAATACAATACAAGGGTGTCCTTGTGTGATACCATGATATTTCAGCAGATGGTTTGAACGCACCCATAACGATTTTTCATATTAATTTTTGATTCAAAATTAAATTACTTTTGACGCTTTGCATTTTGAACAGTCGCCACCAGATATTTCAGAACGGCCAAGGTGATCAAAAATATCGAAACATGAACTCTAACACCTTAATAACAGTGACACATTTGTCAACCGTGTTTGTGTGGTGAAATAAAGAATGTCTCAGATCGCAGCAACTTCTCGCACGAGCCAAAGGCGTGGGCAGTAAACATGCGACCCGAGGCATTCTTTATCACAGCCCGAGGTGTGCACACAATTTTACGTCTTACCCTGACTTGGAAGTGGAAATTTCCGATCGCGCAGCGGCCGATAAATTGGTACTTACGGCCCGGGGCGACTTAAAAATATTTACAGGGGTTAGTATCCCAACCACAAACTGGAATATTCTAGAATCATTTAAAGGCAGAGTATAACAGCAGTATCAGTAGCTAGCGAGAATATTGAATGTAAGGTAGAGACGCGATCCGAAATGCGGGTAAAAATAAAAAATAAATGTGAATACATCGCGTTACAGCGCTCTCGCTCACAAGCAGTAGGCTTATCGTCTCACTCGCTCGCAATCGCCATCGTGTTCATTTTGACAGTTCACGTATGGGCTGACAATTGGCGTCGGAATCAGCTAGCTGTCACATTCATACAACTGTCAAAATGAACGCGATGGCGATTGCGAGCGAGTTAAACAATAAGCCTACAGGTCTTACAACGAAATTAGAAATCCTTATTTCGTATTGTGCCATGCCGCTCGCACTGACGAGTGCTAAACAGGTGTGAGAGGGACGGTACTATACGAATTTCGAAATTCGAACTTGGTAGTAGAACCACGGGGAGACGGACAGTCTTTGAAATTGTCTTAACTTTTTTAATCAGTTCACAAAATTTATTGTAACGCGACAATTGATGTTCAATTTGGTCTTTGTCATTTCTGTTTGTTAAGACGTACCTACACAGAGGTATATCTACCAGCCGCCGGATTTTTCAAAGCTAGTTTTAATCGTAATGTGTTTTTAAATTGTACTTTTCCATACAAATAGCAATAAATTCTTCTATAAAAAAAGCAGACACAATTTTTATTAAATTATTCAAACCCTTACGTATTCGGTAACGTATCGTATTTGACACATGGAATTAAAAAAGTTAAACGCTGATCCCACCTCCCCGACCTTCTAAGCTTGTTAATACGTCATACCAACTTACAAATAACGACAGTCTCACAGTCGGCCATTAACCGCCTAAACATAGATTAACCGCACAAAGTAGCAGAGTATCGAAAAGTTGTCATACTAGGATCGCCAACCATCTTGTTATCCCAGGACACGTCCTGTTTTTGTTTGGTTTTGGATTTATTAAATATTTTTAACTGTTATTATGTTTTGTTTTAAAAAGAATAGTGCTAAGACTTCCAATTTCAAATCCTAGTTTTTTTTTTGTTGGCAACTGGATCGTAGTGTAATGTCCGGTGCGGCAACATTCCATCCTTATTTTCACTAAGGGAGTACAAGAGACAGCGAAAATAAAAATCGATTTTCACGTTACCTTAGATTTTTTCCAGTGCTAGTCGCTCTACTATTAGACAGTTACTGGCCGCATCAACTCGCCCAAGCACTAAACTCGACCGGCATTCGCACTTAATACAATAAATGGCAGTCGACTAACTTAACTAAAGCATGCCGTCCGACGAGCGTGGACATAACTTCCATGCTATAATAACCTCTGAACACATCACATTAAAGTCCATATCTTTATGCAACAGAGGGTAGCACGCGAGCAATTACAGAACGTAAGCACAGCTTACGGTCTAAATCGCAGGACGCGTACGCCGTGCCCACGGCGACTTAACTGGCGAGATCGACCGTCAAACCAAAAATAACCTTCACGGGACCGCAGTCTCAATTTCTTCAATAGTCGACCAATATCTTCACCACTCTAAGACTCCCAACGTTAGACTTCGGCTCCAAGCCAACATGACCTTTTGATGCAGGAACTGTCACAAAACTATACACACATCGGTCGCGCTCGCTCACGTAGTTTCAGACGTCACCGCGGTCCATCATAAGCGCAAACTTCGGCGTCCACACGGATGACCGTCTCGAGAGGGCTACACTGTCGCGAACAGTTCAACCGTCGGTCCGGTGACGCGCTCGCTCGAGCTCCACGGCAGTCAGAGGGAGGGCTCCCTGTCCCGGGGCAGGGGGGCCAGGGGGGGCAGAGGGGGCAGAGCGGGTCAGTTGTCGGCGGCGTGCAGCTTCTCGCTGCGCAGGAAGTCTATCTGCGTGTAGAGGCGCGGCGGCGGCTGCGCGGCGGAGCCCCGCGGCTCCAGGTCGAGCGCCGCGTAGTGCAGCCCCGCCCCCGCCCCCGCGCCCGCGCCCGCGCCCGCCCCGCAGCGCGCGCCCGCCTGCACCAACATTATAATACAGAGCCCGCCAAATGAGAGGTTGCCGCCCGAGTGTGAGCGAGGCTGGATAATTTACATACATCAGAAGGCGAGCCGAAAGGAATCTAACTAGCCTTTTCCTCTCAGCACAATAGGAGTGCCTTACTGCCTTAAAATAGGCAAATGAGAATCGAGTTCTATTGACGCTATGCCACTGGTATGTATAGTACTTTTCTCAAACATGAAACGAAATAAATTAGGAAACCTGCAAGAAATTAATGTTTTACTTATAGAGACTCTGGAAGTAAGTATAGTAACCGATATAAAACTTCAAAATATAACAAACACTGCAAACCAGTTGTCGATTTGAAATCGAAGTAATTTTTTTTTCTTCAATCGAGAAGATAAAGGCATGAAGATCTATTCTGCCGTATATCAAGACTTACGCCCTTTTAGAATAAGTGAATATAAATTAATTAATAATAAATTCAACAAGCACAAGCGACAATAATGAACTGTTTCTCAAACATTGTCGTAAATGGCATCATCATTATGTATTCTAAGGAACAGAACACGAAGGGCCTTGTTGACGGCCGAATTACATTGCAGGCGCGATTTTCTGACCATAAATCGGCTTGCTGGACTGCTTTTAATTTGTTTTTAACTTTTTTTAAGCTTTTTTTTTAAGCTAAAGAGACTATGGAATAATGAACAACGATGTCATACAGCCAAGTCGATGGCCGAGGAGTGCGCGTTTTGTTCGAGTCTGATGTTTTTATCAATGTCTCATATAGCTTACGGCGACAGATGACATAAAAAAAACTTAAGAAAAAAGGCAGAAACGTGAATACCGCCTAAGTTGCGAGAAAGTTTAGTGCAAAATTTATTTTCATTTCCTCTCAATGTTTTGAGAAAAACATTATACCTGCCTCAGCAGGAACAGCAATGGCTGGATTCGTAACTTTAAAAAACACTCACCTGCGGTTCGTGTCTCTAAACAAGTTACTCATACAGCAATTGGTTACTTCCCAAGCCTCGGCATCAATCTACTATTCAAACAAAATACAGCGAAACAATAAAGTTATAGGCTCAGAAATATGAAAATAGCAGGATGACGTTACCTTGACGATGGTTGGCGCGTCGCGCATGGCCGGCTCGTCCACGCGACTGCTCTGCCGGCTCAGAGACACGTACGACGGCGACGAGGACAGCTCGGGGCTCCTGTAACGTTCACATGTCACCTTGAGCAGCGCCACTTTTCGCACACACGGTTCACGTACTTACGTGAAAGAGAAAGAACTCTCCCGGCAGCAAATTAACTTTTTGGGATAATATGTCGGCAAGGTTGTACGGTAGAACACGGTCAAAAGACCCCCATAGACTTTTAGCCAACGGATAATGATATCCCTCGGAGACCGCCAGGAAATCATTAATCGATGCCCAGGGTGTACCGGAACAAGCACTACTCTTCCCCCCGGACGGGTCCAAAAACGAATCTCAGTTCTTGACCACACGCGGAGGTAACCCGACTCGCACCCCGCCGCGAATTCTTAGAAATATAACAAGTAGCGGTTAGCAGTCTAAGTGTGATTTTAATTGCAGACCCCTAAGTCAGTAAAATAACGGCATAGAACCGTTTCATGATGAATTTAGGACGAATACTTGCAATTAGTTCCTATCGAGCCGATTTAATCCAATCATCTATCGAGTACGGACAGTCTATGAAATATGATGATGATCATCACATTAGCCATAGGACGTCCACTGTTGGATATAGGCCTCCCTCATAAACAGTGGCGTAACTATAGGGTGGTAGAGGAGGCAAAATGCCTCTACGGGGGGGACTGAGTTGGTTTAGAGCACAGAAGGGACGCTGATGCACTTCTTATATTGAAGAAGGAGCCCCACCTGACGAATTTGCCGCGGGCTCCAGACGTTATAGTTACGCCACAGCTCATAAACCTCTAGTAGCCTCGCGTGGAAGAGGCTTGCATCCACCCAAAGCGCGACTCTAACCAGCCATTTTCTGTACTGTATGTATGTGAATTTATGATTTAGGAATAAGACTCCTGAATCTGTGATATCTTGCCACCCATTGTTTAGGTGAGGGGATCGTCATGGTAGGCAGCGCGTACAAATTGTGTTGCGTCACCTTCCCACTGCCTACCCTGACTACCACACAGTACGCCAATTGCTGATAACCTTTGTTACTGTCACGAAGAACACTCACTTCCTAGTGCCCTCCTCAGATATCTCCCTTAGCGTGGTGAGGGGCTGATGCAGCTCCATCTCCAGCTCCAGCTCAGGCTCGGGCTCCAGCTCGGGCTCGGGCTCCGTCGCGGCAAGCTCGGGGGCCTCCAGCGTCAGCGGGAACAGCGTGTCCGACAGCAGCGAGCGGGTCTGCGGGGGAGACGCCAGCACTGGCGGCCGGAGGGGGGTCCTGGACATAGTTTATTGCTGGTTAATAAGAAGCAAAGATAATAACACCCCTTTTTTGAGTCGAGGGTTAAGAAGAGAGGATGAGATGAAGGGAGGGTGACAGATGGAGGTAGTGTGAGAGATGGAGGGAGGGAGAGAGATGGAGGGAGAGAGAGAGAAGGAGGCAGGGTGAGAGATAAAGAAAGGGAGAAATGGAGACAGGGAGAGATGGAAGGAGGGAAAGAGGGAGGCAGGGAGAGAGATAGAGAGGTAGTAAGGGAGGTTAAGAAAGAGGGAAGAGAGAGAGATGAAGAGAGAGGGAGCGAAGAAGAGATAGTATGTGAGTGGGAGAGAGAGGGAGAGCGAGGGAGGGATAGAGATATGTGTGGGGGAGAGTTAGGGAGGAATAGATATAGTATGTGATAGAGATAATATGTAAGGAGAGCCCCAGCGCGCCGGCGCCGGGCCGCATCTCCACGTAGCCCGCGCTGTCCTGTCAGCTGACGCGGGCCAGCTAGTGACTGACCTGGAGCCGAGGCGCATCTCGACGTAGCCGTCGGGCGTGGCGGGCTGGCGCGGCGGCGAGAGCCCCAGCGCGCCGGCGCCGGGCCGCATCTCCACGTAGCCCGCGCTGTCCTGTCAGCTGACGCGGGCCAGCTAGTGACTGACCTGGAGCCGAGGCGCATCTCGACGTAGCCGTCGGGCGTGGCGGGCTGGCGCGGCGGCGAGAGCCCCAGCGCGCCGGCGCCGGGCCGCATCTCCACGTAGCCCGCGCTGTCCTGTCAGCTGACGCGGGCCAGCTAGTGACTGACCTGGAGCCGAGGCGCATCTCGACGTAGCCGTCGGGCGTGGCGGGCTGGCGCGGCGGCGAGAGCCCCAGCGCGCCGGCGCCGGGCCGCATCTCCACGTAGCCCGCGCTGTCCTGTCAGCTGACGCGGGCCAGCTAGTGACTGACCTGGAGCCGAGGCGCATCTCGACGTAGCCGTCGGGCGTGGCGGGCTGGCGCGGCGGCGAGAGCCCCAGCGCGCCGGCGCCGGGCCGCATCTCCACGTAGCCCGCGCTGTCCTGTCAGCTGACGCGGGCCAGCTAGTGACTGACCTGGAGCCGAGGCGCATCTCGACGTAGCCGTCGGGCGTGGCGGGCTGGCGCGGCGGCGAGAGCCCCAGCGCGCCGGCGCCGGGCCGCATCTCCACGTAGCCCGCGCTGTCCTGTCAGCTGACGCGGGCCAGCTAGTGACTGACCTGGAGCCGAGGCGCATCTCGACGTAGCCGTCGGGCGTGGCGGGCTGGCGCGGCGGCGAGAGCCCCAGCGCGCCGGCGCCGGGCCGCATCTCCACGTAGCCCGCGCTGTCCTGTCAGCTGACGCGGGCCAGCTAGTGACTGACCTGGAGCCGAGGCGCATCTCGACGTAGCCGTCGGGCGTGGCGGGCTGGCGCGGCGGCGAGAGCCCCAGCGCGCCGGCGCCGGGCCGCATCTCCACGTAGCCCGCGCTGTCCTGTCAGCTGACGCGGGCCAGCTAGTGACTGACCTGGAGCCGAGGCGCATCTCGACGTAGCCGTCGGGCGTGGCGGGCTGGCGCGGCGGCGAGAGCCCCAGCGCGCCGGCGCCGGGCCGCATCTCCACGTAGCCCGCGCTGTCCTGTCAGCTGACGCGGGCCAGCTAGTGACTGACCTGGAGCCGAGGCGCATCTCGACGTAGCCGTCGGGCGTGGCGGGCTGGCGCGGCGGCGAGAGCCCCAGCGCGCCGGCGCCGGGCCGCATCTCCACGTAGCCCGCGCTGTCCTGTCAGCTGACGCGGGCCAGCTAGTGACTGACCTGGAGCCGAGGCGCATCTCGACGTAGCCGTCGGGCGTGGCGGGCTGGCGCGGCGGCGAGAGCCCCAGCGCGCCGGCGCCGGGCCGCATCTCCACGTAGCCCGCGCTGTCCTGTCAGCTGACGCGGGCCAGCTAGTGACTGACCTGGAGCCGAGGCGCATCTCGACGTAGCCGTCGGGCGTGGCGGGCTGGCGCGGCGGCGAGAGCCCCAGCGCGCCGGCGCCGGGCCGCATCTCCACGTAGCCCGCGCTGTCCTGTCAGCTGACGCGGGCCAGCTAGTGACTGACCTGGAGCCGAGGCGCATCTCGACGTAGCCGTCGGGCGTGGCGGGCTGGCGCGGCGGCGAGAGCCCCAGCGCGCCGGCGCCGGGCCGCATCTCCACGTAGCCCGCGCTGTCCTGTCAGCTGACGCGGGCCAGCTAGTGACTGACCTGGAGCCGAGGCGCATCTCGACGTAGCCGTCGGGCGTGGCGGGCTGGCGCGGCGGCGAGAGCCCCAGCGCGCCGGCGCCGGGCCGCATCTCCACGTAGCCCGCGCTGTCCTGTCAGCTGACGCGGGCCAGCTAGTGACTGACCTGGAGCCGAGGCGCATCTCGACGTAGCCGTCGGGCGTGGCGGGCTGGCGCGGCGGCGAGAGCCCCAGCGCGCCGGCGCCGGGCCGCATCTCCACGTAGCCCGCGCTGTCCTGTCAGCTGACGCGGGCCAGCTAGTGACTGACCTGGAGCCGAGGCGCATCTCGACGTAGCCGTCGGGCGTGGCGGGCTGGCGCGGCGGCGAGAGCCCCAGCGCGCCGGCGCCGGGCCGCATCTCCACGTAGCCCGCGCTGTCCTGTCAGCTGACGCGGGCCAGCTAGTGACTGACCTGGAGCCGAGGCGCATCTCGACGTAGCCGTCGGGCGTGGCGGGCTGGCGCGGCGGCGAGAGCCCCAGCGCGCCGGCGCCGGGCCGCATCTCCACGTAGCCCGCGCTGTCCTGTCAGCTGACGCGGGCCAGCTAGTGACTGACCTGGAGCCGAGGCGCATCTCGACGTAGCCGTCGGGCGTGGCGGGCTGGCGCGGCGGCGAGAGCCCCAGCGCGCCGGCGCCGGGCCGCATCTCCACGTAGCCCGCGCTGTCCTGTCAGCTGACGCGGGCCAGCTAGTGACTGACCTGGAGCCGAGGCGCATCTCGACGTAGCCGTCGGGCGTGGCGGGCTGGCGCGGCGGCGAGAGCCCCAGCGCGCCGGCGCCGGGCCGCATCTCCACGTAGCCCGCGCTGTCCTGTCAGCTGACGCGGGCCAGCTAGTGACTGACCTGGAGCCGAGGCGCATCTCGACGTAGCCGTCGGGCGTGGCGGGCTGGCGCGGCGGCGAGAGCCCCAGCGCGCCGGCGCCGGGCCGCATCTCCACGTAGCCCGCGCTGTCCTGTCAGGTGACGCGGGCCAGCTAGTGACTGACCTGGAGCCGAGGCGCATCTCGACGTAGCCGTCGGGCGTGGCGGGCTGGCGCGGCGGCGAGAGCCCCAGCGCGCCGGCGCCGGGCCGCATCTCCACGTAGCCCGCGCTGTCCTGTCAGGTGACGCGGGCCAGCTAGTGACTGACCTGGAGCCGAGGCGCATCTCGACGTAGCCGTCGGGCGTGGCGGGCTGGCGCGGCGGCGAGAGCCCCAGCGCGCCGGCGCCGGGCCGCATCTCCACGTAGCCCGCGCTGTCCTGTCAGGTGACGCGGGCCAGCTAGTGACTGACCTGGAGCCGAGGCGCATCTCGACGTAGCCGTCGGGCGTGGCGGGCTGGCGCGGCGGCGAGAGCCCCAGCGCGCCGGCGCCGGGCCGCATCTCCACGTAGCCCGCGCTGTCCTGTCAGCTGACGCGGGCCAGCTAGTGACTGACCTGGAGCCGAGGCGCATCTCGACGTAGCCGTCGGGCGTGGCGGGCTGGCGCGGCGGCGAGAGCCCCAGCGCGCCGGCGCCGGGCCGCATCTCCACGTAGCCCGCGCTGTCCTGTCAGCTGACGCGGGCCAGCTAGTGACTGACCTGGAGCCGAGGCGCATCTCGACGTAGCCGTCGGGCGTGGCGGGCTGGCGCGGCGGCGAGAGCCCCAGCGCGCCGGCGCCGGGCCGCATCTCCACGTAGCCCGCGCTGTCCTGTCAGCTGACGCGGGCCAGCTAGTGACTGACCTGGAGCCGAGGCGCATCTCGACGTAGCCGTCGGGCGTGGCGGGCTGGCGCGGCGGCGAGAGCCCCAGCGCGCCGGCGCCGGGCCGCATCTCCACGTAGCCCGCGCTGTCCTGTCAGCTGACGCGGGCCAGCTAGTGACTGACCTGGAGCCGAGGCGCATCTCGACGTAGCCGTCGGGCGTGGCGGGCTGGCGCGGCGGCGAGAGCCCCAGCGCGCCGGCGCCGGGCCGCATCTCCACGTAGCCCGCGCTGTCCTGTCAGCTGACGCGGGCCAGCTAGTGACTGACCTGGAGCCGAGGCGCATCTCGACGTAGCCGTCGGGCGTGGCGGGCTGGCGCGGCGGCGAGAGCCCCAGCGCGCCGGCGCCGGGCCGCATCTCCACGTAGCCCGCGCTGTCCTGTCAGCTGACGCGGGCCAGCTAGTGACTGACCTGGAGCCGAGGCGCATCTCGACGTAGCCGTCGGGCGTGGCGGGCTGGCGCGGCGGCGAGAGCCCCAGCGCGCCGGCGCCGGGCCGCATCTCCACGTAGCCCGCGCTGTCCTGTCAGCTGACGCGGGCCAGCTAGTGACTGACCTGGAGCCGAGGCGCATCTCGACGTAGCCGTCGGGCGTGGCGGGCTGGCGCGGCGGCGAGAGCCCCAGCGCGCCGGCGCCGGGCCGCATCTCCACGTAGCCCGCGCTGTCCTGTCAGCTGACGCGGGCCAGCTAGTGACTGACCTGGAGCCGAGGCGCATCTCGACGTAGCCGTCGGGCGTGGCGGGCTGGCGCGGCGGCGAGAGCCCCAGCGCGCCGGCGCCGGGCCGCATCTCCACGTAGCCCGCGCTGTCCTGTCAGCTGACGCGGGCCAGCTAGTGACTGACCTGGAGCCGAGGCGCATCTCGACGTAGCCGTCGGGCGTGGCGGGCTGGCGCGGCGGCGAGAGCCCCAGCGCGCCGGCGCCGGGCCGCATCTCCACGTAGCCCGCGCTGTCCTGTCAGCTGACGCGGGCCAGCTAGTGACTGACCTGGAGCCGAGGCGCATCTCGACGTAGCCGTCGGGCGTGGCGGGCTGGCGCGGCGGCGAGAGCCCCAGCGCGCCGGCGCCGGGCCGCATCTCCACGTAGCCCGCGCTGTCCTGTCAGCTGACGCGGGCCAGCTAGTGACTGACCTGGAGCCGAGGCGCATCTCGACGTAGCCGTCGGGCGTGGCGGGCTGGCGCGGCGGCGAGAGCCCCAGCGCGCCGGCGCCGGGCCGCATCTCCACGTAGCCCGCGCTGTCCTGTCAGCTGACGCGGGCCAGCTAGTGACTGACCTGGAGCCGAGGCGCATCTCGACGTAGCCGTCGGGCGTGGCGGGCTGGCGCGGCGGCGAGAGCCCCAGCGCGCCGGCGCCGGGCCGCATCTCCACGTAGCCCGCGCTGTCCTGTCAGCTGACGCGGGCCAGCTAGTGACTGACCTGGAGCCGAGGCGCATCTCGACGTAGCCGTCGGGCGTGGCGGGCTGGCGCGGCGGCGAGAGCCCCAGCGCGCCGGCGCCGGGCCGCATCTCCACGTAGCCCGCGCTGTCCTGTCAGCTGACGCGGGCCAGCTAGTGACTGACCTGGAGCCGAGGCGCATCTCGACGTAGCCGTCGGGCGTGGCGGGCTGGCGCGGCGGCGAGAGCCCCAGCGCGCCGGCGCCGGGCCGCATCTCCACGTAGCCCGCGCTGTCCTGTCAGCTGACGCGGGCCAGCTAGTGACTGACCTGGAGCCGAGGCGCATCTCGACGTAGCCGTCGGGCGTGGCGGGCTGGCGCGGCGGCGAGAGCCCCAGCGCGCCGGCGCCGGGCCGCATCTCCACGTAGCCCGCGCTGTCCTGTCAGCTGACGCGGGCCAGCTAGTGACTGACCTGGAGCCGAGGCGCATCTCGACGTAGCCGTCGGGCGTGGCGGGCTGGCGCGGCGGCGAGAGCCCCAGCGCGCCGGCGCCGGGCCGCATCTCCACGTAGCCCGCGCTGTCCTGTCAGCTGACGCGGGCCAGCTAGTGACTGACCTGGAGCCGAGGCGCATCTCGACGTAGCCGTCGGGCGTGGCGGGCTGGCGCGGCGGCGAGAGCCCCAGCGCGCCGGCGCCGGGCCGCATCTCCACGTAGCCCGCGCTGTCCTGTCAGCTGACGCGGGCCAGCTAGTGACTGACCTGGAGCCGAGGCGCATCTCGACGTAGCCGTCGGGCGTGGCGGGCTGGCGCGGCGGCGAGAGCCCCAGCGCGCCGGCGCCGGGCCGCATCTCCACGTAGCCCGCGCTGTCCTGTCAGCTGACGCGGGCCAGCTAGTGACTGACCTGGAGCCGAGGCGCATCTCGACGTAGCCGTCGGGCGTGGCGGGCTGGCGCGGCGGCGAGAGCCCCAGCGCGCCGGCGCCGGGCCGCATCTCCACGTAGCCCGCGCTGTCCTCGTCCGGCGCCGGACGTGGTCTCACGAAGCCCACCGACGGCGGTGTCCGGGACACGATCACCTGTGTAATTTTTTCATTAGTGAAACTTTATTATTGCTTTAAATTTTTTCGTCCATCTATCGCAAGTCGCATTACAGCCGCCCGCGAGAGTGGGGATAAAATGACAGGCGCTCGGCAGAGCTGCCGAGGCCAACACGGCGGCGCTCATGGCTCGCATCAGCTGATACTTAGATTGAAATTAAAATGTATACGACTATTGGACTTGTCACTATCGTCAAATCACACATATCATTATTTTATTTTAAAAACTTTTTTTTAAATGTTTGCTCAGTTCCGATGGCCCGCACCGGCAGGCCAGTGGCTATGAGAGCGCGGGTACCTTGGCGGGCGGCGGGTGCTGGCTGAAGTCCAGCTCCATGAGGTCGTCGGCGGAGGCGCGCGGCAGCAGCGGCGCGGACGACGACGCGCGCGCGGCCCGCACCGGCAGGCCAGTGGCTATGAGAGCGCGGGTACCTTGGCGGGCGGCGGGTGCTGGCTGAAGTCCAGCTCCATGAGGTCGTCGGCGGAGGCGCGCGGCAGCAGCGGCGCGGACGACGACGCGCGCGCGGCCCGCACCGGCAGGCCAGTGGCTATGAGAGCGCGGGTACCTTGGCGGGCGGCGGGTGCTGGCTGAAGTCCAGCTCCATGAGGTCGTCGGCGGAGGCGCGCGGCAGCAGCGGCGCGGACGACGACGCGCGCGCGGCCCGCACCGGCAGGCCAGTGGCTATGAGAGCGCGGGTACCTTGGCGGGCGGCGGGTGCTGGCTGAAGTCCAGCTCCATGAGGTCGTCGGCGGAGGCGCGCGGCAGCAGCGGCGCGGACGACGACGCGCGCGCGGCCCGCACCGGCAGGCCAGTGGCTATGAGAGCGCGGGTACCTTGGCGGGCGGCGGGTGCTGGCTGAAGTCCAGCTCCATGAGGTCGTCGGCGGAGGCGCGCGGCAGCAGCGGCGCGGACGACGACGCGCGCGCGGCCCGCACCGGCAGGTGCGCCGGCGGCGGCCGGTTGCGTGCGCCCACGCTGACAACCACACATGTTAATGACCTATTTGTCGGACCCTCGCTTGATGCACCTCTTATTTGATCAAAGGTTAACTGCTAGAGATCTCTAATAAATAAATAAAAACTCTTTATTGCCATAGTATGGGTGTGACAATCAAAAACATTACAAAATAATAAAATTAGGACTACACTTTGGCAATGGGTACCGTTCTCAGCAAATGCTGGTTTAAGTTTCCTGCGTTGGTTTTCAGCCCAGTCCCTTTGGCAAGGGCAGCCGTAACAAATACAAAACAAAAATGAAAAAAGACTTACAGGGATAAGTTGGCCGTTGTGCATATATTTAATGTTTTTTTTTTTGTGATTTATATCTGTTCCTTTATATTTGTAGAATAAAGCATTTACTTACTTATTCGTGTCAAATAAATCAACATTTCGAATTCTTTTAATGTGCATCAAACTTTTTCGCATGTCATATACGGCCGGCCGCGGAGTGGGGATAAAGTGACAGGCGCTCGGCAGAGCAGCCGAAGCCAATATGGTGTACTGCAGGGATGGCGAACCTTTTTTGGTGGACGTGCCACTTTTTCACAAATAAAGTAATATTTGGCTCTGACCTGTCATCAAAGACCCTGTTGTCTTAAGAGTGTGTTGTTATTTTACCATCATATGACCACATTGTCCGTATTCCACCCTAATTCATAATAAAAGAATCTTAAGTTGGTGATTTAATGGACATTCATTATTGGCGTGCCCAAATTTTTTTGAAGCGTACCAACAGTGGCACGCGTGCCATTGGTTCGCCAGCCCTGGCGTACTGTAGGCTGCGTGTACCTGTACGCGCGGAGCCGGGTGACGTCGGGCCGCGGCGGCGCGGGGCGCGAGCCGACGCTGTAGGCGCGCGGCGGCCGCTCCTCCGCGTCCACTATGTGGGACGTCGCTGGCTCCAGCTGGTACTCGCTGCAAACAACACACCATAATTAACTATTGTGTACTTTGAGATACGTTTATTTTTACAAGTCCGTAATAGTGTCCCATTGCTAGGATAGCTGTGAGGCGGCATGGGGAAATAGCCGTCGACGAGCGAGGTCTCCGAGAGATGTCTCGCCATCTCCTGCCACCGTTTTACAAATTATAATACTATCTGACGTACACTATGTCAGGTGCCCGTCAGCTGCCATGGCACAGCTGTCGGGCGCCATGGGGAGATAGTAGAGATAGAGAGGTCTTCGGGAGATGTCACGTCATCTCGTGGCACCGTCTTCTCGCGCGTCTTACCTAAACCGAGGGTCAGTAGAAGGCGTCCCGCTGCACACAGAGCCGCTGGACGCGGACACCAGGCCGTGGTCCAACGGCGCCATGGGCAGGTAGCCGTCAGCCATGGCGTAGCTGTCCGGCGCCATGGGCAGGTAGCCGTCGGCGAGGCCTTCGGGGGAGGTCTCGGACGCGCCCATGGACGACGTCCGCGAGTGCTGGGCGGATTCGCGGGCGAGCTTACTGTAAGATGGAAGATGAACATTATTTACAGGTTAAAGAGTTATAGACGTAGTCAGGAATCCTTTCCCATCGTGAGCACAAGATTACTTCCGAATGATGCCGACGTGTCCATGTCTCTGACTGAAGCAGCACGACAAATACCACACAAACACGAACATATCAAGATGTGAAAAGATTTTACTTCGCACAGCTCTATAGCATGGAAAGAAAAAATAGTACAGAGGACCGCTTCATTTATATACTTCTATTTTAGTTATAGTATCCAAATTTAAGGAGTAATTCTGCTGCATGAAATGACACAACAGCTACAGGAAAAATAGCACATTTTGTTGCCAAACTTTGTTCATAACTTATACGCTCAATATTTTGCCAGATATGAAAGAATTCATCTTAAAAATGATCATTCGCAAACTCTGATACATCTACCAATAAAAAGTCATGCAAAAGATCAATTTACCGCCTTGTTAAAATCAAAATACAATCAGAAAAGAGACTCGCCTGAAGAACTCCCGCGGCCCCATGTCGCAGTAGTCGGGTTCCTCCGGTATGCGAGGCGTGCGGTGCCACTCCGCCACCGTGTCGGTCTCGTCATGCGACGCGTCCAGCCCTGAGCTCACCAAACGGACAACGACGTTTACATAAGTGTTACTAAAAATGTTGTACTAATATTTTAAATGCAAAAGTTTGGATAGACGGATGTGACATTGTGAGTATGTTTGTTCCCTCTTCACGCTAAAACGACGGGACGGATTTGCATAAAATTTGGAACGAAGACAGCTGGTACCCTAGATTAACACGTAGGCTACTTTTTATACCGGAAAATTTTATAGTTACCGCATTGTATAGTCTGTCCAATCATTTATTTTCTCGATGACAGCTCCCGTAGAATGTAACTGCGCTTTTTACGCAAAAATTAACTTTTAAATGCGAGGTATAAAAAATATGACGACTGCCTAATTTTGTTCCTTGATCCCATATAATATGCATCTAAGACAAATTGAGTCCATATATGCAGTAATATCTTTTTAAAGTACGATAAACAATAAACGTTTTAATAAAGTTACATGTTATGATTGAAATATCGATATTGTATCGGTATTGTACATATTGAACTAGATGTGTTCCTGCGACTTTGTACACGCTGTAATTTTTTACCGGGATAAAAAATAGCCTATGTTACTCAGGAATAATGTAGCATTTTAATGGTGAAATATTTTTTGTTTGCCCAGTAGTTTTTAGTTTATTCATTACAAAGATACGTTGTCATTCGGCCATTTTGCACGCTTAGTAATAAATTAGCATTCAAGTCGGTTGTTCTATTGGCTCCATAGCTGAATACTTCTCAACTACTCGTATATATATAAAATTGGATCGATATCGTATCTACTGATCACTTATTAGGTCACAACACTATAACTATCAAACTACATCTGTCATCGAGAAAATAAATGATTGGAACAACTATAGCGATAATCATGTCAAAGGTCGTAAAAGGTCGTAGCTGCCTAAAGTAGTAAAGTAAATAATTGTTTGAAACTAATTCTACGCGGACGAAGTCGCGGGCAGAAGCTTGTACTAATATAATAAAGAGATAAAGTTTGTGGCGTTGTAATTTCTGAATCTATCTAACCGATTTTACAAGCTTTTTTCAACCGATTGAGCTGTAACTTTTGCATAATTGTGGAAATCGGATGACAATACAATAATCTGTAGGCTTATTACCTAACTCGCTCGCAATCGCCATCGTGTTCATTTTGACAGTTCTTGTATGAATGTGTCAGCTAGCTGATTCCGATGCCAATTGTCAGCCCATACATGAACTGTCAAAATGAACACGATGCGATGCGAATGGCGATTGCGAGCGAGTTAGGTAATAAGCCTGCTGGTACCTAGTTGAATTCTGGTGGCCCGGTCAGAACCGTCTCCACAACAGGGAACTCTTCAACGGTCGGTCAGATTGACTTGAAACTTGGTACACATATGTAGGACCGATGACAACGCAATTACAGTCACCAAAAAGCATGTCACACTTTTAATCTTTCAACAGAAATATAATCTAAATTGTAACTGATAGCTTCGTGAAAGTGGCCACCCATTTGATACACCCACCTTCGATCAGTTCCGTATGCCTCGCCGGCGGCCGTTCAGACTCGAGGGACGCGCATGCGCGCGAGGGCATGCTGTCACAGCGATTCCTGAACGCTCCCGCCGCGTCTGAAAACAAAACCATGCCGCTTGGACCAAGGACCACGCCGGATTCCCACCGGTTTGCCTAAATGCTTTTCCTACATTTATTGGCAAAAAGAAGCCATACTAGTTTCGGTTTGCCAGTTGACTTATGTGATCACTAACTTGGGTTGGGTCCCACTGAAAAACAGCGTTGCTAGCCGCTGTTTAGAGTTACAAAATATCGGAACGTAAACAAAAAAGATGACCGCCTACAAGACTGAAAGTTGCGGGAAACCGGTGGGTGCAGGTGGCGAGTTGTCGTTCATTATGGTGTGCTAAGGCAACAGTGGACGTCTTCAGACTAATGAAAATACAAAAAGTTACACATACAACATACAGACAGAAGCGCTCTGTGCCCCCTTGTTACACATGTATAACATACGGGCACAAACGCTCTGTGCCCCCTTGTTACAATCGCAACCACAAAAGATCACTATTGGATGAAGCAAGCCTGACGGTGGAAAGAGAGCGCTATATCACTGTCGGTGAGCATGCAAACCATTTGAGTAGGTACACTGTTTCATTACTATCGCGTCTCTTTTTCACTGAATTAGTAAGAAAGAGATGCAACAAGTCTTGTGCTCATGCTTTGGTCGCAACAGATAAGGCGCTAAGCTGCTTTTTTTACCATAAATAAGCAAGAGACAACAAGCATTACCTGAAGACTTTGAAATTGCCTTATTTGAAAGTGGTGATAAATATCAAGCGAGTTGTGTTACATTGCAGAGCTACGAGGCTATGGAATTAACAAGTGATCGAACATAGACGGCAATGTACTGCAACTCGTTCGATATTTCTTTCATTGCCTAAACAAGTCTTATTGAGATACTAAACATAATAGTGTTTTAAAGAATCAAAAATTCGAAATTCAAAACAAAACTTGTAAGTAAATAAATAAGTGTTTGTCGTCAAAAATAAGTCAGTTTCGTAGAAAGTTGTGCGTGTATGTATTTTAACTCTATATTAGGTTAACATAGCTTTAACGAAATGATTTGATGAAGTAGATACTCTACCTACTCGTATCATGTTGGCTTGCTTGGGGTTGTCCCCAATTCCCTATTCAGCATCAAAAAAATATACCTAATTTTAATAACTTTTATTCATTTCGGAAAACTTGCTAATGATAAAATATTTTATCTTATTCCGAATGTTGTCTTGAATTCCGGCACATTCTTTAAACTTTCTTCGTCTCGTCGGCAATATGAGGGAGAAAGATTGATTCCCTACCTTTTCTATGTGAAAAAAAAAGTACAACGAACATAATTGAAGACGAATATATACATATACGACTAGCATTCAACATAATAGAAAAAAGAATGCACAAATAATCAGAATACAATTTCCAATTTGGGATATCCATCCATGCTTCATAAAAAAGGCAAATTAAAGCATACATTCAAAGCGAATTCTGTACAATGGTACAAAAAATAACAGAATAACATACGGAAACGTTAATCAGAAACTTAAGTCCTAAGTATTATATTAAAATCGATAGCAAAAACGTGCTATTATTAGTATTATTTTAACAATAAAATAATGTTAATAATAAAAAATAAATTAGTAAGTGATCTTAGTTTTAGTAAAAGAAACATTAAAAAACACAATGAGCATGTCACTTCTGAATTACCGTTAAATCAGAACTACAACAAGTTGTGTTTTTAATTTTTTACTTAATAAGTTTGTACTCATGTCACTTGAGCTTCGATCGCGAATCGCATGATATCAGAAGAATAAACAAGTTTCACACAGTTTTCCCATAGAATCAATAGATTAACTATACACTGATACAGTCTAGTCAAATTTTAAAAATTAAGTACCTTACCCCCTTACATCGGATAACAAAGTCGTGGGACATATTTTTTAGAATTTCGTAACGATATTAATTTTCACACCTGACCGTAAAATAGATTCTTTTAATGTGACAGGGGCGAGTCGAACATCACCCGCGCTGTTATTGGCCACTCATAACGTGAAAAAAAAGTTATACGCGACAAAAAGTAAAGGTCCAGTGTACCTTAGCTGATGTGACATGTATACAACTTACAAGCCGTACCAACCGCTAATTATATTGTAGTCTACCAACTCGTACAACTGTAGTTAGTGCGCCGATGTACGTTAGCAAGCATGCGTGTATACATACTCTTTGTATGCGCTGGCGACAATTTGGATAGCCGCGTGCCTGTGCTAGCGCGCCGGCACCATTGCGGTTTCTTCGCTGTTGTCTCTGTTCCATTGACGGCTTTGCAAGAGGAGTGCCTTGCCGCGCGCTCAATAGTGACTCTATCTACTTCGTCGCCAGTGAGAGGCGCTGACCGGGTGCGTTCGTGGACGATCTTGAGTGGCTCTTGGAAGAGCGGGCATCCAGTTGGGAGGGAGACGGTACGATGGTGTTTTATGAGCCGTGGATGGTCGGTTTTATCGTTTATTAGTGAGTTATTCGGCGGTTGGTTTTCGGCTGCGGACAAGACATGAGAAGCAACACGTAAAACAGATGGCAGCCAGCGTTACCCGGTGTGATGGTTGGTTATATGATTTAAGCGATGGTATTCTTCCATACATACAAAAGTTGTTGAGTTTGACATCACCAGTCCCCTATTTTACCAACTTGACAAAAGTCGGTATACATTGACAATTCGAAATACAATACGTATTCGATATGAAGCCAACCGTCGTAGATTCTCATCGAGTTTGTAATGTAAACAAAACTGTCACTTATCACCGGCAATTGTCACGTTGGTGAAACCTAGGGCAGTGACATCAGGGCAATGATAAAGTTGTCTCTACAGAGTACAATTAATAACTCCATATATTCACGAAAACTTGATAACGATCAATTGTACTGGACAGTCACGGATTTCCCACCACCATTACCAAATACCATCGCTTTTGAACACAGTTAAAATACCTACAGAAACATGGCACAAACACAATTCCCGATTCCACATGTATTTCACAAACGCGACAACACTGTGTCAACGCAATATACTACATTCAGTAGTAAGAATAACCCCACATGCGAAACAGGAGCTCCGCAGTGGCGGTGCTCCGCCTAATACTACTTCGCAGTGTTCAAATCCAGCATTTTGTCTATAAGTGTTCAGATTTGTTGACAAGTAAATATTAATTATCAAATGAATCAATTTATACTTCTTGATTTTTTATTGTTTACTTTTACGGTAGAAATTAAATTTCTAAACGATACTGAAAATTAGAACACATAGAAAAATCCGAAAAGTAAGGCTATGGCCGGGAATCGAACCCGGATCCTCGTCATTCCGTGACGCGTGCTATTCCCCTACACGACCCATAGCAGGTGGGTAAGCCTTCGAATTTTTCTATCTGTTACTAGCTGTCACGTGACCTTGTTGAAGAATAGAAAATATCGAAGGCGTCCCACCTGCTATGGGTCGTGTAGGGGAATAGCACGCGTCACGGAATGACGAGCATCCGGGTTGGATTCCCGGCCAAAGCTTTACTTTTCACATTTTTCTTTGTTCTAATTTTCAATGTCGCATATAAATTTAAATATTAATTGTTATGCCAGGGGCTAGCACGTATTTGCATTGCCATATTTCTGTAATGCCATCATGATGTTATGAAACGATGTCAAATATCCAATACCGATGAACATGCGCGTTACTCATAATGCTCAAGATGCCTTAACACCTTAACAGTTTAAATCACATCCTACGTCGCAACGTTAAGAATTAACTTTTAGAAAACAATTATCACTTAACGCTTCTCCTTAATGTACGATTCCATCGGAACGGATTGACCAATCACGGAGCAGTAGGCTTATTGTCTAACTCGCTCGCAATCACCATCGTGTTCACTTTGACAGTTCGCGTATGGGCTGAGGGTACCTCCCATTTGTTCTATGGAACTGTGACGTCATAGGACTGTTAACATTTTTTTTTCCCAACAGTTCCATGGTAGAACTATTGAAACAAAAAATGTGCTATTTGTTCTATAGAACTAAAAGCACCTCAAATTTGTGATGGGAAACTTGAGGTGCTTTTAGTTCTATAGAACAAATAGCACATTTTTTGTGTCAATTGTTCTACCATGGAACTGCTGGGAAAGAAAAATGTTAACAGTTCTATGACGTCACAGTCCCATAGAACAAATGGGAGGTACCCTGGGCTGACAATTGGCATTGGAATCAGCCAGCTATCACATTCATACAAGAACTGTCAAAATGAACACGATGGCGATTGCGAGCGAAGACAATAAGCCCACAGAGCTTAACGTGTTCCAATTATTTAAAAAAAATGCGATTGGTCGATTTGTTGTACACCCGCTCCACACCAGCGCCTAAATTATTTACAAGATAGTTTTATGAGATAGTGGGCATTGGTCGAAAAAAGTTAATAATACATGTAAATAGGTTAATGCAATAACGGAAATTATAATAACAGTTTTATTGCAGCTATATTATGCTGAAGCTCTTTTTTATTTTATGCCAAAGCGCAAGTAAGCATTTACACTTTGTCCTGTAAAATAAATCTTACAATGCTAATTTTAATATTTCAAACACATGTTATTAAGCACGTTAATAATAACGAGGATAAGCCACATTTGTAATAACGAGGATAATTGTTATTGACAACATTATCAAACATGAAATATATTTATCTGTACGATTGTATCAGGTAAATATATTATGTTCTATAGCTACTTTTTAAACATTATAAGGCACAGGAGCGAGACAGCGGTCTCGTGTCGTCTCGCTCACACATAAGAGCACCGTGCAAAACTGCATTAGCATAGAAACCACTCAAAATTTGGACGAAACTTATCTCAGACGGTTATAAAAGTGTCATTCAAGTATTACGCCAGCAGCATAGGGTGTCTATTCTTTATACGTAGGACAGGGCTGAGCAGTAATTGACCCCTCTCTCAACCGGAAAATGTAAACGAGGCCGATGGTGTAACTCGCAGTATTTTCATACAAAACTGTTACCATATTCAATATTCAAGCATTTAAAGTTAAAAATTTAAATACCCCCGCCAAAAGCGATTAACCGATTTTTACTAAACCACCGCAAGAAAACTGTCTGTCGAATGAAACCGCATCGAAATCGGTCCATCTGCTTGAGAGCTACGATGCCACAGATAGACACACACACATCGATGTCAAACTTATAACCCCCCTCTTTTTGCGTCGGGGGTTAAAAATGTACCAATTACGTAGAAAGTGGCTCACCACTACCAGTCCATCCACGATTGCCTCTAGGGCTAAATACATACACATACTACATAAATCACGTCTTTATCCTTTACGGGGTAGACAGGGCCTAAGGTAGCAGGTACCTACAGGCCACATTTAGCAAGATTGTGGGCGTATAGGTGGAAAATGGAATCAAAATAGTGATGTGTTGCTAGCCTCATCGCCTATAACATGAGGCTAAATGGGTTGAAACTAGGAATAAATATAAAAAGCTATGAAAATGCTGACGTTAGAGTCAAAGGTTTTACGCTCTTTACTTATTTTAAAAACAAGGGAAAGGGGATTTCAAAAATGACCAAAATTCTGCTTACATAATACTCGTACGGTTTAAAGAAATATTAGACTAGATATTGTAAAATTGTACAAACGTCTCCATATGTAAAAGCCACAAATTTGGAATGGTTTTCAATGCGATATGTAGGGTAGTTTTAGCACAAGAGAGGTCGCCACCAGTGTTACCAGCGCTAAAAATCAGCCAAAAATTGGTAAAAAACTGATCGAATATTTTTTCAATTTCCACCTATAATGCTGCCAGTGGCGACCTCTGGCAATCACGCGCCATGTTTCAGTTGGACAAGGCGCTTGCATTGTATAGATGTCGCAGTGATTAGAATTGACATAGTTTCTCGGTTTCGCTCTCACAACAGAGAGAAAGAGCAAGACAGAATGTCTGTGTCTACTCCAAAGTATTTGTCTCACAGAATGCGGTCTGCAAATGGATATGTACACAGCATATAAACAACAGAGTGCAAACTAAATAACCAGAAATTTCTATCAGAAACACCCGCTCCAGCCACCCGCTATTCTGATTGGCCGATTCCCATTTCTGACAGAAAAAACTGACATTACGCAGTGAGGCGGTGCAGACCGTACTCTATGCAACATCTAGTCCTGTTTACCCATTGCAAGAATCGTACTGATTGTATTACATTCTGCCGCGAAACACAAGTTAAAAATAAGTTGTGGTTTTTGCCCACTAGCTAGACTAGCGAGCAGCGAATAAGTATTTTGTTGTTCATTGAAATGGACCTCCGCATAGTAACACCTGTTTTAACCTTTTCGACGCCAACGATCTATATATACATATATGTCAATTAGGGGGCGTCCATTAATTACGCGAGGCATTTTTAAGGATTTTTGACTAGCAAGGACTAGTATTTGCAAATATTGCTGCAATCTTAAATTATTAATTTAACTTAATTTTCACGCAGTTTTACGCCATTTTCTGCTAAAACAAAATTACGTTGTATTTTCCAAGACCCCCCTCTCCTCCAAGTGAGATTTAGTAAGATTCGGCTCGACCCCCCCCCCCCCCCCCCCCAAATACCTCACGTAATTAATGGACACCCCCTTACTTCAATGCAAAAGCAGTGACGTCTCTTGTATTTGACGTGTCGGCGAAAAGGTTAATAAACTAAAAGACTATAGGGTCTCAAAGTGGTTCCTATCCGGTGACACACTAGAGGGAAAGGGAGGGAACACAAAAAAATTGAGGGCGCTGAAGTTGTAAAGGGGGGTACGCAAAGAAATATTCCTTGTAAGAATTACCAAAGAGTCATAGCCCAACAAAGCACGGTATGCAACGTTTGGGTCTAGCCGTTGCTTAACGCTGCTCACGGTTCTGGCTGAAAATCAGTGCTGCAGGTGTCTAACAACTCAGCGTAATGCTGAGCCAGCGACCGTTTCACTTTTGCGAAGACACACAACGCTCATGATCTATTTTTCTTGTCTTGATTATTTTCTATAAAATTGTGTATATTCTCTTTTATTTGTGTGTCTTGCAAAAAGGAATAAATGTCTTCTTTCTTTCTTAACCTTTTGGACACCAACGGCACATACATCAGCGACGTAGGTTCAACGCCAGCGACCTGTACATACGTCCATTACTTCAATGCAAAAGCAACCTTCGTTCAATTGAGTTTAGGTTCAACTTAAGGCATCGCAATAAAGTAGTCTGGCGTACGGGTGACGTATCTTGTATTTGACGTGGCGGCGTAAAGGTTAAGCCCAGTTTAGAATTGCCATTGTTCATTTTTTTTAGTATGCTCCAATTCGAAAACCATTTCGAGGAAAACCATCAATTATCCGATTTATCTTGTCCGATTTCGAAAATACTTTATGATTGCAGATATTTTTGTAAAAGTACTTTGAACCTTTGTTTGACCGAACGACCGGGTTTTTAGACAGAATCCAGCATCGAATGTTTGCCACAAAAATGAAAAAAAAAAGTTTGGCTACGGCAACTGTCACGTGTCACTGTCAAATCTACAAAACCATAGACAAAGCCGTTTTTTTTATAGCCAGCCGAACGAAGGCGATTGGGATTCTGTCTAAATTCACGAAATAAAAAATATTTATTATTAATTAACAAAGCTACGTAAAAGCATAATATTCAAATTAGTTGCTTGAAATAGTCCATTTTATCAAATAAAGGTGTTAAAAGCACAGCTTAAAAAAAATGAACAATGCCAATTGCGAGTCGCATTATTACATTCCCGCACTGGGTCAACGACTTCTAACCCGTTCGCATCACGGCCTGGTAATGCAATGAAACTTGGATAGTTCACGCAAGTCACGAGATTTATACACCGTCGAGACCCGTATCCATAGCAATAAGCGGATGGATTTGTGTTGTCTGGTGTACAAACGCGTGCCGAGTGCGCGCGAGGTAAACTACCCGTCTTTTTCTTATTGTTCGTTCCAGAAAGTGACGGGTAGACGCTGCTCTCGCGCGCTCCTGCGCTAACTGTTTTTGGCTTTACAGCAGTGGCACGCGTTTGTATACCGCACAACACATTGATCCAATTATTATTATGGTTACGGGTCTCGAATGCGTACAAATCTGCGTGAACACGTGAGCGCTGTCAGCATCCCCCTTACGCATTCACCCTAAAGCTTCTGCTAGCTCTATTTGTCGCTTTGGCATTTGTCTCTATCAGACAATGATAAAACGTTCTTCTCATCAAAATTTTACAAAAAAGCGGGTAATTATTTACAGCCAGGCAGGCGAAGCCATCAATACAATTAGCACAATTCTTATTACAAGTATAAATAGGCCATAATATTGTATAACGCTCGTAACCGCATTCACTATCTCTGTCAACCCTTTTGCTACACCGTTTGACAGAAAAGAACGACAAACGCGATTGTAAATCCAACTACTGTTGCTTTCCTAACTCAACAAAGTGTGAAAAAGGGTCGACCATTTGACCGAGATAAATTTGACAAACGTATCGTTCGACAAACAATTCATTCGACAACCCTTTATCATATAAACCAAAAACTATTTTAAAAACAGGATAATCTATTTGCGTGTCGCACCTTAGTTTACGTTTGTTCTATTACTACACCAAAAAGTTGATGTTACCAAAAAAAGTTGTCAAATGAAATGTTTGTCCCACGATACATTCGATCAAACGTTAGTCGGTGAAACTGTAACATTAGAAAACCGTGAAAGGGTGTCACGTTAGACAACAAAATGTTTTGTGTTAATCACTGCGGCTCCCATAAGCATAAAGCGTCCTATCCCGTCGCGTTAATGTGCATATCCGTACCGTTCCTCGGCGTGAGAGGCGCTATGGCGGCCGCCGAGTCGTCAATGGAGTAAGTCGTTGTCGAACACACGCACTGTCTAATGCACGAGCCAACGCAGAGGCCTTTGTCTGCAATAGATTGCCAATTTATGCCTTACATCTTGGTCTGGAGAACATAGGCGTGGAGGTTTTCATAGAGAGGGTCCATGGACCCCTCAGGGGTGCCAACGGTCCCCAGCAACTCAATTAACCTTTGCTTACACACATATGGGTAATGTACACTACATTGGACAAGTTTTAAGAATACCTTTTTTTTTTCAACACAAATTTTTGGGACTAAAATAACGATGAGGCTTGAACCGTGTTTTTTTATAATTATGTCAAATGAAGGGTTAAGAACTTTTTTAACAGGCTTCGTTATCTTGCTAAGCTAAGACAGCGGGTCCATGGACTTGTTGAAATTTTGAAAGCGGTCTGACCGCAATAAGTTTAAGAAACTGGCGTCAGGGATTGCGTCCAGTGACAGACCAGCTCAAGTTCCTATTAGTTTTTGTATACTAATTCAAAGTAGCCTTGTATTGGTTCATTTCTCTGCTGGCTAAACTAGTCTGTCATTTAGAGATATATTTTTTTCGTCGTCGACGCGAAAAAAAAGCTCCCGACGAATGCTTCTTCTATTGATTGTAGTATGATTTTATAAGAAAAAACAATCAACAGTACAATTAGTAGTAGTAGATATAGTAGTAATTGTACTCAGACGATACTGTCGTGGTAGTTTTTTTCGGTAGAAATGGTAGTTTTTAAATGGCAACATTGAACAAGATGTAAGGGATTCGTTTATCCGGGTAGGATAAGATTTTTTGCAATATCGTAGGCGACTGTACACAAACAATGCTTGCTTATACTTAATATATTATATCTATGCTAACCCTCGAACGCTAGGTTAGTCACATAGTCAAGTGGTAGATACAAAAGCGGAAGCCGACTAACTACAAGTAAATAACATATTTGCGGCAAAAACCCTTAATAAAATAAGCTTAAGTATAGTTATACAATTAAAAATTATTGCATATATTAATTAATTTGAGACCACACATAAGTTTTTTCTCATAACTCTTCATATAACTATGCTACGGAGACCTAATATTATAGTAACGCCTTAGATTAAGATGACAGGGTTATATACAAAATTAAATGTACACACACAACCATAGTCACAAAATCACCAGTTGAATCTTATTTACGTTCGCTGTTCACACAACAAATCGTGTTAACTGTCAACAAGCTATTCAAAATAAGACTTCACTATGCATGTGAGGTGTTATTTGCCAAGACTACTTTGAACACCAACCCGTCATATTTAATAATACTTAATCTAAGAGTTGCGATACTAAGCGACGAACCGAGACTTCAGCTGCTAGACAGGTACCTAGATTTCCAAATTATTATAAACTGAATGCAGTCAAAATTACCTTAAACTGTAGTACATGCAACCACTTGTTAAGACTTGTTATTAAGATTATCTTTTTAACCATTAATAAATTCGCGTTTAACCGAAGACCGAACTTACGGTTTCGGTTTCCACTAGTCTCGGCGTTAAACTAGAGTTTTGGTTTAGCATCGAAACCGATACCGGGTACGTGGGATCCCGTGCGGCATACGGGAACAATCGACAACGCGGAATGACCCATGCCACCAGTGGCGTAACTATAGGGTGGCAGGGGTGGCAAAATGCCAGGGGCCCCAAGCTCTACGGGGCCCCGAACTGGCTTGGTTTAGAGCACAGTAGGGACGCTGATGCACTTCTTTATATTGAGGAAGAATCAGAATCAGAAACAGAAGAAGAAGGAGGCATCTGACGATATAGTTACGCCACTGCATGCCACATCAAAGTTAGATTAGCCGCGTTTTTTCAAGTACATGAAATCCTAATTGAACACAAGGATCATCCTCAAATCAAGTTTCGTTTTTTGCTACTAATTTCGATCATGGACTATTATCAAGAACTTACCGTTCGACAACCCGGCGCGTCCATGCCCATCCGAGAAGGTCTGACGCCGCGCGGGCAACGGATTCGTGCCCTCGCTCTTCGGCATCGCGATGTGGTCCTTTTCATTGTCCGTCTCCTTCGCACAATTCCTCATTGCACTGCAATGAAGATAGTTTAAAATCAGTTCTTAAGTCTAATTCTACGCGAACGAAGTCGCGAGCAGACGCACATACATACATACATAAATCACGTCTTTATCACTTACGGGGTAGATAGAGCCTAAGGTGACAAGACCTAAAGACCACGTTTAGCATGATTGTGTATGGATGGAAAGGGGAATCAAAATAGTGATGTGCTGATGGGTTGCTAGCCACATCACCTATGACATGATTCCAAAGATTTTCGCCCAGTCCCTCGATGGGCTTTTACCATCTGCACGGGAAGAGAAGTTACTGGTACATTCTATGTTTTTTCTTGGCTCCCAGACCAGCATGAAAGAATAGTAGGGAATATTTCTTAACAAATTATGAAAATATTAGCGTCTGCCATGCTGGTCTGGGAGCAAAGAAAAAACATAGAATTTACCAGTTCCATGTACCAGAATCATGTTATGGGCGATGCGGCTGGCAACCCATCACTATTTTGATTTCATTTTACGCCCACAACCTTGCTAAATGTGGCCTGTAGGTATCTGTTACCTTAGGCTCTCTACCCCGTAAGGGATAAAGACGTGATTTGTGTGTATATTCCCTACTATGCGGTTATGGCATCCTCCCAAGTCGTTACACTCTTACAACACTGGTCACCGACTCACTGATAGATGGTTGAGTGCATGCTCTGCGCGATGTTGGCGTCGTCCGAGTGCATCCACAGCTCGCCGGCGCCCGTGGCCGTCTGCCGCCCAACCTCCATGTAGAAGAAGCACTCCGAGTCGCCGCATCTGTAACACGGGGCGGAGCATGCTAACTACACGTACCACCAGGGGGGCGTTCAAGTATTACGTAACGCAATTTGTGGGGGGGGGGGGGTATCGTAAAACGTTACGATGCGTTACAGGGGGGGGGGGGGTCTTACTTACAACACGTTACGTAACGTTTTCTTTTTTTAAATAAAATAATATGGAAATAAAACTGCCAAGTTAACAAACTACGCATGTATTGCGGGTTAAACATCTCTTGTTTTATTTAGTATTATTACTGTAAAGGCGATTAAAACTATAACAAAGATATTATAGCGACTTTCTTGTACTTTGCGCATCATAAATTTTGACACTTTTGGGTAAAAATGGTCACTTGAGTGTTACGTAACGTTTAGAGGGGTACAGAAAAACGTTACGGCGCGTTACAAGGGGGGGAGAGAGGGTCAAAAATCTTTAATAATTGCGTTACGTAATACTTGAACGCTTCCAGTGGGGTAACTATAGGGTGGCAGGGGTGGCAAAATGCCAGGGGCCCCAAGCTCTACGGGCCCCCCAACTGGCTTGGCTTAGAGCACAGAAGGGACGCTGATGCGCTTCTTTATATTGAGGAAGGAGCCCCATCTGACGAATTTGCTGTAATTTCATAAGCCATAATGATAATTTTGCCATAACTTTCTTTGCTCTTGGCACTCACAACACAGACCCAGAGTCTAGTGCGAAGGCCGCTGTTTCACTTACCGCATAAAATGTCATCTACCTATCTCTATGTAACAATATGTACTTTGTAAAATGTTATGCACTTGGTAATTTCTGTGGTGAAATAAAGTTATTCTTATTCTTAAGCTATTCATTGTTCAGAATCGTTATGAAATTAACTTAACCTAACTTAAAGAGCTCAATAGGATGGTCATTCCAAAGCTCCTGAAAAAAATGCTGTTTCAGAAAAAAAAAGGTTAGATATGGCAATCATTATATTATGGGTTGTATATGAAATTCGGGCAAATGAAACTATTGACCACCCCTGCTAGGGCCAGTAGGCACGGACTGCATTCCGGCTGCAACGTAACCGCCAACCGCCGACCGCCCATACATTCTCTAATGCAGTTCCATAGCAGTTCCAGTCAGTATCAGTTACAGTTTGACAACAAAAATAATGCTCCACGATGTACCTGCGCAGTATACCAATTTTAGTAGCGCGGGAAACTCTGGCGCTGTTATTGGTCGATCGATTTCGTACCAACAATCGCAAAATCGTGTAAGCGGGACAGAGCTAAGAATGCAAAGCAAGCAATACTCTGCCAGTTGCGCTTGCAAATAAAGTTCAATGTAGATTATTTACACGTTCGGCTACCATCGGAAACTGGTGTGCGCTTCTCTGCGCAAACGAATACTGCCGATGCGCATTATATTTGTTGTCAAACTGTACTGTTCGTTCTAGAAAGAGACGGCTAGTCTGTCACGCGCGCGACACGGCTCTCGCTCGCTCTCGTGCTGCCGGCTGTACACACTCGCCAAGAGGCTCTTTGCGAGAGTCTTGGGCGAGAAGCTATCGACGAGAAGACACCGTGTACACACTCGGGGCGTCATTTAAACAGCGGATATCGACCACGATGGACCCAAAAACTGCTGCGGCCGTTTGCCTTTGTGCTCTTAGTTACTACAATTATTTACACATATATGATAAAAAAAAATTACTAAACCATGGCGAAAACGAAGGTGGTGGATGATTACTATGCACCGCAAAAGATTATTCCCTTATGAATTATCCCTTCGAAGTATTCCCTTATCAAGTTTTTTTTAGTTACTGTTGCGAACGAGTATGTACATGTTCAATCTCGTTTGCCTCGCGAGAGCGGACGAGACCCTTTGACTCGGCCGCAAAAAACCGACACGCAGCCGAGACGTAACGAGGCGAGACCTGCAGGCTTATTACGCAACTCGCTCGCAATCAGCATCGTCTTCATTTTTGACAGTTGATTCCGAGATTGGTTTCAAAATGAAAACAATCTTTCCACGTAACTCGATCGGCTTGGCATCGCTTTCGAAAGCGATTGCGAGCCATTTTTCAAAGCAATTGAACGAATGATTTGCCAAAAAGTCCTGCCTGATAAGCAGTACGTCAAAATAAAAAAAAGGCTGCTTGAATCTGTGGTACACAATGACATAAGTAGCTAAAAAAAGCAACGGCTAAGTGGCGCCGTCTGTGAATTGTTGGTGTTACTCAACCATACATGGGGAATTTCAATAAAAATGACTTGTTGGCTACTGGCTCGTTTGTGGCCTATTTTTACCCTTTTGATATTTAGGAGATCTTAGGTTGTAGAAGGTGCGAAGAGATATGAGCTCGAGATCGTAATAATGGAAATGTAATACTCTTTATTTACAGGGAGGTTCTAAATATACAAACTTAACAATGTACAACTAGCGGGTTTACCCGCGAATGTAGACGCGCCAATCAGAGGCGGCGAAACCATCGCGTGATGTCCCGTATACACATCCAAACGCTGTCGTTGTGTGCTCACAGCGCGGCGGTCTCTCGCTCGCATATAAAAACGCGCAGCGCCTAAGTTGCGTCCATTCCACACGCAGACGTCACGGCGTAAACATCGCATGCACTTCTGAGAGCGGCGAGTGTTTACGTGAGACAAGGCTTGTCACCGTTTCTTGCAGACGTCGCTTTCTTTTTGTTTCTTGCAAGACGATAATATATGTGTAGCTTGCAGCTACAGATACATGTCAATATATTTCTTCCTGTCAGTCTGCCTTGTACCACCTTATGTACGTGTTGTGTTTTTGCTAAAGTAATTAAATACTGTTACATTTCTAAGTGTTTCCATCATCCTCCATTCACGTTTATACAGTCCACCACCAGTAGCTATCATACTATATATATATTTTTTCCCAGATTTTGGAAATTATTGGGCTTATTTCTACTCAGAATCAACAACACTATTGAATGTTGTATGAGAAATTAATGTTAATGTTTAATGAAATTCCCCGTGTATGGTTTAGTAACACCAACAATTCACAGACGGCGCCACTTAGCCGTTGCTTTTTTTAGCTACTTAGGTATGTCATCGTGTACCACAGATTCAAGCAGCATTTTTTTTTTATGTTATGGACGTACTGCTTATCAGCCGTATATAGGGGCCGCCGAATGACTGAGTAAAACGTTTTTATTTTTATAAAATATATCGTTCGATGGAATCTGTAACTTTTTTCTGTAGCTAAGGATGGCTATTTCTGTCAATAGAAAAATCATCAAGCACTTTTAAAATAATCATCCGTTCCCAATTGCTAGGTAAAATTTAATATTTTGTTGTGATGTTTTCCTTTGAATGTCGATCAAAACGATAAAAATGGCAAGAAGTAAAGTAAGATAAGCCTGCCTTTGTATATAAATTTTAATTTTTGACTATTGTGTTTGTATATTTTAATTTTTTTTAGGTACATTCAATAGTGTTAACTTAGATACAAGTACATAAACAAAAATAATCATGAAGGGGGAGTTGTATTCGAATAGGAATAAAATGAAAATAAACTTCGCATTTGTAATTTTTTATTCTTTTTAATTTTAAAAATAACTAATAATTTCCTAATCAGTAATTCTTAACAATACTATACGACACTAATCGTCATAATCCAGCCAATCATATTGCGATTGCATTCGTCGTCGAAGTTGATTGTGATTATGATTCCGACTCCGACCGCCTTGAAACATTGGTATTATATAAAAAAATGATTCCAATTGCCCTCGCAATCCCTTTCAAAAACGAAACAAAGTGAATGGACCGATAAGTTTTGCTTTTGCAAACATTTTTTAGTGACGAATGGTTTTTATTAAATTAATTGACCCTAATTCTAGCGTTTTTATTCACTTAAATAACTAAATTAGATACGTGATTTTGGTTAATTGAAATATTAATATCCAAATAATAAAAAATATCATTTATAACTAAAAACACAAAATACAGTGTGAACGAAACTAAACGCAAACTTTATTAAAAAAAACATCTTGTCATGTCGGTGTCTTCCACAGATTAGAGAGATAGTAGGTAGGCGTCTTCCTAATAATCAACAAACTAAGTAAGTTCGATGGGGCCATATTAGAAAAGAAGAAGAAGTAAGTTCGGTTTACATTTTTAACTCTGTTTAATTGCTTTACTGTGTGTTTTAATCAAGGTATTATAGCTAAATTGATAGAATACAATAATGAATTTACCCTGGAGTGATTACAGTTCCGTAAGCATTGTTCCCACGAAAATAGATTAATATAGAACACATCGTGTCGGAAATGTTTGTTCGAAATAAACGTTTTGTTTTTTAAAGTCAGATACTATTGGTGATGCTTTCTTTTTGTGTATAAACATCCAGTGCATTTGATATACGATGTGTGGTGCTTCCAGTGGCATATTAAAGCACTCAGTGCATCTGGTACGAGAAGTTCCGAAAAGTTTCCAAACTTGTTTGCTGTACCTTAAAATCATTTTCCCTCACGCAATATAATATGTCCCATACTTATTATTATACAACGAAAACAGCGGTAGACAATTCGATAGCAACAGCCTTTCCCCACAAGCCTACGAACGAACTACGAATATCGAATTTTGGTGTATAAGAATTATTAACATTGTAGGAGCCGTCGCTGGACATGGCCAGCAGCTTTGTGGCGGCCACCGCGCTTCATCCCGACGCCGTAGTGGCCGCAGCGGAAACGTGCTGCATGCTGGACAGGTTAATACAACTACAGAGACCGGCACCAAATGTTATTTATAAAAATAAGTTTTTGAATAGTTGACTTTGCTGGGTTTAAGCATTTTAAAGTGAAAGCGAAAACATCGAATTTGTACATAAGTCATTTGTTCGTCGCTTTCATGTGTACATTGGATCTTACAAGCAAATAAATACCCCAAATGAAACCCAGTAGTGGGCACTGCAACATAATTTAACTTATTATACTTGATTTATACAACTTATTTATTCATTTATGTATACCTATTCAATTCAATTCAATTCAATTTTTGGGATAATAATGGCCCCATCGAACGGTGCAATGATTCCGCCAATGTCGAGGTTGGATAAGACACAGCCAGACGACTTTTGATCTTGTGCGGTAAGGTAGACAGTGTTCGGTGAAATACCAGCCACATCCAGTCTAAAACAAATATTAAAGCTAGCTACAGCTATCACCACAGAGCTTTAATCCTTTGTGACATTGCTTGTTTTTTTAATCTACCTCTCAAAAATTAAAAAATTACAGTCATACCTTGGATTAAGTACCTAATATTAATAAAATACATACATACATAAATCACCTTTATCTCTTACAGGGAAGACAAATCTTAAGGTAACAAGACCATATACATGATACATAATATAACCCGTAAGGTATAATAAATAGGTGATTTATGTATGTAATTACTATGTATGAAACAGATGTTTTTGTGTTTACTTCAAAATGCTCAAAAAGTATGCTAAAAACTTTTTTATATTTGTCTCCTCAATGTTTGACAGCACTTATGAGTAGATACAATCCGCCTCAGAAGTAGAACACTTTAATACTTTATGGCAATAACCAACTGTCTTTAAATTTCCAATGTACTTTGTAAAAGTATGTCATAATTGTAATATTTCAGGTACCTATCTACTTCTGAGTATGACCATACTGTGCACCATTTATTTGTTTCAGTCAGAGATGAATATGGAACTAAAAAAAACTTTATTTTTATTTTGAGGAATAAAGTGTCCGATGTTATAAATTTTATGTATTATTTCCAGAGCGCAGAGTTACACAGTCTTTACACTCACCAGCTGTTTTGAACGGCAGCGCTTAGCGGACGCAGGCGCTGTCCGCGAGCTCGACGCCGGCGGCCGGGAGCCGCCCCACATATACATGACAAAATCTGGCCATAAATGATTGGTGTATCGTTGCAATGAATGCTAATTTTCATGTAACACTTTTTTAATTTCCATGCTGGTCTGGGAGCAAGGAAAAAACATAGAATGTACCAGTTGCTTGTCTACCCGCGCAGATGGTAAAGGCCCATCGAGGGAATGGGCGAAAATCATAGGAATCATGTTTTAGGCGATGAGGCTAGCAACCGATCACTATTTTGATTCCATTTTCCACCTATACGCCCACAATCTCGCTAAATGTGGCGTGTAGGTACCTGTTACCTTAGGCTCTGTCTACCCCGTAAGGGATAAAGACGTGATCTGTGTATACTTTTTCTGTGTGTACTTTTTCAAATAATCAATGGTTATCAAACTACATAGGTACTAAAAATACAATCATAATGAAATGTTAGGGCGTTTGTGAGTTTCAGCTTTATATATTTTACTGTGCCTAAATTACCTTGAACAGCGTTTTTGACAGTCTTTACTAGGCTTTTCTGTTAAAAGTACATATATTTTTTAATTTGGACGTTCCACTTTATACTTTATTACATTGTTTTTTCACTAATTGACTTCAGATTGAGGGACTTTGGAGGTGTTTTAACTTTGATAATTTGCCTTTTTGACAGAAAAATGCCCCCCATATAAAATATCAACCCTACCAATATTATAAATGCGAATGTTTGTGACAATGTGAGGATCTCAGTGAGTGAGTAAGTGTGTATGTTTGTTCCTTCTTCACACTGAAACGACTGATAATATAATATCAATATAGCGATAAACATGTCAATTGCTAATTCTATGCGGATGAAGTTGCAGGCAGAAAGAAGTAATAAATAACTAAAAAATGATCCAGGTTTTTTGTTAATCACCTTTTATAAATCCATTATTCCAGCAATACAGATTTTGTTGTAAGTGCTTGTTTTTATTATTCATAATAATGTAATAAACCCTCAATAAAGTTGATTTATTAGAATTATTTGTGGAATTATTAGTACATGACTACGTATTTTTGGGGTATCGTTTATCTTGCTGGGACAGCCAAACCAAGGAGATCGCTAGACGAATCGCTCAGATGGGTCACCTTCAAAAACTTAAAAATGTAAGGCAAAGTTCCAACAATACCTTAAAACCAAAGTATTCGACCAATGTGGCAATGAAGGCAAATATGCGCCAAATAAAAGTTGCACAAAGAGCCATGGAGCGAGCCGTGTTAGGGATCTCACTTCTCGACCACATCCACAATTCCGAAATTCGGAAGCGAAATAGAGTTGTGGATGTGGGAAATAGAAACGCACAATTGAAGTGGAGATGGGCGGAGCACTTGGCAAGACGGAACAACGAGAGATGTTCGAAGGCGGTCACCCGTTAGTCAGATAACATTTAGCAGTCTGCTGGAGAGCTGTGGATGAGACTGGCACAGGACCGGGCAAAGTGGCGTGTAAATAAAGAGGCCTTTACCCAGCAGTGGGTGTGAACAGCACATCGCTGCAAGCTACGCCCCGCCGGAGCGTGGCCGGCGGCGACGCCGCGTGCCGCCCGCATTTGCTGAGACTACGCCTGCGCCGATCGCCCAATCTACTAACTCGCTCGCAACGCCTATTAAAATCTATTTTTCCGATTCAATTCTATTCACAATTAATATCAAACTGTTTAACTTTCTTTTCTCTTTAACAATTAAACCTTTCTTAATAACCAAAATCTTGTCAATTAAATCTTAACATTCTCAACCTAAGTAAGGTATAGGTAGTAACTAACCCTGGATGTGGACTGATTTCATAGATAGATTAATAACTCTCAAGCAGAGGTTCGTGGGTTCAAACAGGTACACCTGCGAGACAATTCAATGTTGTGTATGAAGTTCCTAATCCTCACTGGCCGGGCTCGCGTGGGAACTACAGCACTAACCCTCTCATTCTGAGAGGAGGCCATGCCCTGCAGTGAGGCGTAGGTATATTGGCTGGATATGATGATTAGTGTCATATTAGTAGGTACTCGTATTGTTAAGAATTACCTATTAGGAAATTTATAGCTATTTTTTAAATTAAAAAGAATAAAACATTACAAATACGAAATTTATTTTTATATTATTCCTTTTCGAATAGAACTCCCCCTTGATGATTATTTTTGTTTAATGTACTAAGATACATATGGGTACGAAGGCGGGCTTGTCTTACTTTACTTCTTGCTATTTTTATTTTTTTGATCGACATTCAGAGGAAAACATCACAACAAAATACTCAATTTTACCTAGCAATTAGCAAGGTGCCTTTGTAAGTCAATTATTATATTGATAACTTAAAACTATCAAAAAAATCCAACTCAAGTTAACTCCATTCTATCAAGACGAGGACAATTTCGTCCTCGCTTTGGTTTGACGGCTTGCCTTGGGGTTCAAGCCGATTGCAAGCTGTCATTTTAGGTACGTGGAACGAATTTGTGGCAAATCATTCGTTCAATTGGTTTGAAAAATATGGCTCCCAATTATTCCAACCGCTTTCGAATGCAATGTCAAACCAACCGAGTTTTTTCACCGATTGTTTTCATTTTGATACCAATCTCGCTCGGAATCAACTGTCAAAAATTCCGTATAACTCGGAGGTTTAATTGTTAAAGAGAAAAGAAGGTTAAACAGTTTGATATTAATTGTGAAAAGAATTGAATCGAAAAAATAGATTTTACTAGACGTTGCGAGCGAGTTAACTAATGCATATACACTCCACTCACTTAAAACCGATGATCAACCCTACCATTGTAGCTCATAATCACCAATGCCTACATAATAATAATGATACAGGTATTGGTTGTAATTGTAACTGTGGCAGACTGGAGGTGGTATCGGAGCATACGTACCTTGGTTTAGTTATAGATAATAACTTCAACTGGGGACCCCATATAAATCATGTTTGTAATAAACTAAGATCCGTTTTATCCAAAATTTCCCTACTTAAATTTAAACTGCCGTACAGTATATTGAGAGTTCTGTACCCACATGTCACTTGCGCAATCAGTTATCGAGTTATAGTCTGGGTAGTCATGGCAGAACATTCAAAACCCATGTAGATAAAATTTATAGATCGCAGGTAAGCCCACTAAAGGCAATTAGGAATACCCAGTTCTGCCAAGAAAAAGATGCGCGGGTTTGAGGCGAGGCTCTTTGAATATAGTAACGTAGTAAGTATGTTCACAACCTCATTAAAAATGAAGTACTTAATTACGAAATAGATAAGTTGCATAATTTGAATAATGTTAGATCACAAAATCTCCGTCAATTAGATTACTTGCCGAAATATATTCTACCTAAATGTTCCAATGTATACGGCAAACGCACATGGCAGTATATGTTACCAAGTATTCTCAACGAGTTACCATCGGAAACTCATAATGAAGTGTGTGCCAACCCCAATAGATGCAAGAGAATTGTCAAAGCATTTTACCTAAACTGTAACGCAGCACAACAATAACTCATCTGTTTAGTTCTATCTACCCTCTCAACTTTTCTCGGGAGAAGTATACTTTTGCTGTTGCTCTGTGTTTTATAAAGTATTTAAATATTATATGCTATTTATTGCAAGTGAATTACGTACATTTAATTAGTGCTTTAAGTTCCCCTTCTTAAAAGTTAAAAAGTGCTAAGATAAACCTGTACTATTGATAAATACAGGAAAGTAAACAAAAAGCAAACGGACAGTGTCAGACATCTACCCGTCAAGTTGCGTGAATCATCACCGCCTCGCGCAGTGGCGGCAGATGTTACAATTGCCCCTGTACCAAGCCACCGCGTGAATTCCGGCTCATATCGCTAACTGTACGTACGCGCGACCGTTTTATTTGTGGATCGTTTTGTGAATTAGTATCGTGGTACCGAGGTGCAACAGATATTAAGTGAAAATAAGGAATAACTATAAAAATTAAAGATCAAATAGTTTATAGAAACACGATATTAAACATTAAATTAAACATGTCGCAGGAGGAAATAAATAATATTACATTCCGAAAATACAGACAAATAAGCAGATCTAAGTCAACTGAGCAACTTTATGGAAATCTGAGCTTAAACACGAGTAGTTCTGAAAGTATGGCTAGAAGCTTGGACTTGTCAACGTATGCCAGCCTAAATTCGAACTACGAAGACATGAAGGAGGAACTCAGTAGTATGAAATTGCAACTAGAAAGCTCTAGATCAGAAATTGATAATCTAATCATCGAGAACGGGGAGCTAAAAACCAGTATTAAACACCAACAACAACAAATAAACGTACTGAAGGAGTTATGTGCAAACAATGCAACAACACCAAAAAAACAACTTAGCTCATTACGTAAAAAGCAACGTCAATTGTTAACTGATAGTTTCCGGAAAATCCCAGCGTATGACCAGGAATCAGACGTGCCTCCTGATTCCGACGACCGGAGTATGAACCAGGAATCGGAAACTTCGGAACCAAATCCTAACCCGTGCTCAAAAACTCCCGAAAGCCTAAACAATATACACAGAATAAGCAGCGAGTTCAACTGCAACACAGCCAGGGCGAAAAAAATTTGGATCTTTGGAACCCAACAGTGTTCGGGACTGGCAGGGGCATTGCTACAATCAAGACAGTATACAAAATACGAAAAGTACCTAGCAGACGCACAAATAAAACCCAATGCTTCTTCAGAAGAAATCCTCAACAACTACGTCAGCACTGACTTCCAAGTGGACGACAAGATCGTGATTTGTGTAGGAGAAAATGACTCTAATCCAATAAAAATAGTTAGTGAATTGAGCTACTGTATAAAAACAGCTAGAGGTCTTCCAGTGATTGTCTTAGGCGTGATAGAGAATAGGCATCTCAATGAGAATATGTTAAATGATAAAATTGCACTTTTATGTCAAAACTTCAAAAATTGTCACTTTATAAAAATTTCTTCAAGATATAATATAATGGCTGAACTTTGTCAGAAGATTAATTTGAAAATAGACTACCTTGATTATAAACAAAACTATTTGTGTCCAAAGAAAATAAGGACTCGGTTGTTATGCTGTATGACCAGTTCGCATGTATCACCGAATAATCTGAACCGCGATATTCAAAAACCACATCAGTTATATTCCGCACACATATTATCAAAACAGCAAAAACATAAACAAAAATCTATACTGGAATACTTCACAAAACAGACACACACGGTACCTAAGGAGAATTCTGTTAACACTACACTTATAGGTAACTCACAAAATAATCCCGGTATTAGTATGTCAAACATAGTTAACGTTGACAATAATGAGATTAATACTAAATTTTTTCGAGACTAGGGCAGATATTGTTAAAATTTTACATCAGAATATCTCAGGGTTTCGAAGTAAAAAAGATTTACTTGAGATAACCCTAGACGAGCTAAGCAAACAAAATGATCACATTGACATCCTGTGCCTCAGTGAAACATTTATGAAAAAAGGAGATGAAGGCAACCTCCGATTAAACAAATTTAGATTGGTGAACACTTTCTCCAGGACTGCCATGAGACGTGGTGGTGTTTCTATTTTCTGTAGGGATTATGTGGAGTGTAAAGAACTGCCCATACTCAACGAACTTAATGAGGAGTTTGTGTTTGAATCATGCGGCATTGATATACCATTATACGGCTGCATTCTTGTATGCATTTACCGGACACCTAACTCGAATGTGTCAGTCTTCTTACAAAAATTGGAAGAATTACTAATAAAACTGCGGAAAAAAACTCAAAGGAAAGTAATACTGCTTGGTGATTTTAATATTAATACACTGAAGGAGTCACGGACAAGTTTAGAATTAAATAAAATCATCCTTAATTATGGCTACATTTCGCATATCAACGTACCGACTAGACAGGGTGCATGCCTAGATCTCACCATCAGCAATATCCAAGATGCCCAAGGAAAAATCCTTCCGTTGGGGCTATCCGACCACGAAACTGCACAAGTTCTGTCTGTACCAGTAAAATGCAAAACAACACCCCCAAAGTATTGCTTCATAAGCAAACGTGACTTTAGCCCGGAGTATATCAGCAAATTCTTGGAATGCCTAAATAGTTTGACATGGGCCGAAACATACAGTGAAAAAAGTGCTGACATTGCATTTAACAGCTTTCACGATATGTTTTCATTATCATTTAATCTATGTTTCCCTATGAAAAAAGTAAGAATTGCAAGCAACAGAAATCAAAACAAGTGGTTAACAAAAGGTATTAAATCAGCTACAGTCACTAAGAGAAAATTGAGATTCAAATACTATTCTTCACGAAATCAGCATTATAAGATTAAATATATAAAATATAGCAAATTATTGAAAAAATGTATCACAACGGCCCATAGACTAACTAATTCTAATTATATTAGAGGCAGCAGAAATAAATGCAAGGCATCGTGGGATGTTATAAAGAATAACACTGGCAATTATGTAACGAACATTCTGGCTAACAACTTAAGTAAAATAAAATACGAAAATGTTACAATAACTGACCCGAGCGTTATAGCTAATACATTCAACAATTACTTTATTGAATTAACCAATAAAGGGGCTGCCTCGGACCACTCTTATCCATATTCTATTAAGAGTACGGACTCTTGCATTTTCCTTAGTCCAGTTGGTGAAGATGAAGTCTTCAAAACTTTAATGTCGTTACGGAATACTAACTCAGTAGGTTTTGACCAAATCACAACGACAATACTAAAGCACTCTGCACCATTTATTACACCCATCCTAACACATCTAATAAACGAATCACTCACACAGGGAGTATTCCCAGATAAAATGAAAACATCTATAATCAAACCAATTCATAAAAAAGGTGACAAACAGAATGTTGACTGTCATAGACCAGTAGCATTGCTTTCTGTCGTGTCTAAGGTTTGGGAAAAGGTTATGCATACTAGAATAGTAGGGTTCTTGAACAGATTTAATATTTTGAAAAAAGAACAAAATGGTTTTCAAAAACAAAAATCTACCACTCTAGCCATTTTCAATCTGGTACATAAAATAATGGAAAATATTGATAAGAACGTCCCATGTACTACAGTATTTTTCGACATGAGTAAGGCATTTGACTTTGTTTTGCACGACCTGCTCCTCGTGAAGTGTGAGAAATATGGAATTCGAGGCAAGGCAAATGAGTGGCTAAAAAGTTATTTATCCGATAGATCACAACAAGTAGAAATCACTTATTTATCCGAAAGTTTGGAATTGAATCGGACTAAATCATCATGCAAGTATAACAGGGTAGGCGTTCCACAAGGCAGCATCTTGGGACCCCTTCTCTTTCTTATTTATATTAACGACTTACCAGATGTAACCGACCATGCCTACACGTTGTTTGCCGATGACATATCCGTTATTATACCAAAGGATTGCTCTATGAATAATTCAGAATACAATAATGCCATAAACGATACAATATTTCAAATAATCAAATGGTTAAAATGTAATAATTTAAAGGTCAATATAAGTAAAACCACATATATACAATTTCACACAAATAGAGGTAAAAAACAAAATTTGATATTGAAATATGATGACAATATAATAGCTGAAGCCAACCAAACTACTTTCCTGGGAATAATCGTGGATGACATATGCTCGTGGAAACCTCATATTGATAAAATCTGCAATAGGTTGAACAGCTTTGCTTATGCTCTATGGCGCTTGTGCAAAGTAGCTAACAAACAATCAGCAATTCAAGCTTACCACGGCTATGTATGTTCCATCCTCAGATATGGAATTCTGATATGGGGGAATTCAGCACATATTAATCGAGTCTTTATTGCACAAAAACAATGCATTCGGAGCATCTGTGATGTTCCACGTTTCACTACTTGTAAGCCACTTTTTAGAGAATTGAAGCTATTGACGATACCATCATTGTACGTATTTGAGTTGTGTGTCTTTGTAAAGGCACACCCAGAACTATTTAGTAAGACTAATGGCGCGCGGGCTTATCCCACTCGTTACCCTTACAAGTTGTCACTACCTAGAGCAAACACCAAACTGTTTAAAAATAATTGTTTTCTGATGGCGATCCGTACTTTCAATCAGTTACCAAGACAATTTCAGGATCTGCCATTTAAAGAGTTTAGAAATAAATTGCTCAAATGGCTACAAGAACAGTGCTTCTATTCTGTTAAGGAATTTATGGAGTACCGAGGGTGTGGGCTGTATGCGTGATGTTTTATAATATTTATTGGGATTTGTTTCATGACTTCTCTAACTTATTTAATTTTACTGGACATAAATTTTTCATTTTTGACATTTCATTTTAACTATTGTTTGCGATTCAATTGTATTTATTTTAAATGATATTGTGGACTTGTGCTTCCTATTTTAATAATTTATATTGTTTAATTTGTATGTCATATTATTGACTAAATATGTGAACTATATCTCATTTTGACATCTATTGTATACCATATTTAATTGCAAATAAAGATTACTTACTTACTTACTTACTAGTTTAAGGATTAAATGGGAGTAACTAGCAGCAGCAGATAAACTGCCGAGTTTTTGCCCGCTGACATAAACCTTTAAATTGTATATTATGAATTTGTTTTCAATAAATAAATAAAAAAAAACACAAATAATACTTATAAATTAACTTTATTGAGGCTTTATTACATTATTTTTAATTAGGCAATAAAAACAAGTTCTTATAACAAAATCTGCATTACTCCAGCAATAATGGATTGTATTGCTCCAGGAATATGAATAATGGATTTAAAAAAGGTAGTTAACAAAAAAACGTAGATCATTTTTTAGTTATTTATTACCAGTTTCTGCCTGCAACTTCCTCCACATAGAATTAGCAATCGACATGTTTATCGCTATATTAATATTATATTATCAGTCGTTTCAGCGTGAAGAAAGAACAAACATACACACTCACTCACTGACTGACATCCTCACATTTGTCACAACATTCGCATTTATAGTATTGGTAGGATTGATTTTAAACTTGAATAAATCTATACTACATAATATTATAAATAGCAAAGATTTGATTGTTTGTTTGTTTGCATTGAATAGGCTCCGAAACTACTGGACCGATTTGAAAAATTCTTTCACCTTTAGAATCCAACTCATGGCCAGATTTTGTCATGTGCATACTTTATGTTCTTACCAATCGGTCTTAAAAATCGGTTCGGCAGTATAAGCATGTAGAGGTAACAGACTCCATTTCAAATGAGGAGAATAAGAATGTCATAAGCAGCAATCGTTTAGACTGCTGATATAAGATCAATGGGGCGGCTGGCCAGCGCCTGCTGCTGCCAAGCGCTGCCGCTCAAACAGCTGGTGAGCCGACGCTGTAATTCTGCACTCTGAAAATAAATAATACATAAAATTATAACATAAGACACTAACATAAAGTTTTATTTTTATTCATCTCGGGCTGAAACAAATAAATGGTATGATCATCCTCAGAAGTACGTACCTGAAATATTACATTTATAACATTTTACAGGTAACTTAGAAATTTAATGGCTGGAAATTTAAAAGTTCTACTTCTGAGGCGTATTTTTTTAAACATTTTGAAGTAAACACAAAACCATCCGTTTCATACATAATAATTACATACATAAATCACCTATTTATCCCTTACGCGTTATATTATGTGTATGGTCTTGTTACATTAGGATTTGTCTTTCCTGTAAGTGATAAAGGTGATTTATGTATGTATGTACGAATTGGATGTTTTCGCATTAATTTTAAATGCTTAAACCCAGCAAAGTCAACTATTGAATGTTGTGCTAAGTTGTATTACCTGTAGATACGGCATGCAGCTAGTCATAGTCGGGGTGAGGCGCCACGCGTCGGGCCGCCACAGAGCTGCTGGCCATGTCCGGCGACGGCTCCTAAAATGTTAAAAATTCTTATACACCGAAATTCGATATTCGTAGTTCGTTCGTAGGTTTGAGGGGAAAGGGTGTTGCTATCAAATTGTCTACCGCTGTTTTTGTTGTATAATAATAAGTATGGGACTAATTATAATTCGTGAGAGAAAATGATTTTATGGTACGGCAAACAAGTTTGGAAACTGTTCCGTACTTCGCATACCGATGCACTGGGTGCTTTAATAAACCACTGGAAGCACCACACATTGTATATCAAATGCACTGGATGTTTATACACTAAAAGAAAGAATCACCAATCGTATATGAGTTTAAAAAACAAACGCTTATTTCGAACATTTCTGACACGATGTGTTCTATACTAATCTATTTTCGTGAGTATAATGCTTACGGAACTGCTGTAATCACTCCAGGGTTAATTCATTGTTGTATTCTATCAATTTAACTATAAAACGCACAGTAAAGCAATTAAACAGAGTAAAAAATGTAAACCAAACTTACTTAGTTCGTTGATTGTTGGATTTGTGTTGGGAAGACATTGTCAAGATGTCTTTTTTTTTAAATTAAGTTTGCGTTTAGTTTCGTTCACACTGCATTTTGTATTTTAGGTTATAAATGATATTTTTTGTTATTTGGGTCTTAATATTTCAATTAACCAAAATCAAGTGTCTAATTTAGTTATTTAACTGAATGAAAACGCTAGAATTAGGGCCAATTAATTTAATAAAAACCATTCGTCACTAAAAAATGTTTGCAAAAACAAAACTTATCGGTCCATTCAATTTGTTTAGTTTTTCGCGTTTCGATTGCGAGGCTAATCGGAATCATTTTTTACGTAATACCAATGTTTCAAGGCGATCGGAATCGGAATCACAATCGTCTTCGACGACGAATACGATCGCGAGCGAGTTACGTAATAAGCCTGCTGAGCGGGCGAGACAAGGCGAGAGCAGCATGTACACACTCGTTCTCGGTCAGTTTCGGGGTGTCTCGGCGAGTGTGTACAGCCGGCATGCTAAAGTGCTGGGTGAAAACCCCAACTCACCTCCTGATATTCTTCAGCGAGTACTCCACCCGTTCCGGTATGCCGAGATCGCTGATGACATTGTTGTGGCTCTTAATCTTGACAAGCGTCAGCGTCTTGTCAGTCAGGCACAGATTGTATAGCCCCTGTATGTTCTTCGACGCGCCCAGACCCTTCTTCTGGACGTTCACCTGCCATACGTGCTCTGGAATAGAAGAAACGGTGATAGGTGAGACAAAGAATATTGATTGGGGGTGTAAGTAGGACGGGATATCCTCCTCGTGTGCTCGAGTTAAAGTCCGCCAGATAGAGGGACTCAAGACTAAAGGGGGGGAGTAACGTTTGGCCCGGTGCATCCTAGGCAACAACGGTAAGAATTTATGTATAAAAATGAATCCCTGTTTCTTATACATACGGATGGAGCCCGTTAGCTCTCTTTGTGTTTTTTAGTGTCAGGTGAAGGTACTTGTGAAACAATTTTTTTTTTTAATAAATCGGGAACGAGAGCGAAGCCGTAGGCAACAGCTAGTTGTTTCATAATTTAGGTTAGTCTTGTGTCATCCACTTAATCCTATGCCCAGATACAGGTATCATATAGCGACTGTCTATACTTATGTTACCCGGAAGAATAAGCAGATGAAACCGCATTTAAAATAGTACCTTTAATTTCAAGTTTGACATTTAGTTAAGAGTTCCGTAGTCAATGGGTGCCAACGGGATCCATTTTGAGGGCCCGTTGCATGTTCGTCTGTCAATCATAGGGATGTATCTTTCGTTGCTGCCCGCAGCTGTTGCCCGCAACTTCGTCTGCATAGAATTCGTTTATCGCTATCCCGCAGGAAGTACGCAATTTTCCGGGATAAAAAGTAGCCTGCGTGTTATTCCAGACTATAATCTATCTATGTTCCAAATTACATTACATCTGTCCTGCCGTTCTGGCGTGAAAGAGTAACAAACATCCATCCATACTTACAAGCTTTCGCGTTTATAATATTAGTAGGATTTTTATTACATAACAGAGCGGCACGCGGCGGTTTTGAAATTTAAAAAGTAGGTATTACTATGGTCGCCGCTAAAAAAAGAAGCTCGTAGGCGTATTTCAATTCAAGGTTCACATTACATTCGAACAATGGCACAGAACCCTTAAAAATGTCGTGGTGACCTAGGTTTGTGATCACCACTGCCCATAGACGCCCGCAACCCCGGAGGGATTGCAGATGCGTTGCCAACCTAGAGGACCAAGATGAAATGCCTCTTGTGCCCGTAATTTCCCCGGCTATCTTACTCTCCACACCGGAACACAGCAGTGCAAGCACTGCTACTTAGCGGCAGGATTAGCGAGTAAGATGGCGGTAGCGATCCGGACGGACCTTGCACAAGGCCCTACCACCCGCAAAAGTCCGGTCCTCTCAAGAAGAGAATTCTACATTTTTCAGAATATATGTGGAATGGAACTTAAAGAGGGTGTGAAAGTGATGGACGATACAATGAGCGAAACGACGAATATTCGATTTGAAATGTTTGTTAGATGGTTAGGAATACGACTTTGATATGTAAATATGTAAACAAACCTACTAATATTGTAAACGCGAAAGTTTGTAAGTATGGATGTATGGATGTTTCATGATTAAGGGCGTATAAGTGGAAAGGGAAATCAAAATAGTGATGCGTTGCTAGCCGCATCGCAACATGATTCCTAAGACTTTCGCCCATTCCCTCGATGGGCTTTTACCATCTGCGCGGAAAGAGAAGCCACTGGTAAATTCTATGTTTTTTCTTTACTCCTAGACCAGCATGGAAGAATAAATAGATTATAGTCTGGAATAACACATAGGCTACTTTTTACAGATCTATATGGGAAGTGTGAATGGTAGCGTTGGGAGGGGAAGGCCTAGACGGACGTTCCGAGACCAAATAGGAGACGTTTTGGAAAAAGGTCAGGTCAGGAGTACCCGAAACCGACGAGCATGTATGAAGAGATTGATGAGTGTGGATGAAGCGAAAGAAGTATGTCAGGATAGTAGCAAGTGGAACAAAGTAGTCTATGCCTACCCCTGTGGGAAAGAAGCGTGACGGTATGTATGCTACTTTTTCTCCCGGAAAATCGAATTCTATGCAGACGAAGTTGCAGGCAACAGCTAGTATTGCCATGTAGTATGTAGATCATGATGCAATAGTGTTCGTCAGTTGCTTTCTTCCTCCGTTGAACTTTAACCGTAACATAGTAAACAAACATGTTTGTCTAATCTATGACAAACAAGCGTAGAAATATAATAAGAAAAAAAAAACTGCGTACATTTCGCACGGTCAAACCTAAACTAGGTGGGCATTTTCAAAAAAACGTGTACCCTTTTTCCAACAAAATTACCTTAATTTCCTATACAACTTTTTCGTATCGGTTTTGTGACGCCCCATATAAATCGTATGAAAATAGTGTCACAAAACTGACAAAAAAACCAATGGACACTTTTTTTTTACAAAAATAAATAGTGCTAATAATTCTGATTCAGAAAAACCCAAAATGTCATCATTTTGGAAAAAAAGTCAAGGGTAGGTACATGTTTTTTTTTTTTTTAAATGCCCAGGTACCACATGTTTTTTTTTTATTACAAAATCAAACTTCGATTTGCTCAAAGGTAAAACTTTCACTTTCGGTCAATTTTACTGTAACTTTACTCAAGGTTGGGAAGCTGATTATTTTACGTATGAGAGTAGTTTGTAAGGATAATGTCATCAAAAAAAACACTCAGAAAAACGTAACTAAAAAAGTTACATGATGATAAACTGCTCGGCCCGAAAATTCTTGTAAAAACCTTTAAAAATTAATTACTCGAAAACTACAAAAAATCGGCCAACATACATGGGGTATATTCGGATAGCCCCGGATGTGAGGCATCTAAATGTTTTTTTTTTAGACGTCATTCTTTGGACCACCCTGTATAGGCTGGAGATGATGATGATGATGATGATGATTTTCATTGGTCATTTTTTCACTGGCTGTCTTACTCTCCATGTCGGAACACAACAACGCAAGCACTGCTGCTTAGCGGCAGAGCGATTAATATGACCTTGCAAGGACCTTGCAGGTCAGACCCGCAAAAAAACCTGCGAGACACAGAGAAGTAGGTATATATACCTATGTCTGTTAACGGTCTATTATTCAAGGGCGAATCTACAAAACAACTTTTAACAATATGGTAGACCGCAATATTTTTTCCCGTTTACAAATGCACCAGCCACGGAGCACGTACGACAGGAGGCGGCAATGCGTTTTGGCCTTTACCAAAAAGCATGACAGTTAATCTTGAGTAACATTTGAGCCTCTTTTCGACACAAAGATCTTGAACATGACCGTTGTGACGTCTTAACTTATTTAAGTAAATTTGCAGCGACTAGCTGCGCGTATCGGCAACAAACAGCTTTCAAACCATTTGCCACATTGATTTATGAACATATCTCTATGTCCAATGGCACAGCTCTGTTGTCTTGTTTGGTTTATAGTTGACGAAACTTACAGCATTTTCTCCTCTGTCAAAAAACATAGCAAGCATCGACGATACCATTTGCCCAGGGAAATAAATAAAATGTGTGCGTGTCTTGCGACGTATTGTTTTAGCACGAGTTCGTAGGATCATAAAAAACACATGAGTGTAGAGACGTGTGCTATACGTGCATTCCTCGCGCCACATGGAAAGTGACAGAACAAACGTATTGCAATTAACAACTAAAGGCATCTCCCGTCGTAAGTGACCTATGACACTAACTCGGATGTGACTCACGGGATTTTAACTTTGATAATACGAGTAATAGTAAACAACTTTACATAATAATTCTTAATTTTTATATATTGGTCACAGGATGTTTTTAATAAGTTAAGGAAAATTGTGTCCAAGGAATTTGATACAAAAATTAGGGAAACGGATTTTGGTACTCGTATTACGTGTTATAAATAACTGACTACTAAACTAAACTATCGATAGTATTAACAGTATCTATACAATGGGGGCTATCGCGTGAATTTGCCACTAGAGGCGCTAGTGTCGCGTGAGGTCCAATAACATCCACTTTTCACTGGTTTTGGCGGGCTGCGTGACATAAATTATAATTTCTTTCGTTTACCTGTTGAAAAGTGATCTCCTTCGTGAAATTATCGCAAATATGGATTATTTGGCGATGGATGTGAACGCTTTGAAAGCGGTTTTTTTTTTTGAACAAAACGGAACTGCACAACATTGCGGCGTAGCTGCTCTTACGATGATAGTTATTTATAAAAATAATAAACTTAATGAGATTCGAGATTTGAAACTTTGTTTCGGCGCCGATCTTATAGTCGCTTTGACAGCTACACCTCTGAACCTTAGTCGACAGTGGCGCCAACCGGTAGTAAAGAAACGATAGTACCATTTTTTTTAATTTAATAACAGCAATAGGGAATATTCATGAGATTTTTCATGGCTGTAATTAAAAGCTCATTTATGTAATAAATAATAATAAAGAAATATTTTTAAAAATAACTATAAAAATAACCGATATATAAGCTATCAAAGATTGGCCTCTATCTCTTTCTAGACATACTGATTTTTAATACGGAGTTATGGACGTGGTGACATATGCCGTCACGTGTTATATCGGATCTCTCTTTCTAATCGCTGACTAATTATTAGTTTAAAACTTATATTTCCCGTATTGCTTGACCGATATTACTTTTAATTTCACTTTTTGTCATCTCTTACGATATTTTATACTTTATCAAGAAACTAGCGACCCGCCCCGGCTCCGCACGGTATATTATGCATGTATTATACATATAAACCTTCCTCTTGAATCACTCTATCTATTAAAAAAAACCGCATCCAAATCCGTTGTGTGGTTTTGAAGATATAAGCATACATAGGGACACGGGGACAGAAAAAGCGACTTTATTTTATACTATGTATTGATATTGATGATGATGATGTCATATTTTTTTTATACATACATACACAAATCACGTCTATATCCCTGACGGGGTGAACAGAGCCTGAGCTAACAAGACCTAAAGGCCACGTTTAGCATGATTTTGGGCATATAGGTGGAAAGGGGAATCAAAAGAGTGATGGGTTGCAAGCCGCATCGCCTATAACATGATTCCTAAGAATTTCGCCCATTCCCTCGATGTTCCCTATAACAAAATTTAAATTAGTACTCGCAAACCGAGAGCGCCGCGCAAATTCAGCAAGCCAATATAAAAACCATGACTACCTAACCAAAACTAACAAACACCAGCAAACGCCGAGCAATTCACAGGAAAAACATAACATCTAATCTTTTTTGTACAAAGCCGAATAAAAATGATTGATAACTGCGAAAAACAAACGGCCAAGCGCGAGTCTGATTTGCACACGATAAGTTCCGTATATCACCGTACGGAAGCCATTAGAGCGTTAGATGCGCGAGAGCCAACATTGGGGGCAGCAGGCGTAAGCTTGCCTTCGGAATCCCAAAGCTTAAGTTACTTACTTGACATGGAATTTCATAATTTTGTTTTTTTCTCTCTTCGACATTGGAGATACCTCCAACCTCCAATTAATTTATTTGACGGTTGCAATTAATTATTTTGATTGTTTTTCTCTTTCTTTTTTAGAGACTTTATTTATACATCTCTACTATAGACTAATATAATTTAAGGCTCGGGACCTTCTACATCATTTTTATAAATGTATTTAATATAAGTAGAATTCAAGTACCTATTGTGGTAGCTTAATGTATTTTATTTTGAAAAAAATTACTTTCTACCAAGTTTTTGGCGATGATGGTCTTTCCGAATGCGCTGGTAGTTTCAAAAAAGACATGTAAAAGAGCCCTTGGCGGCCAGTTTGCAAAAATAATTTTAGAATTATTAAGATCGAGCAATTCGAGCATTCTCCCAACCCAACAGCCAATAGTCACTATGATTTTTTATGTGAAGTTCCATGGTGGGTAGGGATTTAAATTCCTTTACTGTACGTAAGTTTCCTTTTTCTATAAAGCTTTGACATGGGTCCTTGGACTTTCTGAAATTTTTAAAGAGGTCCGTGACTACAAAGTTTATTGAAACACTGCATTAGACGCGGAACCCTAAAAATAGTAGCATGTTTGATCTAGCTAGAAAATGTTTGATGGCAATCGAGACCAAAGGCGCCACACCGCTTAAGATAAGATTAGCTGTAATAGCCGGCGAGATAAACGGACAAATAAACATTTTTATAGTTGTAACAATCAGGCGCCATCGATGGTTTTATTATACATAAAATAATACAGAGATTTGTTTGTTTGCATCACGGAATAATCCGCGGGGATGATTGACGTTAAAACGCTAGACGTATGACATGTTTGTATGTATGTACTATGAACAGATTCCTGACACATCGTAGTACCTTCTCATAGTAAACGCGACAGCAATTTTCCATGCAATCAAATGTTGCAACGACGTTATATTGGACTTTCAAAATCAAAATGTGTAAAAGGCTTAATAGGCGTCTTACTTCGATAAGGCAAGCGAACCCATGAGTAAAAGCTAATCTATACACACACACACATAAATCACGCCTATATCCCTTGCGGGATAGATAGAGCCTGAGGTAACAAGATCTAAAGGCCACGTTTAGCATTATTATAGGCGTACCTATAGGTGGAAAGTGGAATCAAAATAGTGATGGGTTGGTAGCCGCATCGCCTATAACATGATTCATATGCATCGATGGGCTTTTGCTTTTACCATCTGCGCGGGAAGAGAAGTAACTGACCCAGACCAAGATCTATCAAATCTATACTAATATACTAATATTATTAAAGAGGAAAGTTTGTGAGGTTGTAGGGGGGTAATCTCGAGATCTACTGAACCGAATCTGAAAATTCTTTTACCAATAGAAAGCAACATTATTGGTGGGGTCATAGGCTATATTTAATTCTGCACGGACGAAGTCACGGGCAACGGCTAACTAAATATCAAATATAAATCACTTTTGCATGATAGGATAGTCTATCAAATTGTGATAGATTACGAAGAGCATCACATTGGTTTTCCCGGTGAATAATACTGAAATGGCTGTTATTTCAGCGTTTTTAAAGTGGCTAACTGCCCGGTTAGCAGAGTTGGGCAAAAATTATCTATTTACGAAAAACCGGAAAGATAACTAAAACATCTTTTATTTGAAGTAACTAAATAATCCGTCATTTGTTATTTTGAATTTATCCAAATTTTAAAAAATCCAGATGTCTTCCCTTCAAATTATAAAATAACATACATACATCACACCTTTATTCCCAAATGGGGTAGGCAGAGCACATGAGACTTATATTCCAGTGCCACTTTTAACACGTGGGTATAAAATAACCTCCATACCTCAGAATCAATCATCGGGTAATTATTAGTTTCAAATTAGACTTACGAGTCATAGTACATTTGAAGGCGGTTCTATCTTTTTATTTAACATTGTTCTAATGCTGAAAAAACCGAAGTGTAGTGTCGACGCGGACGACGTATCATTAAGACAACATAGTCTTAGAGATATAAGCGCCTACAGTATAAGACTTAGATCACTACTAGATGACTAACAGCGCTGACCCGTTGACCTAGTGGCAGCGAAATTAATAATTATGTTGTTTGTTTTCATAGTCACTATGTTGCGATACTAAAATAACGTGTACTTATGACATATATAAACGGTGCTATTATTAGTTTACCGAGTAATGAGTTTAAGAACGAACGCTCATAAAGTGGGGCTAAAGATTTTGAGTGTACAATTTTTTTAGGGTTATCTAAATTCTATACAGTATGCCGTGGAAGCTTAGTGGTTTGACCTGTGGCCTCTCAAGCAGAGGGGTGGGTTCGAATCCTGGGTTCGCACCTCTCGAGTTTTTCGGAATTTATGTGCGAAATTACATGAGCTTTTCGGTGAAGGAAAGCATCGCGAGGATACCTGGACACATCTGCGAAGCAATTTAATGGTGTGCGTGAAGTTCCCAATTCGCACTGAGTCCGCGTGGGAACTATAGCCCAAACCCTCCAATAAATGGAGGAGGCCTATGCAATAATGCTTTGTTGTACAAATATAAAGAAACAGAGACAAATCACAAAAAAAGACATTAAATATACGCACAAAGGCGAACTTATCCCTATAAGGGATCTCTACCAGTTAACCTCTGACAAGTGACAATACAAACAGTCGAAACAGGCGAATATTGTAGAAACCATGTTATAGGCGATGCGGCTAGCAACCCATCTCTATTTTGTTTCCCCTTTCCACCTATACGCCCACAATTGGCATTGTTCATTTTTTTTAAGCTGTGCTTTTAACACCTTTATTTGATAAAATGGACTATTTCAAGCAACTAATTTGAATATTATGCTTTTACGTAGCTTTGTTAATTAATAATAAATATTTTTTCGCTGTTTGATAATTCGTGAATTTAGACAGAATCCCAATCGCCTTCGTTCGGCTGGCTATAAAAAAAACGGCTTTGTCTATGGTTTTGTAGATTTGACAGTGACACGTGACAGTTGCCGTAGCCAAACTTTTTTTTTCAATTTTGTGGCAAACATTCGATGCTGGATTCTGTCTAAAAACCCGGTCGTTCGGTCAAACAAAGGTTCAAAGTACTTTTACAAAAATATCTGCAATCATAAAGTATTTTTGAAATCGGACAAGATAAATCGGATAATTGATGGTTTTCCTCGAAATGGTTTTCGAATTGGAGCATACTAAAAAAAATGAACAATGCCAATTACAAACGTGGCTTTTAGCTCTTGTTACCTTAGGCTCTGTCTGCCCCGTAAGGTATAAAGACGTGATTTATATGTATGTTTAAGTGATAGTGAGTCAGTGAGTTGGAGTAAACAACTCTCGTAGGGTCGACGGACCTTTGGCAAGGTCACGCGTGCGTTAAGCTGGTTTAAGAAGTAGCCAGTGTTTATAAAGTTTAATGGGGTTTAGGACGGGGTTTAGGGGTCGCAACGGGTTGAACGAGACAAACGTATAGATGAAAAACTTAAGTAAACGACCTGTATTGTATGTGTTAGAAATGTGTGCAAGGGCGGATCCAGGGGGGGAGGTCATGGGGGTCATGACCCCCCCCCCCCCTGAGCTGGTTCCAGGACTTGTTATCTAGTTCCAGGACAATTTTTATCAAAATTAAATTATAAGTTCTTGACTTGACCACGACTATGTGACCCCCTCCTGGCGCCAAAGCTGAATCCGCCCTTGAATGTGTGTGAATAGAAAAATTTACGTTCCAAATTAGAAAAATGACTTTCATATCAGCAGGATTATTATATAACTCGCTCGCAATCGCCATCGCGTTCATTTTGACAGTTCATGTATGGGCTGACAATTGGCATCGGAATCAGCCAGCTGTCACATTCATACAAGAACTGTCAAAATCAGCAGGATGGCGATTGCGAGCGAGTTAGACAATAAGCCTACTGTGTTGTACACTACTACATACAACAAGGCCCTTATCTAAGTTTTTCACCTATAACTTTTTATACGATACTAACCTTTTTACTAGGTACGTACACAATACAATACATACACAAATCACGCCTGTATCCTTTACGGGATAAACAAAGCCAAAGGTAACAAGACCTACAGGCCACGTTTAGGAAGATTGTGGGCGTATAGATGGAAAATGGGATCCAAATAGTGACGGGTTGCTAGCCGCATCGCCTATAACGCTGCACCCTGGGCATCGGCTAATGATTTCCGGGCAGTTTCTAAGGGATATCATTGACCGTTGGCTAGGAGCCCGACAGGGGGGAGGGGTCTTTTGACCGTGTTCTACCGCACAAAGTTGCCGACATTTTTAGTCACAAGATTTTTGTCTTCTTCTTCTTTTTTTATATGACCCCATTGATCCATGCGATTATTTCGCCAATGTCAAAGTAATAAATAGGTACAGTGTTCAGAAATCTTGCGACAAAAATGTCGGCAATGTCGTACGGTAGAACACGGTCAAAAGACCCCTCCCCCCCTGCCGGGCTCTTAGCCAACGGATAACGATATCCCTCAGAATCTGCCAGGAAATCATTAACCGATGCCCAGGGTGCACCGGACCAAGCACTGCTCTTCCCCTCGGACGTATCCACGAACCGCAGCTCATGACCACACGCGGAGGTAACCCGACTCGCACCCCACACAAGATTTTTGAATTATACTTTTGTTACTTTGACATTGGCTAAGTTGTCGCTGTAACAACTTGATACGCCACAAACAAGAAGATGTAGACTAGATCCATACGTTAAACAGAGATGGCACTATTCTAGACTAGATACATATGTTAAACAGAGATGGCACTATTCGAGCATCATATCGTATAATAATAATAAACATGAAAACATCGTACTAGGAACTAGATAAACGTGCATTACTCACAAATTTGTTATTGACATTGCTTTACTGTGAATTTGAACTTTTTTGTCGGCTCTACACAGTTCATTTTGGAAGTGAACCGGCGAACATGCCCAAGCACTCAGGTATGATGTCAATGAGGAATTATTTAGGTCTTATCTTCCATGCTGGTCTGGGAGTAAAGAAAAAACATAGAATGTATGTATGTATGTATGTATAACTCATTATTGTACAGGAGACAGAGGAGAGTTGAGACAGAGATGAGTTGATACAAAGCCGATTGAACTGTGACAGTTTATGGGGCTGGTAACTTCGCTAATTCGTTGCTCTTTCTACACTACACAGTTTGTGTGAAGTTGTGACCTCGCTAACTGCCATAGGTGCAGAGAAAAAGGCTTTGTATCAACTTGCCTCGGTCTCCCCTACATAGAACACATTCAATTTTACAGGTAATGAGAAAAACAGATGTACAAAGGCGCACTTGTCCCTTAAAGGGATCTCTTCCAGCTAACCTTCGAACGATTGACAGGACAACAGAAGCCAAAGTAGGTATATGTAGAGTAGACATACTAAAAAGCTAAGACGGAAGACCCTAACTTAACCTAAACAAATAAAGCATTAAAATAATAATAACAATGTATCAGTTGCTTCTCTTCCCGCGCAGATGGTAAAAGCCCATCGAAGGAATGGGCATAGGAAGGATAATATTATAGGTGATGCGGCTAGCAACCCATCACTATTTTGATTCCCCTTTCCACCTATACGCCCACAATCATACTAATCGTGGCCTTAAGGTTTTGTTACCTTAGGCTCTGTCTACCCCGTAAGGGATAAAGACGTGATTATATGTATGTATGTGTGTATGTATAGACCGACCGCTTAAATGAGTCCTCGCCCGCGCGGCGCAAGGGCGCGGGGTGGGACGACAGGGGGCCGAGAGGTGCGGGCGGGTAGTGCGCCTGCCGCCCGCACCTCTCGGCCCCCCGTCGCCCCACCCCGCGTCCTTGCCCCGCGCGGGCGAGGGCTCATTTAAGAGGTCGGCCTATAAAAATAGAGAAAAACATAGCTGGCCCAAATTCGACCAATATTAGTGGTTTTATTTTAATTCTATAAGTGGGCGGAAGAGGCCTTTATGCTAATGCCATAAAGATTGATGGTAGCTTGTTTACATATAGAGAACTATCAAGTTCACTGACACGTCGCCTTGAAATTAGTGTCGGACATATCGCGTTAATCGCTCGCATACATTGTGGCAGCGCCCTAAGCTTCTAGTACAGTCAAGGGCACACAAATGTGTACGGTCAAGTGCAAAAATAAGTATCGATACGAAATTCTCAAAAATATGTCCCACGACCTTATTACGCCGGTGTAAGAGCGTATGGTACTTATTTTTGAAACTTTGACTAGATACATATTATTACACTTGACTGTACGTAACCAAGACGTCAAAAATATCTATTTATTTTTATTTATTAGTATCACATTGTAATGTCATGTACATTATATTAAAAGATGACGCCCTTGCAAGGGCACACAATCAACAATTTATCATTAAATCTAAGGATATCATTATAATTTATTTTTTCATTATTTTTTCTGCCATGCTGGACTGGGAGTAAAGAAAATCATAGAATTTTACCAGTTGTTTCTCTACCCGCGCAGATGGTAAAAGCCTATCGAGGTAATGGGTGAAAGTCTTAGGAATCATGTTATAGGCGATGCGGCTAGCAACCCATCACTATTTTGGATTCCTTTTCCACCTAATGCCCTTAATCATGCTAAACGTGGCCTTAAGGTTTTGTTACCTTAGGCACTGTCTACCCCGTAAGGGATAAAGACGTGATATATGTATGTATGTATATCTTTATAATGTCAATAGTTATGAAAATCATGTAATTGTATAGTATTTATTAAATTTAAACTGGTTTATCTTCATGTCAAGAAGTTTTATAAATGATAAAGAGGATTAAATAAAAATGAATAAAGGTAAAATCCGCATATCAAACATGTACGTATTAAAAAATAAATAATAATAATAAGAATTAATTTATAATAATAAACATCAAAATTTATCTATAGTCTGAATCACATTTATTTATAATCTCACAGTCTCATCATTAAAAACTCGTTGACCATATCGCCGGTCCCGGGGAACAAAAAGATAACTGCAAAAACCAAATTTTTCAGGAAAAATAAAATAGATGTTTCGCTCAATTGTGACTTGTATATTGAACGTAAACGGTTGGTAGTTAGCTTTATGCAAAGTTAATTTTTCATTACGTTCAATATGTTACTGTGGCACACGAGAAATGTCTCAAAAGAAAGATATTTAAGAAATAGTAACTTAGTCAAAATATATCATTCACTATTACGCGTTAAGACGTATATCATTTTATTCGGTGTTTATCGGGGTCAAACGCTAATATTGTACCATTGGTGTACCATTTTATTCGACTACTTTTTAATGTGATTGCCGTGCAAGATAATAGTGCAATATCATTTTATTCCCGTAATTATTAAGATTATTTTTTTTACTAAGGGTTTTTAGGAGACTTTTATAATTAAACAATAATATGATATTCAACATTGCAATTATATTACGAACGATTCACATAGTAAAAACAGTCATTAATTTCTTAAAATCAAAGTTTTCCATTATAAAACGTGCAACAATACCACTAAAATTTAAGTATGTCTCAATCAAATAGCAATAAATGCCAGTTTCATAAAGTAACTAAAATCAAAAGTTATTTTTTCAGACTAATAACTTTAAGTTTGAAGCATAAAATCAAACCAAATAATCTACGCATTTGGTATTATTTTTCATCAGTCTAATATAATAATAATTATATTATAATTAGTTCTTTCATTGAGCACTAACCCGGGGGACTATTAAACATGAAATCAGGTAAATCAATTGCCATCATCTTCGTCTTGGTTTTCATTAATTGCAGAACTAGTATTAACGCCCAGGGAGTCATAAAAGCCATGGCAATGGGCTGGGATGTCTCCTGACTTGCAAAGACTGATAAGGTCGTCATGTAAAGGCTTACTTATAGGCAAGGGCTCTGTACATAGCACTTGCAGTTCAAAATCGTAGCCAGGATTTGAGTTGACTAAAGGAGCTGCGGTTTATCTTGTTCCCCGCTTGCTTCATGTTTTTGGACAGGTTCGGTTCGGTTTTTATTTTGGCCCCAGCAACCCTCGAAGTAAAATGATGTATTTTTGATACCTCTTTGTTTTTCATTAAGTAGGAATTGCCATATACTGCTACCGATTTCATTAGCTCCTCGTTTTGCAACCTGAGCATGCCATACATAGCAATAGCCTTTACTTCGAATGGAATCATAATGCCGGAATAAAGGATTGCCGATAAATGTTAGCGTAGGCAGACCCCGGAACTCAAAAGACACTGAAAGAAAAATACGACAAGCATCAGAGAAATAAGGAAGGTGTACGCCAAATTAAAAAAGAGGACAAGAAATTGGCAGATGCTCAGGTTGCAAAACGAGGAGCTAATGAAATCGGTAGCTGTATATGGCAATTCCTACTTAATGAAAAACAAAGAGGTATCAAAAATGTATCATTTTACTTCGACGGTTGCTGTGGCCAAAATAAAAACCGATTCATAGTTACAACGTTAAAGAAATGCTTCAAAAGGAGTTTTATAACATAAAAGCACTAATAAATAATAAGAAATGGGTCCAATATGAGGTAGGGCAAAAAGTATTATGGACACAGATAATGGAAGTGAGAGTCGCTTGCTCACAGCCCTCAATTTTACAGTATAAATATGATTTTGAGTCTGGATTCTGGATATTCTTAAATGAACATAGAATCTGTCCAAAAACATGAAGCAAGCGGGGAACAAGACAAACCGCAGCTCCTTTAGTCAACTCAAATCCTGCCTACGATTTTGAACTGCAAGTGCTATGTACAGAGCCCTTGCCTATAAGTAAGCCTTTACATAACGACCTTATCAGTCTTTGCAAGTCAGGAGACATCCCAGCCCATTGCCATGGCTTTTATGACTCCCTGGGCGTTAATACTAGTTCTGCAATTAATGAAAACCAAGAGGAAGATGATGACAATTGATTTACCTGATTTCATGTTTAATAGTCCCCCAGGTTAGTGCTCAATGAAAGAACTAATTATAATATAATTATTATTATATTAGACTGATGAAAAATAATAACAAATGCGTAGATTATTTGGTTTGATTTTATGCTTCAAACTTGAAAATAAATCTTTTGTTTTTAGTTACTTTATGAAACTGGCATGTATTGCTATTTTGATTTTTGATTAAGCTATAATGATTAAGACATAGGTACTTAAATTTTAGTGGTATTGTTGCACGTTTTATAATGGAAAACTTTGATTTTAAGCAATTAATGACTGTTTTTATTATGACTGTGAATCGTTCGTAATATAATTGCAATGTTGAATATCATATATTATTGTTTAATTATAAAAGTCTCATAAAAACCCTTAGTAAAAAAAATAATCTTATCTAATAATTACGGGAATAAAATGATATTGCACTTCAGTTATACTCCAATCACAGCAATAATTATATAATTTTTGAATTAATCAATCGAAATCGAACACTAAAATATATGACATGTCGATATTTAAGCCATTGTAATTTACATTCGACCCGTGCATGTGACAAAAGGATATGGCAATACTTTTTATCGTTCCTTTTCAAATGTGTAGTTTTGGTGAGCGCCATTGCACGAACAGTATCTAGCGGATTGCGACGAGAATACAAAGATAACTGCGCATATCATTACTTAGCGATCTAATTTTGACGAGAACATAATAATATGGATATTTGTCATGCGATGAGCTATAAATAAAAACATTCAAAACTATTGTATTCTTTTTTAATTTTGTCATTTACCGTACAAAAAATGCGAAAAAAATTGAGCTGGTGCAATGGCACCTACGGATTCCAAATATGACATAAAAATAAAACTAAGATAATGGCGGTTATCATTTTGTTCTCCGGGGCCGGCGATATAATAGCAGTTCTCGATTAAAAATGTCCGTAGTCCATTTACATATAACATCTACACACCTATATGTCATAAACAATAAGTTCGGTGACATATATTTGACATGATGGCTGTATCAATTTTCATGCCCTCGACTGTACAACCACGCACCTGTCTCTTTCTAGATCAGACAATAAGAAAAAGACGGGTAGTATCAGCTCTCGCGCGCACTTGTGCTAGCCGTCTTGTACTAGAATATAATATGTAATACAAAAAAAAATGTTGTTCAAAGTAATAGAATATGAAAAAGTTAATGTTGTGTGTAGTAAACATACTTACAGTAGGTACCATCAAATTTTTTTAAATGTGCCAAAAGTTATGTTTTTTATTTTTCCATTCCTACATAGGGTGACTATCACAATTTGTTTGTTAAACATTAATTTCCTTCTATCATATATCATACTAGTGGTCTCCCTCTACACAGGATTTGGTTAGCGCTACCCTGCGGGAACTATTTGATTTTCCGGGATAAAAACCATTCTACATCCTTCCTCGGGACTAAAACTATATCTATACCAAATTTTACTAAAATTGTTTCATGCTATAGTCCTGAAAGCGTAACAGACAGACAGAGATACTATCATAAGTATTAATCAACAAACAAGAAAATACAAAACTTTGTAGTTGCATATCCATTACCAGTTGTAAACAATTCCATTGTATGGAAATGAGGTCTCGTTTTTGGGAAATAGGTACCTTTTTATTTGTTGTCTTTTCTAAATGGCACATCATGTTTAGAAAGCCCGTAAATCAAAAAAGTTTAGTGTACGCTTATTTACAGTTTCTCAGTTTTTTTTTAGTCATATCTAAAAAGATTTTTTTAATTAGTGTAGGCACTAATATAAATTTATTTAGAAGATACTATCAAATGAATCAAGAATTTTACTTTTCCCGGCTATAGCTTTTTCATATTTTTCTGTTCTAATTTTCAGTGTCAATTAGAAATTTTATTTAGAAGAAGCAAAGTACTGTGAAGGCAAAATACTAAAAAATAACTCAATACAGGCTATACAGGTGTTGAATTAAAAAAACTGGCAAATGGAATGATATAAAAAAAAAATGGCTCAAAACCCGTGTAACTAAGCATAATAGTAAATGTGGGCAAAGATGTTCAAAATGACCCTTAAAACCCCCACTTTATTTTCAATTATTAGTATATATCACTATCAGATATTGTGTAGATTCAGAGTACTTTGAAAGTAAAAGTAAAGTTTCAAATTTTCATCCAGATATGACCATGAGTGAGCAGCAAGTTTTTATTTATTCAAAGTTATTGGTTCCTGAATGGGGTTGTTGTGATTGCATGTTTATACACAGAAAACATTAATTAACCTAGGTATGAATTAAAACATTCCCATTTAATTATTTACAATAGGAAAATTATAATTATTTACATATTCATTGACAAACATATCTTCCTAAAGTCGATTCATCATCTCCAGCCTATATACGTCCCACTGCTGGCCACAGGCCTCCTTTCAGAACGAAAGGGCTTGGGCTATAGTTCCCATGCGGGCCCAATGCGGATTGGGAACTTCACACACACCATTGAATTGCTTTGCAACGTCTGGATTTCCTGTCTATTACAATATAGTAAAACATTTATTATGAATATGGCCTATGCTTTAATCTGTTGATAACAGTTTGATCATAACAACATACAATGAAACTAAAAGAATCTAATGAATTTAAGTTTCAAAAGCCAATATTTTTCCAACAAACATGAAAATACTCCTCGCTCTAGTGTTTACAGTACTTATAGCAGATAACAAATTGAAAACACTTACGGATAGGATGTAGAAGCTCATCGCTGTGCTCATCTGAAGAGTGCTGTCGTAGAATAGCAGACAGCCACGCGTGCAGCTCCTGCTCGTTCTCCGCCACAACACAAAACTGTTCCTCGCGGGTAAACAACGCAATCACATGTTTCTGCTTCAAGTCCAGCCGCCGCGTGATGTTGTAGCAACTCTTCAGCGGCAACACCCGCCGCGGCGCCGCACCAGCGCGGAACTTCTTCTCCGACTCGTAGTAGTCTAACCTCGCCGAGCAATCGGCGCTCTCCGAACGAAGCACGAAGTACTTCTTCTTCATCGTCTTCAGCTTCCGCAAGTGGCCCTGGCGCACCACGGCCCCCGCGCCCGCGCCCGCGCCCGACGCAGACATGTCAGCGCGCCCGCATCGCAGCCCTAACGCACAAGGCACATGCCCACCGATAACCTTGAGGTTGTTTACGAATTCCGCGACCGCAGTCACCCGACCTCACGAGACGCTCCCGACGGTTCACGTAAAACACGCGCCGCGACTAAAAATACGTAATATCTTTTTCGAAAAGTGCGTAAATAGTAACGCGCGGGACGATAAATCGAACGCCTGATTCGCGAAGCAACACAGTTCCGTATCTGCGGCCCGGGGGCGCCGCGCCACTCGTCACAGTGATTCCTCACCGCCACGATAACAATTATTTTATCCTAATCGCGTTACGTTATGAAAATAACAAAATACATCAACAACACTATTCAATCCATAATTTAGTACGCTATTTCACTCGGTCATTCACAGACACTAGAGTTTAGAAAGAGATAAAATCATTCATAGTAAACGTAATCTGCACCGCACGCCCTTCCGTAACGCAGGGCATGGAAGTCATGCCTCTGCATGACATCAAAACATTCAATTTTACTACTGTCCCGCAGTTCCCGCACTGTTATGAAACTTCTCGGATATACCAAATCGAACTACAGATTTACTGCTTAGTTTCTTGAATACAACCACTCGATTTATAAAAACTGCGCATCGTTTTTTACTGGTTCTCCGCTATTGCGTGTCAATTATTTGTACGGCGGAATACTATACTACACCCACCACACCATTTTACTCAGAAATATTCAAGTACGATGCGCAAAAAACTAGCTGTGTAGAGGGCTCAAAACGTGGTCCTTTGCGCAGACTGCAGACAGTATTCTGATGAAAAGTTTGAAATAAGCTAAAAATTAAATTGCGTTAAATTTTGTACACTACGTTTTCCATTTTATTAACGCAGATTTTCTCAGTACATAAACAGCGGTGTACATAAAATTATTCAAAAGTTGAATGATGAATAAATTCGTTTCTATCGTGAGGAAGCACCTTTATATACGGAATACTTATTATTTTATACCATGGTCACACTCACTCTGGCGGTGACAGAAAAACGGCTGGTCCAACAATTTAAAAACGCTCAGCGGGTTATTGAACGTGTTATTCTCCGGGTATCTCTGAGGGATAAACATTTGCAACGAGGTTATCCGGCAGAGAACAAAAGTCGATTGCACATAGAATAAATACTGGGCTTGGCAAGCGTAGCTGTAAATAGATGCGAGAAGCCGAAGACAGAACTAAATTTCATTCTATTCGACCTATTCGTCCAGTAATGGACTGCTACAGGCAGATGGGGGTGATGATGACTATGGTCACACATTGAAACATATAATGTATGTCTGATTTTGAATTCAACCAGTTGATTAATTAAAATTTTAACTACGTAACTATCATAGTTTATTGATTTTACTTGCTACATGAGGTTAAATCATTTGCATGTTACAAAATATAATGTCGATTAGACGTGTGGCTGTCGGGCTATCAACTTGAAAATTCGGATTTAGTGACATATTTATTTAACAGGAAGTTGCATGTTGCTTTATTTAATCCGTACTAATATTATAAATGCGAAAGTAACTCTGTCTGTCTGTTTATTTTGTCTATCTGTCTGTCTGTTACACTTTCACACCTAAACCTCTGAACCGATTTTAATGAAATTTGGTACAGAGATAGTTTCAGTCTAGGGGAAAGACATAGGATAGCTTTTATTGAATATTTCCCAACGGATGGCGATAAGTAAATTCTGCGCAGACAGAGTCGGAAGCAACAGCTAGTAAAAATATATTTGTGAAAGGAAAATATGAACTATTCATTTGGATACGTTTATGCACCGAAGTATTTAATGTTCATGGGAATTATCAAATATTATTTTATCAAATTTTCAACACAAGTGAATATAATTTTCCTTTTTGGTTGAAGTTGGGTAGGGACTTACCTATTTAGACATGGTATCATTTCACTGAAATAAAATGAAACCAACACTGCGAAAAGAAAACATGCTGCCTGGCGTCTGGCGATACCTTAACTAATTCCCATAACTGGCAACACGATTCCAATATGTCCGACAAATCCGTCATGACCGTCATTTCATTCATTCACTTTACTAGCGAAAAAAAAGTCTAGCAAGGGACGACAAGTTTAGTGTTGGCAAATTAGTGACGATAAAAGTGTGATACCTTTTTGTTTCAACTACAATTTTCCTCCGATTAGTAGTGTATCGCGTTATGCGGGTATGTATTGAGTGAATGGACGTTTCCTGATAATATTTCCGCTTGTTTACATTGTGGAATTGATAGGTAGACTTTACTGAGCTGTGAAGTCCCTTTTCTGGAGAAAGGAGAGCTTTCGTAGCTCTTTCGGTGTCTGACACTGCTGATTTGGGTATCAGCCGCGTTGTTGATGGACCACTTACTGTTACACAGCACCGTGTCACGAAGTTGGTAATGTCAATTAAGTGTTTTCTTACGTACTCGTTTTATTCGTTGTTCTCTTTTGCGGTTTCTCAGTTTTGCAATAGTCGTTAGAGCGTAGAAAATGTGTCAGGTGCCCTCTGGTACCGATGCGTTTCGTGTAACATAGGTTTTATCTGTGTTTTAGATCTTATTGGAAAGTATTACTGTTTTAGGTGGTGCAGTGATGTTTGGGCGATGATGGGCCTCAGAACCTAGGCCTACAAGTGAGTGTCAATCTTATACTGATAAGGAAGGCCTTTTCAGACCTGGGAGTGTATTAAATCAAGTCTTTGTTGCAGCTACTGTTATATTATGGCATCTGGAAACTCTTCTTTGGAGAGCAATGGCAGTAATGGTGAGATTTTTTTTAATTACTTATTTACTAAATAAGAACAATTACTAATGGCTTTTAGCTTTTGCTGTATTGGTCACACACTCTTTGTTGGTCCCTTATTAAATGCTCATCTCATTCACTCAGTGGTTGACTGTTGGAGATCCCTTCAAGGAATAAGTTTGTCATTGTATTTTTTGTTGTACTTGTGTCTTTGTTTTTGTATTATACAGTGATGACATGCATACATACTATTAAGTTATATACCAATTGAGGTAGGAAATCATTATCATAGCTAGAACTTTACTTTTAATATAACTAGGTATTTCTCATTTTCATACTGGTCTGGGAGTAAAGAAAAAATATATAATGTACAAGCCCACTGAGGGCATTGCCGCACATTTTAGGAATCATGTTATAGGCGATGCGGCTAGCAACCCATCACTATTTTTACTCCTCTTTCCTCCTATACATCCACAATCATGCTAAAAGTGGCCATTAGGTCTTGTTACTTTAGGCTATGTCTACCCGTAAAGGATAAAGACGTAATTTATGTATGTGTGCATGTATATGTATGTAAATTTCCCAAAAATGTAACAGGATAAATTGTATACAAATAAAATTTCTTTATTTATACTATCCATGGCCTTGTGAAATGAATAACTAGGATAGCCGGGTGGTTAGTGACCCTGACAATGAAGCTAGAGGTCCTGGGTTCGAATCCCGGTAGGGGCAGACAGTTGTATGATGAATACGAATGTTTGTGCCCAAGTCATGGATGTTGTATGTATTTATCTACATTATATATAAGTATGTTTATCCATTGCCTGGTACCCATAGTACAAGCTTTGCTTAGTTTGGGACTGGGTCAATTGGTGTTATTTGTCCAAAGATATTTATTTAACTACATCAGTAACATTACGAAATAAGTGATAGTGATCTTGTGTGATTAAAATGAAAGGCCATGCATTTTTTATACATACATAAATCACGTTTTTATCCCTTATGTGGTAGACAGGGCCTAAGGTAACAAGACCTAAAGGCCACATTTAGCATGTTTGTGGGCATTAGCATTTATTATAATTTATTTCAATTTGTAATGTGGGTCTACTTTCTTCATACACAATAGGTCAAAGTGAGTGTTTCCCAAGCCACATTACCACAATTATGACAAGCACAGAACAAAACAGATAGTATGTTGATGCTGATGAATCTTAATTGTTACATACTAGCCTTTGCCCGCGGCTTCGCACCCGTCTCTGTTTTACTATGTTTTCTCACTATCAAATGAATCAAGAATTTTTATTTCTTGATTTTTATGTTTACTTTTACAGTTTTACTGTTAGAAATTAAATTTCTAGTACAGTACCTATCATTTGAGAAACAGCGCCTTCTCTCGTCCCTGGTGATCAGTAGATGTTCCACGGGAGTTTGTAATTGTGTCGTACAGACACATCATTCAAACAGATGACGCTTAGCGACAAAAAAATCGCATAGTAACAAAGGTCACGTGACATCTAAGTAACAGGTAAAAAAATTCGAAGACTACCCACCTGCTATGGATGGTGTAGGGGTATAGCACGCGTCACGGAATGACGAGGATCCGGGTTCGATTCCCGGCCATAGCTTTACTTTTCGGATTTTTCTATGTGTTCTAATTTTCACTGTCATTTAGAAAGTTTTCTCACTTTCAACATGAAACTACCGTGAGACTTAATCATCATTACACATAAACGGATAACTCACGTATAAAAAGTCGAGTGATGCTCGACATGTTTCGGACTATTTCGTAGTCCTTTTTCCAAGAGCGCTCGCCCCGGCGGCAGCGACACGAACACTGCGCGCCAGCGCTCTGCTCGCGCGGCCATTCGACGCAACTGACAGCGGCGCACAACTACCCTCGTTTTCATCGTCATTTTTATTTGTTTACATGTCGAGCATCACTCGACTTTTTATACGTGAGTTATCCGTTTATGTGTAATGAGTTTTCTCACTGTTTAAACCTTCCCTGGACTTGCACAAATGGTTCAAAATCAAAATTATTCAAATTGGTACAGTTGTTCTCGAGTTTTAACGAGGCAAACAAACAGTAATATCATAGGTACAGGTTGGTATTGTTTGAGGTCACTTCGAGAAATAACCATGGATTGGTACATACTACAATCACAAATACAGAATGTCCTTAAGCAATATGAAAAGTGTTGGCCATTTTTCTGTATTTGGTCGACTTGGTTTGGTGACTTACCTGTCTAATTATCTTCCCTTTAAATTTTTCGTACTACTCAAGGAACAGCCTGTATGTGCAGACGCGTTCATCCCTTACAGGCATATAAGCAGTGCTTGTAAGCTTACGTAAATGTGCCCGCCAAGCTTTGTACCAATACGGGTTTTGTTGTCAATATGCCTACCCTCTGTCAGAACCCACTGCACGCCCCTGTATGTGTGACCTATATATCAGTGGCGTGGCGTCAAGTATATCAGAAGGCAAGCCGAAGGGCATTTAACTAGCCTTTGCCTCTCATTCTGCACAATAAAAGTGCCCAACTGCCTTAAAATAGGCAATCTGGTGGAAATCGAGCTCTGTAGACGCCCCATCACTGCTATATCTGCTGTCTGTATCACAGTGATTTTATGTCAAAGGCGGATGTGGCTTCACTTTGTTAGACTTAAGTGAGGGCAAAGTAATGTTATATTCAATTTGTGATTGTTATTAGAATTTGCAGTAGAAATGAGAGCGTTAAGGAGTATGGAAGGTGTATCGCTGAAAGATAGAATCAGGAACAGTGTGATAAGGGAACGTGTTGGTGTGAAAGAGGTTATAGTGACTAGGATAGAATAAAGTATGCTTAGTTGGTTTGGGCATGTAGAGCTGATGGATGAAAGTAGACTAACTAAACAGATCTGTATGGGGAGTGTGATTGGTTACGTTGGGAGGGGAAGGCCTAGACGGACGTTCCGAGACCAAATAGGAGACGTTTTGGAAAAAGGTCAGGTCAGGAGTACCCGAAACCGAAGAGCATGTATGAAGAGATTGATGACTGTGGATGAAGCGAAAGAAATATGTCAGGATCGTAGCAAGTGGAATAAAGTAGTCTCTGCCTACCCCTGTGGGAAAGAGGCGTGACGGTATGTATGTATGTATGTATTAGAATTTTATTGTTAACTAGCTGGTAACCGCGGCTTCGCTCCTGTTCCATTTTTTTTAATAGTTGTTACGTAAGAACCTTCTCCTTACAATAACAAACACACAAAAAAAAGACATGTAATATAGGGCCTTGGTGGCCAATTTTCAAATTAAACCTGAAATGAATGAATGATTTTGTCTAGATCAGGAGTCGGAAAGTAGTTTTAAGTTGGGTCCGGATACTGGAGGAAAATTTTAACGAGTTCCAGAAAAAAACAAGTATATCTTATCTACACATTTATTGATACTTGATATACAATACATTACAATATTTGGCGGTCCGAGGTTCGACGTTTCGCGGTCCGCCTGTTGCCGGCCGTTGGTCTAGAATCTAGTCTCTAGATCAACCCACCATCACTGCTTGTAACACTGGATTCCACAGCCTCGGCATTAAAAAAAAAATCTTCTTCCAGAGTCGATGTCTCACTCATACGTAAGCAACGACCGCCACAACGCGTCTCAACTGCCGACCATACCGATACCCATTGACGACTATGTGACCCCCACCTACGACAAGCAGAACTACACGGTCAAGAGCCATGGGGCCCACGTGATGAGTGGCCCTTACGAGTCCATAGGCCAGTATGATGTGCTCACCAAGCAGACCAATGAGAATTTGAAGCAGCAATGCGATAAGGCGTTGCATGAATTGAATCAGCTGAGGAGGCAGCATACGGAGACTTCGAGGAGGTGTGAGCATGTTATGAAGGTAAGTTTTAGTTGTTTAGCTTTAGCGGAATCTGCAAAATGGGTATGCAATATGGTGCATAATAATTAGTAGTACAAGTAAACCAAAACATGCCTACATAAACATAGTTAGCAGTGAATTGGCTTATAGGTCCCTGTTGCGGCGTAGAGCTGGATGAGCGGGTTCGGCTTGTAGGCGGGATTCGCAGCAATGATTTAAGATGATTTTTATGGCATAATCGTTTAATCCGTTAACAAGCTTAGGGTCGTATTTTACAGGATCGAATTATAATTTAATATTTAATAAAAATCGGTAATATGTGTGCGCATCGGCGCTATGAGGTGAAGGCGAATGCTAGATGATGGTGCGCACCCCTCTCGCCGAGAGTCTCGACCAATCAGCGCAGCCGTAGATGACGTGATATCGGTGCTGATTGGTTCCCGATGTCTTGATATGTGTAGTTGGCGATGTGTGTTAAAATGTGCATTTTTACATGTCATACATGTGTACAGTCAACCACATAAGTTGCATTGACAGTCCCCATAGATAAAGTTTGAAATGCATAATGGGTCAAAATACATAAATGTTAAAATGCCGTGGGGACGGCATGGGAGTTTTAAACCTCACCACGTATCACCAAGGGGGAGGCGGGGGGGTTTAAAAGCCACGTTTAGCATAGCGTCTGTTTTGTAGGAATTGGAATACTTCCGTGGGCAACACCGAGCAGCCATGAATCAGCTGGAAGTGTCTGCGCAGGAGGCGGCGGGCCTGCGCGGCAAGTATGGCGACCTGCTCAACGACAACCAGCGGTACGTTATAATACATTGTGTATCAAGGGCGTTAAGTAAAGAATTACTAACGAGGCTCTAGTAGAAGCCAGAAGTCGAAGATTGAGGGCTTATGATCATTATTAATGATAAATACGTAGTAAGAACGTATTTCAATGAATTTTGCTCGCGTTTTACGTTCCTTGCTTAGAAGTTTTTAAGAATTTATTTTGTTTGCTAGTTTGACTTTTTCAAAAATATTATAGTGCGTTTGCAACTAATGTTAATTTATCGAAAGTATTGAAAATTATTTATTTAAGTAAGAAATAGCAAAGTACTAAGAAATACTATCATAATTGGCATACTTTTTCAAATTATGAAAATTATCATTTGAAAAACAGCGCCTTCTCTCGTCGCTGGTGAGTAGTAGATGTTCCACGGGAGTTTGTAATTGTGTCGTACAGACACATCACTCAAACACATGACGCTTGGCGACAAAAATTTGCATGGTAACAAGGTCACGTGACAGCTAGTAACATATAGAAAAATCCGAAGGCTTACCCACCTGCTATGGGTGGTGTTGGGGTATAGCACGCGTCACGGAATGACGAGGATCCGGTTTCGATTCCCGGCCATGGCTTTACTTTCGGATTTTTCTGTGTTCTAATTTTCAGCGTCGTTTAGAAATTTTACTTCTCAAATTCTGAAAAAAAAACTGATTGTGTAAAATCTGTTTAAAAAAAACATTTTGGCTTTTGTCTAAGTCTCAATTCTTTGCTTTCTTCTTATTGGGAAACGCCATGAATCATCTAGATGTGACGGCGTAGTTCACTAATTGACTAAGTGATTTAGAACCTGAATCATAATTAAATTGTGAAAGTTTGAAACTTGTTTTAACAATTTGTCATTTACTAGTTAATTGTCTTTATACTTATGTGTCGTAATCATTTTGATAATGCCGCCAAAAATTACTGTTCAACGACTTTCCTGTTACGAAAACTTGTTTTTTCTTGAGGGGGTTTTCGAATTTTATTCGTTTAAAACTTGACAAGGAAAATTTAGACCGGTGTACATGTAGTTGTCACGCAGCCTTAGAGAGGAACGCTCCATCGAAAAGCTAATGGTAAATTTCAGTTTCAATTGAGGTGTAAGATAAGCTTGGGTTTGAAATAGGGTCGTAGCGGAGGTGAAGAGTTAAGTGAATGTGGGAAGAAAAAAGTTTATTGAAGTCAGACGAGCTGGTCACCGTTTGTTTTGGCCTTACACAGAAACAAAAAGCCTAACTATGTCCAGCTTTATCCGGACGCCTGGCATCGCTATTTGGAAACAGATGACGGAGTAAATTCCATTCTTTGACAGTTCCCATTCGAAAGGATGATCCGCTTTGTGCGAGCTAATGAAATGCCAGCAACATAAGAGTGAAGTACTTAGTGAGATAATTGTTACAGGTTGGAGCGAGAGGTCCAGCATTTGCAGCAGAGCGGCACTGCCGAAGGCAGTTCTGACGCCCTCGTACACACTCTGAGGAAATACGAGTCTCTTAAGGAGGAGTTTGAGTGTTACCAGAAAAGGTATGTCGGAAGTGTCACTATAAACTTCAGATTCAGAGAAATTTTACACTATTCGGTGCACTCTTATCATCTACGACGCAATTATCTTTATCATTATAATATATCAGCTGGGACGTCCACTGATGGACATAATTCTGGACTGCTGGGCGTTCCCCAAGGATATCCACGACGATCAGTTCTGTGCTACCCACAGCCAAAGGCTTCCCGTGATCTTTATCAGATCTTCTGCCCACAATGTTTTTTCTTGTATCAATTCTCTCTCTGACTTTATGAGCTGAATTATTCTTTTACCTAGACATGATTCTAGGTATGACGACCTTATCGAGAGCCACAACGCGACTCTAGAGAAACTCCGGCTCGTGCAGGAGGAGAACAGCAGGCTCAAGACGCAGTGCCACGAGCTCACGCAGGAGCGGAACGCTGTGGTGAGTAGTCTGTCCCTTTCACTCTAAGCGAGAGCCACGACGCGACGCTGGAGAAACTCCGGCTCGTGCAGGAGAACAGCAGGCTCAAGACGCAGAGCCACGAGTACACGCAGGAGCGGAACGCTGTGGTGAGTCGCCCGTCTCTGTCACTCTAAGCGAGAGCCACGACGTAACGCTGGAGGAACTCCGGCTCGTGTAGGAGAACAGCAGGCTCAAGAGCTCACGCAACGTGGGATAAACGCAGACGCGTCTACATCTATCCCAAGTGCATCGATGTTTTATGGTATTGCGGGGAGGGCAAGTATTTGACATTATTATAGAAATATCAAGTTTCTTATGTACTTCTTTGTTTAAATGAAAGTTCGAGAAGCTTGTGTCCAGTTCCTGAACTTGAGGTAGCGCCGTTTTTTCCGTAGTAGAGTTTTAGAAATATAAACTAATCTATATCGCCTCTCATCTTTTGTTTTCTATGTCCATTGTCTTTTGTTTTTTAGATCCGTGAGCGTAACACATTGAAGCAGCAAGTGGCGAACGTGGTCCGCCAGTGGGAGGGCAGTTCGAGGGAGAGGGCCGATATGAAACGGCTCACTGATGAGCGGAACGCCGCCATGGCTGAATACACGCTGATAATGAGCGAGCGGTGAGTAGGCTAGAGCGCTGGTACCAGAGTAGAGTACTCGTCATAAAGTCGCCGAGCGATGAGGCTGACATGATCACCTGGAGTGACCAAAGCCTCGTTAAAATCTGAACAAAAAAAAAGTCACCGAGCACTCTGCGAAGGCACTCTCTCGCCACTGTACTTGGTACAAGTCGGGGAATTAAATCTCTGACCCATCGAGAAACTTCTTCACATAAAATGTCATAGTTCCATGGAATTTAATTCCTTGACTGCACGTGTGATGAATGCAATAGCAGAGGACGTGGAATTCTACCGAGTACTAGGTTGGTTTGTAACTGGCTCTCCGTCACGCCTTTTGTCGCATGTCGTCCCGTTTGCAATTTGTCTCGTTCACAGTTCGTCCCGTTAGCAAATCGTCCTGCAAACGCACCTCGTCCCATGCAGTTCGTCAATAAAGAGGTACTAATAGCAATCGGGATGAATTGCGAACGGGACTAATTGCGAACGGGACAAACTACGAACGGGACAAATTGCGAACGGGACAAATTACGAACGGGACTAATTACGAACGGGACAAATTGAGAACGGGACGAAATGCGACAAAAGGTTAAAAGTGGCCGAACTATGCATAGTAACGCATTAGGCTTTGTACTCCGAAATCTGAAGTTGGTATCGTGCCGTTCCGCTTCAAACTAACACTCATCAATACGAGAGAAAGGGACGGTATGATACAGATTTGGAAGTTGATGATTATAACTCTAGCGCAATTCAAAGTTTTGCAGTAATCATGTCCTTTGAATATATTTTTGTGTTATTTACCCCCCCTTTCCCAAAGTCCTCCGGAACAAGGGTAAAAATGCGTGTGTTTCAGGGACACGGTGCATAAAGAGATGGAGAAGTTGTCTGATGACCTTCAGGCTGCCATGAAACGTGTCGCGGCGTTGGAGTCCGCTCTGCAGGCCTCGCGCGAGGAACAGCGCGCTACTGCCTTGCAGGTACTGGGAAAGAAACTGAATCTTAGACTTAGCGCCTGTTTCACCACTCCGTGTGGAACATTTATTTTTATTTAAAAAACAATCTATCAACTAAATATTTAAATAAAAACAAATATGCTAATTTTAAGAATATGAATGATTGAAAACTCCTCTTTCATTAGTATTTATCATCCTCAGTCCATCTTCCTTGCTGGTCTGGGAGTAAAGAGATGAAATAGAATGTACCAGTTGCTTCTCTTCCCGCGCAGATGGTAAAAGCCCATCGAGGGAATGGGCAAAAATCTTAGGAATCATGTTATAGGAAATGCGGCTAGCAACCCATCACTATTTTGATTCCCCTTTCCACCTATACGCCCACAATCATGCTAAACGTGGCCATATGATCTTGTTACTTTAGGCTCTGTCTACTTCATAAGGGATAAAGACGTGATGTATGTATGTGTATGTTTTATTTCAATTTAAAACAAGCGACTGACTTATACTGATGTTATGTCTTTTTACAATCGGCTTAGTAAGCCATTTCATTAGATACCGCAATTATCAATTATCACTACATAGTATAAAACAAAGTCGCTTTCTCTGTCCCTATGTCCCTATGTCCTTATGTCCCTATGTCCCTATGTATGCTTATATCTTCCAAACTACACAACGGATTTTGATGCGGTTTTTTTTAATAGATAGAGTGATCCAAGAGGAAGGTTTTTATGTATAATTCTACGCAGACGAAGTCGCGAGCAGAAGCTAGTTTTTTCAATAAAAAAAAGATGACGTCATAACTCTTCTCCTTTTCCTCGCTCTTGCGGCGGCGGGGCGTGGGGTAGGACGACTGCGGGGAGCTCTCTCGGTGCGGGCGGGGAGTGCGCGTCTGTACCGCGCGGGCGAGGACTCATTCAAGCGGTCGTTTTATAATAGTTACCATTTGTTATTTAGTTGGTTACAGTTGAAATGTTATATATTTTCAGGCGGAGAGTCTCCGTCGCGAGATCGAGTCCGCCCTCGTGGACCGCGACCGTGCCATCAAAGAGTGCACTGACCTCAAGACTCCGCAGAACACCGCCACCCTCGGCAAGTCCCGGTAAGTCCGAGTACAGTAACCGGCCGTAAATATTGCGCTTCGGTCTTTGGAAGGAGACGATTGCCGTCACGCAAGTTAGAGCGAGACAACGCTCTACGAAGCAATAAGCGAGGCAATGGCTCTCGACTAAGACCAGAAGAATAGGCGTAGAAATGAAGTTGGATCTTTAAAGCGTTGCACCGTTACCGCTTGTAAAGATGCATGTGTATAGTAAGTTACAGGTCGATTCACAAGAGCTGGCACGCTTGGATTGAACGAAGTAATGTCACTTGTCACTGTGTGAGTGACTCTTGTAAAGGGGCCTCCTGATATTTTGTAAACAAGTACATAATACTCAAGAAAAGAATAAACCTCAACCTGTATTTAATAATTTTGTTATACAGGCATAATTATTATCATTCACTCATTCAATCCATTCGTGCCAGCTCTTCTGAATCGATCTGTACATCTATACGTGTAAAAGCAAATTGACGGACTGACTGACACGTGGGTGACTGACAGACAATGCCCAGCCAAAATAATTGAGTTTGGCAAATATTTCATTCCTCGGCCTTCCATGCTTGTCTGGGGAGTAAAAAAAATAAACATGGAATTTTCGATTTGCTTCTCTTCTCGCGCAGATGATAAAAGCCCATCGAGGAAATGGAATCTATTCCTCGGAATGTAATTTTCAAACGTGGAATTTTCGATTGGCATCTCTTCTCGCGCAGATGTTAAACGCCCATCGAGGAAATGGACGAAAATCTTAAGAATCATGTTATAGGCCACTTATATGCCCACAATCATGCGAAACGTGGCCTTTTGATCGTGTTATCTCAGGCTCTGTCTACCCTATAAGGGATAAAGACATGCTATGGGATTTTTAGAATTTTCCTCGCAACAGGAAATAAACGGAATTTGTGTTTTCAATGTAGCCCTAACTTCGTTACTTTAGCAACACGCTGACAAATTCCTTGAAAATGACAGAGGTGCACTAAGAAAGTATTATTCAAGATTCACACGGCACGGGGAACTGGCCTGATTTTTTAATCTTTCACAGGGACGAAACCAGGAACATCTAGTTTGGATTATAATTTGTATGGGTGTTCATTTTGTTCAGGCAAGACAACTCAGCGTATCACCACTTGGGGCTAGCAAGCGGTGTTGGTAACGACGGGTTCCTCAATGGACAGCATTCCAACGATCCCTCACTGGACAAATTGCAAGGTGAGCCCCTCGTTTCGTTAGTTTCCTTTTCGTTTCTCATTTTACATTTCATTTCGTTCGTAAAGGACAGTGGTTCCCAACCCTTTATTGACCAGGGACTACTTAGTTACACTAATCCCTACGTTGTAGGGTTGTTACAGGAGCTACAAAATGTTTAATTAAGTGGGTACTCTTCATATATCAGCCTGTTGTTTTAAACAATTTAGTTTTCTGGTCCCTCCTTTTTTATTTTTTGTTTATTGTAAACTGGTTAATTAATTTACAATACAAACAATACAATACAAATACTCTTTATTGAACACCACAAATCAGTACAAAACAATACAGAAACAAAGAACAAGGTAGACAATAGGCGGTCTGATCGCTTAATAGCGATCTCTTCCAGACAACCAATAAGAGAAATAAGTTGGAGACGAGTTTATATTATGTATTTATGTATTTTTTTAGTTACACATAAGCCGGGTTCTATCTATTTATTACTTTGTTTACTTAAAAGTTTATGGATTGTGTAGTATATTTTATCTGTGTATCGTTTCGTGAGTCACAGACGGTTCTGGCTGAAAATCAGTGCTGCTCTTACCGTCGAATGGAACCCTAAGGGGTTTCACGTACCCTACTTTGAGGAACCCTGTATATCTGTTATCTGTGTTTGACACCATGGTCTTGCAGGGCTCGTGGGGTTGGCCGGTGACTCTGCCGACAAGGAGCGCGTGGACAACCTCGAGCAGGCCAACCAGGAGCTGCAGCGGCTGCGCAAGCAGCTTGACCGCGCGCTCGCAGACCTGACGGACGCTGTGCGCGAGGCTGAGGTCAGCTAGATTGTTTAGCTATTAGATTAGAACCCAGGTGTTCGATAATCGATGTTCGGTAATCCAGGTGGATTATCCGAACATCGATTATCGAAACGGTTAATTAGTACATCCGAAGCTCGATTATCCGAATCCTCAATTGTCCGAACGCTTACTTAGTATATCCGAAGCTCGATTATTCGAACCCTTAGTTATCGGAACGCTTACTTAAATTATCCGAACCCTCATTAATCCGTACGCTTACTTAGTATATCCGAACCCTCATTAATCCGTACGCTTACTTAGTATATCCGAAGCTCGATTATCCGAACGCTTACTTACATTATCCGAAGCTCGATTATCCGAATCCTCTATTGTCCGAACGCTTACTTAGTATATCCGAAGCTCGATTATCCGAACCCTTAGTTATCCGAACGCTTACTTACATTATCCGAAGCTCGATTATCCGAATCCTCAATTGTCCGAACGCTTACTTAGTATATCCGAAGCTCGATTATCCGAACCCTTAGTTATCCGAAGCTCTATTATCCGAACCCTCATTTATCCGAACGCTTACGTAGTATATCCGAACCTCGATTATCCGAACCCTCAACTATCCGAACGCATACTTAGTTTATCCGAACGCACACTTAGTTTATCCGAAGCTCAATTATCCGAATTGCTCACTTAGGTTGTCCTTCGAACGCAACTTCTTCTCAAACGGTTGCTAGACTTAGCCGCTTATAAACGCCATGTTCTACAAAATAAAAAGTATTCGACTTTTTTCAGGTGTTTTACATTCGAACGTTAAAATGTGTTTAAAAATTTAATATGCTTTACTGTTTTTATGTAAAATGGTGTCGATTAGTTAAGTAAAAATATACCAAAGGATCGGCCATGCTTCGTTTCGCGGAACTCCTATTTTAAGGTGTTTAGATCTGATGCATTAGCGTGGCAAAAACCTATGTATTTATTTTTTATAAAATAGTTAACCTTAATTTTGTGTTTATATAGGTCTCTAAACGAAGACGCGACTGGGCGTTCTCGGAAAGAGACAAACTGCTGCAAGAGCGAGAGAGCGTCAAGGCACTCTGTAACAGACTGCGCAAGGTATTTACACGTTTCCCTCTAATTTTCGTTAATCTTTATTGGTAATGCAATAAAGCCTAGTTTAGGCCTTAAAGAATAATCCAGCAAGTGGCATTACATTGCGGCGCTGGGTCGACGACTTCTAAGAAATAAGGAACGTGATAACATGTTTTTTTTCTAGTTATTATTATAATACATTTCTCCCATGCTGGTCTCTGGGAGCAAAGAAAAAACATAGAATGTACCAGTTGCTTCTCTTCCCGCGCAGTTGGTAAAAGCCCATCGGCGATAATCTTAGGAATCATGTTATAGGCCATCACTATTTTGATTCCATTTTCCACCTATACGCCCACAGTCTTGCTAAACGTGGCCTGTAGATCTTGTTACTTTAGGCTCGGTCTACCCCGTAGGGGATAATTAATGGCTTTTAATGAAAGCCATGAAAAAAAATCCCTATTGCAAGAACTTCGTGCGTAAAGCTTTCCACAGTTGCATTTGTGTGTGTAGGAGCGTGACGCGATGGTGGGCGAGCTGGCGGACGCGCGGCGGCACGGCGGCGGCGACAAGCCGCGCGCGCGCCCCGAACGCCCCGAACGTCCCGAACGCCCCGAACGCCCCGAACGACCCGCCCGCCCCGAACGACCCCTGGCCACGCGACACGACTGCCTGCAGGTAACACTTGACTCTTCAGAATCGATCTACATATAACTATAAAAGAGTTACGTGACTGATAGACAGACTGGACAGACGACGCACAGTCCAAAACCACTAAGGGCATGTTTTACCATTCTTTTAAGTTATCTTATTAAAAAAAAAAATTCAAAAGTTTATTTTGCAAATGGTTCTTTAAATTTTTAGAATTCAAACAGACTGAAATAAAGCACAACAATGTCATACGGCCAATTCGATGGCCGAGGAGTGCGCGTTTTGTTCGAGTCTAACGTTTTTATCAATGTCTCAAATAGCTTACGGTGACAAATGACAAAAAAAAAAAAAACTAGAAAAAGGGTGGGAACGTGAAAACCACCTGAGTTACGAGGAAGTTTAGTGCAAAATTTATTTTCATTTCCTCTCAATGTTTGAGAAAAATGTTATATCTGCTTCAGCTGGAAGAGCAATTGCGGGATTCGTAACTTTAAAAAACACTCACCTACGGTTCGTGTTTTTAAACAAGTTACTCGTCCAGCAATTGGCTACTTCCCACGTCTCGGCATTAATGTACTATTTTTCAACAGGACATAGAATGGGACGTTATCGACGTGGAGCTGAGCGGGGTAGACAAGGACGGCGAGCTCGGGTTCGAGCTGGCCGGCGGGCGCGACGACCCCTACTTCCCCGACGACTTCAACATCTACGTCACCGCCGTGCACAAGGGCTCTCCGGCCGAGGGGAAGATCAGGTCGGTTGGGATTACCACAGTTAATCTACTTTTTTCTACTCGTTGATTTTAATCTGTCAATTATGTGTTTATAGACAAAATTGCAATCACATGCTTTTTAATCTTGGATAGTCTATGGCACTTCGGACTCAACTATAACGAAGTCTCATTAGTTTTTTTTTGTGCTACAAAAATTTAAAAGTTTTGTTTGTTATTTGACGCTAAATCGATGGTGTTAAATAAATAATCCCTAATTCGAATTAAACATGAGTGACAGTGACGAGATTAGTGTTGGCGCTACTCCAGAGGAGATAACTACTATTAATTCATAAGTGGAAGGTACAATTTTCAAACTTAACCCAATGTACTTTACAAAAGGTTATGTATGTACCTCGATAGACGATGATGATGATGACTCGTAGAAAATTATTGTATACAACAGTTCCATAATTAGTTCTTAAAATCTCGTACCTTAATTAGGCCACTCGGCCAGCATCGTCGCCTAAACACGGTACTCGACTTTAAGAGCCTTCATTATGCAACGATTGTATAAAATACTATTATGGTTTTATTACTCTTTCCTAATCGTTGGCACTCTATTTTTGATGAATTTATTTAATTTAATTTATTATAATGTTTAAATTTGTTTTTTTTTCAGAGTGTGGGACCGCGTGCTAGGCGGGGGCTCGGGTGGGGGCTGGGCGCTGGCGGCGGCGGCGGCGGCGGCGCTGCGCGGAGCCCTGGCGCAGGGCGCATGCGCGGTGCGCCTGCAGCGCGCGCGCGCCGTCACGCTGCGCGCCGCGTTGCGCCCTGGCGACGGACGAGCGCTCACGCTGCAACACGGTCGGTACACTGCGTACACCAGGCGGCCGATACTATAGTCTGTCCCGGTCCATTTAGTACGCGTTCGTAAACAAAAAAAAGCACCCCAAGTTTTATTTTTTAATTTAATTTTCTTTCAAACACAATTAAAAAGAAAAAAACGTAGGAGCGTAGTGCAGTAATCATATCCTATACCTTAAACCAATTCCCACTGAGAGTTTATGGTAGACCAGCTTCTGCCCGCGATTATTGAAAATTGTAATTTTCTACTCAACATTAATTTTTTATCAATTAACTATTCGTTGCAATAAAATAAAATCTCTTTCTACAGGTATTTTTATTAGTAAAATATCATCAGGCAGTACAATATCTAAAGAAGACAGCATTTATGTCGGCGATCGCATCGTCAGTGTAAGTTAAAACAAAAAATTAATTTTTATAATAATATAATTGTACATACTAAGTTGGTATGTTTAAAAAAAACCTAAACTTAAAAAACAATTTAATCGAATTATATTCTAGAAAATGTATTTCGATTTCGAGAAAACACACGTGATAACACCTTAAACCTCACCACCTTGTGATATTTGGTGATTTTTTTCGGACCCTCCCCCTCTCCCCCTCGCCTCACGTTGCCTTACCATACGCTCTTACACCGGCGTAATACGGTCGTGGGGCATATGGGCATATTTTTGAGAAGTTCGCATCAATCCCTAATTTGCACTCGACTGTACTGCATAAGTAAGTGATAAAATGTTTAATAATTTGAATTGAGTAATGTAATGAATGTAACGTTTCACCACCAATGGCATGTATTAATGTTTAAGAATTTATTTTAATTAATTGAATTTAGTTTAATTTTAGATAAATATTAACTTATTAAACATTTTGCAGTACTATGTGTGTGCTTAGCAAAATATTGTACGCCGCAAGGCACAACGTGAAGGACTATTTTTTTTTTCTCTGCAACATCTCTATGTTTATACTACTCACGTTGACAAATAAAATATCTTTATCTTTATCTTTTATCTTTATCCAATGTCTTCATATTTCAACGAACAGATCAACAACCGGTCACTGGAAGGCGTCAAGAGCGTATCAGAGGTGTGGGCGATGCTGAACGAGTGCCAGTACGATACTCTGTCCCTTTCGCTGCTTCGGCCCATTTATCCGTGCTGCTTGGATGCTAACAGGTAAATTAAACATTAGAACTAATATTTTTTTCAACACACTTGCTCGTAAATTGAGTCTTATTGCACCGCATTTAAGCTCATAATTCAGCTTATTACGCACAAGTGCTGTAATAGATTACCACACGAGTGCGGTAATTTTTTTTTTAAATCTCAGCAGAAAGTTCAGTTATGTATAGGAACAAGGAATATTTTCGTGAATATTAAACTATTTTAGGTAAAAGATGATAGATAAACATTTAATTTCGACAAATTATTCATTTTTATCTAAAAGTGACCATAATTTGCATATTTCAGGCATTGATTAATTATTTTTTATTATAATTTTAATATTAGGCTGTTTAGCAGTCTGTTGTCAGTGTCTTCGTCACGCGCGTGCTAAGTGCACAGCGCGCATGCGCGAGTGCTGCGCGCGGATTGGCTCGGAGAAATAATATCTGCCGCCATTTTACTGATATTGTTGATTCAGACTTCGTTATTTTATTACTTTAAAAATTACGAGTTCAAGTAATAAAGAAATGTAGTGTCCGTCGCTGGAAATACTAAAATATGTTCGGACAATGTTCGGACAGTTATATCAGTAAGAAATCCAAGGTGTTATTACCAAATGATAAAGTAAAGTTCTAAAGCAGCTCCAAGGTAAGCAATGTCTGGTAACAAAGGTAAACTAAAGTTCTTAAAGTCCTTTTATTAACCAAATTTTATTTATTTTTCCTCGCAAATGTGTTTAAAAACGTCGTATGCGACGCGTGTGCTTTGGTAATTACACATCTCGGCTCTCTTACCCGCGCTCGCTGGCGCTCGCGCGTACAATACGCCTCGTGTGTAATTACCAACATAGCACACTTGTATCATAATGTACTATTACCACATCATTTATACCTATCTATCCGTTTTACTTTTTCTAGGGCTCCCAAAGGGTAAAAACGGGACCCTATTATTAAGACTGCTGTTCATCTGTCTGTCGTCTGTCCGTCTGTCAAAAGGCTGTATGTTAGGAACTGTGTTACCTTAACAGTTGAAAAACAGACAAAATTCAAAAGGTAACAGACAGACAGAGTTACTTTCGCATTTATAATATTAGTAAGGATTCTACGCAGACGAAGTCGCGGGCAGAAGCTAGTTATTCATATACCTACTTCTCAAATTCTCAGGTGACCGGATTTCGTCTCATTTCACTTCGATGACGCATTTTCGGACTGACGTAAAACTAACAATGGAGATGAAATCTTGCATACCGAGTGATACAAACAGGCATATGACAATAGTGTTATGAATTAATGTCGTTATCGGCCTTAGGCGAGGGGTGCGAGTCGGGTTACCCCCGCGTGTGGTCAAGAGCTGCGGTTCGTTTCTGGATCCGTCCGAGGGAAGAGCAGTGCTTGGTCCGGTGCACCCTGGGCATCGGTTAATGATTACAGACATTAGATTTAGCATGCCTACACATTATTCCTTGATTAGTATAAAGATGCACTTACAAAGGAATTTTTCAAATTTCCCACGAGATAAAAACACAAGGGAAATAATTAAGACTATAATTAGTAGATAATATTCCTAGAGGATCTATAGGTGCTCTAAGAAGGGATTTTCCGAATTTCCCACGGGATAGGCAATAAAATCCTTGTACTTGGAGACATGAGTGGATGTATGGGGTGTCTCGTCACTCTGACGTTACGTGCGCGGACGAAGTCGCGGGGAAAAGCTAGTAATTAATGACTCTGTTTGATTTCAGGTTGTCGTTGTTTGACTCAAGCGACGGCAAAATGCTGAGCATCTGCTCTCAAACTGAAGACTGGTCTCCGTTCCTGCACCCGCCTGCGGACTCCAAGGTGATTCAACTCGTGTATAAATTGGGTGGTACTTTGCGGAGGTCTTAAAAATAAATTGGCATTGTGTTGGCCATTGGCCCGCACGAGGCGGTTTGCTTCATCCTTCCTAATGCGAACTGCTAGGGAATGGAATTCGCTCCCATCGTCTGTATTTTCGGACAGATACTACCTAGGGCTCTTCAAGGCTAGAGTGAATAGGCTATTACTGAACCAGTGAGTTACACCTTTGGCCTCATCTGCACCTTCCACCAAGTGAGATAGAGGTCAATCACTGGTCAGTTCGTAATAAAAAAAAATGGATAACATAACTGACTTTTGCTACTTGAACAGAATCGACATAAATTGCAAATAACAAAGTATAGTTCTATTAAAAATATATTTATAACACTTCCATGCTGGTCTGGGAAAAAAGGAAACACATAGAGTGTACCAGTTGCTTCTCGTCCCGCGCAAATGGTAATGGGCGAAATTTTTAGGAATCATGTTATAGGCGATGCGGCTAGCAACCCATCACTATTTTGATTCCACTTTCCACCTTTACGCCCACAATCGTGCTGAACGTGGCTTTTAGGTCTTGTTACATTGGACCCTTTTTACCCCGTAAGACTTGATTTATGCAGTCTACCCTGTAAGGGATAAAGACGTGATTTATTATTTATTACTGTTTTTTGTGTTTCGCTCCCAACCGACGGTCATAAATTCACTAAGTTTATTATGTTCTCATGTAAGTGGATTATTGTATACTAGCTGTTGCCCGCAACTTCGTCTGCATAGAATTCGTTTATCGCTAATTTTCCGGAATAAAAAGTAGCGTATGTGATATTCCAGATTACAATCTATCTATGTTCCAAATTTCATCTAGATTTGTCCAGCCGTTCTGGCGTGAAAGAGTAACAAACATCCAAACATTCTCACAAACTTTCACATTTATAATATTAGTAGGATATTCTTATGAGAAATAAAATTATCTTCAAACAGATTTATGTAGGTTTTCAATGTTGTATTTATTGTTAAAAATATATGTATTACAGGTTCATATAGATCATGGTGTGCCGGATTTCGATCGTCGCTATGTGTACCACGTGGCCGCGGGCAGTCAGGGCAAGATACACCAGGAGCGAGGTCAGTTATACTACGCCTACAGATTTACCTAGAGGAGCGTCCTCACTGACCGTTCTTACCCGAGCGTATGTAGACGAGCAATCAATGTAACGCTCCGCTCGAGGTCCACCCTCGAAAATTCGAAGACGAATTCATTGCTGGGTGACAGCCGCCTCCGTACAGTTTGACAACAAATATAATGCGCATCGGCAGTATTCGTTTGCGCAGAGAAGCGCAGACCAGTTTCCGATGGTAGCCAAACGTGTAAATATCTATATTGAACTTTATTTGCAAGCGGAACTGGCAGAGTATTGCTTGCTTTGCATTCTTAGCTCTGTCCCGCTTACACGATTTTGCCATTGTTGGTACGAAATCGATCGACCAATAACAGCGCCAGAGTTTCCCGCGCTACTAAAATTGGTATACTGCGCAGGTACATCGTGGAGCATTATTTTTGTTGTCAAACTGTAACTCTGTGACTGGCGTCACTGAAAATCAGCGTCACGACATTATCAATCAAGCAATCAATCAATCAATCAATCAATCAATCAAATCATTTATTTGCTAGAAAAGGGTGTGAGGTCAAGGTTTTACATCCGGGATATTGTCGTGACACATAGCTGAGTGGCGGCCATTTGGCTGGTTGGAATAATTATCCATATGTAATATTCGGTGTGTATCTGTATCAGTCAATAAAGTTTTCTTATTCTTATTGCCAGAGGGCGGAATTTTCATGGCAAAAATTAAACGTCATTAGAGTTGGAACGTTGAATTTTATCGACCATCAAAAAATATCCACGAGTTACGAAATTCCCCCAATTTCAAATTTACCCCAATGCACTTATACATAAATTTACACGGGTCTGTGTTTTCGAGATTAACCGAAAAATATTCTACACAAAACACACAACTACAACGTCTACAACATCTATTTTACATATCACAAACCTCGGTGCATTAAGTAATCAAATGCATTTAAATTACGTTATAGAGGCCAAAGTCACGTCACAGCCCACAAACTACACTCGTATTGATAAGATAAAGTTCAGATAAGTTATCGATACGTTATCAGAAGTGAATGTTATCGCGCAGGTACATGGGACATGATACGGGGGAAGATCGAGGCGGTCACCGGCCGGAGCAAGTCGAAAGATAAACAAAACAAGGTAAATAAATAAATGTATTTTTTTATATACGCCTACAATCATGCTAATCGCGGCCTTAAGGTCTCGTTAACGCAGACTCTGTCTACCCCGTGAGGGATGTGGACGTGATTTGTGTTGTGTTGTTGTTATTGTAGTTATATTAATCTTTTATATGCTTAAACATGAAACCATGTGGAGTGTAAAGCTCTATTTGTAGTGGGATTAGCAAGATTGATATTGGTATAGTTTGTTGGTTTGTTTGTGTTTGTCCGCAAACGCAGATTTAGATTTAGATTGTTTATTAAAAAAAAGTTTAGTAAAATTAAATAATACAAATCAATTGAATATATTCGTATATATTTCTGTTTGTTTATTCGTTCATATATTTGTTTGTTTTATTTATATACTAGCTGTTGCCCGCGGCTTCGCTCCCGTTTTTTTTCTTCTAAATTTCAGTATTTTCTCACCGTTTAAACCTTCCCTGGGCTTCCACGAATATTTCAAGACTAAAATTAGACAAATCGGTTCAGCCGTTCTCGAGTTTTAGCGAGACGAACTAACAGCAATTAATTTTTATTTATATAGATAGATAATATGTTTGTATGTTCGCATTTATCTCTAGAACGGTTGGTACGATTTAGATGCGTTTTCTTTATTAGGTTCTTATTTCCTTAGCGGTGGTTCCTAGATAGGTGTTATGGTTTATGGTGTTCATTTGTTAGGAGGCGTTGCATAATTTTGAAATGGTAGTACCCGTCGTGGGTTTTTATGTGCGAAAGAAAACATCCTGAGGTAACCAAACGAAGCAATTCAATGGTGTGTGCGAAGTTCCCAATCCGCACTGGGCCCGCGTGGGAACTATAGCCCAAGCCCTCTCGTTCTGAGAGGAGGCCTGTGCCCAGCAGTGGGACGTATGTAGGATGGAGATGATGATGGGTATAAAAGTATTGGATTTATTAAAAAAACATAACACAATTTGTTTAATTACTACTGTGCTGCTCTGTGGCGTTCGGATAAATATGACAAATATAATTGTGTCAGATTTTGTCATATTTTATTCATGACTAGCTTCTGCCCGCGACTTCGTCTGCGTCGAATTATACATAAAAACCTTCCTCTTTAATCCCTCTATCTATTAAAAAAAACCGCATCAAAATCCGTTGTGTAGTTTTGAAGATATTAGCATACATAGGGACATAGGGACATAGGGACATGGGGACAGAGAAAGCGACTTTGTTTTATACTATGTAGTAATACGTTTTTTTTATTTTCATTCAACTTTAATTTAACTTAATTTTCGAGCAGTTTTACAGCATTTTCTGCTAAAAAAAAATACGTGACATTTGCCAAGCCCCCCTCTCCCCCAAGTGAGATTTAGTAAGATTCGGCTCGACCCCCCCCCCCCCCCTCCCCCTCAATCTATATATATAAAAGAAAGTCGTGTTAGTTACACTATTTATAACTTATCCATTTAGCAGGCCTACATATTATTCCTTGATTAGTATAAAGATGCACTTACAAAGGAATTTTTCAAATTTCACACGGGATAAAAACACAAGGTAAATAATTAAGACTATAATTAGTAGATAATATTCCTAGAGGATCTGTAGGTGCTCTAAAAAGGGATTTTCCGAATTTCCCACGGCATAGGCAATAAAAACCTTATACTTGGAGACATGAGTGGATGTATGGGGTGTGTCGTCACTCTGACGTTATGTGCGCGGACGAAGTCGCGGGGAAAAGCTTGTATCTCACGTAATTGATGGACGCCCCCTGTGATGTATTTGTAAATATTGTTGCCGCAGGTACCAGAGTCTGACGCGATAGCTGAGCTGGATTCTGTTATCGACAGTTATCATGGCAAAACAAGTAAGTCAACATCCTGTCTCACTCACGGTTGTCAGTTATCTGCGCTGGTGCGAGTTACCGGAAGCCGGTCACGCGATTGGTCAACGTTTATATAGGCTTGCCGTGATTGGATGATCGCATCGAGTGTTTGATGATGATTGCGTTCGTCTCGTTTGTTTATTTAGATTGCGTTGAAAAACAACTGTCATTTAATTCTCTTTAACTATGTAATAATTCGTTTATTTACTGCTAATGACTTAATGACTCATTAATTCAAACTAATTACGCTAACTCGTCAACTAAGTAGTTAATTACTAGAGGCTGGAATTCTCGTGGTATTTTTGAGCTGTCATATGGAATTCTTATTTGTCGACTTCCGATATTTATTTACTAAAAAACGGGCGGTCTTTTAGCTAAATATATATGCAATCAAATGAAAATAATGAAAAGTCAACATTTTCACATTTAATCAGTCGAGTCTGTAAACAAAACCTTAAAAGATATTTTTATAATAATTCCTATTTAAAATTTTACCGAATAATTGGTATCCAAAGGTTATCTCGAAGAGATCCCTCTTTAGCGATAAGACCGCCTGTTCTTTACCTCCACTTTCAATCTTCTTTAATATGTTGAGTTCTGTAATGTGTTTCGGCAGTTGATAATGATAAATAAGAAGTCCCTAAGCTTTTGAGCTATAGGGATTACTAGAGGCCGGAATTCTCGGTGCATTTTTTGAATGCACCGAGAAATCCGGCCTCTAGCAATTACCTACGTTAAGTTAGTAATTAAGACATAGATCCTGTTAACATCGATTGTTTCTTTTTCAGTTAAGGAAACGAGCAGTGTCTTGAAAAGGTCCCGAAGAAAAAACAAGGAGTTGCAGAATGATTCCAAAAACGGTGGCACCTGGCCCAAGGCTCGGGCCAATTTCGTTCTAGAAGAGAACCCTACGGGGACCATAGTCCAGCCGCGGTCGAGGAAAGAAAGACCACCTCTATCCATACTGTTGAGCCCTCCAACGAAGCTGCAACCGGAGCCGCAGAGGTCTAATACCAATCGGAACTCGAACCCTATACCCTTAGGGCACGTGCCGCTAGCCCAAGCCTCCGCGCCAGCCCGGCACTCCGTCTACAAGTCCATAGAGTCCTCTCCAGCTGTTGCCCATTTTCCCAAACCAGCCCCGCTTTCCATACACAATCCACATCCACAATTCTCCTCGCCGAACAGTATGAACTTCGAGAAAATACGGACCTTGGAGAAAGACAAGATATCCATGAGCGACTATTCCGAACACGATATTACGCCGAACAGGCTCAGCTTGGCGCTGAACCCCTCTGACGACTCGCTGGACTACCAACCGGTCACCAGGAACAGAACCAAGAGCCCGCACTCCTTAGACTTCATTGTCAACAAGGGACCGAGCTCGCTCGATTTTATCTCCAGAAAAACGCCGACGTCCCTCGAACAGTCAATGAAGAATCATCCTATTTTAGAACAGTATTATTCGACTAAAAAATCGTCGTCTCCCAAAACGGTGAACAAGTATCCTTCGGACAGCGATAGCTTTGGCCCGGACAGCCTTAACAGCAACACCAACTTCGCGATGACCGGCACCCTGCCGTCCCAGTCTCGTCTGCAATCTCAGTATTACAGAGGCCCTTTCGTCAATTCGAATCCTCACACGTCAAGTCGCTATTCTCATTTAGCGAGCCCCACCAACATCCCACAGAGTCAATCGGGAGAGAGTATAGGAACCAGCTATGAAATGCACTCATTCCCGTCCCATACTCATAACATGTCAGATTTGCAGCCAGTTCCGCGCGCGAATCGTGTACTGGGCGACTATCACCACACCTACGAAGGCGGCACATTTCCTAGAAAAAAAGAGAATCAGAGGTTCAGAATCCCTTCCAATCCAAGCGTGACTTCGAAGAATTCCGCTGGCAAACTCAGTACGGGGTCTATAGAGAGGAGTTCGGAGCGGAATTCGCCGATGCCGACGTATCACGTCGAAATACTGAGTCCAGGGCGAGGCGCCAAGCAGATGACGCATAAAGCTACCAGGAACTCCATGCCAGAGTACACCGGTCTAGGCTGGAACAAGCCTCTGCCCGGAGAGTTACGGCGGGTACATATAGACAAGAGCCAGCAGCCTTTAGGCATACAGATCTACTGTCCACCCAGCAGCGGAGGCGTGTTCGTTTCGACAGTGAACGAGAATTCTTTAGCCAGTCAAGTGGGCTTGCAGGTTGGCGACCAGTTGCTCGAAGTCTGCGGTATCAACATGCGCTCGGCGACTTACACCCTCGCCGCCAGCGTGCTGCGACAGATAGGCAATTCCATCACAATGCTAGTACAATACAGCCCGGAGAAATACAAAGACGAGGTCGAAGTTTCTGGAAGCTCTTCATCAGGCGAGAGTTCGCACGATGAAGAGGTCTCCTTATCCGGATCGCCTACGCCTAGGAATTCTCCGGGGCCCCAGCAGTCTTTGAGAATGGAGACGCCTTCGACGGAGGCGGCGACGTTGAGACAGTCGCAAGCCAGCAAAGACCTGCCCAGGTTCTTGTTGATAGAGATGAGGAACTGTTCGGACCTGGGTATCAGTCTGGTGGGGGGGAACGCGGTGGGGATCTTCGTGCACAGCGTGCAGGTGGACTCGCCGGCGTTCAACGCGGGGCTACGGACGGGGGATCAGATCCTCGAGTATAATAATGTGGATCTGAGACGGGCGACGGCCGAGCAGGCCGCGCTTGAGCTGGCTAAACCCGCGGAAAAGGTAATACAATGCTTCTTAGTAAATTTTTAACTTAGGCTTTCCATACAGTTAAAGTTACCGATTCTTTTTTCACTAATTGACTTGAATTAAACTGGTACTGGGTAATATTATCGTGATGCTGCCTCTCTACGATCCTGTAGGGGTTTGGGCGGGCTCTTTCCGGGTCGCCTATCACTTTATGATGATGATGATGACGATAATCTTGCTTACAAGCAGTGTTTTGACTTGGAGAATAACCCCCTTATTCATAAACGCTCTGTAGGCTTCTGCTAACTTAGCAATCGCTTGTCCTTATCTGTCACTTTGGCATTTAGCTTTCACAGATAAGGACAAACGATTGCTAAGTTAGCAGAAGCCTGTAGAGCGTTTATGAATAAGGGGGTTAGATAGCTGGTGAAATTATTGGCACATGGGGTGTATTCTATCTTAACCCTCTGGGTCGAAACACCTATAATGACTGTTTTTTAATTGCGTTTTCTCAGAAGTTTGGTTTTTTTCACTGCTTCAAGGTATAGCATACCTGAAAATTTGATATTAATTTCGACTGTACTCTACGCGGTTCTGTGAAAGTCTTGACGGACAGACAGACGGACAAGTGATCCTATAACACTGTCGTAAATGTCGTCATTGTATTCTAAGTAACAGAACACGAAGGGCCTTGGTTGACGGCCGAATTACATTGCAGCCGCGATTTTCTGATCATAAATCGAATTGCTGGACTGTTTTTCATTTGTTTTTAACTTTTTAAAAAATCCAAGAGACTGAAATAATGAATAACAATGTCATACAGCCAAGTCGATGGCCGAGGAGTGCGTATTTTGTTCGAGTCTAACGTTTTTATCAATGTCTCAAATAGCTTACGGTGGCAGATGACATAAAAAAAACCTAAGATAAAAGGTGGGAACGTGAAAACCACCTAAGTTTCGAGGAAGAGTGCAAAATTTATTTGCATTTCCTCTCAATGTTTGAGAAAAACATTATATCTGCCTCAGCTGGAAGAGCAATTGCTAGATTCATAACTTTTAAAAACACTCACCTGCGGTTCGCAATTGGTTACTTCCCAGGCCTCGGCATTAATGTACTATTTAATGTGCGGAACTCTAAAAGAAATTAAAGCAATAACGTTGTGCCACAGGTGTCCGTTCTAGTCCGTCACGATCTCCAACAATACCACGACACGAAGGACAAGCCCGGAGACGCCTTCTACATCCGCGCCGGCTTCGACCGCTGCGCCAAGATCACCTCCATAGGCGTGGACACCATCGACGAGTACTCGCTCTGGTTCCGCAAAGACGAAGTGCTGTTCGTGGACAACACCCTGTTCAACGGTGCGCCCGGTCTGTGGCGCGCCTGGCAGCTCGACTGCAAGGGCGTCAAGAGGCACTGGGGGACCATACCTAGCAAGTTCAAGTCAGTATTTTAGCTATACAATGTCCCCTTGTTTTGTAGACAGAATTTTCACTTAATTTCATTGAAATGTTTTCAAAGAATATAACATATTTTTAGAAAATTTGTTTAATCAATTATACTTCGTAGAATAGTTTTTGCAAGAGATGACAAATGGTAGATAACACAAGCTAAACAGCTTTAATTTCATGGATGATATAGATAAAATAGCCACAGATCATTCAAGGTTTAAGTGTCAGATATCTATGGTGCTGTCACAGTTAGTTTTGAAGGAATAAATAGATATGGCCTCATATTTACTTCATCTGACTCTTAAGGTCGCAAAATCAGTCTATTTCTTCACTTGATCACAAAACTAATCTGATCTTTCAAACAGCTTGTAAAAACTAGTCTGATTCTCCAACTTGCTCGTAAAACTAGCCTGATTCTCCAACTAGCTCGTAAAACTAATCTGATTCTCCAACTTGCTCGTAAAACTAGTCTGATTCTCTAACTTCCTCGTAAAACTAGTCTGATTCTCCAACTTGCTCGTAAAACTAGTCTGATTCTCCAACTAGCTCGTAAAACTAGTCTGATACTCCAACTAGCTCGCAAAACTAGTCTGATTCTCCAACTAGCTTGTGAAAGTAGTGTAATTGTCCGCTTGTTCAGAGTGGAGGAGCTCCTCCGGCGCTCGATGGGCTCGCTGGACGGCGAGGCGCAGCGCCGCGCGTCGACGACCGCGCGGCGCTCGTTCTTCCGCCGCAAGAAGCACCGCGACAGCAAGGAGCTTGCGTCCTTCTCTAACACAGAGCTGGGCTGCTGGAGCGACTCGGGCGCGCTGGCTGATGACGCGCCGCTGCTGTCCTACCTCAGGGTCGAGAGGCTGCATTGTGAGTATACCATAGAATTAGGATTAAGGTGTGTGAAAGAGGATATAGTGACTAGGATAGAAAATAGTATGCTTAGTTGGGTCGGTGACGGCGTATAAACGATTAGGACTAATACTTAAGACTTTCAAAACCTTTCAGGCTTCCTCTTCCTAGTATGTTAAAAGTTTTGTATTTTGCTTCTGTGCGGAGTATTCTTAAGTTTGCTTGCGTCCTACCGGTTGCCTCCGTATACAGGGTGTAACAGACGCCCCGTACGATAATTCACTGGGGTATATAACCATAGCTATAGAAGCTAAAAACATATTTTGAAAAAAATAGGGAGTTAAAAAAAATAACCTTCTTAAAAAAAAAAAAAAATTTTTTTTGTGTTTCTCAAAAGGTTGTGCGCCTCTGGTTTTACTTAGGGTCGTAGTTCCAGAATTTAGTGACCGCCCACTCATTCATGCCAGTCCAGCCCCTTAGAGTAACTTAGCGTGGTGAGCGATAATGCAGCGGTGTCTCACTCGCTCTCGTTTAAGTCTGGGGCGCATGCGGCGGCGCAACGCTTTGGCGGCTTCCACAAAGGGCGCCGGCCTGGAACCGCCGCGAGTAGCCTAAATTAATGTTGACGTAAAATATTTGTTTCACTAAGTAGGTACGGCAAATTAAATTAATGCGCACGTTTGAACATGTAGCGATGCTCCATAAAATTTCGTAAAATCATAAATCGTAAAACTTATTGTTGGCGTTGGTAGGTACTTACCGTTTGCATAAAATTACCTCCAGGGGGGTCATTGACTTTACCTAGGGTCGTATTCGTAGTAGTAATAAAAATGGCGTCTCCGTCCACTCATCCATAACTCACTCGGTCTCACTCGCTCTCGTTACGTCTGGGGCGGGTAGCGCGGGGCGGGAGCGCGCCGCCTGCCTTTGTCGGCTTTTTCAAAGCGCCGCCGCCGCGACCGTAAACAGATTTCCAAATTCGAACACACGCCACTTCGCAATTAACTAACAATGTTAGCAGTCACACCATGATAAACATTTATCATTTACGACAAATCGCATAATAAGTAAGCACGTGCTAACATGACATGTGGAAATTATCCGTAAAATATTCATACCTAACTAAATAAAACACTACTGAATGAACGAGAACCAGAATAACCACTTGAAATATTCCTCATTTAAGTACCACACACGAATACACAAAAGTTCACAACCAGAAGCCGTGATGATGATGACGTCCTGCGCACATCCGTTCGGAACTCGTGCGCGAGCGCGACTGGAGGGAGTAGTACACTGGAAGAGAAAGAGTTAGAGAACGCCAGTGTTGCAATACTCATTCAAAAACCCCAAAATCTATTTTTTTTCTCAAAGAATACAAAAAGTAAATGTGAAATAGTCGTTCGACAAATGCATGGCATGATGGTAAATGCACTCGCAAAATCAACTATAAAATATCCCATTAGCAACTTCAGTATAAAAATGCGTTTATTAGAACAAATCCGATCTTGCCGTACAATTTTAGCTAGGTTATCCTGATTTTTTTTATCGAAAGAAGTTAAGTAAAACAATAGTAACATAATTAATCGCAAAAAATGACTTCCATGAATTACGAAAAGAGGTGCATACTTCGCACATTTTCGGGAAATGCCCCGCAGGCGACACTCTGACGGAACGAATGAAAACAGGGCGGAGCGTCGGCCATGTTTGACTATTTTTTAAAACCGATAGGAATAGAGGCGTACGGTATCAAGAGAGTTCAATAAACTTAACGTTATCAGCTGTTCAGGTGTAGTGAACATTTTCGTTGAAGATCGTTTTTTACTTTGAAATTTTGAGTGCCGATATTTCGGTGTTCAAGAAGTGCAAATTTTTTTAAATATTTTTTTTAGCCTCCTTAGGTATACCCCAGTGAATTATCGTACGGGGTGTCTGTTACACCCTGTATAGGTAGTCTCAGAGAAAGGTTAGAAATGTGTATGCGTGGGCGTGTTCGCAGACGGCAGCCACCGGCCCGTGGTGGTGCTGGGCCCGCTGCGCGAGTGCGTGGTGGGCAAGCTGGTGTCGGACTGGGCGGGCGTGTTCGCGCGCGTGCGCACCGCGCCGCTGCCCGCCGCCGGCGCCGCCCTGCAGCGCGCGCTCGCCAGCGGCCAGCACCTGGAGCCGCGCCCCAGCAGGGACAGCGCGCACATAGACACCATCCCGCTGCAGGCCATCCGGGACAAGGCCGGCCAGGTGAGAGCGCCCGCGTGTACTGGGCGGCGTGTTCGCGCGCGTGCGCACCGCGCCGCTGCCCGCCGCCGGCGCCGCCCTGCAGCGCGCGCTCGCCAGCGGCCAGCACCTGGAGCCGCGCCCCAGCAGGGACAGCGCGCACATAGACACCATCCCGCTGCAGGCCATCCGGGACAAGGCCGGCCAGGTGAGAGCGCCCGCGTGTACTGGGCGGCGTGTTCGCGCGCGTGCGCACCGCGCCGCTGCCCGCCGCCGGCGCCGCCCTGCAGCGCGCGCTCGCCAGCGGCCAGCACCTGGAGCCGCGCCCCAGCAGGGACAGCGCGCACATAGACACCATCCCGCTGCAGGCCATCCGGGACAAGGCCGGCCAGGTGAGAGCGCCCGCGTGTACTGGGCGGCGTGTTCGCGCGCGTGCGCACCGCGCCGCTGCCCGCCGCCGGCGCCGCCCTGCAGCGCGCGCTCGCCAGCGGCCAGCACCTGGAGCCGCGCCCCAGCAGGGACAGCGCGCACATAGACACCATCCCGCTGCAGGCCATCCGGGACAAGGCCGGCCAGGTGAGAGCGCCCGCGTGTACTGGGCGGCGTGTTCGCGCGCGTGCGCACCGCGCCGCTGCCCGCCGCCGGCGCCGCCCTGCAGCGCGCGCTCGCCAGCGGCCAGCACCTGGAGCCGCGCCCCAGCAGGGACAGCGCGCACATAGACACCATCCCGCTGCAGGCCATCCGGGACAAGGCCGGCCAGGTGAGAGCGCCCGCGTGTACTGGGCGGCGTGTTCGCGCGCGTGCGCACCGCGCCGCTGCCCGCCGCCGGCGCCGCCCTGCAGCGCGCGCTCGCCAGCGGCCAGCACCTGGAGCCGCGCCCCAGCAGGGACAGCGCGCACATAGACACCATCCCGCTGCAGGCCATCCGGGACAAGGCCGGCCAGGTGAGAGCGCCCGCGTGTACTGGGCGGCGTGTTCGCGCGCGTGCGCACCGCGCCGCTGCCCGCCGCCGGCGCCGCCCTGCAGCGCGCGCTCGCCAGCGGCCAGCACCTGGAGCCGCGCCCCAGCAGGGACAGCGCGCACATAGACACCATCCCGCTGCAGGCCATCCGGGACAAGGCCGGCCAGGTGAGAGCGCCCGCGTGTACTGGGCGGCGTGTTCGCGCGCGTGCGCACCGCGCCGCTGCCCGCCGCCGGCGCCGCCCTGCAGCGCGCGCTCGCCAGCGGCCAGCACCTGGAGCCGCGCCCCAGCAGGGACAGCGCGCACATAGACACCATCCCGCTGCAGGCCATCCGGGACAAGGCCGGCCAGGTGAGAGCGCCCGCGTGTACTGGGCGGCGTGTTCGCGCGCGTGCGCACCGCGCCGCTGCCCGCCGCCGGCGCCGCCCTGCAGCGCGCGCTCGCCAGCGGCCAGCACCTGGAGCCGCGCCCCAGCAGGGACAGCGCGCACATAGACACCATCCCGCTGCAGGCCATCCGGGACAAGGCCGGCCAGGTGAGAGCGCCCGCGTGTACTGGGCGGCGTGTTCGCGCGCGTGCGCACCGCGCCGCTGCCCGCCGCCGGCGCCGCCCTGCAGCGCGCGCTCGCCAGCGGCCAGCACCTGGAGCCGCGCCCCAGCAGGGACAGCGCGCACATAGACACCATCCCGCTGCAGGCCATCCGGGACAAGGCCGGCCAGGTGAGAGCGCCCGCGTGTACTGGGCGGCGTATTCGCGCGCGTGCGCACCGCGCCGCTGCCCGCCGCCGGCGCCGCCCTGCAGCGCGCGCTCGCCAGCGGCCAGCACCTGGAGCCGCGCCCCAGCAGGGACAGCGCGCACATAGACACCATCCCGCTGCAGGCCATCCGGGACAAGGCCGGCCAGGTGGGGACTGGGAGTAAAGGGACAGGCGCTCGGCACACCACCCAATATGGCGGCGCGCATAGCTCGGATCAGCTGACATTATTGATAGAATAATTGATTTTCGAAATGATTCAATTATAGGGCTATTAAGGGCCTGTTTCACTACTCTCTGTTAAGTTCCTGATATCTTAAGTGTTATCTATAGACAGAGACGACATCATATATAACTGACACTTAAAATATCAGGGTCTTAACTGAGAGTGAAACTAACCCAACAACCTACTTAAATATTCCATAACAATTTTAAGAGATTTCTATAATCGTCAGTTAAAATGTATTATATTCTTCCATGCTGGTCTGGGAGTAAAGAAATAACATAGAATGTACCAGTTGCTTCTCTTCCCGCGCAGATGGTAAAAGCCCGTCGAGGGAATGGACGAAAATCTTAGGGATCATATAGGCGATGCGGCTAGCAACCCATCGCTATTTTGATTCCCCTTTCCAATTATACGAACGCATAGCCTTTAGGTTTTGTTACCTTAGACTCTGTCTACCCCTTAAGGGATAAAGACGTGATTTATGTACGTATGTTAAAATTAACCTTTTTTTTTCAGGGTCTGCACTGCATCTTGGACATCAGCGTAGCGACCATAGAGAAGCTCCATAAACAACAAATCTATCCGATAGTCCTGTTCATCAAATTCAAGTCCTTCAAGCAGATCAAGGAGGTGAAGGATACACGCTATCCCGCAGATAAAGTGCCCGCTAAGGCAGCCAAGGAGATGTATGAGCACGGGTTGAAGATTGAAAACGAATATAGGAATTATATCTCAGGTATATACTTAGCCCTTAATGGAGGCCTTGGTAACCTAGTGGTTTGACCTGTGGCCTCTCAAGCAGAGCGTCGTGGGTTCAAATCCCGGGCGCGCAAATCTGAGTTTTTCGGAATTTATGTGCGAAAATTACATTTGAAAATTTGCCATGAGCTTTTCGGTGAAGAAAAACATCGTGAGGAAACCTTGCACACATCTGCGAAGAAATTCAATGGTGTGTGTTAAGTTCCCAATCCGCACTGGGCGCGCATGGGAACTATAGCCCAAACCCTCCAATACACGGAGGAGGACTATGCCATGAGGCACGCCGAATTACGCGACAATTTAATAATAATAAAAAAAGCAACACAATAACAACAACAAAAATGAAATTGTAGCGAATTCGGAATAAAAAAGGCTATAATATAAATATAAAACATATATATAATATATATACTTAGAAAGGTTATAAAAGTTGCATTAGGGCATGTTTCAAGACTCTCAGTTAAGACCTTGATAATTTAGGTTTTGGTTATCTATGATGGCCTGTCTGTTTCGTGGTATTAAATAGAGACGGAATGATACATAACTGACACTTAAGATATCAGGACTTTAAGTGTTGGTTATCTATGATGACGTTTATGTCTGTTTCGTAGTAATAAGTAAGTGTGTAAGTAAGTAAATTCACAAAAAAAAACATTAATATATGCACAAAGGTTAACTTAACCCTATAAGGGATCTCTACCAGTTATGAGTAGAGAGAGGAGCATTAAACGCAGGACCGACAAAGTGCGAGTTTAAAATTGCAGATAGTGAAAGCCACAATAGAGCGTATATATTAATAATATTAATATCTTGGGACAATTGACATCAATTGACCTAGCCCCAAACTAAGCAAAGCTTGTAATATGGGCACTAGACAACGGATAAACATACTTATATACATAAATACATGTATACTTAAATACATATTAAACATCCAAGACTCGAGAACAAACATTCGTATTTTTCATACAAATATCTGCCCCGACCGGGGATCGAACCCGGGACCTCAAGCTTTATAGTCAGGTTCTCTAACCACTGGGCCATCCGGTCGTCAAATATCGGTATGTATCGGTAAATATCGGTCGGTATGGTTAAAGTTATGGTCAAAGTAACTAGTTGTAAGTTAGCTTGTCCAGCAACCATCAATATTTTAATCACCCCTTCCACCTACACGCCCACAATAATTCTAAACTTGGCCTTAAGGTCTTTTTTACCTTAGGCTCTATTTACCCCGTAAGGGATAAAAACGTGTTATATATATGTATGTATCTCTGCAGCGGAAATCCCAGCGGGCGTCAACATCGCGTACATGTGCACTCAAATAAAGGAGGCGGTCGAAGAGGAGCAGAACAAGACCCTGTGGGTGCCCTCCGTGCAGGCCTGACCCCTGCCGCCCGCGCCGCCGCCCCGCCGCCGCCCCCGCCACAAGGCCGTCACCTTCTGCTCGCACTGCAAGCACGACCAGCCCGCAGTGCGCAGGGACCTGCGCTACTACTCCGACCCGGGGGGCCACATCCCGCGCAAAACACCCAAGGAACAGAAGAGCGACTCCACTGACAGCGACTTCAAATACTACTCCGAACCGGACGCGAAGAACTACTTCGAGATCGACTACGAATTCCTCAAAGAGCTGCGGAGGATCGCGAGGAACAACTGTCCGAAGTGCCGGAGGAAACGCTCGAGGAATACTAAAGATAAGTTAGTGAAGAAGGATAAAGGTAAGAAACCGCCGCGTTCTGTCCGTGTTAAAGAGAACTATGTCTATTGTAACGGTAGGTATCACAGTGATCAGGAGCACTGCCGGCTCTGCTGCAGGATCTGTAACAGATCCACGGACACCCTCGATTCTATGGAGGACGAGTATTCGCTAGTTTCCAAAAGCTACAGTCTGCCGTCTAGCAGGGCGACCGGTTCCCGCTCGAGATCGACCCCGAAGAACTCGAGGGAGCGGAAGAATTCGACGCAATCTATAAAATCTGTTTCGTTCCTAGAATCGAGTAATGATGAGTCGAGGAAAGACGAGCCTAATTACACGGCTAAGAGTTTCACCAATGATCTGAAACAGTTCTTGCTGAAGCCGACGCCGCCGCGTTTAAGCTTGCGCGACAAATTCATAATAAGCTTCAAGCAGGAGTTCGAGGCGACGAAGAAGTCGCCGAAGCTCAAAGCTATCAAGGGTCTGTGGAAGTCATACTGAAATGCCAGTTTTTTTTTTGGTGCGTATTATCACATTATAACTTGTTTCGTCTTATCGGTGCTCGTGCCTGACGTCCTTATATGATTTTGGAAACAACGTAAGTGTTCAGAATGTTCTAAAATCGTAGAAAACCAAATATTTGGTGCTAAGTAATCTTTTATAAGCTCGAACAGCTCTATACTCTACATTTTCACTAAATGTTTAAATATTGTGGTTTTGAAAGTTTCATCGCGAATTGTTACTCCGGTAACTAAATGTTATGCATTTAGCGGCAACGCGTATGAAAAACTTCGTTTTGTAACAATCCGATCTTGACTTGTTTTTATTTAAAAAAATGGTAAAATTAAAGGCGTTAACGAAAAATACGAATTTCTAACCTAAGATTGCACGAGGCCCCCTTAAAAGAATGGAGTTTAGCGATTTTATATAATGGCGGGCCTCACGGTAATTAATTTACGCACTCATATTTATTAAAACCACTTGATAATAAAATAACTATGTAATGGTGTACCGTTCCAAGCAATATTTATAATAATTATATCAATATGTATTACGTAACAATGTTTGTATAGCATAGTTCCTTAGGGATACCTAGTGAATGTATAGAACGATGAAAACCCTTTTTGTTGTGTTTATAGATTTTTATGTACCATAGGAAAATATATCAAGATTTTATAGTAACTTTTAAAGTGCATGGTTAGGTCTAGTACTTCATATCCGTCATGTGGGACTAAAGAGAAGTTACAGCACAAAAACCGCAAGATATACGACATACTTAAAAAACAATCACATAAATCGTCATAATCGCGTTATAATCGTCAATTTAAATATTCGAATATATTTTTTTTAAGTGAATGGGTAAAAAATGTTCTTCTTCTTATTATTTGTGGCTTATCAAGTCGTTATAGCGACGACAACTTCGCCAATGTCAAAGTAACAAAAATATAATTAAAAAATCTTGTGACAAACGTCGGCGATGTCGTACGGTAATGGTCAAAAACCCCCCTCCCCCTGTCGGGCTCTTAGCCAACGGTCAATGATATCCCTCAGAAACTGCCAGGAAATCATTAGTCGATGCCCGGGGTGCACCGGACCAAGCACTGCTCTTCACTCCAGACGGATCCAAAAACGAACCGCAGCTCTTGACCACACGCGGAGGTAACACGACTCGCACCGTTGATTTCGTCCCTCACTCGTAAGGTACGTTTGGCCTAGTGGTATAAGGTGTGGAATAACTGCGTTCGCTCCGGTGACCGCGGTTCAAATCTCGTGTGGAGAAAGTTTTTTTATCATATTCTTTTTTTTCTTTTTATTTTTGAAGTGCGTTGTGCACTTTTAGTTTTCACTTCTGCCGGCACTCCCGGAGTGTCCCGTCCGTTTTTTTCAAAAGAAAGCGGATGTTCTTAAATTTGAGTTTGTGTTTCTTTCTGATTAGATTTCGTTGTATCCCGTTCCGTTTACCTGAAATCGCTAAAATAAATAAATAAATCTTGGGACAAATTACACCAATTGACCCAGCCCCAAACTAAGCAAAGCCTGTGCTATGGGTACCAGGCAACGGATAAACATACTTATATAATGTAGATAAATACATACTTAAATACATACAACATCCATGACTCGGGCACAAACATTTCGTATTCATCATACAACTGTCAGCCCCTACCGGGATTCGAACCCAGGACCTCTAGCTTCATAGTCAGGGTCACTAACCACTAGGCTATCCGGTCGCCACCATGTAACAACTTTAAACTTTGTTATCGTCAACAAACGAAATGTCACGTGGCACTTAGGAGTTTTCTACTCGTTTGCGAAGTTCGCTAACTTGACAAACCTGTTGCGTGGCCGTCGCGGCGTGTAACAACTGTCGTTTACATATAACGAGTGTAGATTAGATCTCGCTACAGGGTTCACACCAACCGCAGCCGTTGGGCCGAACGAGTTTTGAGTTGCGAGTCGCGTAAATTCAAAACTCGTTCGCACGGCAACGCGTGAGTTGGACTTATGTATGTATAAAAAATTACGCGAAAGTTACGGTTGTCTCGCTTCATCTTTATATTCACGTCATTGCCGTTCGTCATAACCTTCTATATGTATCTGTAGAAAAAAGGAAGTAATTTTTTTGTCGGTTAGTTTATGTTCAGTGCAATGCAGACTGCTGATAGTAATGATAACAAGCTGACAGACACCAGAAATGGACACTTCATTCGTAATTTAAAGATAATCTTCTAAATATATATTACTCAAAGGTGACTGACTGACTGTCATAGTGATCTATCAACGCACAGCTCAAACCACTGGACGGATCGGGCTGAAATTTGGCATGCAGGTAGATGTTATGACGTAGGCATCCGCTGAGAAAGGATTTTGATCAATTCCACCCCCAAGGGGATAAAATAGGGGATGAAAGTTTGTATGAAACTTTGTCAATTTCAAACCGATCGGGCTGAGACTTTGCATGCATAAAGCTACTATGACGTAGGCATCCTCTAAGAACGGATTGCGTAATTTCTGCGGGATAGCGATAAACGAATTCTATGCAGACGAAGTTGCGGGCAACAGCTGATTTTATAAAATTAGTGTTGTAAAAGAAATTACAATCCCATCGTTTCTTTTAAATAAGAGTTCTTGTGTATTATCGGGTCCTTGGCCAGTACTGGCCACCCATGCGGTTGGTGCGGACCTGAGACGCTCGCGACCATCAATGTTTACATCTCCAGGTTAATGCGGTATGTTTGAGCGACCGTAAAACTCGCTCCTAGCGGAAAATCTAGTGCATCCCTTTATTGTTGCAACTATACATCTACAAGCTGTTGCCCGCGGCTTCGTCTGCAATATTATCCGGGATAAAAAGTAGCCTACGTGTTATTTCGAATATAATCTATCGCTGTGCCAAATATGATCCAAATCTGTTCTGCCGTTCTGGCGTGAAAGAGTAACAAACGTGCATACTCACAAACATTTGTATTTGTAATATTAGTAGGATTTGATTACTTTTGAAAGAAAGAAAAAGTTTATATGTGACACAAATTGCTAAAAGAAGCTAAATACGTTAAAACTTTTTTTTTTAATATTTTGTGAGTTTTGTGCTGTAACATCAGAAAAATGTAACATTTTTAGCAAAATGTATTAGACAATTATGTGTAACCCTTGGAATCCACTGAGACTGTAGTTCTAGCGTAGTCTAGGTAATGTACAGTCGGCGACAGATATATAGCGGCGAAAGTGTCCAAATATAGCGGAACCAGGCTTTATGTGAAGTGCTTAAGAGCGAGTTCCTATTTCACCAGATGATTGTGTTAGTATTGTGTTTTTTACCGTACTCTGAAGTCAAAAAATCATTTACAAGTTTTTTGAAACTACGAGCACTCTCGGAAAGCCATTCCCATGAAGATATGCCGCCAGAAACTTGATGTTATCCTCAGACGCATTCATCCCTTACAGGCCTATAAGCAGTGCTTGTAAGCATACGTAAATGTGCCCGACACGCTTCGTACCAATACGGGTTTTGTTGGCAATATGCCTACCCTCTGTCAAAATCCACTGCACGCCCCTGGTTATCCTAGTTGTCAGAAGCCACATTATTAAAAAAAAGGAAGCTAAATCAACAAGCGCTTAAATAGGGGCCCAATTTTTGAAAGCACATTGTGAAAATACCACTCGAAAGTAGTGAAAAATTGTGCTGAATTTGAAATACGAATAGCTTATAATATAACATACTTATGGCTCTCGTTAATCTTGTGAACTAGTCAAAAATTTGATTAGAGCTGTAGTATTGAGATATAAACAGATTTATACCACTTTCGAGTGATGTGATTTCAAAAATCGGGCCCCAGGATGGTTAGTCGTTATGTTCTATGAAAACATGCCAAAATTCAAACAAAATATAGCTAAGAAAGTTTCTACCTTGCACTGCATGAGAACTCAGAATGGTCAGTAAAACAATGGGCAAAAATGCTCACTTTCTTTAGAAATTCCTAAACGCTCACGCAAAAGTAAACGCTGAACCCATTACGTGGAATAACGCGAAAGTATTAAATGTAGGATATTACTCGACCTCTTATCAAATTACACTTCGGAGCAACCTTAACGGGATGCAGCTTTCTTTGTTTCATTTTCGTTCTAGTTGCTGTTTGGTGGAATTTTATACAACGCGACTTGTCGGGTGACATGTGACAATTCTGTTTACATTACATACTCACTTGTCACCGACAAGCGTTGGTGTAATAGTGGCCTTTTTTTTTTTTTTTTTTTTTATATGAATAGGAAGGCAAACGAGCAAGTGGGTCACCTGATGGTGAGTGATCACCACTGCCCATAGACACCCGCAACCCCGGAGGGATTGCAGATGCGTTGCCAACCTAGAGGACTAAGATGCAATGCCTCTTGTGCCCGTAATTTCCCCGGCTGTCTTACTCTCCGCACCGGAACACAGCAGTGCAAGCACTGCTACTTAGCGGCAGGATTAGCGAGTAAGATGGTGGTAGCGATCCGGACGGACCTTGCACAAGGCCCTACCACCCGCAAAAACCCCTGACGCCTGAAACGGTTCCAGACACACTTAGAAGCATTTTAAATGAGATCTTGAATTATGTTGGGTGGATCAATGGTTTCTTGTTAATTTGTCTTGTCACACGGCAAAAGTATTACGGTTTATTAGAAGAAATGTGTCAAATTATACTGGAACGTCAAGGGACTTTAACACTACTACAAAGACGGATGTTTGGCAAATTTTAATCCAATAAATCTACAGTTTTTACATGGTTTAAGACTCAGGAGTGACAAGAAAAAATTGATCGACCCTTTTACTCTATCAAACGACTGTGCTTCAACTTTAACCCCCTTATTCATAAACGCTCTAGGCTTCTGCTAACTTAGCAATCGTTTGTTCTTATCCGTGAAAGGTAAATGTCGAAGTGACAGATAAGGACAAACGATTGCTGAGTTAGCAGAAGTCTACAGAGCGTTTATGAGTAACAGGATACAGGTGTAGAAATACCACGCGAACATTTATACGGTCTTGCCATGCGTTTGCAAAAAGCAACAATATACCGGTTCCTAGTGTGACGACCTACATTCATGCTCGTTAATAATCTTGTGGTCATGCTCCCATATGAGATCCGAGCGTAACTTACTCGATTTACACAGGTTTAATATAATATTAACCTTAATTTCATTGATGGTGACTCGACAAATTCAATGCAAGACGTAGCACAGACAAAAGTAATGTAGGCAGCGCCAAAAGAGCGGTACAACACGCGTATGGGGCGAGATACATAGATGATTTTTTCATACACGCTACCTAAGATAAATTTCTGACATTCTTAATTGTTTTATTGAATCAGACGTTACTTTGCGATGGTCAATATTAATGAACAAGTTTTTTTGTTCACGCTTTTAAATGAAAGGAGAAATGCTTCTCTTTTTTTGACACGTTCCGACGGCTATAAAGTTTTTGGTCACGCCTTAGTTACTTCAGCGGCGATCTGATTTGACGTAGTTCTATCTATGCGCAGTGCTTTGCATTGCTTTAAATATTAAATTTCAATAAGCGTATCTTATAGCAGCTTTCTTTTTATTAAAACATGTTCTTTGCTTCATATTTTTAAGTTCAAAGTTTAAAGCGAATAAACTGTAATAAAATGGGCAAAGTGCCCGCATTTTCTCAGTCAGTAGGATTATACGGCAACAAATTATCTTAGCTGTCATTCTGAATGTTGACTATACTTCCATACCCTGTCGAATAGTACCAACCCATAAAAGCGACGCCCCACTGCTGCGCACGCTGTACACGCACACGCTTTACACGTCATCCACGTGGGTCCATTGTACAGTTTGACAACAAAAATAATGCTCCACAATGTACCTGCGCAGTAGACCAATTTTAGTAGCGCGGGAAACTCTGGCGCTGTTATTGGTCGATCGATTTCGTACCAACAATGGCAAAATCGTGTAAGCGGGACAGAGCTAAGAATGCAAAGCAAGCAATACTCTGCCAGTTGCGCTTGCAAATAAAGTTCAATACAGATTATTTACACGTTCGGCTACCATCGGAAATTGGTCTGCGCTTCTCTGCGCAAACGAATACTGCCGATGCGCATTATATTTGTTGTCAAACTGTATCAGTGACGTCATTTCGTGCGTAGCGTGACCGTGCGCAGCAATGGAGCGTCGGCTCCATAAAAACTTACAACACAAACGGCGGCATAGCCGGGTCGTTTTACCACAATTTCCGTCAGTAAACTTCCATAATTGTCCATACAGTAGTAATGGCTGCCCACACGCAGGTTCGCCAGAAATAGCTCAGTGTGATCAATGGTCAGACACTTGATGATACTTAAGATTTTATCTATAATTCGTAACAGGTCGACCGAGTCCGAGTTAGCGTAATAGAATAAAGTAGCTTCCGTCGCAGTCTTATAAACACGTTTTGTTGATAAAAAGCAAGTGTGGCTCAAACATTTATAGATTTAATAAAGCATATTAATTCATATGTTGCACGTGGAAATTTTTCTATACTGGGAAAGAGGGAAAACGCGGCCAGATCGAAGTGGTTATAATTGTGCAAATTCTTCGTAAATCTTAGGTTGTAGAAGCATAATGTTACGTATTTGGTAGTTGGTAGAATCAAGATCAAATTCACAAGCCTGTTATACTGTCTAGCACGAGAGAGTTAGATTACCTGTTTTTGTCTTACTGTTCGTTGTAGAAAAAGATTGGTAGTTTATGTCTCGCGGCTCGTGCTGGCCGGGCTGCGGTGGTCGGGACAGCCAGGCGGATCCGGTTTATTCCAGATCTCATTGTAACATGTGATGAGGCTCTATATACTCGATTTATTAGTTTTTTTTTCACCACATTATAGTTAAGTTTTTGTATAGAGACACGATTTTATTATTACGTTTTGACGCTAATGCTTTTGCGGTACTATTTTTACTAGCTTAACGCTACTCTACAAGGCAGTTGTTAGTTTTAAGTTGCAATGTTTTGGAGCGCAGTTCGGACCATAGCCAGCAATAGTTCGCGACGTGGCCGAGGTGAGCCTCTAAGTGAAAAAAAAGTTACCATATTTTAATTTGCTTAGGATGGTCATAGCACAAAATTCAGTTCACCACAAAGAGGTTTGACAAGCAAAAACTTAGCGGCTAAGTTAACTTTAATTTGATCTGATATTAATATTAAGTTTGATATTAGTTGAATGCTAAAACTGTTTATTTAATATGATTATAGTTGTACATTCATAAAATTATATTGTACATTCGTTATTTGCTGAAATGTATTTTGAAATTGACAATAATCAGTATTTAAATTAACTATTTAAAACTATGGTAATGTAACTTCAATTTATTGTTTTTGGAAGTATATATTTATCTGTTAAAGTTTGAAATATTTTTCTGTATCGGTATTATTTTTTATATAGATTTGTTTTTACTTTTAGGTACTTATACTTTGTATTTTACGGCCAATTAAGCAATAGGTATTACAAGTTGTTTATATTATAATCGATAATAATTTCAACGAATTGTTTACAATTTAGATGGAAACAAATAAATAATATGAATGATACAATGTGCCCAGTGTTTTATTAAATTAATGATCCTCCATACTACCAATACGGTTAGTTCCGAGAGTCTGTACCACTTTTACTAAAATGTGTCACAATGTTAACTTTACAACCAGCAGCTCTACGTGCATAAAACTTTAATTACGCGGGCAGCTCTGTCCCTAATAGACTACTCGTTTTACTACCGGGAGTGTGTAGACATCCCGTACTTTCTTAGTCAGGCCACACGAGAGAAAGCGGTACATCTGTTAGTATCGACACCCGAAAAATTGCCCACTTTGTACACCGTACAGTCCACTGACGACGAAATTACTTTTTTGTTGCTTTAATTTTGTGGCCGAGAAATGCGAAGGCTGCGCTCGCGCCAGTTCAGTCGCCGACTCCGCGCAATCGCCATCTGCGCAGCCAACATGGCCGACGCGCAAAATACGCGGGAAAACGCTAATAGTTGAAACTTAATTTTAATTATGAATTAAATCAAATTTTAATAACCAAAGATTTTGCTCAATATGAATTATTTAAAATGCTCACGAAAGCGAATTACAAATGCTTGGTGTTTGCTGTGATATTTTTGATGTGTGCGTGCGAGGGTAGGAGGAAAATTAAAAGGAAAATTGGTAGTGTGAGTGACGTGCCGAATTACTTGCATGATCGTATTGCGAATGCGAGTGATCTCCAGAAGCCAAGAGGATTTTTTTCGCCGGGTAAGTTCAAATTTCTACTTTTTAATAAATAAGTAGTAGCAGTGCTTGCACTGCTGTGTTCCGGTGTGGAGAGTAAGACAGCCGGGGAAATTACGGGCACGAGGCATTTCATCTTAGTCCTCTAGGTTGGCAACGCATCTGCAATCCCTCCGGGGTTGCGGGTATCAATGGGCAGTGGTAATCACTTACCATCAGGTGACCCACTTGCTCGTTTGCCTTCCTATTCATAAAAAAAGTAACTTATTTGTTTAGTCATTATTGAGCACCTAAGTGAATTTTGATCTCATTTGGTTCCGAAAACAATGCAAAGCAATAAGTAATAAGATACCTTTAAAAATCTTGTTTACCTGTTTCCGAGGACACTGACCGACTTTTTAAATACACCCTTGCATGTAGAGCATAGGACTTGAGTCATACAGCCGCAGTTGTATGTAAATAAACACGTTTTTGTTTTTTTATGTCTCCGTTTTCTAAAGATCCGTTGGAATTGGTTAAATGTCAATGTCAGATCGGGAAAACGAATCTATCTACTTACTGATATTAACAGTCGGAACAAAAACTTTCATTAAATTTTTGTGAAATAATCGAAAAAAAAAAAACACCAAAAATGCTCTTAGTACGAGCCAATATAATTCGCATAACACCGGTGACCGTAAAACCCTATAAAAAGTTTATATTTTCAAAGCAACATGTTTCACTAAGCCCCTATTGTTGCACATTTCTGCCACGGCACGCGCTGTCATCGTCATACCCCCCCCCATACACTTCGCACGTTCCCAATAGACCGACCGCCTAAATGAGTCCTCGAACTCGTGGTGCAGGGCCGCGGTGTGGGACGACCGCGGGGGAAGAGAGGTAATAAAAATAAATAATAATAATAAATATCTTGGGACAAATTACACCAATTGACCCAGCCCCAAACTAAACAAAGCTTGTGCTATGGGTACCAGGCAACGGATAAACATGCTTATATAATGTACCTAGATAAATACATACTTAAATACATACAACATCCATGACTCGGGCACAAACATTCGTATTCACCATACAACTGTCTGCCCCTACAGGGATTCGAACCCAGGACCTCTAAAAAAAAATTCTAAACGTCAGTGAAAATTAGAACACATAGAAAAATCCGAAAAGTAAAGCTATGGCCGGGAATCGAACCCGGATCCTCGTCATTCCGTGACGCGTGCTATACCCTTACACCACCCATAGCAGGTACCTCTAGCTTCATAGTCAGGGTCACTAACCACTAGGCTATCCGGTCGGTAATATAATAACATACCCCGTAAGGGATAAAGACGTTATTTATGGGTGTGTGTGTGTGTGTGCGTGCGCGCGCGCTACGTAGAGTGGCTGAGTACTGTAATGATGCAATACCAGCCATAAACTCAATGCAAGCAAAATTATCTAGTTCACGCATCTTAATATAATAAACAAGTGCGAGACGGACTCACGCACGAAGGGTTCCGCACCATTATCCTACTAATATTATAAATGCGAATGTAAGTTTGTTTGTTACGCTTTCACGCGAAAACTACTCAACCGATGTCATGAAATTTTGTACACATGTTCTTGGAGGTATTAGAAGTAACATACATATTATAAATACGTATAACATATTACGGGCACAAGAGGCATTTCATCTTAGTCCTCTAGGTTGGCAACGCATCTGCAATCCCTCCGGGGTTGCGGGTGTCTATGGGCAGTGGTGATCTCTTACCATCAGGTGATCCACTTGCTCGTTTGCCTTCCTATTCATATATAAAAAAAAAAAAAACATACACAAATCACGTCTTTATCCCTTACGGGGTAGACAGAGTAAAATGTTCTCATAGTATTTAACATTTTAACGCAAACGCGTTCGAGACGTATTTTGTGACCGACAACTAAGCATACGGATCCCTAAAAACAAGGCGCGTGAAAGTGAATCGAGATAGTATCACGAGTACAAATAATAGTAAAAGTTTTTAAAATGTAACAATCGCGTGAAAGATGTTATTAAGTGTAGGTAACAATTACTTTTAGTTTAGCTGATATTAACCACGACTAACCTTGTTAGGGCAATAACGATTGTTGGTGAATTATGGGGGGAAGTTAGTGTAATAACAGATTTTAGAAGGCTATGGGGTGCCCTGTTGGCAGCGCAGTATGGTTAGTGTTCGTTTTAGGTCACAAAATACGTCTCGCGTTCGAGACGTTTTTATATGCAAAAACTTACACTAGAAGTTAAATTTCTAAATGTCAGTGAAAATTAGAACACATAGAAAAATCCGAAAAGTAAAGCTATGGCCGGGAATCGAACCCGGATCCTCGTCATTCCTAGACTACAGGCCCATGTCCAAAAAATGTGGGTCATATGAACCACCAGGTGACGTAATTAAATAATTAATTAGTAATTAGTAATTAATTAATTTGACAGAATCAAATGACCAAATTTACCCTGGAAATGGTCAGAAAATAAAAAAAAATTACCGACTTTGTGGCGCACCATTTGTACGGCATCAGTTTCATACTGTTTCAATACAGCTTCTAATCCATTATTCCGCAACGCCGTACAAAAATCATGCGACAAGGGGAAAAAATCGAGGGTTGAACTTTTGAATTCTCACCAGCACCCAGTTGGACAGCTTACAAGTGACGGCATAGTGCTGAATCTTATTATTTTATGCTCTTATATCGTCCTATATACGTCACCTGGTGGTTCATATGACCCACATTTTTTGTACGTGGGCCTGTAGTCTATCCGTGACGCGTGCTATACCCCTACACCACCCATAGCAGGTAAAACTTACACTAGAAGCTCTGAAGGCTTATTGTCTAACTCGCTCGCAATAGCCATCGTGTTCATTTTGACAGTTGTCACATACACAAATCACGTCTACATCCCTTACGGGGTAGACAGAGCCTGAGGTAACAAGACCTAAAGGCCACGCTTAGCATAAATTGGAGGTGTATAGCTGGAAAGGGAAATCAATTTAAATGCGAAAATTTGTGGTAATGGCTGTCGTTGTCTTTCGCGCTAAAACGGCTGGACAGATTTGCATGACACTTGGGAAGTAGGCAGACATTTAAATCTCTAGAATATCACCGGCGATTTTTATCCCTACTTTCCCACTGTTTAGGGATTTACGCATTACGCCGGCTGGAAACATGAGATTCGGCGTGAATGTTCAACATGGAACAAAAATGAAGACTGCTAAAAAACTACATTAAAGACGCGTTAAACTAATAAAAAGGCACTGTATGTTAGTGTTAAAGTTATTACTAAACTCAAAATGAACATCACGTTTAACCTCGACTTACTTTAATGCTCTATCTGCCATCTTCTGGTCTTAAAGTGCCTCGCGGCCATAGCATTAGAAAATTATGCGAGGACGAAACAGTGTTAACAGGTTGTCAGAATGTCCGTGTAAGCGGGCTAAACGTTGGAAAGCTAGTGGCTAAACAAGTGCATCCGGTAATGCAACCTACCTGCACACAAATTACTTTAAATGCAACGTGCACTTAGTACAGAACCCGGCCATAAATTGCATGTCGGTCTTCTCCATGCTTCTTCCATGCTCTGGGAGCAAAGAAAAAACATAGAATGTACCAATTGCTTCTCTACCCGCGCAGATGGTAAAAGCCCATCGAAATGGCCGAAAACCAGTAATGGAATCATGTTATAGGCGATGAGACTTGCAACCCATCACGATTTTGATTCCAATTTTCCACCTATCTAGACGAGTCGCGGGCAGAAGCTAGTCTTGTATAATCTATTGAGGGAATGGGCGAAAACCATAGGAATCATGTTATAGGCGATGAGACTTGCAACCCATCACCATTTTGATTCCAATTTTCCACCTATCTAGACGAGTCGCGGGCAGAAGCTAGTCTTGTATAATCTATTGAGGGAATGGGCGAAAACCATAGGAATCATGTTATAGGCGATGAGACTTGCAACCCATCACCATTTTGATTCCAATTTTCCACCTCTACGCCCTCAGTGTCTTGCTAAACGTGGCCTGTAGCTCTTGTTACCTTAGGCTCTGTCTACCCGTAAGGGATAAAGACGTGATTTGTTTATTTGTGTGTGTATAATCTATGGACAATCTATGCGATAGCTAGTAGGTTCTACGTACCTAAGCATTCTGCACGTCTAGCACGAGAGCGCACAAGAGTCGCGTCGCGCGCGAGATAGATTGCCCGTCCTTTTCTTACTGTACCAACAAGAAAGAGACGGGTAGTCCAACTCGCGCGCGACGCGACTTTCGTGCGCTCTCGTGCTAGCGGGGGAGTGTTCTTCTCGACCCCTGTTGGGGGGGCGGGGATGCTGCTCGGGGCGTTTGCCCCCTTCAGCGGCTTCATACGCCGGCCACGAATATGTATGTATGTATAACTCTTTATTGTACATAAAACACAAGAAAAAGATGAATACAGGACAACACACATGTACAAAGGCGAACTTATCCCTAAAAGGGATCTCTTCCAGTTAACCTTTGAACGATTGACAGGACATGAGTATTAAGCAAGAGTAGACACACAGAAAAAGTAAAAGAACCGATCGAAACCTAAAATAATCCTAAATGTCTAAATTTTAAATAATGTAAGATATAATAATAAACTACACATAATAGATAAATACGATAAACTAATAAACAACAAATAAAATATACTACATAATATATAAATATATACATACACACACAAGTTACAAAACACTTCACATTCACTTAAGAGGATCCATCGAGCCAATACGCCTTCAAGCGATTGCGCAGGGTAGCAACAGTCTGCGATTGCCTGATATCATTTGGCAACCGATTCCAGAGTCGAACAGCGTGCACGGAAAAGGAATTGGAATAGAATTTGGATCTGGAGACTGGAAAAGCGAGAGAAAGATTGTCACTCGACCGCAGCCGGTTCTGGGAACCAGCAGCCAAGTAACTAAATGTTTGAGAAAGGTAGGAAGGGGACTGTGGATTAAAAAGGACGTTAAAAAGCAACGACAGGATGTGAACATTACGACGTAGACGAATAGGCAACCACTTAAGCCGAGCGCGAAAATCAGACACATGGTCATATTTACGGAGGCCAAATATGAATCGAATACAGACATTCTGGAGCCGCTCAAGCTTGTCAAGCAGCTGCTCAGAGAGGTCGAGGTAAGCTACGTCGCCGTAGTCGAGCAGCGGGAGAAGAAGGGATTGCGCAAGAGTAATCTTGGTACGAAGGGGGAGAAAATTTTGCAGGCGCCTGAGAGAGTGGACCGAGGCAAAGAGCTTTCGGCTGACCTCGGAGACATGAGCCGACCAGGAAAGCGTCTGATCCATAATGATACCCAAATTTTTGACCGTGGGAGAGAAAGGAATAGGGGTTCCGTCAAAAACTAATTCAGGCATCACCAGGTCATACAGCTTAGAGGTGAAGTATGGGCTTCCAACAACAATAGCTTGCGACTTCTTTGCGTTAACCATTAGACCAAAATTAGCCGCCCACACCCGAATGGCCTCAAGGTCAGCATTAACGCGTCTAATCAGGTCGGGAAAGTCATCAATATCAGCCGCCGCATATATCTGAAGATCGTCAGCATAAAGGTGGTAAGAAGATTTCAGTGATGCCGTAATGCCGTTTATGAAAATAGAGAAAAGAAGAGGCGAAAGCACTGCCCCTTGGGGGACACCAGCAGTGAGACTGTTCCACTGAGAATATGGTCGGGTCGCTGGGGTGAGGCCGGGTGGCCTCGTTGGTTCGTCCGGTGTTCATCTTGAACCGCCTAGCGGGGCTGACAGCTGCCTTCACCATGTACTTGTTTGAATCAGGCACAGTTGTATGTGGGCGCAAGCAGGTCCAATTTCTTAGCATCCACCAATGGCTTAGCTATGTACACGCACACATCCGTAGACAAATTAAACTCAAAGTTTGACATAAGTAAATAAACAAACACCATAAGCCATTTATGAGAAGCTTTCCAAGTTTTTGTGTGAATGTTGATCAATGAATTGCACTGAGAAAGGGAAAAATCGAAGCGCAAAGAAGTGAAAGCTTAAAGGAATTTACTATTATTTGTAATTAGCCGTATCTTCAATTTGGCTTGGGTTATAGTTCCCACGAGGGCCCAATGCGAATTAGGAATCCTACACCATGGTTTTTTCATGAGTTTTCCTCATGATGTTTCCTTCAGCGATAAGCTCATGGTAATTTTCAAATGTAATTTCAAAATTCAAAAATTCAAATCTCAAAATTTATTTTTGCAAATTGGCCGCCAAGGGCTCTTTTATATGTCTTTTTTGCAACTACCAGCGCATTCGGAAAGACCATCATTGCCAAGAAGAATGCGCCGCAAGAAACTTGGCAGAAAGTATTTTTTTCAAAATAAAATACATTAAGCTACTACAATACTTAACTTCTACTTAAATTAAATACATTTATAAAAGGGATGTATGTATATGGTCCCCGAGCCTTAAATTATATTAGTCTATAGTAGAGATGTAAAAAGTCTCTACTAGTCCAAGTAAAAAAAAAATCCTTAAATTATATTAGTAGAGATCCCAGGATCCCAAGATACAGGCCCAGCCTAGTTTGGGGTTCGTCAGATATTTCTTTTTATGTTTACTTGTGTTTTATTAAGCAAATAAATTATTATTATTATTATTATTATTATAGAGATGTAAAAAGTCTCTACTATTCAAAGTAAAAAAAAAAACAGAGTAATTTGAAGTGTGTAATTTCGCACATAATTTTCGCAAAACTTAGAGGCACGTTCTCTGCTTGAGAGGCCATAAGTTAAATCACTAGGCTGCCTCAGCATTTATAGATCGAGACGGATTGATAGCAGTACGGCTAGCACAGGAGCTGTGTCGCGCGCGAGATGGACTACCCGCTCACTTTCTGGAACGAAAAGTAAGGAAGACTCTAATTCGCAAGCGACACATCTCTTGTGCGCCTTTCTGCTGGCCTTACAGAGCTTAATGCGGTCGTAGTACCGTTTTTTAAGTACATAAGTTACTTTTGTACGATTCAGTTAAGTCGTAAACTAACCAAGTTCCGAGTATGAAGACGTTTTGACCCCAACCATCGTAACTGAAATTTATTGGCCGAAGGTAGAGAAAATTATTGGTAGCCATGTCCATAACTTAAGAGGCTATTTCTTTACGACTCGCCGGTAGCGGCGTTTCTTCGGAGTATGACCGACACTAAAATATCAGAAAGTTACACGTAGGTAATTGACTCTTCGAAGGCATGAAACTGTATTCGAAGGCGGAAGAACTAGACTGAAACTAGAAAAGCTAAAAAAGTGCTTAGCATACTTGTGGAAGTCGGATGATAGTACAATAATGTGCTAGTAGAATTCTGGTGGTCCTACTAGGACCGTTCGCAGGAGGGAAACTTGGTACACACATGTAGGACGGATGGCAATGCAAGTAGTCAACAAGTACAGTCAGCAAAAATCTTGTATCAGTGTCATTTTTGAGTTAGGTTATTAATAAATATTAATATTCTTAATTTCTAAATAATTATTTTATTATTATTATTAATATTCTTCCATGCTGGTCTGGGAGTACAGAAAAAACATAGAATTTACCAGTTGCTTCTCTTCCCGTGCAGATGGTTAGTCTTAGGAATCATTTTATAGGCAATGCGGTTAGCAACAAGCAAATTTTGATTTCCCTTTCCACCTATACGCCCTTAATCATGCTGTTTACCCCGTAAGGGATAGACGTGGTATATGTATTGTATGTTATTAATAGGTAATTAGAGTTCTCATTCCTGTAACTGCTGCTTCTAAACCACATAACGTTGAAGACCGAGTTTTCCGAGTCAACAATATAACACATAACGCAATAAACTCAATCCCCCACACCATTTAGACGACGTGTTAGCACGTCTCCCACTGAATAGCGCCCCACTCAGAGCATATATTCATAGCAATAATATGGAAACGCCACGTGCGTAAAAAGTATTTTATACTCTCGAGAAATTGCCGTTCCCGCAAGTTGGATTATATTTTTAGAGTCACTCCGGGACGGAGTGTGTTTTGATCACCGTGGATGTATCTCATAGAGTAATCGACCAATAGAGTAATTGTTAGCAGGGATCGGAACCGGTTTTTGACTATTAAAGACCTTATACATCCCTTTTATAAATGTATTTAATTTAACTAGAATTTAAGTATTGTAGTAGCTTGATGTATTTTGTTTTGAAAAAATGACTTTCTGCCAAGTTTCTTGCGGCGCATTCTTCTTGGCAATAATGGTCTTTCCGAATGCGCTGTTAGTTTCAAATGTTATTAATTTTATATGTTGTAATTTTAGATTAGTTGGTTTAAATAAACTACACCAGTTCAATTCACTACACCAGTTGAATATTTTGCCTATTTTTCATAATAAACAATGCCCGAAGAATAAGACTTGCGTTACAAATATTTGTACGCTTAGTAACTTTTAAACTAGGTTTTCCGTGCGTTGATATTCCACCGGCGTCCGAAAGGCCGCAATGTACAGCGGTCGCCGGTCGCGCATTACGCATAATTTACCAACATTTACATTCTGTGGTTTCTTTTCTATAATTAGTGAAATTAGAGGCATGTTTAGAAATGAAAAAGACTAGATCTCTTTGATTGTGCAGCCTACACAAGCTGACGAGTTAAAATTTAACGAGGGCAAGACTGTCACAATTTCGAGGTTTTTATTAAACCTTTTAGTAACTTCCATGCTGGGCTGGGAGCAAGGAAAAACATAGAATGTACCAGTTGCTTGTCTACCCGCACAGATGGTAAAAGCCCATCGAGGGAATGGGCGAAAATCATAGGAATCATGTTTTAGGCGATGAGGCTAGCAACCGATCACTATATTGATTCCATTCCCACCTATACGCCCACAATCTTGCTAAATGTGGCCTGTAGGTACCTGTTACATTAGGCTCTGTCTACCCCGTAAGGGATAAAGACGTGATCTGTGTATGTGTATGTATTAGTACCTCAGCTTTCTTTCGGGCCACCACATGGTAAGTTCACTACCTATGGACACCCGCAGTCCTAGACCTTACTGAAGGGATATGAACGTGATTTGTGTTGTGAAAATATTAAAAAAAAACTCGACCATAGCTTTAACTTTCGGATTTTTCTGTTCTATTTTTCAGTGTCGTTCGGAAATTTAATTTCCTAGTAAAGTAAAATTCTTGATGTCATAGGTTTTGTAAATATCTTTTATGAAATAGCGGAGCAGTGGTGACATTCTAACTCAAGAAATCGTCATCATTACTGCAGTAAAATCACAATTTTATTACCTAACAACTTTCATGATTTTAATGTCATTGTTTTATGTACTTGAACTCTCGACGGTGTTGATTACTTTCGTTCATCTAAAGGTGCTTCACTAGAGGCAGCCTCGGGTCGAGCGGGCTGCCTCTAGTGGATAAAATCAAAATCAAAATTTTATTTTCGCAAATTGGCCACCAAGGTCTCTTTTACATGTCTTATTTGGAACTACCAGCGTATTCGGAAAACCATCATTGCCAAGAAAAATGCGCCGCAAGAAACATGGCAGAGAGTCATTTTTCAAAATAAGATACAGTAAGAATACTTAAATTAAATACATTTATAAAAGGGATCTGGAAGGTCTCCGAGCCTTAAATTATATTAGTCTATAGTAGAGATAAACTAAAGAAAGACTAAAGTCACGGACATAGCTCGACGTCTTTCGGCTGACATGATGATGATGATGATGATGATAGTAGAGATGTATAAAGTCTCTAGTACTCAAAGTAAAACAAAGTCGATATGGATAAGTAGGTACCTTATCGGATACAGTTATCATTGTAATAGTAAATTTAAAGCTGCGTATGAAATAAATGAAATAAATTATCTTTATTCAGTAAGTAGGCCGTACAGGCACTTTTACACGTCATGAATCAACTTGACCTCAGTTTTTCTAATCTTTACACCTTTATGAATCTGAGAAGTTCTGACCCAGTGTTGTCTCAAGTTTTGTAACAAAAAAGTGCGCAAAAACCAGTCTCGCCGAACATTCGGAGTAACCGGGGCGATTTATTCATTATTCCCAACGCTGATTTTTAGGGTTCAGTTCCTCTTAGGCGAAATGAACTCTTACAGTTAAGATTTCGTTTTTATTTATTTATACATACATACATACCGTCACGTTTCTTTCCCACAGGGGTAGACAGAGACTACTTTGTTCCACTTGCTACGATCCTGATATACTTCTTTCGCTTCATCCACACTCATCAATCTCTTCATGCATGCTCGTCGGTTTATTTATTTATTTATGCATCAAACAATTTACACAGCATTACAGTAAAGACCGAAGCGCTGGAAAACTTAATTTTAACAAGTATACCATTAAATACATTCATCAAATAATTTTATACCTAACATAAAAATAATTTTAACCAAAAACGCAAATTTTAAGACAAGCTCGCTAAAAATAAAATAATTCTAGACAGAAGTGCCACCCAACGATGAGCAAACACATCAGCATCCTGGATCCTGGACAGAAACACATTTAATTAGTTTTCCGTCTATCTGTCCGTCAAGAGTTTATACATATAGTAGAGATATAAAATTGAAATAAATACCAAATACTGAGGGCTGGAGCACATCGGGGCAGTGAAAATATCAACCCTTTAAGTCTATACAATCAAAAGATACAATCATTAGAAAAGAGGAAAATGTGTTTCCGAGCGTTTTCCAATAAAAAGTCCACATGATAATTTTTCCGGAATAAAACTATTTTGGGTTTTTTCTTACTCAGAATCGTTTACCCTATCGATCAGTGGTTCTTAACCGGTGGTCCGCGGACCACTGGTGGTCCCTGGAAGCATCCAAAGTGGTCCGCGGGGCCAATCAAATAAATTAATTAGATAAGTGACAACAGACATAGCGCGTGAAGGTGCGATTCCGTCCATTGTGACCGATCGAAGCCATACGTTAGATATTATGTAGTTACTAGGTGGTCCATGGCAAGACATACATTTTGATAAATGGTCCCTCATGTGTAAAAGGTTAAGAACCACTGCTATAGATCCTCATACAAGAAAAAATGTGTCCCAAAATTTTCATTCCAGTTCGTCACTTTTGGAACGTGACGAAGAGGAAAAAGTCCATAGTAAAATCTGGGACACATTTTTTCTTGTATGAGAATCGATAGGGTAAACGATTCTGTGTCAGAAAACCCAAAATATTTAAATTCTGGAAAAGATGATCATGTGGACATTTTTTTTGGAAAAACGCTCTTCCGTACTAATTGCCATCATGTTATGAAAGCTATGGTGTGCTTCCAGTTCCAGGAATTTGAAATTTTGTATTGAACCAGCTTTTGCATCACAATTAATGAAATCACTACATAGTATAAAACAAAGTCGCTTTCTCTTTCCCTATGTCCCTATGTATGCTTATATCTTCAAAACTACACAACGGATTTTGATGCGGTTTTCTTTAATAGATAGTGATTCAAGAGGAAGGTTTTTATGTATAATTCTACGCAGACGAAGTCGCAGGCAGAAGCTAGTAAAATATAAATGAATTTTTTTTTGTCTGTCTGACTGTAAATTACCAATATAAAATGACCTCACACTGCTTAATACATCTTGCTTAGGAGTCAGGGCTCAGCTAACATCAGCTGTTTACAGGGCCGTCTTAAATTAGGCTGGGGCCTATGGACACACAAGAATTTGGGGCCCCTTTGGAAAGTAAAAAAATCGAATTATAATAACATTTTTTACTAAGTATGACCTTGAAATTGTCGGTCCTTCGGGGCCCCCTGAAAATGGGGCCCTGCGCACGGGCCCCGTGGGCCCTTATAGTAAAGACGGTATTGGCTGTTTACATTCATTTGCCGAATGTACGGGACCCTCGGTGCCCGAGTCCGTTTTTAATTAATTAGGTGCAAACGTCGATTATATTATACCTAACGGTGCTAGAAAACCAACTAAATGAGGTGACTTTTTTTGCAGACGTTACTTTCTATCACATTAGTATAAGGCAGTCTGTAACTACGTTAACAGGTTTATTAATACACTAGCTTTTGCCCGCGGCTTCGCTCGCATTAAATCACGTGATATCACTGAATACGTTTACTTACATACAAACATAAATCACGTCTTTATCCCTTACCGGGTAGACAGATATGTACATACAATGTATAAACGTGGCCTTTAGGTCTTTTTACCTTAGGCTCTGTCTACCCTAGGTTTTTTTCTTCCATGCTGGTCTGTGAGTAAAAAAAAAACATAGAATTTACCAGTTGCTTCTCTTCCCGCGCAGATGGTAAAAGCCCATCGAGGAGGCGAGCCTTAGGAGTCATGTTATAGGCTACGGCTATCAACCCATCACTATTTTGGTTTCCCTTTCCAGCTATGCGCTTAATCATGCTAAACGTGGCCTTAAGGTTTTGTTACCTTGGGCTCTGTCAAAAGGCTCTGCCTAAGTAAGGGATAAAAACGTGATATATGTATATATGAATGTAACATTTGGTTAATACTTGGTTGGTTGCGCGAGTAAATAAATCATGAAGTTTCACGCTGCATTATCGGCCTCGTTTTATTTTCCATCAATGATGGATGCCATTAGCATAAAAACTTAATCCTATCAATTACAAAGTTTCCTCCATTATGCTGACAGATTACCCGAATAGTAAACAACAAACAAGTAAAATCTAATGGAAAAGGAACCTTCAGTTCAAATTTGAGCATTATAAGTAACTAGCTTCTGCCCGCGACTTCGTCTGCGTAGAATTATACATAAAAACCTTCCTCTTGAATCCCTCTATGTATTAAAAAAACCGCATCAAAAGCCGTTGTGTAGTTTTGAAGATATAAGCATACATAGGGCCATAGGGACAGAGAAAGCGACTTTATTTTATACTATGTTTTTTTTTTTTTTTTATATGAATAGGAAGGCAAACGAGCAAGTGGGTCACCTGATGGTAAGTGATCGCCACTGCCCATAGACACCCGCAACCCCGGAGGGATTGCAGATGCGTTGCCAACCTAGAGGACTAAGATGAAATGCCTCTTGTGCCCGTAATTTCCCCGGCTGTCTTACTCTCCACACCGGAACACAGCAGTGCAAGCACTGCTACTTAGCGGCAGGATTAGCGAGTAAGATGGTGGTAGCGATCCGGACGGACCTTGCACAAGGCCCTACCACCCGAAAGTAGTAGTAGTGATGTTTTCGCTTGGGCGTTGATTTAAGTCAATCATTACATTATTTTTCTCAAACATTGTCGTAAATGTCGTCATTGTATTCTAAGTAACAAAACACGAAGCGCCTTGTTGACGGCCGAATTGCATTGCAGGCGCGATTTTCTGACCATAAATCGGATTGCTGGACTGTTTTTCATTTGTTTTTAACTTTTTAAAAAGTCAGAGACTATGGAACAATGAACAACGATGTCATACAGCCAAGTTGATGGCCGAGGAGTGCGCGTTTTGTTCGAGTCTAACGTTTTTATCAATGTCTCGAATAGCTTACGGTGACAAATGACATAAAAAAAAACTTAAGAAAAAGGGCGGGAACGTGAAGACCTAAGTTGCGAGGAAGTTTAGTGCAAATTTTATTTTAATTTCCTCTCAATGTTAACTAGTCCACATTGAGAACCTAATCGGTTCAAAAGGCATCTTAGTTTTCTTCAGTAGGATGTACCATAAGAAGGTCAAACGAGTCACGGCCAGGATCGTCACTGGGGCAGTGTTCCTCAGCCGCATTCCTGACTGGTTCTCTCCGGTCGTTCACTATAAACCATATACCGACCGGCTTTTTGCGAATTAATACTTAACTGTTTCCTTCCACCATATGGCGTGGCAAGAATATTATGATAATTGGTCAAACACTAGCCCATTTTGATAATACAACCGGATGGTAATAAAGTATTTCCTAATGATATTATATAAATTAAACATTCATCTGAATTCATCCTTATATAAATGTTATGTCTATCAAGGATAATGCTACTATTATCGACCGAGCGACTAAATCGCTGACCTCATATTTTCACATGCCTAACATATGGGCAGCAATACTACTTACAAGACCTTTTGTAACCATATGTTCATTGTGAATAAATAAACATTTCATTTTTACGTTTGTGTGTGAAGTGAATTTTGGGTTATTAGAATATCTAAAATATTTCTAATCAAGAGGGCATATGTTTATTACCTAAGACCAAACACATCTTAACTTATAATTATTCATAATCCCAAATTTGAGACTAAAACCTAACTTCGAATTATGAAAGGCCAATGCTGGAGTTTGCTTCACTCTATCTTACATACACATAAATCACTTCTCTATCCCTTACGGGACAGACAGAGCCTAAGGTGACAAGACCTAAAGGCCACGTTTAGCATGATTGTGGGCGTATAGGTGGAAAGGGGAATCAAAATAGTGATGGGTAGCTAGCCGCATTGCCTACAACATGATTCCTATGATTTTCGCCCATACTCTCGACATTTTGGAATCATCAATACGTATGGCAAAGAAACGGATAAAGAATAAATGTTAATAATGTAGTGTTATGTCTAATTCTAGCTCGCAAAAAGCAATTAATTTGCGTACATTTATTTTACAACGAAACCCGTAATAATGGCCGAGATGAAAGGCTTTCAGCGTTAAAATCGCTCCGCCCTCCCAATCCTTAATATGATATTACCAACATATTTTCTGACCAAAACCAATTACTACGAGTAGATATTAACCCTGTTATTCATAAACGCTCTATAGGCTTCTGCTAACTTAGCCGTTTGTCCTTATCTGTGAAAGGTAAATGTCAAAGTGACGGATAAGGACAAACGATTGCTAAGTTAGCAGAAGCCTACAGAGCGTTTATGAATAAGGGGGTAAATTTGTAACAACGTTGATCCTTGCGGGAAGGGATCTGACCTGGATTTAGACGGTGTTATACTGTGATTAATAAAATATTCTTGATCTAAAAGGACGCGTAGGTACAGTCCTGTGCAGAGGCGTAACTATAACGTCTGGGGTCCGTGGCAAATTCGTCAGATGTCCTTCCTTAATATAAAGAAGTGCGTCAGCGTCCCTTCTGTGCTCTAAACCAAGCCAGTTCGGGGCCCCGTAGAGCTAGGGGCCCCTGGCATTTTGCCACCCTATAGTTACGCCACTGGTCCTGTGAGTCATAAATAACAAATTATGAGGTATATATTTTAGGCCTACTTCAATATTGAAACTTCAGTATTGTATCTACCCACCCCGTTTCACGGTAATAAATAAATGAAGGATCGGAACGGATTTACAATCTTCAAACTCCTGTTGTTGCCATCCACCGGTTCTACTAACGAGTCAGCTTTGTAGTACACATTTGAATTCTCAGTAACGCGCTCATAAGTATTTCGATTTTCTGATAAGTCTACACAAAAGACGCGAGCAATTTTCGCTCGTCACCTAATTTCTAAGAATAACTTTTCATTTTCATTTCGCACACAATCCATAGGAATTATGTACCGTCGATTCTGAGTATCAAGATTTTACCCGCCACAGACTTGCTATTGAAATAGGTAGGTATTGGAAAGTGGAAAGACTTTTACGCTGCACAATTTTGGTCTGGGAGTATAGAAAAAAACATAGTATTTACCATTTGCTTCTCTTCCCGCGCAGATGGTGAAAGCCCATCGAGGGAATGGGCGAAACTCTTAGGAATCATGTTATAGACTTTCGATCCTCTTCAGCTTTATTATATGTATATGTTTGCTAGCTTTTGCCCGCGACTTCGTCCGCGCATATAACGTCAGAGTGACGACATAAAAATATGTGTATATATTTTTATTAAAAAGTATCCTATGTTACTTCTAATTCCTCCAAGAACATGTGTACAAAATTTCATGATGATCGGTTGAGTAGTTTTCGCGTGAAACCGTAACAAACAAACTTACATTCGCATTTATAATATTAGTAGGGATTTATCAACATCATCATCATCAGCCTGAAGACGTCCATTATTGAACAAACCCCTCTCCCTTGGCACACCATAATCACAGTATATATATAAGCTAAAGCAGTAAGGAAACTACGAACAAATCGGTTGAAACGAAACACGCACACAGGCGCGCGCTTTACACGGCCCCTAAGCGGACCTCGTCCACTCCGCTCAGGCTCAGGTCCGCTTAGGGGCCGTGTAAAGCGCGCGCCTGTGTGCGTGTTTCGTTTCAACCGATTTGTTCGTAGTTTCCTTACTGCTTTAGCTTATATATATACTGTGCCATAATGAACGACAACTCGCCACCTGCATCCACCGAAAGACGCAGTGTTGGCAGTCTTCCCACTAGGTAGACCGACGACATCGTGAAAGTTGCCAGATGTTTATTTGCATACATAGGTATATATTGTCTTTATCCCTTACGGGGTAGACAGAGCCTAAGGTAACAAAACCTTAAGGCCACGTTTAGCATGATTAAGGGCGTATAGGTGGAAAGGAAAATCAAAATAGTGATTATTTGCTAGCCGCATCGCCTATAACATGATTCCTAAGACTCGCCCATTCCCTCGATGGGCTTTTACCATCTGCGCGGGAAAAGAAGCAACTGTTAAATTCTATGTTTTTTCTTTACTCCCATACCAGCATGGAAGAAATGATGCATGGATGTTTATTTGTATATAATTACAAGCTTTGACTGTTTGGGCCAAGATCAATTGGTGAAAAATTGTCCAGTGAAAAAAGGTGATACCTGAGATGGCGGACGGTTTAATATTAAATGCCCATTCGCCTTTGATGTAAACAATGCCAGTTCAAGATCCAGGAAAAATCAGACAGGCAAAGGCCCATTGATAGCTGTCGTTGTGACGAGCGGAAACACTTTGAGCGAGGAATATTTAAAACGTGAAGGGTCTTTCAGTGTAGCGTTCGATGGTTAATAGAAGAAAGTACTTCACTTTATTTGATACTGGCTATTGCTTGCAACTTTGTCTGTGTCTACAATTTTTTTATATGAATAGGAAGGCAAACGAGCAAGTGGGTCACCTGATGGTAAGTGATCACCACTGCCCATAGACACCCGCAACCCCGGGGATTGCAGATGCGTTGCCAACCTAGAGGACTAAGATGAAATGCCTCTGTGCCCGTAAATTCCCCGGCTGTCTTACTCTCCACACCGGAACACAGCAGTGCAAGCACTGCTACTTAGCGGCAGGATTAGCGAGTAAGATGGTGGTAGCGATCCGGAAGGACCTTGCACAAGGCCCTACCACACGCAATTTGGCACTTTTCCGCGTTAAAACCTTTTTTTATTTTTTTTATGTTAGAGAGGCCAGACAAACGAACTAGTGGGTCACCTGATGTTAAATGATCACCACTGTCCATAGACACTCGCAGCGCTTTACGTGATGCCAGTGCGTTGTCGGTCCTGCAGAAAATTGTACACTCGCCTCTTAAAGGCATCCAAGTCGTAACACGATGGGAAGACCCCAGCGGGAAGCTCGTTCCAGATTTCGCAACCTACCTGTTATTATTACTATCCTTATGGATAAGTTCGCCTTTGTGCATGTATATGTTTTGCGAAATGTGTCTGTTTCTTTATATTTGTGGAATGCTGGTCTGAGACTAAAGAAAAAAACATATAATTTACCAGTTGCTTCTCTTCCCGCGCATACGGTAAAAGCCCATCGAAGGAATGGGCGAAAGACTTAGGAATCATGTTATAGGCGATGCTTCTTGAGCTCAACAGTCTTTTAAACTCAGAGTGCCTTCGGCTGTCGGAGCTGGATGCGTGTACTACGCAGATGGTAGGTCTGTGTCGTTTCAATACAATGTCCCAATACCTCCCTCATTCGGTGAGACGACGGATTTATGTTGCCTGCGATATGATGATTTATGTTGATACTTTCTGCGGAGACGTGGGTAGATTACCTACCCGTTGAGTTTTCACTCAGTTTGCTTAGATAAATAATATTACATAATATACATATAATAACATACTGACTTTGACCCGAGGCTCCTCTCAAGTGAGCCTGTAGATGCGGCGAACAACTTCATAATCTGGCAATGCTTATCTAGAAGCCAAAGACATTGGAGCTCCTAGGTAAGTGTCGCTAGATTATTTAATTGTTCCTCGTTGATATCCACGAGTTTCGAAATTCCCCCATCGCACTGTAGATACGTTTTGTGTGTCCAAAACTAACGCTAAGCGTATAAATATTTAACCTTTATTATTACAGTGGGTCCCTTGAACGGCGTGACTGGTAACTAGACTAATCGGGCGGCAGTCAATCTCTCAAATCAATGTTCGTGTCATTATGTCGGTAACTTTCCACGTGTTATCAAACGCGACCGGTTCAGTTCGGACAGCTAACTGTAGGTTACGGTCGTAATGACCGTGAAAACGAAAGTTACGTGATTTTGATATATAAAGCGCTACTTTCTATGATTGTTGCGTCATAGGTAATAATGAAAATGATAAGAGTTAGAAAATTTGGGAAGCGATGTTTTGAAAGCACGAATCGAATGTGCCATTAGAAATTGATGGAACATATTGATGTATACATTTCCTATCTAACCGTGTTGTTAACTCGTGGAATGCACTCCCCGAACTTGTGATAAGTGCACCTTCAGTGAACAGTTAAAATTAGACTAGACATTCATTTAAAAAGTCAGAGAACACAAGCGCAGTGGTAGATATACTCGTATCAGCTCAAAGAGCTGCTAATGTATTATTTTAAGTAATAATAATAAGAATAATTCCGGGTTGCTGCAAATGACAACTCAAAAGTTTTCATCTCAAATTAACTGACCGGCTGGAAAAAATAAATCTTTTATTTTCTCTTAAACTAAGTTTATTTATTTCATGCTGGTCTGGAAGCAAAGAAAAAACAGAATGTAGCAGCTGCTTCTCTACCCGCGCAGATGGTATAATCCCATCGATAATTATATTATAAGCGATGCGGCTAGCAATGCCTGTAACATGATTCCTATGATTTTCGCCCATTCCCTTAAAAAGATTATGCACATTTTTTAAAATCAATTGATACCAGAATAGTTTATCCTGAAGTACTGGCACTCTATTATCACTGGACCGATTGGCAGACACCAAAGCTTTGAATATTTTCCTCGCAAAAGTAAAATTGTTCAGAGCTTTTTTACACGAGTTAAAAGCGAAATCGTTAACAGAACAAACATTGTATCTCCTCGTTATTTACAGTCGCATTTTTGCAAAACAAACGGCTGAATTCCGACAAACTTTGGCAAAAAACAGCCAACTTTCCAGCCAAATTAGCTGCAAACGCCCAGGCGTTATTAACCAGATGCTCGGTGCCACAGATAATGTGCAGAATATCTTATTTATTGCCCGACCAGTTTAGGGGCGAAGTTTTCTTTTGTTCGGCTGGCAACACTGCTTTATGGAACCAAGTGTTGCCATGGAGGAAACAAAGAAGCCCACATGTAAAACCACGGAGTTCGAATGTTTTTTTTTTTCAATTTACATAAACTTGAGTAAAACGAAGTAATTTAGTTTAAGTTTTGATCGCCGTTAAGGCCATTGTGGAGCTGTCATGGAAAAAACGGCCTTTAGGATAGTTATTTGATAGTTTACTTTATTCCGTTTTATAATTCACTTACACTTATATGGAGAAGTACATACTTAAATAGGCAGAAACATCCATGACTCAGGAACAAATATTCGTGCTCATCACACAAAATATGCCAGGATTTAAACCCGGGACGCTTGCTTCACAGGGAGCATCACTACCAACTAGGCCAACCACGTCGTCATAATGAAGTTAAACATACACAATACATAATAGATGGTTCGATAGTTTCTACTGGTAACATGAAGTTGAATAGTTGATCTAGCCGCATCTTTATGGATATAAAGTAGATTTAAAGGCATTTCAACACTGAAATAAATTTGTACTGGAATTGTATCACCAGGACTCCTGGCATTTTTTTTTTTTTTTTTTATATGAGAGGGGACAAACGAGCAGATGGAAAACAAACGCATTTGTAGGGTAGGCGACTCTGCGTTTACTGTAGTAATTAAGTACAGGCTAGATGCACGCGTGACTTGAGACCGTGTCGTCGTGTGTTTTATTATTCCGAGAACTTTAGCCTATATAGCTCTTAAATCTAATTTTGGTATCTATTTAGGGTTCCCCCTAAAGGGAAAAAAGGGAGCCTTATAAAATCACTTCTTCAGGTACCATCGGCCGGTTCAAACCCATAAGAGTGAGCGAGACCGCAAGACAGACCCAAATGCTTTTCTAGGAGCTCACGGTTGTAGTTTGCTGCGCGAAGATTCGTTGTACTTGTGTGCGTGCAATAGTACGCAGACGGCAAGTATTAAATACAGTAGCCGGCCATAAAGATAGCAACTTCGGTCTTTGGAAAGAGACATTGGCGTCACGTAAGTTAGAGCGAGAGAACGCTCTACGAAGCGGAAATTAGGCGAGATGTGCAGTCTTTATGGTCGGGTTCTTAGTTTAAACTCGTCGCGCGGCGCTTTGTTCCGCAGAACTCCGTCTAGACTTTGATCTGAGACTGTAACTTAGTTAACTAGGTACTAGGGAGAACCATGCGTTCCAATTCCAAACACGGGCAGCAAGAACTAAACGAGCCCTAAAAGTGAAGGCATGTGCCCAGCATTGGGAATATACTGACTGATCAAATAAAACTTGAACTCTTTCTGTAACTTTTTTTCTTCAATACATACATACAAACATAAATCACGTCTTTATCCCTTATGGGGTAAACAGACCTAAAGGCCGACTGCAACAGACCTTAATCTCTTCTTAAACTTAAGAGCTAGGCTGTTGTCGTTGGAGTAATTTCCACGTGGTCCTTTCCAGGGCCTTTTCTTTGACTTCTTGATACGACGCGACTTCTACCCTCTCTTTCACCTGGCCCATAAATAATCTTTGCCTTCCTCTCTTCCGCTCCCCTTCAAGCTTTCCTTCAATTATGAGCTTTATGTATTCGGCGTGCCGTATCAGGTGCCAACATCTTTCCTCTTCTGTTCTTCTGTTTGTTGTTCTGTTCTGAACTCGATAAAATGACCAAATGTTTTTTTTTATGTTAGAGAGGCCAGACAAACGAACTAGTGGGTCACATGATGTTAAATGATCACCACTGTCCATAGACACCCGCAGCCCTTGTACACTCGAAAATGAATGGAATGATCAAACAGGAACACAAAGCATACCTAAGTTGCACAGACCACCTACCCCTTAGACATGTAATACAAGGCGGCATTTTCTGGATCCTATTTGCGCAATTGCGCCTATTACTTCGAACGCAAACACGCGCTCATTCAGTATCGACCAGGAAACAGACCCGTAAGCAGCGAGTTACTGTGACCTAAAAACTACAATACAAAAAATGCCAGTTTGCGCTGTAAGGTGGTGAGGAAGCGACAGTCGCAAAAATAATTACAAGAAGGATAATATCACGTTTCATCGGTTAGTACAAAGTTACGATAATACGTTAATTACAAAAATCACGGAGTTCTAATAACACTGGTCGCTAATAAGTACCAAGTCTATGTATCTCCTTGTTTAGCACGCTTTGCGTCGCGTAACATCTCTTTCTTGCATTCAACGGCACTTGTAAGTAGAGATGCGACCAAACCGTATCGATTTAACTCACAAGTTTCGAAAGCTTTTTAAAGGCCAGATATGGCAGATTTTTAGAATATTCGAAAGGTGGAGCATGCACACTGGCGCCGTAACGCGTTAAATTACGAAGCGGTTTCCCGGTTACCTTCCCATAAGAAGTCATCACTTCAAAATGTAACCGGTCAGTAACTTATCGATATACAATATCGACATACCCTCATCTCTTTTTTCTTTCTCCGTGACGTCACCCCTGCCGCCCGCTTACGTTGCATTCCGCAAATGTCGGCAGAAGTGTTTGCTTAGAAATTCGTCAAGATGGCATGTCTCTAGGGTAGGTGGTCTGTGCTAAGTTGTAATTCAAGGCAACTCAAAATCGAAACTACGCGTCGCAAAGATTTAGTCCACCCATGTTTTATGTAACACAAAGCAACTTTTGTCGTACCCTTACTACCGCTATAAAATCCATGTTTACTACCTCCGTGGTGCAAACAAAGTTTCCTCCACAACTTAGCCATATTGCGTTTCTCTTTTCGTTATTTCATAAACTTTTACTTAGTAGATAGAGTGAATGTAAGAAGTTTAGGTAAAAAGTCGAGTGATGCTCGACATGTTTCGGACTATTCCGTAGTCCTTCTTCCTGGAACGCTCGCCCCGGCGGCAGCGAAACGAACACTGCGCGCCAGCGCTCTGTTCGCCCAACCAATTTCAACCGGGATAGTGGATGGTCGGTGCCCCCGAGTTGGAAAACTGTTTTAAATATTGACCAAACGGTGAGTGTGAGCGAACCTTTACGGAGTGACGTGATCAGTGTTGTGTGCTGCCCTACATTTGACAGTAATAAAAATGACGATGAAAACGAGGGTAGTCGTGCGCCGCTGTCAGTTGCGTCGAGCAGCCGCGCGAACAGAGCGCTGGCGCGCAGTGTTCGTTTCGCTGCCGCCGGGGCGAGCGCTCCAGGAAGAAGGACTACGGAATAGTCCGAAACATGTCGAGCATCACTCGACTTTTTATACGTGAGTTATCCGTTTATGTGTAATAATGATTAAGTCTCACGGTAGTTTCATGTTGAAAGTTTAGGTAAAGTTGGTAATCTCATCAATGCTTGTCAAGTTGCGTTGTGCTGCGCTTAAACTTAAGTTAACATTGAGAAATTGAGGCACTGAGTTAGCCGGAACTTAAGTATAGTTCGCAGTAGTTAGTTATTCAATCTTATTGGTATTGTTCCAAGTTTTCTGACCAGAGGACGCTTTGTTAGGATGAAGTTTACAGGATGCAAACAAGTTACAGTGATTCAATAATGTAACTATATATTAGTGAATTGAGAGACCATTGCAGCATTGGTAGCCCATAAAATACTAGCGACCACTTCGGCTTCGCTCGGGTACAATGTAACACGGCGTTGCCGCAGATTGTCGTCATATTTTAGCCAATTTACAAAAAAAAAAAAACACATTATATTATTTTATACCGAAACCTTCCCATGAATGAAAGAAGAAAGAACGATGACGTACATTTCTTTGTATACACACACACATACACAAATCACGTCTGTATCCCTTACGGGGTTGACAGAGCCTAAGGTAACAGGTACCTATAGGCCACATTTTGCAAGATTGTGGGCGTATAGGTGGAAAATGGAATCAAAATAGTGATGGGTTGCTAGCCTCATCGCCTATAACATGATTCCTATGATTTTCGCCCGTTCCCTCGATGGGCTTTTACCATCTGCGCGGGTAGAGAAGCAACTGGTACATTCTATGTTTTTTCTTTGCTCCCAGACTAGCATGGAAGACATTTCTTTTTATAACACACAAATATAAGAGTACACACCCAATTTTACAGAAATAAAAAAGTGTTCGCAAAAGTGAAACGGTCGCTGGCTCAGCATTACGCCGAGGCGTTAGACACCTGGCGTTGATTTGCGACATTTTGCTTTATATTTGTGTTGCAATTGAGTCATTTTGCTTCTTAGTTTTATTGCGTTTAAGGTATCTTCAAAGTAATTTTACTTTTTAGGCACCGTGATCATAAAGGCAGCACTAATTTTTAGCCAAAACCGTCTGTGACTCACGGAACGATACTCAAAAAAAACTACATAAACCTATACGTAACTAAATGAAGAAATAGAACCCGACATAATATTATGTAACCAAAAAATTACATAAATTAATTAAATAACTTTCAAGAAAACAAAACAAAAGGAGGGAAAAGGGAATCACTATATTGATAAACACTACATGAAAATCCGTTCAATAGTTATTGATTGGCATTATTTCGTTGATAACGGAGGTCAATGTACCAAATAACAGGCAAATTCTAAAAAAAAAGCTGTTACATTAACATTGAAAACGCAATAAAGGAATTCCTTGGACGACTATTAATACCAATTTTAAGTTAACGGCGCCCAGACGGCTAAAACAAGTAAAGAAACTACACAAAGTAAGTAATGGGATACCATAACTTGCCATACTATTTCTAGTCACGCGAGCAAAACAGGCTTAGGCTCCTCCGGACCTTTAACCCTAGGTTAGGCATGACCTATTCACCTATGATAGTGGTATTTATAACGGCGGAGCTATAAGCAGGTTCGAGGTTAAGGAAATACCAGGCCAGGTAATTGCGAGCTGGAATCGTAATTGTTGCATAAGGAGGACATAATTATTAATGTAAAACCTTAACTTCGCACCCTTTTCTAGCAAATAAATGATTTGATTGATTGATTAGGCTCGGAACAGACGGTGCAACGCGACTGCAACGAAGCTGCAACCTCTATTTAGGTAGTTTGCGCACACATCATTAGTGCTCTAAAATGCGTTCAAAATCCGTAGGAAATAACCAACATTATTTTACCATAACCTTACAAAAATCTATACTGTAATAACATAAAAGTACAGATTTTACCTACTACCACAGCAATTTTATCGATAAGCAGCAACATTATCGATACTATCACGTTCCTTTAGGGACCGTCCATAAAGTACGTCACACCAATTTCATCATTTTTAGAGCCCCCCCCCCTTGTCACGGGGTTTACTATGAAGACTACAATTATTTTGTTCGTGTGTCACAAATTACCAGACCCCCCCCTAACTGTGTGACGTACTTAATGTATGGCCCCTTAGGTGCGTATCCACTAGAGGCGTATCCTCGCTTCGAGGCAGCCGCTCCCCAGGCTGCTTCTAGTTTACCTTTCGGCTTCCGTCATTGACTTTTTGCTTGAAGCTGGTGAAGGTATTCTTTGGACCACAGGTTCCAAATACGTTGTTCCTTGAGCTCGCCACGTTTCCACCTGTTTGGTACTACCGTCAGTGTGGTACAGAAAATTACGAAAGCTATTATTAGGATCGATACAATTGAGAGAATCGATACTGAATTACACCCGATATTATTGAAAGAAACGTAACAATCGATTATTCAAATTTTGTAAGGCATAGCCCGAAGGTATCTTAAGGAAATTTAAAAAACATTTATGTATCCGTTTGTTTAATAAAGATTCAGGTTACCAATTACTTAATTCAATTTAATTTACTTAATGATACAAATTAGAAGCGAGATCGAACGCAATTTCGCTAAATCATGCAAGAGCCCATGTTAAATTTTTAGATGAATATAGTTTATACTCTGTGCTTATCTTTTCAAGGTTTACTTTCGGATATACAGATAACGTAAGATAGGATCCTATTATGGTGTGCGAAGGGTCTGTAAAAAGTTCTCTGGCAGCAAATGATTCGTAATCAATATTCTGTGTGCTCAGAGGGTTAGGGCAGACTATCGGACATACAGACGAACAAAGTCACATTTATTTATTTATTTATTTATTTCCACATTTACAATATATACTCACCCCCTTATTCTTCTTCTTCTTATTTGTGGCGTATCAAGTCGTTGTAGCGACGACAACTTCGCCAATGTCAAAGTAACAAAAATATAATTCAAAAATCTTGTGACAAAATGTCGGCAACTTTGTACGGTAATGGTCAAAGACCCCCCTCCCCCCCTGTCGGGCTCTTAGCCAACGGTCAATGATATCCCTCAGAAACTGCCAGGAAATCATTAGCCGATGCCCAGGGTGCACCGGACCAAGCACTGCTCTCCCCCCCGGACGGATCCAAAAACGAACTGCAGCTCTTGACCATACGTTGAGGTAACCCGACTCGCATCCCAACCCCCTTATTCATAAACGCTCTGTAGACTACTACTAATTTAGCAATCGTGTGTCCCTATCTGTCACTTTGACATTTACCTTTCACAGATAAGGACAAATGCTAAGTTAGCAGAAGCCTATAGAGCGTATATGAATAAGGGGGTTAAACGCTGACTAATAATAACTTCCATGCTGTTATGGGAGCTTATAATATACGATAGCTATTACCGTAAATTAATACCATACATGTTTCGTCTGTTAAGCTCATTATCAGTTCAAATTTATTTTTGTATTCAGCGCGTAAATTTCATACGGGCGTAAATCTGATAGTCGTTACTGCAGTCCTAAAAACACGTTGTTTTCATCATTCTGGTGAGCAGTAGATGTTCCACGGGAGTTTGTAATTGTGTCGTACAAACACATCATTCAAACAGATGACGCTTGGCGATAAAAATTCGCACAGTAACTAGGTTATGTGACAGCTAGTAACAGATAGAAAAATTCGAAGGCTTACCCACATGCCATGGGTGGTGTAGGGGTATAGCACACGTCACGGAATGACGAGGATCCGAGTACGATTTCCGGCCATAGCTTTACTTTACGGATTTTTCTAAGTGTTCCAATTTTCCATGCTAGTCTGGGAGTAAAGAAAAACATAGAATGTACCAGTTGCTTCTCTACCCGCGCAGATGGTAAAAGCCCATCGAGGGAATAGGCGAAAATCATAGGAATCATGTTATAGGCGATGAGGCTAGCAACTCATCACTATTTTGATTCCGTTTTCCACGTACTGACACGTAAAAACGTATAAATAACAAGTATGTTGTTGGAAAATAAATAATTTCATTCATTTCATCCTTATTATCCGTCTCGTCTATACTCGGTCTTGATATTTTATTCGGTTCCATCTTTATAATAAGAAAAAACATGTTCGATATGTCCAAGCCGTTTGTCAAGAGGATAGTCATTATTAGAAGTGTTAGCGGGACGTAGGAAATTTTTTGTTGGGGACACTTCAGACCTTTTTAAGTGTAGTTTGGGGAATCAGAATCGTTAAACGCTGGTGCCTCAACCACATTTGTTGAGCTCTAACTGTATTAAAGATTCGTATAGTCGAGGGCATAAACATTGATTCAGCTATCATGTCAAATGTAGGGGAGACCGAAGCGAGTTGAGACAGAGGCGAGTTGAGACAGAGGTGAGTTGATACAAAGCCTTTTTCCCTGCACCTATGACAGTTAGCGAGGTCACAATTTCACACAAACTGTGGAGTGTAGAAAGAGCAACGAATTAGCGAAGTTACCAGCCCGATAAACTGTCACAGTTCAGAGAAATCGGCTTTGTATCAACTCACCTCTGTCTCAACTCGCCTCGGTCTCCCCTACTGTACTAATCTGTACAAATCTATGGTACTGTCATCTGATATACTCAAAAATGCAAAATTTCAGCTTAATCGCTAGAACACATCTGCTTCAAAATTGAGTCGCAAGATTCCATCCCAACTAACATAGTTACATAAATACATTGCTAGTTAAAAGCTTGTTTAAACTTGTTCTTCTATGCTGGTCTGGGAGTAAAGAAAAATCATAGAATGTAAAAAAAAAACCAGTTGCTTCTCTTCCCGCGCGGATGGTAAAACCCCATCGAGGGAACGGGCGAAAATCTTAGGAATTATGTTATAGGCGATCCGCTAGCAACTCATCCCTCTTGATTACCCTTTCCAGCTATACACCCTTAATCATGCTAAAGGTGGCCTTAAGGTTTTGTTACCTTAGGCTCTGACTACCTCGTAAGGGATAAAGACGTGATATGTACAAAACTCATCTATGTGTGTGTATCTACCTTATGATACCCTTCCAAAGTTCCGTCCTTCAATGACCGTGATTAAAGATCCCATCTCAGCCGTTCATTCATTCAGGCGGCATCAGATCTTAGTTGCCCACATGTTAATGTAATTAAGAGTTTCGGCCAGGAAACGGATTCACGGGCTGTTACATAAACGAGGACCCAACAAGTACAAGGCATTTGTCTGAAAGTAAATCCACTCACCCTTTTCCTCAAACTATATAACCTCTATGCAGTGGCGTAACTATAGGGTGGCAGGCGTGGCAACATTCCACGGGCCCTTAGCTCTATGGAGCCCGAACTGGCTTGGTTTAGAGCACAGAAGGGACGCTGATGCACTTCTTTATCAAACCTTCCTCTTAAATCACTCTATCTATTAAGAAAACCGCATCAAAACTTCCATAATACTGGTCTGGGAGCGAAGAAAAAACAGAACGTACCGGTTGCTTCTCTTCCCGCACAGATGCTAAAAGCCCATCGAGGCAGTGGGCGAAAATCATAGGTATCATGTTATAGGCGATGCGGCTAGCAACCCATCACAATTTTGATTCCATTTTGAACCCATACGCTCACAATCATGCTAAACGTGGCCTTAAGGTTTTGTTACCTTAGGCTCTGTCGACCCCGTAAGGGATAAATACGTGTTTGTGTGTGTATGTATGTATGCATCAAAATCTGTTGCGTAGTTTTAAAGATCTAAGCATATAGACAGACAGACAGCGGAAAGCGACTTTGTTTTATACTATGTAATGATATAAGTATGTAATATAATTGGGCGGATCAACTATTTCTTGTTGTTATTCTCTCCCATCTTAATACAAGCCTTAAAGGCGACGTTTGGAATTGGGAGAGTGCAAAGCGGGTGGAGGGGGTAGCCTAAACGATCACAGCGCTCGCTACGGCTAAAATTGACATTTTTGTCGCTGACTTGAGCTGTCAAATCCATATTGCAGTAAACATTTTCTAATCGTTTTTGAGATAAAAATATGGTCCTTGTAAGATGTGTTGTTGTGAAATGTAATAACGCCAAGAAGAATAGCGACTGTATATTTTACCAATTTCCAAGACCATGGTGGAAACGAGACCAAAGAAATAAGTGGATATTTGCCGTAAGAAAAAAAAAGTAAGTTACCTAACCTCTAAAATTTTACTTAAAGTACGTTATCATTTGATACAAGTATTAAATTGAAAAGTTGCGGTGAATTGTAATATAGTAAAATAACACAAGATTTCATTAATATTTTTCACAATATTTACTTACTTCTTGTTTGACAGCGGTGACAATATTGTCCATAATGGCCGCCTGTCACGTGGCGCTGTCATCGCGCTCGGTGCCAATAGTTGTTTAACACATCTGGAAACCTACACACACTTGCCAATCAATTTAATGGTGTGCAAAGTTCCCAATCCACACTGGGCCCGCGTGGGAACTACAGCCCAAGCTCTCTCATTGTGAGGGGAGGCCTGTGCCCAGCAGTGGGAAATTAATAGGCTGGAGTTGTTGTGAGATGCGGAGTACTCTAGTAAATACAAGCTAGTGAATTTAATTTATACTATTTAGATTCCACGTTTGATAAATAAGTGAAAGTGTAGTGAGATCCAACGGTACGCGCAAAAAAGTTGATGCGACCGAAATTAGTCATGTTTTTATTGTGACTAATCTTTTCGGTCATTCCGATTTTGACGAGGAAATCTTGGTCAACGCTAATGATCATTTGTTCTTATTTCACTTGTTGTGGCACATTTATTCATGTATTAATAACGTGCAAGAACGTGCGGGTGGTAGGGCCTTGTGCAAGGTCCGTCCGGATCGCTACCGCCATCTTACTCGCTAAGTAGCAGTGCTTGCACTGCTGTGTTCCGTTATGGAGTGTAAGACAGCCGGGGAAATTACGGGCACAAGAGGCATTTCATCTTAGTCCTCTAGGTTGGCAACGCATCTGCAATCCCTCTGGGGTTGCGGGAGTCTATGGGCAGTGGTGATCACTTACCACCAGGTGACCCACTCGCTCGTTTGCCTTCCTATTCACATAAAAAAAAAAAAAACTGGTCGGTTTCCATACAATACAATAACTCTTTATGGAATACCATACATACATATATCACGTCTTTATCCCTTACGGGGTAGATAAAGCCCAAGGCCACGTTTAGCATGTTTAAGGGCGTACAGGTGGAAAGGGAAATCAAAATAATTATGGGTTGCAAGCCGCATCGCTTAAAACGTAGCCTGTGGGTCTTGTTACCTTAGGCTCTGTCTACCCGTAAGGGATAAAGACGTTGTGTATGTGTGTATGTATGTATGTATAAATTAAATTGATTTATTTCAGGCCAGTTAGACACACGCACACACACATAAATCACGTCTTAATCCCTTACGGAATAGACAGGCGGTAACAGGTAAAGTAACAAGACTTGAATACCTACCACGTTAAGCATGATTGTGGGCGTATAAGTGGAAAGGGGAATCAAAATAGTGATGGGTTGCTAGCCACATCGCCTATAACATGATGCCTATGCCCATTGCCCATTCTGTGTATTGATGTAATACAGTGAAATTAAAAATAATTAAATAAAAAGAAGTTTCGCTAAACGTGGCTCGGAAGGCCTTGTTGCCTTAGACCTAGTCCACCCCGTAAGGGATAAAGACGTGATTTGTTTATGTATGTATTAAATAAATGAATACAATAAGCAATATAAATAAAGTAAGATCATTATACAACAGTAGACTGCTGTGTTCCGGTGTGGAGAGTAAGACAGCCGGGGAAATTACGGGCACAAGAGGCATTGCATCTTAGTCCTCTAGGATGGCAACGCATCTGCAATCCCTCCGGGGTTGCGGGTGTCTATGGGCCGTGGTGATCACTTACCATCAGGTGACCCACTTGCTCGTTTGAAAAAAAAAAGACGCCGCGCGAGACTGAGAGACAGACCGACAGACAATTTATGGCCTAAACCACTGGAACTAGAGACACGTTGTATTGATAGCACAATAAATAAATCAGAATAATCATAGAGCTGAATTGGAGAATTAAGAACCTCCTCCTTTTTTGAAGTTGGCTAAAAAGTACAGAGCCGCGGCCATAAGATAGTTGGTAATGACCAGACTCGAACCCACGACCGCTGATTCTATTACCAAGCAGCAAACAAACCGGTCTTACAGTAACAAATTTTAATACTTAACATGCGACTCAGAATGTGACATTAAACAGGATCGTCCTCGTGATAGCACATTAACATAATTTATATTCGACAGCTGCCATTAGCATTTAAGTAAGTATGTATGTATGTATACAACATTTAAAATTCATACGGACGTATATGTTACCTGCCATGGTTTCCGATTTTGCGAATTTTTTTTATGGGCGTTTTTGTGAAAATTAAAACACTAACCCTTTTCCTCAAATTATACACTTTCGAAGGCAGTTGCTCAGAATCACTATAGTATAAGGCAAGCAGTGCAAAAAATTATAGTAAAGAGCATAAAATTTGTTAAAGTACTTAGTGTCGAGCAGTTGTATGTGTACTATCCAAATTAGAGTGGCTTAACAGCCGATAAATTGTCAGTCAGGAAAACAATGAAATGAAGTACCCCGCACCTGTCATTTAAACTGACATTGGCTCAAGCCTTACGGCCGCCATTAAGGGAGAATAGAATAGAAGTACCTAGAGCGTTTTCCAAAAAAAGTTTACACAATATTTTTTCCAGAATTTAACAATTCTGGGTTTTTCTTATTCAGAATCGTTTACAATCGATCCTTGTACAAGAAAAAATGTATCCCAAAACTTACATTCCAGTACAGTTTGACAACAAATATAATGCGCATCGGCAGTATTCGTTTGCGCAGAGAAGCGCAGACCAGTTTCCGATGGTAGCCGAACGTGTAAATAATCTATATTGAACTTTATTTGCAAGCGCTACTGGCAGAGTATTGCTTGCTTTGCATTCTTAGCTCTGTCCCGCTTACACGATTTTGCCATTGTTGGTACGAAATCGATCGACCAATAACAGCGCCAGAGTTTCCCGCGCTACTAAAATTGGTATACTGCGCAGGTACATCACACAATATTATAAATGTGAAAGTTTGTGAGAATGTTTGGATGTTTGTTACTCTTTCACGCCAGAACGGCTGGACAGATCTGGATGAAATTTGGAACATAGATTGATTATAGTCTGGAATAACACATAGGCTACTTTTTATCCCGGAAAATGCGCAATTCCCGCGGGATAGCAATAAACGAATTCTATGCAGACGAAGTTGCGGGCAACAGCTAGTCGATCATAAATAAACGTATACATTGTGTGCTCAATTATTTAGAATGTAAATAAATTGCTACGCTACATTCATATGAGAGAGAGAGAGAGAGAGAAACATTTATTTAACACACATTCGATACACGTAGATATAAAATAGGAAGAAGTATAACATACCTATATATATGCACATAAGTAGTTTTGATACAAAATTTGATGCCAAATAAATTTTGTTTGCTTTCAACTGCCATCGACAGACTCGTTAGTTCAATGGACTAACAAGCTGCTGACGGTACTGAGCTAACTAGTATTTATCATTTCAAAAGTGTCATAAGTTTATGGCTGGCAATTCAAAATTCAACCTTTTTTCTAGTGACGTAGGCGTCAATTTTAAATACGTTCAAAGTTAAACATAGTACATTGAAAAGTGATTATATAAATTGTTTGTGGATCAGGATACTGCGCTTATAAATATACGACTAGCGGTTGCCGCGACTCCGTCTGCGCTGAATTCGCTCATCACTATCCCGCGGGAACTATGATATTTTCCGGGATTAAAACTATCCTATGTCCATCCCCGGGACTGACAGCATCTCTGTAACTCATTAAAATCGGTTCGTTGGTGTAGGCGTGAAAACAAACAGACAGAGTTACTTTCGCAACTATACAATATATATGGTAAAAGCCCATCGAGAGAATGGGCGAAAATAGAAATCATGTTATAGGCGATGCGGCTAGCAACCCATCACTATTTTGATTCCATTTTCCACCTATACGCTCACAATCGTGCTAAACGTGGCCTGTAGGTCTTGTTACCTTAGACTCTGTCTACCCCGTAAGGGATAAATACGTGATTTGTGTGTGTGTGTGTGTGTGTGTGTGTGTATGTGTGAATCAACGAAATGTATGTCTACTTGTGAAATAAATAATGTCTCAGATCGTAGGAACTTGTCGCACGAGCCAAAGGGCGATAAACAAACGACCTGAAGCTGGTCATCACCGCCATCATCACACAATTTGAGGTCTTCCCCCAGGAAGTGGAAAGTTCCCCTCGCGTACCGGGTGGCAAGCTACTACTTACGGCCTGGGGCGACGTGAAATAATAACGAGCATTTGTTTAATGTTTACTCTGTGCAAATACAAAGCTATAATGTTACTGAAAACTCAAAAGGCTTGTGTTCAGAAATGTAATTATAATTTTCCGCCCGGCCGGTCAAAGAGTCAACTGTGGGAAATAATTTACACTATCACGAGCTAAAATTAGGTTAACTTTGCCTTTGTGACTTTTGTACCTTTAAACCTTTGTTCATGAAATGTTACAGACTTGCATTACTGTACATACACATACACAAATCACGTCTTCATCCCTTACGGGGTAGACAGAGCCTAAGGTAACACCTACAGGCCACGTTTAGCAAGACACTGAGGGCGTAGAGGTGGAAAGTGGAATCAAAATAGTGATGGGTTGCTAGCCGCATCGCCTATAACATGATTCCTATGATTTTCGCCCATACCCTTGATGGGTTTTTACCATTTGCGCGGGAAGAGAAGCAACTTTTTTTTTTTTTTTTTTTATATGAATAGGAAGGCAAACGAGCAAGTGGGTCACCTGATGTAAGTGATCACCACTGCCCATAGACACCCGCAACCCCGGAGGGTTTGCAGATGCGTTGCCAACCTAGAGGACTAAGATGAAATGCCTCTCGTGCCCGTAATTTCCCCGGCTGTCTTACTCTCCACACCGGAACACAGCAGTGCTTGCACTTAGCTTTGCTACTTAGCGGCAGGATTAGCGAGTAAGATGGTGGTAGCGATCCGGACGGACCTTGCACAAGGCCCTACCACCCGCAATACAACTGGTACATTCTATGTTTTTTTTTTGCTCCCAGACCAGCATGGAAGTAGGTACTGTAACTTACAAAAATCACGTATTTATCCCATACGGGGTAAATTTCTAAACGACACTGAAAATTAGAACACAGAAAAATCCGAAAAGTAAAGCAGTGGCCGGGAATCGAACCCGGATCCCCGCCATGCTGTGACGAGTGCTATACCCCTACACCACGCATAACAGGTGGGTCAGCCATCTGTCTGTAGGACACAATTACAAATTCCCGTGGAACATCGACTGCTCACCAGGGACGAGAGAAGGCGCTGTTTTTTTCAAAAACAGTTTTTTTGTCTTATAACATGATTCCAAAATTTTTCGCCCATTTTGTTATACTCGTATGTCGTGTTCAAACAAAACAAATAACACAACACAAGAACATAGAAACAGAACAAAACATAGAATTTACCAGTTGCTTCTCTTCCCGCGCAAATGGTACAAGCCCATCGAGGGAATGGGTGAAAGTCTTAGGAATTATGTTATAGGCGATGCGGCTTGCAACCCATAATTATTTTGATTTCCCTTTCCACCTGTACGCCCTTAAACACGCACTACATAAGTCTATTTATATCGCACTGCTCAGCATGTCTCATCTTAGAACAAGTTAGTATAGAAATATAAGTCCAACAAAATGTCACAAATTACTGCAAAACTCCGTTACGCAATATGCTTTCTTCCTTATAAAACCGCCTGCACAGTAAATAAGGATGAAGTATGTTCATAAATCTATAAAATTGTAAGCCAGGGGCGGTGTCGAGAGTCACTAGAGAAAGCAACCACAGGAGTAGCCTTAATTGAAAACGTTCCTACAAACATTAGAATAGACAGCTGAGGCCGAGATTTTACCGACGTACATGGGTGCATACAGTAGATTATCTTCGTAACCTTTCTTTTTATTGGATTTTAATTTTTAAGATTTTATAAGGTAATAGTAATCATAGTTTTAATTTAATAATTTCTTTATATTTTTGTCTATAGGTAATAGGTACTTATTTTTCCCTGGTGATTTTTGTTTAGCTCCTATAGCCTATTACACAAGATTTCCTAGTTCAGGCATTAGTTGTTAACTTAGATTTATAAGGAAACTTTGTTCTTAGTTATAATTTTGTAAAACATTTATGAATAAATGATCTTTATCTTTATCTGTTATTTAAAAGGCGAGTGTACTACTTTTTGTAAAACTGGCACGCAGCATCAGTCGTAGGCTGTGGATCTAAGTATCTGTGAGGGAGACAGTAATGGAAAAAACCAGTCAAGTGCGAGTCGGACTCGTGCACCGAGGGTGCCGTTCAAATTCGGCAAGTGAATATGAAATCCAGTGTTAGCAGAACTCTACCTCCTAAGCAAAATGTAGGCAGTGTGAGATCATTTTATATTGGTTAGGTACTAACCTACATAAACAGACAGACAATAAAATATTCTGTTTTTAGTGTTTGTCGTTATAGCGGTAACAGAAATACATCATCTGTGAAAATTTCAATTGTTTAGCTATCACGGTTCATGAGATACTTGGTAACAGACATACAGACAGACAGATGAAGTGATAGCGAAGTTTTAGTATAAGGGTCCCGATTTTACCCTTTGGGTACGGAACCCTAAAAACCTGCCTCAAATTATCCGGCCTCGCTGACGCTCGACCTTTGCTTCCCGGTGTCTGCGGTAATATACTATTGACGGACATCTCTTGTCATAAGTACTTCGTGGCCGGCGGGCATGCGTTCTGCAGATGCTACTCGCAGCATCGAAGAGAGATGTGGAACATTTTATTTCATTTAACATAGTACTCCATAGTAGTCTTTTATATTTGCTAGTAAACCTACATAAAATTTCAATGAACAAAAAATATTTACCTTGCTACTCCGCTACTCACGTGCAAGACAACCAAGCCTGTGTGAAATATTATATGTTTTTCATGCAACCCTCCCTCCACTAGTGCCAATAAAACACATATAAATCCCACAAACTTAATTATCCCTCACACCACACAAACACTGACGCGTTTCGATCCCTCTACGGGATCGCTATCAAAATTTAATGAGCACAACTGTTATACATGCAGACCAACGTAGAAAAACATATTACTTATACAGGGTGTTAGGTAATGAGTGGATAATCCTTGAACTATGGATAGCGGGCACTTAGGACATTATAATAAAGCTAAAATAGGTTTAGTAAAAGTTGCACGGTTTCCGAGATATTCGGACTTTTAGGTTTTTTTCGAAAATGAACACCCTTGTTCAATGTTTTGATCATAGCACCATTTTAAGCTAACTTTTTCAATTTTTTATTTTTGCTTAATATTTTCGGGTACTTGTGTGTTCAGATAGGCATTACTATTTTTGTGAGACTACATGGGATTTTTTAAAAAAAAATCGCAAACTTAATTTTTGCCTTTTCAATCGTACATTGATCGAATTTTCAGCTCTCACGGTGAAAAAAAAATACACTACCGCCTAGTTGCCAATAAGCTTAAAAACATGCCGGTTTATTGACAGTTTAAAAATGGTAATTACCTTTTAAATTTAAATTCAAAATGACAAAATAATTTAAAAAAATACACGCTCACCCACATTTTTCCCGGTTTACTTTTTGTATCACGGGCATAGAACTAAATTTTTTTTGTTGCAAAAATAACATTATTGGCCACTTATTTAAATGCAAATGGCATTTAAATAATTCCAAATTTAAAAAACATGTTGACTGCCTTTTGTTTTTTTTTTTCTACTTCGATTTTGAATTTCGCTATTATTGCATAATGAATGGTGAAATTGTGCCTTGGCACTCACCATAAATGTAATGCATTTGGGCGTATTCTATCAGTGTGTATTATGTTCGAAGCAGTATTAAAGTAAAAAACTTCAACACAACGATCTAAACGCAAAATTAACCGTTCATTACGCAATAATAATAGCGAAATTCAAAATCGAATTCGAAAAAAAAACAAAAGGCAGTTGACATGTTTTTTAAATTTGGAATTATTTAAATGCCATTTGCATTTAAATAAGTGGCCCATAATGTTATTTTTGCAACAAAAAATTTTGAGTTCTACGCCCGTGATACAAAAAGTAAACCGGGAAAAATGTGGGTGAGTGTGTATTTTTTTTTAATTATTTTGTCATTTTGAATTTAAATTCAAAAGGTAATTACCATTTTTAAATTGTCAATAAACCGGCATGTTTTTAAGCTTATTGGCAACTAGGCGGTAGTGTATTTTTTTTTCACCGTGAGAGCTGAAAATTCGATCAATGTACGATTGAAAAGGCAAAAATTAAGTTTGCGATTTTTTTAAAAAAAATTCCATGTAGTCTCACAAAAATAGTAATGCCTATCTGAACACACAAGTACCCGAGAATAATAAGCAAAAATAAAAAATTGAAAAAGTTAGCTTAAAATGGTGCTATGATCAAAACATTGAACAAGGGTGTTCATTTTCGAAAAAAACCTAAAAGTCCGAATATCTCGGAAACCGTGCAACTTTTACTAAACCTATTTTAGCTTTATTATAATGTCCTAAGTGCCCGCTATCCATAGTTCAAGGATTATCCACTCATTACCTAACACCCTGTATACTAGCTTCTGCCCGCGATTATACAATTTAAATATTTCTGATGATACTAAGGTAATAATAGTAAAGTGTTAAGTACATAATTACAAAATTCGCCGCACAGTTCCTACTTTATACCCGCTCTTTTTCTTGCAAAGAGCAACACGTATGTTTGTTAATATTCTTCCTCGTAATCTAAACTTGGCGGATTTTAATAACAGAGTACACAAAATAAACTGCGACGTTACCTTTTAAAATATCCTCTTTATTTTCTTGGTACGGTCTCTGCGCTGCTTTTAATTTTGCGTATACAGTCTTTGTGTAATTTAATAAGTTTGGAGCGTTCTTTTAAACGTTTCAGCATTTACTTAAGTATATACTTTAACTAGCGACCCGCCCCGGCTTCGCACGGTATATTATGCATGTATTATACATATAAACCTTCCTCTTGAATCACTCTATCTATTAAAAAAAACCGCATGAAAATCCGTTGTGTAGTTTTGAAGATATAAGCATACATCGGGACATGAGGACAGAAAAAGCGACTTTATTTTATACTATGTAGTGATACATACATACATAGATCAGTCATTATCCCTTACGGTTTAGACAGAGCCTAAGGTAACAATACCTAAATGCCACGTTTATGGCTGTGGGCGTATAGATGGAAAAGGGAAAAATGAAAAAATAGTGATAGCTTGTTAGCCACATCGCCTATAACATGATTCCCAAGATTTTCGCTCATTCCCTCGATGGACTTTACCATCTGCGCGGGAAGAAAAGCAATTGGTACATTCTATGTTTTTTCTTTGCTCCCAGACCAGCGAGAATCTTTACCCGACTCCACCAACTAAACGAGGTCACCGTATTATCCCCAGTTTTCCCGTCTTCGCGGAAACGCCGAACGCAACTTATCTTATGCAAATTCCGCCCGAACTATATGCATGTTTTAGCAATATTGCCCGCGTCAGTATTTACATTCTGCAGTTATCTTATCACCACGGTAAAGTTTTATGTGTTGAAGCAGTTTGTGAAGATACAAAGTTTCCGAGTATCGTGAAACATTTGATTTTATTGAGTGTTCGACCGTAAAATTTGCTGCTTGGTAACGTTGCGAGCGAATAGCAAGTTTGACTTTACAGCTTGCTTGGAAAATTTAACGGCAGAGGCTGTCGATGTTTTCAATCTGTTAAAGCAACTCAGTAGTTGATCAAATGACGGATGGAACTATCTAGGCCGTAACACGCTAAATAGGCATTTAAGCATAATAGGTATAAAGAACGACCCAACATGTCGTCGCCGAGTGCGTCATGTACGTTAAGTAAGGAATTACGATCGAGGCTCTAGCAGAAGCCCGAAGTCGAAGACGAGGGCTTTCTGAGTCGAGGTTCGTAAATCCCGTGCCGCTCTTGAAACATAAAGAGAAAATATTTTTTTTTATTTTTTTTTATTTCGTTACTTTGGATCGATGGTTGACCGTCCCTACCACCAGTTGTAAGCCAAAAGTGATTAAGACCGTTCAGGAAACCGAAAAACTAGTTCAAAGTGATAAAATTCCGTGTATTCATTCCGTCACCTGCAGACCACTAAGCTTATAAAAAAACAAAACCTAATATTAGAAATCACTTTAAGTAAATATGTAAAGGATTAAGTAACTGAGTAGACTCGGACACACATGTCACAGATTCCAGTTCAAGAAACCCTGGACAGCGGGTATAACATTACCCTCAACTCTGTCATATCCAATAGACAAATATTTCTGTCTCTTTCCCAGGCGGCATCTTCACCCTCGGCAAGGTGCTCAACTTCTTCCCAGTCGGCGGCGAGCGCGAGTGCCAGCCCTCAGGGTACAAGACAGCCCGGGCAGGCATCTGCCTCAACCCCTACGATTGCAGGCAGAGGGAGGGGCAGTCCGCCGGCGACTGCGCCCACGGACTAGGTGTCTGCTGCGTTTGTAAGTACCCTAGTCCTGCCCATGGACTTACTATACAAACTAGACGGAGTACTGCTGCAAAAGTGTGACCGAGCCCCTCTCGCTCGCACCCCTGTAAAATATATCAAAGTGGAGAATCGCCTCCCATCTCTAAAAAGATCTGTAAGGTGCTAGTGTGCGAGTGAGATACAATCCTCTGGTTCCGGTCACACTTCGTATGATCTGGCCTCTATTTCACCAACTCGACAATTGTCGGAGACCATGGACAATTCGAAATGTATTCAATATGAAGCCAAACATCGTAGGTTCTCGTCTATTTTGTAATGTAAACAAATTTGCGGGTGGTAGGGCCTGGTGCAAGGTCCGTCCGGATCGCTACCACCATCTTACTCGCTAATCCTGCCGCTAAGTAGCAGTGCTTGCACTGCTGTATTCCGGTGTGGAGAGTAAGACAGCCGGGGAAATTACGGGCACAAGAGGCATTTCATCTTAGTCCTTTAGGTTGGCAACGCATCTGCAATCCCACCGGGGTTGCGGGTGTCTATGGGCAGTGGTGATCACTTAACCATCAGGTGACCCACTTGCTCGTTTGCCTTCCTATTCATATAAAAAAAAAAAAATTGTAAGGGGCCTGCAACTCTTAACTATGTAGGTGTTGGGAACAGAATCTTGAGCAGGGGGATTTGGGCATGTGCTTATCGGAGATATCCCACGTTGAGCGGCGCCGCTGATCTTCAATGATTGAAGGGAAAGACACCTTTTCCGTCCGTTTGTCATTCACACACTAGTTTAAGAGTCAAACTATGCAGAAGGCAGACACAGAACTCAATATTAATAATAGTTTTTCATAAAAAGCTCGCGGAGCGTGCCTTGAGACAATACGTTCCTTTTTGAAGTGACCCTGACCGGGAATGAAAGTTTTTGAATGAATGATTGGTTGGAAAGGATGTGAAAACGAGCCTTATGAAAGAGTGGCTGTGGGTTGCCAGATTAAATAAAGTTATTCCTAAACAGTAGGGGAGGCTACAATAGAGAGACCTCTCTCCAGGCAGAAGATATGCTTGGGGACCGAAGTCCGAACGAAGAGAGTTGAAAGTTGTATTTATGCATCCGTGTTGAGAAACTTCGTTGGCAATGTAAAGGATTACATTTTCTAAATTATTTACAAAAGATTCGTTCAATAATCAGCTAAAAAGAAGCGGCATTCGAATCCGTAGCCTCTGATCCAGCGCATCACTACACTCGCAAAGGGTCGAGCCATGAGGGAATAGACTGCGTAAATCCATCAACCAATCTCCATTGTGGCTTTGCGACCATATTAAATGACTTATGTTGTTTTGTTTGAGTTCCTCTAAAAGTAACTGGCTATTGTCTGGGAAACTATGGTTGGTTGATGGATTTACGCTGATGGATTGGTTGGTTACAAGCTTTGCAGTGTATCACTGCTTTATTGACGACTTTCTTCACATTTAAAGTTAATAGGTTTCTTTGTTGCACGATATTAGGAATTTCTGGAGAAAAAGGAACGAGATATTTTTTTGTAGGTGTAACGAATACAAAAAAAAATTCTAAACGGCACTGAATATTAGAACAATGGCCGGGAATCGAACCCGGATCCTCGTCATTTAGAAATTTGCGAGGGAATGGGCGAACATCTTAGGAATCACGTTAAAGGCGATGCCGCTAGCAACTCATCACTATTTTGTTTCCCCTTGCCATCTGTACGCCCACAATTATGCTTAACGTGACTTTTAAGTCGTGTTACCTTAGGCTCTGTCTACCCTGTTTGTGATCTATGTTTGTCCCTATGTATGATTATATCTTTAAACGCAACGGATTTTGATGCAGTTTTTTAATAGATATAGTGATTCAACAGGAAGGTTTGTATAATTCTACGCAGATGAAGTCGCAGGTTGAAGCTAGTGATTAAATAAAGCGGTGACTGTTCTCGTTAGATGCTTTTTCTGTTTCTAAAATGAATAATTCCATTTCAGAGACGCATTTGGTGACGCCAAATTGCTCGGGGTACATAATAAATGGTGCCTGCTGAGGGATTTCTAAATTTTAAATGACTTTAGTTGGCTATGACTATACATACAAACATAAACGCCTTCTCAGTGGCAGGGTTTTGCAGCACAGCGCCCTGAATGGCGCAGGTTGGTGCAGGACAAGGTTCGCGAGTTCGAGGAGCAGCGTTTAGTTGACCTCGACGCTAAACGCGATGAATCGAAGTCTCGCCAGCCAGTTGCCATTCGCTACCATTACGTCAACGGTGTGCTCACGTGCATTCATTGTGCACGAGGTTTCGCCGCTAAGATCCGCTATATAAGCCATCTTCGGGCGCGAGCGTCATACTAACTAGGAGTCGAAGTGGTCGCCATGGACGAAGTCGGTTGGAAGGATCATCGTAATCACTTACATAAATCACGTCTTTATCCCATACGGGGTACAGAGCCCAAGATAAGATAATACCACAGTATATATATAACCTCGTCCACTCCGCTCAGGCTCAGGTCCCCTTAGAGGCCGTGTAAAGCGCGCGCCTGTGTGCATGTTTCGTTTCAACCGATTTGTTCGTAGGTTCCTTACTGCTTTAGCTTATATATATACTGTGGTAATACCATGGTTGTGATAATAAAACAAAATCAGTGAATAAGTAAATTATACTTGGTAGAGGTTCGATAAACATCCTCTAACCTCTAATCAACCCACATCCACCCACTGGTGCGTAAAGGCCTCTTCATTTTAACGCCACTTTGCTCGGTCTCGCGTCAGTCTCATCCACGGTTTTCCAGCCGAATGACAGAGTCATCTGACCAACGGGCTGATGGTCTGCCCACTGACCTTCGACCCAGTCTTGGCCACTACTCTGTGACCGCCTTCGACCATCTGCCGTTCTGTCTTGCCAAGCGCCCCGCCCATTGCCACTTCAGCTGTGTTATCCTAGTTCCGACATCCACAACTCTAGTCCGTTTCCGAATTTCGGAATTGGGGATGTGGTCAAGAAGTGAGATGCCGAACATAGCTCGCTCTATTGCTCTTTGTGCGACTTTAATTTGGTGCATGTTTGCCTTCGTGAGCGTGACATGGGTCCATGATAAAAATATCAAACATGGCTTACGACGTGGAAACAGCCTTCCAAACTTGATTGCTTTTTATTATTCCTCTATATTTTTAAATAAATTAATGAATCTCTGGTATAAATCTGGTAAGGACTTGGAGTCTAAGAGCTAAAACACAAACCAATGAGAAAAGTCTGAAATTCCTTTTTATGCCTATCCATCTGTAGTCAACCAATATAAAATGACCTTACATTACCTACATTTTGTTTAGCTGAGCTCTTTTAACGACGGAACTTACATTTACCTACCTACAAAGTAGGGAAACCTCGGCGCACGAGTCGGAGCTTCACTTGACCGGCGTTTTAAACAATACATAGTTTAGACAAAATGCAGTATGATGTGAATGATGACATATAATGTAATGTAATGTAATATAATGACATTAATGGTTAAGTTATTTTTGATGCTATTTAATTATTGAATTATTAAAATCTACTGACATAGTTGTAATATTTAGGGCTACTAACCATCTATGGATATGGTGTGTTTGAAATTGATAATTTATTTTGACATTACATATAATTATTAAAGTGTGCCTATCTATAGTTATTAATAATAATGTCCAAGATGATACTATTGCCAGACTAAAATATTTCTACGCCCATGCTGCCAGAATATGTTGAACCCCTTTCACTAACCAATCTATATTGTACCATATTCTCAGAAATAAATGATTATGATTATGATTATGCCTGGAGAAGCGTACAACCCTATTACAAGGCATAGACATCACATTGTTATGGATGCAGCACGCGTGGTAGAAACTCGATTTAATTTCGATCGCCGTCGCCGGCCCTGGTGGCGACTGAATACAAAAGTGATGTGAAAATAATGACTTGTAGGAAATGGAAAACTACACGAGACTGGGGACCGCGCCTGGCGTGAAATGAAGAGGGCTTTACTCAGCTGTGGGTGGATGTGGGCTGATTAGATTCGATTAGGAAATGGAGGTACTTAAAACACCAAAAAATCAGTATAAGAGTACAGGGAACAAAATAGACAATAAGCGCTCTTATCGCTTAGAAGCGATAGAATAAAAAGTAGCCTATGTGTTATTCCAGACTATAATCTATGTTCCAATTCTCAACCAGATCTGTCCAGCCGTTCTGGCGTGAACGAGTAACAAACATCCATCCATCCATCCATCCATACTTACGAACTTTCGCGTTTATAATATTAGTAGGATGTAGATAATGTACACAGACAGACTGAACCTAAGGTAACAATACCTAAAGGCCAAGTTTAGCAAAATTATGAGCGTATTGTATGGATGGAAAGTGGAATCAAAATAGTGATGGCTGGCTAGCCGCGCCTATAACATGATTGCAATGATTTTTTACTTCCAAGCTGGTCTGGGAGCAAAGAAAAGCCATAGAATGTACCAGTTGCTTCTCTTCCCGCGCAGATGGTAAAAACCATCGAGGGAACGGGCGAAAATCATAGGAATCATGTTATAGGCGACGCGGCTAGCAACTGAATATTTTGATTCCATTTTCCACCTATACGCTCACAATCTTGCTAAACGTAGCCTGTAGGTCTTGTTACCTTAGGCTCTGTCCACCCCTGGGATAAAGACGTGCTTTGTGTATGTGTATGTGTATTAGCTTGGCGTTCAAAAGGTTAAAAATTAAAAAAATAAAACGTTAATTAAGCGCATCTATTTTGTTGGTGTAACTTAGTACTTTGTACATACATACCGTCACGCCTCTTTCCCACAGGGGTAGGCAGAGACTACTTTCTTCCACTTGCTACGATCCTTACACACTTCTTTCGCTTCATCCACATTCATCAATCTCTTCATACATGCTCGTCGGTTTTGGGTACTCCTGACCTGACCTTTACTTACAAATCGTTTATCAAGCGAATCTATTTTGTTGGTGTAACTTAGTACTTTGTGCTAAGCTTAATTGAAGTTTCAATTGGGTGAAGACAACAAACAAAGATAGCATCGGTTCTATAGTAGAGCGTTCAATGGCGCATCTACACCTAATCTGGGATTTGGGCCCACTGTAAAGCGTGGTTTTCACGAGGGGATTTTAATTGATCAACCTTAAATGGGTTAACGAATGACAATCGCTAATGAGAACAAGTCTGAACATCAAAAAGTTGGTTCCCTCTCAACTTTCTTTAGACTTTTTGTTCCTCTCCTTAACTGTACTTTATTTGTGTCATTAGAATTGGTCTCCTCCGCTGTTACACTGTACTTTTCCATGTTGTTTTGACACAGAATATCGGACGAACTCAAGCCCCTAAGACACAGGTCTTACACCTAGTTTAGGGGTCGAAAGTTTTCGACCACAAGTTGATCTGACCTACTGTATGTACAACTGATTAATGTTTTTCCCTTTGTAACGTCCTAATCTATTTACGTACCAATAAATAAATAATAATAATAATTATTATTATTAACTATTAAGAAAAGCAAGAAAGAAGACATTTATTCCTTTTTGCAAGACACACCAATATAAGAGAATATACACAATTTTATAGCAAAAAAAAAACAAGAAAAAAACACAGACATTAAAAATAGATGCTCAGCGTTGTGTGTGTATTACGTAAGCTTGCTTTCGTAATCCAAAAGCTTATCGGTTACTTGACATGAAATTTATATTTCATAATTTTGTTTTTTTTTCTCTTCTACATTGGAGATGTCTCCAATTAATTTATTTGTGGAGGCGTTTTACACCTCCACTGAACTTTTTTTTTTTTTCTCATACTTTGTTTTACTTTGACTAGTAGAGACTTTATACATCTCTATTATATTATAACTAACATAATTTAAGGCTCGAGGACCTTATACATCCCTTTTAAAAATGTATTTAATTTAAGTAGAATTTAAGTATTGTAGTAGCTTAATGTATTTTATTAACAAAAATGACTTTCTGCCAAGTTTCTTGCGGCGCATTCTTCTTGGCAATGATGGTATTTCCGAATGCGCTGGTAGTTTCAAAGAAAGACATGAAAGAAGAGCCCTTGGCGGCCAATTTGCAAAATTTTTTTTTTTTACTTATTGTGTCACTTTGAAACTTATCCACTATAAAATTTATCGTAGAAATGTAACTGTTATTACAACATTTATTTAGACAACACCATACTTCCAGCTCAGTTTCTAGAAATCCTCCACCCTGTATACATAAATTTTATACGTACAGCATCGCGTATATTTTCTTTCAATACCTACGTGAACATTTTACATTTCGCGTTGATATTTCTGGGTACATTTAGAAAATGTGGAGTTGTCGCTCTCTGATGTATTTTCACCCGTATCTTTGGAGAGGGAAGGTCTAGTATGCTACGGTTCTACGGTCCGGTTTAAAAATACAAAGCGTTAATGGGAAGAAAATAAACATTTGCCTCCGCTTGCGGTGCACAAATGCGCTTTGTGTAAACGTGGGTGTAATGAAATATGTGGAGTTGTCTTATTTATTTAATTAGGTACTACCGTTGCCCGTATTTTATTCACTTTTTGCTATCCTGTCTTAATGTGGTCTTCTCTGGGACTGAACAATCACTATACCAAATTTCAATGAAATCGGTCAAACGGTTTAAGCGTGAAGAGATCACACTTTCGCATTTATCTAATTATAATATTTTAGGATTTCTTAGCTAACATGGTAAGCATTTTTCATACATACATAAATCACGTCTTTATCCCTTACGGGGTAGACAGAGCCTTTTTTTTTTTTTTTTTTTTTTTTTTTTTTATTATGGTGTGGAAAATGCGCCTTATGCATCCGGCCCGGTACGGGAATACCGAGGGTATCTGGGGCTCTCCCGAGGCGTCAGGCATACCCAGTAAAAAACACACGGATTCCCACATTTGGCACTGTTGCAGGGGGCCGCGGGAGAACTTTCGTGAACCGCGACGTCCCTGCGGGCCCACCCCGGGATGGGGCTACCTCCCTGCGACACCTGTGCAATGCAGGATTGGGAATTCCCGCCCTCCCCCGCAGGTGCCGCGGATTTTTATAGAGGTTTTCTCCTCACAGTCACTGCAGTAACCCGCGGCCTCGGCATTCGGAACACCAAGGTTACGCGTAGCCACGACAGGCACCCTAAGGCGCCTCCGTCACAAAGGGGTGGTTTTCCAGGACAGAAAATGTCCCTTCAAGCCGCCCCTGTCCTCTCAAAGTCCCGAAGGATCCCTCACAAGGGGGTTGCTCTCCAGGGCTGAAAATGCGCTTTCGAGCCACCCCCTCCCACTTTCGTCCTGAAAAGGACGTTTGCGTCCTTAAAAGGACGGTTTCGGTTTCGTCCTAAGAAGGACGTTTTGCCGACATCCCGAAGGATTCGTAATATCCCGAAGGATCACGGGGTAGACAGAGCCTAAGGTAACAAGACCTAGGCCACGTTTAGCATGATTGTGGGCGTATAGGTGGAAAGGGGAGTCAAAATAGTGTTTTTCAAGATAAAGCCACCTCCTTCACCATCAACCTACCATGCATCACAGGTAATTAGTCTAGGCAAGAGTTAGCGGCAAACCAGCTAATAAGAAAATGCATTACGTGTTCCAGGTTGCAAATAGGGCGCTAATTCTGCCGAGTGGCGAGTATAAAGATTGTACCTACTCTATAATTAGTTATCCGCAGCTTTGTTCAAAGTTTGCACTTTTCTGGAGTAATACATGCATACATATATCACATTTTTATCCTTGCGGTGTAGACGGAGCCAAAGGTAACAAGACCTAAAGGCCACGTTTAGCATGATTGAGGTATAGATGGAAAGGGGAATCAAAATAGTGACGGGGTGCTAGCTGCATCGCCTATAACATGATTCCTTTAGGCACATTCCCTCGAAGATGGATATAAACTAAGGTCAGTACCTTACTATGGTACTCCTAATGTAATTAATTGTTAATTTGATGTCAGTTAAATTTCTAAATGTCAGTGAAAATTAGAACACACAGAAAAATCCGAAAAGTATGTATGTATGTATGTATAACTCTTTATTGTACATAAAGCACAAGAAAAAGATGAATACAGGATAACACACATGCACAAAGGCGAACTTATCCCTAAAAGGGATCTCTTCCAGTTAACCTTTGAACGATTGACAGGACATAAGTATGAAGCAAGAGTAGACACACAGAAAAAGTAAAAGAACCGATCGAAACTTAAAAAAAGCTAAAAGTAAAGCTATGGCCGGGAATCGAACCCGGATCCTCGTCATTCCGTGACGCGTGCTATACCCCTACACCACCCATAGCAGGTAAATGTCAGGCAGCAGGCCAGGCAGGTTGATGTCAGTTGACAGAATTTTATACATTACAAGTTATTTAAACCAGCTAGAACAGCAGTGGTCGTGAGTAACTAAGCTAAGTACCAGAACCACCGGTTTGTCGAATAAAAACTACATAGTTTAGGAGACGTAGTAAAAACCAACATTGTTTATCTACCCTGAAAATATAGTACTGGAGAGGACAAGGAAAACGTAGTTTCTCCGCGGAGATGGCACCAAGACAATGAGGGTTTTCCAATCACCAAAATATAACTATGTAGATCATTAGAATCGAGAGGTCATGTTAATTCAATATAAAATTTTCATCTATCTTCTTAAAGCTATATAACTATTTATACTAAACCATGACATGGTCAAAAATCGATCTGTCAAGATTTTGTCCTCGAGACATTCAATGAGATAGATCTCATTGATAGCGAACCAATGGTACGCGTGCCAGTGGTGGCACTCTTCAAAATAATTCGGACACGCCAATAATAAAAAGAAGTGTTCACTTTTATTTTTGTCCATTAAATTAGCAAGTCAAGATTTTTTGTGAAATATGATAAACGAGCAATGTGTTCATCTGGTGGTAAAAGAGCAACGCTCTTTATGCGACAAGGGCCTTGATAACAGCTCAGAGTCAAATATTATTTCATTTGTGAAAAAATGGCACGTCCACCAAAAAAGGTTCGCCCCCCCTGAGATTAAACTTTTGCACGTTTGGTGGCGCCACCTTTTGGCGAGTAGCCGAACTACTTCGTTAGACGTCAAACAAAAATCTGTGGGTACTTTTTTGTACGAGACGATTCGCTGAAGCCCGTTCTAGTTTCCTTTGCACAATGTCCCGCAGTCATAAAATCTGGACTGACCTGAGGCGATAAAGCTGAGTTTACGACAGCGATGTAGCTAACCTAATGCCCGCGTTACATAATTGTGCTTTAAAGTGGGGTTAATTCACCCATTAACGTTTAATATTCCCGTGGCGTGCTATAATGATGCTTGGATGAAGATTTGACTATACGGTATTCGATGCTTAGCGACCCTGGCTGTGATGCTAGAGGGCCCGGGTTCGAATGCCTGTAGGGACACTTAATTATGATGCATTAATACCCGTGTACCCATAGTTACAAGCTTTGGTACTAGATCATTTTTGTTTCTTAACTATTTATTTGAGAGCTTTTTTCGCCATTTTTGTGACAATTCGTACGTCAGAAACAAAATAAGGCTGATTGTAAGTAAGTAAGTAAGTGCTTTATTGTACAAATATAAAGAAACAGATGCAATTCACAAAAAAATAAAAATAACATAAATATATGCACAAAGGCGAACTTATCCCTGTAAGTCCTTGTCATACTGACCTGCAAGTGATAATGGTTTTTTCACACCTCACATTCAGAAAAGAGAAAAGTAAGCTTTGCTCCCTGTCGAGAGGGATCAAAGTGCAACTTTTCTGTTCAAGGCTTTTCAAGTGTAATTTTGCAAATGCAATTTTTTGAAGTAGATAAATGTAATATCACGCCATTTTCTACGCTGGTAGCTTTTTAATTATATTTATAATTGTTTTTTTCAACTTTTTTAATGTTCGATATGAAAAGTTGTATGAGCCACTCGGGAGCAAAACTATTTTCATCTTGGACGTTAACACTTGAATCCCTCATTACGCTCTGGATTCGATGTAGCGCCCTCGCCGGAAATACATCATTTTGCTCCCTTGTAACACAACTATTATCATTCTAAGCCGTTCTGGTAAAAGAACTTTTTGTTCGACTATACTTTCCCCACAAACATAAATATTGCCTGCATACTGAGCTAAAATAACTATTCGAGCGCACATAACATAAGGTTGTGCTTTATCTGACCGTAGCTCATTATTATCGCAGTAGTTTCGTCGGGATATAAAATGTATTCATTATCATTAAATTTGCTTTGTTCGTGTGCATTAAATTCTCATTTCAGTTGCCTAGTTCTGGTACTATTTTATGTCCAATCAACTGTCATGATTCAACACAAAACATTAACAACTTTCATCTCTCTGTAGTAATTTAAATTTTACAACGAATCACATATTCATAGTCGACCATGATCGGTCCAAAACAAGGTTTATTTTACTTTCTCGGTGGTCAAAAGTTTACGCTCTGTTTCCTACATTAATTAACATTTATCACAAGAGTAGTAAAAGCTAGGAAGTTGTGGTAATAATCTGTGTAGTTGGGGAATGAAACGATTTTGTCAAGGTTGAAGGACGGCCACAGACGGACTGCTCAGAACAGTGCCAACAGCTTCAAGCGGTCGCTTTGTGAGTGATTTGCAAATCAATACAAAATTCTGAGCAGTCGGGTTCAAGTCGACTCCAACCGTAATATGATTGCTCTCGTATCGTCGGTTTCGACTGCTGCTGTCCATCTACAACTAGCCTAACCTATTTTTAGCTAAGGACGGGTTTTCCCTAATTCATTTCACGCCCGCTTTCTAAAGTAAAAAAATCTGCACTCCTCTAGCCCAGATACCCCTTTATGCGGGTTTCTGTGCCCCGGCTTGTGTGGCGAGCCCCCAACTTTGAAAATAAAACGAATAATAAGTCATCCTCTAGTAATGTTCCTTGTCTTTTCAGTCGAGGTGTCCTGTGGTGGCACGGTCCAGAACAACCTGAGTTACTTCGTCTCCCCGGGATTCCCGGAGCTGTGGACCGAGACGCGGGACTGTGAGATCACCATCGAGAAGACTCACGCCGGCATCATGCAGTTGAGGATCGACTTCGTGCACTTTACTATAGTGAGTATAGAAAATGAAATGAGGTTGAACATACAGCACGCTACTCTCCCACGCTGGTCTGAGAGCAAAGAAATAACATAGAAGACACAAGCTGCTTCTTGTGTGTGTGTGTGCGTGCGTGCGTGCGTGTGTGTGTACATCTTAGGACTAAAACGAGATCCTATTCACCAACAACTCAGTTTGAAGGCTAGCAATCCATCACAATTTTGATTCCCGCTTCCTTCTATACGCCCACAATTATGCTAAAAGCGGCTTTTAGGTCTTGTTACCATCTCTTACCCCGTAAGGGATAAAGACATCGGTCTTCTCGGCTTCATAGAGCGTTGTCTCACTCCAACTTACGTGTGACGTCAATGGTCTCTTTCCAAAGACCGAAGTGCTATCTTTTTGGCCGGGTACTGTATGTTTGTAACTTCCAGGGTCAGCCCAACCGGCTGACAGGCGAGTGCGACGAGGACGTCATGGTGCTTGGAGACGGAGATAGCGAGATCAGGGTCTGCGGACAGAACCATGGACAACACCGTAAGTAACAACGGCGAGAGTGAATGGGTTCCTTTGGAAGGGGAAGGCCTAGACGTTCCTTGACTATGGGGGACGTTTTGACAAAAGGTGAGGTTAAGAGTATCTTTAACGAAGCTTATGTATTTGAATAGATCGATGAATATGGATGAAGCGATCGTAGCAAAGTCTCTGCCTGCCTCGATGGGAAAAATGGGAAAGATGTATGAATGTACTAGCTGTTGCCCGCAACTTCGTCTGCATAGAATTCGTTTATCGTTATCCCGCAGGAACTTCGCAATTTTCCGAGATAAAAGTAGCCTATATGTTATTCCAGACTATAATCTATGTATGTTCCAAATTTCATCCAGATCTGTTTAGCCGTTCTGGCGTGAAAGAGTAACAAACATCCATGTACCTACTCACAAACTTTCACATTTATAATATTAGTAGGATAATATAACTTCATGCACCGATAGGAACCAACTAGAAGTGCAACCCTAATTTAGTGAAACTAAAAGGTGACAAACATAACTAGAAAGTATATTTATATTCTTACCGAATATCCCTGGAGTGACAAATGACAAGAGTACCATGAAACGGGGTGAGTAGGGGCCAAATTGAAGCTAAAAAAAAATTTTTCGTACGTGGCTAGTTGATTGTGACAGATTTAAAATGTTCCGGCGGTATGAATTTTAGTTTTATAATGATTGCCTAAATAAACACTAAAATATAGGCAAATCCCAGCTCACCCCGTAGTGGGGTCAGAAGGGATAGGATTAAAAAAATTATGCAAACTTATTTTTATTTTTTGTTACCAGAAAAAAGGACAAAATAATATATGTCTAAAATATTACTAAACTAATTTTAGAGCAAGCTAAGCTAGATTTTTTAAGTAGCAAGTCAAAACACGAAGTATTATCCTATCCCCCCCCCACCCCGCCATCATCAGTGTCCTTTAAATTAAATAAAGATAAACCTTTCTCACACCGTTTTACGGTATTATTTGAAATACTGCCCTTCTCTGTAAGATTATTAGTATGTTTATGTCCATTAAATATAATTAAATATAACAGCCTCCTCGCTTTGACTCGAATATTTAAACGTGACAGAATATTTAGAGAGCAATCTATACATGAATACCTACACAAAACAATTATTGCGTATGTCAGCGACTGGCTGTGCATCCATACTTAAACTCTTTTATAGTTTCATTTCTGATTTTGTCTTGCCTTTGATTCTGTTGTTGTGTTCGTCACGTATGTTCGCTAAAACCTTTTTTTTTTTTAATGTGATTAGGAAGGCAAACGAGCAAGTGGGTCACCTGATGGTAAGTGATCACCACTGCCCATTGACACCCGCAACCCCGGAGGGATTGCAGATGCGTTGCCAACCTAGAGGATTAAGATGAAATGCCTCTTGTGCCCGTAATTTCCCCGAAAAACTCTCTTTCTCTTTCTTTCTTTCTTTTTCTCTGTAAAAACGAAATTATTTTTTATTGCTACAAAATACCATGTATCCACCACCACGCATCTTAAAGTCCTAACGTCCACCGCTCTATTTTGACATGTAAGTAGATTACATTATTATTATGATTACATTATCAACCAGTATATTATCAGGCATTATACATACTGTAATAGAAACTAACACTTTAATAATGAATACGTCCAATTAGCAATTGGAAGCGAGCTCTGTTTATAATTGAGCAGAATCCGCGTCTAGACAGACGCTGTCGATCTGAGCTAGAATATTGAATTGCTCTGAAACGTCAGGCTTTAGAGTCTGCTAAAACAGAAGACGCATAAGATCCTCTACATTATAGTGGTAGTTTATTTATGAATTGTTTGTTGTATTTTGAGGTGTACGCTCTATTGTGGCTTTCACTATATGGATATTTTAAACTCACTCTTTGTCGGTCTCTCGCTTTATGCTCCTCTCATTTACTCAAAGGTTAACTGGTAGAGATCCCTTATAGGGATAAGTTCGCCTTTGTGCATATATTTAAGGTGAAGCGACAAGTTAACGAAACATCACATCAACTATGCAATGCGCGCGGACTCGAATACGTTCCCGCTCGCACACTCGCTATTTATCTCGCTCGGCGGACCGACACGGACCCGAGCATCTCCGAACGCGGCTCGCGGTCCCTATAAAACCGCAGCAGCTGGACTATCATCATCAGCGGTCAAGCTGGAGAGAAGGCCTCCGCCCTCCTCCAGTGGAAACCGATCAAGTGAGTGGAGTGAGAACGCCGCTGCGGTCCATTCCAAAACTCATATGGTTATGCTTTTGCTTAGCTTGGGTATTCGACTAGAGTAAGACTTAACTCGTTTTGTAAGTTTACTTAATAAACCTTCTGTGTGTACTTCTTGGCGCCTCATTTCACCCTACAAAGGTATTTTTTTGTGATTTGTCTCTGCTTCTTTATATTTGTACAATAAAGCATTTACTTACTTGCTTCTAATTTTTTTCTTGGGTAATTTAACTTTTCGAATAGTATTTATAGGGCGTCAATTACTCTCCACTTTCACAGCCTGTCTTTTGAGACGGTAGTCACTTAACGTGTCCATCGCCATTTTCATTTGATACAGCACGTTTCCTTGTCCCCAGTATACTACACCTTACCAACAGGCAGCGAGACTCGCGAGGCAGGCGAGCTGCCCTCCACCGAGTCGACGAGGCTCTCGGTGCGCATGCGCGGCGCGGAGATGCCACGGCTGTGGCTGCTGCGGCTTGCGCAGATGCCTCTTGCCCACGCTGCGCCGCACGACTGCCGACAATACTATACTGGAGATAACGGTAAGCGATAAACAATTCCTCTTACGCCTTTCGCCGCCACATCAAATACAGAAACTTCACCTATACGCCAGACTTCTTTATTGAAAAGGAAAATGAAAATTTATTTTTTCAAATTGGCCGCCAATTGGCATTGTTCATTTTTTTTAGTATGCTCCAATTCGAAAACCATTTCGAGGAAAACCATCAATTATCCAATTTATCTTGTCCGATTTCAAAAATACTTTATGATTGCAGATATTTTTGTAAAAGTACTTTGAACCTTTGTTTGACCGAACGACCGGGTTTTTAGACAGAATCCAGCATCGAATGTTTGCCACAAAAATGAAAAAAAAAATTTGGCTACGGCAACTGTCACGTGTCACTGTCAAATCTACAAAACCATAGACAAAGCCGTTTTTTTTTATAGCCAGCCGAACGAAGGCGATTGGGATTCGGTCTAAATTCACGAATTATCAAACAGCGAAAAAATATTTATTATTAATTACCTAACAAAGCTACGTAAAAGCATAATATTCAAATTAGTTGCTTGAAATAGTCCATTTTATCGAATAAAGGTGTTAAAAGCACAGCTTAAAAAAAATTAACAATGCCAATTGGGCTCTTTTACTTGTCTTTTTGAAACTACCAGCGCATCCAGAAAGACCATCATTGCCAAGAAGAATGCGCCGCAAGAAACTTGGCAGAAAGTCATTTTTTCAAAATAAAATACAGTAATAAGTTAAATTCTACTTAAATTAAATACATTTAGGGATGTATAAGGTCCCCGAGCCTTAAACTATATTAATCTGTAGTAGATAATGTATTTATACAGTCTCTACTAGTCAAAACAAAAAATAATAATAATAATAAGTTCAGTGGAGGTGTAAAACGCCTCCACCGTCAAATAAATTAATTGGAGATGTCTCCAATGTCGAAGAAAAAAATATATAAAACAAAATATGAAATGTATAATTGCAATGCCTTAAGTTGAACCTAAACACAATTGAACGAAGGTTGCTTTTGCGTTGAAGTAATATTTCGTTTGCGTCAAAAAGATTAAGGTGCTGATAGTCAATGACCTTGAGCAGCGCCACTCTTTTCACACATAAAATAAAAAAGAAGACAAAGGTATAAATTTTCATAAAATGGTCACAACTATGTATAATCCGACCTGGCGCTGATCTTCCTTTAGGACTAACAAACATGTGATAAATTACAATAACAAATCCTACTACTAATATTATAAACGCGAAAGTTTGTAAGTATGGTTGGATGGATGGATGGATGTTTGTTACTCTTTCACGTAAAAACTACTGAATGGATTTGGATAAAATTTGGGACGGAGATAGCTGATACCCTAGATTAATACATAGGCTATTTTTTATCCCGGAAAATTGGATTTCCGCGGGATAGCGAAAAACAAATTTATGCAGACGAAGTCGCGGGCTAGTATTATTTATTATAATAAGTTGACCGCATGGACCAGTTCCTTTGCCTTCCAATTAAGGAATGGAATAAACTGGAATGGCAACAATGTACGGTTGTGTGGTTTAAAACCTTACAGCGTTTCGTTTTACGGTTTGCCATTTCCTTAGCGGAAAGAACATAAAAAACAAAATGTTATATTCATGTCTCCACACTGACGATGTTGCGACAATCCACCAAATGCAAACTAAATATTAACGTAATGCTGACTTTACACATACATACACACACACACACACACACACACACGCACACACACACACACACACACACAAAAATCACGTCTTTATCCCTTACGGGGTAGACAGAGCCTAAGGTAACAGGTACCTACAGGCCACATTTAGCAAGATTGTGGGCGTATAGGTGGAAAATGGAATCAAAATAGTGATGGGTCGCTAGCCTCATCGCCTATAACATGATTTCTATGATTTTCGCCCATTCCCTCGATGGGCTTTTACCATGCGCGGGTAGAGAAGCAACTGGTACATTCTATGTTTTTTATATACTCCCAGACCAGCATGGAAGAACTTAACTGACTTTACTCTTACGATTAATTATGTTCTGACGGAACATTTAAATTATACAATCATTTACATAAATTAAAACACTTCTTAAACGAGAAGCACAGTATATATATAAGCTAAAGCAGTGAGGAAACTACGAACAAATCGGTTGAAACGAAACACGCACACAGGCGCGCGCTTTACACGGCCCCTAAGCGGACCTGAGCCTGAGCGGAGTGGACGAGGTCCGCTTAGGGGCCGTGTAAAGCGCGGGCCTGTGTGCGTGTTTCGTTTCAACCGATTTGTTCGTAGTTTCCTTACTGTTTTAGCTTATATATATACTGTGCAAGAAGTCAGTATTTTAATATTGATTTAGCATAAGCTGAGAGAGGTGGAACTTTAAGTCCTGTCTTTGAAATTTCACGCCAAAGTACAAGGAAGCCTTCAAGTTATTATCCAGACAAAGTACTAGCTTATTATTTTCACAAGTTTCAACACTAGGACTTAAACTGCTTAGAATGGTTTTAATGAATGCTCTCTCCCCCGGGGTTGCCATGGTAACTTGTTTTTAAATATAGCGAGATTAAATAACAAGGGTAACTAATTATTATTACGAAGTAATCTTTTATTTTTGGTAACGAAAAAACATAGAATATACCAGTTGCTTCTCTACCCGCGCAGATGGTAAAAGCCCATCGAGGGAATGGGCGAAAATCATAGGAATCATGTTATAGGCGATGAGGCTAGCAACCCATCACTATTTTGATTTCCCTTTCCACCTATACGCCCACAATCTTGCTAAATGTGGCCTGGAGGTATCTGTTACCTTAGGCTCTGTCTACCCCGTAAGGGATAAAGACGTGATTTGTGTATGTATGTATGGTAACTATATGTAGATATTTACTATATTTATAGAGATACATTATATGCAGAACAATTTGGTAATCTGTCTTGGACCATTTTTACCACATATAACTCCCTCTCCCGTTGGGATTTCGAAAGATCCGTCTGTATAATTAATTATCGTTATGGGAAACTTTTAATAATATCAGCTTTCAAGGTTTGAGAGTTTGACCTGGGCCTTGATGAGTCAGCTAGTCAATTAGACAGGACTATGTCTTAACATACGGCATATAATAATAACTCACGCCACTACGTGCACTTCAGTTTCTTTGTGGTGCGCGTTCCACGGCCGCTGCAGGAGACCATCGCGTGCGCTGACTTCTGGCCGAAGGGTGTCGTATTTCGTCGGTTCCGGGGCAAACTACCGAATCCAACACCGGAGATGACGACGCGGCGGAGCCACAACGTTTCGTCGCCTAAATAACATTTATTATATTTTTTGAATTTTATAGCGCATTGGTTTCGACTGTAATGCTGTAATTTTTTATTGACTAAATAAATAAAATAAAATAAATAAATAAACTAACTATTAAACTGTGGGACAATTGTCACCAACCGACTTAATCCCAAATTCCATTAATTATACTGCTAGGGAATGGAATTCGCTCCCATCGTCTGTATTTCCGGACAGATACAACCTAGGGCTCTTCAAGGCTAGATTGAGGCTATTACTGGACCAGTGAGTTACACCTTTGGCCTCATTTGCACCTTCCACCAAGTGAGATAGAGGTCAATCACTGGTCAGTTCGTAATAAAAAAATATTTTTTTTTTGTTATGTCAACACATAAATTTGGGTTTAGGTCGGTTGGTGACAACTGTCTCACGATTTTATAGTTAGCTATTATTGCTACTGTTTTATTCGGTCACTTAATTAAGTCTTAATCCACTTTTAATTACTCGCTAATGATTGGCCCGGCAAGTTATATTTTCTAAAATTAACGTTACATTTTGCCAACGTATCATTAATCTTTTCACGGGCTCAGTCGTCGTGAACAACTAAGCCTCACCGCGGAGTGCCAGCGTCTCCAAACGGAGCCAGTTCTCCAAATGATTGACGTCCCTTGGCACTTGAAATGTTTTAACGCGTGTAATTTCAGAAAAGCGCCTACATGTTTAAATTAGCAATTTTTTCAGCTTATGCGAGCGATAAATTATTTACGCAGGCGGTTCGGATGACTTCATTAAAGCTAACACCTGTTTGTTAGTGCACTGGTGATGGAATGAATTATACTAACTTTGAAAAATGACACGGGACAGTTTTTGCATTTATTTATGCCGTATTAAAATGTACGTGTATGCTTCTGTGGCCGGATTAATAAAATATAACAACATATATAGCGCTAATAACTAATAACAATGCAATAATCGAGATCCATCTATAAAAAGGTTATTTTAAAAAGCTTGTTATGCTAAAAAACTATTTGTATGTATCTAAGTACTCCGTACAAATTTTCTGTCTTTAATGTCAGCGAAATGTATAATTAAATTACTAAACAAAAACTACGCAGGTATTAGCTTATTATAAATTAACCTTAAACTTTATTCAAGCAAAATATTATACTGTAGGTAAATGGCATTATTTGAAATTAAAAAGTACGCTTAATTTTTACTAATTTTATAATTTCAACGAAAACCTCAAATTTATCTCCCTTTCAAGTATACTTTGTTCAGTTTTACACTGTAAACATGCTTGAACTGATTTTTATCCCAAGTACCTCAGAGACGTCAAGAGCCCTTACAGCCACTTTGCTTGGTCGCGATAGGATCTGATCTTATTTGAGCTTCAAAAATTTTTTTTTTTTTTTTTTTTTTTTTTTTTTTTTTTTTTTTTTTTTTTTTTTGTATATTGAATCTGCAATCAGTGCATTCACTTTTAGCAGATCTGCTTCATGCTTCTCTCATTCAGAGCGTGTCCCCCAGTGAGGACATCTACTCATAGTTCTCCACACTACAAGATGTCTTTTCTTTTAAGGCGTTTAACATAGCTGGTAATTGTGAGCTGTTGTGCAAGGGTATTGGGGTGGGTTTCTAGCCGTTCCCTGTATTTATTCTTGACGTTAGTAATTTCTTCTCTCACTGATAGCATTTCTAGGTGTTCGTGGATCTCAGCATTGGTCACATACCAAGGGACATTACTGATTGTTCGGAGGATTTTGTTCTGTATTCTTTGCATTTGTGTGACGGAGGAGTTACAAGCACTACCCCACAGCTGAATGCCGTACATCCATACCGGTTTCAGGATCGATTTGTACACCAGCAATTTATTGTCTACAGACAGTTTGCTGTTTCGGCCTAGCAACCACAGGAAGCTTTTATATTTAATGTTTATTTCATCTCGTTTCTTCTTGATGTGCTCCTTCCATGTCATACGCCGATCCAGATGGAGGCCAAGGTATCTGTAAGAGTTCTGGTGAGGGAGGGTGGCGTTTTCTAATTTCACTGGGGGGCAATTGCCTTTCCGTAGGGTATAAGTAACCTGCACTGATTTTGAGGTACTAGCTTTGATTCGCCAGCTGCGTAGCCATTTAGTTGTCTTGTCCAAGCCTTCCTGTAAGATTCTTGAGGCTACTACTGGATCCTTATGGCTCGCCAGAATGGCGGTATCATCAGCAAATGTAGCAGTGGTTATGGCAACCGAGCAAGGGAGATCGGCTGTAAAAATTGTGTAGAGAACAGGGCCCAACACCGACCCCTGGGGCACTCCAGCTTGTATTTCAAAAAAATTTGATGTGACTTCACCCTCTTTGATCTGGAACAGTCTTCCTGATAGGTAAGAGTTAAATATTAAGAAATAACTGTGTGGAAGACAACTTTTAATTTTACATAGCAAGCCCCTGTGCCAGACTTTATTAAAAGCCTGTTGTATGTCCAAAAAAGCTGCAGAGCAGTATTCCTTTTCTTCCAGTGTTTTTCTTATCTTGTCACAGACTCTATGAACCTGTTCCACTGTGGAGTGTCGCTGTCTGAAGCCAAATTGGTGGCTGGGTATTATGCCATTTTCTGATAGAATAGGGAGGATTCGACGAAGAAGAAGTTTTTCAAAAATTTTTGATAGTATTGGGAGCAAACTTATAGGTCTATAGGATGTGACCTCACTCGGTGGTTTCCCATCCTTATAAATCATGATTATTTGGGATACTTTCCATATCGCGGGAAAATGTTGGACTCTTAATATCCCATTAAATATTGTAGTGATGTAAGTTATAGCTTTTCTCGGCAATTGCCTAATGATTTCTTTGGTTATTAGGTCAAAACCCGGCGCTTTTTTATCCTTCAGATCCTTTATTATTCCCCAAACTTCCCGTACTGACACTGGTTTGGGTGGTAGGTCCATTTGGAAGTCTCGGTTTAGAGCTGCATTCACTTGGTCATCGAACTCTTCATCCACAGAATCATTTGGGTGGAATACCTTTGCAAGATGTTCAGCAAATAGATCCGCTTTTTGCTGTGGTTTTCTCACCCATTCTTCAGCGTACTTCAAGGGTGGTTTAGCAGCTTGCGGTTTGTCAAAACCATTGGTTATCTTCCAGAGCGAGTAGTTTGTAGATTCTGTGGCAGTTAGGTTTTCTAGCTTTTCTTGGAATGAGTTATCATGCCAGTTTTGCAATAGTGACTTGAGATCTTCCACAGCTCTGTTAAGATTAAATTTATCTGCAGTAAGCCTACTTAGATGCCAGACTCTTCGAAGTCGTCTCTTTTCTAGAACAGCCTTTTTTATTTCTAGAGGATAGTTGTTTACTCCACTTCTTTTACGGGTTTGGATTTCAGGAGTACTTAACCAGCACGCTTCCTGTATGAGTTTTGTTATATACGTAGCTGCTTCATCTATATCTTCAGGTGTTTTAAGGGCCATTTTCATATCAATTGATTCCTCAATGTGCTGCCGGAATGTGTTCCAGTCTGTAAGCTTATTACACAGCCTTACATATCTTGACACCTCTATAAGGTTGGTACTAATTGTCAAGAGCACCGGAGTGTGGTCTGAGGAACTGTCATAACAGGACTCTGGTTTCATGTACAACTTCGTTAATCCTTTGGCAATGAAGAAATCTATAAGATCTGGCATCTTTTTGGTATCTGTCGGTCAATTTGTAGGTTCTCCTGTGGATATGATGTTGAGTTTGTTTCTGTCTATACTCAGTTTCAGCTGCTTTCCTCTGGTATTTGTTAATCTGGAGCCCCAAAAAGTATGTTTGGCATTCCAGTCTCCGCCTACAATATAGCGGTGTCCCAGAGTGCCAAAGAATTCTGAGTACATTGTCTCAGTCATTTTGTGTTTAGGTGGACAATACACTGCTGCCACATTGATGTCTCCCGTTTTGTCATGAACAGTGATTGTGGTTGCTTGAATGTGTTCAGTTTCATAGTTAGGCATTTGATGATGTTTAATTGACTTTCTTATAATGATGGCAGATCCTGCATGACTTGTACCATCTGGGTGGTTTGTTATGTAGCAGTGGTGATCGGGAAACCTTACTATAGAATTTGCCTTACAATGGGCTTCAGAGATAAGGAGAATGTCTAGTTTATGTTGAGATATGAACAGTTTAACTTCATGATTATTAGTGGAAAGACCATTGATGTTCCATGTCGCAATCCGTAGTGAAGTCATTTTGTCAGTTTGTCGAGGAGTTTGGCTATGAGGTTCATAAGAGTACTCATTTGTTGGAGGATGATATCAAACTTTTCAGTCTGTTTTAGAATTATTTGTTCTAAGGTCCAATTTATTTGACCTGGATTGTGATTCATATTGGAGGTGTTCTGGGAAGATGTGGTTGTTTGGGTCGATCTCGCGGTTTCTGCGTAGGACTTTCTCTGTTCTTGATTCTTTGGTTCTGTACTAGGTATTTTAGCTGCTGTTTTATTGACTGTTGCAGGGATATTATTTTTTTGTTTTCTAGCTTGGATTTCTTTATAGACTGCACATCCCTTATAATTAGCTGGGTGTGGCCCGTTACATAGAGCACACAGTGCTGGAGTGCTCCGGTCTTGTTTTTGACATTCGGATGTTTTGTGTGATTGTCCACATTTCACACATCTGTATGGTCTCATGCAATAATTCTTGGTATGGCCATACTGTTGGCATCTCTGGCACTGAACTATTGTTTTCTTTTTTCTTGGTTCTTCTATGGTAACTCTTTGGTGGTAGATATATTTCAATTCTTTGATAATCTTGTTGTGGGGACCACTAACGAGGTTAACAAAGAAGGTGGATGTTGGGTTCTTACTTGGTCCATGCCTCGCATTTATTATCTCTCCAGTCACTATGTTTCCGGTTGCTTCTATTTCTTCTTTGATGATGTTCACTGGTGTAGATTGGTGTAAGTTTCTTATTACAATTCGGAAGCTTCTATTATCTTTTCTGTTAAAAGTGTGCCCTATCAGGCCTTTTTCTCTAACTAGGGAGATAATTTTTTTGTAGAATACTATATCTGAAGTACTAATTCTAAGTTGCGTTTTGTTGACAATATTGTATGTAAATTGATCCCTGTTGACTGCTGTTTCTAGTAGATTTGTTAATTCTTTTAGATCTTCAATTCCATAGAGAATGATTGGTGGTGGTTTAATTGGTTTCGTTGGTCTATCTGTTCCATTTCCTCCATCTGAGTCCGTTTCCAATCCATCGAAACTGTTTGACACTGGAGCACCCTCAGGGGGAGGTGATTGTGATATTTTTTTTCGTTTGTAGCTTCTTGTGACAGGAACTTTTTGCCATGGTGGGGGGCCAGAACTCATTTCCTTGTCAATTGGCTTATTGGTTATCACTGGGCCGTCCTTGGTATTGCCATTAGACTCATTTGGTTGGGGGCTATCTAGTCCTGCAGATGCGTTTTCATCGGTCAAGAGTATTGTTTTTGAATTGACAAACAAGCTAGGGTGGAATACTTGTTGGATCAACTTCTTTGTATCACTGTTTGGTTTTTCAACATTAGTTGGTTGTTGAGCCCGGTTCGACATTCCGGCGAATTATGATTATCGGGGGTTTTCACTATTTATTTCTAGCAACACCACTACTGTCAGAAGACATTTTAATTGACAGCTTTAATGTTAACTTTTTAGTAAATAAGTTTAGGGTAGTTTCGTTTTCTCGACTGCGGCACAATGTCATTCGCGTATTTAGTGGAGCTAATTTGTTCACTTTTCTTATGTTCTACAACGAGATAACATTTGCACAGGTCAGTTGGGATAAAAGGATCACTTTGGTATTGTTTTAAATCCGTATTTCACAATTCAACACCAGAAACTGCTTTTTCTTCAAGAGCTCAATTCATCACACTTGACACTTGACAGCTAATAATTTTATTTTAAGTACATAAATTGGTAATATTCAGTCAAACCTTTTCAAAAATTCGACACACTTCATGCACCTTATTTCGGAGGTATTTGGGAATGATCAATAATAGTCGTTCAAATTCGGGCGAAAAGGGAGAATAGAAGAAACAAATGACTAATGTTTTTTTTCTAGGTACAATAAAAACCTTCAACTACGCAGTGAACGGGCGGTACTTGGCAAACCAAGAGTACAAGGCGTGCGTCCGAAAGAATAAGAACATGTGCTCTGTCAGATACAGTCCCTGCGACAACCGCTCCTTCAGGATTGGGACTCTGGGTGATCAGAATAGTAAGGAATTTTCATTTATATTTTAATATGCAAGCATAATTGTGATAAAGAAGGGAGATACCTATATTTTTCCTACTAATTGGGTTATACGGGGATTATAGGTAACACAGTTGTTCGCGTTTTTCCAGCGGAACGTGACAAAGTTTAAGAGCCAATATTTTTAATAACTCATCGCTATAATTATGTCTTACAATATGTCTAACTTATCGCTACTTTGTTCATCACAACTTTTGTTTCCTACTCCGCGTATGACCCAGTTAGAAATGAAATATCATTGAATCAAAAGATTAACCGAACAGACTCGGCTCAATTCCGTTTTATTGGATTCGTACCAATAATTGGCATTTCTCGCGGACACATCCAAGTATTGACGCTTGGCTTGTGGCCAGCAAAGGTTCACTTCACCTAGCTATAAAATGAGACTGTTTATTGGATAAGGCTTTATATTATTTTTACAACTCAAGTACTCGATGAAGAAAAATGTGATTGCTACGAAATTACGGACGCAAAACCTTTATGGACCCGTTCTATATTAATGTGGGATGTTTTCAAGTAATGGAGGGTGTCATATTCCAATTTAATAGTAAGAAGGGAATTTGCTATGCCATTGAACCTAGGTGGCCTTTAGGTCTTGTTACCTTAGGCTCTGTCTACTGGTAAGGGATAAAGACGTGATTTATGAATGTGTGTATTGATCCAAGTCTACTATAATCTAGACAGACTAGTGTTTATTTAATGACGTGTTTTTTTGAAACACGAGTAAAGTAATCTCTACTAATATTATAAATGCGAAAGTAACTCTGTCTGTCTTTTACTTTTTTACGCTTAAATCGCTGGACCGATTTATTTGAAATTTGTTATACAAATAGTTTGAGTCCCGGGGAAGGAAGGATAGTATTTATACGGGAAAATTGCATAGCTCCCGCGGGATTGTAATAAGCGAATTCTGCGCAGACACACACAGAGTATAAAATAACGATAGATTACTTATTTGGGATACTGGCATAAATGTTTATAAATGTGGAAGTGTATTAGGTTTTGTAAATCTAGTATTATCAGTTTTGAGTCACTGCAGAGCAAGTCTGTAATTAAGGCAATCTACTGCTTAGCTATTGGTATTTTGAGACTGTACCATGTCATAGCGTTGCTCGAGCCGGGCCCTGGGGGGCTTGGTGGCCCTGGGACGGGGTTCTATGGACCAGACGGGGCCTTCGCCAGGCCTGAAGCCACACCACCGCCACCGACCCCAGTCTTGGAGCAAGAGAACCAAGGAGTGGACACCATAAATGGTTAACTCAAACCCACATGTGTCAGAGTGGTGGACTGTAGTACCTACCCCTTGTAGATAGACTAGATCAAGGGATCTTGATGTGTGAAATAAAAACCTTCACGTGTTGAGGATTTTTGTGACTATCAACGATTGAATCTTGGTTTCGTTCAGCATTTTACCAAGTAAACTTAAATGTCCACTTTTCACTAAACCAGTTGGTAATGTGGTGAAAAGGTGTATTTTTTGTTGCAACATTTTGCAGAGCTTGAAGCGATAAGGTTTTTGAATCTCATCTGAATCTCTTTATTGTAGTTTTCCCTGCGTATTTTTCAGTACATAAGATAGCCATCCAATACCCATTTATTTAATTACCCTAGCTTCTATTGTAGCGTAGTTATAAAATTTGTATCATGTATTTTGTTTTTCTTCTCTTTAGTTGTGAAGATTATATTAGATCGCATTCCTGGTACTTGTCTATTTCGCCCTTTTCCATTTGGCCTGTCCATCTTGTACGATGCGTCTATTTTCTTAATGACAGTCGGGATTATTGAGATTCCAAATTTTTCTATTGTATTTGAATCCAAACGTACACACAATCGGAAAATTCTATGCGGTCACTAGCAATCTGTGCAAATGATCCCAACCCTCCAACAGTCCTAACACCAAGTTTCATGAGGAACAATAAGAAAATAGACGCCCTATACCTTATTAGCCTTATAGTAACAGAGGTTATCTTCCCAAAAGACCCCAATACTTGTTTTCCGCCATAAAATAATCATCTCTAACTGTTTTAAGTACACGAATGCCAACTTCGCTTCTGTATAAACTACTTGCATCATAAATTGATTAGATGATAGTATACTAGACATCTCTAGCTCTAGATAGTATAGTGTTTGCTTCTAAATACTCCCAAACCCTTGTAGAACTATACCTTTGTATTTAAGCTAGCACTTAAAATGATTGGAAAAGTATTTTTCAGACGTCTAAGTTCCCCGGGGACCTATTTAAAGTTAGGATTGTCTAATGATGACTGACAATTCGGCGGAAGCGAGGTAACAGAAAAGTTTTGTTTCTGTTCAACCAATCGATACTCAGCTTTATCCAGAACTTGAAAGCTTTCGAGAATTTGCGGAGCTTCCAATACCTAACCATTTACATTATCTACCTTTCATTTGAGTACAGATTGGTAGTTGAGATTAGTATTGTTTCAATTCTGAAACAAAACACTTGAGAAATTGAAATCGCGAAGGTAATCTTGATTTTGTCTGAATCTTTGTACCTACTTCGGTATCTGATATTTAGATAATATGTTTAGTAGGTAAAGTTGATTAAAGATTCGGGCTTGGGAAATGTACAATTAAAAATTAAAGTAGCTATAGATAAAGTTATACGTAACAATCTTTGTAATTCGGAATACCAAAACGCTTTAGACGTGATGACTGTAAATTAAAATAATACATCAAATTATAATGAATACCGGAAAAGAAATACATCATTCTCTCTTATTTCAGGATGTATATTATGCTGATGATGATATCAGTTTTTGAGATTACATGATAAGTTAACGTTTTTGAACAGACATGGTGGCAGAAGATACGATGCCCGCCGAAGACCCTCAGCCCCAAGAAGACGAGATGGAAGGTTCAGGAGCAGACCCTCAGGTTGCACAAGCCATTCAGCCGACACCTGTACCAAGTATGGCTTCTAGGGTAAGTAATGAGTATGATAGTCAACTACATAATGTAGTTTTTGCACACCAGTAAGACAAATGAAGACTGAATGTTGCAGAAAGGCGACGTCATCTCTTAAGTCTTTCCTCACTGTGATAGTTATAGCCATTAGCACATGAAAGGAAATACAGTGTTCATTAAATTTATTTAATTCTAATACTTGAGCAGTTGAGTAGCTTCTGGATTTAGAAGTCGTGTACTCGTAAATCCTGTTTGAAGTTACCTTTGTATGAAAGACAACCGTTAAGAATGTTTTTGTTTCTATACAATCTGTAGAATAATGTGTATCTATACGATATAATATTCAAATAAGATAGTTTAACACGTAATACTTATCCTCATAATATACTAGTTTAAATAAAAGAATCCTTTAGATTCCTGATTTACCTCTTTAAAAACCTTTTCTCACGCATGAACCTTACATTTATCGTTTTCGTAGCATTCTGATCCTAGTAAAAGTTCTCACTTGTAAGTCACAATCGAACGGAATTTCTGTGGCATGAGGCAGGGCTGTCCAAAGCACAGTCCGCGGCCACCAGCTGGCCACAGCGCAGGGTAATTTGATTCTTGTCTACAAACGTTAGAAAATTGCCGGTGATCGTATTCCACCCTGAAACGTATTGTTAAATAAGCAATCCTTAGCGTACCTATGTGGTCAACGTCTTATACTGTTATTTATGGAGGGTTTATCCTCACTTTTCACCAATATATTTAATGTTGAACACAGCTTCTTCTGAGAATGGGGGCTATCGCGTGTGAATTTGCCAATAGAGGCGCTAGTGTCGCGTGAGGTCCGATAACATTCACTTTTCACTGATTTTGGCGGGCTTCGTGACATAAATTATAATTTCTATCATTTACCTGTTGATAAGTGATCTCCATCGTGAAATTATCGCAAATTGGATTGTTTGGCGATGAATGTGAACGCTTTGAAAGCGAAATTAAGAAAAGGGGCGCAAAAATAAGCGGCCTCAAAGAGCAGTTAATTCAGAGGTTTGTTTGTTTACTGATTACGAACTTATTTTTTGCCAAAAGTATGCTTGTTTGCCGAGGTAACAGCTATGTTTTTACTAGCTATGCCTCTGGACATTAGTCAGCAGTGGCGCCAACCGGTGAGCAAAGAAACGATAGTCCCCAGGCTATCCTCACGTAGGCCCAGTGTGGGTTGAGAACTTCACACACAAGTGGTAGTTTCCTCGTTATGTTTTTCTTGATCTTAAAGATCATGGATCAACTTCAATAGAATATTGATTGAAAAGGAAGAAAAAACATCTATATCAACGAGATATTCTGACTCCTAAGCAAAGAGAGAGTGCCGTTAATTCGAGTGTGATAATGGTTTTGGATTGATTGATCCTCCTTCCTTTCTAGTAATTTGTATTGACCCGGTATAATATCTGGTGTGGATTTCCAAGGTAACCAATCAGTAACCATCCATTTAGAAATCTCTACTTACAGCCTGAAACACCTCCGTTCTCTTGTAGTGTCTTCACCCCTTACTAACCCTAACAGATTTGGAGCTATATCTGGCCCCCCTGGCTCTGGCAGTGGCAGTCAGCTCGCACAATATCCTGGAGTCGGTGGTCCCCGTACGCCCAACACTTCGCTGTTCCTGAGGATGACAAGTTCCGGTACTCTGGGTATGGGCTGTTCGGCGTCGGCCTGGCTGGGCGGCAGGGATGCAAGGACAGGATTACAATACCGTGCGAAAATGAATATTTGGTGTCGGTGAGTCTAATAATTGTTACGAGACTCTTTTTGCTAAATGGGCAAAAGGCAGGGAACATCAGAGAAGAGAGAAGATGATCTACGTCTTGCTCCTCGAAGGTTCCCGGTGTTTTCGCTGGAGCCTTTGATTATCGAAAGAAATAAGACTGTGATAATCTGATTTCACCTGTTTTTTGCAAAGACTATTCTAAATACTAGGCAGACAGGTGTAGTTTAACTTTAGAGAAATTCTCAGCTGATCTCGTCAAGATTGCCGAGTTTTCTCACCAAGCCTTCTCGCCGATACTTTTGACTGATGATGTAGGAGGCTATGTAATATTTCGAAGATGTTTGCACAATATTTTGTCAGAAACATCATTATAACAGTGTGATACTTTGTGTGGCTTTAGCCTTGGACTTTTAATTGTAAAACAAATAACTTCTGTGTCAAAGTAAATGAATTATGTTTGCCTTCGATCAACAATGTTTGCATATTCATATTTTCCATTGAACTCCTTTTGTATCTTGTATTTCAACTCAAACTCTTCCATTGTTCGTCTCCAGAGCTCATCCGTCATGGCGGGCGTCTGCGACCCTCACCACTGCGGCTCCAGCTTCTGTCCCAACAAGAGACCAGAGGATTGCCACGTGGATACTTCTATATCCCCTTTTGCGGTGTCCGTGCACTTCGGACCTCCATCGCGGAAAACCAATCCCGAAGAGAACATTGGTGCTTGCTTAAGATACACCCAATTGCCTTGTGAGATGTAATAGGTTCAGATCAGGATGTTCTCTTGTTCCTGATGACCTGGTGAAGGTCGTAGGAGTCCGCTGGAGGAAGGCCACGCGAGAGCGGTCTTTGTAGCGTTCAGCAGTGGAAATGATGATCAGGCTTCTTGATGTTTTGATTTGGTTGCTGATTGTAAAATTGACACTTTGCACCGGTTAAGCTATGCACACGTCTACGAAGCAAGGCGTAGTTTACATTGGCCTCAATTTGCAGTTTTCAGAGATCTGTCTTGCTTTTTAATGTCTGATACTTAAATATGGTGAAAGAGATCTTAAAAATGCATTTAGTATTATTTATGTTATTATCTACGTATTATTTTTGGTCAAAGTGTATTGTGGTTCCTAATGTTGTTTTGTATTGTTTATTTAGGGTTGTTGAAATTTTAAAACAAATGAGGCAATTTGAATATTTTTAAATGGCTTCATTTGCATCGAAATATATTTATATTGTGTTATATTTTTTTATAGAATATTGCTTACATTTAGGGCATATTTATTACACAGGGTGACATCGAAGACGTGATAAGAAACCAGTTTATCAAAAAAAATTTTTTTTTAATTTTCCCTTAATTCAATCACCGATTCAGTAAATTCACGTGGTATTCAAATGATATACACAGAAATGGTAGTGGACACTTGAGACATGTGAGACATGTTTATATTTGCATCTCTTCCTCTTAAGTAGGGTGACCACACTGTTTACAATAATTTATTTTACGTCCCTCCGGGCCTTAAGTATCTCTTTACTGCCGGCTAATAATTTCCACTTCCTGGCCAAGGGAAGACGTAAAATTGTGTACACACCTCGGGCGGCGATAAAGAAAGCCTCAGGTCGCATGTTTAGCGCCGTCACCTTTGGCTCGTGCGACAAGAGACATTCTTTATTTCACCTTCGGAATTATAAAATTATGATTATTGCGTGATTTAGTCTGAATGTTCACCTAAACACCTGCACCTATATTTTAGGATCCCACTTCTGATCGCGTCTTCGTTATCCTGTATATTTATTAATTAGTGCCATGATAATATTGTGCTGCTTAGACACATTTATTAACAAGCTAAATATAATGCAGATAAACCAAATCGCTTTAATCAATATTTGAATGTCACTTTCAACATGAAACTACCGTGAGACTTAATCATAATTACACATAAACGGATAACTCACGTATAAAAAGTCGAGTGATGCTCGACATGTTTCGGGCTATTTCGTAGTCCTTCCTCTCGGAGCGCTCGCCCCGGCGGCAACGAAACGAACACTGCGCGCCAGCGCTCTGTTCGCGGCTGCTCGACGCAACTGACAGCGGCGCACAACTACCCTCGTTTTCATCGTCATTTTTATTATTGTCAAATGTCCGAGAGGAAGGACTACGAAATAGTCCGAAACATGTCGAGCATCACTCGACTTTTTATACGTGAGTTATCGGTTTATGTTTAAATAATATTTGAATGTGTTTAGGTGAAAAACTTAAGTAAATGACCTGTTGTATGTGTGAGTAATGTGTGCGAATAGACAAATTGACGTTCCAAATTAGAAAAATGACTTAAGTCCCATATCAGTTCTGTACACTACTACATACAACAGGTCCTACCTAACAGGTGTACCTACTTAAGCTTTTCACATATATTTAAGACATAAGTATATCAACGGAATATCAACCTTTAACAAACTCCCGATATTTTGGCGCATCAAGCTTCGTTCCTTCCCATTAGTTCCATTATCAGTTCCATTGATGGTACTACTTGGATAGTGAACTGGTAGGAATAGACTATCATGAAGATGGTCCATTGATAGTAATACTTGGATCGTGAACTAGTGGCAATAGACCATCATAATGATGGTCCATTGATGGTACTACTTGGATAGTGAACCAGTAGGAATAGACCATCACGATGATGGTCCATTGATAGTAATACTTGGTACGTGAACTTGTGGCAATAGACCAAGATGATGATGGTCTACTGATGTTACTACTTGGATAGTGAACTATTGGGAATAGACCATCATGAAGATGGTCCATTGATGGTACTACTTGAATAGTGAACTGGTGGGAATAGACCATCATGATCACGGGTAGATTGAAGAAGTTGCCATCTCGTTATATACGTAATCGCGGTCTATATCTAATTGGTATCTTTCAAGTCTGTTATTTGATTGTTTGTTGTGTTAATATCCCATTTTATTGCTATAGCCCAAACTGATGAACATAAAATATATTATAATAATTCTAAGGCACAATTCTAACATAGAAACACTTTATTAGGCCTGAAAACCAAATTTACTTTAATTATAATGTAATTCGTGTATTTCGTTTAATGCTCCTCTCATCTACTCAAAGGTTAACTGGTAGAGATCCCTTATAGGGATAAGTTCGTCTTTGGGCATATATTAATGTGATTTTTTTTTGTTGTGAATTGTACAGTAAGGCATTTACTTACTTTACTTACTTAATATTTGATTTGGCATAAATCAAAACTTTTTTGACTGCATTAAGTTAATTGTGTTGGAAAATAAATGATAGTAATATTTGACAGCTCCGAAATGTATATCAAATGATTGATAACGTCAAATATACTACCGTGCTTCTAGTTTCTTAATATCTTTTGGCAAACTACGCGTTTCTCCAATTCAGACGTCAGTCATATGAAAAACGAAGTCTGCCGAGAGAAATTAAGAAAATTGAATCACGTTTTCCGTTTCAGATGATTCCCTTATTTATTTCCAGTATAATTTGAATTATAAGTGTATATAGATTGTAAATAAAAACATGTATTCAGTGTTTTAGCTTATTAGTAGTTGATTTTATATTATTTTAATATTTATTGCTCTTAATTTACATTCGATATGAGCTCGTTTTTACATTGTGTATCAATATATTTTTTACAAAGAATACTATTTATTGATTGTTTTATTGTTTGAACAAGGAATTGAAAAAAAATAGTAATATAATAAAATTATTTACAGAAGCGATGTCTTGTTTACTTTTCAACCCAATATTCCCACACATTTTTCTATCGCATTAAGTCACCCTAGTCTGCTGTTCTGTCGTCAGGATTTTGTTTGATATATACATACATAAATCACGTCTTTATCCCTTACGGGGTAGACAGAGCCTAAGGTAACAAGACCTCAAGGCCACGTTTAGCATAGTTGTAGGCGTATAGGTGGAAAGGGGAATCAAAATGGTGATGGGTTGCTAGCCGCATCGCCTGTAACATGATTCCTAAGATTTTCACCCAAGCGACTGATACATTCTATGTTTTTTCGATATCCAAAGATTACGACCTCCAAATGGCCACTTAATTTTGAATCCCAAATAACGTATTTTTTCCAGGAATATTTAAATTTGAAATTCAAAATTTATTTTTGCAAATTGGCCGCCAAGGGCTCTTTTACATGTCTTTTTGAAACTACCAGCGCATTCGGAAAGATCATCATTGCCAAGAAGAATGCGCCGCAAGAAATTTGGTAGCAAGTCATTTTTTCTTAAAGCAGTTTAACTGTACCATAGTAAAATTCTATGTCCCCACTGAATTTTTCCGTCATATTACAAATTCTAAAAGATCTCGTAAACGTTCATTCCTGATTTGTCTATGAATAAATATCCACTATGAACATGAAGAATGCGCCACAAGAAACTTGGTAGAAAGTATTTTTTTCTTAAAACAGTAACTGTACCATAGTAAAATACTATGTACCCACTCAATTTTTCCGAAATATTACATACAATACAATACAATAACACATACGGGTCAATTTCAACAGTACTCATTTTTTGTATCATTTCGGTGTGATCCCTTATATGTGTTTTTATTTTAGATTTTTAAATGTCAAACGATACCTTAGACTATTTTGCAAGACATATGTAAAAGGGAACCTGAAATCTTAAATAGTTTTTGAGTTATTAGAGGTCGAATTTCTAAACACACAACGGAATTATAAATGTACACCGGAATGAATGATACCTTACAACGGAATGATAAATATACACTGGGATGACAATATCAGCCCACTGGAATGAAATATAGACCACCGGAATTAAAGTAATAAACAGGGTTCCATAATCACGTCTTTTATTTAGAAAAAATACAGACAGACCTTAAGTAAGTGGCATTTTAATAGTCCTAAGAGCGAAAATTTGGTGCCGGTTGATGAATATGTTTTAAGTAGGTATTTCATCTCTTGGTAAACAAAATTTCATGAATTCATTTTGCAAACAACGTTAGGCAAATCAACGATTCACAAATTAGTAATTGCATAAAACATTGGTTACTTGAAAAAACATCATAATTATGTTGAGATTATTACCGAGGAATTATGCATGTATGTATGTATGTATATAACTCTTTATTGTACATAAAACACAAGAAAAAGATGAATACAGGACAACACACATGCACAAAGGCGAACTTATCCCTAAAAGGGATCTCTTACAGTTAACCTTTGAACGATTTGAATTATTTGTAAATTGATCATTTTTAGGATGACAGGTTTGTGAAATGAATAGTTTGTAAATCGTTGTTTGTTAAGAAGTGATTGTTTGAAAAATGTTGTTTATCAAATGATGATAAACCTTCCAGTTATCAAATAATAATTGGATGCAGCATTATAAATTTATACACACAACAATATGTGTCATGTTTTCAATACTTGATAGCAATACACTACGCTTTCAAGTATTGTACAGGATTTATTATGTAGTTAATAAACCTGAGGTAATATTTTGTACATAATTTTGCTGATATTTTATCTCCCGTTCCTTTATTTACGTTGAAATAGTTAAAAAATTATGAAAATGAGAATTTTTGAGGTTAGAATTTTGTTTACCAAATAGGACAGGTAAGAATGACAATACCTTACATAGACAGACAAAGATAAAAATAATTCTGTCTTTAGTATTTATTGTGTAGCTGCGAAAGAATCCTACATCGTATGTGAAAATCAACTGTCTACCTATAACGGTATTCACGGTTCATGAGATTCACCCTGATGACAGACAGACAGACGAACAGTGGTCTTAGTAATAGGGTCCTGTTTTTGCCCTTTGGGTACGGAAACCAAATTTTTAAACCCTTTTTGTAGCGCCCCCTGATGGCCTACAAGCGTAAATTTTATCTAAGAACATGAGCTGTGGTACAATAAAATAAGTTCAGTGTTTGATTTTAGAAATTATGCTACGGAACCATTTCATAATAATAAAGTGAAGCTACATTTAATGTCATTCCGGTTTTACTACACCGGAAACACCGGAATAAATATGGTGGAATGAGAAACTCGACATAAAAATAAATATTAAAAAAAAAGTAAGCCTCGTGTTCTTAAACTAATTAAACTCTTGAAATCAGGACTACATTAGACGTGACATATATAAATTTAAAAGAAAAGCGATACAAAATATAAAAGTTATGACTAACTCCGGAATGAAACTTTTTTTGTCCCCACACCATGGCGATGAGAAATACTCATGTTTTGCTCGGAAACGTTCGTCGTTACACACGTCTACTCTCGCCGAGCGCCGCAGTTCGACTATCGCTCGGGGTGCGCGGGAGACGGAGGGGCTTAAGGGTCAAACTCGGCAAATAAATCCTTCCAAAAATTTGCCCGCGGAATGAGACCGTCTCTCCGGACAAATGTATATGCACATATTCAGAGGTTTACAAATGAGGTAAAAATCAGGTGATGTGCTTTTTTTGTTACCTGTTTATATGGTAATAAAACAAAGCTAATTTTTTTTTGTTGTCACGCATAGTGTTCGACTTATCCAGCATTTTGTAACTAAAACCGGCTCCGGGACAACCCACCTCGATGAGAAATACGGTCTAAATATATTTTTTTAAATGATTAAATAACATAATATTTTAATTTTAGCTGTTGCCCGAGGTAGACAATAGGGGGCTGTTTCCTAAAAAAAATAGTTCTACATTATCAAAGCCTTCTGCACCTGCGTTTTCAGTCTTGCCATCAAAATTTACTGCTTGGGAAATTGACCCATACATACATATTTTAAGAGATCTCGTAAACTCTCATTCCTGATTTGTCTATGAATAAATATCCACTATTAACATCATATAGCAGCGCTTTCCCAGCCGCAGATCTGATCTGCATTATGTAGCGGCGCTGTGATTGGTGTTTAAACATTCACGCACTCAGCCGTTTCTTGACTACTTGCGCCCAACTGCGCTGCATCCCGCTAGCACACTGTAGCCATTTATGTGCATTTACCTCATCTAGGTATGTATTTATTTTTAGATAAACAGTTTTACATGTTTCTATTGCTACTTTACATTACAATAACTTAATTTCCCTAACGGGGTAGACAGAGCCAAAGGTAACAAAACCTTAAGGCCACGTTTAGCATGATGGGCGTATAGCTGGAAAGGGAAACCAAAACAGTGGGTTGCTAGCCGCGTCGCCTATAACATGATTTCTGATTTTCGCCTATTCCCTCGATGGGCTTTTACCATGTTTTTTCTTTACTCCCAGAACAGCATGGAAAATATAACATTTCATTAAACATTAAAAAAACCTCACGCATTAATAGAGTAATCAAATCGTAAAAAATATTTTTTTTGACAAAAATCACTTTAGAAAAGATCTGATATTCTTCAAACTGTTGGACTGATTTTTATCAAACATAGCTCAGAAATACCGCAAGGAAATTGGCTTTCGAATGAAAAAAGCCACGTCGTAATCTGTCTATCGGCTTGAGAGCTATGATGCTACAGGCAGATAGACACACACCCACACACACGAACACAAATCGACTTAGACTTCACACCCGGCTTTTTGTGCAGGGGGTTATAAAGAAAAAAAAACATACAAAAAACAGAAATAGGAGAGTAAAATTACAGAGACCTACCTCGTACATTGTTTTTTGGACCAACTACGGCCAACTACTTTGCGGGTGGTAGGGCCTTGTGCAAGGTCCGTCCGGATCGCTACCACCATCTTACTCGCTAATCCTGCCGCTAAGTAGCAGTGCTTGCACTGCTGTGTTCCGGTGTGGAGAGTAAGACAGCCGGGGAAATTACGGGCACAAGAGGCATTTCATCTTAGTCCTCTAGGTTGGCAACGCATCTGCAATCCCTCCGGGGTTGCGGGTGTCTATGGGCAGTGGTGATCACTTACCATCAGGTGACCTACTTGCTCGTTTGCCTTCCTATTTATATAAAAAAAAAAAAAAAAAAAAAACTAACCCCCTTATTCATAAACGCTCTGTAGGCTTCAGCTAACTTAGCAATCATTTGTCCTTTGTCACTTTGACATTCACCTTTCACAGATAAGGACAAACAATTGATAAGGTAAACCATATTCATTTGTTTGTAATACTATATCTGTAGGGTAAAATCCTTGAAACCGCCTTTCTCACCGATTCTAATCGTTCTTTGAAAGCTAAACAAGCTAGTTTTAATAATGGGCAAAAGTCTTAGGAATCATGACGTTATAGGCAATGCGGCTAGCAACCCATCACTATTTTGATTTCCCTTTCCACCTATACGCCCTTAATCATGCTTAACGTGGCCTTAAGGTTTTGTTACATTAGGCTCTGTCTACCCCGTAAGGGATAAAGACATGATACATATATGTATGTATGTATAACCAAACATATAATTATAAGTTTCTTCGAACATTCTGGTTATTCAGTTTCGTCATAGCTTATAACAGCTCGAACACAAAAAGTTGTAGTTAGCATAGTAAACGTATTTTGATTATAAATATATGTATAGAACCTGATTCAATTAATTAATACCGATGGTAGTTTTTAACTATTCCATTTATCAGTATTATACCTAATTAAAAAGAAAACTTCCACAGCAAATTCTGTAATTACCAAGAAACTTGCGTAAGAAATAGTTCATTAAAACTTGCGTAAGATGTGGCTCACACTACCTGCTTAAAAAATTTATATGTGTACTCTTATTGTATGTATTTTGATTGATGATAATCGTATGTACATATTTAATTATATTGTAAATTTCGTCTAAAATATATGGGTCCGACGACCTGATAGTCAAGTGGGAAGAAAAGCAATAAAGATTTGTATTTTGTAATGTAAGCATGCGTGTATTTATTTAGTATATTTAGTAGTTTATTTTATTATTTGTTTGTTGTATTGAGAGATGTACGCTTTATTGTAGCTTTCACTATCTGGAATTTTAACTTACTCTTTGTCGGTCCCTCGTTTAATGCTCCTCTCATCTACTGAAAGAAATTGGTAGAAAAAAACTGGTAGAAATCTCTCATATGGTTAAGTTCGCCTTTGTGCATATATTTAATGGTTTTTATAATAATTTGTACGATAAAGCATTTAATTACTTACTTATTTAAACTTATTATTATAAAAAAACAAGATTCAAAAAAGAACGAACTAAAAAGTGACAAATCTGTAGCAGTTTTACTCTGTACCTAACTTTCGCTCATGGGATCGATTCTGAAACTTTTACAGGAAGACAAGTAGAAACGAGTTGGCAATTGTATCGACCGAGAATAGCTCCCCAGGAATTCCAACTCAAATAAATCAATTAACGCCCACTATCATGGTAAACTTGGCATTTAGGTGACATTGGGCCCTGTCTACCCCATAAGGGATAAAGACGCGATTTATGTATGTACTAGCTGCTGCCCGCGACTTCGTCTGCAAAAAATTAGTTTCTCACTATCCCGCGGGAACTATGCAATTTTATAGGATAATAAATAGCCTGTGTTAATCTAGGGTATCAGCTATCTCCGTTCCAAATTTTATCCAAATCTATTCAGTAGTTTAAACTAACGTATGTATGTATGTATGTATGTAAACTCTTTATTGTGCAAAATAAACAAGACAAATACGATTGACAAACACTGAGATACATGCACAAAGGCGGACTTATCCCTTTAAAGGATCTAACGTCTTTTCTATCTGTGATAAAGTTGGCAAACTGTCATTAATGTCAACTGTCAACATGATTCAACAATAACACAGGGGGATTTGGGCGATCTTCTCTTATGAATTGTATATGGGGTGCGAGTCGGGTTACCTCCACGTGTGGTCAAGAGCTGCGGTTCGTTTTTGGATCCATCCGGGAGGAAGAGCGGTGCTTGGTCCGATGCACCCTGGGCAACGGCTAATAATTTCCTGGCAGTTTCTGAGGGATATCATTGACCGTTGGCTAAGAGCCGACAGGGGGGGAGGGGGGTCTTTGACCATTACCGTACAGTTTGACAACAAATATAATGCGCATCGGCAGTATTCGTTTAAGCAGAGAAGCGCAGACCAGTTTCCGACGGTAGCCGAACGTGTAAATAATCTATATTGAACTTTATTTGCAAGCGCAACTGGCAGAGTATTGCTTGCTTTGCATTCTTAGCTCTGTCCCGCTTACACGATTTTGCCATTGTTGGTACGAAATCGATCGACCAATAACAGCGCCAGAGTTTCCCGCGCTACTAAAATTGGTATACTGCGCAGGTACATCGTGGAGCATTATTTTTGTTGTCAAACTGTACAACGTTGCAGACATTTTGTCATAAGATTTTTTTAATTATATTTTTGTTACTTTGACATTGGCGAAGTTGTCGTCGCTATAACGACTTGATACGCCAAAAGAAGAAGATCTTCTCTTATGAATTTTATATTTTCACAGCCGTTATACATGCTGCCATAACATTCGTGCGCATGGGAGCGGATCAGAATACATAAAGTTTAAAATGTATAATGGGTTATGTTAGAAACCTCTTCAGTGCAGCGCCATGACATTTAATTGAACGTTGTATTTTTTACTGTTCTATCTGTCACTCTAAAATAAATGGTGAATCGTAAACATTGGTTTTGCTCTGCCTTAGGAATTTCTTGTAGTTTTTCACAGGTTAAAATACATAATGGTTCAAAATATATAACGCAATTATCTGTAAAACTATTAGCTAAATGAACTTTTTTGATATCGTAATCTATAGATTGGTTTAGGTTAGGTTAGGTTTGTTTTATAACAATCCTGTTAATTTGTAACTTTCTGAGAAAATCGCATTATATATTATAAACCATTATGTATTTTAACCCATTATACATTTTAAACTTTATGTATTTTAATACGTACCCCGTGCGCAAACATATTTAAATCAAAGGGGACAAAGAACACATTATACAGCGTGTTTCAAAGCAAACAGTACCGAATCAATAGCTATTATTTATTTATTTATTTATTTGTTTATTTGTTTAAAAATACAAGGAAAGGCTTACAGTTAAGACCAACACACCTAGCCTGTTAATTACGAAATACAAATAGAATTATTTTACATAAAAGTGCTCCCCAACCATCAGCGAACACGTCAGCATCTTGGATCTCAGTTAGAAATGCATTAAGTAGCGCTATCACCCTGGCCGTCGGACAGTTCCGGGCTCTACGTGTTCTTAGTCCCACCAAGCCGCTTAGCCGATATGTCAGACATTGTCGAGATAGCCTAGATAGATACATAGAATAATATATGGCGTTCACGTATGTGAGCCTTGTACAAAGCATTACAGGAGACGGCAATGTGTCCTTTTCCCCTGCTATAAACACGGCCGCATTAGAAAATGTTTAGTGTGTGAGTTTCGCATTTGCATAGCGGAGATGTGTTGGTGTGGTGTGGAATTGCTTTTCACTTGAATGTAGACGTGTGTTATACTTAGGTATAGTATACAATACAATAACCTCCTTATTCATAAACGCTCTATAGGCTTCTGCTAACTTCGTTTGTCCTTATCTGTGAAAGGTAAATGTCAAAGTGACAGATAAGGACAAACGATTGCTAAGTTAGCAGAAGCCTACAGAGCGTTTATGAATAAGGGGGTAACTCTATTGAACACCACATATAACAACCAAAACAGAAAAAAGGTATACAGAATATTACAAGGTAACAATAGGCGGCCTTATCGCTACAGAGCGATCTCTACCAGTAACCATAATGGACTGGAGAACAGAACAGATCTGAGCAGGTGGTGCAATTTAGAACTACCATACACTTGCACTTTAAGAGCTTGTTATTGGTAAAACATCCATAAATTACGTTTTTACCCCTTACGGCGTAGACAGAGCCTAAAGGTAACAAGACCCAAAGGCCACGTTTAGCATAGGGATTTTTGTTAATAGGTTTTTTTATGAACCAGAGCAGCAAACAAGCAAGTGGTTCAACGGATGGTAAGTGAGTAGTAGAGGATTGTAGATGAATAGCCTAGAGGACTAAATTAAATTCTTCTGTAAATGAATTTCTAAGTTCTGTTACGTAATAATAATTTTATACTTTCTGACATTATATAATAATAACAATAATAATAATGTAATAATAGTAATAATTTGTAACTACTGACATTACAATAATAATAATATTAAGCTATAAAAATGTAATATTTGTATGCTGCATGTGCAGCTGAATATGCCTGGACATCTATTTGTATATCATCCATATTATGTAACCATATTCTATGCAAATAAATATATCATTATCATTATCATTATCATTATCAAATAACTTGTGCGTCAATTCACTGGATATTTTAATTCTCACGTGGAGCAAAGCAGGAATAAATGCCTTCTTTCTTTCTATCTTTCTTTCAAGCACTGCTGAACAGATCCAGACGGAACTTCTACAAGCAGTTAAAGGTACGGTCGGACAAAGTGATCTAGGTACCTATCAATTTTCATCCGACTCCCTATCAAAATTGACGACCGGATAGCCTAACAGTTAGATAACCTGACTATGAAGCTTGAGGTCCCGGGTTCGATCCGCGGTCGGGGCAGATATTTGTACGAAAAATACGAATGTTCGTTCTCGAGTCTTGGATGTTTAATGTGTATTTAAGTATGTATATTCATCTGTGGTGGCTATACATAGCTACTTATTATTTTATTGGTTAGCTAGACTTTTTAGTAGGAAACTATTTTCATTGACAAAGCCGAGCGCTTCCGAGCGCCGGCCGACGACTGCCGACCTAATGGTCGAGTGCGCATGTGCGGTTTCAAAGAGCAACTGTCATACACTTCTTGCCGTGGTGATCTGTCATCTTTACCACACGCATATTCCTTATTGTTTCCTAGTATGTATGTATGTATGTAAACTCTTTATTGTGCAAAATAAACAAGACAAATACAACATACATACATACATATAGTAGTTTCCCTATTACTTGTGTATCTAGCTGTTTCCTTCCTGTATATATTATTCTTCAGTGTTTCCTTCTGAATATACAGTTATATTTTATTGTGGAGTGCCTTGTTTCCTTATAGTATACCTACGTAGCACCCCACACATCTATATAAGTATGTTTATCCGTTGTCTAGTGCCCATATTACAAGCTTTGCTTAGTTTGGGGCTAGGTCAATTGGTGTCAATTGTCCCAAGATATTATTTATTATTATTAAAATGTAGCTAAAGTCGAACTTTCAAGTTGTTAGCTGTCTTATCGACGTATGTTTTGTGACATGAATAGGATTTTTAACTTAGTAGTGGCGACCATATATTGGGCTGATGGTACACCTAGGCCATAAATATATGTAGATACGTTACCAAGACGCCAAAAACATCTACAGCTTTATTCCACAAACAATAAGGTCGGCAACACATATTTATGTGACATGATCTTTGTATCGATATATATGCAGGGCTACTTGGGGTACGACTCTCTGCAATTGCGTAGGCTGATGTCTTTGGCCAAGTTAGCTATCGGTATAGTAAGAAACCAAATTGACTGTGTCTATCTCGTGTCGGTATTTGTGCGCATTTTTGTCCCGGAGCGCTACACGCGCGCGCGACGGCAGTGCCTGCAGGGCGCACGCGCGCGTTCGCGCATGCGCCGGCCACGCGCGCGCTCGCGCCGCTCAACTCTGTGCACGCGGCGGCGCCGCACGTAGACCTGTTTGCCGGTGCAATAGGGCGGCTGATGACAGAGTGCAAGAGGGTGGCTGAAGGCCAGATGCCTGAGAGCTCTATTAATTAAAGTATTGTAATATATATAGCTATTTTGTGTTAATGTGTAAGTTTGTGCCGTTTTGGCTTTAGCTGTTAAGGTGCAAATTTGTTATAAATAAATAAATAAATATGCCCTCGACGGTACCTCCTGTTGTAAGTGTCCTGTGAAGCCAGGTGATATGTTAGGCTAACCTGATATGTAAATTCATGCAAATCACCTCATTTAGCGACTGCGTGGAGTGTTCCTTTGGGACTCTGCTGACCACACCGGGTTTCCCGGGTTATCAAGATAGTATAGAGGGTGTTAGAGGGCTAGCAACCCATCACTATTTTGATTCCATTTTCCATCTACATGCCCACAATCTTGCTAAATGTGGCCTGTAGGTATCTGTTACCTTAGGCTCTGTCTACCCCGTAAGGGATGAAGACGTGTTTTGTGTATGTATGTATGTATTTTGATTTAATAAGTACTGTCCTCTAATATCAATTTTGTTTAGGTACTGCAAGCCGTGAGGGTTGTAGCCAGGTCTACTCTGAACTTTGGAAACTCCTGGGTAGGCGAGTACGTGCGGATCGACGTTCGCGTCGTCAAATAAAAGATTACCGCAAGGATCTTTACGAAGATTTATTCACATCAAAAGACTTAAACATATTATAATCAAAAATCTCTATGCCTTCGGAGGCAGCTGTCCAGGTAATGCCCTGGGGAAACACTTTGTTTCTTTATTCCATTAAAATTCTAAACTTAAATTACAAATAATTGCATTACCTGCCAGCATCTCGGTTTGTTTGCACAAAGGTTTGTACAAACGAAACCTAGTTCCTACAGTACATAAATACATTACCTAGACGTCAAAAACATCTATACACCTTTATGCTACAAACAATAAGGCCGGTGTCACATATATTTGACATGACGGCTGTACCGATATTAATGCCCTCGACTGTCCTTATTTGATGAATGGGAAAACCCGGGGTCAAACGTTATCATACAAGCTGAGTATTAAATTACAATAATTAGTCATTTTATTTTACGCGCGACAAATACCATGTACCAGTACCAGAATGTACCAGTTGCTTCTCTTCCCGCGCAAATGGTAAAAACCCATCGAGGGAATGGGCGAAAATCATAGGAATCATGTTATAGGCGATGCGGCTAGCAACCCATCACTATTTTGATTCCAGTTTCCACCTCTACGCCCTCAGTGTCTTACTAAACGTGGCCTGTAGGTCTTATTACCTTAGGCTCTGTCTACCCCGTAAGGGATAAAGACGTGATTTGTGTATGTGTGTATGTAATAAATACGAAACATTGGGTACCTCACGTAGGTAGGTACAATCTGTTATAATTAAGACGCATTCTCTATGCTCAAATTCTATATATATAAAAGAAAGTTGTGTTAGTTACACTATTTATAACTCGAGAACAGCTGAACCGATTTGGCTGAAAATTGGTGGGGAGGTAGCTTAGAACCAGAAACGGACATAGGATACTTTTTATCTCGATTTTCCCACGGGAATGGAAAATTCCGAAATTATGTACTAATAAAGCTACAGACATTAAATTTAGCATGCCTACACGTTATTCCTTGATTAGTATAAAGATGCACTTACAAAGGAATTTTTCAAATTTCCCACGGGATAAAAACACAAGGTAAATAATTAAGACTATAATTAGTAGATAATATTCCTAGAGGATCTGTAGGTGCTCTAAGAAGGGATTTTCCGAATTTCCCACGGGATAGGCAATAAAAACCTTATACTTGGAGGCATGAGTGGATGTATGGGGTGTGTCGTCACTCTGACGTTATGTGCGCGGACGAAGTCGCGGGGAAAAGCTAGTATCTATTAAATCTTGTGACAAAAATGTCGGCAACGTTGTAAGGTAGAACACGGTCAAAAGACCCCCCCCCCCCTGTCGGGCTCTTAGCCAACAGATAATGATATTGCTCAGAAATCGCCACGAAATCATTAGCTAACCGATACCCTGGGTGCAACGGACCAATTACTTTTTTTCCCTCGGACGGACCCAAAAACGAACCGCAGTTCTTGACCACACGCGGAGGTATAGACCGAACGCTGAATGAGTCCTCGCCCGCGCGGTGCTGGGGCGCGGGGTGGGACGATGGCGGGGGCCGAGAGAGGTGCGGGCGGCAGGCGCACTACCCGCCCGCACCGAGAGAGGTCCCCGCGGTCGTCCTCGCCTGCGCCTCTGTGGCTGTGACTCGCACCCCCACGCATTTTCTACACTCGATTTTTTTGAATAGATTGACATTGACATTCTAAGCACAGGGTTGCCGTTTTAAATAAGGGAAAGTGTCAAAAAGCCGGACATGCTAGAAAAAGTATAACCATTTTAAGTTAATGGAGCGCACGGGCGTAGCCAGATTTTAGTATTTAGTACATAAAATAACCTATAAGAAATTTATTTTAATTCTATGAATGTTAATATCGGAACGCTTCAGGGGGGGGGGTGCAACCCCCAAAACCCCCCGCCCTAGTTACGCCCGTGATGGAGCGGGTTACCAGTGTTGCCAAGTTAATAATTAATTTTACATGTAATTTTTTTTTGCCAATTAATTTAAAAGGCCGTGTAAAGTCCGAACTTATCCGGACAAATCTGGAGCCTTCGGCCCGTATTTTGATTGATCCCCAATTAACACGTAATCTACGTATTAATCATATTTATTAAGAAGATAAATTATCAAAAGAGATAAACTTAAAACCAAGTTTTTACTGCGGCTCCGCTCACGCGTGTCTAATTACCCACGGTTGTTTACAAGAACTCCACGGGAAATTCCCAAAAATCTTGTAGTCTTTATTTATATAGCAGTGGCAGTTCTTAGTACATACAAGCATAAATACATCACGCCTCTTTCCCATTAAGGGTAGGGAGAGATTACTTTGTTCCACTTTCGCTTCATTCACATTTATCAATCTCTTCATACATGCTCGTCGGTTTAGGGTACTCTTGACCTGACCTTTTGTCAAAACGTCGCTTATTCGGTCCCGGAACGTCCGTCTAGGCCAGTGATTTTCAAAGTGGGGGGCGCGCCACCCAAGGGGGGCGCAGAGGCCTGTGAAAGGGGGTTATGGGGTACGACCTAGAACCTTATTAACAAATTACCGGTTTCCGCCCTACGGCTTACGGGCTGGGCTAAGGGGGGAATAGATTTTTTTCTTTTTGGAAGGGGGGCGCGTAGTGAATAAGTTTGGGAACCCCTGGTCTAGGCCTTCCCCTCCCCTTGCGCAGAGGAGGAGGAAAAGGCGAACTCGGTGCTTGCACCGCTCGCCCGATTCCTTGAGGCCAGCGGGAACGGTACCAGGGCATTACCTACCTGCATTGCACGGTCTCATTGTCTAAGGGAAGACGGGCCCAGCGTACGGGCCCTCCCCTTCTTGGCGCGGTCCTGGCGAAAGCCGGGGCCACCGGGGGCTTGTGGTGAAACCTTAGTATTCCTTATGCATCCGCCCGATACTGGTTTACACGGATTCCCTATTCAGTCGTATGTGAGGCGTTACGGGAGCATTCGGTGTCACCGCGACGCCCCACGACCACCCTGGATGGGGTTCCCTTTTCGCGGCACCTGTGCAATGCAGGTTTGGAAAGTCAACCTTAGTATCTCACTGCGTCCCCATCACACCGGAGTGAGGCAACGCCGGAGAGTTTTTAGTTTGGGTATACCCCTTCGGGGTGAGTCTTACATAACCTTAGGCATCCCCGTGCCTAGGGCATCCATAAAGATTTCCTCACCGTTTTAAAAAAAAGAATTTCCCATCCCAACGCACTCAAGGCTCCCTTTCACACTCGCCAAATAACTGTTTAGTTAATATTATTCTTATGTTCTTAGTAGCCGTTGATATTCCCGGATTTTGCACGCGTACATCTGTGGGAAAATTTTGACATACCAAATTTTATCCAAATCTGTACACCTGTTTCGTGATTTGTCTTTGGCATACGGAACTCTCGGTGCGGGAGTCCGAATCCTACTTGGTCGGTTTTTTAAATAATTACCTATGTGAGTGTGTGAATGTGAGTAAGTATTAAGGCACGCAAGATGGTCTGGTTAAGAGTAAACGACCATCTCCTATCGACATCGAAACGGACCTATGATCTCACTTATCATTGCTTTATTACTCCAATGATAAGTATTAAATTTATTAGTATCCTTAGTCGTGAACATAATCGTTATATATATAGGTAATTATTCTTATTTGTTTTGTTATTTTATGTTGGATTTGTCTTGTCTAGGGCAAAAGTAGAAGTGACGTAAAAGGCAGACAAATGTTAAGTTTTTGTTGATTTTTAGCAAAACACCAGTCAAGCATTAAAATTAAACATTGATATTACATTATTTTACTCATACTACTTTTCAAACAACTGAACCGATTTTTACCAAAAATGTCTAAAAACCACCAAATTGAATTTCGCAGTATCAGATTGCTTTTACGCGCCGCTAGAAAGCACTGCTGAGGTTGTCATTGCAAATGTGACTTTAACACGAACGTGTTAAATCAATTTTTGTGACAAAAACTACTCGGGTTACTGCTGGCGATTTTAATAGCAGTCTCGCGACCGGTTCCTTTGCTTGATACAAAATTATAACGCGCAGTAATTCTAATTTCAACCCAAATGCTAAGGAAATATAGTATTATATCAATCAGCGCGTCCGTGAGATAATTTAATAAAAACAACTACACCGTATGTTGACTGACTTATCATAACAGTATTTTCATTAGGTCCATACAATAAGCACGTCTCTTCACTGTTTAAAATAAATTTCTTAACCAAATTGCTACAAATGATTACAAAACCTAGTGTTATTCAGAAGAAAAAGCAAAGCCGTGTCAGACTCAAGTGTTTAGACAATCTTCATCCATTCCTGTATCTTCATTTGTAACACATATAAACAACTAATTGTGTCACAGTTTTAGGTACTAATGCTATACGTTCTGTGTCTTCCTTGTTCAACGGTAAGTTTTCCTGATTCCTTATGCTTGTGGCATTATTTATGTGCATCAATTTGTGTGGATATAAAATTGATTCAAAAATACAAATGTTAAACTAAGCTGTCTTGCTAGAAAAAAGTGAAATCTCCACTTTGTGTTAAACTAGATTCAGTGTTAGAATAAACAAGTTCAACCAGATTTGGCGACTAAATTCAGATTTTTTTCCTGCATGACTGTGTCGGTGGCACGGACTTAAGTAGCCCATGCGTTGATTGGAAAGTTTATAAGGTAAACGGACTTTATAACTTATTAAGTATGTACCTGCATAAAGAGGAAAGAGTAGGGCATCGTATTGTCTCGCATCTGAAGCTAAAGTTACAAGTTCCTGTTCGCCTTCGTCATTAATTTTAATTATAAATAATCTTCTTTACTTCTTCACCATGATTTCAATAAAATCAAAATTGTAATGCTGCACGAGCATTTCAAAAAACAAGATGTGATTCAGCTGGATTCCAACATCGAGGGGAAATAGGAAATACCAAAATACCTAGTGACGTGCTCATGATTAGTTACTCGTAGGCATATAATCGTTGCTTTGTGTCACTGTGTTTAGTGTGCCCATTATTTTTTTTGTTAAAGAGACTCACTTACTTGCAAGATTTTTTACTGACAGTACTCTTTGTTGAGAATATTCTTGGTGTGGCTGGGTTTGTATTAAGTGAAATTGTCGTATTTTCAGGTATGGATACTTATCCAGCTATGTGGTGGAAATGGGTCGCGCTAGTACTCGCTTTGACGGTGCGTGCACAGGCAGATTTTGCGACATGGCCAGGCTGCCGGCAGACTACCTACTGGGGCGATCGTCTTCGGGTCTTACAACCAAATACCGTAGACATGAAAGCTGATGTGCTACACCTCGAGAGCTGCAGACTGACGAGAATACAGTCGAGCAGTTTCCTTAACTCCCCAAAATTAAAATCAATACATTTGAAGAACAATCAAATACAGCAATTAGAAGCTGGCGCGTTCGATGCTACCCCCGACGTTGAAGAGGTCGTTTTGTCCAACAATGCTTTTCTCGGGAAGAATCTGCCACCAAACCTGTTCAGCAACAGCCGCAAGTTGGTGTCTCTTCGTTTCTCTGGAAATGATATGAGGGATACACCAACCGATTTACTTATGGGATTGGATCTAAACATGTTAGATCTGGTACAATGCGCCTTGCGGGAAGTGCCTACGTTTGTCACACGTCATCAGCTGTCCAAACTAGTGAACATAGACATGTCAGAAAATCAAATACAAAGGCTAGACAAGGCAGACATGTTTGCGACAGTGGCAAATCTGGAGATTCTGAATCTAAATAATAATCGAATAGAATATTTACACGAAGATCTGTTTAGTCCGTTGGTTCAGATCTCTGGGATATATCTGAACGGCAACAAGATTCGGTATCTTCCTGAAAACTTGTTTAAGGATAAATCATACTTAGGGACCATCAATTTGGCTGACAACCTCATAGAGCACGTGCCTCCTAATGCTTTTGAGGATACAGTAGACTTATGGGATTTGAACCTAGGGGGTAATAGATTGACTTATCTACCAAACGAGTTCTTCACACTGCTACAGGGGAAGATGGAAATTTTCTACTTCGACCGCAACCCGTGGCAATGTGCGTGTTTAAACGAAATTCTGATCAAAGTCAAGAAGAAACACATACAGTACGAAGGGCAAACTTACAATGGAAATGAGCCAGTGTGCGTAATGAACAGTTTTCGGTGTTACAAGCCCCAAGATTATCCCCAGCTTTACGGGAAAGTTTGATCAAAGGTTAGAAAATTATTGGGCCTGTATGGGACGGAAAGTGAAATCTTCAGTGAAATTGTTTGTGATGCAGATATTGTGATCACATTTTGAAGACATAAGTGATGATAATGTGCTTTATCTTAAATAAATATTAGGGAGCAATTCACACAAATTGACCTAGTCCCAAAGTAAGCGCTAGTAACTCTTGTGTTATGGGTACTAAACAACGATATACATACTTATATAAAGAAATACATACTTAATAAATTAAGGGCGTATAACTTTAAAGGGAAATCAAAATAGTGATGGGTCTAACCGCATCGCCTATAACATGATTCCTAAGACTTTTGCCCATTCCCTCGATGGGTTTATGCCGTCTGCGCGGGAAGTGAAACAACTGGTAAATTCTATGTTTTTTCTATACTCCCAGACCAGCATGGAAGAGTTAAGTTTACCTTTGCAATAAATCGGATCTATCAAACGTAGAATTATCCCAAACACATACTTAAATGTTTTTATATCGACAATTTGTATACCCGAATAGAATAAGTATTATTTAGGTGCTTCTGTGCTAGTCATGGGGAATTGCAAAATATTAATATTAAATTAGTGAGTAGTAAATTATATTAATGGCATGTTGATTTTGTTTAAATAAAACTGTATTTTTTTAATGTGAAATTTCAATGTAACTCATGTTGATAGACGTACACTTAGGTCTTTAATGTTGAGCTTATGTGGAATGTTGTCACAGTGAAACAATTGCTTTTTAGTGTTTATAAACAGTAGTTTATGTGACTGTATTATAATGAAGGGCATTAAAACATTAGTTTGGGTTTATAAAACGAAGCGAAGCTGAGTTTCATAATAAGATCAAACGAGTGTTTTAATGCCTAATATTATGTGCATTCGCATTTACTTTATCTACATTAATATTATCATAAATTTCATATAATAAACGTTTTCACATCAAAACACAGGCAACATTATTTTCTATTTTTCGAAAGTCGGATACAGATGAAACGACTGTCATTTTTTTTCTTAAATTCTAAGGCAATAGACAGAGATTTTGTTATTTAAGATGTTTGAAGTTTGAATGTTATTAGAGTATCGATTTTGATACTCTAAATTGAACGTTATAATACAACCACAGATACAGGTTTCTTAATGTAGCCCATTTCATAATCGTTCCTGAATATATCACAGGGAAGTTATGTATGCTATGGATGTAGATAAAACTTTGTAAAAGATTGGCAATATTTATATGACGGTGTTCCGCAGTGGCTCAGCAAATAAAGTCCTTGACTGTCTCTTACCCATACTTAAATCTAAAATAGCCCGAAGCGGTAGTAAGTAGGAGGTACCGCTCAGCAGTACAAAAAAACTACTTTAACACCTTGTAAACAAAATTTCGTCGTACTTATACATACATAGATACATACATAAATCATGTCTTTATCCCTTCCGGGGTAGACAGAGCCTAAGGTAACAATACCCAAGACCCCGTTTAGCGTGATTGTGGGCGTATGGATAGAAAGGGGGGAATCAAAACAGTGATGGGTTGCTAGCCTCATCGCCTATAACATGATCCCCAAGATTTTCACCTAATCCCTCGATTAATTTTGACAATGACAGTTATGTTTCTCCTTTTGTGCCTATGGCTCTATGAGCCTCCTCCATTACATAAAACCTGAAGAGGTATTAGCGTGTGAACTAGCGGAATGTGTCGCGTGGCGTTTACGCCGGTAGCCATCTTGATTTTGCGTCGAACCAACGCGATTTGTATATATTATCTCATTTCCGCAGCGCCTCGGCCGAAGTTCCCGTCAATTTGGAGTAACTTATAAATATCCACTTAGAAATTTCTTGGGATTTACTTGGGGATAGCGAAAAGTTTCAGCAATCCGCTCATTCCGGTTGGATTTGTTCGAAACGGGATTTATTTATAAGTATTAAGTTATTTCGTAAGGGATATTAGATCGGTATCGTAGGTTTTAAAGACTTTTAAGTTTGTTAGTCTCAAGACCGTGCAAAGTTGATTTAGCAATCAATTTATCAATTACAGATATCCCATGAATAGTCCAAAGTAAAAACTTACTTCCATGCTGGTCTGGGAGCAAAGAAAAAACATAGAATGTACCAGTTGCTTTCCCGCGCAAATGGTAAAAACCCTCAAGGGAATGGGCGAAAATCATTGAAATCATGTTGTAGGCGATGCGGCTAGCAACCCGGGAAGAGAAGCAACTAGTACATTCTATGTTTTTTTCTTTGCTCACAGACCAGCATGGAAGTACACATACTGCGGAATATTACATACATATACATACATACATATATCACGTCTTTATCCCTTACGGGGTAGACCGGGGTAGACAAAATCTTAATAAGTTCTCGTTTAGCAAGATTGTGGGTTTATATAGATGGAAAATAGAATCAAAATAGTGATGGGTAGCTAGCCGCATCGCCTATAACATTCCTATGATATTCGCTCATTCCCTCGATGGGCTTTTACCGTCTGCGCGGGTAGAGAAGCAACTGGTACATTCTATGTTTTTCCTTTGCTCCCAGACCAGCATGGAAGTATACATAGTGCGGAATATTAATTGTCGGTTATCTTACTGAAAGAAAGAAAAGAAAGAAAGAAAGAAAGAAGGCATTTATTCCTTTTTGCAAGACACTGACTGGCGGTAAATCAGAGCGATTTATTGGCAAGGCACAGTCGGAATCGGAATTTGTTAAATGAGGATGAGTATGCTTCATTTTCTAGAATATATCATCATTATCGTCTCATGCCTATATATATCCCACTGTTGGGCACAAGCCGCCTCTTTGTTTTTTGCCTCATGGGAAGGCTTAGGCTATAGTAGAGACTTTATACATCTCTTTTATAGACTAATGCTCCTAATGCTCCTCTCATCTACTCAAAGGTTAACTGGTAGAGATCCCTTATAGGGATAAGTTCGCCTTTGTGCATGTATTAATGTTATTTTTATTTTTTTGTGAATTGTATCTGTTTCTTTATATTTGTACAATAAAGCATTTACCTACTTACTTACTTACTTACTAATATAATATAAGGACCTTATACATTCCTTTTATAAATATACTAGCTGTTGCCCGCGACTTCGTCCGCGCAGATAACGTCAGAGTGACGACATACCTCATACATCCACTCATGTCTACAAGTATAAGGTTTTTATTTCCTATCCCGTGGGCAATTCGGAAAATTCCTTCTTAGAGCACCTAAGTGATCCTCTAGGAATATTATCTACTAATTATAGTCTTAATTATTTACCTCGTGTTTTTATCCCGTGGGAAATTTGAAAAAATCCTTTGTAGTGCAGCTTTATACTGATCAAGGAATAATATGTAGGTATGCCAAATGTAATGTAGCTTAATTAGTACAACATTTAGGGATTTTCCAATCCCGCGGGAAAATCGGGATAAAAAGTATCCTATATCCGTCTCCTGGTTCTAAGCTACCTCCAAACCAATTTTCAGCCAAATCGGTTCAGCCGTTCTCAAGTTATAAATTTAATAGTGTAACTAACACGACTTTCTTAACGTATTTTATTTTGAAAAAATGTCTTTCTGCCAAGTTTCTTGCGGCGCTTTCTTCTTGGCAATGGTGGTCTTTCCGAATGCGCTGGTAGTTTGAAAAATGAAAAAAAAGAGTATAGTAAATTGGGAAATTCACACACACCATTGAATTGCTTCGCAGATGTGTGCCCTCGCGATGTTTTCCTTGACCGAGAAGCTCATGGTCTATATCAATTGTAATTCAAACTACGCCTTCATGTGCGTACAACAGCACACATACAAGCGTAATGAAATGGAGGCAACTGTCCATAGAGACTTTCCACGTGTTGCTTTCAACTTTAAATGAAACAAAATCGAATAGGTACTAATTAGCGAAAAGCGGCCCTCAATTTTGACAGCGTCCCGTGGGAACTTAGCTTCCAAGGATAAAATTGGGTGCGAGTCGGGTTACCGCGTGTGGTCAAGAGCTGCGGTTCGTTGTTGGATTCGTCCGAGGGGAAAAACGGTGCTTGGTCCGGTGCACCTTGTGTGAGCAATTGCTTAAACCTATTACATAATGACTATAATTATGGAATAGGTTATTGTTTTTTTTATTTTTTTTTTATATGAATAGGAAGGCAAACGAGCAAGTGAGTCACCTGATGGTAAGTGATCACCACTGCCCATAGACACCCGCAAACCCGGAGGGATTGCAGATGCGTTGCCAACCTAGAGGACTAAGATGAAATGCCTCTTGTGCCCGTAATTTCCCCGGCTGTCTTACTCTCCACACCGGAACAAGCACTGCTACTTAGCGGCAGGATTAGCGAGTAAGATGGTGGTAGCGATCCGGACAGACCTTGCACAAGGCCCCACCACCCGCAAAAATTGTTTCCTAATAACGATTATCAGCCAAATTGACGACTCACGGATAATCAGTATCAGTACATAGTATAAAACAAAGTCGCTTTCTCTGTCCCTATGTCCCTATGTATGCTTATATCTTCAAAACTACGCAACGGATTTTGATGCGGTTTTTTAATAGATATAGTGATTCAAGAGGAAGGTTTTTATGTATAATTCTACGCAGACGAAATCGCGGGCAAAAGCTAGTTAAGTATAATTAATGTGGTTGAAATGAAGATGTAATTTTAAAATGACATCAAGTGGTTCGTGATTGAACGTCCGTTGAACGAACGACGGTAATTATGGGAAAATTATTGTTTCCTAATAACGATTATTAGCGAAATATACGACTTTTAGCGGTCGGTCTGATCACCCTTTGACGCTGTACAGTCAAGTGTAATAATATGTATCTAGTCAAAGCTTCAAAAATAAGTACCATACACTCTTACACCGGCGTAATAAGGTCGTGGGACATATTTTTGAGAAGTTTGTATCGATACTTATTTTTGCACTTGACCGTACACATTGAACGTCGAACTAATTTTTGAAAATACAAAAACAAATAGGTACTCTTTATTGAACACCCAAATCAGTACAAAACAATACAGAAACAAACAAAGTAGACAATAGGCGGTCTTATCACAATTTAAAATTCCTGAAAAAAAATGAGTAGGTTGTTTAACCAAACTATCTCAACTATTTGCTGAAGTATTACAGTTTTATTATTAGATACAGTTAGGGTACACATTATTAACCGACTACAAAGAAGGCTCCCTTCCTTGCTCTGGGAGCAAAGAAAAAACATAGAATGCACCAGTTGCTTCTCCCCGCGCAGATGGTAAAAGCCCATTGAGGGAACTGGGAAAAGTCTTAGGAATCATGTTATAGGCAATGAAACTAGCAACTCATCACTATTTTGATTCCCCTTTTCATCTATACGCCCACAATCATGCTAAACGTGGCCTTTAGGACTTGTTAGTTACCATAAGCTCTGTCTACCCCGTTGGGGATACAGACGTGTATGCGGTGTATGTATGTAGAAAAAAGGAGGAGGTTCTACGTCCTACCGTAATTTTACGCAGAATGTTTCCCAAGCAGGTACGGTGCACAAAAACGCCATCCGAAAGTCATCATTCCGAAGTTATCGTACAGTTGGCAGCAAAACACAGTGACGCGGAGTTTTTGCAATCGGCCCCAGGCGGGCGATTGTACAATAGCCAACGGTTCTCAAACTATTCGACTATAATTTGCATTAGTTTTTTTTCAGCACAATATATTTTCTCTTCAAGATTCTTGCCTAAACGATAGTAAACCTTACAAACTAATTGCTTCTGCCCGCGACTTCGTCCACGTAGAATTAGACTAAAAAGAACTTAACTGGTAGAGATCCCTTATAGGGATAGGTTCGCCTTTGTGCATGTATTAATGTTATTTTTATTTTTTTGTAAATTGTATCTGTTTCTTTATATTTGTACAATACAGCATTTATCTACTTACTTACTTACTTACTTACTTAAGAACTGATGTTGATGGTATATTCCGCAATAATTATTTACGTTGAAACTAGGCAGCTACGACTTTTGACATGTTTATCGCTATCCCGCGGGAACTATGCAACCTTCCAGGATAAAAAGTAGTGTTTTAATCTTGGGTAGCTATCTTCTTTCCAAATTTGATCCAAATGCATCCAGTCGTTACAGTGTGAAGAAGGAACAATACACACTTACTCACTCACTCACATTGTCACAAATTTTCGCATTTGTCTATCTACACTAATATTATAAAGAGGAAAAATTTGATTGTTTGTTTGTTTGTTTGCATTGAATAGGCTCCGAAACTACTGGACCGATTTCAAAAATTCTTTTGCCGTTAGAAAGCTACATTATCACTGATTGACATAGGCTACTTTTTATCGCGGGAAAATACCTTTTCCTACGGGAAAATTAATTTATCGCGGGCGAAGCTGCGGACGGAAGGCTAGTTTATAATATGAGTAGGACTATTAATGTAATGAATAAAGGAGCGATCACACCGCCGCGTAGTGGCGTGTCGTGTAAGTGTCCATTTTCTGACCGTTTTTTCATACATTTTGCAGCGTAAAATCACCGTCAACATCTTTTACGCACCGGTGTGGTCGCACCTTTAGATAATATATTTCTGCTAAGAAATAATACAGAATTTATAAGAGGGGAATTACAAAAAAATTAAACAATGATAAAATCTAAAAGTTAACTAAATATACAAAACATAAAACTAAATAAATATACCTACCTAACTATACAAAGAAAACACCATCTAAAATCATAAAAAAATCTGCTATCATGATATATACTCCACTCAAAGGTTGACTGGAAGAGATCACTTAAAGGGATAAGTCCGCCTTTGTGCATGTATCTCAGTGTTTGTCAATTGTATTTGTCTTGTTTATTTTGCACAATAAAGAGTTTACATACATAGGTACATACACATACATACATACATACTTAAAGCACATCTTTATCCCTTACAGAGTATTTTATAGAGATTAAGGTAACAAGACCTAAGACCACGTTTAGCATGATTGTTAGCATATATGTGGAAAAGAGAAACAACATAGTGATGGGTCGCCGTATCGCCTACAATACGATTTCTAAGATTTGCGCCCGTTCCCTCGATGGGCTTTTACCATCTGCGCGGGAAGAGAAACAAATGGTACATTCTATGTTTTTCTTTGCTCCATGGAAGGCATCTTAACATTACCCTCCAGTTTGAGTATGTCTGCTCTTAAGCGACCGATTGCGTTGTTTTGGCGCGCGGCCAGCAGGCCCAGCCAAGGTGTTGTTATTCATTTATTTCTTTCGTCAGATATAATATCCGAAACTTATCAGAGAGTTGTGACACAAAAACACATCAGCAACTTGTCAGCCAGAACAGGCACATGCATGGCCATCCGTCAGATATGATATAAAAAAACTGTCTTTTTCCCATTCGGGGTAGACAGAGCCTAAGAACAAAACCTAAAGGCCACGTTTAGCATAGGTAGAGCGTATAGGCGGAAAAAGGAATCAAAATAGTGATGGGTTGCTAACCGCCTCGCCTATAACATGATTCCTAAGATTTTCGCCCCTTCCCTCAATGGGTTTTTACCATCTGCACGGGAAGAGACGCAACTGGTACATTCTATGTTTTTCCTTTGCTCCCAGACCAGCGTGGAAGTATTTAACCACTTTGTCGACGTAGTTAATATGCCGCGAACAGACGGACGAACGGACGGACATAGCGAAACTATAAACTTTCCTTGTTGACTACGGAACCCTAACAATTACTTTAAGAAACTAATTTTTCGCTTCATAAGCAACGTTATCTCATAAAAAAATAAAAAAGATGATAAATCTCAAACCTAGGCTTATTCAACCCGCTCGCAATCGCCATCCTGTTCATTTTGACAGTTCTCGTACCGTCAAACACGCCAAGATTGCCCACTTTTTTGAGAAAAACTGTATTTTTTCAAGTTTTTTACATGAAATCCGGGACACATTTTTGTATCTGTGGCAACTCTGAGATCATGTGCATGCATTGATTTATCAAAATCTAAAATTAGTAGAAGTTTTCTTTATCATGTCACCAATCAAGAGGGCGGGCCAAATAATCTGTACTTTTAGCCAACATTGCCCACGTTGATTTTTACCTTATACAGATGACATAAACACCAATGAAAATATTTTGGCAAAGAAGGCGATCGACTTAAAAAATAATTCAATATCATTCATACTTTCCTAGTAAAATGTGTGGGCAATGTTAGCCTGTCATTTTTGCTCTTCTCCATACAAACGGCATGTCACGATTTAAAAGTAACAGGGTTGTCAAATTTGGATTAAAAAAAAAATTAATTTGCACAAAGTCGGTAAGTAGGTAAGTATTAAAACAGTTTCTAAGACGCAAATCTGTTTATTACATTGCGGCGTGCGGTGGATCAGTTGACATCGTTGGCCTCGCGATGTAATGCTACTGGAACAATTTTACTGGAATAATGTGAACCAGGCATAAGGACCCTTTTGCTAGGAAACTTCACATTTTTCTCGGGATAAAATATTTTTTGCTACTTACCAATCTACCTACTCGAAACTTAAAAAAAAAACATAGAGACGAATTGAGAACCTCCTCCTTTTTTTGAAGTCGGTTAAAAAAAAGAAAAGGTGCCAACCCTAAGCGTTTTTTGCTGGCGGGCAATGTTGACAAACATACAGCTAAACTTCACTGGGTAATTTTGCCCATCATGATAACTTTTGTTATATACGAGTTACAGTAACGAAACAATCATCAAAATACTCAGCACATCGTTTCGCATTACAAACAATCGATAAATTTGACTAGTGTATTCGCCATGACGCACAATTGACTACTAAATTTCGTCAGTAATTTTATTGGCCCGCAAAAATATACTCCGTACTCGACAAGCGCCAACAGGTTACTGGATGAAGTCAGGCAGGAGCGCACGTGCTACTCTGTGTTGCCACAGGTATAGTTTATTATCTACCAATGTCATGAATGTTGCCATAATTCTGTAACTTTTTTTATTATTAGTAGATTTCCTTAGAAATTTTGTTTTGGGCAAAATATACCCTGGTGGCAAAGTTGGAGTGTTTGACGGTATGGATGTGACAGCTAGCTGATTCCGATGCCAATTGTCAGCCCATACGTGAACTGTCAAAATTAACACGATGGCGATTGCAAGCGAGTTAGACAAGCCTACTGTTGTAGAATTGAATAGTCTGTGCTTCTCTATCGCTTCATTTAATTATGACTTCATTATAGCCGTAGTAGTCTAAGATATATATAAGATAGTATTACGTCACTAGAGCAGAAAGGCATTTCAGTGAGTGTTGGCTTCGTGGTTTAAGCCGGCGCTCCGTTTTCTGAGCACTGTACTAGATTACATTTCCGATGCGCAGCTATGGTTGCCACCTGCACAGATTTATTCTAGTCTTGCCAATGACTTTGTTCCTCACTGCAAAACTGTACTATAGTACAGCTACAGTATATGACTATAATTCCAATGCAGTATGACTAATAGTTCGATTATACTGCGACTGCAGCGTGACTAAAGTTTGAACATAATGCGACTGCAGTATGACTATAGAATAACAGCTGTATGACTATAGTATGACTGCAGTACAAATATAATTTGTGATATTTTTAATTTTATTTGGGAACCGCTGACTAGGCCCCATTTTACACCATATCGGTACTAATTATTCGTTTAGTATAAAATCATTAAATTTTTGTTTTCTGTTTATCTATACTAATATCATAAAGAGGAAAAATTTGATTGTTTGTTTGTTTGTTTGTTTGTTTGTTTGTTTGTTTGCATTGAATAGGCTCCGAAACTACTGGACCGATTTCAAAAATTCTTTTGCCGTTAGAAAGCTACATTATCACTGAGTGACATAGGCTACTTTTTACCGCGGGAAAATACCTTTTCCTACGGGAAAATTTATTTAGCGCGGGCGAAGCTGCGGACGGAAGGCTAGTCTCTCATAATATGACAGCGAAAGTAAGTCTGTCTGTCTTTCTGTCTGTCTGTCTGTTATCTTTTCATACGTATAGTTTCCGGGAGTGAAATCACGAAGCACATAGGATAGCTTTCTCCGGAACATTGCATAGTTCCCGCGGGATAGCGATAAGCGAATTCTGCACAAGATGGAGTTGCGGGCAACAGCTACTACATACATACATACATAAATCACGTCTTTATCCCTTACGGCGTAGACAGAGCCTAAGGTGACAAGACCTAAAGACCACGTTTAGCATGATTGTGGGCGTATGGATGGAAAGGGGAATCAAAACAGTGATGGGTTGCTAGCCACATCGCCTATATAACATGATCCAAGATTTTCGCCCAATCCCTCGATGGGCTTTTGCCATCTGCGCGGGAAGAGAAGCAACTGGTACATTCTATGTTTTTTCTTTACTCCCAGACCAGCATGAAAGAACAGCTAGTGACTATTTATTACGTTTATTCCATGTCTGTCAACCCTGGCAGTGCAGTTGCATCGCACGGACGCGGATGCACCTGCAGGAATATCAGATATCGACTGCATTACACGGCAGCCTGCAGACTATAGCACAGTAGGTACGTGATCCTTTTTTTTTTTTTTTTTTAACGTGTGGAAAATGCGCCTTATGCATCTCCGCGCTCGGGGCAGCATAGGAACGGAGGTATGACGGGCTCTCCATCTCGCCGCTGCCTTCCCTATGGAAGAAGGGAGAAGCCTACCGTCTAAAAACACACACGTTCCCTCAAGGCCTTGAACTGCGGGCGTTGCGGGCGCACACGGTGACCACCGCAACGTCCCGCTGGCCGCCCCGGGATGGGGCAGGTGGCGACGGCACCGTTGAATGCGGGTTCCGGATTGTAGGTACGTGATCCTAGAGCAGTGGTTCTTAACCTTTTAGAGAAAAAATCTTTCATACCGTGGACCTACAGTGACTACATACATATTGATTATGATTTAATGTATGGCTTTGATCGGCTGCAATGGACGGAATTGCACCTTAACGCGTTGTGTCGCCTTGTTGTCACTTATATTTTTTTTTATTAGAATGGCCACACGGACCACTTTGGATGCTTCCAGGGACCACCAGTGGTCCGCGGACCACCGGTTAAGAACCACTGTCCTAGAGGATTCCTTTTTCTAACTGCCGACCCAAAAAGATGGGCGTGTTATGAGTTTGACATCGATGTCTCTGTGTGTAAGTATCTGTTTGTGGTATCGTAGCTCTTAAACGGATGATGCGATTTCAATGCGGTTTTTATATTCGAGAGCCAGTTTCCTTGCGGTGATTTTTAGCTATGTTTGTTGAAAATCGGCCCAGCGATTTGAAGAGTATCAGCTATCTTCCAAAATGATAAAAGGCATAGATTTTTTTTTATTGACGTTTTACACGATTAATGCGTGGGGGTTTTAAATTTTAAATTTAATTATTTATGACATAGAATAGGCTTGTGTTGGGCATCCATTCAGCCTAGTTGAAAACGGTCTGATACTAACGATCGGGGAACACAGATGCAGGCAAATTCTTATGGTTCCTTTATGATTTTAAAGAGCATGGGTTGACCATTGGCTTGGGGACCACTGTGACCCACAAGCGAATTGAAATGGCCCTCGTGTGCAAATTTAAAAAGTTACGCTAACAGTTAGGGTTTGTATTTTGTCCCATAAAATTGAAGTTCTGAATAACTAACTTTTGTTCGTCCTTTTAGTGTCGAAAAACCGTACTGTTTTATTACAATTTATAATTATTATTGTCCATCAAGGGAATGGGCACAAGAATAATGTTATAGGGGATGCGACTAGCAACCCACTACTTTGATTCCCCTTTCCACCTATACGCCCACAATCATGCTATACGTGGCCTTTAGGTTTTGTCTACCCCGTCAGGGATGAACACGTGATTTATGTGTGTGTGTGTGTATTATTGTGTTATGTATAAGTAGAAAACGTTCCAAATTTCCATTCGTGTAGGATCTCGCTTGCGTTTGTATGTACATTTGTCTTTACCCCTTACGGGGTAGACAGGTCCTAGGGTAACAACCTAAAAGCCACGTTTAGCGTGATTATGGGTTATCGTCAGTGTAAAGGGGAATCAAAACCATGACGGGTTGCAGTGCCAGCTGGATCGCCTATGACACGATTTTCAAAGATTTTTTGTGGTTTGTAGTTAGCAGATAATATACTGGGTTGTACTGTGCTTTTGGTGAAGCACCACGTTTTAAGTTTATATATATGTATACTTAGGTACTTACTTACTTACTTACTTACTTATACTGGAGCATTAATATTTATATTTATTTTAATATTTTTTATTATAAATATAACTATAAGATTTAATAATTTTAATAATTTAAAATAAATTATAAACTCTTAATAAATTTAAATCATTAATTATTAAATATATTATTAAACGAAAACTATAATATATCGTGCTAAAAAAGGAATTCCACATAAAGCTATATTTGAAATATTTAAACATAAAGAAGTATAAGGTAAATAATATTATTTCAGCTTGTTATGCATTTTATTTTTATGTTTTTGTTTATTGTAAATTTTAATTAATTTATGTTTTTTTTTTTTGTTTTGTTACACATAAGTCGGGCTCTATCTATTTATTGCTTTGTTTACGTAAAAGTTTACGGATTATATAGTACATTTTATCTGTGTATCATTTCGTGAGTCACAGACGGTTCTGGCTGAAAATCAGTGCTGCAGTCTAACACCTCAGCGTAATGCTGAGCCAGCGACCGTTTCACTTTTGCGAACAACGCTGAGCATCTATTTTTGTCTGTGCTTTTTTTTCTTGTTTTTTTGTTTGTTATAAAATTGTGTATATTCTCTTATATTTGTGTGTCTTGCAAAAAGGAATAAACGTCTTCTTTCTTTCTTTCTAAAGAGCCTTAGAGAGGATCTCACCATAGAACAGCTGAAAGTCATATATGTACTATGCATTAGTAGTCTAAGCTAAAGTATAGTATCAAGGGGCGCGACGTCGGAAACCTCCTCGAGAGCTCTAGCGTTACAGGGGAAGGGTAACGCTTAGGCTGGTGCACTCTGGGCAACAACGGTTAATTAAATAATTTAGTAAGTTACTTGACCGTTGGCTGGGGGGGAGGGGTGGTAAGGTGAAACCGCAATTCGTTGCGGGGGATCTGAGCCAGCGGGTCCAGAAATACGCCTTTGTGCACGCTTTTGACGGAGGCGAACCGAACAGTCTTAATTATTTACCTCGTGTTTTTATCCCGAGGGAAATTTGAAAAATTCCTTTCTAGTGCACCTTTATACTAGTCAAGGTATAATAATTATGTAGGTATGCCAATTTAATATCCGTAGTTTTATTGTTAAATTTCGTGATTTTCCAATCCCGCGGGAAAATCGGGATTAATAGTATCCTATGTCCGTCTCCTGGTTCTAAGCTCCCCACCAATTTTCAGCCAAATCGGTTCAGCCGTTCTTGAGTTATAAATAATTTAAAAATATGTTTTATCAAAAATATTACTAATAAGCTTCCGTATTTACCCGTTGGTTACGGAACCAGAAAAAGTAAGTAAGTAAGTAAATGCTTTATTGTACAAATTTAAAGAAACAGATACAAAGACTTGGCTTATGTATACAGTATACTTCCATGCTGGTCTGGGAGCAAAGAAAAAACAATAAGACATTTTGATTTTGAATAAGACATTTGACACATCACTAATTCGATTCCATTTTCCACCTACACGCCCACATTCTTGTTTAACGTGGCTTGTTGGTCTCGTTACCTTAGGCTCTGTCTACCCCGTGAGGGATAAACACGTGATTTGTGTTTATTTCTGTTACGGAACCAATTTTTTCTTCCTATTTATCTGTCAAACGTAAACATACCTGCTCTAGGTATTTGTACTCCCCCCCCCCTCCTCCCTAATACGAGGGTCTGTCAATTGTCCCCTCTTATGTTGGCCCACTAAAAGCGTCGTCAGTTTTTATTAGCGGATATAATTGACATGGAACCAGCTCGATTAGCTAAAGGTAACTGCCATCGCTATTCCTATTGTTTGACTTGGCAGTAAAAATAGCTTGAATTATATAGCATTGACACTAGTCGTGATATTTTATTGAATCAGGCGTTACTTTGCGGAGGTCCATTTCACCATCACTATTTTGATTCCTCTTTCCACCTATACGCCTACAATCATGCTAAATGTAGCCCTTAGGTCTTGTTACCTAAGGCTCTGTCTGTCCCGTGTGGGATATAGACGTGATTTGTGTGTGTGAAACTAGTCTACATCTTCTGCCTCTAAATGTATGATTATACTTCAAGATCGTAATTTCCGAAACAAACGAAAACGTTTGTCTGTTTGTTGGGAAAGTGTGTTCCCACGAGACGCAGATGAATTTGTCAGGGCCATTTTTTAATATGATATTTAGCAAACGTGCATGCGAGTCACCTGATGGAAAGCAATCACCACCGCCTATAGACATTCATAACACAAGCGTTAATACTGTGATTGTTAAATGCTTCGTACCAGCAAGTTTCCGGGCTGTAGTACCACACCAGAAGGCTTATTGTCTAACTCGCTCGCAATCGCCATCGTGTTCATTTTGACAGTTCATGTATGAGCTGACAATTGGCATCGGAAACAGCTAGCTGTCACATTCATACGAGAACTGGCAAAATTAACACGATGGACTGCGAGCGAGTTAGATAATAAGCCTACAAAATCAAAATCAAAATCAAAATTTTATTTCTGCTAATTGGCCGCCCCCTTTTACATGTCTTTTTTGAAACTAGCAGCGCATTCGGAAATACCATCATTGCCAAGAAGAATGCGCCGCTAGAAACTTGGCAGAAATTCATTTTTAAAAGGGAATTCATTTTGAATACATTTATAAAAGGGATGTATAAGATCCCTGAGCCTTAAATTGTATTAGTCTACTAAGAGATGTGTAAAGTCTCTACTAGCCAAACGGAACGCAACAGCAAATACTGCTGCTCAGTTGCAGTATTATCAAGTAATGCTTTAGCGGCGGTACTAGTAGAAGAGTCTCATTCAAAGTCCCATTACACAATGGGTGAATTAAAACAAAATTTGATTACAAAAATATTTGTACGACATTTTAACGATCACGATAGCGATAAGCTAGCGATATCGATAGCGATAGAGTTGTTGATACTCCTTACAGAATAGGGTTCTAAGGTACAGCCGAGAGTGGGTAATGACTGAACCCTCTTTTTATCCGATAACGGATCGCCCTTAGCCCAATATGGCTTAACTTGCCAATTTTGTTTTATTCCAGAGTTCTTGGCGTTTTCTTTGCAATGGCGCGAATGCCTCAGAAGTTTCGTGCGACGCATTCTTCTTGGCAATGATGGTCTTTCCGAATGCGCTGGTAGTTTAAAAAAACCGGTCAAGTGCGAGTCGGACTCGCGCACCGAGGGTTCCGTATCATTATCTATAAATATATAAAACCAGTGTAAGCAGAGCCCTGTTCCAAAGCAAAATGTACGCAGTGTGGGGTTACCTTATATTGGTCACTGCTATATACAGACATACATACACATTTACGGTTTTCGCAATTATTCTTTAATCTGTGCTATAAGACCTACCTTCATACCAAATTTCAAGATTCTGCGTTCACGGGAACTACCTTGTAGGTTTTGATTCCCTTGAGAGTTGAAAATTTGCGGAAATTTGCGGCATAAACGGCTGTATCTTTTGATTGCGTTGGCTTAGAAGTTTGATTTTTTCACAGCTTCAAGGGACAGTAGACCTGAGTAATTGATATAAATTTCAGCTTCATACCTCCACGCGTTCCTGAGAAAAAGGGTCTTGACAGACGGACGTACGGACGGACAGACGGACAACAAAGTGATCCTATAAGGGTTCCGTTTTTTCCTTTTGAGGTACGGAACCCTAAAAAGACTTGTAAAATATACTTTGGCGGCCAATTTGCAAAATAAAGTTTTATTTATTTATTACTAAAGAGTGAACAAGATGACGAAACGTTTGGTCGTCGCCCTAAAGTCCTTTTGTTGGAAAACCCATTTTAATCTGTAAGATGAATTTTTAAATTTGACACTTATCTAATTTATCCATATTTTTATTATTATTTTTTGTTACTTTTAATGATAATTTCCATTTTATGACATATTTTTAATTTGTATTTAAATTGAATTGTATTTAATTTTTAATTGTTGACATTTATTTTTTATTTTTTATTTTAAGCTGACGATTTCAATATAAATTCCTTGACATTTAATTTTAAGTGATGTAATTTTGTATTGAATGACTAAATAAACATAAACATACTAGCTGTTACCCGCGGCGTCGCCCCCGTACCAGTTTTTTTTTCACAATATTGTTACATAAGAACCTTCTCATGACATTAACAAACACAACAAAAAATAATTAGCGAAATCGATCCAGCCGTTCACGCGTGATGCCGTGACCAAGGGAAATAGGGATTCATTTTTATATACGACTAGCTTATGCCCGCGACTTCGTCCGCGTAGATAAATCCCGTTTTTTTCCTTATCCCGTGGGAATTTCCAAAAATCCTGAAATTAGTTTCTTAGTTTTGTAATCACCTACTTTTGTATCAAATTATTATAGTTACTGAGATAGCGTCACTCGGAATCGAATATATAATTCCCGTTTTTTTAGTGGATGCCTACATTGCATAAGGTATCTATGTGCAAAATTTCAAGTCTCTAAGTCCAGTGGCTGTGCTATTCCGCGGGAACTATGCAATTTTCCGGGATAAAAACTATCCTCTGTCCTTTCCCGGGACTCAAACTATCTGTACACCAAATTTCAACTAAATCGGCCCAGCGGTTTAAGAGTGAAAAGGTAACAGACAGACAGACAGACAGACAGACAGTTACTTTCGCATTTATAATATTAGTAAGGACTAGCTTCTGCCCGCGACTTCGTCTGCGTAGAATTATACATAAAAACCTTCCTCTTGAATCACTCTATCTATTAAAAAAAACCGCATCAAAATCCGTTGTGTAGTTTTGAAGATATAAGCATACATAGGGACATAGGGACAGAGAAAGCGACTTTGTTTTATACTATGTAGTGATGATTACATTCTAATGTCATGTACAATTTTATGTTAAAACTAGCTGTTGCCCGGGGCTTCGCTCCCGTTTTTTTTTTCTTCTAAATTTCAATATGAAAAATAGATAGTAGCCGATTCTCAGACCTACTGAATACGCATATAAAATTTGGTAAGAATCGGTCAAGCCGTTTCGGAGGAGTACGGGAACGAACATTGTGACACGAGAATTTTATATATAAGATTTGTTGTAAGTACCTATATAAGTCGGTCCATGACGCCCTGGAAGGGCACACAATAACAAATTATCACTAAATCTAAGGATATCAATGTAAATGTCAATACATACATACATAAATCACGTCTTTATCTCTTACGGGGTAGACAGAGCCTAACGTGACACGATCTAAAGGCCACGTTAGCATGATTGTGGGCGTATAGGTGGAAAGGGGAAAAGTAGTGATGCGTTGCTGCCGCATCGCTTATAACATGATTGCTTAAAAAATTTCCCGTTTTCTCGATGGGCTTTTACCATCTGCGCGGGAAGAGAAGGAACTGGTACATACTATGTTTTTTCTTTGCTCCCAGACCAGCACGGAAGAATGTCAATAGATTGCATTAATGTAAATCATACAATTGTGTAGTATTTATTAAATTAACTTTAAATTAGTTAATTTTTACGCCAAGGAGTTTTATAAAAAATATCAAAATCAAACTCAATGGTTGACTGGAAGAGCTCCCTTAAAGGGATAAGTTCGCCTTTGTGCATGTATCTCAGTGTTTGTCAATTGTATTTATCTAATGCTTATTTCGCACAATAAAGAGTTTACATACCTACATATAAAAATGAAAAAAGAGGGTAAATCCGCATTTGGTTAGGTTTTTATAATGTTTTAGTTCGGGTATACCCCTTCGGGGGGAGTCCCACATAACCCTAGGTGCTCCTTCAGCATAGTCATAGGTAGTTTAGCTGTCATTTTTAGTATAGATCTGACAGTGAGCGAACCTAAACTGAATCGGAATTGTATCGCATTAAGACGCCATGGTAACACCCCTGGTGCTATCTCAGATTAGCTCTGTTCGATACTGCTTACTATTCCCGGCGTTGTTTGTTCTGTATACCGACGCTAAGTGTAAACAAACATACTATGTTTAAACCGCTCTGTGAACATACTATGTGTTACACAGGGTGTTATGAACGACGGATGATACAAAAGCTGGAGGGAAACTGTTTTGAACTATGAATTGTGGAAATTTCAAGTTCATGATTTTTTGAGAATCGCACTCAATCGGAAATTAAAATGGACGAATGAAAGAAAAAGCGGTTGAGTACCAGTTAAATTTTATTACTATTGTGCAAATAAAATAAATATTTATAATGTACACAAGAAGCTGATTTTTAATGTCACATTTTGTATTTTTGGTTCTAACGAATTAACTCAAAATACTAGAAATTTTATTGAATCAGGCGTTACTTTGCGGAGGTCCATTTCAATGAACAAAAATGTTTACTTTGCTACTCCGCTACTCACGTGCAAGATAACCAAGCCTGTGTGAAATATAATATATAGGGATATTAGGCATCCATCGCAGTTCCAGTTTATATTAAGTGTCATTTATCTATGATTCCGTCTCTATTTATGACTATGAAACAGACAGAGACGTAATCATAGATACCTGACACTTAAGATAGCTGGAACTTAACAGAGAGTGGTGAAACAGGCCCTTGGTATATTGAAATACTAGCAGTTGCCCGCAACTTCGTCTGCGTTGAATTCGTTTATCGCTATCCCGCGGGAATCACCCAATTTTCCGGGATAAAAAGTAGCCTATGTGTTATTCCAGACTATAATCTATCTATGTTCCAAATTTCATCCAAATCGGCCCAGTACTTTTTAAGCCTATTCATTACAAACATACAAACATACAAAAATAGGTACAAATCTTTCCTCTTTATAATATTAGTATAGATAGTATAGATAAAGGATGCATTCTACCAAATTTTAGTTTTAAATGATTTATTAGTAAAGGCCAACATTTAACACACCCTGTATATCGGTACTAATATCAAACAATTATACAATATTAATTTAATTAACTTAGTATTTCTCTAAGCTGTTTCAACAAATATTCAGTGTTTGTATCTAATAATGAATATTTGTACTACTGTAAGTTTGTCACTCTTTCGTGCTAAAATGGCTCTACAGTTTTGGATGAAATTGGGTAAGAAGAAAGACGAAGCACTGGAATACACATAGGCCACTTTTATCCTGCTATTCCTGTGAAAGCGGGAATCGGGTGTGCATATTTATTATGTATTTTAAATCCAATATATTTCTGGCATGTATTAGTTTATCGTATTATTATTATTTGTATATGTATTTGGGTGTACGTGTATTGTTGTGTAGGTGTATTCTTATTATTACTACACAGAGAGCTCAGCAAGAGATTGAGAGAGGCAACAGGCGACCCTCGCGCCGGCAGCCTTCTCGCGCAAAGAATCGCAATCGCAGTTCAGCGCGGGAATGCTGCCAAGAGGCCCTCTCTTTTGCAATTAATTTTAAAGTTTATTTAGTTATTTTAATTTAACAGTGGTTTTAGTTTTGTATTTACATTTTAAGTATCTGTTTTTTCATAGTTACAATCTAAGTGTCACTTTTCTCGGATTGAAATTTCTATATTGTCATAGTGACGTTGGATCTAAATTCTTTCTTCTTTCTTCCAATGGTCTGGAAGTAAAGAAAACACATAGAATTTACCAGTTGCTTCTCTTCCCGCGCAGATGGTAAAAGCCCATCGAGGGAATGGGCGAAAGCCTTAGGAATCATGTTATAGGCGATGCGGCTAGCAACCATCAATATTTTGATTTCCCTTTCCACCAATACGCCCTTAATCATGCTAAACGTGGCCTTACAGATTTGTGGCTCTGTCTACCCCGTAAGGGATAAAGACGTGATATATGTATGTATGTAAAAAGTGCAAACATAATATCATTAACTGTAATGCTGAGGCGGCGAAAGCACGATGTTACCTTTAGGTTTCCCCGCGGCCGAAAGGTTCGGCTGTTGTTTGGCCGAAACTGGCCGAAACCGAAACCGAAACTACTGTCGGACACTAAAAGAGATTAAATTAAAATGCCTTTAAATCACAGTACAATGGGCATACATTGGATAGGGCTGTCAGTACTTTGGCTGCCAAATTTGTAAGTAAGTAAGTAAATGCTTTATTGTACGAATATAAAGAAACAGAGACAAATCACAGAAAAATACATTAGCGAAATGCACAAAGGCGAACTTATCCCTCTAAGGGATCTCTACCAGTCAACCTTTGATTAAATGGGAGGAGCATTAAGCGAGGGACTGAGAGTGAGTTTGAAATATCCGTATAGTGAATGCCACAATAGAGCGTACATCTCAAAATACAACAAACAAACGCGTGTAGCGTGTGTGTGTGTGTGTGTGTGTGTGTGTGTGTGTGTGTGTGTGTAGACGTTTTTTTACGGGACGCAAGAGGGGTGTTATTAGTTAGATGTCGATGTCTTTCTGTGTGTTTCTGTATGTGACATCGTTGGTCGTAAGCGAATGAACCGATTTGGATGTGATTTTATTCGAAAGCCAGTTTCGTTGCGGTGTTCTTAGCCATGTTTGGTAAAAATCAGTCCAGTACATTTTCCAAAATAACGTAAGGAATTTTTGGCATAATTTTTTTTAATGTATGATTACTCGATTTCTAAATTCAAAAACCGCCCCTGAAGTGTAGTTCGTAAATTTTTGTACGTGGCAACCCCGTTGGCTGAGCCATCGCTTTTTAATTGCAAAAGCTTTTACCGCCATTTTGGTTGCGATCATATTTTGTTCCTTTGTTGCTTTCAAACGTCCCAAGTTTTGATACAACCCAGACAATTGGCAGCATTTTTTGTAAAATCTATTTCAACTGTTACTAAAATTTTTGTGAACTAAGTAAATTTTCCTACACATACACACAAATCACGTCTTTATCCCTTACGGGGTAGACAGAGCCTGAGGTAACCAAACCTAAAGGCCACGTTTATCATAATTGTAGGCGTATATGTGGAAAAAGGAATCAAAATAGTGATGGGTAGCTAGCCGCATCGCCTATAACTTGATTCCTATGAATTTCGCCCATTCCCTCGATGGGATTTTACCATCTGCGCGGGACGAGAAGCAACTGGTACATTGTATGTTTTTCCTTTGCTCCCAGACCAGCATGGAAGTAATTTTTAGCAAATTTTACGAAATTATACCTACCTTTTGCTAGGCTTTTTTCCCCTCTTCTTTTCTTACTTTTTTAAGGTTTTTGTACATGTTTGTGTGTGCTTATTGTTTCCCCCAATTTAGGCAGTTTTTTGTTTGTCTTGCAATACTTCGGTTCAACGTTATTTACGACGCACTCTCGCATAATTGAACCCCAATAGGGGGAAATGGGTCAGGGGTTCGAACCCGGCCTATACAGTGGATTATAAAGATGTATTCCGATGCCCTGGTTACCCTTACAGTTATTGTTTCGAATTTTACATACATAAATACATACATATCACGTCTTTATCCCTTGCGGGGTAGACAGAGCCTAAGGTAACAAAACCTTAAAGCCACGTTTAGCATGATTAAGGGCGTATAGATGGAAAGGTAAATCAAAATATTGATGCGTTGCTAGCCGCATCGCCTATAACATGATTCCTAAGACTTTCGCCCATTCCCTCGATGGGCTTTTACCATCTGCGCGGGAAGAGAAGCAACTGGTAAATTCTATGTTTTTTCTTCACTCCCAGACCAGCATGGAAAAATTCGAATTTTGACAGTCAGAATTTCGTTATTCATAAAAAATAACCTTGCTGTTATCAGGATAGGTACCTATTCGAAAATGGCATCATAGAATGCAGTAAGATAATAAAATAATTCTAATACACTAAAAATAAAATTTAATAATTTTATCTTATCTTTAATTAAATATTTACAAAATTATACACTATATTTATTAACTTTTGCTGAACAAAAAAAATTACCGTGCTACTCCCCTACTCACTATGAAAAAATTATTTGTTTATTGAAATGGACATCCGCAAAGTAACGCCTGATTCAATAAAAACAAAATATATATCTCTCACACGTTTATGTATGAGACCATTGTAGGTAATGAAAGGACGACGAATGACATAATTATAATACTTCACAATGCCGAAAATACTGCTGTTTTAGAAACAAAACACTACGACAAATGTGAATGATGACAAACCATCGTTCGGAATTTTAACTAATTGCATAAGGCATTGACATAAAGTCAAACAAATAAATACTGAAAATAATACAAACTATACTTAGGTATATACTCAAATAAATATTTCATTAAGCATTAAGATCAAAGAATCAATGCTAGTATTAGGTTCTAATAAAATTAATTAATCGAGAAGCAACATTCTGAAAATTGTTTTAAATTACTATACACAATTTCTAAGCGACACTGAAAATTAGAACATATAGAAAAATCCGAAAAGTAAAGCTATGGCCGAGAATCAACCCCGGATCATCGTCATTCCGTGACGTGTGCTATACCCCTGCACCTCCCATAGCAAAGCGTTCGAATTTTTCTATCTGTTACTAGCTGTCACGTGACCTTGTTACTATGCGAATTTTTGTCGCCAAGCGTCACCGTACGACAACGTACGACACAATTACAAACTCCCGTGGAACATCTACTGCTCACCAGGGACGAGAGAATGCGCTGTTTTTCAAATAATAGGTACTCGTACTATCAAATGAATCAAGAATTTTTACTTCTTGATTTTTTATGTTTACTTTTACTGATAATTGTTTTACATTACTATACAAAATTTCTAAACGAAACTGAAAATTAGAACACAGAAAAATCCGAAAAGTAAAGACATCCGATCTCGAAACAAAATCTATTACTCCTAAACCCTGCTACTTGCTAAGGCTTTAGAAGTGTCAAAAATCATTTGCCTCATATCATACCACAACATACCCACGTTTGCACAACATAATTCACTATTTTGTTTATGTGGAACTATTGTATTAGGCAAACTAAAATTTGGCAAAAACGCCAATGTCTATGAACACCTAGTATTTCGCGTCTTATTGCCCACTGAACCACTTATTTCCAAAAACTTATTAACAAAAATAGACAGCTTTAGCTCTCTCTTGTTTGGACAAGCCCTGATAATACGCTTCAGCTGAAACCGGCACCAACCGCGCCAACTCGTGTGAATCTGAGTAAATCATGAAGTTATTCCTGTCAAAGGCAATGCCTTGGACACCCGGCACAGTGACAATGCGTTTCACCTTCTGCGCCAACTTACTCACAACGTAAATACCATCTTCACTGCTAACAAACACTTGGCCCATAGCATCTACAGCCATGGCGAAGAATGGCGGCCTGTCCCTCAACAAAATATGAGTCCAGCTGCCCTTTTTGATCCCGTATAAACCAGAGCCGTTGACGAAGAAAACGTTTTGCTCCGAGTCGAACACGAATTGGTGCACGATCGTTTTTCTTAGCTGTTCCACCGATTTGACAGCCTTCTCTTTATACACAAAGGCGTTTAAAGAAGGGAACTGCACGAAATATATGTCCTTTCTGATATGCAGCCACCAAACGTCGACCTTCACGGATAGTCTTAGCAACTTCTTCTCGTGAAATCTGTATTTGTATATCCCGTTGCTGCCGCCGAAGTATGTGTCTCCGGTACCATTGTTGTTTGCTATCGCGAAAGCGTCTTTTACGCCTTTCAGGATCTTTATATGCTTGTTATCCAGGTTCAGCATGGCTGGTACGAATTCCCCTTGGCCATTGTCGAAGCTGAAGTAAAGGGTATTTGATTTCCTGTCTATGGCTAGCTGGTTTGGACTGTGGCTTTGGATGGTCAAGACTTCTTTGAGAAAGCAATGTTTTTGGATGTCGTTCTTTAGGAAACTGCAGTACTTTGTGCTTTTCTTCGCTATTGCAGCCATATTTAGGACTGCGACGAGTATCAGGATCTTCATTGTTGTATATGCTGGTAGTTTCTTCAGACTGAACGGATTCACTGGCCGCGGTTTGATCTAAACGATTCTAATGCTTTTGTATTCGAGTTTCCATGTTTTTGACAATTGATATTATTTTCTAAATACCACCGTTTATGCTATTGTAATTGGAGTTTGTTGTGGTATGGACTGTTACCCTTTGTGCCGTTTATTATTGGTGATACGTGAAATCAATTCGTTTGATGTTCTCTAAATAGAATCGCCCTATTCGGTAGTGTCACGCGTAGGATTCGTGTTCAGTTTATAAACTTTACGTTTCTGGAATTATTGTCCACAGAAGATGTGTCAGAATTCACAAATATTTCAGCGTATGATTAGAATATTTGAATTGAACACTAGGTACGTAGGTACCAACGGAAATATTTATTTGGAAAACACAATTAATTAATCCTGAATATCATTTCAGGGGTGTTCAGTCATACTAACACAACTATATACCCGTTAAACTATTTAAGAGTACTTTTAAAACGCAGGGTATATTATATATGTCATGGTGTATTTGCTTAAAAATATATATTTTGCTATTGTATTGAGAAAAAGCCGTAAGTAGTTTGACCTTTGCCCTCTCAAACGGGGTCGTCGGTTCGAATCCAGACTGAGTTTATCGGAATTTATGTGTGAAACTACAGAACTTTACCATGAGCTTTTCGGTGAAGGAATACAGCGTGAGGTAACCTGCACACAGCCGCGAAGCAAATCAATGGTGTGTGTGTGTGTGTGTGTGTGTGTTTGTGTGCATCATAGGAACGACTGAAAAACCGCGTTAGTTTTTGCCTAGAGACTTAACGTCGTTTACCTTTTTCGTGGTTTGTTGAATTCGTAAAACTGTGTTTATATCTTTTGTATGTAGTCTTAAAAGCTGAAACCGAACTTTTGAATAAATCTCTTTTTTTATTTACTCACACATTCGAACTAAGTATTTTTGTAAAAATATGAGATTTTTCATCACAACAAGCCAAATATAAACACACAATAAAAAAAACCGAACGCGCTAAACGTCACGAGTGAGATGATAAACCTGATACAGGGTGTATCGTAAAATTTAACACGACCGAGGATTGCCGAACGACCCGTAAACGTACGCAGATAAACTTTAACAGACGGTCACGTGACTCGGCCGTGGGGTGACCAAAAAAAGAGGATATTTAAGGACAAAACAAAATACTCATACACATGCATATACAAATCATGTCTCCATCCCTTACGGGGCAGAGAGAGCCTAAGGCAACAAGACCACGATCAAGAAGAAAGGCTACGTTTGGCATGATTGTGGGCGTGTAGGTGGAAAGCGGAATCAAAATGGTGATGGGTTGCCAGCTGCATCGCCTATAATAAATGGTTTCTAAGATTTTGTGCATTCCCTCGATAAGCGATGGACTTAAAAAAGCTAAAAAGTATAATTATGTGTGTTTGAGCATTCGTCAATATGTAGGGCTTCTAACATTTGCGATTGTGTAATTAAAAATACAAGGTAAGGTGATCAAGTACGAGTTAAGCCTACGCCACCATTTTTAAGATGGATAAAATACATCGAAAATATATACATTTCTTATATGAGGACCTTAATTTTTTATCATTATTTTGTCTTTAAAGCCGCCATATTTATTGACTAAAAACGTAGTAACTTTTACAGTACGCGTTCCAAAGTTGTCCGGTCAAACGTAAATGTTAAATGTGAAATGTCTCAAGAACCGGAGTTATTTTGGTCACCCTAGTTGGCAGGAACTGTTATAAAGATATCTGGATATTTATTGATCGTTGAAAGTTGTGCAAAAAATAAGTTTTTGGTCAGGGTCGAGCTCAATTTTTATAAATCTGAGACACAATTTCCTTCTTGTTTCCTTCTTGCTACATAAATAGGAATTTCATTTCTCTCAAATTTTGATTCACTAGAGACAACCTTTTTTAGAGTTCCATACTAAATACCATTATCTTCTTTTGGCCTGTCTTTCTTCCTCTTCCAAGACTTTATTCCAAATCCTTTACTGTGCACTCCACAAGTCTATGGAATCGGTTACCAACCTCTATCAGGCAATCTCCCTCCGTTCAGGGAAGGTTTGAAGAAGATGTGGCTATTATCTTCTTACGTTACGTAAATATTCAAGTATAGGTATTATAAGTTGTGTGTGTGTTTCCACCTATACGCCCTTAATCATGCTAAACGTGGCCTTAAGGTTTTGTTACCTTAGGCTCGGTTTACCTCCCCGCCCGGAACGTGGGCCACTGTTTTTTTTCAAGACGGAGCAACCAGGAAAAATCCAAGCGGCACCAGCGGGGGAGGGTGGGACTTCCCAAACCTGCATTGCACAGGTGCCGCGAAGAGGGAACCCCATCCCGGGGTGGCCGTGGGTCGCGGTGACTCCGAGTGCTCCCGTAACGCCTCACGTACGACCGAATAGGGTATCCGTGTGGTTTTTAGTGGGTAAGCCTGCCGTCGCGGGAGAGCCCCACATACCCCCGGTAACCCCGTACCGGGCGAATGCATAAGGCGCATTTTCCACACCATAAAAAAAGGCTTTGTCTACCCCGTAAGGGATAAAGACGTGATATATGTATGTATGTATATATTATAATTATGTATCTTTCGTGCTGGTCTGGGAGTAAAGAAAAAACATAGAATTTACCGGTTGCTTCTCTTCCCGCGCAGATGGTAAAAGCCTATCGAGGGAATGGGCGAAAGTCTTAGGAATCATGTTATAGGCGACGCGGCGAGCAACCCATCATTATTTTGATTCCCCTTTCCAGCTATACGCCCTTAATCATGCTAAACGTGGCCTTAAGGTTTTCTACCCCGTAAGGGATAAAGATGTGATATATACATATATTATGGTATGTATGTATGTATGCATGTATAGTACCTATTGTTGTATTGTTTGGTAGGTTTTCCGTTTTATCAGTTTCTGTAGTACCTGAATGACCGACCTTGGCTCGGTATTTTTTTTTTCACTTTGAATATGGATAAGTTTAGAAACATCTGGTCAACTATGATTCAAAAATCTCAAAAATGACAGGGTTTTAGTTCAGTCGAACTCATACTCCTGAATTGCTCCGAAATGATTTTAACAAATGCTGTATATTTTCTATTTACGCGTTTGATGTTTCCACTGTATTGAAACAAAAACGACTTTCTGCCAAGTTTCTTGCGGCGCATTCTTCTTGGCACTGATGGTCTTTCCGAATGCCCTGGTAGTTTCAAAAAAGACATGTAAAAGAGCCCTTGGCCAATAAATTTTGAATTTTTATAAAGATACGCAGAAGCCTAGTATATATGAGTACCTTCAAGGTAAGGGAATCATGTTATAGGCGATGCGGCTAGCAATCCATCACTATTTTGATTCCTTTTCCCTATACGCCTACAACCATGCTAAGCGTGGCCTTCAGGCCTTGTTGCCTTGGGCTCTGTCTACCCCGTAAGGGATAAAGACGTGATATATGTATGTATGTATTCAAGGTATATCTTGGACCTTCGAAGCAGACCCTTCTCAGTACAATCGGCATGCACGGCTGCGGCTGACATATTGTATCCTCTATGTACCTTTTTATGTGGCCCGAGGGACCGGGGTATGTTTCAATTTTCTACTATTGTTGGGGAAAAGAAATAAATGGCGTTTGGAAGGGCGTAGGAAGTTGTTTTAGAAAACATATTTAAAGCTTAAAGTTATTTATCGGTCAAGGAGCGATTAACAATCAAGCAACGAGCTCTAGAAAATGTACATACAAACATAAATCACGTCTTTATCCCTTACAGGGTAGACAGAGCTTAAGGTGACAAGACCTAAGACCACGTTTAGTATGATTGTGGGCGTATTGATGGAAAGGGGAATCAAAACAGTGATGGGTTGCTAGCCACATCTGTAACATGATCCCTAAGATTTTCACCCAATCCCTCGATGGGCTTATACCATGCGCGGGAAGAGAAGCAACTGGTACATTCTGTGCTTTTTCTTTGCTCCCAGACCAGCATGGAAGAATAGAAAATGTGATCTTATAAATAGAATCGGGTCTACCTATTTGTATTTAAGTACCTACCGACTATTTCCATGCTGGTCTGGGAGCAAAGAAAAAACATAGAATGTACCAGTTGCTTCTCTACCCGCGCAGATGTTAAAATCCATCAAGGGAATGGGCAAAAATCTTAGGAATCATGCTAAACGTGGCCTTGAGGTCTTGTTATCTTAGGCTCTGTCTACCCCGTAAGGGATAAAGACGTGATTTATGTATGTAAGTATGTATGTGTACCGACGACTTAATACAAGTAAAACATACGAAATATGATTAAAAATACATTATCTGTAAACGGTTTAGTATATCTACCTATACTTCTGATTTTATGAGGTTGTGAGGTTGTATTAATCTCCGGATTTACTGAACCGATTTTGAGAAATATGGAGAGCCACATTGTTTGTTAGTAGCATAGGCTGTATTTATATTAAACTCAAACATTTTTTTGCATTGATACAAGATACAAGATCGAACCCTGTAAGGGCACTGCAAATATTACATTGTTTTATTTAGGTACTTATATTTTATTTTATTAAATGCTTACATCTAAACTAGGGTAGGTACTATGTACTAAGTACCTAACTCAAACACTTTAAATAAACTATTGGTAATTGTTAACAGTTTACTCTTATTAAGGAATTAACATCAGCGCCATCTGTCTTGCGACTGGGAAATACTCTTAGTTAATTACTTAATTACTAATCGATTCCCTTAATTAGTTCCAAATTGTGGCAAATAGAGGTCTGTTCCGTCTTCGCTTAAGTAATTTGTTTATTCATATACCTAGCAACATTTAGAAATGTCATAACTGTCAAAATTGTAGTATCGCCCCTTCTCAAGTTGTAGTCGTGTCGCTGTCATCGCATAGAAAAGTTCGCGCCGTACATATTTAGTAGAAGCACGGTTAAGTTTTAAATTGAGAGCTTTATAGTTATAAAGTATTGTCGTATGAGTGTAAAATCATCATCATCAAGTGCCTTGCGAGCTCAGGAGGATACTTCAGCAGTTTCATGTATAGTCGGGTAGCAGGTAACCCAGGACTGGAAGGTAAGACTGGCCAGCTCGAAGAAGTCCAGTGGCCCTGTGCCTGACTGCTGTAAAGCTCCCACACAGCGCTAAACGAGGTAAGTGTCTTCTTGACTCTCACAAGGCTACTTATTGTTTTAATTATTGTGTTTCGTTTTTCTCGTTTCGTCGAATACAGTCCATTCATTTTAACACCCTAAACCTGAGCGGTAACATTTTGGTCCTACGATCCGCATCTAGAAGAGGTGACCTACGGTTAATTTGCTTAATTCGCGTTAATTTCGTTGTTTTCTAGTAGATTCCGTTCATTTTGGTGTAAAATTTGTCGGTTTTCGTTGTAACATTTTTTCGTCCACCAAATTGTAGGGTATGCCTAGAATCCTTACTTCGAAAATTCCAGACTTTAGTGCAGAATCGGTTTATTTTGGAAACAATTATTACAGTTTCGTAAGTAATAATAATTAAATATAATTTGTTATTTAATATAATAATTTAATTTAATAAAGTAAAATTTATTTTTGTTTTTTAAAAAAAACCGGGCGTTCAAAACGCCGCTGGTAAATAGTTGCCGTGTAACGAAACGCACTTCGTAAGCTGTTTGTTGAATCTGTGAAACGTCATACGTCAATCGAGTCGAGTTTGACAGATTAGCAATATTGAGATAATTGTTCACGGCTGTTGTATGATATTTTTGGTTTTTAGCACGATTATTGTTGAAAATGAGTAGCCACGGTGATGAAGAATTTGCGCCCGCGGTTGCCGATGTTTATAGAATTGATAGGGATTACGCAATTATGCGGTTGTTGCACATTGAAAGTTCCGATTTGGTTGGTTATAATGAACAAGATTTTAAAGATATTGAAAAGGACTTTCATAGTGCTCAACTTAGGATTTTGCGTCCTCTAAACGTTGAACAACGTTCCGCGGAATACGAAGTAACTAAAGAGTTTGAATTGCGGATGAAATCTGTTAAAAGTAGGCTTAGACAAACAAGTAGTAAAACTGACAGCAAACCTGTGCTGTCGAGTGATTCCTCGAACCTAGCTAAGCTGCCAAAAATTATGATAAAGCCTTTCGATGGCAAGCTCGAGAACTGGGTCTCGTTCAAGGAATTATTCGATTCTTTGATTCATAGTCGGAACATACCTAAGGTTGAAAAGCTCCATTATTTGTTGAGTTGTGTTCAGGGTTCCGCTTATGATTTGATAAAAAGTTTTCCTTTGTCAGGTGACAGTTATGATAGTGCATATGAAACTTTGTCTAAGTACTACAATAAAAAGAGGCAAATTGCAATTGTTTATTATGAAAAGTTGCTACATTGTGAGTCAGTTAAAAATAAAGGTGATTTGGATCGAGTTGTTCGGATATTTAATGAAAACTTAAGTATATTGTCGAAGTTTGATTTGCCCGATAAAAACTTTATGCTTTTTTATTTATTGTGGTCGAAATTAGATACTGCAACTCGTGAAGCATTTGAATTGCAACTTGACTCTTCTATTGATATTCCCAAATTAGAGGATTTGCAAGATTTTGTCGAAAAAAGAAGCAGGGCATTAGATAATTTGAATATTAGAATGAATGCAGTTCAGATAAAACCAGTTATTAAAAATAAATCTTCTCTTGCTGTGCCATCGGCCCCTGTGTGTATCTGTCCAATGTGTGCTGCGACGGGTCATGAGTTGGAGAAGTGTAGTACCTTTTTAAAATTATCTCCAACTGAGAGGTTTTCATTCACAAAAAGGAAAGGTTTGTGCATGTTGTGTCTGCGTACATCTCATGTTATGAAGAACTGCACATCGATCACACGCTGTGGTGAATGTAACTATCGCCACCACTCATTGCTTCACTTTCCGAAACGTGTTGAAACAGCGGACAATTCACAGCCAAACTCTCAGCTGACTGCTTTGTCGGTTTCAGTTTGTGCCACTCAAGTTTTGTTTTCGACTGCTGTCGTTCACATAAGGAACCATCAAGGAATATTGGTTCCAATCCGTGCCCTTCTGGATTCTGGTAGTGCGTGTAACTTCATCACTAAAGAGGCTGCGGATAGGCTGGGATTAAATGTCGATGACTGTCAGCAATCGGTGAATGGCATCGGTCAGACATCAACAATAACACTTGGTTCTGTCGTTTGTGAAGTTTTCCCACTAAAGGGAGATTCTTCCGCTAAACTTTCGTTGGAAGCTTTCGTTTTGTCGCAAATATGTTCAGATATGCCGCCTGAGCAATTTGATGTTTCGACCTGGAATCATATTAGGACTTTGGATCTTGCTGACCCTCATTTTTATGAACCAGGACCTATAGATATGTTAGTCAGTGTCAGTGTTCTCGCGTCAGCGCTTCAACCTGGTCTTGTCAAGGGCGAGGCGGGTCAACCTGTTGCTGTCAACACCATATTCGGCTGGATAGTGATGGGCGAATGTGCCCCTGGCGTTGATTATTCTCGTTGTCGTTCTCGTTCTCGTTCTCGTTCTCGTTCTCGTTCTCGTAGCGATCCTTGTATGAATGTCGTTACCAAGGATTGCTTTCTCGTTTCGAGTTTATCTTTGGATAACAACATTAAGCGGTTTTGGGAGATAGAAAATGTCGTCGAGGCTCCTAAATCGCTTGCTTTGTCGAAAGATGATTTGTCGTGTGAAACCCATATGGAGGCATCATATTGTCGAAATCCTGAGGGAAAAATGGTTGTCCCATTAACTTTTGTCGATCCTCAGGAGAAGCCTATGTTTCTTAACACTCGTGAAATCGCCTTAAAACGCCTTCAAAGTTTGGAGAGGAAATTTCGTATAAATCCTCAATTTCGGACAGCCTACATTAAATTCATGGATGACTACTTGAAATGTGGTCATATGGAAGAAGTGGAACCCCCTCTGTCAACTGAAGGTAACTTCTATTATGTGCCGCATCATGGTGTGTTGCGACCTGACTCTACCTCCACCCCTTTGCGTACTGTGTTCGATGCCAGTGCAAAGGATGCCAAGGGAAGCTCCTTAAATGACACATTGTTGCCAGGCCCCAAATTACAAAAAAGTATTTTTGACTTATTAATTCGTTTTCGGTGGCATGCAGTGGTCTTCACTGGGGACATCAAACAAATGTACCGGCAGTTTCTCGTTGATATCAAAGATTGCGACTACCAGCGCATCCTGTGGCGTTCATCTCCACAAGAGCCCGTGAAAGATTTTCGTTTGCTCACAGTCACATATGGCGTTTCTTGTGCTCCTTATCAGGCACTGTGGTGTATCCTAAAACTGGCAAAGGAGTTCTCTTCTACTGCTCCTCTTGGTGCTGCAGTGCTGGATAGAGACACATATGTCGATGATATCGTTTCAGGCGCGGACTCGGTGGAGAATGCTGTACATATTAGAAAAGAATTATTGAAAATTTTATCGTCGGCCCACCTTCATTTGCGGAAGTGGACATCAAACCACCAAGACTTCCTTAATAGTCTATCAGATTCGGACCTGTACTCTGAACAATTTCGTAACTTTGAAGACGTGCACGATGTCTCGTTAAAAATTTTAGGTCTTTTGTGGTTGCCTAAATCAGACACATTCTCGTTTAAGACTACTTCATTGGATGGTCGTTGCACGAAACGATCAATCCTTTCCGATATTGCTCGGATTTTCGATCCGTTAGGATTTCTTTCGCCTGTCGTGTTTCTCGCTAAATATCTGATGCAACTTTTGTGGTTGTCAGGTGTTAATTGGGATGAGGATGCCCCTAAACTTATCGCAGAAGAGTGGCTCAAATTTAAATCTCAGTTGTCGTTGTTGAGCTCACTCTCTATTCCTCGTAGAATGGTAGAACCATTTCAAAATATCCAGTTCCATGGATTTTGCGATGCGTCAGAGCGTGGCTTTTGTGCTGTGCTATATTGTCGCGTTGTCACCAACAATAATAAAATTATCGTGCGTCTGTGCTGTGCGAAATCGAAAGTCGCACCACTTCGCAAGCTTTCTGTCCCACGCTTGGAATTGCAAGCTGCCGTTTTACTGTCGGAACTTGTAGTGGCATTTTCTCATGCCTTGAAAGATTTTCATGCAATCGTCACGACTTATGCCTGGTCCGATTCCACTGTCGCTCTCACTTGGATCAGGTCCTGTCCGTCTCGATGGAAGACCTTTGTCGCAAACCGGACTGCTGCTATCCAGGACAGAATTGCTCCCGATTGTTGGCACCATGTTCCCACAGCGGATAATCCGGCGGATCATGGTTCTCGTGGGTTGCTTCCAGCTGACTTGGTGCGGTGTGAATCATGGTGGGCGGGGCCCTCATGGTTGTCAGGTCCAGAGAAGGATTGGCCAAGGCATCAGACTGGAACTGACGGATCGGCCTTCGAGGAGGAAAGAATTTTGACTTTGTTTACTGCCATGAACTCGGATTTCGTCGATAGAATCTTGTTGCGTTTCTCGTCATTTCGTCGTATTGTAAATGTTCTATCGTATTGTTTTCGTTATCTTCATAATTTAAAAAATCCTAACAGGAAGATGGTTGGTCAAGCGCTGTCATCTAGTGAGACAAACTCAGTTATTCAGTTTCTGGTAAAACACGTGCAAGAGCGCGTCTTCTCGACTGAAATCCGAGCTACAAGCAAGGGTTTAACAAATTCACTCCCTAAACCTCTTCGAAAATTATGTCCGTTTGTGGACAAAGAGGGTTTAATGAGGGTGGGCGGCAGGCTCTCTCATAGTCTTAACATGGACTATGAGAAGAAGCATCCCTTGCTGCTACCTCGGGACCATAAACTAACTTCGCTGATCATCGAAGAGTATCATCGTCGGTTCCTGCACCCTGGTCTGCAAACCTTGCAGAATCTTATTGCTCAAGAGTTTTGGATTCTGTCGTCGAGGCGGGCTATTCGATCGGTGATCTCTTCATGTGTCAAATGTTTTCGGGTCTGCCCACGAGCTGCTCCACCCCCTCTTATGGGAGATCTGCCATCGTTTCGCATTAGTCAGTTGAAGCCTTTTTCGTCAGCTGCTGTCGATTATGCTGGGCCCTTCAATGTCTCACTAGGACGTAGTAGAGGAAGTAAATCATATAAGTCTTATATATGTGTTTTCGTGTGTACTGCCACGAAGGCAGTACACTTAGAACTGGTGTCTGAGCTAACGTCTGAAGCCTATATCGCGGCGCTTAGAAGGTTTGTTGCTCGTAGAGGTCGCTGCTCTCAATTGATATCAGATCAGGGTAGAAATTTCGTTGGCGCAAGCAACATTCTCGAAAATCTGATGTCTGAAGCTTCACACGTAGAGCATATTAACTTCATCTTCAACCCTCCTGGTAGCCCGCACTTCTCGGGCTTAGTCGAATCAGGGGTTAAGTCAGTTAAGACTCATTTGTCGCGAGTTATCGGATTGCAACGCCTCACGTTTGAAGAATTTTATACTTTGCTGACTCAAATTGAGGCGCTCTTAAACTCACGCCCGCTATCGCCTTTAAGCTCAGATCCCAATGATTTTTCAGTGTTGACCCCAGGTCATTTTTTGACTCTGGAGCCATTGACTATTCTGCCCGAACCAAACTTAACCGAAGTTAAAGTTAGCCCTCTTCATCGTTGGAGGCTTTTACAGAAGATGCATCAAGATTTTTGGCGTAAGTGGCATCTTGAATATCTGCATACACTGCACCAGCGAAAGAAGTGGTCTAACCAAGAACAGAATCTTGTCGTTGGAGCCATGGTTCTCATCATTAATGAGCAATGTAGTCCCTTGAAGTGGAGTTTAGGCAGAATAGTCCAATTGCATCCAGGTGCCGATGGTACTTGTCGTGTCGTTACCGTCCGTACTGCCACCGGAGAATACAAGCGCCCAGTGGTTAAACTTTGCTGTTTACCACTGAAAGACTAGTCTTATATCGTATCATTATCGTACTTTTCCAGTTTCATAGTTTGAACTTAACACCCTGTCGTTTCAGTTGAGTTCAAGCTATTAAATTTTAGTTATAGAATTAGTTTAACTTCGCTATCGTCCGTATTTTGAAAATACTCTGTATTTTGGTGGGCGGAATGTTCCGTCTTCGCTTAAGTAATTTGTTTATTCATATACCTAGCAACATTTAGAAATGTCATAACTGTCAAAATTGTAGTATCGCCCCTTCTCAAGTTGTAGTCGTGTCGCTGTCATCGCATAGAAAAGTTCGCGCCGTACATATTTAGTAGAAGCACGGTTAAGTTTTAAATTGAGAGCTTTATAGTTATAAATTATTGTCGTATGAGTGTAAAATCATCATCATCAAGTGCCTTGCGAGCTCAGGAGGATACTTCAGCAGTTTCATGTATAGTCGGGTAGCAGGTAACCCAGGACTGGAAGGTAAGACTGGCCAGCTCGAAGAAGTCCAGTGGCCCTGTGCCTGACTGCTGTAAAGCTCCCACACAGCGCTAAACGAGGTAAGTGTCTTCTTGACTCTCACAAGGCTACTTATTGTTTTAATTATTGTGTTTCGTTTTTCTCGTTTCGTCGAATACAGTCCATTCATTTTAACACCCTAAACCTGAGCGGTAACAAGGTCGCTATAACGCCACCTGTGTTGATGCTATATGAATCTTTAAGCTGTTAGACATGCATAGGAAAACTTTATTGACTTGTATAATAGTTTGGAATATCACCAACAGATGGCATTATCAAACGGCTATAAAAGCGAATGTATTTAGTATGTAAGTGTCTCATTATTTCAATTTATTTGTAACGACTGAACAATACAAATTATCCCTAAATCTTCCCTTTTTCATTAGCCGCCATTTTTGTCCTCATACTTGAACAACTCTATTTAATTTAATACCTAAATACCTAACACAGACTCAAATACAACATACATACATAAATCACGTCTGTATCCCTTACGGAGTAGACAGCAACCATTTGTTGTTGTCTCAAAAAGGTTCATAATGTATGACGAGAAAAAACAAATGCTTCAAAACATAAGTGAGGGTTTCCAAAAAAAATGCACATGATCATTTTTTCCAGAATTTAAACTATTTTGGATTTTTCTTACTCATCTAGAATCGTTTACCGTATCGATCCTTGTACAAGAAAAAATTAAGGTATAAGGGCCACGTTTAGCATGATTGTGGGCGTATACGTGGAAAGGGGAATCAAAATAGTGATGGGTTGCTAGCCGCATCGCCTATAACATGATACCTATTTTCGTCCATTCCCCCGATGGGCTTTTACCATATCCGCGGGAAAAGAAGCAACTGGTAAATTCAATGTTTTTCCTTTGCTCCCAGACCAGCATGGAAGACACAAATATAAAATCTAAATAAACTCATTATTTATAAAACTATTATAAACTAGCTTTCGCCCGCGACTTCATCCGCGCAGATAACGTCAGAGTGAGGACATGCCCTATACATCCACTCATGTCTCCAAGTATAAGGTTTTTGTTTCCTATCCCGTGGGAAATTCGGAAAATCCCTTCTTAGAGTACCTACGTGATCCTCTAGGAATATTATCTACTAATCATAGTCTTAATTAAGTACCTCGTGTTTTTATCCCGTGGGAAATTTCAAAAATTGCACCTTTATACTAATCAAGAAACAATATGTAGGCATTCCAAATTTAATGTCTGTAGCTTTACTGGTACAACATTTCGGGATTTTCCAATCCCGGGGGAAAATCGGGATAAAAAGTATCCTATGTCCGTCTCCTGGTTTTAAGCTACCTCCCCACCAATTTTCAGCCAAATCGGTTCAGCCGTTCTCGAGTTATAAATAGTGTAACTAACACGACTTTCTTTTATATATATAGATTGTAACAGTTAACATGTTTACTTTGATTTCTAAAACACTTTTCTGCTTATCAATTCTATCTATACTTTATACTAATATTATAAAGAGGAAAAATTTGATTGATTGTTTGTTTGAATTGAATAGGCTCCGAAATCATCAATTAATTCCTAAACGGAGTAGTAGTCGCGGGCAGCAGCTAGTCCCTACTATCCCTACTAATATTATAAATGCGAAAGTAACTCTGTCTGTCTGTCTGTCTGTTACCTTTTTACGCTTGAACCGCTGGACCGATTTTGCTGAAATTTGGTATACAGATAGTTCAAGTCCCGAGGAAGGACATAGGATAGTTTCTGTCCCGGAAAATTGCATAGTTCCCGCGGGATAGCGATAAGCGAATTCTGCGCAGACGAAGTCGCGGGCAACAGCTAGTATATTTATAAACATCAAACATGTATAGAGGTAGTTACACATTGTGCCGTAAGGAAGATCGCTAAGTCAGCATGCAGCCCGCGGCCTGGCAACCACGCCGCGACAACACGAGGCGCCGACGCAGCACAACGTGACACCGCGCTACGCGATACATTAATTTTATTAGGGAAACACTTTTGTTTCATACTTCGAGCAATAGGCACCTCTCTTAGATTATAATTATCATTTGTAATTTTTAATTAAATTAGTTTATAAAAGTTTTTGGTTTTTTTTCGAGCCTCCGGAAGCGGCTAACGTAATTGGCGCAGTCGGTAGGATATCTCGAAGCTAGTTCGCGATTCGTTATCGCCGAAATTATCGCAATCGAGCGCGTGCGAACGCGAGCAGTCCGGCTTTCAACGCCCTCATCGAGATCCTGCAAAGAATCTACGAGCAGCAGACCAGGAGGTGAATCCAGCAATTGATTCCCGAGGAAAACCAGAAATGAAGCACCTGTAAGTACACTTGAATCGATCTCGTGTTGCTTGCTTCCTTAGTTCCTAATTCCCTTCCAAAATTTTTCATCCGAAAAATTCGGGTTCCCGAGAACCTGCATCGAGACAGGTCCGCCGGGAAAGATTAGACTTATTTAGAAACTTAGATATTTCAAATTTAAATTCATCTTTAGATTATCTTATTGAATCCGAAATAATGGCCAGGAACCCCGATGACATTTACAAGGCCTTACGCCTGGTTCCTGATTTTGATGGCAACCCTAACGTGTTAACCCGGTTTATTAAAATATGTGACCAAATTGTTGAGGCTTACATGAGTAGTGAAGCTGGAAATGAATTATCAAACTTGTGCCTTTTAAATGGAATCCTTAATAAAATTACTGGATCCGCTGCCAGCACCATTAATGGTAACGGCATCCCCGACAGTTGGGTAGGTATTAGGACCGCCCTTATCAATAATTTTTCTGACCAACGCGACGAAACCGCTTTATATAACGACCTATCATTAGCAAATCAAGGTAACAAGACCCCACAGGAATTTTACGACCATTGCCAGACATTACTTAGTACAATTATGACGTATGTGACCCTCCATGAAAATATCAGCACCACCGTAGAAGCTAAACGATCCTTATATAAAAAAGTGGCAATGCAAGCTTTTGTACGAGGCTTAAAGGAACCCTTGGGGTCGCGGATTAGATGTATGCGACCCGAATCCATAGAGAAAGCTCTTGAGTTTGTTCAAGAGGAACTAAATGTCATTTACTTGCAACAGCGAGTCGAGCCAACAAAAACCCATCAACCAGCTAAGGTGACCACACCCTCACCGAACATGGGATTTTTGCCCCCTCGTCCAATGCACCAACTGCAGGCGCCGGCATGGCCAGCCCCCGCTGGACAACGTTTAGTTCAACAACCCCCACAGCCTTTTAAATTCAATTCTATACAGCCACAACCCCAACATCGCATGCCCAGCAGAACACAACAAATGTTTAGCTCACGTCCCCCGAATTATAACCCCCAGAGTAATACATTTAGACTACCCCCTAGACATAACCCCCAATTTTATTCAGGCCATAAGCCTATGAGTGGAGTTCAAAGTTTTACCCCTAAATTATTACCTCAAACTAACCAACCGAATTTTAAACCCCGTGAAATGAACATGAACGAATGCGCACCCTACACGGAGTATTCCTATTACAACGATTATAATATGCAACCAGAGTACTATTACGATATGACGTATGACAATCAAACTGACTATGACCCTGACGAACAGTATTTAGAGCCTACTTTCGATTGCCAACCGAGCGACGCACATGTGTCTAATGAAAAGGACGAGCAGGATTTTCAGTTGAATCAGAAATCACGAAAGTCAAAATAGAATTAAATTTGCAATCTCAGAGACAATTACCATACATTAAAATTAACAATCCCCCATTAAAATTTTTGATAGATACTGGCGCTAATCAATCCTTCATTAGCCCCGAGGCCGTTGAACGGTACTTTTCAAATCATCCCCTTAACTACGATCCTTTTGAAGTAACTAACGTTCATGCTGTAAGTAGAAACGATTATTCATTGACCTTGCCCAGTTTTCCTGAATTCAATGACGTAAATGAAATGAAATTATTTGTCTATCGTTTCCATAATTATTTTGATGGCCTCATTGGATTAGATTTATTAACTAAATGGGAAGCCAAGATTGATCTTAAAGATAAGTCCCTGATAACACGAACCTCATGTAACCCGATCCGAATGTATAACTCTGCCAATGTAAATTACTATGAAGAAATTATCCCAGCTAATACATCCAAAATAATTAGATTACCCATTGACGCCCCTGACGGAGAAGTATTAGTAAAAAATCAAATTATCAGTAGTTGTATGATTCACGAATGCCTTACAGTAGTAAAAAATAATAGAGGATATTTAGAAGTCGAAAACTGCAGTCCCAATGATGTAATATTCACACTTGACCAGCCAGCCCAAGCTGACCTATTCAATACAGAGTGCATACGCACTAAACAGCCGCTGACACGAGCACAAGACGTGATATCTCGCCTACGGACCGACCATTTAAACGAAGAGGAGAGAGCTAACTTAAAGTTACTCTGTTCTCGCTTCGCTGACGTATTTTATATTGACGGAGAACCACTGACTTTTACAAATAAAATTAAGCATCGAATCAGGACGAATGACGAAATCCCCGTATATACTAAAAGCTACCGATATCCTTTTATTCATAGACAAGAAGTAAAAAATCAGATCACAAAAATGTTAGAACAGGAAATAATAAGACCTTCTGACTCCGCATGGAGCTCTCCTATTTGGGTCGTACCCAAGAAGGCGGATGCTTCTGGTAGACAAAAATGGCGACTAGTAGTTGACTTCCGTAAATTAAATGACAAGACCATTGACGACAAATACCCCATCCCAAATATTGCCGATGTCCTTGATAAATTAGGTAAGTGTCAGTACTTCACCACCCTCGACTTAGCGAGCGGATTTTACCAGGTAGAAATGGATCCCCAAGACATTTCCAAGACCGCTTTTAGCGTAGAACATGGGCATTTCGAATTTTTGCGAATGCCTATGGGCCTCAAAAATTCCCCGTCCACTTTCCAACGGGTTATGGATAACGTTTTAAGAGGACTCCAAAACGACATTTGCCTTGTTTATTTAGATGATATTATAGTTTTCAGTACATCCCTTCAGGAACATCTCACCAACCTGGAAAAGGTTTTCGAAAGACTTCGTGACTCAAATTTTAAAATCCAAATGGATAAATCAGAATTTCTAAAGCTTGAAACAGCTTATCTCGGCCACATAATAAGTAAAGACGGTGTCAAACCGAACCCTGAAAAAATATCTGCAATACAAAAATATCCTATTCCAAAAACCCCTAAGGAAATTAAACAGTTTTTAGGACTTCTCGGTTACTACCGAAAATTCATCCCCGATTTTGCCCGATTGACAAAACCCATGACGCAATGCCTGAAAAAAGGTAAAAAGATAAATTTCAATCCTGAATATGTAAACTGTTTCGAAAAATGCAAAACCCTTCTTACAAACGATCCTGTCCTACAATACCCCGACTTTACAAGAGAATTTATACTGACTACTGACGCCTCTAATGTAGCCTTAGGCGCCGTCCTTTCCCAAGGAACCATAGGTTCAGACAAACCCGTATGTTTTGCATCCCGCACCCTTAATGAAAGCGAAATCAATTACAGCACAATCGAGAAAGAGTTACTAGCTATTGTATGGGCAACTAAATATTTCAGGCCTTACCTCTTTGGAAGGAAATTCAAAATTTTAACTGACCATAAACCCTTACAATGGATGGTAAATCTAAAGGAACCTAACTCTCGACTGACAAGATGGAGACTTCGACTAAGCGAGTACGACTTTACAGTAATCTACAAAAAGGGAAAATCGAACACCAACGCAGACGCGCTATCAAGAATTGAAATTCACAACGAGGAAGTTGAATCAAATATTATCGACGAACTATGTTCAATTATGCCTAATCCCCCATCTTTAGCCAATTCCTCCACAATAACCGCGCACAGTACTTGTAACGAGCAACCCTTACATGACGCACCGCTCTCTTTACATAATAGTTCCACCTTAACCGCACATACGAGCCAAGAGCACCCCATACTAGAAGTACCTATTACCAACGACCCCATTAACAAATTTCACAGACAAATTATTTTCGTTATGGTAGATGATGTAAAACGTAAACCGAGTGTGACAAAACCGTTTGATACGCACACTCGTATCACCGTCCAGATTTCTAAATCTAACATAGAAGATGACATAGTTAAAGCTATAAAGCAATTCGTGAACCCGAAGGTCAAGACCGGTATCCTCATTCAACCCCATCTTGCTATGTACGACATCATCCCCATCATTCAGGATAAATTCAAAAGTTCCGCAATGAACCTAATGTTAAGTAGAATTGATCTAGAAAATGTGACGACCTATCTCAAACAACAGGAAATTATTAGCAAATATCACGAGGGTAAAACAAACCACCGTGGTATCACAGAATGCCATCTTGCCCTTTCACAAAAATTCTATTGGCCTAAAATGAAGGACCACATTTCAAAATTCATAAATTCATGTACTACCTGTGGTCAAGCTAAATATGACAGAGTACCCATTAGACCGAAATTTAATATAGTGCCCCCCTCAACCAAACCATTCGAGATTATCCATATGGATTTGTTCACAGTTCACAACGAAAAGTATGTCACATTTATGGATGTTTTTACCAAATACGGCCAGGCGTATCACCTGCGCGACGGAACCGCCGTCAGCGTCCTCCAAGCCCTCTTGAAATATTGTACTCACCACGGAGTTCCACTAACGATAGTCACAGATAATGGCACTGAATTTACGAACCAGCTCTTTGCTGAATTTACACGTTTTCATAAGATAAATCATCATAAAATTTTAGCTCACTCCCCTAATGATAATGGGGCTATTGAACGTTTTCACTCTACGATATTAGAACATCTCCGTATACTCAAGTTACAGCAAAAAGACGAACCGATTGTCGACCTTATGTCTTATGCAATTATAGCATACAATAGTTCCATTCATAGTTTCACAAAATGCCGTCCCTTCGACTTGCTGACAGGACACTTTGATCCACGAAACCCGATTGATACAGATATCACGGAGCGTTTATTGCAACAATATGTCCAAAATCATAAGGAATTAATGGCAAAAGTCTATGAAATTATAAACGAAACATCTCTTGCTAACCGTACAACATTAATAGAAGCCAGAAATAAACATCGCGAGCCAGAAGTTGAATACTCTCCCCAACAACAAGTATTTATAAGAAACCCTTTAGCTAACCGCCAAAAAACCGCCCCACGTTATACCCAAGATATAGTTTTAGCAGACCTCCCTATACATATATACACATCTAAAAAACGCGGTCCAGTGGCTAAATCACGACTCAAACGCGTACCTAAAGAACCCCAATTGTTACAGGACTCTTGTGTTGTTGACGATCCCGCTGACGCTCGCCGACGAGATAAGACTTGAAAGCTTAACAGACGGACCTGGATTACTACCATATAACCTTGGACCTACGAGACTCACTACCCATTACCACACATACCTACAGTACATAGACCTTGACGTTATCAGAAGCAAAATTGACTACACTTCCTCTCAGCTACGAACATATAAAACACAAATGACCAATGAAACGTACCTTCTATTGGAAAGTCAAATAGATTATTTACTAGAAAACCTAGAGAAAACTTTAACCCAATTAAATTCTTTAGAACCCACTAGAGCCAAAAGGGGACTGGTTGACGGATTTGGTTCAATTATCAAAAGTATTACTGGTAACCTTGATCAGTCGGATGCTATTACTTACAATAATTTGATAAAAAATTTACAGCTTAACCAGGACAAAATTGTTTCAGAATTAAACACTCACATGAGTCTCAACAAGGACTGGTTATCTCGCCATAGTACAATATTAGACACTTTGGTGGAAAATCAAAGCAAGATAAATTCCACCCTTGAATTGATTTTAAATACTAGTAGTTATGGAAGAAACAGTTTAGTTAAATACACGAAAATCGCTCAGCTATTCGTAATTTTAAGTGAAAATGTAGAAAATTTAAGGCAAGAACTTATAAGAATCGAAAATTGCCTAGCTTTTATTCGCGCTTCAAGTACTCATCATTCTTTGTTAGATATAAATATTCTTAGAGATATGTTAAGAAATCTTAGTAATATATATGGGAAAGATAGTATTTTAGACCTAGAATTAAGGGAATATTACGAAATAATTTTACCAGGGTTTTATTATATAGACCATAGAATAGTGATCATATTACAGTTCCCCATAATCTCAAGAGATACCTACAACCTTTTTAAATTAGCCGTTGTACCTAATAAATATCATAAAGTCCTTATTCCACCCTACCCATACATAGCAACTCACGATGACTCGTTCGTGTACATGGAGGCAGAATGCCCGAAGTTCAGCCGCGGTTACCTCTGCAAGAAAGAAGCCAATCTCCAGCTCCGTACTAAGCCTGACTGCGTATACCAGCTCATCATGAAGCAAGATCTTCAAGAATCGTGCCAAATCACCACCGTGCAGCTATCAAAACCAGCTATGCAAAAGTTAAATGACAAACACTTCGTGGTTTCATTCCCAGTACCAACTAAAGTGCAACTGGCCTGCGGAGCAGAAGATTATCAATCGCTAAACGGAAGCTACCTGGTCACAATACCAGTCAACTGCTACCTGCGCACAACAGAGTTCACCATTACAAGCGACAAGGATGAAGTGCAAGGCCACCCTTTGAAACTCACCCAAATTCCAGACGACGCTGTGGACAAAGCCACCATATCCACCAAATATAACCTGAAATCCATTGACCTACGGGGACTACACAACATCCAAAGCCAACTCATGGTCGAAACTCCCATACAACTCGATGCAAATCAAACTGCATTATATCATACAACTATACCACTGTATGTTATAATATCAAGTGCATCCGCACTCGTTATATTCGTTATAATAAGAAGATATAAGATTCAAAAATTCAACCCAGGCGACGATTCAACCGGCGACCAAGGAAAATTAGAAGAAATTAACCCTCAACAAGGAATTCCAGCAATTTTTTCACTCAACGTTAGAAAATAATTGCTGATCTGCGGATGGAGGAGTTACACATTGTGCCGTAAGGAAGATCGCTAAGTCAGCATGCAGCCCGCGGCCTGGCAACCACGCCGCGACAACACGAGGCGCCGACGCAGCACAACGTGACACCGCGCTACGCGATACATTAATTTTATTAGGGAAACACTTTTGTTTCATACTTCGAGCAATAGGCACCTCTCTTAGATTATAATTATCATTTGTAATTTTTAATTAAATTAGTTTATAAAAGTTTTTGGTTTTTTTTCGAGCCTCCGGAAGCGGCTAACGTAATTAGGTGAGTTCAAAGTTGCCGTACAGACGGTGGCAAGTTAGATTAGGTTTGTTTGTATACCCGTACTCCATCGCAAATACGCGTGGGCTCTCGTCTCGATATTTCAATGCAACACGTGTCGTGATATTTCGTGACAATACAAGATCTTGGGTTTCCCAGGGGTCTCTAGTACGAGGTTCTTTAGACGGGTGGCAGGGCCTTGTGCAAGGTCCGTCCGGATCGCTACCACCATCTTACTTGCTAATCCTGCCGCTAAGTAGCAGTGCTTGCACTGCTGTGTTCCGGTGTGGAGAGCAAGACAGCCGGGGAAATTACGGGCACAAGAGGCATTTCATCTTAGTCCTCTAGGTTGGTAACGCATCTGCAATCCCTCCGGGGTTGCGGGTGTCTATGGGCAGTGGTGATCACTTACCATCAGGTGACCCACTTGCTCGTTTGCCTTCCTATTCATATCTTGGACTTGTAAGCGTCCATAGGCTGCGGTACCCGCTTACCGTCAAGCTGACCGTACGCTTTCTGTCTGGGAGTAAAGAAAAAACATAGAATTGAACAGTTGCTCTAGCCGTGCCGGTAAAAGCCCATCAAGGGGATGGGCAAAAATCTTAGAAATCATGTTATAGGCGATGCTGTTAGCGACCCATCACTATTTTGATTCCCCTTCCCACCTATACACCCACAATCATGCTAAACGTGGCTTATGGTATAAAGACCAGACCAAAGTATGTAATAATAAGTTTAAATAAAATTCTCATTGGAAACTTGGTATGCGAACTTACTATAAATTATCTTGAAAGTTTCTGGAAATTTCTGAGAACATTCTTGCTATTTTGAGAATGTTTTGCAACTTACAACTCATTACGACGTTAAAATAATACTTACAACAAACAAAATCACGCCTATATCCCTTACAGCAAGGGTTCCCAAAGTCTGCGCCGCGGCGCCCTGGTGCGCCGTAGAAAGTAAAGAGGGGCGCCGTGAGTTCTATCACTATCCGAAACCACATATATTCGCGGGTACCTATTTGAGCGCTCGCATCGGTAAATAATACGAGTATAGCAACAATACAACTTAGCTAAGGCAGGGCGCCGTTACAAAATACTAAACTTGTAACTGCGCCGCAGGTTGAAAAAGATTGGGAACCTTTGCCTTACAGGGTAAACAGAAAAAAAAATGTAAACGACACTGAAAATTAGAACACAGAAAAGTCCGAAAAGTAAAGCTATGGCCGGCACTACTTTCGGATTTTTCTATGTGTTCCAATTCTCAGTGTCGTTTAGAAATTTAATTTCTTAACGGTAAAACCGTAAAAGTAAACATAAAAAATCAAATTTCAAAATGGCAGTGAAAATTAGAACACATAGAAAAATCCGAAAAGTAAAACTATGGCCGGGAATCGAACCCGGATCCTCGTCATTCCGTGACGCGTGCTATACCCCTACACCACCCATAGCAGAAAAAAAAAATCAAGAAAAAAAAATCATTTGAAAAACAGCGCTCTCGCCTGGTGAACATTAGATGTTCCACGGGAGTTTGTAATTGTGTCGTACAGACACACCATTCAAACATAACGCTTGGCGACAAAAAATCGCATATTAACAAGGTCACGTGACAGCTAGTAACAGATGGAAAAATTCGAAGGCTTACCCACCTGCTATTAGGGTAAACAGAGCCAAAGCTAACCAGACAGCCACGTTCAGCAACAACGTTAACAAACAAATGGAGTCGTATTATGAAACCGCTGCCACAATGGGGGTGGCAATGCGTCGGGACAATAAGAGGAATTTCCAATAAGACAGTCCGCGCTAAATGAAATCTCCGCTTTGTCCGCGAGGCCGCAGTATCAGGGAGCATTGTCACTCTACTCGCTTCCGGATAGTTTCATTGTTTTTAAAACCGCTTTAGTAAGGTTACTAAAGTGATCGGACACAAAAACATTGTGGCATCCTACATACACATACATACACGAATCACGTCTATATCCCTTACGGGGTAGACAGAGCTTGAAGTAACAAGACCTAAAGGCCAAGTTTAGCATGATTGTAAGTTAAGTTTTAGAACATAAGTTAATGTTTGCATGCCAATTTATTTGGTTAGACGTGTCGCTGGACATCAACACTAAATACTAGATGACTTTTTACCATGTCTAAAGCAATAGTACATTACTGTCTAGGCCAGGAAGTAGGCAATTGCTGGCTGAGTATTGGTTTGAACGGGCGAGCTTGCGAATCCGTTTAATAATACGAAGCCAGCAATGCTATTCTGGCCGAGACAAGTATAGTGCTTTTCTCAAAAATCGAAAAGAAAACAACAACAAAAATAAATGAAAATGTAATTGACATAAATTATTAATTATTTTTGCTTTGCCGCCTTTTTCTATCAATTGCATTCGAAGAGAGTATTTTTTTATTTTCAACGGCCAAGTCACACAATATTAACTATAATAATAAAGAAATCGCTGTAAGCAACCTTAGACTTGGCACGACTTTGTCTAGATTAGATTTCATTAAATTTCTAAATGTCAGTGAAAATTAGAACACAGAAAAATCCGAAAAGTAAAGCTATGGCCGGGAATCGAACCCGGATCCTCGTCATTCCGTGACGCGTGTTATACCCCTACACCACCCATAGCAGGTGGGTAGTCTCCGAATTTTTCTACCTGTTACTAACTGTCACGTGACCTTTTTTGTTACTATGCGAATTTTTAGATTTCATTACTTTTTAGAGATAAACAAGCAGCTCCATCGAGACTTGGCTAGTTTTTTACAGAATGTTTTTGGTATCTGTTACCTAAGGCTCTGTCTACCCCGTAAGGGATAAAGACGTGATTTGTGTATGTGTGTAGTATGTTTTTGATGGGATACTATTTAGCCTACAGGATTCGTGCCGGGATACAAGCAGATTCTCACAGTAAACTCTAACCACTAACATTCCTTAAGTTTTCAGAAACCACAGCGTAAATTTGGTAGTGATTTACATAACTCTTCCCTAATTGGACCTTCAATCGGATGTGACCATTAGTTGGGTTAAAGTTAGCCCATTACATTGGTTTAGACCAGTGGTTCCCAACCAGCGGTCGCAGGCGTCGTTTGGGCGAACAATTGCCAGGCGCGCAAATGCCGGGATAATCGACTAGCTGTTGCTCGCGACTTCGTCCGCACAAAATTAAATATAGCCTGACAGTATCTTATCTTATCTTAGTCTAGGCGTCCCTACGGATACACTTCGACCCATTCGTGGACCGTTTGTGTAACTGCTCAATGTATCCAACCGTAAACGGGTTTACGGTTGTTGGAAATAATTGTTGGAAATAATTAGGTACAATAATAGTGGTTCCATAATTAATGATCAGGTGAACTTGGTTTCATCGCCTTTATTGCGTGTCCAATTTGGTGAATAGAAAAATTGTTTTTGTTAAATACATAACCCTTTTTGTTTTCACTCTAGTCGGAAATTTTTTTGAAGCTAGTTGTGTGTGTACAATAAAAATCATAAATAACAGGGTAGTTTGGGAAAATATATGAATGTGGGTACATTATGATTATTTATACGGTTTCGAATCAGTACGACGTTGGTTTGCATGTGTAACAGTTGTGTTAATTAAACTTTGATAATGATCCCGTAGAGGGATCGAAACGCGTCAGTGTTTGTGTGTAAGGGATAATTAAGTTTGTGGGATTTATATGTGTTTTATTGGCAGCAGTGGAGGGAGGGATTGCATGAAAAACATGTATATTTCACACAGGCTTGGTTATCTTGCACGTGAGTAGCGGAGTAGCAAGGTAAATTTTTTGTTCGTTGAAATGGACCTCCGCAAAGTAACGCCTGATTCAATAAAATGTTAGTATAGATTGAAATTAAGTGATGATTTTCGTATAGCTTTGTGGTATGATATTAATCCTACTATTGCTGAAATTGTGCCGAAGATGCAAGAAAAAACTTACATACATTAAAAATTGGGAAATTTACCAATGATACAATACAATATAATATCTCTTTAACATTCCATTTTATACCAAAATAATATTGCTACTCGTAATGCATGATAATACCGAATTTTTGATTAAAGTTTATATTCGGATATTTCGTCTCTTTAACCGACTTGAAAAATGAGGGAGGTTGTCAATTCGGTTGCATTTTTATTCTATATCGTAGTGTTTGATATCAAAAATGACTTGGTGATCCCTGGCCAATAGAAGGTTGGGAACCACTGGTTTAGACTTTAATTGATTACAATGGTCCTTTGGTCATTGTTTATGCGGATAGACAAACATGCAAACTAGTGTTTTTGGGAAATTTTGAGCCCTGTAGTTTACTACATAGACGTTTGTTACATGAAAAGATGCTTCTAAACGACACTGAAAACTACAACACATGGAAAAAGCCGAAAAGTAAAGCTATGGCCAGGAATCGAACCCAGATCCTCATCCGTGATGAGTGCTTTTTACCCCTTTTTTTATTTTATTTTTATTTTATATGAATAGGAAGGCAAACGAGCAAGTGGGTCACCTGATGGTAAGTGATCACCACGGCCCATAGACACCCGCAACCCCGGAGGGATTGCAGAAGCGTTGCCAACCTAGAGGACTAAGATGCAATGCCTCTTGTGCCCGTAATTTCCCCGGCTGTCTTACTCTCCACACCGGAACACAGCAGTGCAAGCACTGCTACTTAGCGGCAGGATTAGCGAGTAAGATGGTAGTAGCGATCCGGACGGACCTTGCACAAGGCCCTACACCACCAAGCAGGTGGACAATTCTTTAATTTTTTCCCACCCATCATTATAAATAGAATAAAATGTGCCAGTTGCTTCTCTTCCCGCGCAGATGGTAAAAGCCCATCGAGGGAATGGGCGTTAATAGAAGCCATGTTATAGGCGAATGCGGCTAGCAACGCATTATTATTTTGATTTCCCTCACCTTTACGCCAAGAATCACGCTAAGCGTGGCCTTTCGCTCTTGTTATCCTAGGCTCTGTCTTCCCCGTGTAGAATAAAGACGTGATTTATGCATCATTATAGCTCTTGTCGGTTCACTTCTTTTCTCTGCCATTGCTTTTAGCTCCTGATACGACACTATATTAACCATCTGCGTCACTACATAGTATAAAACAAAGTCGCTTTCCGCTGTCTGTCAGTCCCTATGTACGTTTAGATCTTTAAAACTACGCAACGGATTTTGATGCGGTATTTTTTAATAGATAGAATGATTCAAGAGGAAGGTTTTATATGTATAATAATACGCAGATCAAGTCGCGGGCAGAAGCTAGTTGACCCATAAACGCACGTCTCGCCTTCCTCTGCCTCTTCTTCCTTCTCTTTTCCCCTCTATCAAAGTTTTTATGTAATCGTCATGTCCTATCAGATGCCCCAGTATATTTCCTCTTCCATTTTCAATCGTCCCAGTAGAGATCCCTTTTCCCCCGTCAGATCCAAAACCTGTTTATCCCACCCAGTTGTGGGCGAAGCGATGCGAGAGATATCAGTAAGCCCACGTAAAATGATGACTTTTGCTGAAGACCTGCGGTGGACTACGACAGTTGGCAACTTCGGCCCTTGACACTCGAAGAATGTCCCAAGCTCACAGTATACGTCGACGATTCACTACGAAAGTTAGAAAGAACGAAAACATTTATTCCTTTTTGCAAGACACACAAATATAAGAGAATATACACAATTTTATAGAAAATAACCAAGACATTAAAAATCGATCATGACTGTGTCTTCGCAAAAGTGAAACGGTCGCTGGCTCAGCATTACGCTGAGGTGTTAGACACCTGCAGCACTGATTTTCAGCCAGAATCGTCTATGACCCACGAAACGATACACAGATAAAATATACCTACTACATAATCCATAAACTTGGTTTTATTTGCTATTCAACTTGTCTGTGCTTGTGAGCTGTAACTAATGGACGGATAGCAATAAAATTTCATTTCTACATTTCACAGTTTCTACAGCTTTTATTTATTCTTATTATTAAAAAAAAATAGCAACTTGCTGCAGCAAAATGTGTGTTGTGTCTAAAAGTTCTTCAAGTGCCGGGCAGGATTTGAACCCACGCTTCAAGGCTATACTCGGCAAGCATCCCGCCAACTGGACCACCAGGACTCCCGACCGACTCATCGATAAACTTAATCTAACTTGTTACACCATTATTAGTGACGTGCGGTGCCATCTGTCGTAACTTGTGTGCAAGTCTACGACTTTTTCGATTATCAAATAATATTATGCTTTTCCATGTTAGTATCTGTGGGAGCGAAGAAAAAACAGAAAGTACCTGTTGCTTCTCGTTGCGCAGGTGGTAAAAACCGTCCGAGGAAGGCGAAACTCTTAGGAACCATGTTATATGCGATGCAACTAGCAACCCATCACTATATTGATACCTCTTTCCACTTATACGCCCAAAATGCTGAATGTGGTCTTTGGGTCTTCTTATCTTAGGCTCTGTCTACCTAATCAAACAGCAACCGGCGGTTGAGGCTGGGGAATCCCGAGGCCGGACTCAACGGTGCCGTTGCCAACTGCCCCATCCCGGGGCGGCCAGTGGGCGTCGCGGTGACACCTAGTGCTCCCGTAATGCTCACACTCCATGGCCAAAAGAGAACGTGTTGGTTTTTAGACGGTAGGCCGCTCCCCTCCTTCCATCAGGGAAAGCAGCGGCGAGCTGGAGAGCCCGTCATACCTCCGAGCGCGGGAATGCATAAGGTGCATTTTCCACATGTTAAAAAAAGGCTCTGTCTTCCTCATAAGGGAAAGAAAAGAAAGAAAAAGAAAAAATATATATTTCACCACAGAAGTTACAAGGACACATTGTTACATAGAGATAGGTAGATGATAGACAGATGACAGCGGTAAGAAATATACAGGAATAGATAGAAGAAATAGGCGGTGATAGACAGAAACAGCGGCCTTCGCACTTGACTCTGGGTCTGTATCGCGAGTGCCAAGTGAAGTGCTCAAAACACAAGAATAATTAGAAAGTGTGTGTGTGTGTGTGTGTGTGTGTGTGTGTGTGTGTGTGTGTGCGTGTGTGTGTGGCTACACTTTACCGTTAGTAAGTGCCTGTAAGGAGATCTTCAGTATCTTGTTGGTTTATATTTGCTAGACATACTTCGATAGAATTTTTTAACTTAACAACAGACAAGACTTTTGGATTACGAGTAGTAACAGTTTTGCATATTTTGTTGTAACTATTTAATTGGGAATAGGGAGGCATAGTGTTTGGCAAAAGTAGACCTGATGGATGGCGGGATTTATGTACGTGTGTAATGTTTGTGGTACTTATGTTACTTACTGTTCACAAATAGTTTACTGTTGGACACAACTTGAGAACTAATCTATGGTTCTAGTAAAGGTTTTCGGTTTGCCAAGAATTTTGATGTTCAGCACTTTAGTCTCCCTCTGGGTCGAAGTTGTGAAACTATCGTAAATAACTTAAGTTAACTGGATAGCGAATGCCATAGAGTTGTTATGATGGTAATAATAGTTTTTTTGCCGGACAGGGGGCAAACGAGAATGCGGGCCGTCTGAAAGTAATCACTACCTCACATGGGCATCCATAACATAGGAAGACTAAGGCTAAGATCCACTGGCTTTCGAATGAAGAACACCGCATCAAAATCGATCTTTCGGCTTGAGAGCTATGACGCCACACACACACACACACACACACACACACACACACACACACACGCACGCACACGCACACACACACGCACACACACACACACACACACACACACACACACACACACACACACACACACACACACACACACACACACACACACACACACACACACACACGCACGCACGCACACACACACACACACACACACACACACAGACTGGAATATTCTGGGACAAATTCAGACACTATGTACATTTTGAACCATTAATGCATTTCATTCTGCATGCTGGTCAGGGAGTGTAGAAAAAACATAAAATGTACCAGTTCTTTTCCTGCGCAGATGGTAAAAACCCATCGAGGGAATGGGCTATCACTATTTTAATCCCCCTTTTAACACGCACAACCATGCTAAACGTGGTTATAATGCATTTCCAACTTTATGCATTTTGGACCCGCACCTGCCGTTGTATTCGACAAATGAGCGCTGTTAAAAAATGCTAGAAAACTCGACAACGCTAATTAGGCGCGTACTGGCAACCCTACGGGTCGTTAGTAGTCTGGGGGTGAACGACCTCCTTCATACACTTGCCCCTACGGGTTGACAGATTCCGAAGTATATTAATTACTACCCGAGCAAACATATACAAAAGGGCCAGGGGATTGTGGGTCTGACTTAAACCTTATTCGAAGCTTTAGTATGCTCAAGGCATAGAGCAAACTATCTTATAGAGTGGAAACGTTATTCATGTGAAATAAAAACTCACTCGTCCGTCCCTAATATAATACTCCTTTCATCCACTCAAAGGTTGACTGGAAGAGATCCCTTAAAGGGATAAGTCCGCCTTTGTGCATGTAACTCAGTGTTTGTCAATTGTATTTGTCTTGTTTATTTTGCACAATAAAGAGTTTACATACATACATACATACATAAAATTAAGCCAAGCCGAAATTGGCGATTGCTGCACTCTGATTGCCCAGCCGTAGGTCAAAAGGGTTAATAAAGTAGAGCAAGCAATTACGATCGATATGGTAGTTGTGCGGCGTAGTAAATAAAACTCAATTAATAAAAATAAATAAAAAAAAGCAAACAAAATTTATTTTTGCAAATTGTCCGCCGAGGGCTCTTTTACATGTCTTTTTGAAACTACCAGCGCATTCGGAGACCATCATTGCCAAGAAGAATGCGCCTCAAGAAACTTGGCAGAAAGTATTTTTTGCAAAATTAAATACATTTATGAAATGGATGTTTAAGGTCCCCGAGCCTTAAATTATATTAGTCCATAATAGAGATGTATAAAGTCTCTACTAGTCAAAGTAAAAGTAAATATTATTATAGTCAAAATCCTGGTTATGGGTTTGCTCCATGTAGGAGATGAAGGATAAACCACCGCGAAAAATTTGCGTTAGTGTGGTACATGACGAAAAAGACTGATGTGTTGCCACAATTGGATAGCCCTTATTACCACTCTAATTGATTATATCCTCTATGGTCTAAAGAGAAAAGGGTATTCATCTACAAATCTTCTAATTTCAAAAATTTTGCGTGTGTACTAATAGTTTCTGCAAAACGAACGCTATTCAATATTTCCCAAAAATATGTGTAGCGACCCTAGCACCACCTAGTGATCGATTACATTAACTGCTACGAAGCACGAGTGCCTGGCGCCAGTAACGTCACAACGTTCTACATTGCGCCAACGATGTTTCTTAAACGCCAATGCATAAATACAACTTCCAAATCTCTTCCTTCGGAAGTCCGAGAGAGATCGCTCTATTGTCGCCTCTTCCCACACTTGCAAATATTTTGCAAACCATTTTCAACCAGTTGCTTTGACTTAAAGAATTTGCTTAAAATTTTCATTATGTAGATTTTACATCCATGCTGGTCTGGGAGCAAAGGGAAAACACAGAATGTACCAGTTGCTTCTCGTCCCACGCAGATAGTAAAAGCCCATCGAGTGAATGGGTAAAATTCTTAGCAATCATGTTATAGGCGATGCGGCTAACAACCCATCACTATTTTGATTCCCTTTTCCACCTAAACGGCTACAATCATGCTAAACGTGGCCTTTAGGTCTTGTTACCTCAGGCTCTGTCTGTATGTATATATGTATATTTGATGAAAAAACAGTTAACAAAACAAATCTGGTATTAATAACGACTCCCTTAACATTAATGTAGTTTCAGCGCCTGGTAAATCACAATAACGTCGTCAATGTAAATATTGCCGTTTTATTATATCAGGATGACACTGGTTGCGGTTTCCCGCTATCTTTGCGGAAGGGTGTTGCGTACATGTGCGTCTTGCACCGCATTTATCATGGGGAGTGCTCCGAGGAACTGTGAGGCTTAAATCTCATCTATATCCCTTACGAGGTAGACAAAGCCTAAGGTAACAGGTACGCACAGGCCACATTTAGCAAGATTGTGGGCGTGGGATTGTGATTGTGGGTTATTACACATACATACAAATACACAAATCACGTGTAATATCCCTTACGGGGTAGACAGAGCTTTTTTTTAAATAGAGGAAATCTTTATGGATGCCCTAGGCACGGGGATGCCTTGGGTTATGCGGGACTCCCCACCAGGGGTATACCCAAACTAAAAACTCTCCGGCGTTGCCTCAATCCGGTGTGATGGAGACGCAGTGGGATGCCCTAGGGTTTCGCCACAGACGCACGGGGTAGACAGAGCCTGAGGTAACAATTGTCTGTGACCTAGAGGGACGTGCAAATAGGCTGGAAGTGGTGTTAGAAAAACCTAAAAAAAACAATTTCAAACTTCCAAAACTTCTGCGTTTCTGTCGTATGTTAAAACAGAAATATTACTGGTTTATACACAGAAATTCACTTTGAACTACCGAGTTACTGCTTAATAAAGTGGCTAACTCACTTTAACAGCAATCCCAGTGCATTTTTCACGAAATTGCACTAAGTAGTCCACACATTCGCCGGAATTCAGACGAAAGTGGATTCTGGAACTAGAGATTAAGTCCCTAAGTAAGTTGCAGTGGTTATGCGGGATTTTTCAGAACGAATTCAATGGAGACAAATAAAATGGACAGTTTTACGAAAATTAAGGATGGTTTGTGTTGGATTTATGTGATAATGTTGTTATGTATTAGAATACACACGTACCTACCTACTCCATTTAATAGTTGCTTAATCATTTAGGTATTTTGGCTAGTTTTGGGCCTCATATTTCATCTCATTTTTCTGAGTGTCTGCCCTTGTTTCTTATGTTTTGTCAATCGTTCAAAGTTTAACTGTTAAAGATCTTTTTAAGTATCAAGTATTGAGTATTTTACTTATATCTATATACATAAAAATGAATTCTTATTTCCCTTGGTCACGGCATCACGCGTGAACGGCTGGACCGATTTCGCTAATTCTTTCTTTGTTGTGTTCGTTATTGTCAGGAGAAGGTTCTTATGTAACATTATTATTATTAAGAAGAAATGGTACAAGAACGAAGCCGCGCTGCGTAGAATTATACATATAAACCTTCCTCTTGAATCACTATATCTATTTAAAACCGCTTCAAAGTCCGTTGCGTAGTTTTAAAAACATACCTAAGCATACATAGGGACAAAATTTGAATTATTTTACACAACTAGAAAGGGAAACAAACAATTTAGGGGTACAAGTATTAATACATAACAGAAGCAACTTTTTCATAATTAAAACTGAAAAATTTATCTATCTTTTGGTATATGACAACATTACAAAAGATTTATAGATATCAACCAGCATTAATTAAAAAAAAAATCCGCGTTTTTCGCGTAACTCAAAACTTGATTTTGTCACTTGACCGCTTTTTTGCTTCAGCACGGCAGGACATCGGAAGGCGACTCTATTTTATACTAGCTGTTGCCCGCAACTTCGTCTGCATAGAATTCGTTTATCGCTATCCCGCAGGAATTACGCCATCCATTCTTAGAGGATGCCTACGTCATAGTAGCTTTATGCATGCAAAGTCTCAGCCCGATCGGTTTAAAATTGTCAAAGTTTCATACAAACTTTCATCCCCTATTTTATCCTCTTGGGGGTAGAATTGATCAAAATCCTTTCTTAGCGGATGCCTACGTCATAACATCTACCTGCATGCCAAATTTCAGCCCGATCCGTCCAGTGGTTTGGGCTGTGCGTTGATAGATCACTATGTCAGTCAATCAGTTAGTCACCTTTGAGTTATATATATTTAGACTATATACATATATATAGTGATATGTTTAACACTGGCCAAATATTAAAATCAATTCCACACTTTGAAACCTTCGCACTCTCAAGCAAAATTACGTCAACAATTTTTCCTCTTGGAAACATTTGGCGCGAACGGTCTGATGCGCGCGATAAGCGAGAGGTTACTACGAAATTCGAAATTCAAAGTTCGTAATATACCGTCTCTCTCGCTCCCATATAGATCGGTGTTAGTGTGAGCGAAAGCCCAAAACGAATGTTGGAGCATAAGGCCACGGCTTGATTGAAGGAAAATCTGTTATTTCGCACGCAAATGGAATCTCAGACTTTGGAAGGTACTTTCGTGAAAGTGATTTGTCCCGAAAGAAATGCGGACAGATGTGCAGTCGATTTAGGTGGATACGTTATGTAAACATTCCCTGTCTCCACAAAATGATCTGACAATTTCACGTCCAAGTGTGCTTCCACATTGGGGTCAGGAACTTATCAGCGTATATTTACGTGACCCCAGATTAGGGGCACGAACTTACCGGTGAGAATATTGCTTTTCTTTGTGATGACAGTTTCGATTTGCCATGTCGTAAAACTATGCTAGCTCATATTTTGACACACACATAAAATCACGTTTTTACCATTTGGGGAGGGGAGGGGGAGGGGTGGTCTGGCGATTTGTGCTACATAAACAAAATAATTGCAATTTTCATAGTAAACTGTGGGGGGAATCTAGAAATTAGCAAATTGCTGTGACGTACTTTATGGACGGCCCCATATGGGGTAGACAGAGCCATAATTAGGATATCATATTTTGATAGAACCAAATTACGCCTAATACCATGTTGACTTTATATTTTCAAACGAAAAAACAACATTCAATTTGAAACAGATAGATTATAGTCTGAAATAACACATAGGCTACATTTTATCCCGGAAAATTGTGCAGTTCCCGCTGGATAGCGATAAACGAATTCTTGCAGACGAAGTCGTGGGCAACATCTAGTAAGCTATAGTTATACCGTCCCTTCTCTTTCCCAGAAAGGTAGGAGACTTTGTTCCACTTGCTACGATCCTGACATACCTCTTTCGCTTCATCCACATTCACCAATTTCTTCATACACATTCGGTTTCGGGTACTCCGGACCTGACCTTTTTTTCAAAACATCTCCTATTTGGTCCCGGAACGTCCGTCTAGGCCTTCCCCTCCCACTTCCCAAACCTGCATCGCACAGGTGCCGCGAAGAGGGAACCCCATCCCGGGGTGGTCGTGGGGCGTCGCGGTGACACCGAGTGCTCCCGTAACGCCTCACATACGACTGAATAGGGAATCCGTGTGGTTTTTAGTGGGTATGCCTGCCGTTGCGGGAGAGCCCCACATACCCCCGGTAAACCCGTACCGGGCGGATGCATAAGGTGCATTTTCCACACCATAAAAAAGGCCTTCCCCTCCCAACGCACCATTCACACCCCCCTATAGATCTGTTTAGTTAGTTTTTCATCCAAATTATTGTAGCAAATGTAGCTAATAAATTCTTTTTAAACTAAATGTCTTCATTTAAAACCTTCGTGTCTGTCACCTTGACTCTGTAAAAGAAGAACCTATCCATCCCACTATCAGCTTAAAGCCTTTTACAATAAAACCGCAAGACCCATTGTTATTTTTCCAAATTTCAACTCTATGTTTTCCGTTTCAGGGTTGGAGTTTGGTCGGTCTATAACTGTGTCTTAGGGCGTTCTTGTGGGGTTATAATAAATCAGGCACCGCTATATTGCGGATGCAAAGGCATCTAATGTATTGCTTCGGCGCGAGCACAGATTGAGGTAGTTTGTTACTGGGAGGGTCGATGGACCTTTTTCAGGACGAAGGGCGTTGGACATAAGGTACATAGGGCTCCAAATTTTTTTTACATACCTAAATCACGTTTACCCCTTACGGGGTAGACAAAACCCAAGGTAACAAGACCCAAAGACCACGTTTAGCATGACTGTGGACGTATGGATGGAAAGGGGAATCAAAATAGTGCAAGCCACATCGCCTATAACATGATTCCTAAGATTTAGGCGGGGAGAGAAGCAACTGGTACATTCTATGTTAAGGTTAAGGCATAATGTTTCAATTTTTTTTATTTGACTTCACATGCATGTCTGTGCTTATGTTACATTGCTACCTTATTAGTGTTTCGTAACCTTTAAAAGGAAAAACGGTATCCTTATAGGAACTTTGTTGTCCATCTGTCTATCGCATCCGTCTGTTTGTCGGTTAAGATTTTCTCACGCGTAGAGGTATTTTGGAATTATATACCAAATACTTATATCTGCAATCGTTTGGAGCCTGGTTACCCTTGACTTTTTTTTCCAAAATGATGACAGTTTGGGTTTTTCTGAATCCGGATTATTAGCACTATTTATTTTTGTAAATAAAAAAGTGTCCATTGGTTTTTTTGTCAGTTTTGTGACACTATTTTCATACAATTTATATGGGGCGTCACAAAATTGACACGAAAAAGTTGTATGGGAAATTAACGTAATCTTGTTTAGGTCTTGTTACCTCAGGCTCTATCTACCCCGTAAATGATAAAGACGTGATTTATGTATGTATGTATGTATTGTTGGAAAAAGGGTACACGTTTTTCTTCCATGCCGGTCTGGGAGTGAAGAAAAAACATAGAATTTACCAGTTGCTTCTCTTCCCGCGCAGATGGTAAAAGCCCATCGAGGGAATGGGCGAAAGTCTTAGGAATCATGTTATGGGCGATGCGGCTAGCAACCCATCACTGTTTTGATTTCCCTTTCCAGCCATACGCCCTTAACCATGCTAAAGTTTTGTTACCTTAGGCTCTGTCTACCCCGTAAGGGATAAAGACGTGATATATGTATGTATGTATGTATGTTTTTTTGAAAATGCCCGTGTATCTGTTTGTACCTACGCCTGCAATGAACATAAACAGACATACAGATAGCACAAAACATTTTAACAACCACAGAACGAATGAACGGTTATTGGGAGAGACAATAGCAGGTAAAAGCACCTCGAGTTTAATTTTTTCTCTCAATGTATTTGATTAAGGATTTTAGTACTTATTTTGTTTGTAGACGTGAGTGGGAGAGTATTGAGGTTGCTCCTGTATGTACTTCTGTAGCTTGTTAAAAAAAAGACAAATGACAGCGCAGGGTTAACCTACATTTTGCGGGTGGTAGGGCCTTGTGCAAGGTCCGTCCGGATCGCTACCACCATCTTACTCGCTAATCCTGCCGCTAAGTAGCAGTGCTTGCACTGCTGTGTTCCGGTGTGGAGAGTAAGACAGCCGGGGAAATTACGGGCACACGAGGCATTGCATCTTAGTCCTCTAGGTTGGCAACGCATCTGCAATCCCTCCGGGGTTGCGGGTGTCTATGGGCAGTGGTGATCACTTACCATCAGGTGACTCACTTGCTCGTTTGCCTTCTTATTCATATAAAAAAAAAAAAAAAAAAAACATTATATGCCCATGTCTGTACACACTTGGTTTTAATTTAATTTTCGTAATTTCTATCCTTCTGTTTTCTGTTTTAGGCTCAGTTTGTTTCCATTGACCCCGAGGCGAGGTCTGGGCTCGTAAATGTTCGGCGGATGCGGAAACTTAAATTGCGTGCCTAATTCCACGAACTTCCTCTTAACTGGTTTTAATTCAAGACTGTAAATATATAATGGAATAAGGTAACAAAGAAACTAAAGCACAGAACTGATGATAAGAAGAACAAAAATAACAGATACTATCAAATTTCTTCTATGCAAGTCTGGAAGCAAAAGAAAAATCTTTTATTATGAGTGTTCCTATACTGGTGCTTATAATAATAATAATAATATAGCCTTTTCATTCCGAATTCGCTACAATTTCATTTTTTTTTGTTGTTGTTGTTTTATTATTAAATTGTCGCGTAATTCGGCGTGCCTCATGGCATAGGCCTCCGTGTATTGGAGGGTTTGGGCTATAGTTCCCACGCGCGCCCAGTGCGGATTGGGAACTTAACACACACCATTGAATTTCTTCGCAGATGTGTGCAAGGTTTCCTCACGATGTTTTCCTTCACCGAAAAGCTCATGGCAAATTTCAAATGTAATTATCGCACATAAATTCCGAAAAACTCAGAGGTGCGCGCCCGGGATTTGAACCCACGACGCTCTGCTTGAGAGGCCACAGGTCAAACCACTAGGCTACCACGGCTTAAGATTACATAAATCACAAATAATAGTACAGGAGTAGAAAAAACTGTGAAATGCCCCCACGCATTCATCAAGTAAGATATCACAGGTAAATTTAAAAAAAAAAATTTCGCCATAACTGCCACATCATTTGAAAAAGAGCTGATATATTCATAGTATTCATATTCATTTATTCATAAACAATACAGACGTTGCATTTGAAATATCATTACAAATTCAATTCATTTTCATTAGATACATAAATATAAACTCTGAACTGAAACGGAGACTCTAAACTGCTGGAATGATTTTTAACAAACATGACCAAGAACCATTGCAAGGAAACTAGGTTTCGAATGATAAAACCGCATTAAAATCTACGATGTTGAATCCGATCGAACTACGAAGCCACAGACCAGGAATGTTAGGATATATAATTTCGGATCCGGATATGGATATGGATATTGGTAAAATATAATATCGGTTTCGGTTACGGTTAAGGATATTAAATTATTTCGGATTATCCGATAGTTTCGGTAACGGATATGAACTGTAAAATGAAATACAATTCGACTAAACGCGTGCGCGGCTGGTCTGCCGACGTGTCATATTAAATTTCTAAATGTCAGTGAAAATTAGAACACATAGAAAAATCCGAAAAGTAAAGCTATGGCCGGGAATCGAACCCGGATCCTCGCGTGCTATACCCCTACACCACCCATAGCAGGTAAAAACCTACCTACCTACCTATGGGTGGTGTAGGAGTATAGCACGCGTCACTGAATGACGAGGATCCGGGTTCGATTCACGGCCATAGCATTACTTTTCGGATTTTTCTATGTTCTAATTTTCACTGAAATTTAGAAATTTAATTTCTAAACGGTAAAACCGTAAAAGTAAACATAAAAATCAAGAAATAAAAAAATCTTGATTCATTTGATAGTACGTGTCATATTTACTAAGTAGTATTTAGTTAGACTCCGCCCTATCCGAAACTATCCAAAACTTTTATATCGGATTCGGTTACGGTTACGGATATTTTTTAATTTCGGATATCCGATGGTTTCGGTTACGGATATGGATATCCATAACAACGGCGAGGTACACCTTCCAACACCCCTCTTTTTGTGTCATACATACATATATCACATCTTTATCCCTTACGGGGGACAGCTAGAGCTCAACGTAACAAAACCTTAAGGCCACTTTTAGCATGATTAAAAAAGCGTATAGCTGATTGCTAGCCGCATCGCCTATAACATTATTCCTATGACTGCTATATGGGCTTTCACCATCACCACCGAAGCAACTGGTAAATTCTATGTTTTTTCTTTACTCCCAGACCAGCATGGGAGACATTTTTAGTGTCGTGGTTAATAATAGTATCATCACAACACGAACTAACAATTGGCAACTTGTAGCTGTATCCGTAATTTATCACGTTTTCCTGGTATGTTGACTGAAATAACATGGAGTTTAAGTGATCCATCTTTCCATTATTTACTTCACGTCGCGATAGAGTATATCTTATACCAATGGACCACACAATACAGCGTGCGCCGTGCTTACTGCGAATATATAAGGTTGAAATCCTTTGAACAGAGCGACAAACGCTATTGCAAGGGGGTGCTACAAACGCGTGACGGTATATTGTGAGGAAAAGTGAGTTTGACAGGCCGACTGTCATTTTATAAGCAGGGTTGGGATGGATGTCAATACGCGTTATGTGACGTCACTTTTTGTTTGAGCTTGTTCAAGTTAGGGGGCGTGTTGAACGCGAAACAGTTGAAAACGTTGACTAATGAGTAAGTAAGTAAGTAAGTAAGTAAATGCTTTATTGTACAAATAGAAAGAAACAGATATAATTCACAAAAAATGACTTTAATATATGCACAAAGGCGAACTTATCCCTATAAGGCAGGGTTTCTTAAACTTTTTGCAGTCACGGACCACTTTCACAATTTAAACAACTTCACGGACCCCTCTCAAAAAATATTTTAGGGAAATAATAAAAAACCTTATTTAAATAAAAAAAAATCTTTTATTGCTAGAATCGCTTATATAATTATATATAGTTACCTTTTTGTTTTCTGTTGTTATTTATGTACCTATTTAGTTTAACATTCGATTCGATTCGCCCGACGACGACGATGCGTCTCGTCAAGTTTACGACACAATTTCCTAATAAATATGATTACATTTAACTGACCTACTGCGGACCCCTGATAGACATGCCACGGACCCCTAAGGGGTCCGTGGACCACACTTTAAGAAACCCTGCTATAAGGGATCTCTACCACCTTCGAGTAGATGAGAGGAACATTAAACGAAAGAAAAAAAAGCTTAAAGTTTATCTTGTTCTTAAATCGTTTATTTAGTTTTAGTTAAGTTATAGTTCATTTGATCATTTAATAGAAAATAACATCAATCAATCAATTTTTAAAGATCTAGCTCCATCGATACTGTCGATGATTCTGCCAGTGCCGAGGTTGAAGAAGACACTACTTGTTTCTAATCAGCCGTTGTTCGGTACTCGGCGTGCGGTACTCTGATGAGAAACTGTCTTGGCTGAACTGGCTTGGCTGTCTTGCACGTAAGCAGCGGAGTAGCAAGGTAAATATTTTTTGTTCATTAAAATGGACCTTCGCAATGGACGCCTGATTCAATAAAATATAGAATACTGACTCTCTCCACTATTTGTACCCCCTTACCCTGCCCCCACGTCTCTAAGTTAAAACAGTTGCTAGATGTCCCTTGAGTGCCGCATAAAACGCTGCCAAATGGAAGCCACTACAGACAGGCAAACGACGCACGCGAGGACTGTGACGTCACGCCTTATTGTACATACATAAATCTCGTCTTTATCCCTTACGGGGTAGACAGAGCCTGAGGTAATAAGACAAAGCCGCGTTTAGCACGATTGTGGGCGTATAGGAAATGAGAATCAAAATAGTGATCGGTTGCTAGCCGCATCGCGTCGATTTCTAAGATTAATAAACTTAGTTTATTCTAAACTAGCTGTTGCCCGCGTTACGTCTAGGAAGAATTCGTTTCCGCTATCCCGCGGGAACTACACAATTTTCCGAGATAAAAAGTAACCTATGTTTTACTCCAGACCAAAATCAATTTCTGTGCCAAATTTCATTTAGATCTGTAGAACCGTTCTGGCGTGAAAGAGTAACAAACATTCATCTATAAATCCATACGCACATATTTACAAACTTACACATTTCGGTTTTTTTTTTTTTTTTTTTTTTTTTTTTTAATATCTTTATTCAGTTTAGGCTGTACAAGCACTTATGAATGTCAACAAAAAATCTACCACCGGTTCGGAAAACCCCTGTTGAGAAGAATCCGGCGAGAAACTCAACAGTATTTTTTTTTTTTAAAACAGATTACAATAACTTACTTTAAACACTTACATCCAAAGTATTTAACACAACTAGATTTTTTAACACCGTAGATACGCTATTTGAGTAAACTTGGCATTGTAATTTATTTTTTTAGTCTAATTGTTAACAAATTCTGGAATAATCGTGATATTATAAATACGCATGCGTCCTCCGAAGCCTACAACGTTTAGTTAAATAATATCGGCTGCAAAAGCGGCCGAATTAGGCAAGATAAATAAATATAGGGGTCTTAGCACCGAATATAACTTTGTCCCTTTCGGTGTTGAGACCCTTGGTCCGTGGGGTCCTAGCGCTATTAGCCTCTTCAAAAATATTTCGAAGAGGCTAATAGACGCTACGGGTGACCGCAGAGCTGCAGCTTCCTTGGACAGCGTAGTAGTATCGCTGTCCGAAGGGGGAATGCTGCCAGCGTTTGTGGAACTATGCCACGGGGGCCCCTCCTTTATTAAGTATTTTATTTTAAGATTAGTTTTTAATTTGTTTTTAATTCCCCTCTTGTATTTTTGTCAGTAATAATTAAACGTGTCATCTAAATTTTCCTAACTTAACAATGTACAATTATGATGTAATTTATATTGAATGAATAAATAATCGAATCTAATCTATATTTTTTTTTATCAAAAACGGGTAATAATTGTTTACGTTGTATCTACTGGCAAGCGAATTGTTATTACAAACCTTAATTGGGAATAATATATAGTTTATCTTTAGAGATTCTAAAATAAACAAACAGCATGTATTTAACAACAATGCATGTCATGCTTTAAGTACAGTCGACTCTGTTTAACTGTGATACAAATTTAATGCATGCTCTATTCTATATTTCATGATCGATCTCTAAATAAAAAAGATTAAATTCAAAATTGATAAACTTCCCACAAATGTGTCGAGTAATCATACACATACACAAATCACGTCTTTATCCCTTATGGGGTAGACAGAGCCGAAGGTAACAGACACCTACAGGCCACATTTAGCAAGATTGTGGGCGTATGGGTGAAAAATGAAATCAAAATAGTGGGTTGCTAGCCTCATCGCCTATAACATGATTCCTATGATTTTCGCCCATTACCTCGATGGGCTTTTACCATCTGCGCGGGTAGAGAAGCAACTGGTACATTCTATGTTTTTTCTTTGCTCCCGGACCAGCATGGTTTGGAAAAGAGATGATATTCTTCAAATTGCTGAACCGATTTTCGCCAAACATAGTTAAGATACCTCAAGGAAATTAGCTTTCGAATGAAAAAAACATTTGCTGGCTTGAGAGTTATGATGCCACAGATTGACAAACCGACAGACACACACACACACACACACACACACACACGCACACGCACTCACACGCACACGCACACACACACACACACACACACACACAATCATCGTCGTCAAACTTATAACACCCCTCTTTTTAATTATTTTTTAGTTTTGTTAGGACAATGTTCATATAAATAAAATTTTGAAAAATACCGAAACGAGGGCGAAGTTATTATTATTATTATACATGCAAGCAGGTTATCAAAAACACGCCAGACGGAATTACAATTAAATTCCGTAAGAAATAATAACCAATAGAGAATCTTTTCAATCTGTCATTAAAAGTAGAGGAATAATTATCAAAACCCTTCTATTGTGTGTCAATGTATTGAATATATTAAAAACATTGTTCTCAAAATTTTAAAGCAATAAAATTTACGCGTCTCGCACGTGTGGTAGTTAATTGATTTAAGTTCGTGATTAAATTCCAAGTGTTAGTTATATTTAAACTGAGATGAACTGTACACGCTCGATGTTCATTGGTCTTAGAAACAATACAATTTAATCTTAGACGTTGACAATTCAAGCAATTTAGTCGTACACAATTAACTATTGTGATCTGAAGCGAAATATAAGAATGGAAACGATAACAACTTTCATTCCGTGCCTAGTCAAATCGTGTTAAGAAACAAGTGCTTCGACGCAAAGTTCTCATTCATACTTTACTTCGGTCAGGAGTCGACGTCAGCTTGTGGATGAAAAGACCATGATCAAAAATATATTCCATCTCATCTTTATCATACAAGTGAGTGCGAGACAAGAATCTAAACCCGTGTGCAACATGGTTTCTGACGACGGAAAACATTGCTACGTCAAAGAGTTACTGACGAATGCTGATCACAGTGCAAATCAACTGGCAGTCGACAAGAAATCAAACACGTTGTATTTCAGCTTTGATGCTGGCCAGGGAGAATTCATACCGGCCATGCTCAACATCGAAACAAAAAAGCTAAAACTGCTCAAAGGTGTCAAAGACGCATTTGCGATAGCGAGCGAAGATAAAAGCGGCTATATATACTTTGGAGGGAGCAACGGTATATACAGATACATACCTACCGACAAGAAACTGATGAAACTAGGCTTAGGCGATCTGGATGTGTGGTGGTTAGCTGTTAAAAAGAGCATATACTACATCCAGTTCCCGACGTTGCGAGCGTTCGTTTATAAGAAGAAAGCGGTGAAGCCTGTCAAGGATTTAAAGAACGTTGTGATGCAGCAGTTCGTGTTCGATTTTCAAGGTAACATTTTCTTCATAAACTCGTCAGGGCTGTATGGTTTGAGGAGGAACGAAAAGAAACCAGTGTTATTAAAAGACTCTCCTAAATTCTTCGGACTGGCTGTTGATAATAAAGGCGAAGTGTACGTGTGTAGTGAAGATGGTGTTTACATAATCAAAAATGAAGACAGGCTTCATGAAGTAGTGAGAGTTGTGAGTATCCCTGGTGTACTGGCTATAACTTTTGATAAAGACAACCACTTGATTTACTCTGACTCTCACGATTTGGTCCGACTGCTGGCAATGCAAAGGCGATCGGTTCAGGCGCTTCCTTCGATGATTAAGCTGCAACAAAATGATTTGAAAGCCGTCTCGGTGTGCAAGAAAGTCTGTGAAGTGTTAAAAATGCGGGTAACTACCATGAAAACTACGGTTGCAGGACTTGGGAAATAAAAATGAGAAAGAAATGTTTGTTTCATTCGATTGTCGCGACAGTGACGTGACGTCAGAGCGGCTGATAACGTAAACCGGGGTGACTTTCATTTACTGTAATGATTTTTGACGAAATACATACATACATAAATCACGTCTTTATCCCTTACGGGGTAAATAGAGCCTAAGGTAACAAAACCTAAAGGCTCCATTTGGCATGATTGTAGGCGTATAGGTGGAAAGGGGAATCAAAACAGTGATGGGTGGCTAGCCGCATCGCCTGTAACATGATTCCTATTTTCGCCCATTCCCTCGGTGGGATTTTACCATCTGCGCGGGAAGAGAAGCAACTGGTAAATTCTATGTTTTTCCTTTGCTCCCAAACCAGCATGGAAGACGAAATCATTTATTTTTATTCATGTTTACTGCTTCCAATCGATGTGTTCGTCGATCGTCTTTTCGTGTGCGTGCCAAATATTCACCGCATGTGGACAATATCGTTTTTATAGCAATTTGAAAACTATCAAAGTTACCCCGGTTGAATGATTTTATGACACTGATGTGTCATTAGTGTCACTTCGCTTGAAAAGTGTTCCATAAACCTTACATACTAGATTGGTCAGTCGCTCTATAGTGGCGTCACTGCCGCAGCGTTGCTGACGCCTCTGACATTTGGTTCTGAATTTCAGCATCAGGTAACACCCTTAAAAATGTAACTAAGAGGTACCCTTATTTGTTTTTCTTTTGAGATAATTAAAAATGACACATAAATTCAGATTACCCAATGCAGATTACAGTACCCGGCCTTCGTAGAGCCTTGTCTCGCTCTACCATACGCGATGCCAAACTTGAACTTGGTAACTTGCGTGTGTCTCTTTCCAAAGAAGTGCAAACTTTATGACCGGGTACTGTAACATCGTTCGTTCAAAATCTTTTATAAGCAACTTGTACGCATCTTGATAATTTTAGACTAGATTTCATTTGAAAATAAATAATTGGTAGTCTTGTGGCTGGACTGGTTCGTGAGTTTGGGTCTCAGGATCGCTTATCAGCGGAGGAAAACGTCGCGAAGAGGTTTCATCACACCTACACAACTGTGGAGCAATTCAATGGTGTGCTTGAAGTTTCCAATCCACTGTGAACTCGCGTGGGAACTGCAGCCATCTTGAAGTCTTCTTGAGAGGAGACCTATGCCCTGCAGTGAGACGTGTATGTACTCGTAAGCTGGAGATGCAGCGCGGGCGTTGCGGGTGGTAGGGCCTTGTGCAAGGTCCGTCCGGATCGCTACCACCATCTTACTCGCTAATCCTGCCGCTAAGTAGCAGTTCTTGCACTGCTGTGTTCCGGTGTGGAGAGTAAGACAGCCGGGGAAATTACGGGCACAAGAGGCGTTTCATCTTAGTCCTCTAGGATGGCAACGCATCTGCAATACCTCCGGGGTTGCAGGTGTCTATGGGCAGTGGTGATCACTTACCATCAGGTGACCCAAACGAGCAGTTTGCCTTCGTATTCATATAAAAAAAAAGATGAAGATGAAAGAATACGAACTTATTACACCCTTTAATTTCTGTGAGAGGGCGAAACAATGGCAACCCACGCCCTTCATACATAATGATAATTTTATTGCCGGCCAGAGAATTGGAAGACCCCTAGGGTTATTCGACAAAAACTCCGAATTAATCATTCACGAGTCGAACCCTTTTCGCTGACCGTACATATTGGGGTCTCTGACGTGCAGGGTGAAATTATCAAAAAGAGTTATGTGTCACTATCCTGCGGGAGCTTTGCGGTTCCTCGGGATAAAATCTATCCTATGCCCTTTCCCGGGACTGAAACCATCTGTAAACCAAATTCCAAATAAATCGGTCTAGTGGTTTAGACTTGAAAGCGTAACAGACAGACATAGTTATTTTCGCATTTATAATATTAGCAGGGATAGTTTGACGGGTAGCCCTTTTTCTCAGTGTGTTTCCTTTTCCTCTAGCTTACCAATTATTTCCCTTTTCACCGTTCAAGGGGGTTACCATGACCCATGACGTCTTAATGCCATTCAGTTCCGATTCAGTTTAGGTTCGCTCGTTGAAATGAAATGAAATGTTTATTTATTCACACTGAACATATTACATAAGGTCTTATAAGTAGTATTGCTGCCCATAACATGACCAGCTAAGTTAGGCATGTGAAAATCTGAGGTTAGCGATATAGTCGCTCGGTCGATAGAAGCTTCTTCTTCGATGAGAATGAATTCAGATGAATGTTTTATTTATATAATGTTATTGTGAATTCATTACGATAAAATTACGAATGTCAATGAATAAATTGTCAAATATTTTTTCCTAAGTTAAACTAAAATAAAGCGGGTGGTAGGGCCTTGTGCAAGGTCCGTCCGGATCGCTATCGCCATCTTACTCGCTAATCCTGCCGCTAAGTAGCAGAGCTTGCACTGCTGTGTTCCGGTGTGGAGAGTAAGACAGCTGGGGAAATTACGGGCACAAGAGGCATTTCATCTTAGTCCTCTAGGTTGGCAACGCATCTGCAATCCCCCCGGGGTTGCGGGTGTCTATGGGCTGTGGTGATCACTTACCATCAGGTGACCCACTTGCTCGTTTGCCTTCCTATTCACATAAAAAAAAAAACTAAACTAAACAATATTATCTTGTATCATACAATGCATATCTTCAAATTTGTGGTTTAAAAATTCGTTGATGCTGTAGAAACATTTTTCAGTCAGTTGTCAGACCCATACTAAAAATGACAGCAACCTGATCTGAGTCTGAATTGAATTGCATTCAGACGTCAAGGTAAGACTTCTGTTACTTTAAATGGAGTATCCGGCGTCGTAGTGTGTAAGCGACGCCATTAACGTCCCTCGCGTTCGGAAACATGTCTTGCGTCAATGCTTGGGAAGCGAAAAAGTTTAGATGCGTACCGTCAGCTGGCAAATGAGCTTGAAGCCAACTTCTTGCCAGTAACGTCAGCGTACAAAAGTGTCATAAACATCTTCAGCCTGTGTCTGTGTCAGTCCACTGATGGATGCGGCGCGTTCTTCTTGGCAATGATGGTCTTTCCGAATGCGATTGCGAATGCAAATTTTACAATACAATACAATACAATAACTCTTTATTGAACACCACATATAACAACCAAAACAGAAAAAAGGTATACAGAATATTACAAGGTAACAATAGGCGGCCTTATCGCTACAGAGCGATCTCTACCAGGCAACCATAATGGACTGGAGAACAGAACAGATCTGAGCAGGTGGTGCAATTTAGAATATATATTAATATACTAAGTACTGAAATACGTAATATATTATAAGTGAAACACACATTTACAATAAATGGAGATATAAATAGACACATACACACATACCATAAAAAATAAAACCAGCTACAAGATTCATGCACAAGATGACAGATAGATAGATTTTATTTTACTTTTGCGTTTTACTTTGACTAGTAGAGGCTTTATACATATCTACTATAGACTAATATAATTTAAGGCTCAGGGACCTCATAATCCCTTTTATAAATGCATTTAATTTAAGTAGGATTTAAGGATTGTAGTAGCTTAATGTATTTTATTGTGAAAAAATGACTTTCTGCCAAGTTTCTTGCGGCGCATTTTTCTTGGCAATGATGGTATTTCCGAATGCACTGGTAGTTTCAAAAAATACATGTAAAAGAGCCCTTGCCGGCCTATTTGCAAAATAATTTTCATTTTGATGTACAGGTGATCAGTCCAAATGGGTCAGTAGGGAGAAGTCTCTATTGGTGGCACTCCCTACATGGGTGACCCTCGCCATCTGGACAAAACGCACCCTGGACAAAACGCAACCTTTATAGACTCCATAACCATACAACCGCACCGCACTGTTCGACACTAGCATGTTGCTATATCTTCATGTCTGGTGTCTACAGCAAGCAAACCCCTCTCCCACTACAGCTACCCGCTCCAACAAGGACCCAGCTAGCAGGGAGCAACAACGCTCGCCAACGAGGCTCTGAGCACCGACCTCCGGTCTAAAAAGGGGGGCTGATGTAGCGACTCTAGCGCCACCTAGTTGGCCTCTACATAACTACTACGACACCCGAGTAGCTAGCGCCAGTTCTATTGACAGTTGTCACATCGTTCTACATCCCGCTAACGAAGTTTCTCAACACGGATGCATAAATACAACTTTCAACTATCTTCCTTCGGACTTCAGTCTCCAAGCATAACATCTGCCTGGAGAGAGATCTCTGTATTGTGGCACTCTCCACACTACTATACTTAAATTCTACTTTCCTTGCTTTACCTATTTGTAGCTTGTAACTCCCTTCAGACCCCAGTCGGACATTAAAAATAAATTATTCATGGCGTATATCGAATCTACTACCCCACATTCATCGACCCGTCAATGTTTAGTTTTTTCAGGACCGCCAGTGTTAGGCTTAAGCACAGAGCATTTGTTACAGGAGTCGCCTATTTATTATTTTAACATCAGGACTGCCGCGGGCCATCCTACTTCCTACTAATATTAATAAACGCGAAAGTTTGTAAGCATGGATGGATGGATGTTTGTTACTCTTTCACGTAAAAACTTCTAAATGGATTTGGATAAAATTTGGAACGAAGATAGCTAATACCCTAAATTAACACATAGGCTATTTTTATCCCGGAAAATTGCATAGCTCCCGCGAAATAGCGAAAAACAATTATTTTGCAGACGAAGTCGCTGGCAGCAGCTAGTATATACATAAATCCACGGTTTTATCTCTTACGGGACAGACAGAGCCTACGGCAACAAGACCTAAAGAGCTTGATTATCGCCGTTAAGTTCTGGATCGCCTTATATACTTAACACTCGATCGTAAACACGTTCTGTAAAGACAGGTTAGCAGTCGACTTACTTGCGTAGAAAAATGATATTCCATTATATTTTTTAAGGAATCTCTCGTCATGGGTGCTTCTTGGTTTTACGTATATTGTCCTGCATAAATTCTATATGGCGGTCTACTTTGTCCACTCAAAGTTTTGCACGATAAACATATACGTGATAGGCATATATAACCGTATCTGAATTTAGAGTACGTAGTGCGAGTATGAAGATTTTTACAAGCTTTTTACCTACAAATATCACGTCTTTATCCCTTACGGGGTAGACAGAACCTTAAGGCCACGTTTAGCATGATTAAGGCGTATAGGTGGAAACGGAAATCAAAATAGTGATGGGTTCCTAGCCGCATATAACGCGCCTATAACGTGATTCCTAAGACTTTCGCCCATTCACTCGATGGGCTTTTACCATCTGCGCGGGAAGAGAAGCAACTGGTAAATTCTATATTTTTCTTTACTCTCAGACCAGCATGGAAGAAAGCAAGCTTTTTATTAACTTGAAATGTATGTATGTATGTTTGTCCGGGTGGAATCTTGCAACTCGATTTTGAAGTAGATGTCTTCAACCGATTGAGCTGAAATTTTGCATATTTGTGGTAATTAGATGACAATACAATAATCTGGTAGTAGAATTCTGGTGGCCGGGCCATTACCGTCTCCGCAGGAGGGAACTCTTCGACGGTTGGTCCGATTGACTTGAAATTTGATACACATATGTAGGACGGATGGCTTTGCAACTACAGTAAACAAAAAGTACAGTCAGCAAAAAAAGCTTTTAGGTTAGGTAATTTTTATCATTTTAGTAGGTACCTAAAACGAGTTAGTTGTCACTAAAGTAAAGCGAATATTAAAAAATTGTATTCTGCATTTTTGCGCATACTAAAACGAACAAATTTAAAAATAATACTATGCTACCTGTAATTATTAAAAAAATTGTCTGGATGCTTCTCACGAACCCGACTCGCGCTTGGCCGGTTTTCATTGACCTGCCCGAGAAGTGAATTTAATTTAACGTAACAATCATTTGGCTAAAGACCGACAAATATTTCATTTCACTCACGTATTTCGGTCCTACTCCGATTCAATAAAAATTCCTAAAGCTGCGTTGTCACTGCGGTAATTTAAAATATTTAAAAATGGTTTAGCTATAGATAATAACTTCAAAATATAAATCATGTTTGTAATAAACTAAGATCTGTGTTAGGGGCCGTCCATAAAGTACGTCACACCAATTTCATCATTTTTAGAGGCCCCCCCCCCCCCCCCCCCCTCCTTGTCACAGAGCTTACTATAAAGACTACAATAATTTTGTCCTTCCAAAATTTCCCTACTTAAATTTAAACTGCCGTACAGTATTTTGAGGGTTCTGTACTTGTCACTGGCGCAATCAGCTATCGAGTATAGTCTAGGTAGTTATGGCAGAACATTCAAGACCTATATAGATACAATTTATAGATTGCAGCTAAGCCTACTAAAGGCTATTATACCCAGTTCTGCCAAGAAAAAGCGAACGCAAAAACGAACCGCAGCTCTTGCCCACACGCGGAGGTAACCCGACTCGCACTCCAAATGCGATTCAATTTTTCAGTTCAAGTTTTAGCTGTCATTTTTAGTATGAATCTGACAGCGAGCGAACTTAATGTAAATCGGAATTGAAACGCATTAAGACGCCATGGTAGCCACCTTGAATTCGACGGAGGACTGTTGTTGAGCGTTTTAAAAGATAGTGTAAACGCAGCGTTACCCGAGAATATTTTGGTATTCAAATATTTAACTACCTAAATTTCCGTACAATACCGGCCTAACGGAATTACAATTTCAGTTTTTGTTCAATTGTGCCGAGCGTGGGCGAACTTTTGATTGATATGGGTTATTTTGTTTTTTATCTCGACGGACAGGCGAGATAGGAATAGGGAATGGGATTAAAATGAAAACTATCGCGTTTGATTCATAAATAAAATGAAACAGAAATTTAAAAACACTGCGAAGAACGTTGAAAAGTAAATTAATTTACGTATAAAACCAGATTAAGTATAATATATATAATATATATAATATATAATACGTATAAAAAAAATAAATAAATAATTGAAGTAAAAGCCCATCGAGGGAATGGGCGATTATAATAGGAATCATGTTATAGGCGATGAGGCTAGCAACCCATCACTATTTTGATTACTTTTTCCACCTTTACACCCGCAATCTTGCTAAATGTGGCCTGTAGGTACCTGTTACCTTAGGCTCTGTCTACCCCATAAGGGACGAAGACGTGATTTGTGTGTGTGTGTGTGTGTGTGTATAAAACCAGAATAACAATTGAAGTTAACATTCAAATTTAAAATCGGAATACATAATTAAAATTGGCTAACATAATCAAATTAAAAATCTGTAGGTACATCTATACATTATAATAAATCAGTAGAAAGTTCTTGTCTGTACATTAAATAAATTCATCAAAAATAGAGTGCTAACGATTAGGAAAGAGTAATAAAACACAAAAAAGTAGATTTTATAATTCTTGTCTGTTTGTATGGATGTGTTCATTTACCCATGTGGTTTGCTAATCTCCAAAACTGTTAGATCGATTTAAATGAAATTTTGCGTGGTGGTACCTTACATCCCCGGACAATATTTTAGATACTTTAATCCCGGAAAATTAAAGAGTTCCCGTGGGATAGTTAAAAAACTATAATAACCTATGCAGCTTAGTTCACAACAACTTAAGCATCTAATTAAGTAAAATTGGCGTGCTGACACCACATATTGCCGCGGTTACATTAAACATACATACATAATTAGTTTAAATTTGGTGAACAGATAGTTTCAGTCCCAGGGACGGACATAGTATAGTTGTTATCCCAGAAAACAGCATAGTTCCCGCGGGATAGCGATAAGCGACTTCTGCGCGGACGGAGTCGCGGGAAACAGCTAGTAATTATTTATGTGCATTATTTATCATTATTTGCCATGTGCCGCCATGCTGATCTGGGAGCAAGAAATACATAGAATGTAGCAGTTGCTTCTCGGATGCATGTCGGAGTCGCAATTGAATCGCATTACGACGTCATTTCTTCCATGCTGGTCTGGGAGCAAAGAAAAAACATAGAATATACCAGTTGCTTCTCTACCCGCGCAGATGGTAAAAGCCCATCGAGGGAATGGGCGAAAATCATAGGAATCATGTTATAGGCGATGAGGCTAGCAACCCATCACTGTTTTGATTTCATTTTTCACCTATACGCCCACAGTCTTGCTAAATGTGGCCTATAGGTATCTGTTACCTTAGGCTCTGTCTACCCCGTAAGGGATAAAGACATTTGTGCATGTGTACGACGTCATTTTGTTTACAGTTTTTATGTGAAACAGCCAAGATAAATCCACGTGTGAAATCCTAAGGCATTCTCTTCGCTTCTCTGTAAATATTTCATGTCGGCCGTGGTAAGTAATGGACGTCACGTCTGACGAAGTCGGGACTCAACACACCGCGAGAAAATTGTTATGGACCATTTGTTTTTGTCCTGTACAGTTACCATCAGAAGTTGACAAACAGTCGAAGAGCTCTATGACCTTATTACCTTAGCGATAGAGTAGTGTAGTTTTTGAGCTCATCAACTGTTTATCAACGTCAGATGCTGACTGTACGGTAGATAAAAAGTTTTTGTTAAAATTTCCATTTTGAATATAAACTTCTTTGCTGACTGTACCTACCGTTTGAGATGTGTACCAAATTTAAAGTCCATCGGACCAACCGTTGAAGAGTTCCCTCCACAAGTATGCAAAATTGAGATACAAGATTCCATCTGGACAAGCACTTCTTCACAATGTTTTTCCTTCACTGAAAAGCGCATGGTAAACTTTAAATGTAATTTTGCACATAAATTCCGAAAAACTCAGAGGTGCGAGCCCGGGCTCGAACCTACGACCCTCTGCTTGAGAGGCCACAGGTCAAACCACTAGGCTACTCCGAAGCTTATCATCAAGATCAAATTCATTTAGCAAACATTCGACATTTAACAACCACATAGATTCTGAATCGCCGCACAAATACAGCGGCCATTCGCAGAATTTACCCGGGTTTTTTGCAGAAAAAAACAGAAATGTGTACAAAGCGTCGTTCCCAGTCGACCTGATTCGACGATGCCTAAGTGATATGGAAACCATGCTCAAGCGAGATTGGATGCCTACGTGAGGCAGATTGGTGAAATAACAGACGTGGCTTGTCGCTACTATAATGTCAAATACCTACACGTGACTAAGCAGTAGTGATTGCGCTGTAGTTCCGGCGAAAAGAGTGAGACAAACAATGAAATAATTGATACATGTGGTGTTCCATCTCAGCTCTCTTGGTTGGCAACACAGTGTCAGTGGCAACACAGGATGCACCGGCCTAAGCGTCCCTTCCCCCACATGAGGCCAAGAGCCTCTGTTAGAAGGGAACTCTCGAGGAGGTTTCCAACGCTGCATCCCAAACGAGCAAGACCTGACCTGATAGTAGGCAAGCATCATCACCCATGGCCACCCGCAACACTAGAGGGTTGCCAATAATTTCAGGGGCTGTCTTAGGGTGCTAAACCAATCGATCGACCATCAACCGATGGTAGAATGGAACAGTCGACTTCGATCGATAGTTTCTACTAGACCACACGAATCGATCGATGTCGATCGATGGTATCGAACAACGTCGATCGACTAGTTTATCCGTCGATCAGCCAAAGCTGATGACATCGATCAACCTAACTTTCCACGGCGGAACACAGCAGTGCAAGTACTGCTGCTTGATGGCAGGATTAGCGAGTAAGACGGTAGTAGCGATTCATAGATACCTCGCACGAAGTCCTACTACCACACGGCGACACAAAATGAGTTAGAATTTTGTGTGCAGCAAAAATCATATCTCAAAGAATTGGCATTGTTCATTTTTTTTAGTATGCTCCAATTCGAAAACCATTTCGAGGAAAACCATCAATTATCCGATTTATCTTGTCCGATTTCAAAAATAATTTATGATTGCAGATATTTTTGTAAAAGTACTTTGAACCTTTGTTTGACCGAACGACCGGGTTTTTCGACAGAATCCAGCATCGAATGTTTGCCACAAAAATGAAAAAAAAAGTTTGGCTACGGCAACTGTCACGTGTCACTGTCAAATCTACAAAACCATAGACAAAGCCGTTTTTTTTTATAGCCAGCCGAACGAAGGCGATTGGGATTCTGTCTAAATTCACGAATTATCAAACTGCGAAAAAATATTTATTATTAATTAACAAAGCTACGTAAAAGCATAATATTCAAATTAGTTGCTTGAAATAGTCCATTTTATCAAATAAAGGTGTTAAAAGCACAGCTTAAAAAAAATGAACAATGCCAATTGCGCTCCTCTGACCTCACCTTCTGGAATACAGGTCCCGCCTGAACAAAAACGCCAAGCTAGATTGATTGATTCTGTTACACTGCGACTGTCCACGTCCGTTGCCAGAAAAAACTAGCTATGAAATAGAATAAGAAAATTGCTTCAGGCGGTTTTTGTTGGCGCAAACTGAATAGATTGTCGCGATAGCTCGAATAGTGAATCAGAATAGTTCTTTCACAAAAAAGGGTACTGTTAATCTGGGTGGATTTGATAACTTCGGGGGTACTTTGATCGTTTTAAAACTGCAAAAAAATTGAAATTGTCCATATGAATGTTTGGCAAGTACACGCAAAGGCGATCAATTAAAACATCAATTGGAAGCAGTAAACGCAAATAAAAATTAATGACTTTTTTTTTTAATATGAATAGGAAGGCAAACGAGCAAGTGGGTCACCTGATGGTAAGTGATCACCACTGCCCATAGACACCCGCAACCCCGGAGGGATTGCAGATGCGTTGACAACCTAGAGGACTAAGATGAAATGCCTCTTGTGCCCGTAATTTCCCCGGCTGTCGTACTCTCCACACCGGAACACAGCAGTGCAAGCACTGCTACTTAGCGGCTGGATTAGCGAGTAAGATGGTGGTAGCGATCCGGACGGACCTTGCACAAGGCCCAACCACCCGCAAATTTCGTCATCAGAACCATTTTTTTAAGTCACTCTGTAAATCAAAGATATCTAAGGGTGAGTGCATTCACGATGAGGCACCCTGCATCTTTATTTGTGTGTACAAGTCAGATTAGTCCCCGCCTGCTGTATTTAATTCAAAGTTCAGTCCGTTGCTGGAGTCTATAAATTTTTTTGCAGTTCGCTTTTTGTTCTTAAAATATGTAATTTATTTAACCCTTGTTTGCTATAACAGTTTGAGTTAGCGCCTTCTGCAGCTTAAGATCGTTTATAATCATTTAATTTACTTGGGAATTGTGCGAAAAAACATTAGAAATTTACCATTGAGTAAACTTGCGTGTGTGAAGATTCCAATCCACACTAAGTCCTTCTAATTATAAGTCGAGGCCTGTGTCCCGCAGTGGCAGGATATAGGCAGGAGCAGATTTGCATCATGAATGTATTATGAACAAAATTATGACCGATCAGTCGCATGCACTTCATAAAGACAAAAAGACAGGGTGACGGCACCAGTGTTGGACTCTTCAAGCTGACAAGCCACAGTAATGGACACCTCATTCTTAATTTAAACGGGTCCATGTCAATTACTATCTATTTTCGGATATTTGTGATGGTAAATCACTTACGTTATAATTAACCGTAACCGACTTGACAACAAAATAAACTAGCAACATTTTTAGTAAGTTAGGTTTTCTTTGTCTATCTATCTATCTACAGCCATTGTCCGTCCACTGCTGGACGTAGGCCTCCTTCATATTGCGCCAACTTTCGTGATCCTGGGCTTCCCTCATCCAGCCACTGCCAGCTGTCCTCCTAAGGTCATCCGTCCCACACTTCGCTTTCCCAAACGTGGTCTCCACTCTAGGACGTCATTCCTGCCACAATGCCTTAAAACTAAGGTGTTCAACTAGTGCGTTCTACCAGTAATGACTTACGCGGCAGAGACGTGGACACTCACAGTAGGACTAGTCCATAAGTTCAGAGTCGCCCACGTGCTATGGAGAAGGCTATGCTCGGTATCTCGTTGAGAGATAGGGTCCGTAACGAGCATATCAGACAAAAGACGAAAGCCGTCGACATAGCCCGAAGGATTAGTACGTTGAAATGGCAATGGGCTGGTCACGTTTGCCGTAGAACTGTTTCTTTGACCGATGTTCACAAGTTGATGAAGGTATGCCAAGCATCTCGATACACAACAACCCTTATAACTGAAGGACATAATATAAGTAGATAAACGCCGGAACGTGACGAAATTGCTATATTTGTTGACATAACGTGTTTGCGGGGAAGTAATATTGGATGTCGAATGTTCTTTGTGTGCCCGGCGAACGAGATATAGGCAATAATGTATTGTCTACACGGCTTACGAAATGAAAAGATATTTGTCTATAAATATTGAAAAGGATAAATGTTTCTGCGGATCATTGAGGCTCTTGTGGATTATGCCGGTGATGTGAACAGGCAAGTGGGCTTGACAGCTATGATAATAAACGTACAAACATACGGGGTAAACAGGGCCTAAAGTAGCAAGACCTAGGGCCACGATTAGGAAGATTGTGGGATTGTGGGCGTATAAATGACAAAAAAAAGTTAATAAAAAACTTGTAAAAATGGGACTCAATCCAACTAACATTCAAATGTAGTATGTAATACCCACTAAATCTAGATTAATCCGGTTAATCAAGTCTACATTGTCTCCAGAATTAATAGTATGAATTGTGAGATAAAGTGACGCTTCTGCCGTCCGAGTCACCTTATCGGGTAATATTCCGCCTAGGGTTGGGGAAGTATCGATAAAATGTATAATATCCGTCGATAATTAATTTAACAATCCAATGGTAAGACGGCAACGGAACGACAACAGATGGTCGAAGGCGGTCACAGTGGTGGTCAAGACTGGGTCGAAGGTCTGTAAGCAGACCATCACCCTATTGGTCAGATGACATCGCTGTATCTTTCCGTAATAGGTAAAAAGTCTACATTTTCACAGAGAGTTTTGCCATGACCACTAAAACAACGATAAATAATAAAAAAAGATGTAATTGATGTTCTGAGTTGCTGCAAGTTAAAATAAGTGAATATCGACGGAGATTATCGATACGTGCGTATAGTAAAATACCCTCTCTAGTCTGGGATTAAAGGTGTTGTAAAGCCGTAGTCATGACAAATTTGACGTTTCTAGCATATTTTGGGAGTTAATTTCTTTTATCTATATAATATTTCTTCCATGCTGGTCTGGGAGCAAAGAAAAAACATAGAATGTACCAGTTGCTTCTCTTCCCGCGCAGATGGTAAAAGCCCATCGAGGGAATGGGTGAAAGTCTTCATCATGTTATCGGCGATGTGGCTAGCAACCCATCACTGTTTTGATTCCCCTTTCTATCCATACGCCCACAATCATGCTAATCGTGGTCTTTAGGTCTTGTTACTTTAGGCTCCGTTTACCTTGTAAGGGATAAAGACGTGATTTATGTATGTATGTTTTAATAAGACTAGCCCTAAATTTTGGTTAAAATTGGTGTCACAAAGTCATACATTTAAAAAATCTAATTTATCGCTTCAAATGCTATCAATTATTAACTTTAGTATACTAATAAATTTGCACAAAAAATACACGTGGGCTTATGTGGAAATTATTTTCATTCACCGTAACCATAACATTCGGCCAAGCATCTAATAAAAACCCCCAGTACCTCCAATAAACTAAAGAAATTCGGTATCAATGGACTCTTCAACCTTTTTGTTCCCTTCTAATTTACTTTTTAAGATATCGTTTTAGCCAACGTAAAAATATGTATTGGCACTTTTTAGGGTTCTGCTTCAAAATGGTTCTTTTAATGGTTTTTCAAGATTAAGTCACAGTATATATATATAAGCTAAAGCAGTAAGGAAACTACGAACAAATCGGTTGAAACGAAACACGCACACAGGCGCGCGCTTTACACGGCCCCTAAGCGGACCTGAGCCTGAGCGGAGTGGACGAGGTCCCCTTAGGGGCCGTGTAAAGCGCGCGCCTGTGTGCGTGTTTCGTTTCAACCGATTTGTTCGTAGGTTCCTTACTGCTTTAGCTTATATATATACTGTGATTAAGTGGTCACAGTGGTCCACTCAACTGGTTCCTTCCGTTATGGCTGTGGAAGTTCCTGGCGCGTCTCCTACGGGCTCTTTCTTTTTCATATGACTGCACTTTTGCCTACCATTATTTTGAAATGACGCGTAAGCTATATCTTACCTTGATACTACGCATTTACGCATGTAAATCTCGAAATCTACATTACCACATTTTCTACTTTCACATGCCACTTTCAGTTTCTGCAAAAACGAACAAAGATAATAATAGATTTAAGCAAATTCAGCCAGTATTTTTGTCATCAGATGTTATGAAATACACAATGAGCTATATTTTAGGGGAATCTCTAGGGGATGGTGAGATATCTTTAAAGCGAGCTGCTGCGATTTTCTGAAACGTCTTATTTTCACTGCGAAGACGCTAAAGATTCAAATTAAATGTGTTTGTTTAAAGTCTAAAATTGAATACGCGATCGTAGATGTAAACCCTTTTTAGGTAAGTATTTGCGGATGATAGGCGATTTTAAAATCCGCTAGGGATTGCGAAAATATCCTGTAATCAAAGTATTGAGATAACTCAACAAAATATTGTGGTCTAGGGACGACTGTACTGTGAAAACTCGGTTACTACGTAAATAAGGCCATGAGCAAGCTTAAAACTAAAATAAATATAGGACAGAAAAAACATACATAAATAAAACACGCCTTTATCCCTCAAGGGGTTGACAGCCTTAGGTAACAGACCCAAAGGCCACGTTTAGCAGGATTGTGGGCATTTAGATGGAGAGGGGAATATATTTTTTTTCTCAAAGTAAGCAAAGTGTGTACAACAAATGGTAAATGCCAGACTTATACATGCCTAAATAACCAAGCCACCACAGAATTTGATCCGTGGTACCTTAAATCTGTATTATTAAAAAAAAACATAAAGTTGACCAAAATAAACACTTGTTTACATTTTATGTAATACCTCCTGATTGTGACCTTTATTAAAAAACCTCCTTGTTAACGTTATATGTTCAAAGCAAAAGTTACTAAAGTTGTGAAATTTTCTGGTAGTATGTTTTCAGAAATTAAAGTTATTGCAGTTATATCTACGTTCATATCTTCGTATCTGCTCGTATATACAGAACCCTCGGCGCGTAAATCCGATTCGCACTTGTTTCTAAAAAAATGTTCTCCAATGAAATAATAATAATCGCTAGTTATATTTCAAATATTAATCGACGTCACAAGGGATCGAAGAGCTGGTGGCTTCCTTGGGGAAATAATTAGCATTCAGAGACGGAATGCTGCCAGCATCTTCGACACCATGCCCAAGGGTACCTCTTTTAATAGTAATTTTTGGTCGAACAATTGTTTGGTCAAACGTAATGTTTGGTCGAATGATCGTTTGGTCTAAAATTTCTCCAGCTGAAACGGAAAATATTTTAGAAATTATTTTTCATTGGTTTTGTAGAATAGGTTGGGTTAGGTTAGGTTTATTTTATGATTTTGCTGAAAATTCGATGGTTTCAGTATAAATTCAGTTTAGACAAAATGATCAGTCGACCAAACAATTATTCGACCATCCGATACAGACCAATATTTTTTAGTTGTACCTAGTTTATATTTATTTTATATATATAAAGTTTAGGATAATTTTAGGTTTCGAATTTATTTAAATAAATATGTCCATTCCAGGAATAAGTACAAAATAAAATTTGTAGTAATGTTCATATTCGAGTATCTGCGCAATATATTAACTAGGATGCCTAGGATGTTCCACGTTCTATGGCTACTACGTGCTGTGCCGCGATTCGCAGCGCTGATTTATGTCTGCTTAAGATCGTCGTTCATTGGATGAATGGCTGCGACGCGATATGCGGCTAAAATGCGGTCACCGGATTGGTCAAAATTAACGTGCTTGAAATGACATTTTAGAAGAGGTTAAGTTGAATTAACTGTACGATACAAGTACGGTTTGTTTGTAATCAATTACTGGTGTTACCGACTCCTTGCTGGATGTTTTTTGATAGATACTGTTTACTTTCTTAATGTTGACTTTTGACATGCCTAGTGCCACTAATAAACGAAAGTACTTTTGTCAATGCAATACGCTTTATTTCAACGGAAATAAAATCCGGCGCGTACAACTGTATTGCGCAATTTTTTTTATTGACCCCTTTACGACTGTAAAATGCCTTAATATTTGACATAATTACCTTTTTTTTTTTTATGTGAATAGGAAGGCAAAAGAGCAAGTGGGTCACCTGATGGTAAGTGATCACCACTGCCCATAGACACCCGCAACCCCGGGGGGATTGCAGATGCGTTGCCAACCTAGAGGACTAAGATGAAATGCCTCTTGTGCCCGTAATTTCCCCGGCTGTCTTACTCTCCACACCGGAACACAGCAGTGCAAGCTCTGCTACTTAGCGGCAGGATTAGCGAGTAAGATGGTGGTAGCGATCCGGACGGACCTTGCACAAGGCCCTACCACCCGCTCTAGTGTCATAACTCTTTTTTTTCTCTGAAACCGTAATTTTTTCTGGAGCCTTCTAGGCCTTCTGCAATGTTTTGGTGTTGCGAAAGCGCTTCAGCAAAGCCAAATGTAACATAGCCTAAGCATGGTAAAAAAGGCTGAGCTAACACAACCTTGTGAAAAAAAATACCTTGCTACTCCGTTATCACATTACAGCGTACCGGAATTGACGCTACAGCGGAACACTACACCAAATCTGATACGGGCTTTGCCGATTTTTTTACGCAATCTCAATCTCGGGCGTAACTGAGCTGGGAGCGTCGTAAATTACGCCAACGGCCGGCACCGTAAATCCCCCGTTACCAAGTCAAATAATGGCACGTTTTATGGCAGAGGAACTTTGATGGACTGCAGTGTAACGTAGTTTTTACATACAGGACTGCGACTAAACTATTACGGTTTGTTACGTCATGTGGTTGGCTTGGATTTGGTCCTTGTACGATATTGCTACTATACTGACGAGCAAAAATAGCGAATCGTCATACAACTTTGTAAGGAAAGTTTTTTTTGCACGGTATTTTATGTTCTGGGTGCACACTGACATACATACACAATGTTTTAAAAACAATAAAGAATATTTCAGTAGGAGATTGAGCTAGTTTAAATACCCCTGTCAATGTTTTTAGGGTTCCGTACCTCAAAAGGAAAAAACGGAACCCTTATAGGATCACTTTGTTGTCCGTCTGTCTGTCCGTCCGTCCGTCCGTCTGTCAAGACCCTTTTTCTCAGGAACGCGTGGAGGTATGAAGCTGAAATTTATATCAATTACTCAGGTCTACTGTCCCTTGAAGCTGTGAAAAAATCAAACTTCTAAGCCAACGCAATCAAAAGATACAGCCGTTTATGCCGCAAATTTCCGCAAATTTTCAACTCTTAAGGGAATCAAAACCTACAAGGTACTTCCCGTGAACGCAGAATCTTGAAATTTGGTATGAAGGTAGGTCTTATAGCACAGATTAAAGAATAATTGCGAAAACCGTAAATGTGTATGTATGTCTGTATATAGCAGTGACCAATATAAAGTAACCCCACACTGCGTACATTTTGCTTTGGAGCAGGGCTCTGCTTACACTGGTTTAAAGATATTTATAGATAATGATACGGAACCCTCGGTGCGCGAGTCCGACTCGCACTTGACCGGTTTTTTTAAAGATATTTTGTTTGTACGTAATTGAAGAATGATTCCATTAATTGATGTTCATCTAGCGACCCGCCCGGGCTTGGCACGGGTGCAATCAGTGTTTCTCTACTATATTATGCAGGTATTACAAATATAAACCTTCCTTTTGACTATCTATTAAAAATCACGCATCACAATCCGGTGCTTAGTTTTAAAGATCTAAGCAAACATAGACTTTATTTTATGCTATGTAGTGAAGTGTACGGCATCAAAAGATGAATTTTGAACAATACATACATACACAAATCACGTCTTTATCCCTTACGGGGTAGACAGAACAAAAACATGGCTGGAGTGTTCAGTCAAACCAGCCAAACCACCCGGTGGTATATTCAGGAATAATTTTAGGACAACTTGTCATTTTTAATTTTAGTTACAATAAAATATATATTTTAATCAACCTAGTTAGCTATTCTAAATAGTCATTTTAAAAGATTTTCCAGCACCAGCCCCCACTGGAAAAACAAAACTTTGCCAAACGATCATTCGACCAATATGATATTATGACAAAAAAATATTCGACCATAGAAACCGTTGCATAATTATTTAGTTTTAAAAGCACTTGCGTTATTTAATAAGTAAGGAAGGCAGTAACATTGCAATTAGCAGGGAAACGTATCACCCTGGGGTATTAATTAGGTATGGAATCAACTAATTCTTGCAGTGTGCTATTCTAGGGGGAAATAAGCGGTTAATTGCTAGCAGTTAGGATGGGGAACGGCGTAAGTGTAAAGATAAGGTTTTTTACAGGATGCCCTTTTTTCCATACTGGTCTGGGAGCAAAGAAATAACATAGAATGTACCAGTTGCTTCCCTGCCCGCACAGATGGTAAAAGCCCATCGAGGGGATTGGGGAAGATTTTAATCTTAGGAATCATGTCATAGGCGATGCGGCTAACAACCCATCACTATTATGATTCCCCTTTCCACCTGTGTGGAATCCGTGTGGTTTTTGGTGGGTATGCCTGCCGTCGTGAGAGAGCGCCACATACCCCCGGTAACCCCGTACCGGGCGGATATTTAAGGCGCATTTTACACATCATAAAAAAAGGGCCGTGCGAGACCGGTCTTAATGGCACTCTTTGGGGGAGACCCGTGTACAGCAGTGGAGGTCTTTCGGCTGGTAATGATGATGATGACGTCAAACTGCATGAGCGAGACGAATAGTTTCGATTGGTGGTAGTGTACGGAACTCTGAAAAGCTCACAAACTTATGTCCCCGCAAGCAAAGGACAGTGTGAGAATTTGCAAGACTTTCAGAATTTGTAGCAAAACTTTGTTACTTTACTTCCGCTCTAGGCTATCATATTGATGTTCCATATTTGAAAGATTGCTATAAAAATGAAGTTGTAAGATATCAATATCACGTACAGTAATAGTTAGTAAAGTAGGTAGAGTAAGTAGAATTTAAGTATTGTAGTAGTTAGCTTAATGTATTTTATTTTGAAAAACTGACTTTCTGCCAAGTTTCTTGCGGCGCATTCTTCTTGCCGATGATGGTCTCTCCAAATGCGCTGGTAGTTTCAAAAACGATATGTAAAAGAGCCCTTGGCGGTCAATTTGCAAAAATAAATTTTCAACTTTCAATTTTGAGGTTTTTGTGCGGCTGGTGCATAATGAGAGGCATTAAAGCACAAGTGCGATTTTATGAAACGAACGAAATGAGTTTCATATAGATCACACGAGTGTTTTACTGTCTAATTGTGATACACAATTTTATGTAATTACATGCATATTGCATGTCATTTAAAGTGAAGAATACTGTTACAATAAAATTTGAATTGAATTGGTTCTCCCATGCCCTCGAGTAGTCTTCACTTTGTCATACTTAGAAATCGGTCTTTACTTTTGATTTGATCTGAGACTTTTGAGACTGAGTGAGGTAAAATCATGTATTATTAGTCTGTGTTCATAGAGACGTTTTAATGTATTTTGCGGAATTTGGTGTGTGAGGAAAATAAAGACCGCAAGCTTGAAGCATGTTTGCAGGGAGGATTACTCGTACAAGCGTGCGGTTGCCTGACAATACTTGGCATACGAGAATTCTCGTATTAGAAATTTCATTCTGAAATAAAATTAAATCTTACACACACACACACACACAAACACACACACACACACACACACACACATATCACGTCTATATCCCTTACAGGATAGACAGAGCCTATGGTAACAAGACCTAGAGGCCACAGTTAGCATAATTGTGAGCATAAGTGGAAAGGGGAATCATAATAGTGATGGGTTGCTAGCCGCATCGCCTATAACATGATTCCTAAGATTTTCGCCCAATCCCCTCGATAGGCTTTTACCATCTTCACAGGCAGAGAAACAACTGGTACATTCTATGTTATTTCTTTGCTCCCAGATCAGTATGGAAGTAAATTAAATTAATTTTGATTTCGGTAAATTTGGTTTCAAGCTAAACATTTCCAAGATTTGACACTACTAAGTTCCGATTTGTTCAATTCTCAGATACGCACTAATTAACCAATTTATTAATATTTTTATTTATTCTATACGTATAAAATACAGAAAACTGACCGTAAAAAATATTTGTGAAAAAGAAAAATGCAAATTTTGCAAATTTTTAAAAATGAAAGTTAGTCTATCAAAATAAGAAGAGAAAAAAAATAGAATACCAATTTATAGTAAAAGTGAAAAATTATCTTGAATACCTGAATTAGGATAATTAATGTCGATGTGTCTCAGGTGAATCAGGACTTAGGAAACTAATATAAATTAGAACTGGAGCGTTACCATGACGCCTTAATGTGATTCAATTCCGATTCAGTTTAGACTCGCTCGCTGTCAGATCCATACTAAAAATGACAGCTAAAACCTTCTTCGTCTTTTAATATGGTCCCATCGATCGTTGCGATGATTTCGCAATGCGAAAGTAATAAATACAGTATTCAAAAATCTTGTAACAAAAATGTCGGCAACGTTGTACGGTAGAACACGGTCAAAAGACCCCTCTGTCGGGCTCTTAGCCAACGGTCAATGATATCCCTCGGAGACTGCCAGGAAATCATTAGCCGTTGCCCAGGGTGCACCGGACCAAGCACTGCTCTTCGGACGGATCCAAAAATGAACCGCAGCTCTTGATCACCAAGTAAAACCTGAACTGAGTCGGAATTTAAGCGCATTAAGACGTCATGGTATAGCCCCTGGACACAATAATGCCTTGTGCGCTCATCACTTGAGGCAACCGTAAGATGGATTTTATTCCAAAGGCCAGCTAAATGGGTAAAGGATAGTGGGATATCTCCAGATTAATCACTTGGGATGGTATAATTATTTTAGCGAAGGCAGCAGTTTTTCTTTAGGGAAATACCCAAAGCTCATTAGAAAGATACAATCGCACCAACTTGCATGCTTCCATGCTGTTCTGGGAGCAAAGGAAAAACATAGAATGTACCAGTTGCTTCTCGTCCGGGCAGATGGTAAAAGCCCATCGAGGCGGGCGAAATTCTTAGGAATCATTATAGGCGATGCGGCTAACAAACCATCACTATTTTGATTCCTTATTCCACCTATACGCTTAAATCATGCTAAGCGTGGCCTTTAGCTTTTGTTACCTCAGGCTCTGTCTACCCCGTATAGACGTGATTTGTGTATGTATGTATGTAATTGCACCAACTGAATGCAGCGCCATTGTGGAACTTTTTCACAGTAAATATCTTAGTTATTTAATGACAGGACTATTTTATTGATTTGGAAACCCATATACATCCCACTGCTGGGCACAGGCCTCTCAGAATCTAATCTAGTGCGGATTGGGAACTTCACACACACCATTGAATTGCTTCACACATGTGTGCAGGTTTCCTCACGATGTTTTCCTTAAAATGCTCATGGTAAATTTCAAATGTAATATCGCACATGAATTCCGAAAAACTCAGAGCAGCCCGGGCTTGAACCCACGACCCTCTACTTGAGAGGCTACAGGGCAAACCACTAGACTAGAACGGCTTCATTTGGAATAGTTTCGAGTTATGTTCTAAATTTTAGGTATTACTTTCGTACAAAACCTTAAGTTTCATGCTATGCGGGCAGGGATTGGAGGAGGAGACTTGAAGATGCCCAATGGCGTGCTATGGGAGAGACCTATGTCCAGCTGTGGACTGACACGGGCTGATGATGATGAAATCCAGCTCGGCTAGAAAAAGATCGCGTGGGAGCTGTGTGTCGCACAAGATAGACTACCCATCTCTGTCTAGAACGAACAGTAAAAAAGGCGGACATCCTATCTCGCGTGCACTAGTCCTAGCCGTGATGAAGTGTTAGGTTAACCTCAAAAAATCAATCGAAACCGGAGTTATTTGAACAGTACTACTGAGGTCATATGAATTGGGTGAGTGGTCATTTCAAGTGCCTAAAAATAGCACACGTTCACCGGCGATAACAAAATCAATGAGACGTGGTACGGAAGTTTGGTAGCCACGCCGATAGATCCATTAAATACGTAAAACGGTTCTGTACCTCCATTTAAAAAGTAAACCGGTTCTGTGCCTCCATTAAATACGTAAGTCGGTACTGTACCACCATTAAATAAGTAAACCTGTTCTGTACCTCCATTAATTAAGTAAACCGGTTCTGTAGTTCCATTAATTAAGTAAACCGGTTCTGTACCTCCATTAAGTAAGTAAACCGGTTTTGTAGTTCCATTAATTAAGTAAACCGGTTCTCTACCTCCATTAAATACGTAAACAGGTTCTGAACCTCCATTAAATAAGTAAACCGGTTCTGTACCTCCATTAAATAAGTAAACCTCACCGTTCACATTTTTAAGGGTTCTCTAGCTCAATGGGGACTATCGTTTCTTTGCTCACCAGTTGGCGCCACTGTTGACTAAGGTCCAGAGGTATAGCTGTCAAAGGCGACTTTATAAGATCGGCGCCGAAACAAAGTTTTAAATCTTGAATCTTATTAAGTTTATTAATTATAAATAACTATCATCATTATCAAGTTGCTATGCCGCAATGTTGTGCAGTTCAGTTTTGTTCGAAAAAAAACCGCCTTCAAAGCGTTGACATTCATCGCCAAATAATCCATATATTTACCGAAATATGTTTGAAATTTCTATAGTTAAAATTAATACAATTTATTGTGTAACTAGCGACCCGTCCCGGCTTCGCATGGGTGCAGTCAGTGTTTCTCTACTATATGCATGTATTATACATATAAGCCTTCCTCGTGAATCACTCTAATTTAAAAAAAACCGCATCAAAATCCGTGGCGTAATTTAAAGATAGCATACATAGGGACGGACAGACAGCGGAAAGCGACTTTGTTTTATGCTATGGTAGTGATTTATAGGGAAATAGGCTAAATTTGAGGGCGGTCGTATATTTTCATCATACTAGTCTACAAATACTTTCATCTATAGCCGGCAATATTATCGATGTGGTCGCCGTGTGCTATCTAATCACACCACTTCGATGGCACGATAAGGATCCACTCACAGATTATTGTAATTCAGAAACATTATTCAAATAAAAAAAGTGTTTTGATTTACGAATTTACATTGAGCTAGCGTGCTTTTACAAAAGATTGTACAGCAGCCAAGGCAGCATTCCAGTATTACACAACGCAATTATTGAAGATTTTTGACCCTCCCCCCCTTGTAACGCGCCGTAACGTTTTTCTGTACCCACCCCCCCTCCCCCTCTAAACGTTACGTAACACTCAAGTGACCATTTTTACCCAAAAGTGTCAAAATTTATGTTGCGTAAAGTACAGGAAAGTCGCTATAATATCCTTGTTATAGTTTTAATCGCCTTGGCGGTAATAATATTAAATAACACAAGAGATGTTTAACCCGCAATACATGCGTAGTTTTTATTTAAAAAAGAAAACGTTACGTAACGTGTTGTAAGAAACCCCCCCCCCCCCCCCCCCCCCCCCGCCTCTGTAACGCAACGCCCCCCAAGCAGCGCGGCAGCAACGGCTGGAGTCCAATTTCGAGGCGGTTTTTTTTCATTCGAAATAAAGTTTCCTTGTGGTAGTTCTTAAACATGTTTGGTTAAAGTCGGTCTATCAGTTTGAAGAGTAGGTCTTAGGTAGCTCTTTTCCAAAATGACGTAAGTATTTTTTTTGACACAAAATTGATGCCTGGTGGGATTTTTTAACTTCAGACTTCACATATATACATAATATCACGTCTTTATCCCGTACGGGGTAAACGGAGCCTAAGGTAACAAAACATTAAGGCCACGTTTAGCATGATTAAGTTCGTATAGGCGGAAAGGGATATCAAAATAGTGTTGGGTTGCTAGCCGCATCGCCTAGGTATAACATGATTCCTAGACTTCCGCCCATTCCCTCGATGGGCTTAATGATGGGTTTTTTAGACTTTAGCTTTAATTTGTCCTCAAACAAATACTTTCTCTTCCATATAATGGTCTGGCAGTAAAGAAAAAACAGAATGTACCAGTTGATTCTCTTCCCACGCAGATGTTATAAGCCTCTTAAGGAAATCGTACGAATCATGTTTCACGCGATGCGGCTAACAACCCATCACTATTTTGATTCCCCTTTCCATCTAAAACGCCCACAATCATGTTATAGGCGATGCGGCTAGCAAACCATCACAATTTTTTTTTTTACCACAATTAGAGTAGGTATACATACATTTATATAAAGTAAATCAAACTTAAAACTAAGCGTGGGAATTTGATTCCCCTTTCCACCTATACGCCCACAATCATGCTAAACGTGGCCTTAAATCTTTTTACCTTAGGCTCTGTCTACCCCGTAAGGGATATACATGATTTATGTATGTGACGAAAAACCGTGTCTTCACAAATCTTTCTTCGCATTGAATCCTTTTATCCTCATTCTTCACGTGTGAGGGCGAGTCCATCACGCGTGGCATCCGTCCAGCGCGGCGCCCATTTGTCGTCTGTGTCGGATTTGCGGGAGACAAACGATGCTGTACGACCTTTGGGACCGATGCGTATATTACACGACTGCCTTTAATCTTTTCTATAGTTTAATTGTGTTTGTAACGACATATACTGAAACGATATCACTGAAAGATAGAATAAGGAACAGTCTTATAAGGGAACGTGCTGGTGTGAAAGAGGATATAGTGACTAGGATAGAAAAAAGTATGCTTAGTTGGTTTGGGCATGTAGAGCGGATGGATGAGAGTAGACTAACTAAACAGATCTATATGGGGAGTGCGAATGGTTGCGTTGGGAGGGGAAGGCCTAGACCAGGGGTGGCCAACAGGTCGATCGCGACTGTTAGTCCCGTCGATCGTGGCAAGGCAAAAAATATAAATACGTAGACCAGACTGCGCAACGTAATCACCAACTGCTGATTTAAGGTTTCATGAAGTATGTAATTGGTAGATCGCACAGGGTTTCGTTAGTGAACAGGAGATCTTGGGTCTGATCAAGTTGGCCACCCCTGGCCTAGACGGACGTTCCGAGACCAAATAGGAGACGTTTTGGAAAAAGGTCAGGTCAGGAGTACCCGAAACCGATGAGCATGTATGAAGAGATTGATGACTGTGGATAAGCGAAAGAAATATGTCAGGATCGTAGCAAGTGGAATAAAGTAGTCTCTGCCTACCCCTGTGGGAAAGACCCGTCAGGTGACCCGTCTGCTCGTTTGCCCCCTATCATATAAAAAAAAAAAAAAAAAAAAAAAGAGGCGTGACGGTATGTATGTATGTACGTAACGACATGTCCCACATGACGTCGTAAACAATTAAAATCCGTTCACTTAAACAGTAAAATGAGTGCAAATCAGTTTTGTTATGGATATCCATATCCGTAACCAAAATTATCGGATAGGTATCCGAAATAAAAAAATATCCATAACCGTAACCGAATCCGATATAAAAGTTTTGGATAGTTTCGGACCTGGCGGAGTCTAACTAAATACTACTTAGTAAATATGACACGTTGTGACAAGTTTTTGTTTTTGCCCGGCCGGCAGACCAGCCGCGCGCGCGTTTTGTCGAACTGTATTTCACTTTACAGTTCCTTAAAAAAATTATATCCGTAACCGAAACTATCGGATAATCCGAAATAATTAAATATCCATAGCCGTAACCGAAACCGATAGTATATTTTACCAATATTCGTATCCATATCCGGATCCGAAATTATATAACCGTAACATCCCTGGTGCAAATCGTGAATTTAAGTCAGTTGATTCGTCTTATCCGTCGTCGTCTGCTGTTTTTATTCCCGCGCATAGCAAAAGCCCCTCGAGGAAATCATTTATAACCGATGCGGCTCGCAACTCATCACTATCTTCATTCCCTTTTCCACCTACACGCCCACAGTCATGCTAAACGTGGCTTTTAGGTCTTGTTACCCGCTCTGTCTACCCCGTAAGAGATAAAGACGTGACTTATGTGGGCAATGGGCAGACCATATCGCTCGTAGAACAGACAACTATTGGAGGAGAAAAGTTCTCAGTTGAAGACGCAGTGTTGGGAGCCTCTAGGTGGACCGATGACATCGTGAAATGCGGGGAACCGGTGGATGCAGGTGGCGAGTTGTCGTTCATTATGGTGTGCTAAGGGGTAGGCCTTTGTTCAACAGTCGACGTCTTCTGACTGATGATGATGATGATGATGATGATGTTTTATTTACAAGCAAAGCGCTATCATAACCTATACCCCGAATTATGCCGACGTAATTTAATATTGATGACGTCACCGTGCCCTGGTTTACTCCGAATTTCGATGCTCAAACCGCGTATCACACACTCTCTCACTCCCAGATTAAAGACTGCCAGTGCGAGCGGAACAGCACGAAACGACACAGAAAATTGAATGCTCAGAGTATAAGGTTTATTCGCTCTTGATTCGATTTTAACAAGCAATTAAACGGAATGTTTTGCATGTTCGTCGAAAACTCCCTTTGATGTAGGAGACGTGTAATTCTATTCCGTTAATTAATGTTTAAAGTATTACGGCGTTTCGGGAGTAAGGTATTAATAAGCGTGGGTGGGTGAGACACAGTGTTCTGAGGGAAGATTAAATGTCTGTCAATTACATTTTTGATACAAGCTTTTTTGTTGCTTCTTTCTCTTCAGTGGAGACGGCGGTTCGGCAAGCGTAGTGTTGGACGCCTTCAAAGTAGTCACTCTACGATGATTTTCGCAAGGTTGGCAAGAGCTAGATGACAAAGTCGTGCACAATGGCGTGCTGTTGAAGAAGCCTAAGTCCAGCAGTAGGCTGGTAATTGGCAGAGTGCAAAGCGGGTGGAGGGGATAGCCTAAACGATCACAGCGCTCGCTACGGCTAAAATTGACATTTTTGTCGCAGACTTGAGCTGTCAAATCCATATTGCAGTAAACATTTTCTAATAGTTTTTGAGATAAAAATATGGTCCTGGTAAGATGTGTTGTTGTGCATTGTAATAACACCAAGAAGAATAGCGACTGTAAATTTTACCAATTTCCAAGACCATGGTGGAAACGAGACCAAAGAAATAAGTGGATATTTGCCGTAAGAAAAAAAAAGTAAGTTACCTAACCTCTAAAATTTTACTTAAAGTACGTTATCATTTGATACAAGTTTTAAATTGAAAAGTTACGGTGAATTGTAATATAGTAAAATAACACAAGATTTCATTAATATTTTTCACAATATTTACTTAGTTCTTGTTTGACAGCGGTGACAATATTGTCCATAATGGCCGCCTGTCACGTGGCGCTGTCGTCGCGCTCGGTGCCAATAGGCTGGTGATTACGGTGACTGAATCTGCAGCAACTACGGCACCCCTCATCATGAGAGCGTATGCTACAAGCTTGGTAAACAATTCTTCCATGCTGGTCTGGGAGTAAATAAAACTTGAATGTTCCAGTTGCTTCTCTTCCCGCGCAGGTAAAAGCCTATCGAGGGAATGGGCGAAAATCTTAGGAGTCATGTTATAGACGAGCGGCTAGAAACCCATCACTATTTTGATTTTTACGCCCACAATCATGCTAAATGTGACCTTTAGGTCTTGTTACCGTAAGGGATACAGACGTGATTTATGTATGTAACATAAGAAAAATCAAAGATTAAAAAATATATCATACAATATGACAAAATGTCTGATTGAGCGAGTGTGAACGTCCATTAGTGTGTTTAGAAATAAAGAAAGAAAGAAAAATAGTTTGACAGATAGTTGATCCTGAGCAACACGGGTTACTTTATGTACGCTCTATTGTGGCTTTCACTATCTGGAATTTTAAACTTTCACTTTGTCGGTCCCTCGTTTAATGCTCCTGTCATCTACTCAAAGGTTAACTGGTAGAGATCCCTTATAGGGATAAGTTCGCCTTTGTGCATATATTAATGTTATTTTTATTTTTTTGTGAATTGTATCTGTTTCTTTATATTTGTACAATAAAGCATTTACTTACTTACTTACTTACTTTTTATTCTGATATTATCTACGGCTTTGCTCCTCTACTGTTAGCAAGCTGGATAAATGTATTAAAACTGTCCCACTATTTCCAGTTAGTACGCTACAGTTCAATGACAAGGTAGAGTATTCGGGAATTCAGTATTAATTGAAGTAACAAGATAAACTACTTTGAATTACACCTACTTACATAATTAAACAGATATTGACATGCGCGTACCGCCTTCAGGCGTGTTTACCAATACATACATACATACATACATACATAAATCACGTCTTTATCCCTTATACAAGGTAGACAGAGCGTAAGGTAACTTAAAGGCCACGTTAAGCATGATTGTGGGCGTATAGGTGGAAAGGGGAATCGCAATAGTGATGGGATGCTAACCGCGTCGTCTATGATATGATTCCTAAGATATTTGCCCAACCCTCGATGGGATTTTACCATCTGCGCGGGAAGAGAAGCATCTGGTACATTGTATGTTTATTTCTTTGCATTAAGAAAAACTTGACCGCCATTTTTAAATTTCTAAACGTCACTGAAAATTATTTTAATTTATTATTTATTGCTAACTTTCTAAATGTCAGTGAAAATTAGAACACATAGAAAAATCCGAAAAGTAAAGCTATGGCCGGGAATCGAACCCGAATCCTCGTCATTCCGTGACTCGTGCTATACCCCTACACCACCCATAGCAGCCATAGTTGCTAACGGTAAAACCGTAAAAGTAACCATAAAAATCAAGAAAATAAAACGTGGCCCTTAGGTCTTGTTACCTCAGGCTCTGTCTACCCCGTAAGGGATATAGACGTGATTTGTGTGTGTGTGTAAACATAAAAATCAAGAAAAAAAAACTTGATTCATTTGACAGCGCCATTTTTAATTAACGACCACGCTCTATTCTCGAGTCTTGTCTAAACTTCGGGTTGTTCCGTCTGAGCATCAATCAACGAGGGCAACACTTAAGTTTCGCCCTATTTGGATTGTTATAAACATACTTTCCCCCCTAATTACCCTTAACTTGGCAGATGAAACTTCGGAATTAGATTAAGCGCACGTGTTTTTTCGCAGGCCCTCTTTTGCCGTTTCCAACGAAACAATTGACCGTTATTATCCAAAATTGCTAAAGTTGGAAACCGTTTCTGTTTTGTGTACCTACGCACCTTTATTTAAATAGCTGCTGGCTGACTCTGGAAACTTGTTTTAGTTTTTAAATTCGTTTTTGTCATGTTATCAGAGAAGCAAAAAAGCTACTTTGGGTGAACAGAACTGACTTTTACTTAACCCGCCAAGCGCCCAAGCGACTACAGTAGTCCCTAACTTTTTCGGGGGGGGGGGGGGGGGGGGGAAATGTCCTAGGGACTACTGTAGTCGCTTGGACGCTTGACGGGTTAACACGAAGGGTAAGCATTGCCTTACAGTGCGGAAATGCTGCCAGCCTTCTGGGCACCATGCCGCCGGGCAGCGACTTGCTACGACGTATATTTACTTCAAGTCTTACCTCCTTATTCATAAACGCTCTGTAGGCTTCTGCTAACTTAGCAATCGTGTGTTCTTATCTATCACTTTGACATTTACCTTTCACAGATAAGGAGAAACGATTGCTAAGTTAGCAGAAGCCTACAGAGCGTTTATGAATAAGAGGGTTAGTTTTAGAATTTGTTTTATTTACTACCCAGGTCGCGATGTAGGTAGGCCTCCAACAAGATGGAGCGACGACCTGGTGAGGGTAGCGGGAACGCATTGGATGCCGATGGCGCAGGGCCGATCTGTTTGGCGAGCCTTGGGGGAGGCCTATGTTCAGCAGTGGACGTCTTTCGGCTGACATGATGATGATGATGATGATGACTACCTAGGTCAAATTCTAAGGTGACAAAACTACAGTACCTGGCTATAAAGATGGCACATCGGTCTTCTCGGCAAATTTTGGCTTGATAGAGCTTTGTCTCACTCTAACTTACGTGACACCAATGGTCTCTTTCTAAAGACCGAAGTGCTTGGCTGAGTACTGTATCCGAAATCCGATGGTTAGCAGTAAGTTAAGTGATGGAAATTTACTTGAGGTTATTTTTAATTTCCACTGTAAAGATTGTTCGAAAGTTCACGCGATACTTTGAGGAAACCTTGTCTTGTGCAACAATTTCAAACATTCGTATTTCACTGAATCCAACGGAGTTGCAAAACGGCGCTCAACCCGTTGCTATGCGAAACCTCCGAAGTGTTGAACCATTTCGCAACAAACTTTATAAGAATTTTTCACCCGCTTTCACAAGTAAACGTAAAAGGCGTGAAAATCGCAAATCACTTAAACATTCAACTTGCGATAACTGGATTGATAAATGAGCCGAAGTTGAATTTAGTTGGTGGAAGTTCGGCTTTTTATGTTGGGCTCGTATGTTGAGTTTGGAGCTGGGCGTTAGCTGGCTAAGTGCCATTTTCTTCTACTTCATCGATGCAACAGGCATTTTTCGTGGAAACGTGAAAGATCGTACTTCCATGGGTCTGGGAGCAAAGGAAAAACATAGAATGTACCAGTTGGTTTTCGTCCCGCGCAGATGGTAAAAACCCATCGAGGGATGACGAAAATCTTAGGAATCATGTTAGAGGCGACCGCATCGCCTGTAACATGATTCCTAAGATTTTCGCCCATGCCCTCGATGGGCTTTTACCATATGCGCGGGACGAGCATCAACTGGTACATTCTATGTTTTTTTTTACTTCCAGACCAGCATGGAGATGTGTACCCGGTTTTAATTTGAATTAATGTATTCTCAAAATTATTTTTCGTTTTTGAACACACGAAACGTAAAACCAATTTTTGGAATACCTCACTTGCGGTGGAAGGAAAAGAAGATCTCTGGTAAAGTCCATATCAGCTGCACAATACATATCATTTTGCCATGGCTCAGAGCCTTTCTACGGAATAAACCCAAGCTGTGGGACACGTCTCGATCCGTCCTGAGTAAACAGAGGAAAAATTAATAAGGGATAATCTGGTAGCAGCTGGAGATTATTTTAAATGGAATATGGATGTAGATGTTCCATCCGATGTTATAATGGGTTTACAAACAGAAAAAGCAAGTGGATGTAGGGAATTTAGGAACATGGATCAAGGACTTGAGCAGTGGCACGTTGCTGGAGATAGTGATAACGATGATGATGTTATTAAAACCATTGATGGCAATTCTCAAAAAAATGCCACCCCATTCAATTCTTTTATCGTCTACGAATTGCATGCTGGTTCCGTTCAGAAACAAGAGCTTTTCCATCCCTGTAGGCGAGAAAATATGTACCAAAATTTTCATACATTTATGGGGTTCCCTCTTCGCGGCACCTGTGCAATGCAGGTTTGGGAAGTTTACTCTTGAGCAAACCTTATTTCAAAATTCCCGCAACTTGGTCACGCAACGTCCGGCTAGCTAGAGGGGAAGGCTTAAGTCTAGCCTTCCCTTCCCAACGCACTCACACTCCTATTATAAATCTGTTTAGTTAATCTACTACACTGACTAATCTATCTATACAATCTATATATCTCACTAATTATTCTCAAATAAGCTGACGGCCATCATAAAGTACTCACTGTCGGACAAACAGCGATTATTTCACACTGATTTATTGTCCTAGTTTCTAAATGCTTAGAGATTAGTTTGAGTCGATCGTTTGCTCAATGAAGGTGTTTCGGTTCCAAATCCGTAAACGGGCCTCTTTCTCACAGGGGTAGGCAGACTACTTTGCTCCACTTGCTTCTCATCTCTTCCTTCTCACCTCTTTCTCTTCATCCACATACGCACACACGCACATACGCACACACACACAAACGCGCATACACACACACTTTCTAATTATTCTTGTGTTTTGAGTACTTCGCTTGGCACTCGCGACACAGACCCAGAGTCTAGTGCGAAGGCCGCTGTCTCACTTACCGCATAAAATGTCATCTACCTATCTCTATGTAACAATGTGTCCTTGTTATGCACTTTGTAACTTCTGTGGCGAAATGTGGTGAAATGAAGTTTTTCTTATTCTCTTACATACATCAATCTCTTCATATATGCTCGCCGGTTTCGGCTATTTGGCTGGAACATTGCGGAACAATATTTAGACTACATTGATGATTTTTTTGTTGTTGTATGCTTGTTTGGGAGCAAAGAAAAAACAGTTAATTGCTAAATAGCAACGTAAATAATTCTTAAGCCTGTACAATGCGTGGTCTCAGCATTCTACATGGATACGTGTGCATTATGCACTAAGTTTTTACACGTTACTTTGCATAGAAATGCCTTCGTGCACTTTAGTTCGCGATAAGCCACACTCGCTCCATAAATCTAATGTCGGGCTATCATTTTGATAGATGTTCGCTGCTTTATTTACGACCAGCGATAAAGATGTACGGGTTTTTTGTGAGGGAAAGAAGGATATACTAGAGTCTAGTAAACAGACGCTATAGCACATGTGAAGTGTTTGATAAGAGGTACCCGTCAGCGGCGTGGCGTCAAGTATATCAGAAGGCAAGCAAGGGAATTTAGCTAGCCTTTTCTTCTAATTCTGCACAATAAAAGTGCCTAACTGCCTTAAAATAGTCAAGCCTAGTACTTATCTTTGCCGCACAACCTTCCACTGATTTATATAAATGCGTAATTGTGTCTGGATTTTTTTTAGTTACGTCAATTTGAGCATTAAATTTCAAAACAAAATGACACTTTTTTATTTTTATTTCCTAACAATTTTATGTGGTTCCTACTCAGAACCACGAGCCTTTCAATCTTAATGGATCAAAAAAGTGTCCCAAACTTTTATTTTTATTTTGTTACACTTGTATGGCGTAACGAAAAGGAAGAACATAAAATATGTATGAAAAATTCGAGACATCTTTTCTCTCTTAGAGATGGAAAGAGCTACTCAGAATCAACAGCACCACTGATTCTCGTTAGAGAAAAATGTGTTTCCAGGTCATTTTTGATAGTTGGCATACCTACATGGTAATTTTGTATGGAAACTAGACCAAAATTTTGTAAGTAAAATAAAAATATTTTTTTGATTTTAACAAGTTTTACATAGTAACACCAGCAGTTCAGTTGTACAGTTGCTTCACAATAATTTCTAGTGCCTGACATCAAAAAAAAAATGTAAGGGGTAATAAAAAGCGTTTTCCTTTTATAATCCCTTTTCTACGTTAACTTATGCCCTTTGCCAGAGCTTCCTTTAAAATTGAAAACAATACGTTTTTAAACTTTATGGTATCTTCCTTATTTATGGTACGTTGCGATAGAATTAAGCACCCATTGCTATAACGACGTCGTTCCGTAGAACGGCCCTAAGACGAGCCTATTTGAGCTCAGGAGTAAGGATTGCTCAGTATCCAAAGCTAAAATAATATATATTTTAGAAGATCTCAGTTTAACAAAGAAAACATACATAAATCACGTCTTTATACCTCACGAGGTCGACAGAACCTTTTTTTATGGTGTGGAACATGAGCCTTATGCATCCGCTCGGTACGGGTATGATGGGGCTCTCCCACGACGGCATACCCACTAAAAACCACACGGATTCCCTATTCGGTCGGAGGCAATACGGGCGCACTCGGTGTCATCGCGACGCTCCACGGTCACCCCGGGATGGGGTTCCCTGGGGTAGACAGAACCTTTTTTTTTAACGTGTGGAAAATGCACCTTATGCATTCCCGCGCTCAGGGCAGCAACAGGAGTATGAAGGGCTCTCCAGCTCGCCGCTGCCTTCCCTAATGGAAGGAGGGGAGAGGCCTACCGTCTAAAAACCGTAACGTTCCCTCCTGATGGCCATGGACTGTGAGCGTCTAAGCGTTACCCTCCCCCCAATAGGGCCAAGCGCCCCTGATAGAAGAGAACTGTAACGCTAGAGCTCTCGAGGAGGTTTCCGACATAGCACCCCGGGTAGACAGAACCTAGAGTAACAAGACTTAAAGACCAGGTATAGCATGATTGTGGACGTAAAGGTGGAAAAGGGGAATCCAAATTGTGATGAGTTAGCCCCATCGCCGATAACGTGATTCCTTAAGAGTTTCGCCAATTCCCTTGACGGGTTTTACCATCTGCGCGGCGAGAGAAGTGACTGATACATTCTGTCAAACAATTGTCTGTCAAATGATCAGCCATTATTGTTTTAGGGTCGGTTTCTCCATTCTCTATTAAGTTTCATTCCGTCTCTATTTATTACTACGAAACAGACAGAGAGGCGTCATTATAGATAACTGCAACAGAGAGTGATGAAAGAGACGCTTAGTCTAAAATGTCATCGCTCTCTTTCTAGTGGAGTTTCAGGTTTACATTTCCTGAATCACATTATCCAGAGGAGCAACAGTTTTTCACGGGAACGCATTGTCTGTGCTACTGCTAAGTAGCAATTTAAAGAGTTCCTATCCGTCTCCTTGGGAATTACCATGACGTCTTAATGCGATTCAATTCCGACTCAGTTCAGGTTTTAGCTGTCATTTTTAGTATGGATCTGACAGCGAGCGAACCAAGATTTAGATAGATTGAGATAATTTACTCATTCAATGAAAATTACATCATAAATTGTACATTGTCAAGTTAGGAGAATTTAGATTGAAATCGTCAAGAGTAAATAAAATAAAATGAAATAATATAAATCAATTGAATATAACAAAAATGACAAAATCAAAAACAATATTAATAAAACAATGAGATACAATTAAATTAATTCTCCGCTAGGAGTCGTCACTGCTTATAAACAATGAAATAAGTGAAATAACAATAAAGTTTTAATTTAATATAATGACAAAATTAATGGAATAAACAATGCAATTAAATAAATAAATCAAAATGTCATATCCAGAAACTGATTTACAGAATAAAATGTATTTTTTAACAAAAGACTTTCAGTCGACACTAATGTTTCGTCATTTTGTTAATTTTTGAGATCGGAGGGTAAGTGTTCATACTATTTGGGGGCAATGACACACTTCAAAAATGGTTTCTTTATTAAAATTCCTAACCTGTTAATATATTTTTAAGGCTCCGTAACTTTAAAGGGAAAAAACGGCACCCTTATCCCTACTAACATTATAAAAATGCTAAAGTAACTCTGCCTGTCTGTCTGTTACGCTTTCACGCTTAAACCCCTGTACCGATGTTATTGAAATTTGGTATACAGATAATTTGAGTCCCGGTGAAGGACATAGGATAGTTTTTATCCCGGAAATTGCACAGTTCCCGCGGGATAGCGATACGCGACTTTTGTGCAGACGGAGTTGCGGGCCACAGCTAGTTTACAGGATCACTTTGTTGTCCGTCTATCCGTCCATCTATCTGTCAAAACCGTTGAGGTGTACAGTTGAAATTAATACCAAATACTTAGGTCAGCAGTACATTGAAGACGTAAAAAAACTAACCCTCTCAAGTTAACTTAATCTAAAGATAGGTACAGTTATTACTCGAAAGTGGTATAAATTTGTTTGTATCTTCAAAACTACAGCTCTAATCAAATGTTTTACTAGTTCACAAGATTAATGACAGCCGTAAGTATCTTCTAAGCTCAAATCCAGCACAATTTTTCACCACTTTCCAGCGGTATTTTCACACACGTGCTTTCAAAAATTGGGCCCCAGGCAAAGGGCATAAGTTAACGTAGAAAAGGGATTGTAAAAGGAAAACGCTTTTCATTGTCTATTATCATATACTTACTACTTTTTTTTTCAAATCTCAGCATATATGTGCTTTCAAAAATCAGGCCCTAGCTGTTTCCATACAAATTGCCGTGCCCGAGAAATATCCAGTTGTTATAGAAATTTGAAATTTGGTGTGAAGTTATCTCTAGCATAGCCTAATGAAATCAATCGAAAAATGTTATTTTTCATCTCTTTTTACATAATAACCAATATAAAATGACCTCGGATTATCTACAATTTGCTAAAGAGCAGGGTCTGGTTACACTGGATGTTATATTCACTTATCCAATTTGTACGAAACACGTTTTTTTCTAGAGCCTTATAGTAAAAAGACGCTTCGGGTTTATTGTGTATTCTCTACATTAGTCTGAGACAGCAAACGTTACGTCGTAAAGAAACCTTAAGTGTTATGTTGTGTTATCTCTAGTGATGTGCCGGATCGTTAAAAATGTATATCCGCGGATACAGATCTGATTGCGGATATTTAGTGTCAAGATCCGCGGATACGGATACGGATCTTAATTTTTTTATTCGATTGGTGTCAGCGCCCGCGACGAAGCGACAGTTGACGTCACGCTCGCCGCAACGTCAGACAGGACATGTTTCGAAATTTTTTTGCAATTAGATGTCAAATATTTGATTTTAAGAAATAACAATATTCTGAATGGATTTTTTTAGTTATTTTAATTCTACCTAATCACCTGTAAAAGATCCGTGAAAGATCCGCGTGAAAAGTAACGGACACGGAAATCGGATACGGATTTTTCTTTTCCCTCGGATATCCGCGAATACGTATACGGATATCCGGAACGTCACTAGTTATCTCGTGTAAAAAGTTAGTTTGTTGCTTAGCGCTGTTGTTTTAAGGGTTCCAGACAAATTGCTACGAATACTGGCTGGAAGTTTGTTACCACACAGCTACATGTAGGGAAATAGTACATTTCGATGCTAGTGCGGAAAGTATGTCATTATTTCACGAGTCCCGAGATATCTTGCCACGAGCCGAAAGCGAGTGGCAATACTCGGGACGAGTAAAGAATGCCATTTCTGCGCGTGAAACGACGTTTTTATTACAGTTGCGAAAAAATACATCACAGAATAAAGTTCTAATTTAACTTTGACAGTGAACATTTTTGACAAATTAAAGGCGATTTTGTTAGCTTTCATATTTCATAAGGTAATAAGCTTTTGCTATTCAACCAACTTAATTTCAGATTTTTTCAAATATTTTTTTTATAATAAGAAAATGTTTTTGTAATATATAACACTTTACTATTATTACCATTTATGTTCGATTATTTGTGTATAGAAATATTTAAGTTAATATTTAAATTGTATAAACACAAAAACTACTGGTTGCCTTTAGAACCTCAAAAACCATGCTTGCAGTTGGAAAAACGCCTCCACTTTGACAGGCGTTTCAGCAGCTATTCCCACGCTATTCCGTTCCATTCAAACTCCTTAATAAATAAGTATAAATTTTATTGCGCAGCGTCTGTGAAAAATTCGTTAATTTATTGCCTGGAACCTATAGTACTTACAAACTCTGCTTAGTTAGGACAAAACCGTCAACAACTGTACAATTATCCTTGAATTTCCAAAAGTCTTACGATATATAATTCCCATGAGTTATTATTAGGTATAGTCGACTATAAGTTAAAGTATGCCCTCTAAATATACTGAAAGAAGATGCAGAAATGTACACATATCTTTGTACTCAACTGAGCCTAAACATATATATACAAGCTTAACACAACATACAAAGTAAAACTCCGTCTACATTTTTCATTCGTAACGGCACAAAGATATTGTGTTTACCAAGTTAACTAAAGAACCATTAACTTCTTATAATAATGTTTGCGTTGCCCCCAATGTTTGTTCACAACCCTACGTTTGGGGGAAACTTTTTTAATAACAACTCGCAGATGTGAATTCTAAAGGCCACGGTTGGATCAGTCGAGAAATATGATGACGTATGTTTTAATTAACTTTATCTACATTCATAAAATCATAACTTCCCTACAATATGTTTCGGAACGATTAGCAAATGGCCTACATTAAGAAACCTGTATCGGTGGTTGTACTTTAATGTTCACTTTAGAGTATCAATATCGATACTCTAACGGGAGGTTGTATTATAATGTTTACATTAAAGTATCAATATCGACACTAATTACATTCGAACTTCGAACATCTTAAATAACAAAATCTCTGTCTAAATACATACATACATATATCACGTCTTTATCCTTTACGGGGTAGAGCCTAAGGTAACAAAACCATAAGGCCACGTTTAGCATAATTAAGGGCGTATAGGTGAAAAGGCAAATCAAAATAGTGATGGGTTGGTAACTGCATCGATGGGCTTTTACCATCTGCGCGGCATCTCTGTCTGTCTTAGAATTTTAAGAAAAAATAGATATGTCAGTCGTGTCATCCGTTTCGAACTTTCGAAGATCAGAAAATAATGTTACCTATGTAATTTGTCGTGAAAACGTTTGTAGAAATCTTATGGTATGAATGTAGATAAAGTTATGTATGCGACTGTACATAATCCAGCATTAAATTACTCGAGCAATCTTTATGAAACTCAACTTCGCTTCGTTTCATAAAACACTCGTATTTTAATGCCTCTCTCTCTCTCTCGTTTGACATATTATTATTAATACTAGAGAAAATGTAACTGTAATGACAATAGTAGCAATATGTCAATGTATATCAATTTCTAATTATAATTCTAATATTCTTGACATGTATAATAATTACCTATATAATTTAAATTTTGTCGGAAATTTTATCTGACACCAAATTAACTTTATATTTGCATGACTTTTTAAGTTGAAATGTTTGAAACTAGAATAAATATAACATCATTTTCATCATTTACTTCGAATACATATTTCATTTCAATAACAAATTAACTAGATACGGTTTAAAACGTTTCTATCTACACAGTTAGATGTCAATAACGTCTAACGCTAACTTAATCTTCCTCTTATTTATTACCATTTCCTTTGTTGCAAATGCCTTGACCTACTGAGAATGCCAGAAGTAATGGAGTAGCCACATTAGCTGGTAACAAGGTCGAGACATTAGGACGGAACATACACACATTCTTAAGGCAAACTATGCTTTTTGTTGTTTCAGTTTTACATTTGAAGGTAACCAATCTTGTCGCGAACTCCTTATAGACATAAAATAACTCTGAGCGCTATGCCGTCATTTCTGAGCGGTACATTTATGGAATTTCTCAGGTACAAGTGAGGAATTACGATTAATTATTAATTTACGGCGTTTTTATAGCTTATAGATGATTAAAAATAAAGGTCGAAAAACCTAGTGCCGCTTTAAAGTGGTGGTGCCGGAATTTAGTGCATTATTTTTCAATGAATGAGAAAAAATCTGTACCGCTCAGAAATGACGGCATAGCGCTCAGAGTTATTATAGATATTATCAGAGTTTTATGATACAGTAACAGCCTTCTAAGCTTCATTCACGCTGGTTCATTTCATATGTTTTTTCGTCCATGGGCTTGTAGTCTATTAGTTTTGATACTTTTTTATATCTTTTCTGATCATTTTGTTTTTGAAGTTTTACTGACATTTTTTTTAGCTGTTACGTAGCAGAGTAAAGCCACAGTTCAGTTTTCATGGTGTTTTCATTTTTCTCTAATTATCATACAGTCCACAGATCGTACACTTCAAATCTTACTCGCTGATCCCGCCGTGCAGAAGTGCTCTCGCTGCTGTGTTCTGGATTGAAGAATAAGACTGACGGTGCAATTAATACATGCATACATGCAAATCACGTCTTTATCCATTAATAGATAGACAAAGCCTAAGGTAACAAGACCTAAAGGCCACGCTTATAACATGATTCCTAAGACTTTCGCCCATCATTCCCTCGATGGGCTTTGGGTGAAATTAATGCCACGTAAGACTTCCATCTTAGCCTAGGCTGGCTATGTAGCTGCTGAGCAGGTATTATGGATGTCCATAAGCAGCCTTCCTTATTGTTTGTCTTCCAATTAAGACACTTTTTTAAAGTTACCTTCCGGATCATTATCTGAACCCTCTGTCGCTAATAGCCCTTGATTCCTAGCAAAATAAAGACAGAAAATATTCTTCCTTTGTTAAGTTTTGAATCGATTTTCTTACTAATAATAGAACTAGACAGACATGAAAAAGTAACGACTCTCTTTTCAAACCACTCTGTGGGGAAGGTGGCCGTGGCTTGTGTTATTCTAAAATTCTCACTTTTTCTTTTCTGTTTCTTAACTTCATTCAATAGGATCTTGATTTTTTTTCTATTCAAATCATCGTCATTACTAACAAACGAGGAGAGTCTTTTCAACTTTTCATGAAGACCATATAAAAATAAGGTCGTTTGAAAAGACATTCCTCAAATATATATTCTGTTATTATAAGGTCAAATCTGGTTCTTAATTCAAACCTACAGCGGTCACCTTTGAAATTAGACATGACTGAAGTAGACAACGCAAGTTAAAAATTACAGCCGCAAAAAGCTTAGTTCTTAAAAACTCATCTCGTTTCCCGATAAAAGACCAAGCTGATCCCCTCGCCTGATGCCACAGAAATTGATAAATTGAAACCCAAGAAGGTTGGCTGAAGACATATAATAGATGGCTGGAGGAAAGGATTTATCAATCTTGGATTAACTTTAGACTGTGGCTCGATGGAAATCCCCTTTGCTTCAAGATAACATAGATAAGTAAGAAGCGTATGCTTACAATGGAGGTAAGTCTCTTACACCCCACATTGTTAAGTTTAACAATGCGCAATTTTGAAAGAGGTCGTTAAAATTGGATTGGAACGAAGATTTCGGCTCAGAAGTGTCATAAAAAAATTAATAATTGCAATGCAATGTTTTAAAGAAACAAGGATTATTAAAGGGCTTTCAAATCTTTACATTTACATACATAAATGCAGACATAAATCACGTTTTTGTCCCTTACTGTGTAGACAGAACCTAAGGTAACAAGACCTAAAGACCACGTTTAGCATGAATGTGGTTTCATTAATTTACTCTTTCATTTATTTTGGAAAGAGAAGTGGCTAATAATATTTAGGTACTTCAACATTATAAAGTAAGTGACCCATTTCTAACAATATTTACATTTATTGACTCGTTTTAACGCCATAATAACACATTGCCTGTTCAATATAAAATTTATGTTTTTGGAAATAGGTACCTAACCTCAACTTTTGTCCCACTACCGTCGACAGACCATACCTTTTTTTTTCAATTAAATTTTTAATTTAAGTTCGAATATGGCAAACGGTCAAATGGTCCTCGAAAATGCATAATTACGTCATTAACGACTTAAATTATCTGAGCCTTCATGATAACAAGGACACACATACTCATTACCATAAGGTATTAAATTTAAAAAATGGCTGCGCGTGGAGAATTATTTAAATTTATATCACCTATTACCATTTTAATGACCCAGGTCGTATCAAGCGAAGCAGTCAAAATTAATAGGGTTTGAAACCCAAATTAGGGCTGTTTACTAGGACCCTGGTGATTATGTGCCATAATAGCGTTTGGCGTGTGATGAGTCGACGTAATAAGAAAGGGACCAAAGTAACCCTTTACAATTTTAATAGGGGTTGACGAGTGATAATACAGGTATCGGATATGAAATTTGATAATGGTAAAACAGCGATTGTTGCACTATCGGAAAAGTAGCAGGGGATCTAGGACTAAGCCTTGAGGAACACCATGCCGTAAATTAATCAAGCATTCAATTTAACTTGGTTTTTGAATAGCATATTATTTCTGACAAAAATTTGAAAGCTAAGCTGCTGTGAAGTAATTATGTAGTGTTCTTGTTTTTTGAAAATTGGAAAAAGATTTCTACTATTTTTATCAAATGCTTTTCATAATACAGTTGTAAAATTTTCGTGTAAAACTTGGTAAGGAAATAAAAGACCGAGATAATTTTCACATGTTTAATGAACAATATTTCAAATAATTTGTTTTGTATTGTTTAAAATTGTATATGTATATATATATGCTATACAATTAGATACAAGCCCTGTTTACTCGCTGTGAAGCCTTATTCTAGCATTGCTCGTAACAATCGCTCTCCGATTAGAAATCGAATCATACCATATTAATACTTAAATTAAGTGTATTTTGTGCGTAACCAAATTGTAAAAAGACTTAGGAACTGAAAATTATAATAATGTTAAAAAAATGTAATGAACACATTCAAATTTTTCTCTTTCATAAAAAAACTAGATGTCCTGAGTTAAGATATCTAGAGTATAAGGTACAGTTAATAATTTACGCTGACAAAAATACACTATAAAAAAGATGAGGTCGAGTTGCAAAGCAAAATAAAGTAGTTAAAGGGAGACAAATCCAGTAGGTGAAAGTTTTAGGAAGCTGAAGTCAAAAATTGCAAAGACAACGTAGATTATAAAAAGAAGATTTCTACTCGGAAAACAATAATAAATATCCTAAGACTTCATTAGTTCGATACAAAAAAAGACCATTTCAACAGTAAATCGTATCGGTGCCAGTACAAACTTATTAAAGAAATATAAATACTTTATATCCATTGTCAGCATGGTAGATATAACAAGATACAACAAAGAATTTACATCGCCCCTGGCCGTAAGTAGCAATTTACCGCCCGCTA